>CM031233.1:57116507-58595813 GCA_018340775.1 Taxus wallichiana var. yunnanensis
TTCGATGCTCGTGGTAGTCACTTTTGCACCCACTAAGAACAAGGGAACCTCAATGCCATTTATCACCCAAATGGGTGTGGAGTGCTCACCACGAGGCGCGTGAGAGGGAGTTGAGTCTCTCTTTTATGTGAGTCAGACATGAAGGGCTATAGAGCTCAGGATGGCTTCTACACCCCTTCAGTCATAATAGAACCAAAGTGCGCAATAGAAATAATAGAACTAAGAGTTGTACATCTACTACTATACTTAACCATTTAAGCAAGATTCACGATTATATAAGAACTGAAGTGCAATAGTAATATGTAGATAATACAGAGAAAGAGTCTTGATACATTTGTCACAACAACCTTATCACATTCATTCATAGTGTTTACTTATAAAATATTACAGAAGGCAGACCATAGTCATGCGCCATATGTGGATCCATACATGTATTCTCACAAGACAAAAATTTCATTCCCCATTTTCCCATTACATCCTTACTTGGAATTTTGTACCCATTTTCATCCCATAGTTCTCGCAGTAATTCTGCAGAGAGCTATGCTACCTCACTTTCATCTCTCTCTTTTTTGCCAGGGTGCACGTATAAATAGGCCTCTGAGCTCTAACAAACTCCTCTGCAGCCTCAGATCTGGCCCCAAGTGTCAAGGTGTGGGTTGCCCCGGGTGCATGCCTCTCCATGTCATGATTAACTTTTTGGATCTTTCTATCACAAGGTATATTCCCTCAGGACACCCTGTCCAAGATGGAACCTTATCTAAATGGAACATGTTCTTCATGTGTTTTGTCCCAAAGGCCAAAAATGGCTAAGTCTTGAATTGTTCTTCGTGTGGTGTGCATGTCCTGGGTTCTTCAAGAAGCCTTTTGAACTCTACCTTGTGCCTACACTTGCGTGCTTCCTTCGATCATGCGTGCCTACGCGCCCTTAAGATTTGGAAGCTAAATTAGGGGCCCAACATTACCCCACACTTCACCTATTCTCACCCTGGGAACCTTCTCAAAAAGAAAAGTAAAAAGAATGCAAGGCCTTGCCTTGGAAAAGAATGGGGAAAGAATAAAGAAAGGGGAAAAGAAAGAATAGGGGGAAAATTTCCTAAAGGAGGGGGAAAGTTTTGTTGGAGGTCGGCCTCAGTGTACTCCAAGCGCTGACTTCCTTCTATGCTTTAGTGTAGATGTCACCAACCAAGGTGCTCACCTCATCGTAAGTTAGCCCTTCCCCCTGTGTGGTAATGGTTTCCACCACAGTCTCCAGTTCTTTAGCGTGGTCTTCTAGGGCATCCATCTTCCTTGTGATGACCTTGTAGAGCTCTTTTAGCTAGGTTTTGATTGAGACTCGCCGGTTCTCAATGGCTTGATTTATTTTCTACCTCGGCTATGATCCTTTCCCACTTGGCTCTATTGCCCTTATTCTTCTCTCTGAATTCCTTCAACTCGGCCTCATCGCTGGCAAGTAGTATGCTTGTCACTTTGTCTTGATCTGTGCAGTGGTCGTAAGTGACCCCTGTGGTTTGTGTAGCTGATCTTACATCGGTGAGCACCTTGTTGTATTCGGCCATGAGTGCATGATGACCTTAACTTGTCTTCTTTCTCCAAGTGTGCCACTACCTCTTCTCTACCGACTCTAATGCCAAGGGCTGCCTCTCCATGGTGAGGATCGAGTCAAGTCCTCTAGGCACTCTAGGGAGGATCTATACTTTTACGTAGGAGGGTTAAGGTCTGGGTGCTTTGTGATAATCGATTGGGAGATGAGCTCCACCTTCTTGGAAACTTCGTGTACCCTGGCCTTTTCCTCCTGAAGCTCCCTCTGTAGTTGAGCACTGATTAATTTCTCTAGGTTGAGATCCTTCGTTAGCTTCACCACTTCTTCCTTCCTCTTCTCAATAGGTCCTCTAGGACTCTAACCCTGTCATTTCTACCGAAGAGCCTAGCCTCGATTTCCACTGAGACTTTGTTCAACGTGTTGCACACTTGCTCATCTGATAGTTGCTACGTGTTTACAATGGGGTTGTCCCCCTTTCCTTTGGACAGCTTCAATACTGCTCCTTGGTTAATCTTGAATTCAGGCTCATCGAGGTGGGAGTCGAATGCCCAAGATAACATCTTCCTCATTCATGGGTATCCACCCTCAGGGTCAAAGGACTCCATGGCGGTGAGCTCCTTGGTGGGCACGTACTTTGGAAATGCGCACACAAAACTTTGTTGGGGTCATCAATGTAACTCATCATTGTTCTTCCCCCTTCCGCGCATTTACTTCCCATGTGCACATGCCCTTGGGAACAATTACCGAGAGAGTTGGTCCTTTCATGCTACTTCCACTCTTCTCCCTCTGCTCCTTCTTGAACTCACCGAGCACATGAGCTCCGCTACACTGCCCAACTCTTCATTGACCAAGGCATCAATTATCTTCTCTACCTCCCTTGTTTCCTTTTCATCCACCTCCTCTGAGTGAGCTTGGGCATATCTAGTTCCTTGGTACTAGCCCCTTTGCTCCCCTCTTTTTGTGTGTGCCTTCCTCCTCCCTTGGGTGCCTTTCCTCCTTACAAAGATGAAGGCATCATTTGCATTCTCAGCCTCCTCTCCTTCCGAGTCATGGATATCAATTGGCTCTTGATCCACCTCCAGCTCTTCCCCTTCATCATCATCCCTTTCACCTACATAGGCATTAGGTTGTTCATATCTCAGACCCTTGTTCCTCTGTTCCTTGTTCTTCTTCTCTGGTAGAAAATTTGGAGTGGGGGATGTTGTCTTTTCTTCATCTAAAGGTTCTTTGGGGATGGTGGCTTTGCAGGCTCCGGGGTCTTTTCCTTGACCACTGTCGTTCTTCTCTTCTTCGGACATAGGTACTTGCCCCCCGGTACCTACATCCTGCCTTCCCACTTGCCCCTTGTTCTTCCTCTTCTTCTTCTTTCTCCTTTACGCTTTAGCGCTGGCTTCTTCCTTCCCATGGGGTCATCTGGGATGGATATTTCATTCTCTACGTATATGCACCCTTCTCAAACTTTGGTCTTATGCGCAGGTAAATTCTAGCAGCAGTGCTCTCAGCAATCGGTAAGGTCATCGGCCTTATGATGTGCACGTCCTGTGACATATACCTTTCAACGTACGTGCTTTCCTGGATAGACCAGCTTCTTCCTCATCTCTCTGTGTTCACTGTCGAGGGTGGATAGGTCGAGTCTTAACTTCTTGACTCCTTATATCTGTTTACCCCTACTTGGAAGAATTGGGTAGTAAATGAGAAGGGGAGTTTGCACCAGGGACTCCAACTACCATCCACCAAGATAAATCTACCAATGTAGAAGTGTTGGTACACCGTGAACTCTGCTTCTCCTTCAGTCACCATGGGGAGTTGCTCTGGGATCCGCCATTCTACCCCGAATGCATTCCTAAGGTGCGTATACCATTTATCCAAGCGTGCCTTGTGCACCCCCATCATTGACTCACAAGTATACTTCTGGAACCTATCCATGGGTGAAGGGTCTTCATCGGGGTACTCCCATACGAACTTATCAGATGCATCTAGCACCCCGATTTCTGAGAACACAATGGTTAGTAGAATGTTCCCAAACAATATCTTTCCTCCATCCTCCTGTACTTGCTTATAATCTCATCTGCTATGTACTGGGAGATATTATACATGGTGCCTTCCATGACCTTTCTAGACATTCAACCAGGGCTTGCTCACCTGGGTCCACCTCTCTTGTCCATTTAGCTTGGAAATGAGGTGTGTGGCCATTTTCATCACCGGATCACTGATATCCATGATGTCGTAGTACCTCGATCCCTTCTTATAATCCTGGGATGTGATGGTTTCCTTAATTGCCTCCTCATCCTGGAGGTCATCTAGGATTGCATCCCCTTTATAGCTCAGGCCTGTAAAGTGTGAGATTAATTGTGGGGTTATGCACATCTTGTGCCCTACTGAAGTAGAAGAAATCTTTGTGCACATGTGTCATTAACCATTGGTACAGGTGCTCGGGCTTCCCAAAGTAGGGAAACTCGTAAAGCTGGAGAAGCCCTACCTTCTCCATTTTCACCTTGACTACATCGTTGTAAATCGGCATCCCATCAGGTGTTCATTTGTTTGTTGGGGTGCACCAGCTCAATGCCATTTCCTTCACAATTATACTCGATTGGTGATTGTAATCAATTATGGTCATCTATCTGATGTGGGACTCCCACTCTTGCCCTAGAAAAACCCCATCCGGGTATTGCATCTCTGAGTACCATTCCTCATTGGTATCCAAGGGGATTTCATCTTCTTTCTTCTTTCCTTTCCCTTCCCCTTTCCCTTTTTGGATTGTACTGTAGGCTTATCAATTGGTTTCGTGGCCATCATTTTACCCTTTTCTTTCATTCCTTGGTTGCCTTCGGGTTGTCTGAGAGTTTTCTTCACGTGCCCCGTGCCCTAGGGTACAAACCCTAATTTTGACTTTCCTCCTTTGATCACGGTGCTCTTTCCCAATGTTCCTCACACTCGTGAATCACTTCTTGCTCTGGTTTGTAGATCAACTGGACTGATTGCATGTGAGTTTCTGAGATTCTCCTTCACATGAGTTAGCTCTCGAACCCTAGCTCTTGAAAGAAAATTGTTCTCCTTGTTTTTGCAAAGTAAAATAATGAACTTACCATCCTTGTATTTATAGCTTTTCCCACTTTTACGCATTAAAGGCTAGGCTACCTACCACCAGTATGACAATATTTAATGTGGCATTTTCAAACAAACCCGACTTCAGTGCTTTTCCTCGCATGCCCAATCCTTGTGCGAAACATTTTTCACCCGCCCAATCCTTGTGTGAAACATTTTTCACCCACCCAATCCTTGTGCGAAATGTTTTTCCAACCTTCTGGCGCGCAGACAATCCATCTTGACAGAAGACTTTTTGCATGCGTGTTACCAGTGCACCAAAGGCACCTCTTCCATCCTCATGATTCTTACTTTCACCTACCTCGTGTTTTTGTGCTTTTTCCTCCTTTGTACGTGGATTTCCAATGGAACTCTATTTTTCATCCATTTGCCTTCCTAATGCATCTTTTCAATAGGGCCAGTTCGAACGGTCTTACCAACTCAATCTTCTGAGAATAACTTCATGCCTCTCTTAATCACCTCACCCCACACTAAATCGATGTGGTCCTCTACACAATCATAAGTTTAAAAAGTAATAAGGTTTCGGTGCCCAAGGCGTAAAACAAGACAACAACGAAAAGGAAAAACAAGAAAGGAAAAGCATAAAAGGAAACTCTAAACTAACTAGTAGAACTACCTTATTTACAAACACCAAGAAGCATTATTTATAGTAGGGCTTCAGCCTACTCCCATTGAAGTGTCAGGTAATTTTGTTCCATCCAGCACTTGTAGCTGGCACGTGCCTGAATCAAGGATGTATGAAATTACATAAGGACCCAACCAATGCACCTTCAACTTTCCAGGATGGCGTAGAAATTTAGAATCATATAACAATACCATCTGGCCAACCTCAAACTATTTGTTTTTAATGTGGTGGTCATGCCATGCCTTTTGTTTAGCTTTTTTAGTTGTTTGGCTCCATCTTGCTAGTGAGTGCCTTTCATCCAACTTTATTAATTCATCAATTCTTCCTTCCAGCGCTTGTTCATCATCCAACCCTCCTGTGCATGCTATACATGTGATGGTAGCATAAATTCAATTGGTAAAATAGCCTCGCATGCAAACACCAGTTGAAATGGTGTGGCCTTGTTCAACCTTTTATATGTTGTTATGTATGCCCAAAGGATTGTTGACACCTTTTCATCCCAATCCTTCCTACCCACGTCACATATCTTAGTCAATGTGTGACTAAGGATTTTGTTGAATGCCTCTGCAGTCCCATTTTCTGAGGGTGATAAGGGGTAGTCTTGTGATGGGCCACCATGAATTCTGCTAATAGAATCCTGATTGTTTCATTTAAGAAGTGAGTGCCCCTATCACTTGTTAAACTTAATGGGCACCCATACCTGCTGATAATGTTCTCCCACAAAAATCTAGCAGCCATGGCTGGTGCAATCCCTAGTGGGTGCGGCCTCTGCCCACCTTGTTAGATAATTAGTACAGGTAATAATATACCATGAGTTAGTCCTTTGCACAGTTGGTGAGATTGGTCTGACAAAATCTATTGCCCACTTTTCAAAAGGTTCCATCGTTGGCGATGGGGTGCAAGGGCATCTCGTCCCTTTTCCTAGGTTTTCAAGGTGTTGGCAGTGGTCACAGGCCTTGCAAAACTCAATACAATCTGGTGAATCATCTCCCACCATAGTCAGTGACTAGGATCTTGCATGCAGTTGCATTCCCTGCATAGTGTCCCAGACAATCCCACCATGGGCCTCTTCTATTATAGCTATGCGTTCATGTTCTAGTACACACCGGCGTAAAACCTCATCGTGGCCCATTTTATACAAATCCCCATTGATCAACATGAAGGGCGTTGCGCGTATGGCTAACCTTTTCCTTTCAGAGCATTCATCCTTTGGGCACCACACCTTCCTTGAGAAAGATAGCAATGTCTTCTAGTTCTGAGGGTGCGCACTATAACTGAATAGTTGTGCATCGGCATGGTTTCCTCGATACTCTGTGCATCCTCTCCCGAATCAATCCTTGATAAATGATCTGGCCCACAATTGTTCTTTCCCAGTTTTACCACCACTTTGAATTCAAACTCCTGAAATAGAAGAACCCAATGACATATGTGCCCTTGCAACACTGCTTTGTTTACCAGATACTTCAAGGCCATATGGTCAGTGTAGAATATGAAAGGAGTTTCCAGCAGATATTGCCTAAATTTGTGGAGTGCGTAGATCATTGACAATGCCTCGTGCTCGGTCGTTGTATAATTTTTGTTCTTGGTGTCAACTTTCTACTTGCAAAACACAAAGGATGATCAACAATCCCCTCTCCTGGTTGAGCAAGAATGGCTCCTATTGTTATACCAGAGGCATCCACGTGGACATGGAAAGGTTTATCCCATGATGGGAATCGTAGAATAGGTGTGGTGATAAGCCTTTCTTTTAGAGTGTCAAATGCCCTCTGCTGTGCCTCTCCCCACTGAAAGGCACTCTTGTGTCTGAGAAATATTTCCAAAGGTGTGGTGATCTTGGCATATCCCTTAATGAACTTTTTGTAGTATCTAGTGTGTCCAAGAAATCACATGCAGGATGTGCTTTGGCTGGTAGGCTCCCTAATCCCACAATAATTGCAACCTTCGCGGGATCTACCAGTAAGCCCTCTTTACATATGATATGCCCCAACAACGTTCCAAAAGGAGTTGCAAAGATACATTTCTTGATGTTGAGGGAGATCCTCAACTGCCGACATCTTTCAAACATCAACCTTAAGTTATCACAATGGTCCCTTACTAATCCATACATTATCCAATCATCCAAATATACCTGAAGGAACTTGTGGATGAAGTCCTTAAATGCTTGTACCACTATGTGTGAAAATACAGTGGGCACATTCTTCAGCCCAAAGGGCATGACTGTATATGTAAAGCTTCCCCACTCGGTGGTGAAAGTTGTCTTATCTTGGTCTTCCTTGGCAATCCTTACTTGGTGATATCCGAGAATCCATCTGTAAAGGAATAGACCTGCGCCCAACAACTCCTTCCAAAATCTCTTCAGTAAAGGGGGTGGGAAAAGGATCTATTATACAAACAATGTTTAATTCCCTATAATCCACACATATCCTAATCACCCATCCTTCTTTATACTAATCACCATTGGACTTATCCACTTTGATTCCTCCATAGCCTCAATGATACCGGATGCTATCATCTTGTCTAGTTCTTCTTTAACCCTTACGCGCATGTTGGGATTCATCTGTAAGGCCTTTTCTGACCAGGGTGTGCACCATCTTTCAACCTTATCCTCATTTCCCCAATGAATGGTGGACACCTTTCAACTCATGGTATCCGTGCGGGAATAAATCCTCAAATTCATGTAAGAGATCGATGATCTTTGATACTTCCTTGTCGACCAATAGTCCCCAATGATAGCCTCCTTGGGCTCCTCTTCCGAGCCGATGTTAACTTTCTTGGTTTTGAGTGGTTCATGATATGTGCATGCACATGCATCCACACTATCAACTACTTTGCATGTGCCCCAACCGAATGGTCAACATTCAGGCTCTCTATCTCCTCTCCATCAACAAGGTATACCATCTTTCCTTTCTCCTTTTCAGCACACATGTGCTCAAATTGTATGTCTTTTGGTTCCTCCTCTTTGAACCGCGCTTCTAAACTAGGTCCATTGAGTAAGTTTACTAACCTATCTTCCGCCATGGTGCAATCCCCAGAGTGAGGTGCTTGATAGTCTGTAATGCCTCATCAACTGGTTGCTTGGTACTTCGGTACTCGAATGTGTGGACCAAGTCAGCCGTTAATTCCTGCCAACTTCCCGTTTGGGCGGTGTTTTAGAATGGATATACCAGCGTGCGCACAACCTTGTAGTGTTGAATACAACTTATGCACCCAAAGAGAGGGTGGTAAAGCTTACGTGCCTTCTCCCCAGACCCTCTCACATGCTGGATGTGGGAAGAGGTGGGTCCATTGCCATTGTAATCCTTAATAGTGGTGGGTATGTTGCTTTTGAGAATCGAACGTGAGTGCAATTCAAACTTCGTGCCATTCAACAAGTTCTCACTATGCATGGCCCACCACCTTGCTATTGTGCCTATCAAAACATAACCTAGCATACTTTGTCACTCATCCTCCCTCCAGTGAGCTTCCATCTCTCTCAAAAAGACCTCAGGGTATGCATCCCAGAATACTTTGTTATTGTCTTCCCTCCCTAGGCACCAAACTATGTATGCGTTATTGTTACCTTGGTTACTGATCCTTTTAGATGTCACCCAATCAATTCATAAGTCCCATGTGCCCAATTATCACATGCTATATTGGTAGTATCATTGATAGATTGAGCATCATCAAACTGGATGACTCCTTTATGTAGGGTGGATGGTCTGGATCTCTTATGGAGTGCACATATATTCTATCCAGGACTTCCTCCCAAGGGGTTCAGTATAGGGGGTGGAATTCCCATCAACTAGTGGTATAACTACCGCTCTTCCTTGTTTTCAAAGCTTATGTACCCCTTGTTAAACTGGAGATCTGCATTATTCTTATAACACCATGGTGCCCAAGTAGAGCTGGGAAATTATCTACCTCGGCAAGTGCCAAGACTTCAAAATCCCAGTGAACCTAGTCCCCTGAATTGTAATGGTTGCATCCTTCAAGACACCTATGGGCATCACCTTTGTCTTATTTTCCATATACAACACATTTGAAGATGGTTGTAATGCAGGTCTTCCCATTTGATGCTAGGCATCTAGAGTGAGAACATTAACCTCTGCGCCTGTGTCAATGAGGATGTTGCTAAGAAACCATCCATCCACTACTACATTTAGGGTAATCTCTTTGTCATAATCAAGGTTGTGAGGTGGGAGGTTTGCATGTAGGATCTACCTTTGTGTTCTTCCCAGTGCGTGGCACCTTTTCTCTCAACCATGCCCCTAGTAGGGGAATAATATTCTCCTGCCTCAGTAGTTTACACACCTCCTTAACCTCATCCAAGTCATCCCTTGGTGCTTCTACTGGTCTCCTTTGCTCATCTTTTCTAGTCTACTCTTTTAAGCATTGGATCTCCCCTTGTAAACTTTGAATTACGTCCATGGTTTCCTGGTAAACTTCTTTCTGGTGAGTTGGGTTTGGATACTTCCCATGTACTACTTCTTCTCTCAAAACTAGAGGTCTCTGCCTAGGCACTTCCCTTTGCACGCGTGGATTCCACCCTCGTTGTTACCATAATAAGCTCTAGTTCTGATTCTCGTATTACTCGTGGAAGCCATTGTGTCGTTAGCCTTCTTAATACTCACCATGGCAGCGCCCTTATCCTTTCAAGTCTGCTGACTCATATGTTCATACAACTCTGGGCATTCTTCGTACTTATGTTTTTTTCCACACTAGGAGCATTGTAGAAGATCTGGACATTCACGCTTATAATGGTCTGTGGCTCCATAATTAAAACACGTCCCATGTGGGAACTCACTTCTTCCTCCATGGTTACCATGACCATGAAATCCTCCGTGAAACCCTCTTCCACGTGCATCTCCATCTCTGCGCTCCTCATACCGACGTTCATCTCCTTTGGAACTGCTGGCAATGCTAGTTTGGCACACACCAAGATCAATTACCTCATGAATCTGGTCAATCAATCTACAATCCTTGGTGTCATGTGTGGTTGAGGTACATATTTTACAATAACAAGATACATTTTTGTGGATCACGCTGCTGCAACAGGGGGCACCTACTTGCATCATGGTCCTCATGACATATTTCATAGTTTACTGCCATGTGCACGTACCACCTTCCAGTACATATCCCACCATTATCCTTTGTGTGTCCTTCCACGTTACAATCCATGCACCACATTCCTCCGTGAATCTCTGGAACTGTGTTGGCAGACAATTTCTCCAATTTCTTAGCCATGGCAGAAATCTGAGCCTCAGAAATGGGCTAACACCAGTGTCAACACTACCAACTACTTAACATGTAAAGAAACTTCCAATGCTTTGCGTGGGTCCATGAATGTTTTATGAGATAAGCCCTCCTAAAGGGTGTGATCAACCCTCTAAAAAACCACTGAGCATGTTGTGAAGGGTGGATATCATAAGATAGTTTAGACAAAAGAGTTTTAAAGCATGCATCATATTCCCACATGCTCTCTGCCATTCCCTGTTGGATTTCTTTGAGAGAGCTAATGCTCTTCTGTTCAAACTTAGGTATGTGGAATTCTACCAAGAATGCATTTCTCAGTGTGGTATAATCCACAAATAGTCTGATGAGGGTCATACTTTCTATACCAACTATGCGTGCATCCTTGCAAGGTCATCACAAATTTGTAGCCTTTCGATCTGGGTCATGATTCCCTTTGCATGCCATAGCAGCTCACACTTATGCACATGCTCTGTGGCATCTTCTATTCCCATTGTAATCTAGCAAGTGTAGAGACATCTCAAAAAAGACTTGAGGAGGTGGCTGAGGCCCTTGCCCTCCCGATCTAGTCCCTTGGTTTCCTCGGTGTTTCCTCCTCTCACCGGATCCACTAGATCCTGAGCCACCAGCTCCACCACTTCCACCTCCAGATCCTTGTATGTAGAGTACTGGGCTGTGTTTGTCATCTTTGAGTGCTCCTGTCATCCCACCAAAATACGTGTAGAATAGTTTGTGAACTAGTACCACTCCCAGTCGTAGTTCCTCCACCACCTCCTAATGTGCTTCCAAAACCAGTTGTATACGTGCCTTGTCCAAACATTCCACCAAATACCGGAATAGTGTGTGAAGCCATAGAAGTCCCAAATGAGAAATTGTATGTTCTAGGCACCGATCGGTTGCTTCCACGATATCAAATGGATCAACTATACTCTTCCCTCATTCGAACAAGCCAAGCACCAAGGTCTGGTTGCTAGGTGGGGTCAGATGCACACCAATGACTCTTCTCTCTCTATATGATGGACTCTCATCAGAAGCCGCAAGGTTTTCTCTTCCACGCTTACCAAGATGGGGTACCACAGACTATTCGGGTTTGACATCCTCCACGTGAACCTCAACTCCTTTCCACCATGTCTGGCTCCATAACCCACTTGTAATCCTACACTATCTATCGATCTCCTTTTCACGTGCTTCATTATACTTGAGCCGCCTCTCCTCCCTTTCTGTTCAGTCATCAGATCAGCCATCCTTCCCCAACCTGGCTTCCTTGCCTAGCGCTCAGGGTGGTTTAGCCGGCCATAGGGAATGCCTCTAAACCCATGGTTACCATCAAGATTTTGATCACAAGGGGAATAACATGCAAAAATGATCCCCTGGGCTCTCGCAAGAACTCAAACTCAACAACTTCTGGATAGGAATACGTGGAAATGGCGTATTCTAGAGTGTAGCTAGCTAGTACTCCCTTCCACCAATGATCTATAGCATGGGTCCACGTTAGATCAGCATCTTGTAGGTTTTGATATGTTTCTTGGGTCCAAGGGTATGATCTATAATGCCACCCCGATCTAGATGTATAAGCGAGAGCCATTCGAATAACTCTACTAGGAAACATAGAAGAAGGTTTCATATAACTCATGATAAAGAGTGTCTTCCACCCATCTTCGCGTATCAAACCCTAGATCCGGTACTAAATCTCTAAGAAAATTCATCCTCATGCTCTTAAACCAATCTTCAACACCTTCAAGTGTTAAGTGTTCCGCCATCACTTTTTACAGAGATCATGATATATGCCATGTTCCCCTACAACTTTGAAAAGAGGTCCTAGCAATGGAACCAAGATGTAGTCACTTTTGCACCCACTAAGAACAAGGGAACCTCATGTGCACTAGCCTATCACCCAGCGGGTGCTTTGGGTGCTCACGAGGTGTGCGAGAGGGAGCCGAGTCTCTCTTTTATGTGAGTCTAGTGGAAGGCATAGCTCATGATTCTGACTTAGTGATTTAATCAGACATGAAGGGCTATAGAGCTCAGGATGAATTCTACACCCCTTTAGTCATAATAGAACCAAAGCATCACAACAAAAATAATAGAACTAAGAGTTGTACATCTACTACTATACTTAACCATTTAAGCAAGATTCATGATTATATAAGAACTGAAGTGCAATAGTAATATGTAGATAATACAGAGAAAGAGTCTTGATACATTTGTCATGGCAACCTTATCACATTCATTCATAGTGTTTACTTATAAAATATTATAGAAGGTAGACCATAGTCATGCGCCATATGTGGATCCATACATGTATTCTCACAAGACAAAAATTTCATTCCCCATTTTCCCATTACATCCTTACTGGAATTTTGTACCCATTTTCATCCCATAGTTCTCATGAGTAATTCAGAGAGCTCCGCTACCTCACTTTTGTCTCTCTTCTTCTTTGCCAAGGGTGCATGTATAAATAGGCCTCTGAGCTCTAACAAACTCCTCTGCAGCCTCAGATCTGGCCCCAAGTGTCAAGGTGTGGGTTGCCCGGGTGCATGCCTCTCCATGTCATGATTAACTTTTTGGATCTTTCTATCGAAAGGTATATTCCCTCAGGACACCCTGTCGCCAGGCTGGAACCTTATCCAAACGGAACACATTCTTCATGTGTTCTATCCCAAAGGCCAAAAATGGCTAAGTCCCAAATTTTTCTTCACGTGGCGCGCATGTCTGGGTTCTTCAAGAAGCCTTTTGAACTCTGCCTTGCACACCTACACTTGCGTGCTTCCTTCGGCCATGCGTGCGTATGTGCCCTTAAGATTTGGAAGCTAAATTAGGGTTGACCATATGTGGGCCCCTCACGAAAACAACATTTTATGAAGAGTTTCAGTTTATGACAAGTTGGTCCAAAGAAGTGATATACCAAATTGATGTTGTATGATGTATGTCAGTTTTTATAGATGTACATGGAGGTTTTATATAGTGGTCATATAGGTTCATGAGGTTTTGAGTTCTAAACAAGTTGATTGGTCAAAGGGTAGTTTTGGGATCTCAAATAGCAGGGTCGATGTTTTGGCCGTATCTTGAGTAATAGATGGATTATTAAAATTATTAAAGTTGTGTTGGAAAGTATATTATTATATATTTCTAATGTCTTGCCTCATGATGAGATCATATGACAGGGTTTCAGGGGCATTCTTGAGCAAGAAGAGTTTTGGTCGTTCAAGACAACATCTATTTATGTGCAAGTTTGACATTTTTGAAGCATGAGAGGGATTTTTGATGCTTCCTATCACATGGAATATTAATAGGGATGAATTTGGAATCAAATTAATCTAATTTTAAGTCTTTAATGCTTGTATAAATGGTTTTATGAGCTAACCTTTGGAGACAACATTTTTGGCGGAGTTGATTTGGTGAAAGCCAATCTTGGTGTGATTTGAAGAGAAAGAGATGTTTCATGACTTATAACATTCTTAGAAGTCTTATAAAGTTTATGAAATTTATTTTTAGTGGTTACATGGAATGTTTTCATTCAGTATGAGTGATTTGGTGATCAGATGAAACTTCCGGGCGTCGAAGGGTGTAAGAAACAACTATTTTGAGAATTGTAAATGGAACTTGACACATTAAATGAATTAATATGATTGGTTCATGAAAATTACGACCATGGTTAGTGTTTAAATGATGTATTTATCATGTTTTATGATTATGGGATCTTGAATAATCATGGTTTTGGAATTATGATATTTTTGGCATCCCAATGCACATGCTAGTGATTTTTGGATCATGAAATGAAGGTTTTTTTCTAGGCCGACCTATTTGGGTCACTTGTAGCTATTATTGAAAAGTTATGGGATGTTTTTAATGATGTGCGGTTCAAATTTATCATGAGAGAACGACCTAATTTTAGTTCTAATCAAGAGAAGGATATAAAATGAAGTTTTGGACATAATAGTTCAAACTTTCGAAAACCCTTTTATCTTCTTTTGAAGAAACCTTTTGCTGTAAAGAAAAACCCTTTGGGCCTAGCCCAAAAACCTATAATCTCATTCTATAATAACTGGTGGTTGAGTTTTCATGAGAAGAGTTTTATAAAATTCAATGGTGGTCATGTTTCTTTGAGAGTGATTTGGAGAAGAAGAGCAAACTTGAGTGCTTGAGTTTGTATGCTATCCTCATAGCATGTTGATGTTATTTGCATGTTTATAAGTAGTTTTCAGATCTGATATTGAAGGTTTAATACATTATTATATTTTTATCTCTTCATATCTATTCATGAGACATTGATTGTATTGAGAGAATTTTATTATATCTTGTGGATCATTGTTGAAGACATTATTTTGTGTGATCTGATTTGAGATTCTATATAAGTGCATTGATATGATATTATTATCCATATATGTGTGTTTGAGATCATGTTATGTTCCTTGCATTAATTTTACTTCATTGATAAGGTTGTATGCTTTGATATGTTGCATATGAGCATGTGTGGTTAGGGTTTGAAGCACAAGTGTTGATTTTTTTGGAGACTGGTTTACCCCCTCTAAATCCTGTCACCTCCAACAATTAGTATCAGAGAAGGCCCTTGGAAGTATCCTAACAAGATAGAGGAAGATATTTTGTGAAAAAATGGCTCCTAAAAATTTGGAGACTATTAAGGGTGATACCTACAAGATAAAGCAATGAGTAGCCGAGAAGTGTGATAAGGTTGACAAGATGGTTACATCTCATGAAGAAGTAATCAAGGTTTTTAGAAATCAACTTGAGGAGGATCAAATTGAGTTTAAGACTAAGAAAAATAATGTCTCAAACATGAAATTGAAAGAGAATAAATAGTCAAGGTCCTAATGAAGCAACTTGAGGAGACACAAGATGAGTTAAAGATCAAGAGGAAAGAAATAAATGATTTGAAGAAAGATCTAGGCACCATGAAAAATAATATATCGTCCTTCCAAGAGAGCTTAGTAAATCTGAGTAAGATGTTAGGAAATCAAAAGGCCTATGGTGATAGAACAGGCCTAGGATTCAATGAGGGCTCATCCAAATCAGAAAATAATGAAGAAGAGTCAAGTCAAGGATCAAATGAAAGAAGGAAGCCAAGTAAGGGAGAAATTTCAAGGCTTCTACCTCCTTGAAGATCACCTATCAGGAAGCCAAGTGCATATAGGTATGGTGTTTTTCATGGTAACTGTTATAAATGTGGTGATTATGGACATAGGGCTAGTTTTTGTAGTCCTAAGGTTGAAAATAAGGATGATGGAAAAGGAAAGGAACATTGTCAAGACAAAGGAGCAAAACGTAGGACAAAATATGGAGTTGAATGCTATCATTTCCATGAAAAGGGACATCTTGCAAAATATTGCAAAAATTAGTCATCAAACACAAAGAGGTATGTAAGCAAGTTCAATGGGTATTTCTATGTTTGTAATGGATATGGACATAGGGATTATGAATGCAAAGGAAGGAAAGTGGAATGTTTTAGGTGCCATAAGATAGGGCACATTGCAAGGTTTTGTAATTCAGGTCAATTGAAGAAGGAAACTCAAAGACCTAAGCCACAAGCTCAAGTATATAAAAAAGGTTGAGACTAGTCAAAGTGCTAAAGAAGAATCCAAGGATGTGACTGAGATAAAGGAGGGATCTTCTACAAAAAATGTGGAGTCCGATAAAGAGGAAATAGTCAAGGTATAAGAAGAGGGCTTGAGACCTACTTATGTCTCTCATCAAGCTCCTCCATGGTGACATATGCCTCTATTAGGATTCATAGAGGTGTATAGGAGCAATTGAAGTTTTGGAGTGAGGGGAGTTTTGGTTCTTCTGTATGAGTCTCTTCCATGTGAAAAAGGAACTTACATATCTTACATATGAACAAAGAATCCTTGATGAAGAGATTTATGTGATCAAGTTTTAACTCGATAAGATAAAAGGATCAAAGTAGATATGAAGGGCAATTAAAGTCTTATATACCTCAAAATAAGGGTATCTCAATGCAAATTGGGACTTTCTCAGGTATAATCTCTAAATTTTTTCCTCATAGCCATGATAAAAGGTGTCTTGGTGTTTGAATATGTTGTTATAAGAAATGTTTTCTAGTATGAAGGTAAATGGGGTAAGATTCAAGAAAAATCTAGTTCACTATCTTGATTGTGTGAGTACAGTCCATTCAAGCAGAGTATAGGAAACTCACGTTTGAAGGATTTAATGATGAAATTTTGGATTGAAATTTTGTAACTTTCATGAAGACTCATATAGATAGAGGACGTGTGAATTTGATACCCTAGGTATGTGTATATCTCTAGATATGAATGACATATTTGGTGATTTACTTCATTGGCACAATGATGAAGGTTTGCTATTAAAAACTCTACCTCCAAGTCTTCTCATGATTTTTCAAGAATATCAATACATTCTATAAGTATGATTAGTTCTCAAATAACATGTGAGGTATTCCATATGGTTTGAAATGGGTGTAAAGAAGCTTGAGTAGCAATTTGATCATGTTCTTGTAAAAGTTGTCTTCTATAGTATAGTGGCACTAGTTTTGTTATATATTTTATGATGGTTCTCATGGCTATGAGGTTCTCCTAAAGATTCTCAAATTTTTGTAATATAATTAGTCTTCATCTCAGTAGGTCATGTGCTTGTGGAAGTCTTTTAGTGCTTCATAAAGAAGATGGTCATGTATAAGCTTATGAGGTAGAGTATGCCTACCTACAGGTATGGAAGATGAATTTACACATCTTCAATAGGGTACTTGAAGGTAATTATTGCTTGAGAAGGCATTTCATGATACTTGGATGGTCATAATTTGATGAAATTAGTTGATGTATGCTTATATGAGACTAATGTTTATTCTTGAGAAGAAAATGATCTACAGACCTAGAGGGCAGCAGTGTGTAGTTGCAAAAAGGTATGATTGTGCTCTTAAAGGTTCTATTTAATATTTAAAGGTTTACGAGTAATCAAAATTTGTACATTACATGGGGTGGTTGTTGGAAGGAATGACATATGCTTGAGAAGACCTTCTAGGTGCTACATGAAGGAAAAATGATCATCTACAGGGTGTAGGAGGAAGACTTGTAAGATTGAATAGGTATAAATAATGATTCAAAGGACTAATATAATTTTGAAAGGTATGCCTTATTATTCATTTGAATTGTGAAAGTGCATGGTGAAGGGTCTTGGTACTTGACATGGGATGAAAACTGAGTTGTTGACTAAAATTATCCATCCATAGGCATGTAGGTGTTTGTCAAAGCATGGTGACAATTACATGGAAGTCAAATGGTGCTTTCTTGTGTTTTTTTTTAATTCACTCACAAAGGATATGTATGGAGAAATGTGTTTTATGGTATGGGTTTTTTTGCTTAAATCATTTGGTTGATCCTTTACTTTAAGCAAGACCGAGACAAGATCTTATAGGACTTAGGAACCGAGTATATGACAAAATAATAGCTCTCAAGGTGTGTATGGTACTTAAAAAAATGGGGAGTTTTCTATAGCCTCATATGAAAATGGTGTAAGCATGATTCATGCTACAATGACCTTGTTTTACCTTCTAGATGGAGTTTTTTGACAGAGATAGGTGTTTATTATCCCGTAATTGTGGTGAAATGTTGTTCATAACAAGAAATTTATTGCTCAAGGTATGATTATTCTCTAAGTGACATGGGGAGTACATGTTTGTCCTTCCAAGGGTGTAAAATAGTGTTCTCAAGGCCACCCTGGTGAGAAAATGGTGGTTTATTTCTTAAGCTATTGTGATTTCTCATCTCGATCAAAGATGACTGCAGTGGATTGAGAAAGATGTTTAGTATCTTGAAAAAGTGTTTTGAGTTATTTCAAGAGTTGAGTACAAAGTAAGTAGCCTGAATTTGTGCTTGGAAGATAGAATTTGGTGTCTTTAGCCCACGGGGAGATATGGTTGGTCAAGTCAAAGATTGTTTGACCTATAGGAGCATGAGGAAATTGGCCTCAAATACACCTTTGAAATAAATGTTTACGGTAGTTTTGTCTTGTGTGGTATGAAGGACTAAGGGATGCATTGTTAAGCCTATGTTAGGCCTACAATTGATGGATTTTTGTCAAGAATAGTGAATTAATGTTGTAGTTTAGTTTCTATAACATTGATGGCATGTTCATGACAAATTTAACCCAGATCCAAGACTGCATACAATAGCTTGATGATGGCCAAAACAGGGTTGAGAAAATTAATGGTTTTGAATGCCTAGAGGTTAAAATATGAAGTATTCGATCCAAGAAAGGTATGAAGATGATTTTTTTATGTTTTCTAATGATTTTTAGATGTAGGAAGTGCCCTTCCTAGGGGAGCTAGCTGTTTGCATGCCTAATTTGAGGCAAGAATCAATTTTTGACGAAAATCAAGAAGAAGAGGCTTGATTGAGACCTTTGGTTGTTTCTAACCAAATAATGACGGTTTGAAGCTCAAAGAAGATGAAGAGGGTAATCTATAGGTAATAATTTTTCATCAATGTAAAAATGGGGAGAATTTCAGGGGTTTTGCATCAATGAAAAAGGGGGAGATTATTGGCATGTAGGCCTTATAGGTGTTTTCATTGATGCAAAACCACATTAATGAAAACTTGGAGGTTGTAGGATGATGTAATGATTTTGTATGAGGTTCGACATGGTGTTTCAAATGTGGTTCAAATGCTATAGTGGGATTCAGTGAGGAGTGCTTTCTTTAGCAAGCATATTCAAGTGCCTAGGTGATGTTGCATAACACTATAAGCTTCATGGATGATTGTGAAGCATGTTTTCAGGTTAGATAGTATGTTTTAAGGGTTCATGATCACTCAAAATAGTGGAATAGTGAAGATACATGTGGTTTTCTTTATTACGGGTGCTCATTGGGAGTAGGTAAGGCAATTAAGAGTGTGGAAAAGTGATTTAGAGCTATATAAGCTCATGGATGTATGAAATTAGGTATATTATAACATATGGGGTATGTTTGGGTCATTTTTAGAGGTTTTATGTTTAGTAATTTCTTTGGTTCAGTTTTTCGTAGTTGTTTCTATGAGGATCAAACATGTTTTCTTGGGTAAGTATCAGTGTCTGGAGATTTTGGGCCATGGTGATGTTAGTTTGATGATTGGATATGTTAGAGGGATGAGTGATGATGATATCATAATTTTTTTAGTTCCCATGATGAGTATTTTTCCATTTATGCAAGTTTTGGAAAGATGGGGTCAAGAATAATGCAAAATCTAGCTTGAATTTGAACTTATAATGCTTGTTTTGAATCATTTTATTTGCATGGGACCTAGTGGATATTAGGGATGTTTATAAGGTGAGTTTATAAGGTTTCAAAAAAATAATGAGGTCAGTTCATCATCACATTTTTATGAACGAATGTTAAGAAGGTAAAGAGGTTAAAAACCCTAGTTAAACCCTAATTAGGAGCAGTTTGCAAAAGAAGGTGAATACTTGAACTATTTTTATTACAAGATCAAATTTGATGATTAGATGTCATAGTATAATCTCTCTGTATTTATAAAAATGTATAGTTGAGGTCTTGACCATATGTGGGCCCCACCTAAAAACAACAGTTTATGAAGAGTTTCAGTTTAGGACAAGTTGGTCCAAATAAGTGATATGAAAAATTGATGTTGTATGATGTATGTGAGTTTTTATATATTTCCACGGGGGTCTCAGATCAAGTTCATCTAGGTTCATGAGGTTTTGAGGTCTAAATTGGTTGACTGGTCAAAGGGTAGTTTTGGGATCTCAAATAGCAGGGTTCAATGTTTTGGCAATATCTTTAGTAATAAGTGGATTCCTAAGATAATTAAAGTTTTCTTGGAAATTATATTAAAATATATTTCCATTGATATATGGCTTGCCTCATGATGTGGTCATATGGTAGGGTTTCGGGGTATTATTAGAATAAGAATATTTTTGGCGATTCAAGACAACATCTGTTTTACGTGCAAGTTTGACATTTTTGTGAAGCGTGAGATGGATTTCTTGATCCTTAATATCACTTTTAATGTGAAGAGGGATAAATTATGCATATAATGAATCCTATTTTAAGTATTAAATTTTCTTATAAATGGTTTTATAAGCTAACCTTTGGAGATAGATGTCTTTGGCGGAGTTGATTTGGTGAAGACAAATCTTGTTGTGGTTTAAAGAGAGAGATGTTTAATTACTTATAACATGATTAGAAGTGTTATAAATTGCTTAAATTTAATTTTAGTGGTTACATGGCATGTTTTCATTTGGTATGAGTGATTTGGTGATCGGATGAAGCTTCCAGGAGTCTTTGAAGGGTGCGCATGAAACAATTGTTTTGAAAACTATTAAGGGAAGCTGGGCCCATTAAATGAAATAATCTGATTAGTTCACAAAAATTGTGACCAAGGTTAATTTTTAAATTATTTATTTCTCATTTTTATGATTATGGGAGCTTTAACAATCATGGTTTTGGAATGAGGAGATTTTGGCATCCCAGTGCATGTGTTTTAGTGATTTTTGGATCATGAAATAAAGGGTTTTTGCTAGGCCGACCTACTTGGGTCACTTATAGATGTTATAGAAAAGTTATGGGATGTTTTTAATGATGCATGGGTCGAATTTATCATGATATACCTACATCATTTGAGTTCTAATCAGGAGAAGGGTATAAAATGGAGTGTTGGGCATAATAGTTCTAGCTTTGAAAACCCCTTTTATCTTATTTTGAAGAACTATTTTTTTGCAAAGAAAAACCCTTTGGGATTAGCCCAAAACACCTAGAATCTCATTATAGTATAGATTTTAGTTTATTTTTCATGAGAAGAGTTTGAGCAAGTGCAATGGTGGTCATGTTTCTTTGAGAGCGAGTTGGAGAAGAAGAGAAAACTTGAGTGCTTGAGTTTGGATGTTATCCTCATAGCATGCTGATGTTATTTTCAAGTGTATAAGGAGTTTTCAGATCTGATATTTAATGTTGAAGACATTCTCATAGTTGTATCTCTTCATATCTATTCATGAGACATTGATTGTATTGAGATAACTTTATTATATCTTGTGGATCATTGTTGAAGACATTATTTTGTGTGATCTGATTTGAGATTCTATATAAGTGCATTGATCTAATATTATTATCCATATATGTGTGTTTGAGATCATTTTATGTTCCTTGCATTAATTTTACTTCATTGAGAAGGTTGTATGCTTTGATATGTTGCATATGAGCATGTGTGATTAGGTTTGAAGCACAAGTCTTTGAAAGTTTTTATTGGGGACTGATTCACTCCCACCCCCTCTCATTCCTTATCACCTCCAAAAATTGGTATCATAGCAGGCACTTGGAAGTATCGTAACAAGCTATCTGGAGATATTCGGTGAAAAGATGGCTCCCTGTAAATTTGGAGACTATTCAGAGGGTGATATCTACATGATAAAGCAATGGGTAGATGAGAATTATGATAAGGTTGACAGGATGGTTTCATCTCATGAAGAAGTAATCAAGGTTTTGAGAACTCAACTTGAGGAGGCTCAAGTTGAGTTGAAGACCAAGAGAGAATAATGTCTCAAACATGAAGTTGAAAGAGAAGAAATAGTCAAGGTCCTAATGAAGAAACTTGAGGAGACACAAGATGAGTTGAAGATCAAGAGGAAAGAAATAGATGATTTGAAGAAAGATATAGGCACCATGAAAAATAATCTATCATCCTTCCAATAGAGCTCAAAAATCTGAGTAAGATGCTAGGAAATCTAAAAGCCGATGGTGATAGGACATGCCTAGGATTTAATGAGGGCTCATCCAATTTAGAAAATAATGAAGAAGAGTCAAGTCAAGGATCAAATGATAGAAGGCAACCAATTAAGGGAGAAATTTCAAGGCTTCTACCTCATAGAAGATCACCTATCGGGCAGCCAAGTGCATATATTTATGGTCTTTTTCATGGTAAGCTGCTATAAATGTGGTGATTAGGGACATAGGGCTATTTTTGTAATCCTAAGGTTGAAAAAATAATGATGGAAAAGGAAAGGAACATTTTCAAGACAAGAAGGAGCAGAAGGTAGGTCAAAAATATGGATTTGAATACTATCAATGCCATGAAAAGGGACATCTCGTAAAATATTGCAAAAATGAGTCATCAAATACAAAGAGGTATGTAAGAAATTTCAATGGGTATTACTATGCTTGTAATCAATATGGACATAGGGCTTATGAATGCAAAGGAAGGCAAGTGGAATGTATTAGTTATGGTGTTGTTTCATTTGTGCATTGTTGAAACTTATTGTGGTCTCCAAACTTATGTGGTTTCCATTCATTTCAAGATGAGTGACCAACTATTTCATGTCGCATAAACACATCATATTATAATCAACACAATATTTATAAAGTTCCACAAATAGGGGTTAAATTATTTTTCTAGGGTGTCCGTGTGTTTCCTTTCTTTTTTTCATTTTTTTCTCGCTCTTCTTGATGGATGTAAATGTTCCTTTTCTCACACTATTTAATTTTCATGAATGGAATTCCAAAATGATAATAACACTATGGGGTAAATGGTTAAATGAAATCACTTTAGGAGTGGAGAAAGAAACAACAATTGAACTGAGAAATCCAAATGGTTCAACCGATGTGACGAAGCTTTAGGTATTCTTTGTATGTTTGTTTCTCCTGAGCTTCTCTTTCACATTGAGTCTTCCATGGTGCTTCCACAACACCGAAAGAGCACGGAAAATCTATATGGTATGTTTGGAAAATAAGATGATATGAGAGCTCATGAGTTAGGACAAGTTGATTCAAATGATAGAAATCAAGTCCAATGCACATGCCCTAATAACAAGTAATGGTAAAGGAACAAATAATAAATCAGAGAAAAAGTACCAACCTAAGAAGGAAGCTAAGTCCACCCAATCCAAATCCAACACAAACACTTCTTCCTCTGCATCTGATCCTAAACCAAATAAGGAGAAGTGCAAACATTCCTATTATGAGAATTCAAGACATGAAGAGAATCAATGCATGAGAAAAAATTTACCACCTTACTCCTTTACTTGAGAAACATAAGATAGGTGTTCTTGAGTCTATCTAGTAAAATGATTTGAAACTTGAGTCTTTTAAGGAAAAGGAAACCAAGTCTAAGAAGAAGAAAGGAAAATCCCTTGTTGTAAGAGTTTCTATGTCATCAAAATGGGTTATAGATTTTTAGCTCCTCGCATCACATGGGTTCTTCACATGTTATGTTTTGTGATAAGAACCATGTGGTATGTCCCAAATCACTTTGGGTGATGATACATCTATGTCAGTTATTGGTAGTGGATTGGTAGAAGTAGATGGTGGAACCTTTAACAATATTTTAAATGTTCCCAATCTCTCCACCAATCTACTAGTAGTTTACCAAATCACCCATATTGATCAAGGGATGCAATTGGAATTCAACACTAACTAAGTGATCATTAGAGAACTTCATAATGAAACTGTTAGAGATCAAACTTGCACCCATCTTAGATCAGGTTGAAATGAGTTGTTGAGGCAACAATGGGATTGTCTCAAGTTATGGGACCTTGCGTGCTTGAGACAGACCTTAGAAGAAGGCCAGTTCCTCTACCTATTTCTCTGCACTGCTACTCCTCATGTGGAAATGGAAATCCTAAGATAAACATGGAAAGGGACCATGGATATAAGGATATACGAAAAGAAAGGAAAAGTTAAAACTAAGGAAGGTGATAACACTAGAAATAATGGGGATGAACACAATCAAATTCGAGTGAAAATGAAATAAAATGTGCAAGGAAAGGCTAGACACGCGTAACATAGACTAGAACACAATTGAACAACCATTTTCATGAGACACAATCAGAAAACAAGATGCAAAGGACGTGAGATTGCACAACAAGTGCATGCATAATGTAAGGAGAGCCAAGAAAGAAAATAAAAATAAGTTAAGGCGTAAAATAGCCACAAAATAATGCTTCGATTACTTCTAGAAATGCACATTCGATTACAATGGCATATGGGGCTGATATCCATATGCAAAGACCAGATCTAAAGGTCTGCAACTCAAAATGTAAGGCAATGCCTATACAAACTGAAATTATCCAACCCTTATCAATGAGTAATGATCTTACATTTATAGATGAATGGATGAGAGAAGGGGAGGAGAAGGAGGAAAATCCGATTTGAAAACTCAACCACCAACAACTAGCAATGAATGCCTACAAATCCACCTATAAATCTATCAAATTTACTTCTCCATGTCTATTTGGCATGTAGGAGAAGGAAAGGGGTGAGATCTGAATCAAATTGGGTGGTTGGAGAAATAAGATCCTACATTAATGGCATGAGAGACATTTTCCAGCTTCTTACCTACCCAATCCTGCCAAAATTTGAACTTGAGTGATCGGAGTGTAACCCACGTCATCAACTATTTTGTCATATTTTTCCACGTGTCACATCTTAGTTGGTTGTAAGGGTTTAGTGCCCTATTGGCACGTTTTAGTAGGTTTTGTGTGGCTCACTCAATGTATGATAGTCCATGTGGCATATAAACGGCGTAGAGGAAGGCATGATAACATGTAAAGGAAAGAAACATGAAAGAGGAAAGAAGGAGGTGCGTAAAAGTAATACACATGGTAGGAATGGAAGGAATACTTATAAGAGGTATGTATGTAAGAGGCACAATCATTACAATGTAATGTATGACATCAAGGAAGGGGGCACACAAAGATGTCAGGGACTTAGCTAATTTTGGGAAGAAATTATGAGGTGCGTGCGAAGGGTGCATGAACTGCTAGGAGGAATGTGAATGCGCTGAGAGTGGGCATAAGGAAATATGGGATAGATAGAGGAAAATAAGGGAATATGGAAGGCATGAAGAAAATGGAGAGTGTAAAAGGGCGCGCGAGGAGTTACAGCCAAGAAGACTATGCCAAGGAAGTAACCATAGAGTGCGGAACCTGCAGTATTGAACTTCAGAATCAGAATTTGAATGTAAGTTGTCAAAATAACTAAGGGAGTTATTTTGGACAAAAATTTGGTGACTTTTGGGGCCATCTTCCTACTAGATGAAAGAGATTAGTATCTTGGAGCATCCATTTGGGCATAAAGTCGGGGTATATATTAATTTCGATCTACAACTTTCAAGAATTGCCCCCGAAATCACTTGATAAAAATTTCGAACTCTACTCTAAATCTTGCCAAACTATTAATAACTACTAGAAGATTCTTGACCTTACGGAAGCAAAAGAATAGTGCACACACAAAGAGCACATGAGAAGAAAGAACTATGTAAACAAAACAGTGTGCACACAATGCACTTGGAGGAATTAAAACTACCTTAATATATAAAAAATGATGCAGTAAGCTTAATGGAAGGGTTTGAGATAGATCCTATTGACTGGGATCGGTAGCGCGCCTCCATCAAGATGAGATAATTTTAAGGATTTAGCCTCCTTACGAGAACTGATGATGTATGGGCCACTCTAAAGTGCATCAAACTTTGAATGGCACCATGGTTTAGCTCTGTCAACATCCCATTTTAAGATTGAGTCCCCAAATTTGAAATCTTGAGGCATAGCATTTCTATCAAACCACTTCTTCATTAGATACAATTCTAACTTGATCATGACAGAGTTTCTTGATTCTTTGAGTTTGACTAGCTCTGTCATTTTGATTTCTTTCTCGTCCACACCTTCGAATTCCAGCTCTGGACAAGTTCTAATGAATTTAAATCAAGTGAAAAAGGAAGTGTAACCTCCTTTCCGTGGATAATATTGTAAGGTGAAGTATCTATCACCTTCTTTATTTTGATTTTGTCTTCTTAGAGTGCACGCATGAAGACCTTAGTATGCCACTGTCTCTAGTTGATATTCATTTTCCACTTCATGATTCTGATTAGGTTCTTGTTTGTTAACTCTGCTAAGCCATTACATTGAGGTTAATAGTTGTAAGATGTCTTAAAATAAATATTAAGACTAAGATCCCAATCATAAATTTTATTTCCAAGGAAGGATTTTACATTATCAAAGATTATAGTTTGAGGAATGCCAAACCTTATTATAATATCCTCGAGAAAGTCAAGGATAACTGAATTGGTTGATTCCTTGAGTGCAACAACTTCTATACATTTGGTGAAATAATACATAGCTGTCAGCACCCATTTGTGCCCCGCACTTGAAGTAGGGTTGATCATGTCTATGTAATCAAGACCCCATTGCACAAAAGGCTGATCCACTTGGATTGGTTAGAGGGGAAGTGATTCCAATATTTTATTTCCTACAAATAAATCACATTATTTTCATTTCATGACCCACTTGTGCGTGTTCATCAACGGGGTAGGAAAACATTATCCTACCTTTATGATCTTCATCATTGTGGTTTTGGAAGAGAAGTTTCCACTAGAGAATCCATCGTCAAATTTTGCTAACACTTTTTTGATTTGCACGCCATCAATACATCTTAAAAGATGCTATCAAGATTTCTTTTGAAGAGAATACCATCAATAAGAACATATGGAATAGACAATAACCTTAGATGTCTTCTCTTTGCTTTCTTCAAACTATGAGGGTACGCACCCTTAAAAGGAATGTAATCATGTCCTTCATCTAGTTGTGAATGCCAAGGGCTTCATTATGGATGAAATAGATGATTTGCACATCATTATCAAACACTTGCCATGTGGAATTGTTGTCTAGGATAGATGGTCCGATTACCATTTTTACATGTTGCATGTTTCCTTTGATAAAATACTTAGATGGTGAGCGTGAGCCAAGAGTGGCCATCGATTAGCTTATTTGTTCATCTTCTTTGGTATCACCTACAAATTTAGAGCATCAAAGATCTTAAGGAGGTCCCAAACTCTATGTTTATAAGCTTTGAGAAGCTTATTCTTTGTTGCACACTTATTTGTGACTTGATGGATGACCAATTTTGTATCCCCAAAGATCTACAATGCCTTGATCCTTTTCTTTTCAAAAATAAGGAGACCATACACAAGCACTTCATATTTTTCCACATTGTTGGAGCATGCAAAATTCAGCATGTGCGTGAAGAATAATTTCTCATGCTTGGGGGAAACGAGAAAAACACCTATTCTTGCACCATTCCTACTTCTTGAACCATCAAAGTACATCTTCCACATACCAGAATTTTCATCATTTGGTTTGAGCACGTGTGGAAAAATAACTTATTCTTCAAGGATGTAATAAGTTCCAAGTCTAGCTTCAAAGGCCTCAAGCTCTTCATCATATGAATCAAACTTGTGGTGTCTTTCTGCCCATTCATCTAGCACTGAATTAGGTAAAGGAGAAGGAATATGATGCACTTTAGAGATTGAAACTTGTTCTTCTTGGATTAGGAAATTGGCTTGGAGAGGGGATGGGTCATATGACTCAACATGATAGGAAAATATTGGCTCATCTTGTATGGTAAACTAGGTACCATACCTTTTCTTGAGTAACATATGGGACCAATCAGAAGACAATTAACCACCCATTTTAGCAGTAAAATCTCTTGATAGACACATGGAAAACATAGGAGGTAGGTCAATGATTGACACATCTTGAGTTATTATGAGGCTTGGACATGCATGGAGGGTTAACTCAATATCCTTGATGACTCCTAGAGTGGTGATAGTTGAACCATCAAGTTTTAGGAATCCTTCGGATAAAGGGTTGTACTTAATACCTAGGACACGAGAAAATTTCTTAGGCATGACCGAAGTGCTAGCACCTAAGTCAATCATGTAATTGTGCACAAGGTGTTTTCCTATGATCAAGGACATATAAAAAGGAGGGATTTTAATAACCTTACTTACTTGATTCTCCTCTACTTGATAGATATTGACAATAGCATATGGTTTTTACACAATTGGATCGGTGTGTGAAAGTTGCGCCAAAGCTTCATGAAACAGGTTGCGTTGAGATGGAATGGCTAGGCATCCCACATTATGACATTTATATTTTTCTTATTCATCTGGTCCAAAATTTTGAATAGAAGGCCCATTGACTTATGCATTTGGGGCACAACAACATCCTTTCTTATTTGTTTAGGTGTAGAGTCGGGGTCTTGGCTTGTGTAGAGGCTTGACCTACCAAAGGAGGGACATTTTCTGCCTGTCATTGAGCATTGCATGGAACCTCATGCATAGGCATTTACACATTATGACTATTGGTTTCCTTTTCTACATCTCTTTAATTTGGAGGATCGACCTATGTGACGGGAGTGAAGGTTGTGCATTGGACTCAAGAACTCTTTTCTTGTACCTTATGTAATCAACAACCCGGTGTGTGGTTTGTTCATGCCACCTACTGACTTGATTAATTTCACGAAGTCCCGAGCACCAAAGAACATGAGGTTGGATTTAGGAGGAACTTCTATTTTTTATTGATTCTCGGGCTCACTTGCCCTCATTGAAGGTTCATAGTTAGAAGTAGCATGAATCATGTAATCCTATGTGCACACAACATTGGTGTAGTGGTTTTGAATGTGAGGCATGTTGCAAGTAAAACACCATTCGACTCTTGCGCCACATTGTTTTGAATTGGAACTAGAGTTTAGCTTGCACTAGGCATTAGAAGAGGTTTCGTAGGAGGGATTACTTGTAAAAGAAGGTTCTTGTTAGTATGACATCTGTCACTTTTTTGGTTCTTCCCATATATTTGATTTGCATATTGATTCCGCTAGTGCTTTGGTTGTTTTGGTTATGCCCCTAATTAGAACTATTTCAGGAGGCTTTCACTTGTTGCTTCTCTAAAGATATAACTTTATTAAATAATTTTTCAATCGGGGCTTTCATTTCTTCATCCTCGTTTTGTTGTGTGGTAGAATATGAAGTGGATGAAATGGGTTGAATGATCTCGCTCAGAATAAGAGCAATAGAAGGTTGGGGCGCGTGAGACATCTCTCGGGAATAAGGGCATATGCAGCATGTGAGCTAACTTTCCCACCTGAATGAGACTATTTTCTACCCTTATTACAATATTGTAAGAAATAAGTAAGGTTCTACCTCTCATGCCTTTGAATAATGACTAAAATATCACTATTCAAATCCCTCAGATAATACAAGAAGGCATGTTGGGCTATAGGCCTTACCACTTGAGGAATTATATTCTAAGTCTTCTAGAATATGATATTGAAATTAGTCATCTATTCATTGGGAACCCTCTTTATTGTCATCGAGTTATTCCACCAAAGACAGTGATCTAACTTATCTTCAAAATAGTTGCAGAGAATTGTTCTAAGCTCATCCTAACTAGCAATAGATGTGGGTCTCAGGATTCTATACCACTGAAGTGCTTTTCCTTTAAAGGAATCCACAAACATCCTGATTGCAACATCATCATGCGTGATCAAATAGACAGAGCACACATTGGCTACATCCTAGATGTGCTCAATAGGGGTGACTTGATTCTCACCAAAGTGAAATATGGAATATTCTTGAGTGTAACTATTGGAATATCATGTTGTGTATTGAGAACAAGAGGACTTCCACCAGTGAAGTTGGAAAAGTTCCTCGGAGGAGGAGGTGGTTGTAGTGCCATGACAGGCGTGTAGGTCTCATATGAGGAGGAGTGGAATGTGCATGGTGTGATGGAGATGGAGATATGCACATGGGAATTCTTCTATGTGTTCTCCTCAAATATAGATGAAGATACTTGAAATATGCTTCAACTGTTGCACTTTTTTGGTATGCACTCTTCTCATGAAAGGAACTCATGACTGCTAAAAATAGTAGATCTGGAAGTATTGGGAGTCGCCAAATGTGTTGAAACAAGCCTCTAAAGGTTGGAAATCACTAAGTCACACACCAAAACTTAGCAATGATGAAATCTAAGCTTTCAATGTCTATCCCACCGGGCATTCCAGAAATTATTGGAGCTCAAAATTACACCCATCATAGATAAGATTAAATGAGTTTTTGAGGAAACAATGGGACTGTCTCCAAGTTGTGGGACCTTGCGCACTTGAGACAAACCTCCAGAGAAGGCTGATTCCTCTACCTATTTCTACTATTACTACTACTCCTAATGTGGAAATGGAAATCCTAAGCTAAACATGTCAAGGGACCAGGATAGAAGGATATGCAAAAAGGAAAAACTAAAAATAAGGAAGGCAATAGCACCAAAAAGAAGGGGGATGAACATGATCAACTTCGATTGAAAACAAAAGAAAATGCACAAGGAAGGCTAAATATATGTAACATAGACCATAACACATATGAACAACCATTTTCATAAGACACAATCAGAAAAGGAGATGTAAGGGACGTGAGATAGCAAAACAAGCACACAACGTAAGGGAGAGGCAAGAAAGAAGAATTAAAACAAGTTAAGGTAGAAAATAGCCACAAAACAATGCTTCTATTACTTCTAGAAATGCACAATCAATTATAATGGCGTATGAGGCTAATATCCACATGAAAATACTAGATCTAAAGGTCTACAACTCAAAATGTAAGGGAAAACCTATACAAGAGGAAAGTATCCAACCCTTATAAATGAGCAATACTCTTACATATATAGATGAATAGATGAAATAAGGGGAGGAGAAGGAGAAAAAAACCAATTTGAAAACTCAACCACTAACAACTAGAAATGAATGCCTCGTAAATCACAAATTTTCTTCTCCATGTTTGTTTGGCGTGTAGGATAAGGAAAGGGGCGAGATCTCGAATCAAATTAGGGGTTAGAGAAATTAGATCCTACATTAATGTCATGAGAAATGTTTTCTAGCTTCTTACCTACCCAATCCCACCAAAATTTTAACTTGAGTGATCTGGAGTGTAACCCACATCATCAACTATTTTGTCATCTTTTGCCACGTGTCACACTTTAGTTGGTTGTAAGGATTTGGCACCCTGTTGGTATGCTTTGGTAGGTTACATGTGGTTAAATCAATGTATGAAAATCCACGTGGCACAAGGCGGGTGCAGAGGAAGGTGTGACAACACCCGAAGGAAAGAAGCATAGAAGAAGAAAGAAAGAGGCACACAAAAGTAATGTGTGTAGGAGAAATATAAGGAATACTTGTAAGAGATACATATGGAATAGAAACAATCATTACAAGGTAATGTGTGAGAAAGGAAGGGGGTACACAAGGATGGTAAGGACTTACATAATTTTGGGAAGTAATTCTAAGGTATGCACGAAGGGTGCATGAACCACTGGGAGGAATGAGAATGCACCAAGGGGGTGCAAGGAAAGATGGGACAAATAGAGGAAAATAAGGGAAGTTTGGATGGCGTGAAGAAAATGGAGAGTGCAAAAGGGCGTGCAAGGAGTTGAGCCAAGAATACTATGCCAAGGAAGCGGTCATAGAGCGCGTAACTGTAATGTTGAACTTGAGTCGAATATGAATGTAAGTTGTCAAATTAACTAAGAGAGTTATTTTGGATAATAAAAACTACAGCGGCTAAGGGAAATGTGGGTCACCAAGCTCGATTGTACATATTTTCCTACTTTTCTCTTAACTCTTCAGTAATTTCCTTGTTTACTCATGTAGATGAGGTTAGTAATCTATGACATGAATATTTTGGCCATTTGATTAATCGCTCGTGTTCAATGAAATATTTTACAAAGAACTATGGATATGGGGCAAGGCTTAAAAATTTTGTGCAAAAGACCCTCAATGGACCATATGATAAGAAATGAGCAAGGAATCCTATTTGCATGTGTTTAAAACTTGAAATAAGCAAGAAATCTAACAAATAACATTAACCTCTATTCTTGAAAGCTTAACAAAATATGCCTACTAAAGACTTAAGCAATCAGTTTTGTTGTTTACTCCATGAGGGTGAATGAATCTCACTAAATGGCTACATGGCCAAGTTTAGCTATTTCATTACTAACCTATCATGGGTGCAAGATGAAGCTATTTTAATGGTGGATGACCCAAGATCAAATGCCTTATTAGCTTGGCTAATGCAAATGAGCTCTTAAGCTTTCTTAGGCTTGTTTTGGCTTTAGCTTATGTAAAGTTGTGTGTTTTGAATGGGTAGGCTTAGCCTTGTATTTATAGTTTTGGTTTGGAAGAATTTGGAATTTGGGTGCATGTGGGACTAAATCTCAAAAACACTTTAGGATTAGATTAGGATAAACATTCTTTAGGCTTAGTTAACTAGGGTTTAGGCTAGTTAAACTTGATTATCAAGTGATTAGAGACTCGTTGAGAGTTGGTAGGGGTTTGGATAACAATTGTGGACTGATAGATAGCCCGCAAAACCAATAAAAGTGGTCTAGAGAGAAATATGGAGGTTACGAATGGTTGAAAGGAGGAATGTTTAGCTAATAAGAGAGATATTAGCTAAATAAACTAAATATGGGAAGAATATGATAGAGAATATGTCGTAAATGGGCATCTGAGAATGGAGTGAAGAAGGGTTGATCAACGAAGTGTCGTTAATTGAATGGATTGGATGAAATGTTAAGTGTAAGCATACTTTAGGTGTCTACATTTTCCCCTCTTTGAGGTGGTGTAAGCGAGGTCACTTCAAAGAAAGTAGACAAGCATAAACAAGTAGAAAATTTGAAGGAATAGAAGAAAAAATGAGTAGAATGGAGAATGCCCCTCGATTGTCGATGGGGTGATAGAAGAACTTGATCGATGATCGAAAAGATGAAGGAAAGAGAATAGAAGAATGAATAGTGTGAAGATGAAAGGGGATATAGAAGAAAAAGGAGTATGAGGAAGAGGGCTTGAGATAACATCCATCTAATTCCTTTTAAACAACTTTATTTGTCATCATATTTCTAGAGATCTTCATCAAATGTCCTTATTAAAAAGAATGAACAAAAGTGTAGTATGACATGAAAAGCCATATACGAACAAATGTACATTGCTAAAACCACCAACTCCATGCAACATACAAAATGAAATGCAATACGAGAAAGTAAAAGATGCCTAACTCCATGCAACATACATAATGTAATGCAATACGAGAAAGTAAAAAGATGCCTAACTCCATGAAACATACAAAATGCAATGCAATACGAGAAATTAAACAAGCTAACCTAATAGAGAAACATAATGTAATGTTTTTGTTATCAAGCTTCAGTTCCAACCTATGTGAATTAATGACAAGGGTTAATGATGGTGCCCAAGCAAGGATACATGCAAGGGGAATAATGGAGGACACTTCGGTTCGATGAAAAAGCAATGTGCATTGTGAAACGGTACCATGTAACTTATTGTGCCCTAGAGTACAGATGAAGTAAGCAACCTAGCTTTGGTTGATGAAGGTAGATCGAAATGATCCGCGAGTCATGCACATGAACAAGTGAGAACCAAAGAGTGAAATTTTGTAGGATGATTTTCAATTTTTAGAAGTTTTTGAAACATATTTGAATGTTTTTTATTTTTCTAACATATTTGAATGTTTTGATTTTTCTAACATATTTGAATGTTTTTGTGATTTTGAAAGTTTTTTGAAACTATGTACAGGAAGATGAGGAAGCATGGATGCCCCTAGTGATAGATGGGATGTACAAGGGTAAAAGGCCACATGTGTATGAGAAAGGTGAAGATGCAAAAATGGCCCAAAGAATTAGGTGGGAGTATTCAAAGGAAAACTCTTCACGAGGTAGAAGCGGGACCCAAGGCCATTATGGATGGTTCAACATGATGGTGAACGTAAACCAATGAAGTGTTGGGAAGAAGCAAGGATGCCCCCAACGTAAGTTGGCCTAAAAGAACATGATAGAAAGGAAGGAGATTTTTTTTTGTGAAAGGGGACAAAGGTGTCCGGAAACATGGCAAAAAAGTAATCTTATACACATGGATGTTATGAACAAAGTAGAAGAATGATGTGAATGATATTAATGTAGCTTAGAATCCTCACGATGAAGAAGTGATTAGCCAAAGGCAAAAATTGTGAGATGAGATAAGCACTAAAGTAAGAGTTTAAACAAGGTCCAAAAAAAGATAGTTGGTAACATACTAATCCTTCCTACTCATAGAGATCCAATGTGTGCATGTGGAATTTAATTACCTCTTGAAGGGAAGATTTAATGTACAAGTGAAGAAACCCTAGCCAATGTGTAGGAATGATTGATTGTGAAAGGTGATTTGTGAATGAAGGGTGGAAGGATAGCTGTACATTTCTCCGTTCGCGACAGGAATCCATAGCCCCAATGGAGATGTATCTAATTCTAATCACAACATTGCTCTACTGCTGGTCAAGCATCCATAGCCCCAATAGAGATTATTGGAAATACCCCAAGAGAGAGTAATATACAAATTTTTTTTTCTCTTAGCTTTCAACTTTTTATTTTTGATTGATTTTGATTCTTTTTATTTCTGAAAACTTATTTCAGCTCTCTTGTTTGACAAGGGGTTAAGAACCACAGATGGTTTGATGAATGGAGGCGAAGTGGTTGTGATGAAAACATTGGCTAGTGTTAACAAATATGTTCAAAATTTCTTCACAACAATATTATTAGATGTTGAATGTGATAGGATCTCTAAGAGGTCAGTCGTTCTTTAATTTACCAAGGTGATAAAAGACCAGGGTCAAATGGATACCATAGAGATAAATGTCACAAAATTTGTGTGAATAGGCTAACCAAAATATCACCGAAGGGATGAAAATGGTAGGAAGACATGCATATGAATGATAAAAAGGGAAGAAAGAAACATCCATGTGTACGCAATACCTGATTGCAATGTTTGATCTTTGTACCTTTGTTTTTGTTGTGTTTTCTCATATTTTTTGTAGTTTTTCATTGTTTTTTATTTTTATTTATTTTCGATAGTTTTTGGAAAGTTAGGACCAACAAAGTCACTCCATGTGATAGGATCCAACAATGATGTTTGCGAATTCCTTGATAAGGGAGACTAGGCGTGTTTGCTTATCAAGCGTAATTTTTTATCCGATATCGATGATCGTGGTGAGCTCGTACTTAACAAATGCATGTGATTTATCTTGAAACATATATTTTGTATGCGGGAGATTGAGTTCCCTATCCAGATGTTTATGCACTTTGTGCCATACTTGATGGTTGCATTGGTGTGCGTTCTTGAATCATGATTGATTTTTAACCCTAAGATCATGTGAGTTGCTAGGAGATTTAGAGCTCTTAGGATTTTTTACCTGAGCTTGATTAAGAAACTATTTGGGTTTCTTATAAGTTGATGTGTGACTTGTCTGATCTCAAGAAGGAGAAGAAAGAGAATGTGGATGTTTAGAAATGATGTGAGAAATGACCATGGGCTTGCCACAACCATTGATAGAAGAAATATATGATGGATGAAAAGGATACAATCCAAGAATTGAAGAGGATGGGCTACGAGGAGGTGAGCCACTAATAGAAGATGACGAAGGGCTACCAGGATATGGCCCTAAGATGGAAGAAATTGGGCTACAAGGACATGGCCCAAGAATAGAAGAAGATGACAAAGGGCTGCTAGGGCGTGGCCCAAGTATAGATGAGGAGGGACTACTCGGAGGTATCCCATAGATAGAAGAGGATGAAGGGCTACTAGGATGTGGCCCAAGAATAGAAGGTAATGGGATACCAAGAGGTGACCCACAAGTAGAAAATGGAGGGATACCTAGGGGTGGCCCAAGTATAGAAGAAGACGATGGGCTACTCAGTGGTGACCGAGACAAGATTTTGATTGAGGAATGATGATAGATAAGGAATGATTTGGTAATGAGAAGATAGGCCATGGCTCAATGCTAGACCCTAGTATCTCATCATGCTCAAAGGAAGGTGAAGATGGAATAGAAGAAGAATCAAGTTCCATGACCTTAGGCTCCTCATCTATATTATGAAAAAAGGGATAAAATTCTTTTCCCCAATACACAAGCATATCAAGTTCTAGAAAGAATCCTTGTTTGCAATCCTCTAAAGGGATATCATCATGTACTCTGATTATTTCTTCATTCTGAGAGAAATCAATCAATAGAGGTTTTTGTTCTTTGTCCATAGAAGGTTGAATAGAAGAAACAAGTCCGATAAGTGGGGAAGATTGATTAATAGAAGAAGATAACTCAAGAGAGGAAGTAGGATTGGTGGTAGGTTCCTCATGAATGGACGATTTTGATCTGGACCTAGATTTATTTTCTAGAAGATGATATAATGTAGGAGAGAAAATAGGATCACATAGCCATCCATTAAGTTGTGACATAGGAGTCGAGTTAGATGATTGACTAGAGGGAATCCAAGTCATGGAACTCTTTGACAGAGGAAGAGGTCATTGAGATGACTGATGAAGGAGGTCTTGCGAAGAAAGGGAGGACCATGACTCAAGAACCAAATTAGATGTTCGATTGATAGAATGTGGAGTCACATGAGTCTTCAAAGGAGGAAGACGTCATTGAGGTGATTTGGAATAAAGTTCCTACGAAGGAAGGGAGGACCGTGATTCAAGATTTGATCTAGGGGTATCCAAACAATATTTGGGATCCGAGTCTTTAGAAGAAGAGTGGGAGTCGAATGGTAGTTTGGATCTGAATTAGAAGAATAAGAGGAGTGGGGGACCTGAATAATAATTTGGATCAGAAGCATCCAAACCATACCATCGACTATGAGCTGAAGGTGGGGAACAGGGTACCCGAATGGGATCTCTAGCATGAAGAACCAAACGAGGTTTAGTTGTAATGGGAATATTTTGATTTGAATACCTAAACCTAGGTTTTGTATTGTTGTAAATGTGAGAAACCACGTGATAGTCAGTCATTGTTGGTGTCATCTAAGCACAAATGTATATACCTAGATAGTGGGATGAAACTCCTTCAAAGGGAAGGAAGTGACATGTCAATTTAGGGAAGCATAATGGCAACCAACTAGACATTTCATAATTATGGAGATGCGTGCATGATTTTCGAAGAAGGTCTAAGAAAAATAGACATTGTGATGATGCAATCTCGATGAGATTGAAAATGATTGTCCTAGAAATTTTTTTCAGATGAATAATCACAAGGAATAATCATGCAATTTTGAAACACAAAGCCAATCAACAAGGAAATACACCCTATACAAATGCGTGTGCAAAGTGATAGTTCGATGCAAATATGATCAACACAATGTCAATATTTATGTCAAGCTCAAAATGAACAAGGTGAAAATATTAACAAAGGGTAGACGCGACTCCCAATCAAAGGATACAATGACACGTTCAACAACCAACAAGGCCAAAATGTTAAAGGGTGAGGTTTACAAATGTAAGCCACATAACCACACCAATTGGACATGTTAATCAAGCTTTACGAAGAAGCAAGATATTAGTGTCAAAGTGGTATCGAAATGACGCAAACAAAGTAAGTGACACCTTTAAACATTTGGGACAATGTTTGAATTAAAACCAAGTCAAGGTGTACTAAGGATGTGTTAAAATGTGTGCAACATAATGCCACAATGTGGATACTTAGATCACGTTTACGAAAAACATGACATAAGTATCTTAATTGTGTCAAGACAATGCAAACAAGGTAACACGTCAAAGGGAGATCAAATGATGAATCAATCCTAACTATGATGATGATATTTAAATCAAGATCAAGTGGCCATCAAAGATATAAGGACGCATCCACACACTTTAGATGTTTAACAACTCAACCGTAAACATGGATGAGTGTAAATGGACAAAAAGTGGTGAACACTATCTATGACAACACTCCTAAAAGATGCCTTCTATTGCCCCAAATGGGCAACAAGAATGCAAAGGTGTAGATCAAAAGATGAAAAATAAACTAAGTGCCACTTGGGCGAGCTTCACCTTGTCCAAAGGTGAGAAAGAAGCTAAGCTAAGTGAAAATGTCATCTAATTTTTGTGATGAAAGGAACTTAGATCCAACTTAAGTGGATTCTTTTCCTTGTTCAAAAACAAGGTTCGAATCCAAACAAGTTATCACTTCGTGATGGCCAAGATGTGACAAAGGACTAGTAAAGTGGGCTCCAAGATAGAATGGCCTCCTTAATAAGTTCTCTCAACTAGGTGTTACAAAGCTATCTTAAGTGAGTGTGATTTACCCAAATAGTCCCTTGCCTATCTTGGGAGTATCTCGGCTTTACTTTACCCCCTTCGAGCACAAAGGGCAACTAGTGTGTCCACGTGTGCTCTCCCTAGGGTCACCATATGGAAAACTGGTAACTCTATCTCACAAGGTGTACTAGTCAAGTGGGTAAGCGGAGCGCTTCCTATTTCATCCATGAGGTTACTCAGCGGTGGATTACTTTAGGGTTCCTAGAACCACCCCCATTTTTGTAGCTTAAGGCATTATGCCAAAGGGGTTATGTTCTAGTTGAGCAGATAGGGACGTACCCTTTTCTGAAACCTGTAATATAATGTTTTGAATATGGTGTATTTTTTATCTTGCTTAACTTAATGTCATTTTAAGTGGCACACCATTCGATAACCTATATGAAAACAAATATTAGAAGGTTGGTTTTGCAAAGAGCTATGGATATGGGGAAAGACCCCAAAGCTTTGTGCAAAATACCCTCAATGGACCATATGATAAGAAATGAGCAAGGAATCCTATTTGCATGTGTTTAAAACTTGAAATAAGCAATAAATATAACAAATAGCATTAACCTCTATTCTTGAAAGCTTAACAAAATATGCCTACTAAAGACTTAAGCAATCAATTTTGTTGTTTACTCCATGAGGGTGAATGAATCTCACTAAATGGCTACATGGCCAAGTTTAGCTATTTCATTACTAACCTATCATGGGTGCAAGATGAAGCTATTTTAATGGTGGATGACCCAAGATCAAATGCCTTATTAGCTTGGCTAATGCAAATGAGCTCTTAAGCTTTCTTAGGCTTGTTTTGGCTTTAGCTTATGTAAAGTTGTGTGTTTTGAATGGGTAGGCTTAGCCTTGTATTTATAGTTTTTGGTTTGGAAGAATTTGGAATTTGGGTGCATGTGGGACTAAATCTCAAAAAGCACTTTAGGATTAGATTAGGATAAACATGCTTTAGGCTTAGTTAAGCTTGGTTTAGGCTAGTTAACTAGGGTTTAGGCTAGTTAAACTTGATTATCAAGTGATTAGAGACTCATTGAGAGTTGGGAGGGGTCTGGATAACCAATTGTGACTGATAGATAGCCTACAAAGCCAATAGAAGTGGTCTAGAGAGAACTAGGGAGGTTCTGAATGGTCGAAAGGAGGAATGTTTAGCTAATAAGAGAGATATTAGCCAAATAAGCTGAATATGGGAAGAATATGAATGAGAAGGTGTCATAAATGGGCATCCAAGAATGGAGCGAAGAAGGGTTGATCAATGAAGTGTCATTAATTGAATGGATTGGATGAAATGCTAAGTGTAAGCATATTTTAGGTGTCTACAACTACCTTGAATAATTGCGCCAACATGAGATGGTCAATGGGTTACCTTGGGTTAATTGTTTTAAGGGCCTTTATGATGGATTTTCTCTTGGGAAGTACCCGAAAGATAAATTTTATAAGGTAAAATCCTTGATGACCTCCCATCCCTTGAATCTTTTTCATAGTGAAAATTTTGGCCCCTTTCCACCTCCTTCGTCTCACTAGGGCTCGTTATATACTTACCTTCATTGATGAATTTTCACATTATATTTGGCTTTACTTTCTTAAACACAAATATAATTTTTTCAATCACTTTTGAGACTTCAAGGCTCAAGATGAGAAATAAGATGGAATATATATCAATTTTTTAAGAGTTGATAATGGAGGTGAGCATGTGATAAATAAGTTTGATGATTTTTTCACCTCCGAAGGGATTTATTTGCAACGTATAGTTTCTTACAACCATTCACAAAATGGAGTTGCAAAAAGAAAGAACATAACTCTTAAGGAGATGGCCACTAGCATGATTCATTCTAAATCCCCTCCTTTGTAGTATTTGGTTGAATTCATGAATTATGCTTATTAAATTTAGAAGCGTATTTTTCATAAAGTTGTAAAATGGATGACACCCTTTAAGGCTTGATATGGATGCAAACCTGATGTTGAGAAATTTCATGTCTTTGGTTCAAATGGAATATATGTAAGGCCAATAAAAACATTGTATCTTTTTTGGGTATCCTGAAGGTGTGAAGGTTTATATACTTTTGAACCCCACCACTCATTAGCTCTATATCGAGAGAAGTGTGAAATTCTAAGAGACATATCCTACTTCCACTTCTCCACCTATAGAGTTCATTCTTCCCCTTTCGACCTTGATTCAAAATATTCTAATGATCTTGTTGAGCCTCCTACTTTTGATCCTCCTACTCCTCCCACTCCTCCCTCAATGACATCCTTCGGTTCTAATAGTAGTGATGATGAGGATTATGTTCCCTCTCACTCAAGTGATGATTCAAAAATCTTTATCCCGACTCTCCTTTTGGTCCTCATTGTGATAGGAAAACCTTGTAGAGTGCTAGAGATAATATAGGTGATACTTTATATGAGAGATAAATTTGATTAAAGTTTGATGAGTCCCATTCCTTCTTCACCTTCACTTTTAACCCAAAGTAGTTTTAAGAGGCTAATGGGATTCATGAGTCATATTTTTCTATGGAAGATGAATATACCTCTTCACACAAAGAATCATAATTAGGATCTCACACCTCTTCCTAAGGTAAGAAATATGGTTCGGTGTAGGTGGATGTATAAAAAAAAGTATGGTGCCCATGGGAACATCGAAAAGTATAAAGTACAACTCATAGATAAGGGTTTCTCCTAAGTTATTCAGGTTTATTATTCAGATACCTACACTCTCATTTCTAATTTTATTTCTATTCTAATAACTATATCCATTGTTACCAATAATAGATAGGATTTCCATCAAATGGATGTTAAAAGAAACTTACTTCACGGTAACCTAGAGGAATAAATCTATAAGGAACAACCTCTAGGTTATGTCCAAGATTATTCCCTTATTTTCAGACTTAAGAAGTCTATCTACGACCTCAAACAAGCCACTCGGGCTTCGTATGCCAAGATGGAATCCTTTCTTCTTGCTTTTAGGTTCACTAGGTGTCACTCTGACCCAAATGTTTACATTTTGTGGTAAAATGAGTCCATGCTTATCTTATTTCTATATGTATATGACTTTTTTATTATGAGTAGCTTTCCCTCAATCATTGATTCCATGAATATTTCCTTAGCCAAAAATTTCTCCATGAGTGAATCGAGTTTGCTTCATTACTTGGGATTTAGATTAGCCAATCTTACTTTGGTATCATCATTTTTAACCAAAGTATTCTCTTGATTTGATTGATAGGTTTATCATGTCTAATTGTAATCCATATCCCACTCCTTTCCTCCTGGATTCAACTTAGTAGCCGATTTCTCCACTCCCTTTTAGATGGTACCCTTTATCACCAATTGGTGGGGATCTTGATCTACCTAACTCATAACAGGATGGATATTTCATTTTTTATTGGCATCATGTCTAGATTCATGTAGGAGCCTCATGAGATGCATTGGAAAGAAACTAATATGATCCTTCACTATGTTAGAGGAACTTAAACCGATGATAGTAATTACATGAGAGGGACATAGATTGATTTAGTTGGATACATAGATTTTGATTGGGCTGGTGATCTTGATCATTAGAAGTCTACCTTCTAATTAAAATTTTATCTTTGTTTGGGTCCTGAAATTTAGTCAAGAAAGAAGAATAATTTGGTTGCTATATATTTTATATATGTATAATACAAGGGATTAGTCAATGCTACCACTAAATATATTAGGTTACAAGGGATTCTGACAAAGTTTGGTATTCACTTTTGGTGGCCTACCATCATCTATTATGATAACCTTAGTACTATATCCATCTGTAGAAATTCAATTCAACATTAACAGACAAAACGCATAGAGATACACATGCAATTCATTTGGGATTTGATTCATGGAGACATAATTTATTTGTAGTACTATCAGACTTATAATTTGGTTGCGGACATCTTTACCAAACCCTTCACCAAAGAAAAGTTTCTTCACTTGCACTCTATTCTTTGGGAAAGATCTACTGCAGCTACAACTTCTTTAGGATTTCTAGTCCTCTTATCCTCTTATTCTTCTTCTAGAAATATTTTTGTTTGTACATGGGTACCTTATCAAGCCTTTTTTGAGACACATGTGACATATCTTTCTTATTTTTTCTAGGGATCCTTCTTTCTCTTTCCGACTTGGCACGCCTCATACTAAATTTAATAAAGGGGGTGTTCATGTGAGGGTTTATTTTACTGTTTATTTGGTTATGTCCACCCCACACATGGTGAGCCATCTTACTTAGGCGAGTCATAAGTATTTTAGGATTTATATGTCATATGAAAAATTCTCTCATGGAATATTTCATACTTTTCATATGTGGCATAATCTTCATATGTCATACATGAGTTAAATTCCATTTCTAAGTTGTAACTCCTTTCTCCCTTATGGTGTTATGATGAGTCTAGGAATGAGAGTTACATAACACTCCCAATATGTACTTTCTCCTCTTTGATCTATGAGGATGAGTAGACCATTTTTATTTTCACATTCACAAGTTTTTTGAGTTCATTTTTTTTCTTGCTAATTACTTAGAGATATTTCATGTTATCATTCAAGTGTAACTCACGATGTGCAGATCATTACGAGATATATTTATGCCATATTTCAAAGGAGGTCATGCTACAATATAATATATAGAGCCAGATCCCAAAGTATACAAATTATCATATGTGAAGAGAATGAAAGAATATTTTATTTTCCCCAAAACAACACAATTCTATAAAAATGGTGGACAAAGATCAAAGATTTAGGTAATGAAGAAAAAAAATTCAAAATATTTATAAAGGTTTCATAGAAGGACATATCCGTTAAAAACATGAATAAGTAATCACTCAAAAATTGGGTGTAAAACTCAATAGGAAAAATATAATGTCTAAAAACTAAAAGGAAAAGAATATATTAGAAATAGTATGGTCAAGAAACATTTGGTGAGAAAAGATCTACAAGAAGATATGTGTACCTAATTTAGGGCCATGATTACAACTAAAAGTGTCATAGTAAAAGAGAAAGATAAGGGAAATGGGAAAAAATCATAGGCGATATCTCAAGTGATGAAGAATTTAGGTACACATATTTTAATCCCAAAATGCATGATCAGTATAGTGACCAAAACATAGGTTACCATTAAACAACACCAAGAAGTCAAGGGTTAGGAATGTATCAAAAAATAACTTGTGAGGAAGCTACCTAAACAACCAAGCTGAAAATAATTGATTGTGGGGAAATCTAGATATGAAACCAATGGTATAGGTGTAGAAAAAGAGGTTATGTTATAAGATAATATATATATCCCTAACCCAATGTATATATGGATTCTTCATGAGTGGAGAATCCATGGATCTTTTATTTACCCAAAACAACACAATTCTAATAAAAATGGTGGGACAAAGATCAAATATTTAGGTAATGAAGAAAAGAAAACTGCATAACATTTGACAAAGGTTGCATAGAAGGACTAATCCTTGAAAAACATGAAACAATTAACCACTCAAAATGGGTGGAAAACTCAAAAGGAAAATTGCAATATCTAAAAACTAAAAGAAAAAGAAGATATTAGAAATATTATGGTCAAGAATATTTTTGTCGGCAATCTCTATAAGAAGATGTGTATACCTAATTTAGAGTCACGATTACAACTTGAAGTTCCATGGTAAAAGATAAAGAAAATGGAAATGGGAAAGAATGATGGGGGATATCTCAAGTGATGAAGAATTGAAAATGCATATCCTAAGCCCGAAATGCATGATTAGATAGTGAATAAAATGTAGAATATCATTAAAAACACCAATAAGTTGAGGCATGAAGAAGAATACATGGTAGCACAAAAATAATTGGTTAAATTGGTAACAATGCAAGGAATCATAAATAAATTAAAATAATTCTATAAATGCTTGAACAAATAGGAAAGAACATATAGAGTATAACAAGTTGAAACTTGAAAGAAAAATAAGATTTCATTTTTAACCCAATGAAGATAAAGGATGAAGTATGACATATATCTATATGTTTTGTCATGATTTTTGCAAGGGCAAAATTCAAACTTGAAAGCATGACAACCATACCCTACTGTGATTTTTTTCTTGAAATTCATCCCGAGCCCTCCTCCAGATCATCCTAACCCCCGTATCAGTCTTATCCTACCCTTATAAGTGGTCATATGTGTTGTGTAAACATGTTCCATAGGTGATTTAGGGATATCAAGTCCATTCAAGTACTTCCAAGTCAAGATCCTTCAAGACAAACTCTTCAAGAAGCTTAGGAATGGCTATTTATGGTCTTCCTAAGGTTGGCACACACCCACCGGAGTAGAATGAAATAATAAAATTCATCAAGGAGGTGTATCAAAGAGCTAAGAATGTTGTGAAACCATTTTTGGAAGATTCTGGGAAGTTTTAGAGGTTTTGGGGACAGATTTAATGAGCGGGTCATGGAGGGTGAAGTAGTTAGACTGCAAAGACAAACCCTGAGCTTTGGGAAGTGATTTTGGGAGATCTGTAAATATTTGAAGGTAAAAAAAAATCTTTAGAAAGGCATTTTAGATCTCTATAGAATGGAAGTTTCACATCTTTCACAAGACACAAGAAATTTTTCCCACAATCTGATTTCAACATGCACAATCTATGAGACCAACAAAAATCCTATTTTTAGGAGGTTTCATGTTGAATAAAGTTATGATACCCCTCCCATTTTTTTAAAAATTCCATTTCTAGTTAATTTCATATAAATAAGTGCATGAAAATACCTCCGGACGCTCAAGTTATGCTTTCGTCAAGTTGTTCCCAAGGTAAGATCAAGGAGTTAGTCAATTTTCTGGGTGGACACATGTCAAGCCAGATGAGGGCACAATTTTTGCACAACCTGTCCCAAAATTTGGGACATTGGGATACAAAAATTTCCCAACCCCCATTATGGCCTCTAGTCTCCTACATGACCTGAAAATTTGCTTATGAGACTTTTCTAGCCCCCTCCCTCTACACCTCAACAAATGACCTCTCACCACTTGTCAAGCCTGGGTGAGGGTGCAAGTTTTGCACCAACTATCCCAAACATTTAGGAAATTTGGGACACTTATCTCCACCTATTTTCATCCCCTTCCTAGGTCACCCATATGACCTAGTTTTGGCCCCTGGGTGCTTTAAGTGCTTTTTCACTAATTTCCCAACAACCAATCACTGAACGCCACTTGTCCTCATGAGGGTGGGGTTCATTTTTTTGCACCAGCTAAACCAAAAATTTGGTAAAATTGGAAAAAAAATTATTCCCATGCTAAGTTTGAAGAAAAACTTAGTTTTTGCATTTTTGTGTTGCTTCTACTTTTTCCAATGCGTGCGCACAAAATACCCTCACCGTCGTAAATCTTCTTTTCCTCCATTATTGTTGCTTCCAAAACTTCACCCTTGAATTGCACATCAATTCCAATTCCTCCATTTATTCTATCAATCCAAAGCCTTGATTTTCATCCGGCACCATGTCAAAATTTTTCCGAAGCTTCCATGAGCGGAAACGATGAAGTGCTCAAATCTCTCAAACCCTAAAGCAGATTCTAGTGAAATTTTGGGAATCTCTTCCTCTCCTAGATGCATTCATGCTGATTTTTTTTTTTTAGATATGTCACAGATAATTAATGGAAGAAACTTCAATATTTTTTCCATAAACCATTCTTCCCAATTTACCATTGATCCGGAGAGCAGTGAAGCTGAAATTTTGCACGGAACATCTAGAGAGAAAACCCATATAAAAAACAGTGATTTTTCATCAAACCGATGAGGTTAATACCATATTATAAAAATAGTAAGTTCCATTGGTTCACACTTACTATAATTAGTAAATTTCCCAAAATAGTAAAACCTTCAAAGAAGCAAAAATTTGAAAATCAACAAGATGGGAAACTAGTGCACATAGGCTAAAAAAGCAAAAAAGTAGAAAAGAAAAAAAGAAAAAAAGAAAAAAAAAACTTTATAAAAATAAAAAAGTCTTAAATTTTCTCTAAAACATCTATGGAAATGATCTAAACATTATAATAACCCTCATTGTTGATACAAAGGCAAAAAGTGGTATTTCCAAAAATAGCAGCTCCTAGACCTGAGGGTCTAAACATAGAAAGTTTTAGTTTTGAGTACAAAAAGATGTAGATGGCCCTATTTTCACTCATTTTTTCACTTTTTGGGCTCTCCGTGGGATGGTAAGATGATTCCATTGTTAAAATTGAGTAATGATAACTTCATAAGGGTCCTAGAAGCATCATCTTAAATTCAATTATGTGCGTAAGAAAGGAAAAACATCACAAGGCACAACAGTGAATCTATCACCGTATCTCGGTGAGTTGGGAGTTTTGAAATGAGTTGGATGGGGTGATTTTAATGAGGTTATGAGTTCATCAATCAAGTTTCAAGGAGAATCATCTTGATCATTTCCTGTGTTCATCTCGAGCTCATGTTAGGAGGTCTTGGAACAATGTTTCTAAACACTCATTTCATTGTCCAGGGTGTCTGTGCATCATGATCATCAACAAGGTATTCATCAACGACAAAGGTATCTTCATTCCTGAGAGCATATCTTCTTTCCTCTCCTTCCTCATTCTTTCTCCTATTCTCTACCCATTTTCTAATTCTTCGTTATGAGAAATCATGATGTTCGTCCTATTCATTAATCTGACAATAGTTTGAAATGTAATAAGTTGCCCTTGATTAATAAAAGGGGACTTAGTGTTCTTCTCTAGGAATGTAGAAAGTCATGGGTTATGAGGAAAATGAAATGTCACGTGGGGGTAGGTGAAGAGCTTCTTAAATTCTATATAATGTAATGACACCCTCATTCTTTAGTTTTGTAAAAATTTATGCTCAAGTTGTGGTTAATTTTTGTATGGAAGGAGATTACTACTTAGAGACATATAAAAGAGATAAAATTCTCCTGTTTTCCCAACGTACGATTCCTCTCTTCCTTTGTATTTTACAACTTGTAGATATGTCAATCAAGGAAGGATTTTCTTACTTCTTAGATGTATGAATGTGTGTAACTTTGTATGCATGGTTTCCTCTCATCGTTGGTGTCACAAGAATAGTTGTTTCTTTCTCTAATTATGTATGTGAAACTTTTGATTAACTTTTTGATGCGGCCTAAAATTTACTAGTAATAACCCACGTGCACTGGCACATCACTCAAAGATAGACGAGTTCTCACTGAAGCGTGGTACCAGGACCCTCTTTAGGGTTGCTTGTGCAGGATGTTAGCAAGATGAAGAGTTAATGTATTCAGATCCATAATTAGTATAACATTCTACAAAGCATATTCCAGATCTAAATCTAAAGAGTAATAGATTTAAGTAATAGCCATAATGAATTATTCCATGCAAGATCTAGTTGTAATCATGTTTAACACCTTGAATTAGTCAATACACTCCATTATATTAAACACAATAAATACACAAAAGCTTCTTACAATAAGTAACACCATAAGTTCATGTGCACATCAGATCGACAGCATAACTTCACAATAACTCATATCTAGTTCTCCTATACTATGCAGATCACTAAATATTTATAAGGGTGGGGACTTTCCTTCACCACTTACATAATTCCCAAAATAGGTCGCATGCTAAAAATATCCACGCACCTTTATAGTAATAGACACACATGCAAGTGTGCTAATAATAGATCTCTTCTCGTTAATCGATGTAATAATTCTATTATTTAACTCGAACCCATGCAAAGTGCTTGGTAAACGCTCTTCCAAAAATAGCTTATGCATGTCGTGCAAGTCTTTATCTAGTTTTTGTGCTCTGCACATTATCTCCAAAAATAGCCCATACATGTGAAAATGGCTAAGTCCCGAATCTGCCCTTTTCATTTGCACACATGTCCTTCCCTATCCTTCCACGCCTTTGACTTTTCTTTACTCCTACATGTGAATCTTCTATGTGCCTTCTCTTTAGTATCATACTCTTGTCCGATCAACACTTTGGGAAGAATATGATTTCCTAATTGCAGATTTAGTCTCTCCCCATAATTTCTCACTCCCTTTCTCCCCACTATCTAGCAAATTCCTTGCTTGCAAGAACTTTCTCTGTGTACAAAGTGGAGTGTTCCTGTTGGATCCCTGGCCTCATAGGCCAACAACATATTTTTGGTTTGTTCACTCACAATAAATGGAGCTGTAACATCCAATTAGAGGGACCTAGAGTCATAAAGCGTTGGAAAGATATCCACCAATTTGTCAACCAAAAAAATTACACAATCTAGGATCTGATGTAAATATTATGTCTCACAAAACATGAGAATCATTAGGAAACCTCAACTATGACCAATATGATACAACATAGCTTTGGCCATAATCAAGGCATGATTTAAAATTTTGAAAGGATTAGAAGTAAAATTTATGGGGATTATTACAATATTGTATCGTGGAAATATTTTGTAAGAAACTAAAATATTCATTTTTACTAGCACTCATATAGATTTCCAATAGCAATGACATATTTAACTCGAGAAGGTGAAGAGATTACTTTTGAAGGGAACATAATTTTAGTGTATCTACCTCTAGAGAAAAAGATGATTATGAAATGGTCTAAGTAATTTTCACATGATGTTGATGAACATAAAGAATATGATTAACTCCAAGGTATTTATGTAACTAAGAAACTCCCTATATTCAATCAAGAATTCAAGTTGAATGAGGGAGGAGAAATTGAAGTTGAAAGTGAAAAACTTTATTTAGGTACGAATGAATATATTGAGGTATGGATATATAGAACACCAAACATGAGTTTAAAAAATATAAAATATATAAAAAGTACCAAAAACGCTAGTATGATGTTATGGATCTTAAAAATGAGATCACCAAAGAAAATTACTTTTGAGTGGAGGAATATTTTAAGACTGTGAGAAAATAATATGACTTCGCAGAAGATAAGATGAAAATAAAGTTGTGGATTATACCATCTATGTCGTGGATAAAAGGATTGAAGCTATTTATAACTAGTGGATAAGTCACACTAAAAAAAAAAACAAACATGACCTGCAGAACAAAATTTAAAGTTGTTAACCTTGATAATCACTCAATACATTAGAAAAACCACATAGGAAATCCATGACTATGTATACTAGGGAAGGATAATGTTTACACCCTAATTAAATTATGTTATGGAATGTAAACAACAACAAATATATTGTAATGGTTTGTTACATGAGATTATTTAAATCTAAGAAGTTTATAATTAACCATACATAATTAGAATAATGTATTAATACTTGCAATAATGATAAACAATGAGATTATATCTCAAATACACAAGATGGTATGAATACTTAGTTGTATAGATCAGAACATAGAATATGTGTGTGTAGAAAGGTGGAAAAGGTATATAAAAACTATATATTCCTTATTATAAATTATGGAAATGGAAACCGAGGTGGTGTAGGACTGTAGGAATTATATATATGATCCAGAATTGAAACTATATGGTACTTACTAAAAGTGTATGGTCTTGGACCCTTTGAAAATTGGGGTCTAAAACTTTAGGTGCACTTTTTTCCTAGAAATTGCTTTGCTATATGTTTCTCTTATTCGCACAACCTCGGGATGACGTACAGTCACCTACAATAAAGTAGAAACCATAAGCACCTAAAATACAATATATCAAAAGCTAGATAGCCAAAAGCATAAATCACTTGTGTGGTGAGGCTAGATTACCCTTGAAATATACCCAACCCAACCAATCCAAGTGTTTCATTACATTCCCTAGTATAGGATAAATCCTCATGTAGTTCTCCTAGGTGCATGTGTAAGGGTGAATGTGACATAAGACAACCCTCTATGGACTCCATCGTTTCTCTTGACACAAAGATAATGGGATAACTAAAGAGTATAGAATGTACCCAAAAAGGTAGTTTTGAGGTGTAGTGTTCTTTGACTAAGTGACCCGACCTTTTGTCCTTGAAACCATTCAATAATGCTTGGAGTGAATTTTCTCTTGGTAAGACACAAATCTAGGACCTATGCATTCTTATAAATGGAGGAATATAGACTCATTGACTTAGTTGAGTTCTTCAAACCTTTAGTAGGGCTTCTTAAATTGATGTGTAACTAATTTAGGAGAGCCATGTGTTTTTGGAATAATATTTGTGATAGTAGCATTTAAGAGTGTTTGGTGAGTATAAAGTGATATTGAATTTATTATATAGCCTTAGTTTTTGGGATGATTCACCCTTTAAAAATTGAAATGCATAACATAAGAAGAAGGTGAGAGTTAAAGATGGAAGAATGTAATGTCCGAAAAATTAAAAGAGAAGAAATTTATGAGAATGGAGGCAAGAAGAAAAAAATAAAACAAAATTTATAAGAGGGAAAAGAGATTAATCATAAAGTTGTGATGAACATGAGAATTTCCATGGTAAAATTTAAAGATATATTTAAGGGAAGAATGTGTGAAGATTTTTCGAGTTCAAACATACGAGAATTCTGGAAGATAATTCTTAGTAGAATGTTGGATTAGACGGGTTATTTTTTCACTTACTACTGAGCCCATAATGCCTCCTATGAACTATTAAATATGAACTAACATGTGTATATACCAATCCCTAAACATGTAATAAAGTTAAAAACATAGGAGATAGCTCAAAAATTACAGAAGGAAGAAGTAGAGACATATTTTTAGGATGAAGAGTTGATTGGATTAAAATAATTGGTTGAACTAGTAACCAAATAAGGGCTTGTAAAAAAATTAAAACAATCGATAAGTATTATAAAAAGACAAGGACACACCACATTCAATGTGTAGAAAATCAAAATAATAAGAATAAAAATACATTCCTCACACAACACAATTAGAGGGAATCTACCATATACCTAGATGGTAAATTTGATGGGAAAGAACTTCTGAAAGAATTTTTACATCTAGAAGAGGATGTTAATTTAATGTCTCATAGGACATGTGAAGAATTAGGGAAGCCAAAATTATACCCAGCAAGATACAATATAACCTTGGTGGATGGCTTCGTGAAGACACCATTTTGTGTATTAAATGGATTGGAAATTAACTTTATGGGCACGACTTGCCGTGTTGAATTTGAATTCATGGAGAATGTTTTTAAGAAACCAACATAATATTTATTATTGACACTAGAATGGTTTGTGGATTTCAATGTAATTTTCAAATCAAAAGATGAGGAACTTATATTCTAAGGTAATGAAATAATAGCACATGTGGCACTCAAAACTAGAAATATTCTAGTATGGATGTCAATGAGTATGAAAACCAAATGAAGGGTAAACATGAGTTGAGAGAAAAGAAATGGAATAAAATATAGAAAAATATATATAAGCATGGTTATATCTAACACTGAAACCAAGGTGAGTAAATTATCGCATATACGTATAAGTACATAAACCATTTTGGTATGATGGCATAGATGACTTAGATTAATAATTTGGTGAATAATACTTATGGTGGAGGAAGAAGATACTGAAAGTATTTACTATAACTCCTTGGAAGACATAAATATAAATGAGACCACATATCATACAAATGGAGTTGTATAAATATTTATGGTAGTAGATAAAACAAAAGTAGAGAAAGATGCAAAACATGGAACCATGGAAGAAATCATAGATAAAAATCATGCACTTAATAATATTTACTATCTTGCCAACTATGTTGTTTTATATATGGATCTTGCGTAAGAAAAGTATTCACCAATGACCCATACCATATTCCATCCACTTGTCTTGCTAGTTTTTGTTTCTTTTATCTTTTACACTTGTCACTCACATACACAATTCCGTAAGGTTACGAGGATCCATATTTGTAAATCTTCACTCATTTATCATCACTCGTCTCTAGACACTAGTGCCTAGGACTGAACATTAGCACATGGAACTCTTTTCCATCCTGGTAACTCATGTTGTCTTTATGTTTGATCTTATTTTTTACATTTGAGGTCGGTCTTTTCAGTTTTTCCTCTCATATCCCGAGGTACTAGTCGACATGTTGGGTCATTAGTGTTGAAATTCAAATAAGAGATCCCTATATAAACACAACATACATACCATTATATGGGAAGACAATTCTTATCAAGGGATAACTATCTACATAGAGAAAGGGATTACATTTGGGAACATTACTCTACATACACACTGCATAGGAAGGGGAGTTCATTCTATTCCATCCACACATTTGCATTTTATCTAGTTATTGTTCGCTATCTTGGCATCATAGGTGTGAGGGATACCTAGGAGTACTATGCACACACAAGAACATAAAACTACATTACATATGAGATGTAGTGCAATGCTCATCATAAGTTCACCATTGTGATAGTTAAGGACAATCTGACCCCTCATTTTACATCTTTTCTTTTTAGGATTTGATGTCTATTTGAGGGTTTTGTAGGTCATTATTTCATTGTATTTTTACAAAAACTCGACAACTATTGTGTGACCTTATAACGAAAAAGGTGAAGAAGAAGTGTGAAGCCCTAGCGACATTGTCAAAACTAGGTCCCGACCTTTTCGTAGACCCATGCGCCCTAGTCTATCCATTTCCACCTTTGTTGCATTTTTTTGTGGTTAGTTGCGACATTCCATGCTCATGTTTCATCACATTTTCCAGTCTAAAATTAAGATAAGTACCTTACCCATATCATTTCCTTTCATAGTTAGTATTTAATAAATTGTTTAGCATTTATATTTCATTTTATATCATTTACAACATATCTTTGCATTCAGATTTAAATAAAATATAAGATTTTATTAAATAATTTTGGGGAACCCGACATAAATGAAATATTTAGATTTTAGTAAATTATTATTAAATATGATCATCTACCTGGATTACATCAAGGCAAAACAAAACCTATCATTGATTATATTTTGTGCTTCAATGCTTACATGCATCAGTTAGTCTTCCAACCCATTGACCTAGAAAATAAATTCATCTTTTGTCATGGCTTGATTCCTACTTTAAAGGAACACTTGCAATATGATACATGTGAATCATTCACACTCTTGTGCTATAAGGTCATTGATTTAGAACAGGATCTCATTGCTACACATATTCTAGATCCTCCTCCTAGTTCTCCTACTGTTGCATCACCTAGTTCTTCTCCTCTTCCATCTATTCAACGTCCTCCTAGGACTCCATCTCCTCCACCTCGCAAACAAAATCAATCTTATCCATTGCATAAGCGTCCTTTATCTCCTCCACCGCGTTGGACTCCACATCAGAATTCTACATCTCCTTCGTGGGAGACTTTACATTTTTATCATCACAGTAGACCTCATGATGTATTGCGTGCCCTAATTGAAAATCATATGATTCGCTTGCATTTTACTAAACATCATTCTCCCCATCGATTGCAACACCAATGTGACAGACCTTACTACAAATTTCATCATATCAATGGTCATCATGACAATGATTGTTGCGCCCTTCATGATCACTTACAATAATTAGAAGACATGGGTGTCATTTCCTTTATTTCTCACTCTCGTGAGTGGTCTATCTCTCCATTCCCGCAAAAGCATGAGGTTACTCTAGTTTATTTGTTTTCTTTTCTTAGTGCTAAGGTCATTATTCATCTATCAACACAAGTTATTGCTCATGCACACTCTCCATCTCATCCATCCATCGTTGCACCATCTCATCCGCTGCATCATACTGTTACTACACATTGGATTCCAAAACCCTCATCATCATCACTTCCCACTGCTACATCACTCATCGCTAGCACCATTCCACATGACATTTGATTTGGCTCATACACTCTTTTTTATTTTATTCTACATGCTTCCACCGCTTCACACCGACTTGGAATCTAATTGGTGATTTCTATCACCTTACCCCCGATGACACACTCATGTTCTTATGGTTATTACATGACTGTTGAGGTATTTGTTACAACAAGAACCTATCTTCAATTTTAAACTACGTGCTTTATGGATAAATATTTTTAGCATACACTATCATATAATCTCCCGATGACACACTCTTTCTTTACAATTCATTCTTGACTGCTCAGGGGTCTTATATAAATGAACCTTATCATCTACATACCGGGGAATTTTCTTCTCATCCCTCTTCATCATACTAACATGCGATTCACTACACTATTCCAACCATCTCATACTCCTTCACATTATTCATTTCTACTACATCATTTATACAGTACACATTTTCATCATTTATCTATTACACATCACAATTACACTACATACATCATCACTAGTCATATACAATATCTCATCATTAGACATCATCAACAACTATGCATTTCCAATCATATCAACAAAAAAATCATCACAATATCACACATTGACAATCACAACAATAATCAACACATCATCACATCGCACATCAATAAAACATCAAGTACAACAAAACAATGCTAATAGTCCATATATATAAATATCGATCACCATCATAGTTACAAAATGTCGCTATGGGGGACAAGCCCTCATACATCGCTACATCAATACATATATATCATATCTCATCATCTCTATCACTATCTATCATCATTGCGGGATGTATAGAGCTTGAAGCTTCATCGCTCAACCTACTATGTTGATTGCGGCCCCTATATCTCTCTATTTTCCTACACAATAGTGTATTCTCCATTGAATGCTCTGCAAAACGACCCTTAAACTCCATAAACCACATAAATACATCATGAGCTAAGGGACCTATACCTGCAACCTCTCTAGCTCATCATGTGTCCTCTCATGCCTCATCTTGCTCGCTCAGTAACACTATACATGTAGCTTCTGCTAATACCATTGGATCAAACAAGTGTGAGTGTTAACCTATAATCACATTTTCTTGCTCCAAAGCATACCACCACCTATGAGTAGATCAATTGGCACCTTTTGCATAAATGTGTGTATGGACATGTCCACAATCATCGACCAATATGCATCGCATGCGAACATATATCAACACATTAGAAAACAACAAAAATTACGCATCCAATAATAACCAACCAAAAAAACATCACTATAAAAATAATCACACTCTGCTATCGTTGTCGCTACGCTATCGAGGGCATGTGCTTGCCCCTCTACTCCTCCCTCCGGTGGTACTCCCATTGCATCTGCGACAATTGGAAAAAAAAACCCATCGATGTGATGCCCACCATGCATGGTATAATTCTATATACCTCATGTCATCTACATCTATCGGCTCACTCATCAGAACTACCTCATCTAGCCTCGAGGTACTAGCTACACTCCTATGGGCCCTGGTCTAGCTCCATCCCTCCTCGGTGCCCTAATAACCCTCAACCATATATATGGCTCTGGGGCTATTGATCAAAGAACACTTGACAAAAATCACACAAGAAGTCCGCATGGGGAAGTAAGTCATATTCAAAGGCGCAAATGGATAGGAGAATGCACGCACATAATAGAAGTTCAGTTTTCGGGACTTAGCCATTTTCACTCATAAAGGTCTATTTTTAGAGATGGCGTGTAGAGCACACAAATGAGGAAGAGACGTGCATGCCACACATTGGCTATTTTTAGAGGATTGGATACAAAGCACTTTGCATGGACACAAGCCGGAAATAGATCTCGCTAAGATCGCTTAGCTAGTAGTAGCCTATTGTTAGCACACTTGTATGTGTGGCTAGTTTTGTAAAGGCACGTGGCTAAGAATAGCATGTGACCTATTTTTGGAATGGATAAGCAGTGAAGGGAAAGTCCCCATCCTTATATATGTAGTAAATTGTGTAATAGAGGGGGATCTAGATATATAGAGATATGTCATAAATCTTACACACATACTACGATATTGTAACGAAGCTTCGTAAACTTATTGCATTGAATATAATGAAGGACATTGGCTGAATCTAAGTGTTAGTTATATGTGTATCTGAATCTAGTATGCTTTTGATCTCATCATGGTTAGTACTTAATTCGCTTTTCCTTAGGTATAAATCGGTATGCTTTGTAGAATGATGTGTTAGTAATGGAACTATATATATTAAGTCTTCATCATGGTAACCTCTTGTAACAACAAACCTAAAGAGGGACTTGGTACCTTTATGTGCTTTGGGTGAGAACTCAGTCTAGGTTGAGTGATGTGCCAACACGCATAGGGTTTTATTGAGTTTGTATCATTGAATTCTAGGCTTCATCATTGGTTCCATTTCGAGACATCTTTTTCAGTTGTTTTCAGGATGGTTCGTAATGAAGACATACCGGTTAACCTTAGAAAGTATTGAATAATGGATAAACGATCTAAAAGAAGAATACACATGACAGTTCAACACTGGATTTGAGTTTAATGCATGCACTTGGGAGGAATAGAATCTATATGACAGTTTATATCATATATTTTTGCTATATTTCCAGAGAATTGTTCGAGTGGCTGGTTGCTTATGCATCTAAATAGAATTGGATGTACCACACACTTGTCTAGATGTAGGAAGAATTACAGGCCATTTAGGATGCTGATTTTATTTGGACTCGAGCTGTGGATACATGGTTTCATGGTGTCTTGAACAATTATATCTTGGAATACTCAATTTCCACTTATTCATGTCTAGAGGTAGCTGAATTCTAGTTCTTATGACATCCATGGGAGCTTACCTACAAGGAATTCCACTGGCAATCAAGATCCTGATGGTAACTTTGAACTTGGAGAGTAAACCGATGGCTAATTGAACCCCACCCCGTGCGGGCGGGGACATGACCTAGTGAAGGATGGCCGACTTATTAGTGAAAAGGAAAAGAGAAGAAAGGTGGCTTAAGTATAATGAGGCACGTGAGAGGGAGATAGAGAAGCAATGTGATGTTACAGCGTGGATGGAGTTGAGGAGAGAGATGGCTTGTGAAGGATTTGGAGCTCACGTAGAAGACATGGAGCCAGAGCACCAGAACTCCCCCATCTGGGAAAGCATGGAAGGGAACCCTCCTCTACCTCATAAGGAAGCGTACCAGCAGAGATGACCTGGGCCATGGGTGTGCATCTAGATTCACCTAGTAACCTAGCCCTTGTGCTTGGTTTTCCAGTATCTAGTGTAGAAAGTAATCAGTAAGCAAGTTATGGAAGTAAGAGAGAAAGTACATCAATGGAAAGGTAGACGACTTCATTGTTATTTGGAGGTGTGTTTTTAGGTGCATTTTCCGCACGAATATGAGTGCACCTAAATTTTAGATTCACCCCACGGAAGTGGAACTAATTCACAAACCATAGGGGTTCATTATAATCTTCTTTAGAGCATATGTGAGTACGTTTATAGGACCTATTCCAGCTACAGGTTTAGGATAAAGAGGCATGGGAAGTTCTGGTTCAGGTGGATGTGGAGGTTCTGGAGGTAGGGGAAACACTGGAGGTTTTGGATCAGGTGGGCAAGGTCCGCACCAACCCCAGAATATTTATATGGAAATGTCTCTTCATCTTCCAGAGTATAGGGGCATAGAAGATGCTGCTGAACATGTGCATATGTGTGAAATATTGTGGTGCGTGAAAGGAATTAAAAACTTCTAAGCATAAGGCAAGCCAATTTGCTACTACATTACAAGGGTGTGCGCACAACTGGTACAAAAAGTTTGACCCTAATCAGACTTGCGTGGATTATACAACATTGAAGGATGCGTTCTTAAAAGAGTTTTATATCCCTAAATTTGAGTAGAAGAGTATAAGTGCACTCAAGGATATTAAGCAAGGCACTACTGAGAGTGTGCATGAGTATGATGCCTATTTTAAAATGCTTATGTCTAAACTTTCCTATGATATTCACGCAAGCTAGCATGCACAATGGTTTGTTGGGGGATTGATTACACCATTTAGGAGGGGCTGTCACATAAGACATATATTGATCCATTTGAGGCATTGGAATCAACCCTATATGCTGAAGAAGTTGGGAGTATTGACACTAATGTTAGCCCATTCTTAGAGGCACAAATTACAAATATGGAAAAACAACTAGAGAAATTATCAGCAAATTCAGCCCATGCAACGCTCAGGAATTTGGTGTACAAATTTTGAAGTAGAGGGTCACATAAAGGATAGTTGTCCTCATATAACAATACGCTCATTTATGATGGATTGTGAGATATGACACTTAAACCATGATGTTAGCCGCTACCCATTATTACAACGCGCGAAAAGGAAGAACATTTCAAGCTATCGTAAAATATGCAGTCCACAACTCATTGCACGAAGGAATGCCGAACCGATTAGACAGATCCATGATGCTATAGATATTGGTGTACAATAGACATGAGTTTCAGATAACTCTAAAGGAAAGAATGAGCATTAGGACTGGGAGCATAATCATGCACGTTATGATTAGAATGAGGGGTGTTTTGAAGACAGCTGGTTGTGGTAGGGGTAGGGGATACCGCGGTGGATTCGAAGGATGAGGTTGTGGTCGTGGAAGAAGTGAGTTTCCTTGTGGAACATGTTATACATGTGGATATCCTCAGCACTATAGGCGTGAAAGTCCTTAGAATACTACATGTTCTTTCGTGGAAAGAAACATAGCTATGAAGAGTGCCCAGACTTATAAGAGCATCCGAGTCAGAACATAAACAAGAAAACACGGGCACATCAATGGTTAGGATACAATGCGCTGTGGACAATCAATGGATGCCCAAAATGGAAGAAGAGTCTAAATCACTACAAGTGAGCATCGTGACCAACACTGAGGTAGCATGTGCTAGGGAGGAATTACAATAGAAACCTACCATCACTAAAGATGAGGTCATTCATGCATGGTACCCAGATCCTACCTATCAGAAGGAGGTTTATCAGGATACCATGGAAATTCTAAGGAATCTTCAGGGTGAGATACATTTCTTAAAGGAGTAGAAGAAAGCATCAAAGACAGTCCAAATTGATATAAATGACTTGATAGAAGTGTGTAAAATGTTGCGCCAGGAGAACATAATTCCACTATTGGGGAGTTTGTTAAAATGGAACACCCCAAATGTAAGCATTGAGACCAGAAAATAGATCCTGCATGCAAATCTCCCTCCTCATAGCTTGGATTATGACAAGAAAATCACTCGAATGTTGTGGATGGGTTCTTGTTGAGTAATATACTAATTGATACGAGCATGGAAGTCAATGTTCTTACCTTGGATGCATGGGTAAAATGGGGAGACCCCATGAAGCCATCCTCTAATGTATTATTCATGGCTAATTTTACTAAGGCCACTCCCATAGGAGTTTTAAAGGATGCATCCATTACCATACAAGGAGCCAAGTTCACTAGCGAATTTGAATTTTTAGTCTCGGGCAGAGTCGAGATAGCTTCCCAGCTTTGTTGGGACATCCTTGGTGCTATGCAAATAATGTTGATCTGCGGTTCAACAAGGGCTATATCAATTTTGAAAATAAAGAGGAAAGGGTTATTATCCCTTTAACAGATGGAAATTCTGCACCTTATGTTGAGCCCTTAAGTGAAGAAGATCGAATAGGATTTATGTACGCGCCATCCGAGATCCAAAGATGATTAAACCAACCAAAGAAGGAATAATTTAGTGGGAGGATGCATAGTCTATTAGTGATACTACAAGTGTTGCTTGTGATAATTGGGCTCACAACACTTATGAGTTGGTAGGGCACGAAGTAAAGAGCATATTCCTCGAGGCACAAAACCGTGTTATGTTAGGAGGATAGGTAACAACTCGGTACCTTGTTACATAGGAGAAGGAGATCCTATGGTATTCCTACGCGCCATGGAAGAAAAATGGATAGACCCATTGGAGAGGAGAAATATGCTATCATATACACTACGTGGGACAACAACATGCTAGTGGGTGGTCCATAGGGATAGTCTTGTTGGCTGGAATGAAATTGGGGTTACTCTTACTACTAGGTTCTTTAGGAGCAATGCACCTACACAAATATGCAATTATCACGGTGATCAACCTATTCAACACCATGTTCAGAAGTGTGAGAGACTCTGGACAAAAGGGCAGGAAGCTTTACCACCTTCACTATGGGTGCACTAGTTTTATTCCACTTTACAAGGTTGCACGTGTGCTTGGTATGTATATGCAGAACTCCATAGAGAAACTGGAAATTGGTAGAATTTAATTGCAGGAATGGCCTAGACATTTGAATTCTTCTCTACAAAACCTCCGTAGAAGAAGCATTGAAAGTTATCAAGCGCTTAACTATGGGGGATAGTGCCAAGGATGAAGAAATCCTCCAGGAGTTATTAGATAAAGAGGACTCAGGAGCATGTCTTGATAAAGAGCCAGGGGCCGGTGTAACAATAATTCAACATGCTTGCCTTGCGAAAGAGAGAGGAAAAATGGTCTACCTAGTGGATGATGAAGAATTAGATAATCTAGATGTAAACCATTCAACAGAAGGCGTGAGGTATTAGATAGTGCGAGATAGGACCACGTGCGCCTATCATGAACCTATGAAGACAAAGTGGGCAAATATTGGAAAAATACCGAGCTTAAGGAAGCCATAATGGAGACTATTGGTCGACGCAAGTGAAGTGAAAAAAATAATAGAGTTACTAAGAGACTACCAAGACCTATTTCTTAGGGGGTACCATGAACTCAAAGGTGTGCATGAATCGTTAGGGGAGATGAAGATAAAGCTTAAAGAGGGTGCACACCTAGTTAGAAAGATACCTTACAGAATGAACCCCAATTTGCATGAAAAGGTTAAAGAAGAGATTGATAACATGTTGAATTCTGGAATTATCAAGCCCCTTGATGAGTCAAAATGGGTTAGTCTAATGGTGATCAGTATCAAGAAGGATGGATGGATTAGAATATGCATGGACTATAGGGAGCTGAATGCTGCATGTGTAATAGATCCATTCCCTATGCCCTTTACTGAGGAAACACTAGGAGTTATAGGGCACCGAATATATTCATTTACAGATGGGTTCTCAGGTATCTGTCATCCAAAAGAAGCTAATGCTTATTTTGGCTAACTCCTCCTCCTTTTTCTTTGCTGGTACTTGAAATGAATTTTTACACACTTCAGGCACTCAAAAGTTTCTAGGTATGGCTTCATCAGATAGAGAATTTTTCCACCTTTCCAGAAAGGTAAAGAAGTCATCCTAACTCCTTGTATTTTTTGAGTTATGGCTCGGTGAAGTTTACGTAAATTTATCGTGGGTGGGCTGTGGAGGTAAGGAGGAAAATTTGCTAAGGAGTCTCAGTCGGAGTGGAGGAAGAAATTTTTCTAAAGGAGATTGTGGGTCGGCGGGAAGCGGAAGACTTTTGATACTTATTCTTTTTGGCGAAGAGGGCACAAATGTAATTTTCGGCCCGCGAACCCACAAAGGTGCAAAGGAAGAAAATTTTCCTAAGGTCCGAGGAGGACACGTGGCCGCATATTAAACAAAGCGAGAAGGTGGAGGATCAGAGGGAATTTGGAACTTAACCCTTTTTCATTCCAAAGGGAAAAAAGTCACAAGGTGACCCGCACTTCTGCTAGAGAACAAAAATCAAAGTCAAAAATCGACCTGCGGATACGACAAAGGGAAAGGAAAAGAGATTGCTTAAGGCTTGCAACCAATGAAATGATGCCACGTGTCCTCGAACCGACGGGGTCATGGAGAATTTTGGGAAAAGTTTCTATTTTTGTGAAAAGGGCAAAAATGTTGTTTTGAAGCTGCGGATCAACCAAAGGGCACCACATGTCATCGGAGGAGTGGGGTGCGGAGAGTTTTTGGAAATTTCCCAATTTGAAAAAAGAGGGAAAAAATCAGGATTTTGCCCCGCGAACCCATTTTTCACCATTTTTGCCCTAATTTGGCCGCAGAATTTCAAAAGGTCATATCTTTCGATCTAGTGGTCAAAATTCATCAAATTTGGTACCATTGGAAAGCTATCAACACCCTCTACGCCATGGAAGCTTCAATTTTGAGTTTTGGGCAAATTTGGAGGGAGAAAATTGAAGAAACGTCCCCAACATAGAAAAAATGTAGAACCAACCCCAACCACCAAAATTGATGAATTATGGCATCCGTTTCTTCTCTGAAGATGGCGAATGCATCAAAAATGGATTTTTGAGGGTGCCCTTGCTGTTTTAATGAATCTTGTTGGTGGTTGGAGATGTCAAATCAATTTTCCCGTGTTTTTCATCTTTCTTCATTATGTTTGATTGATATAAAGCCAATTTTGGCTCATTTTGTAATGTTGAACGTTTCTTGCTCTTGCAAGCTCTTCTTTTCTCCTTAGTAGGTGGATTTGAGGAGTTTCAGACCTCCCATATGGACTGCAACATGTTTTTTCCTTCTTGCTATTGTAATGCATCGTATCAAATCTGGAACTGACAATGCATGCTCTATGAATGAGTTTTCAATCCTCTCTTGTGTTGGTTTGTTTCCTTCTGATCTTTCATTGCATTTTGGAAATTTGTGCATGTTTTGATGCTGCATCCTCATGATCTATGTCTTTTTTTACAAAACAAGAAGTTTAGCACTCCTTTGGTGTATCACTGTTTTGTTTTTTTGCTTAGTTTTGTTTCCATTTCCATGTTTTCTCTCAACCTTGTCTCCTTGGTAGTTTTAGAGTAGGAATTTTGAATCAAAACCTCTAGTAAAAATGCATGCATACACCTAAATAGAGGAGTAAGAACCAACTTCAATATGGAGATTTTTCCCAATTTGCAAGGTCCCACACTTAGGAAAACTCCATGTTGTGCATTCACACCAAATTGACCATTTCCCAACAACAGATTTGAAGGTCGATTTGGGGGTGTTGTGAATATGCACTAACAGTTTTGGCGTGCCCGGTGGGACCTTAGAGGTCTTTATCTTCATTACAACAAAGTTAATGTGTAATTATTGTAAGTTTCTTGCTTGAAAGAGCCTTGATTTGCACATCTGGTGACTCTAAAAGGATAGAATCAACTAGTTTCATTAGTCCAAGCTTGAAGATTCATGAGAAGGATCCAAACTAGGTAAAGGACTAGAGAAGAGGGATTTTTAACTATCTACAATTATCCCCATAAAGAGGAGAAAGAGGAAGAAGGATTCAAAGGTCTCCATGTCCACCAAACATAAATCTATCAACTCCTCCCCTTGGTAGACCTTTCATCCAATCAACAAGGGTTCTCGAGGCCAATCGAATGGCACAACCCAATCCTTATGTCAATTTTATCTGGCAACAATCCACTTGCTTTCAATGCACAAGGGTTCTCCTGTCCACCAAACATAAATCTATCACCTCCTCCCCTTGGTAGACCTTTCATCCAATCAACAAGGGTTCTCATAAAGAGGAGAAAGAGGAAGAAGGATTCAAAGGTCTCCATGTCCACCAAACATAAATCTATCAACTCCTCCCCGGTAGACCTTTCATCCAATCAACAAGGGTTCTCGAGACCAATCGAATGGCACATCCCAATCCTTATGTCAATTTTCTGGCAACAATCCACTTGCTTTCAATGCACAAAACCCAGTTCCAACCGCATCATTGAAGAACATCCCATACTTTACTGGAGAAAATCAGACCACTCTTGGTGATCATGTTAAAGACATTTCTAATGTTTTTGAAATCCATGATATTTTTGAGATGGAAATTACTGTCAAGTTACTAACATCTTCATTCAAAGGGAAAGCCTTGCAATGGTTCAGGAGCCTTGAGGTAGGATCTATGCAAAATTGGAACTAGTTGTGCACAACCCTCCATAACCAATTTGGAGAGAAAGGGGACAACTTGTCTCTATTGGAGTAATCGACAACTATCAAGAGAGCTCCCAATGAGAAGCTAATAGACTTCAATTTCAGATTTCAAAGAACATGGGAAAGAATCCCATTGGCAAAGTGAGGCCAGAAACTCAAGGTTCTTTCTTATACTTTCTCAAGGCTTTAAATTCGACATTTCTATGTTGATCCAATCCATGAGAGGTGCAACTCATCTCCATTCGCCAGGGGTGAATTTTTTTGATCGAAGCTGGTAAACTTGCACCTAGGCCTCCTATGCCCTTTTATCCGAGTTGGGAAGCCTAAGTACTAGCCAAGCACCTACTTTAGCTCCCATTCCCACTCCCAGAAATCAGAGTTCAAATGAAACCTCTACTTCATCTTCTAGTGCCTCAAATGAGCTGTAAGAGGTTATGAAACAATTGCAAAATTTGGGTAATGAGTTGGTTACACTCAAGAGGAAACAAGATTAAAGTTTTAGGCCTTCTTATCAGCCTCAAACTCAACTTAATAGACAACCATATCAACCTAATAGGCCACTCAACCCAGCTGCAAATCAAAACCAAGTAAGGCCTCCCACTAATAGACCATTTCAGCACTATAACCCCAATGTTTCATCTACCACTAAAGCCTTAGTACTAGTGCAAAATAATATAGCTCAAGAGTATGATTGGTGTTTCCCATGTAGTGAACCTCAAAACCAATCTATGTGCTTCAATGGTGCTTTGAACCAAGCTTTGATGGTGACAACAATTTGTGTAGAGAGTGAAGCGAGTCAAGAAATAAACCAACAACAAGGGACATCTCAACAAGATACAACTCCAAATGAGACTACACTTGTAAATTGGTAGGATGAAGATTTTTGTGGTATGAATCAAACACCTTCTCGAGTGTAAAGAGCTAACACATGGTCAAAGAAGAGGAATATTGGTGAAGGGTAGTCATTAGATCCAAGTGATTCACAACCTTCCATCACTCCACAAGGCGTTAGCAAGCAAAATGTAGTTCCTAATGTGCAAGGACAGCCCAAGCCACCTTTTAGACCAGCTCAAATGCCACTATTGATCCCATATACAAGAAAATAATGTGCAGAGTAAATGGCAGATAAGAGATGGTTCATACCCATTTAACATCATTAAACAAATGAAGAATACCAATGTGAACATATCTATGTGGGAGTCACTATCCATCCCAGGACAAAGGGATCTATTACAAGATGCCATGAAGAATTGGTCACCTCAAATCAACTAGCTCATATGCAAGAGAAGGTGCTCGCAAATGCTACTCAACCCGAGGGGAATCATGGAGGACAACAAGGTAAAATTTTGAAGCCCCTCCATTCTATGTTTTATTAATCATTGCGGATAAATTAGTTCATAATTGCATGATTGATTCGGGGCAAGTAGTTCGTTGATGCCCAAGAAAATAGCTGATCAGTTGGGCATTCAATATGAAGTCATATCCAAGGGGGTGGTGTAATTAGATGGGACAACAATAGCAATAGTTGGGGTAATTAAATATTTGAGCCTTACTTTGCATGCATGCCCCAATGTCACTGTTTTGTAAGATGTGTCGGTGATAGATTTGCCACCACTCTTTGCCATATGTTTGTTAAGGGATTTCACAGCTAGAATTGGAGGATACCTATCTACTGATTGGTCACACATGCTGTTTAGGACAAGGTATGGAGCCAAGGCCACAATCAGGTTTGAACCTATTGTAAACTTTCACATTGAGCCTCATACTCCAAGCCCAATCAATGCCAACTATTCAACATTTGATTAAGATGATTACCCAAGCACACATGAAGTTGACACCAAAGTTGGAAGCATTCCAGATTTGAATCTTGATGAATGGGAAAGCAAGGTACATGCTTTTGATCCCTACAAGGAAATAGAGGAATCTTAACTAGGAGTCTATTACATGCATGAAGAAAATCAGCCTCTTCCTAACATCACCATGCCAGACCATAAAGATGATAATGAGGTATGGCAGTTTTTCTTTGATGGATCAAGAAGTAGACAAGGTGTAGGAGGAGGAGCTATACTTGTTTCACCTCAAGGCATTAAGTATCATCCAACTTTTAGATTTCAGTTTGCATGTTCTAACAACACTTTGTTGAATATGAAGCTTTGATACATGGATTACATTGGTTAAGGAAGAGATGCATAAAAAACTTACAAGTCTTTGGTGATAGTGAGTTGATTGCTAATCAAGTTAAAGGACAACATGCTACCAATAATGACTTGCTCAAGAATTATAAGAATAGGGTGTGGGATCTCATTGAAGATTTTGAGGGCTTTGGCATCAATTCCATCCCTAGGAAAGAGAACCAAATTGTTGATAGGCTTGCATCGGTTGGAGCAACTTTTGATGTTGTGGAGAGTATCAAAAGAGATACAATGTAGCCAAACATCCATGTGATTGTGAGGCCATCAACGCTAGACAATAATGCAAGTTGGAAAGTGTTTGAGAGTGACCAACAGATCATCAATTTTTTGCAAGAGGAAGTTGAGTTCTCAACCAAAAATCGGAAAAGTTGGAACAATAAAGACGGTGATCAAGTGGTACAGTGAGAACCAACAAAGCGCCAAAAGGACTTGTGACTTTAGAGTCTATCTTCAATCCTAATGATCAATTTAGGAAGGAGAAGCAAACATCCAAGTCAAGGGAGAGGATTTAGAGCCCATCTCAGTTGGAGAAGACAAGTCAATTCAAATTGGTAAAGTGGTAACCGAGCAAGAAAGGTATGAATTCATGCAACTTTGCCAAGAGTTCCTGAATGTATTTGCTTGGAGCTATGAAGACTTGAGAGGTTTCAATCCCAAGCTAGCTCAACACACAATTGAACTAGATCCAAGTGCTAAGCCCATCGGAAAAAAAACAGAGACCGGTTAATCCACACATTGAGCCTCTCATGAAGAAGGAATTGAATAAGTTAATAGAGGCAAGTATCATATTCCCCATCAAGCATTCAATCTGGTTGCAAACTTGTTTCTAGTTAGAAGAGTGGAGAAATCAAGTTGTGTGTAGAATTTAGAGATTTGAACAGAGCATCCCTCAAGGATCACTACCCACTTCCTTCTATGGAACAAATTTTGCAAGTTGTTGCTTTGGTTCCGAGAGGTTTTCATTGCTAGATGGTTATTCAGGGTATAATCAGATCATGGTAAAAGAAGATTATCAGTTCAAAAAAACCTTCACCACCAAATGGGGAACCTATGCATATAGAAAAATGCCATTTTGGCTGTTTAACGCCAGAGCTACTTTGCAAAGGGCAATGGATATGGCATTCAAGGGATTGATCAACAAAATAGTGCTCATATACCTAGATGATATCACTATATTTTCTAAAAGTGTAGTAGACCATCTCTTTCATTTGAGACAAGTGTTCCAAAGATGTAGAAGATTTGGGGTATCCTTGAATCCCAAAAAATGCATATTCCTAGCTCATGAAGGCAAGCTCCTAGGCCACATTGTTTCCAAGGAAGGGTTAGCAATTGATCCATAGAGGGTTGAAGCAATAAGAGCATTGCCATTACAAAGTCATAAGAAGGCTCTTTAAATTTTCTTGGGAAGAATCAATTTTGTTCGAAGGTTTGTTCCAAAGTTGGAGCCCTTGTCAAGCCAATAACTATGATGTTGAAGTAAAGTGTGGCATTAAAATGTATAGATAAAGGTAAGGAAAGTTTTGAGGCAATCAAAGAAGCTATCTCACGGGCTCCAACTCTCATTAACCTATTTTTCTCCAAAGACTCCATCCTTTATGCATTTGGTGGTGATGATACAATTTCTGCAATTTTAGTACAATAGAACAAAGAAAATGCAGAGTAGCCAATTGCCTTCTTTAGCCAAATCTTGGAGGAATATGAAGTAAGGTATTCCTTCATTGAGAAGCATGTTCTTGTAGTGATTAAGAGCTTAAAGAAATTTAAGCATCTAGTTTAAAACAACAAGGTTCAACTCGCTGGTTTCTCATGTGGGAGTTAAAGACTTCCTCCTCAACAAATATCTAAATGAAAAACGTGCGGGGTGGATTACTCGTGTCATGGGGTATGACATTGAGATCAAAGTCACCAAGCTGGTATGAGGAAAGGGATTGTCTAAGCAATTGGCCTTGAGTCAACCAATCAAGAAAGAAAAGAGAAGAATGTTGTTTTGGTGTCTTTTGTAAGATAGCCAAGAACAAAGAGATGTTCAAGAAGAAAATGGTGGTGTGCTCACTCCTTTCTATACCCAAGACATAATGCACTTCTTACAAATAGGCCTATGCCCTCAGAGACAAACAAAACCAAAAGAAGACACTTGATTGCAAGCTATTCCGTATACACTTGTTGATGGCATCTTGTTCAAAAAAAGATATCAATGTAGTGTTGCTCAGATGCATTGGGACAAATCATATTGAGAAAATGTTAGAAGATTTCCATGATGGATCAGCTGGGGGTCACTTTTCCCAAGAGTGACAGATCTCAAGATCATGAAGGCTGGTTATTATTGGCCCAAAGTGTTTAGTGATTGTTATGCATGGATAAAGAGGTGCAAAAATTATGCATTCTTCACAAGCAAAAAGAGGTTAAAAACACTTACATTGCACCCAATCTCAGTTGACTAGCCATTCATGCAATGGGGTTTGGACTTCATTGGAGTCATTAATCCAAAATCAAGCCAAGGGCACAAATGAATTCTAACAGCAACATACTACTTCACCAAATGGAATGAGGCGGTGGCACTCAAAGAGGTAAATGAATCTAGCATTCTAGACTTCTATGAGGGGATAACAACCAGATTTGGTATACCTGCCACTATAATATAAGATAATGCAAAGTGGAATTCATATGATCAAAGGTAACTAAATGGGTTTTTAGAAATGGGATCTATTTGAGCGCTTCATCAAATTATTACCCTCAAGGTAATGGCCAAGCTGAATCCACAAATAAGAATCTATTAAGGATCATCAAGAGGACTCTTGATGAAAATAAGAGGACTTGGTACACTAAGCTCAAATCAGCTCTATGGGCTAAAAGGATAACTCCCAAGGGATCCACAAGTAACTCTCCATTCAGACTTGTTTATGGGAAAGAGGTAGTGTTGCCTATATCAGTTGAGTTACCTACATTAGAACTCATGAAGCAATGGGAATTGTTGGAGTGTGAGCCCATGGAGGTTAGATATGAAAAATTGATGGAACTCCAAGAAATCAGAGAGTATGCAACCCAAACAATGGAAAAGGACTAAACATTGATCAATAGAAGCTTTGATAGGAAAGCTAAGGCTAGAAATTTCCAAGTTGGAGATTTAGTGTTGAAATGGGATGCAAACCGAATAAAGCCATGAAGGCATTCAAAATTTGATGCCATTTGGAGTGGCCCCTACATGGTCAAAAAATGCAAAAATAGTAATGCCTTCCAATTGTCTACATTGGATGGTGAGGAACGCAGATTCCAGATTAATGGAATCCATTTAAAGCATTTATACTAGAAGGGAAACTTCTCACCTTGTACATATTAGATTAATTTGTTTTTCCATTCCTCTAAGTGCTTATGCACATTGTTTTGTTGTAGCTTAGATTTACATTTCCTTAAGTGCTTTGGCACAAGTTTTGTTGCCCCAAGGATACATCTTTTACGAGATCATGTTCCGTGTCAAAGTAATTTTCTACCCTCACAATCTTCATTTGAGAGATTTTCTAATGAATTGAGAGTAAAAAAGCTTGAGTTGAGTTCATGACTCCATGCCCAATGGATTGCTTCAGGTAGGTAGTCATTTCATCTAGCAGGTAGATGACCGCTCTGAGTCGCCAAAAGTGTTATCCAAAATAAGCCCATGCTTATTTTGGCTAACTCCTCCTCCTTTTCCTTTGCTGGTACTTAAAATGGATTTTTGCATGCTTCAAGCACTCAAAATTTTTGGGTATGGCTTCATCAGATAGAGAAATTTTCCACCTTTCTAGAAAGGTAAAGAAGTCATCCTAACTCATTGTATTTTTTGAGTTATGGCTCGGAGGAGGTTACAGTGAAAATTTTCCCTAGGCGGGCCCACAGAGGTAAGGAGGAAAATTTTCTAGGGAGTCTCGGGCCGACAGAGCGGAGGAAGAAATTTTTCTAAAGGACATTACGGGTCGACAGGAAGTGGAAGAATTTTGATACTTAGTCTTTTTAGCGAAGAGGACACAAAGGTAATTTTCGACCCATGAGCCCGCAAAGGCGCAAAGGAAGAAAATTTGCCTAAGGTCTGAGGAGGACACGTGGCCGCATATTAAAAAAAGCGAGAAGGTGGAGGATCGAGGAATTTGGAACTCAACCCTTTTTCATTAAAAAAGAAAAAAAGTCACAAGGTGACCCGCACTTCCGCTAGAGACCAAAAATCAAAGTCAAAAATCAGCCCACAGATTTGACAAAGGGAAAGGAAAAGGGATTGCTTAAGGCCCGTAGCTAATGAAATGATGCCATGTGTCCTCGGACTAGCGGGGTCGCGGAGAATTTTGGGAAAAGTTTCCATTTTTGCGAAAAGGGGCAAAATGTTGTTTTGAAGCCTCGAATCAACTCGAGGGTGCCACATGTCATCGGAGGAGCAGGGCACAGAGAGTTTTTGGGAAATTTTTCCAATTTGAAAAAGGGAAAAAATTAGGAGTTGGCCCCGCGAACTTGTTTTTTCACCATTTTTGCCCTAATTTGGCCACAGAATTTCAAAAGGTCATATCTTTCAATCCAGTGGTCAAAATTCATCAAATTTTGTACCATTGGAAAGATATCAACGCCCTCTAAGCCATGAAAGCTTCAATTTTTGAGTTTTGGGAAAATTTGGAGAGAGAAAATTGAAGAAATGTCCCCAGCATGGAAAAAAAGTAGAACCGACCCCCAACCACCAAAATTGATGAAGTATGGCATCCGTTTCTTCTCTAGCATGGCCGAATGCATCGAAAAATTGATTTGTGAGGGTGCCCTTGCTATTTTAATGAATCTTGTTGGTGGTTGGAGATGTCGAATCAATTTTCTCGTGTTTTTCATCTTTCTTCATTCTGTTTGATCGATATAAAGCCAGTTTTGGCTCATTTTGTAATGTTGAACGCGTTTCTTGATCTTGCAAGATATTCTTTTCTCCTTACTAGGTGGATTTGAGGAGTTTGAGACCTTCTATATGGACTCGCAACACGTTTTTTTCCTTCTTTCTATTGTAATGCATTGTATCAAATCTGGAACTGACAATGCATGCTCTGTGAATGAGTTTTTTCAATCCTCTCTTGTGTTGGTTTGTTTCCTTCTGATCTTTCATTGCATTTGGGAAATTTGTGCATGTTTTGATGTTGCATCCTCATGATCTGTGTCTATTTTGCAAAACAAGAAGTTCAACACTCCTTTGGTGTATCACCGTTTTGTTTTTTTGCTTAGTTTTGTTTCCATTTCCATGTTTTCTCTCAACCTTGTTTCCTGGTAGTTTTAGAGTAGGAATTTTGAATCAGAACCTCTCAGTAAAATTGCATGCATACACCTAAATAGAGGAGTAAGAGCAAACTTCAATATAGAGAGTTTTCCCAATTTGCAAGGTCCCACACTTAGGGAAAACTCCATGTTGTGCATTCACACCAAATTGACCATTTTCCAACAAAGCAGATCTGAAGGTCGATTTGGGGGTGCTGTGAATCTACATTAGTATCATCAGGTTGGGATTTCCCAGGGAGGATCAAGAAAAGACTAAATTTAGTAATCGAATGGGGTAGATTTGCCTATACTGTCATGCCTTTTGGTCTGAAAAATGCGCCTGTTGTATTTTCGCGCATAGTTGTCCAAGCATTCAAGGAATTTATTCATAACTTCTTACAGGTATATTTAGACAATTGGATGGTGTATGGATTAGTTAAGGATCACTGTGACAATCTGTGCTTAATGTTTGAATGGTGTAGGTAGTTGAGTATCTCTTTGAACATCAAGAAGTGCATATTCGCTACACCATTTGGGATACTTTTAGGACACATAATCTACAAGGAGGGTTTGTTAGTTGACCTAACGAAGGTTGCAGTCATTATAGGCCTAAGGGAGCCTACCAATCAAAGTGAGGTGCGTGGATTTTTGGGACATACAGGATATTACAGAAAATTTATCAAAGGCTATGCCAAAGTTTCGCACCCTTAGAAGAGTTATTGAAAGGGAAAGGTATGTTCTACTGGGGAGAACAACAACAACGCACATTCAAGAAATTAAAGGAGAAACTTACTACCGTGCCTATTCTGCATTTTCCTTTGTGGGACAAACCATTTCATGTACATGTTGACACCTCTGGCATGGCCATTGGCGTGGTGTTGGCTCAACCTAGAGAAGGTATTGTAGATCATCCTATCTATTTTTCTAGTAGAAATATGACTCTTGCAGAACAAAATTACACAACTACAGAGCGAAGCTTTGTCAATGATCTATGTGTTGCATAAATTTCACCAATACCTACTAGCTACACCATTCATATTTTATATAGATCACATGGCATTGAAGTATTTGGTAAATAAGCCTGATTTTACAAGGGCACATATGTCGATGGGTGCTCTTATTTCAAGAGTTTGATTTCACAGTTGTGGTAAAACCAGGAAAAAGTAATTCTGGACCAGACCATTTATCAAGAATCCAATTAGGGAAGAAACACATGCAATTGAGGATACCATGCCAGATGCACAGTTATATAGGTTACATCACGCACCATCAGAACTAGAGGACATTGTTGTCTTTTTACGCACAAGGATGGCACCAGAAGGAATGAAATCCTTGGAAAAGAAACAACTTGCTATACACGCTACACCTTATATGTTAATCAGTGGTGACTTGTACAAAATGGGTCGGGATGAAGTATTGCACTGTTGTGTATTGGAACATGAGCACATGGGCATTATGGAAGAAGCTCATGGTGGAATTGTAGGAGGCCACTATGTAGGTGATGCCACAATGTGCAAGATTATACTTGCTTGATTATGGTGGGAGACTCTCTATAAATATTGTAAGGAATTTTTAAGGCATGTGATCATTGTCAACATCTTAGAAGACCGTGTCGTGAGATGAAATTCCTCTGAGACCTATTGCTAATGCATAACCATTTGAGAAATGGGCTATATATTTTGTGGGTCCTATTTCACCAGCTGCACATAGAACTAGATCACACTACATTATAACTTGCACAGACTATCTAACAAGGTGGGCAAAAGAAACACCTACCAAGGACTATACAACAACTACAATAGCTCGGTTTCTATGGGAACATATTATTACAAGGTATGGATGTCCTTTGAGTTTGACCAAGTGATAGGGGCACACATTTTCTTAATGAGACAATCAAAATTTTATTGGATGAGTTCATGATTGCACACCATAAGACTACACCCTATCATCCTCAGGAAAATGGAGTTGCTGAGGCTTTCAAAAAAATTTGGCCACACATTCACAAAAATATATGATGTTGGAAGAAAGGATTGGGATGATAAAGTATCTGCAGTACTTTGGGCATATTGAACAACATATAAAAGGTTGAAAAAACAACACCATTTCAGTTAGTGTTCGGGCACGAAGCCATTCTTCATATGGAATTTAAATTACCTTCTTTGTGTATTGCACATGTTGGAGGTCTAGATGTTGAGAAAGATTTAGAAGAACAGATTGAAAAGATAATTCAGCTAGATGAGCGACAAGCCATAACACGTTGGAGTTAGAAGCAAGAAAAGGCCAGGAAAAAAGTATGGCATGACAGAAACATCAGGATAAGAAGTTTGATATTGGACAACCGGTACTTCTTTATGACTCTAAGTTCTTATGCCATCCAGTGCAACCTTAAGGTACATTGGTCAGGCCGTATGTTATCACTTACATCCTTGAAATAGGTGCTTTCCAGTTAGAAGCACTTGATAGAACACGACTACCCAATTACTTCAACGGGAGTAGGCTGAAGCCCTACTATAAATAAGTCTTCTTGGTGTTTGTAATAAGGTAGCATTGCCATTTAGATTAGGTTTTCAATTCTATATTTTCTTAATTTATTTCCTTCTTTGTCGCTATGCTTTTCAATTTAGTTGGTGTGTTTTGAAATAAGCACACTTGCGCGCATGAAGCTAATTATTATATGAAGTATGTTTCTGCGCAGAGGAATGCACATACTTTTAGTGTGGGGTGGTTTGTCGATATCCATGTACAAGATTGTGGGAATTGAAAGGTGAAAGGAATAAGATGCTACAGGTGCTCTTCAATTCAAAAGATTCCTCTAAAAGTGACCAAAGATGGAGATAAATGAAGGAAAAGTATAACATGAGGTAAGTAGAGGCCATAACAACTAATAGTAGAAGGTGCAATAATGAGGTACTCGGCATGTGTGGAAGTGCGCTAAAGAGAATTCTATGACTTGAGGGTAGGAAGATGCCCTAGAAGGTTATAGCTAGGGTGCGAAGATGTAATGCACGTAAAGGATGAAATTGGTCAATTAATGAGAGGATATTTGGTAGGTGAAGGAGCAATGAATGCATAAAAAATTTGAAAATCTATATAAGGATGGGATGCGATTTCATTTTTACCATTGCAATTAAGAGTATTTGAAAAGGAGCCAAGTGTGAAGATTCGAGTGATCGTATTGAGGTGCGAGAGGTGTGTAACCACATCATGACAAAGAGATCTCGTGTATAGAAAGAGCTTGGTCCCCGGTGGTGAAGGGTTTGAGCGAAGCAACATGATAGAGAGGAGAAAGGGCACATAAATTCACCTAGGGCATGCTGAATAGAGATAGGGTTTGATTCACATATTAGAATTCAAGAGGCAGGGATTTACAAAGGATTACAAGGTAGAAATGACACCCAAGAAAGAAGTTACAACAGGAGTGAAGGGAAAGAAGAAGGTGGTAGAAGAAGAAGAGGAGATGGCTCCCAAAAGTAATTTTTTAGAAATGTAATATCCAGAGGGGGTTATCGTCAGCCAGGAGTAGGATTATCACATAAGGAAAAGTAAGGTGAGTGAATACAATCACCATACCATAGAGAATAAGAATTAGCTTGACACGTTGTTGAACATGAAGACAAATAAATGCATGACGGAAGACATGCCAGTGTATGATGATGCTGACGAGAAGATCTTAAAGAAGATTGGAGTTTACTAGCTATATGAACTCCCTTACTTTGGGAAATATGAGCCCTTGTACTAGTGGCTCATGAGCAGAGTGCATGAAGATTTTTTCTACTTTGCAGGACACCGAGCTAGAATTTCAGCCGCGCTCATCTCCATAGTAATGAGGTTGAAAGGCACAGGAGAAGATTTGAAAGATGATTTAACAGATAAGGCCATAATATTGGAGACTAGAAAGGAGTTGGGGTACACAAAGGGTCGCGTAGCATGGACATTGATAAACTGAAGAAGTATCCAGTTGTGCAAGCAGCCACACATCTTGTTACAAAGATAAATGACTAGGAAAGGTGGTCACAAGTAAATACCATGTGGCTGCACATTGCCAAAAAGATGTCTGAAGGGGTAGTCTACAACATTTTCGCAGTATATTACATAAACAATCGTTGAGGAAGCACACATAAGAGGAAAGATCAACTTTGGAGCTGTTTTGTTATCACTGGTGTTCATGGAGATCGGGTTACTTGATGGACCAAAGGAGAAGATATGGGAGTATCCCATGGAACACAAGTCACCTGCAGAACACTTCAAAAAGTACTTGTGTGAGGGATCCATGATAGAACAGGTCAATCAAAGGGCTGATAAATGGTATGATAGGCTCCGTGTGGCCTTTGAAGAAGAATGGTTCATTCCCAAGGACTTGCCCTTAGTGGTTGGAAAGGCAGTTCAATTTGTAGTATACCAACACTTTTGCATAGCACGGTTTTCCATGAAAGATGGAACATGGAGCCCTTGGTGTAAGTTACCATATGCCTTCACAACAAGGTACTTCCTGTGCATCAAGACATAGGTTCTCGGACGTGTAGCGACTAAATTTCAATGGAGATAAGGTAGATTGTGACTACCACACACTAAGAAAGAAATATGTGTATCCAGAGGTGGGGTGCATATATTGAAAGGCTCATTTCAGATGTATTAAGCATTAAACCAATAAGTTTGGCTATGGGAGATATTGGAGCAACATTGGTGTATCTTCAACTGAAGCCCAAGATGGAGAATAAAAAGTATGTGGAAGATGAGTTTACACTTCCAGCACCACCAAAGGGAAATTATAATGGAGAACATCCTAGTTCCTAAGCCTACATAGCTAATAAAAGTGGAGGATGAGTGCAAGGATAGTGGTGGTTTGGAGCATATAGGTAAAAGACATCCTATGAACAAGGATGAAGATGACCGTGCCACTACACCACCTCAACCACAAGAGGGGGATAATGAGTACTTGGATGCAGTCCAAGGAGAGCACAAATTTAAGCGAGTATTTAGGAGAACAAGGAATCAAGGTGCTACTCCACAAACAGTGTGCAAATCACCCAGAATCTCTCCACAAAAAGAGACAACCGTGAAAAGGAGAAGGAAACTGAAGTTGAATGAGGAGGCGGAAGAGTCAGAGGAAAGCGCGCCTACTTCTCCTACACCTCCAGAGAATGAAGAACAAAAAGATGAGGAATTGAAGTAAGGAGAAGAGGAGGAAAAGGGAACAAATGAGATAGCTACAGAGATTGTGTAAGACATGGAAACAAAAGTTCCAAATCTGGAAGCTCAAGTTCCTAAGCAGCCTTGGTCTAGAAGAACAAGTGGAGAGCACATTCCACCAGCCATGGGTTATGTAGAGGACGTAGGTAAAATTTTCCGCACCCATTTCTAGAGCACACTATCATAAAAGGAATTATATGGATGGGAACTAATGGATGAAGATATGACTATAATTCACATAAGGAATCAATTATCATGGTCCATGCACACACGCATAAATGAGCCAGATTTTTATGTATGTGAGGAGTCATTTGTATCATGGAGGTTGAATAAAACACCTCAAAGCTAGATAGATGACAATAAAACCTATTGTCATGTCAGATGAACAAGTAAGCAATGCATTGGTGAAAGTCTCAACAGAGGTGGTAGGGCGAGAATATGGACAATGCTACCATAATTAGGGCACTTAGGGGAGAGATTAAAACTAAGAATGGAGAAATAGCACACCTAACATAGGAGAGAGACTTGGCACATAAAAAGAATTCTATATTTATCATCATTGCAGAGGAAATTAGTGAAAATGTCATAAGTGCTAGGCCACACTTGGAGCCAAAGATACCACAAACGTTTCCTTCAAAGAATACACTATGTAGGAAAGTTGGTAGACCTAGTACTTGAAGATGAGCCTCTGCGCATACCAACACTAAAGGATCCAACACAAGACGCAGAACGAGAGAAGGCTTCAGTGATGTGGAAGATTACATCCTATGAAGGGCTGCTACAAGTCTGCAAGAAGAACTCGAATAAAGTAGAAAAAGCCTTGAACATCTCGCATAGCTCCGCAGGCACTCATTAACATAAAAACCTTGGAGGAGAAAAAATGAAGTCCAGTAAAGTGATGAAGGACAAAACATGGGTTGCACAAAAATATTATCAATGGTTAAACAGAAGCACAAGGCCTTGATAGCAACATAAGAACCACACAAGACTCGGTGGAAGATCTTGGGAAGCTCATTGCGTAGAAGATGGATTTACTAGAGGGAAGGATGACTGCAATGTCCAACATTGTGTTGGTCTTACAAAATGAAAAAGGGGAGATTGTGAGGGATGAATTGGAGTCCATTATGTGGACATTCCAGAAAAAGCAGAGGAATCACTTGCTGAGTGGTAGACCTTGGAGGCTGAAATAAAATAGGAATATCCTGAATTAGTTGTTCAGGATGAAGAAGAGACTGTGGAGTAAAAACATTCTTTCATACATTCTTTCCATTCTTCTATTCTTTACTTCAATTTTTGAGATGACCATTGTCAGGGCGACAATGAAATTAGTGTGGGGTAATGTTGATCAAAGAACACTTGAAAAAAATCACATAAGAAGTCTATGCGGGGAAGTAAGTCATATTCAAAGGCGCGAATGGATAGGGAGAATGCATGCGCGGAACAGAAGTTCAGTTTTCGGGACTTAGCCATTTTCACTCATAAAGGTCTATTTTTAGAGATGGCATGTAGAGCACAAAAATGAGGTAGAGATGTGCGTGCCACACATTGGCTATTTTTAGAGGATTGGATACGAAGCACTTTGCATGGACACAAGCCGGAAATAGATTTGCTACTATTAGTTAGCTAGTAGTAGTCTATTGTTAGCACACTTGCATGTGTGGCTAGTTTTGTAAAGGCACGTGGCTAAGAATAGCATGCGACCTATTTTTGGAATGGATAAGCGGTGAAGGGAAAGTCCCCACCCTTATATATGTAGTAAACTATGTAATAGAGGGGATCAAGATATACAGAGATATGTTGTTAAATCTTATGCACATACTACTAATATTGTAATGAAGCTTCTGTAAACTTATTGCATTGAAAATAATGAAGGACATTGGCTGAATCTAAATGTTAGTTATATGTGTATCTGAATCTAGTATGCTTTTGATCTCATCATGGTTAGTGCTTAATTATGCTTTTCCTTAGGTATAAATCTAGTATGCTTTGTAGAATGATGTGTTAGTAATGGAACTATATATATTAAGTCTTCATCATGCTAACATCCTGTAACAATAACCCTAAAGAGGGACCTGGTACCTTTACATGCTTCAGTGAGCACTCGCCTAGGTTGAGTGATGTGCCAATGCGCATAGGGTTTTATTGGGTTTGTATCATTGAATTCTAGGTTGCATCGGGGCACATCCTGGGCCATACCAAACTGTCATGAAATGTGCTCCACCTGAAATAGCTCGTCACTCTTGGAAACTGATCCTCTAGCCAAATAGTCCACCGTATACACTGTACCTCTATTGCATCCTATGACCATCCTCTCGTAGTCTTGGTATGTCCTCCATATCACAACCTTTGGCCCCATATGATCTATCATCACTTTGTAGGTGTTTGTATCCATCTTCCTACCATGAATGCCTACCCATCTCCCAAAAATATGTCTAGCCTCACCCACTCTCCTCGTGGACCACCCACCAGCCTCAATATAGCAATATGCTCATAGGCCCATACATGTAGCAATGTCGTAGCTCCAATACCACCCCCATGTTCCTCCTATGTGAATCTATACAAATCCTTGTATAAATGGGCCAATACACATCGTGCCCATGCATACCTCGTCCCATCCTCCTCTATATGACAACAAATATCATGCATCTTATATAAGATGCCTACACCACCTCCCTCAACTGCAATCGACGAAACAATCACAACATCTATGAACTTCAACAATTGTGGAACCTCTAACATTAATATAACATCCAAGCTAATATGGACCTCTTGTATGTACTCGGGACCCTATAAAGTACCACTTAGTGGCCCTCATCTATCTCTATGTATCATCCATGACCATCACCCAAACCCTCCCACCAACAATATGTAATCGTAGTATGTGATACCCATCATATAGAGTCATTACACTCCCCGTAGGTAGCCAAAATGTGTAAGCATCTCGCACACCATCTCTCAAACAAATATGTGAGAATAGCCATATTATGGGGCACATCCCCCATCCTTGCTATGTGTCATAGCCCAAAATGATCTAGAACATCCCACTCCTTGTCTGACAACCCCAATCCTAGCAATGTACTCAAATGATGACCACCACGAAACTCTCTCGAATGGATGTCCCTCTACACAAAAAAATGACAAAAACATGACGTTAGAACACCATAAAAATAAAAACACACCTACCTCTAACATAAAAAAACACCAACTTTCACATCTATAATAATTTGGGCTTAACCCAAGCTTTTGGGATGTCGATGCCTAGGAGCAAGACTCGAGGTACCTAAGAGTAGGTCACTAGCACCCATGATCGGGTGCTTGTTCCCGTAAGGTCATTAACACCTTCACCACTCTTATCTAGGTATAAAACGCTGAGAAATTCAAAAACAAAATGTTTATGATAATATCAATACATTTTAGAAACAAATCACACTTACTAGCTCAACTGTTGTACGTGACACCACAAGTGCCACCACCATCTCAAACTAACTCAACCGTGGTGCTCTCACTTGAGGAATATTCACTTACTCAAAGCTCATAATCACACTCACACAATTACCAAATGAAATACCTATTCACTTTTTATATTTACTATTTATAGTAACTTTCAATCATTCACCGCGCTATAGTCATTATTTATGTTTATCCTCTGAATTAATACACCTCGTACGGTTTCCATCATATCTTGAGCATACTTACTCCAATTCTTGTCTCATTTGTGGAATTCTCTTTAGAATTCCACCTACTACCGTATCATACCCATTTCACGCACACTATATTTCTCCTTGACATTATTATCATTCGATATACACATACTTTTGTGATATCTATCATACATCCACTATCACATCATTACACACTTACTTTTGGCTCAACATTCATTCTCATCATCGCTACCACTTTCTCCGAAAGGGGGCATACAATTGGGGTCATCTTATAATTCCCCTTATACCATTACAAAAACAATTTACATTTATAATACACCATTATCGAACATTTTATCATACATTATGTGAAATATCACATCACCTTCTAGTGACTCCCCTAATTACCTAATATGGGTGCAACAAGTGTAAAATATATCCATGAGTAACCAATCAATCAATCACATGCATTGAACTCATGAAAATAAAAATTCAAAATTACATTCATTAATCGACACAAGACAACAAATATATCCTCCCAGATAACCTAACTTGGGAGTTACATCACCACATTCCCAGATGGCTTAACTTGGGAGTTACGTCACCATGTTCCTAGATGACCTAAATTAGGAGTTACATCACCACGTTCCTAGATGACCTAACATGGGAAATTAGTTTACATTTTGTGACGATGACCTAACATGGAAGCAATACATTTTGGTGACACCCGTGGAGTGGGGGAAATGAGATGTCATTGCATTTCCTATACTGATCCTATATGGGTTATCACATTTGAACAAATTGAAATGGATCCAAATCAACAAAATCTAGTCTTTTTCTGTCTACGATGGATAAACCTTTTGGGGATGTAGTTAAAGTTGGAGGGTAACACTAGAATTATCTCCCTACACTCTTCCTCTAGTGGCAGGATGCCAAAATCCTTAGTTTTTCACACACATGTAATCGGGTTGGGAACTGATCACTCCATACCCCATCACATCTCCATCAATGATAAAAATGAAATCTCCAGTCATTCAATATCAGAACCATCAATATTTCTTAGTGCTCCTCACAATGGTCCTATATATCTCATTACGTCGCATGGATCGACATGCCGATCCATAGTTCGTCACACTGTGTTCTCACTCGACACATACTTCTACCACATCTGTGTGTTTTTTGTGACATGGGATTATCCATATTTCTCTCGTGTATGAATATCTATCTACTTTATGTTACCGATCTTTCACTCAGTAAAATAAAGTGGGGGAAAATGTAGACACAAAATCATGCACTTACTGCTATTTACTATACTACCAAGTATGTTGTTTTATTTATGGATCTTGCAGAAGAAAAGTATTCATTGATGACCCATCCCATAGTCCATCCACTTGTATTTTTAGTTTCTTTTACTTTTATCTTCTACACTTATCACTCACATACATAATTCTGGTTAGGTTATAGGGATCTATGTCTCTTAGTCTTCACTCATTTATCATCACTTGTCTCTGGACACTAGCACCCAAGACCGGACATTAGCGCTACCGATGCTCGTGTCCATCCCGGGAACTCATGTCTTCTTTATGTTTGATCTTATTTTTGACATTTGAGGTTGGCCTTTTTGGTTTTCCCTTTCATATCTTGAGGTACTAGTTGACATGTCGGGTCATTAGTGTTGAAATTCAAATAAGAGATCCCTATATAAACACAACATAAATACCATTATATGGGCATAAAATTCTTATCAGTGGTCTAACTATTTACAGAGAGCAAGGGAATGCATTTGGGAACATTAATCTACATACACACTACAGGAAGGGGATTTCACTATATCCCATCCACACATTTGCATTTTATCTATCTATTGCCCGCTATCTTGGCATCATTGGCGCAAGGGTGACCTAGGAGTACTATTGCACACACAAGCACATAGAACTACATTGGGTCTAAGATGTAGTGCAACGCTCACCATAAGAACCATTATGACAATCGAGGATAGTTCGACCCCTCATTTTTCATCTTTTATTTTTAGGATTTTATGTCTATTTGAGGGTTTTACAAGTAATTATTTCATTGGAGGTTTATAACAACTCCAATGATTATTGTGTAACCTTATAGCGACAAAATGTAAATAAGTACAAAGCCCTAACGACAATGTCAGAACTAGGTCCCAAACTTTTCTATAGACATAGCGCCTAGAAATAGGCCTAGGGCACCCACAGGCATCATTGTCCCTCTCCAAGTGCCCCACCATCCATTTCCACCTCTCGTTGCATTTTTTTGTGGTTCGTTGTGACGGTCCATTCTTCTGCTTGATCACATCATTGTAGAGTCTAGACTCACTGCGAGATAAGTGAAATTAATATAAGTACCTTACCCATCTCATTTCCTTTCATAATTAGTATTTAATAAATTTTTACATTTATATTTCATTGTATATCATTTACAACAGATCTTTGCATTAAGATTTAAATAAAATAGTCACATTTTATTAAATCAGAAATAAAACCGAAAAGGAGGTAACATGAGTATTTCATATAGGATGTGGAGCATTCCCTAAACACTTCCAAAAATTTATAACATTGGAGATGTTGAGGATTATATTATTTATAGATGGAGTGTGTATTGGCAAATGAGTGGATGTGTCTCAAATCCTTGGATGATACATTGTCTATTAATGCCACAAGATGGTGGGAAAAGGTAAAGGGATATAAAAACATAATATGTTTTTACTATCCTATTGAAAACTAGATACACTCCACAAGAAGGGGGTTTTACAGAGATCCCAAAATACTGGGAGTCGAGATCTATAGATGCATTTATATCATTGTGGAGTATTTGAATTGTATTGGAGATACAATGCTACTCATGTGGGTGTAATATTTTTTTATTGGACTTTAGGACCCTTTTGGCATGCCCGATATCCCAACAAGAAACACAAAAGGATACCAACCAATGGGATCAAATGAACAAATATTTTTTCCATACATTCTAATATTGGGATCTGAAAAAGAGAATATACCACGCTTTAAGGAAAATTAAAAATTTCTTCTAATGGCATATGAGGATGCCATCAACCAATTTATAAATTATTATACCTGCAAAAGATCCAATTGATACATTTGAATGGGAAGTAATAAGATTAATCTATATAGAATATGGACCTATGTACTATTATAATATAGAAAAAAAGATGCATGATCCAAAGGAGGATATGCATACAAAAATATTAAAATCAATGTTAAAGAAGGATAAATAGATCTACTATAGACTAATATGGATTTAAAAATTACCAAAGAACTTAAACTCAAGGAAGACAATATCTTATGGACCTACACACTAAGTATGGATCATAGAATCTAGTTTTGATTTCTCTAGATGTCTAATTTTGGGTTTGGATCCACACAATGACTTTGATATAATAATATATAGCTTATGTAATCTCTTTTTAAGATCTTAAAAGACATTAATAATGACTTGGTTGGATTTCCTCACTAACCTATGTTGATGTGATAAGTGTTGCACTATAGAAACTTCTTCAAAGAGGGATCAACCCACATGTAGTTATCCCAACCCTATGATGAGATGCATGTGATATAGAATAAAAATAAATATGGATCCTTTAATTTGGACCTCACATGGAAACATTTACTTGAAGAGAAGTTATTCTTTTGAAAAAGTGCCCATTAGAAGTGTGAGGGACATGTTTATAGTTATTGGAAAAGTGCATGCATGAACTTGTCTTAGACCTACAAAGTTATTCAAAATGCGAAAGGAATCAAGTCTTATATAAAATAAAGTTCATGTAGTATGAGTTGTGATTATTGATGAATTGAACTAGAGAATAGTTGTCTTTTAGTGGGACTAGGATGTGCGATAAAAGACTGTCTTAAATTTTCCATTTATGTATAAATGGTATAAATGTTAGAATAAGTTCTAAATGCCATATCTCCAAGTAATCGACTATACTTTTGGCAATGCAATTATCCCCTTTTGACTATAACATTGAAAAATACTTAATTAGAATAAAATGAAATCCTTACATCTCAATCATAGTATAGTGGTGTAAACTCTTGAATGTATGCAAACTTGCAAATAACATGGAAAATACACATAGATCAATGCTCGATAATGACATCTAGAAATATGTAGCTTGAATTTGGAAAATTGTGTATTTCAAATGCTTGAAATAAAGTAACATGTACACAAAAATGACCACATCATATTTTTTTATGTCAAACCATGCCTTTGGTTTGCTAAATGTGAAGAGTGTAATGGGGATTTCCCCCATATAAAGTGAATGTTATCATATTTTTAATAATATTTCATTTCCACTAGTGTGAAACAATTTATAACTTAATAACCTTGTCTCGTAACATGACTTACTTTTGCTAACTTAATAGCCTTTTTGATAAATGTTTGCTAACTTAATATCCTTTCCTATAGCTTCACTAACTTATAGCCTAGTCAATAAAGCATAACATATTATTAACCTTTTTGAAACATCTTTCCTTAACTATAACTTAATCTACCATTCTCGTTAACTTGATGCGTCATTTCGGGTTGTTGAGACTAATTCTAACTTTGTAAATTATTAAGGCCATGTCTAACTTTTTCAGCTATCGAGGCAAAAACTTTGACTCTATGTACATGATAAGACTATGAAACTCAATGAAAAGTGAATAACTTTTATCGTAACTATGTGAAAAGTGACAAAATCTTTTTTAACCATGTAAAAAAGTGAATAAAACGGACTAAAATTTGTGAAATTATATCAATCTTTCGAATATGTATGCTCTTAGCTAAAATTAATGTGAATATCTAACTAATCCCACAATATGCATTTTTAAAGTGAGGTCCATTTCATTATGTGTCACTCAACTCAAAAAGATAAAATTAGTTAATTGTAACATGTGTAAAGGCATATATAGATAACAATATAAATCATGTTTAATAAATATGGTTGCATAAATCAGTGTGCATATGATATGATCAATAGAGAATAAGCATGATATGTGGCATATTACTTGAGTAAGACTAGTATGAGAATTGTTAGAAATCCATATAACTTAGTAGGTAAAATATAATATTGAAAATCATATAAGTATGTTATCATAAATTGATGCAAAAGGATCCTTTGGGACTCATAACATGACATGAAAAGACATGACACAATCCACCAAAAGATATTTTATGATATATTTGACATGAAATCATTATGACATCATTACTCGTCAATGAAAATGTTAGTAACAATCATATAAGTAAGTATAGAATCTTGAAACATGTAGTAAATAGTTGTCATACATATAATCATAAAACATAGAGTGTTAAAGTGTCATACACTATAGATAAATCATGTGTAAAATAATAAGTATATGAAAGTCATACCATATAATAAGAATAAAACAATCATATCAAACAATAAGTACATAACAATTACACCATAAACTAAACATGAAGTATATATAGAATCCCAAATCCTATAGTAATCAAATATGTATATGCAAAAACACGTATGATAAATTAGTATATAAACCCATATAAATAGTAACAAGTAAGCATAAAGCATGCAAAATAAGTACATAGAGACAAGTAGATAATTAATTTAGTGTAACACATTACATTATCTATAATAAAGCACATATCTTGAAGTATAACTCGCCACAAGGCATCTAACAAATAAATTTTTATTACCAATGGACATGAATGCAAAATTTATAAATTTTTTTGTATAATATTCCCCAAGTAGACATGACCCTAATGTATAAGGTTTCTCTTGGCGTAGGAGTTAGAACTTAAAAACATATGTGTCCATGGAAAAGACTACTCAGTAACTAAATCATGTATACTATTAAATTCCAATGAATATAGAAGTAAATAAGTAAAGTTTTGAATCAATATTAATGTGATGACAATGAAATCCACATACATGTCATTAATTTATATATTTTGAATATATCGATGTTTTAGCATTTTATTAAATGATCGGTATATGAATAAAATTAAATGTGTTTAGGGGCCTAGGCCATATTTCGTAGATAATATAAAAATGGGGATAGGGTCCTAGAAGGATGATTCCATTAACAATCACATCAAACCTATTAAATGTGTCACATCATCGGGTGAGAGTAGGTGTTAACTTGAGACTAGGTTTCATAAGAATGAGTACTATAAAATCAAGCAAAGTCAATGTTGTCAAATCATAAGAAGCAATTATGTGAAAATGAGCTATATGTAATAGTTTGTATATTCAATTATAAATAATGGAAACATATAAGGGTTATCCTATGATCCCATTAATGAGATGATTATCTTAAGGTTTTTCATTAAGAGGTGTAATTATTGTTATCCAAAATGTTCCCTTGCACATTTTGTGGATAACTCCCTTCATTCTTCCCTCTCTTGTGCCTTAGTCATAATTTTTTGCTTTTTAGGCACTCAAAACTTTCTGGAAATGGTACCATTGGATAGAGCTCTTTCTCAGCTTTCCAGAAAGGTAAATTTTTCCTCCTAACTCCATGTATTTTTGAAGTTATGGCCCGATGGAGTTTTCGTGGGAAATTTTCCCTGAAAGGCCCACAACCAATGAAATGGTGCCACGTGTCCAAGGAAGTGGCCGGGTTGGAGGTAGACTTGGATTTTTTACCAAGTGTTTGGTGAAGTTTTCAAAAGGAATATTTTTCCGCAGGCCCGTCGGCGAATCAGATTATGCCATGTGTCCAAGGGGAAAAAATTGGAAAAATCGACTAAGTGTTAAAGACCATGGAAAATTTCGAAGGAAGGCCCGCGCCCAATCATGTTATGACACGTGTCCTATGGCGTCGGACCCGTGGACCATGGGGGAAACTTAAAATTTTGGCAAAGTGTTTGGGGAAAAAGGAAAAGGAAAATTATTGGCCTATGGCCCCGCCGACCAGTCAGACCCGCCACGTGTCCATGGGCACGCGGAATGGTGGAGCACGGGAGGAGATTGGGAATTTTTCCCAAAGGGATTGCGTAAAAGGAAAAATGTTTTCCCAGGGACCACGGTGAATGAGATGATGCCACGTGTCCCACCGGCAAGGAGATGGGGAAATTTGGTAAATTTTCCTAAGGAAATTTCAAAGGGAAAATCGTCCCCTAAGTGCGAGCCAATGGAATCTCGCCACGTGTCCGACGGCGGTAAAAAACTCAAGACAAGCTCGCATGGAAAATTTGAAGGGTAAAGCCCATAATGAATGAGGTTTTACCATGTGTCCGAAAGTCAAAAAATAGTATCAAACACCGATGTAAATTTCAAAAGGAGAGGCCCGCGCCCAATCACATTGTGCCACATGTCCTCGAGATCATCGGCTCATGATTTTTTTGGAAAATTTTCCAAAGGGAAAAACAATGGAAAATGAAGCATTAAAGGCCCACTTCCAATCAAAACATGCCACGTGGCACCTGGAATGGCGGAGCACGGGGATTTTTTGGAAAATTTTCCAAATGACCAAAAGGTGGAAAATTTAAAAAATTTTGCCCGTCAATCCGATTTGGCCTTGTTTTGCCCTAAATTTTCAAATGGCCATATCTTTCGATCTAAAGCTCGGTTTTTCACGTTATTTATATCAATGGAAAGATGGTGAAATTATCTACAATATTCTAGGGTCATTTTTGCATTTTGATGGAGTTTGAGAGAGAAAATTGAAAAACATCTCTAGCACATGGTCATGGACAGAAATGATATTTCAACCACCATTTTTAATGAAGAATGGCTCGCACTCTCTCCCAGCATGGTAAAATTGTTAGGGGATGGGCCTGTAAGGATGCCCATGCTATTTTACTATGTTTTTTGTCGATGGTTGAAGCTCTCCCACATTTTCCCACGTTTCTCTCTCCTGGGGTTGTGGCTTGCACTGTAAAAGCCAGAATGGGTTCATTTTTGCAAAAAAAAGAGACACTTTTTCAGCTCTGTAACTTCCCTTTTTCTTCCTTTTTTGGTAGAATTTGTGAAAATTTTTACCTTTCCATGTAACAAAGCACCCTTTTGCCTCTTGATCACTTTGTAATGCATTGTATTGGAATTGGAATGTTAATATATGCTCTGTGATTAAAATCCCTCAATCCTTTCATATATCTACCATTGTTTTCCGATCTTTCATTACATTTTGAGAAATCAGTGCATGCGTTTGCTTTGTGTTTTCTTGTGGATTGTGTATGTATTGCAATGTCAGTGTGTCCGCAACTCCTTTGGTGCATCACCTCATTAGCATTAGATTCATTTTCTTGCATTCCCTATCTTTGTCCCCTTGGAATTTAGAGTAGGATTTTGGAATTTAAACCTTTGCAACTTGTAAGTGATATATCTGATCAGAGGAGTTGAGGAACTAGCCTCTAATATAGAGATTCCTTTCCCATTTTTTCAAGTCCCACACTTGGGGAGAGGATTCAATGTTGTGCAATCACATTGGATGTCCAAAATATCAACTAGAAGTTTGATCAACATCCAGGGGTGCTACTGATTTGCAACAACATTTTTGCAAGCCCGGTGGGACCTTAGAGGTCTTCATCTTCATTGCAACAAAATTGATGTGCATTTTTGCAAGTTTCTTGCTTAAAAGAGCCCTAAATTGCACATCTGGTGACTCCAAGGAAGAAGAATCAGCTGGTTTTAGTAAAGGCACTGAAAACTCATGAGAAGACTCAGCACAAGGTCAAGATTTGGAGAAGAAGAGGTGTTGTTTGAGTATCTACAGTTATCTCCAAGAAGAAGGAAAAGAGGGAGGAGAATCCAAAGGTCTCCATCTCCACCAAACAGAACTCTCTCAACTCCTACACCTGGTAGGCCTTTCATTCAATCCACAAGGGTCCTAAGGCCAATCTGAATGGCACAAAACAACCCCTATGTCAATTTCACTGGCAGCAGGTCCACTTGCTCTCAATGCACAAAATCCAATCCTAGTTGCAGCATTGAAGAACATTCCATACTTTACTGGAGAAAATCAGACCACCTCCCGGTGATCATGTTAAGGATATTGCCAATATTTGTGCAATCCATGAGATCAATGAGATGCAAGTTGTTGTCAAACTACTGACATCTTCATTCAAAGGGAAAGCTTTGCAATGGTTCAGGAGTCTTGCCTTAGGTTCTATCCAAAATTAGAACCAGCTATGTATAGCCCTCCATGAGTAGTTTGGAGAAAAGGGAGACAACTTGTCCCTTTTGGAGCATCTAACAACCATCAAGAGAGCTCCCAATGAGCAGTGGACTAACTTCAACTTCAGATTTCAAATGACTTGGGAGTGGCAGTAAGGTCAGCAGCAGAAGGTGCTTTTCTATATTACCTTAAAGCTTTAAATTCTGATATTTCTATGTTAATTCAATCCATGGGAGGCATAACTATCCCTGTTGCTTATAGCATTGCCATTAGAGCTGAAAATTGTTTGATTCAGGATGGCAAGCTAGCTCTTAGGCCTCTAATGCCATTGTTTCCAAGTTTAGAGAGCCCAAGTACTAGCCAAGTGCCTAATTTAGCTCATATTCCCACTCCTAGAAATCAGAATTCAAGTGAATATTCTACTTCATCTCCTAGTGCCTCAAATAAACTTCAAGAATTCATGAAGTGATAGCAAAATTTAGGTAATGAGCTGGTTACACTCAAGAGGTAGCAAGCCCAAGGTTTTACACCTCCTTTCCAGCCTCAAGCTCAGCCTAATAGGTAGCCATACCAGCCTCAAAGACCACCCAATCCAGTTGCAAATATAAATCAAACAAGACCTCCTACCAATAGACCATTTCAACCCTATAATCCCAATACTATATCTTCCTCTAAGGCATTAGTGCCGGCATGCGAAACAACATAGCTCAAGAGTATGATTGGTGTTTCCATGCAATGAACCTCATAACTAGTCTATGTGTCATTAATGGTGACAACTACTGGTGTGGAGGGTGAAGGTAGTCAAGGAAATAACCAACAACAAGAAACATTCCAGCAACAATCAGCTCCAAATGATACTACACTTGTAAACTGGCAGGCAAAAGATTTTTTTGGCATGAATCAAACAATTCCCCAAAGTGTTGCAGCCAACACAAGGTCAAAAAGGAGAAATTTGGGTGAAGAACAACCATTGGCTCCAAGCAATCCACAATCTTCTATCACTCCACAAATTATTGGCAAACAAAATTCAGTTCCAAACACACAAGGGCTGCCTAAAACAGCTCTTAGGCCAACTCAAATGCCAATTGTTGCTGCCCATGTACAAGGCATGAATGTGCAGGCCAAGGGACAATAAAGAGATGCTTCATCTCCATTCAACATCATTGATCAGATGAAGAAGACAAATGTAAACATATCAATGTGGGAATCACTATCTATCCCAGGCCAAAGAGATTTTTACAAGCTGCCATGAAGGACTGGTCAACTTCAAATCAGCAAGTCCAAATGCAAGACAAGGTGCTCACAAATGTTGCCCACCCTGAAGGGAATCATTGAGGACAACAATGTAAAATGTTGAAGCCCCCTCCATTCTATGTTTCATTGATCATTGGAAACCATTTAGTACACAATTGCATGATTGATTCCGGGGCAAGTAGTTCAGTAATGCCCAAGAAAATAGCTGATCAGTTGGGAATTTATTATGAATTCATATCCAAAGGGGTAGTGCAATTAGATGGGACATCAAGAATAACATTGGAGTGATAAAAAACTTGAGTCTTACTTTGCATGCATGCCCCAACGTTGTTGTTTTACAAGATGTCTCAGTAATAGATATTCCACCACTCTTTGCCCTATGTCTGTCAAGGGATTTCACAGCCAAGATTGGAGGTTACTTATTTGCTAATTGGTCACACATGTTGTTCGAGGACAAGATATGGAACTAAAGCCACAATCGATCTCGAGCCTATTGCAAACTTCCACATTGAGCCTTACACTCCAAGTCGATCAATACCAATTGTTCAAAGATTTGATCAAGAGGATTATCCGAGCACCGATGAAACCGACACCAAGGTAGGAAGCATCCCGGATCTAACTCTTGATGAATGGGCAAACAAGGTGCATGATTTTGATCCTTATCAAGAAATAGAAGAATCTGATCTAGGAGTTTATTGCATGCATGAAGAAAATCAGCCTATTCCTAGCATCACCAAACCAAACCACAAGGATGACAATGAGGTATGGCAGTTGTTTTTTGATGGATCAAGGAGTAGACAAGGTGCAGGAGGTGGAGCTATGCTTGTTTCACCTCAAGGAGTTAAGTATAATTCAACTTTTAGATTCCAATTTTCATGCTCTAATAACACCGCTGAATATGAAGCCTTGATACAAGGATTGCATTGGTCAATCAAGAAAGGAATAAAGAACCTGCAAGTCTTTGGTGACAGTGAGTTGATTGCCAATCAAGTTAATGGGCAACATGTTGTCAAGAATGATCTACTCAAGTGCTACAAAAATAGGGTGTGGGACCTCATTGAAGATTTTGAGGGATTTGGCATAAAATCCATTCCTAGAAAAGAGAACCAAGTCTTGCTAACAGTTTCAGCTAACAAAGTTGGGGCAGCCTTTGACGTTGTTGAAAGCATTCAAAAAGACAAGGTACAGCCAAACATCCATGTGATTGTGAGGCCTTCATTGCTTAAAACAATGTAAGTTGGAAAGTGTTTGAAAATGATCAAGTAAATCATCCATTTCTTGCAGGAAGAGGCTGAGTTCTCAGCTAAAAATCAAGAAAAGTTGGAACAACAATATGGTGACCAAGTGGTACAGCTGAGAACCAAAAAACTACCAAAGGGACTTATTACTTTGGAGTCCATTTTCAATCCTAATGATCAGTTTAGGAAGGAGAAAGCAAACATCCAAGTCAAGGGAGAAGATTCGGTGTCCATCTTGGTAGAAGAAGGCAAATCACTCCAAGTTGGTAAAGTGACAACTAAACAAGAAAGGTATGAGTTCATACAACTTTGTCAAGAATTTCCTGATGTGTTTGCTTAGAGCTATGAAGATTTGAAAGGTTTCAATCCCAAGTTAGCTCAACACACCATTGAATTGGATCCAAATACTAAGCCCATCAGGTAAAAACAAAGGCCAGTCAATCCACACATGGAGCCTCTCATGAGAAAAGAATTGATAGAATCAAGAATCAAGAATCATATTCCCTATCAAGCATTCTAGTTGGGTAGCCAACTTGGTTCCGATTAGAAAGAAGAGTGGGAAATCAGATTGTGTGTTGACTTGAGAGATTTGAATAGAGCATCTCTCCGGGATCATTATCCACTTCATTCTATGGAGCAGATTTTACAAGTTGTTGCTTTGGCTCCGAGAGGTTTTCACTACTTGATGGCTATTCGGGCTACAATCAAATTATGGTGAAAGAAGAGGATAAGTTCAAGATAGCCTTTACAATCAAATGGGAACTTATGCATACGGGAAGATGCCATTTGGGCTATCCAATGCTGGAGCTACTTTCCAAAGAGCAATGGACATGGCATTCAAGGATTTGATTAACAACATGGTGCTGATATATCTTGATGATATCACTGTTTTTTCAAAAAATGCAGCAGACCATCTCTTTCATTTGAGGCAAGTGTTCCAAAGGTGCAAAATATTTGGAGTATCCATGAATCCTAAAAAGTGTATTTTTCTAGCTCATGAGGGAAAAATATCTTTAGCCACATTTTCTCCAAAGAAGGATTAGGAATTTATCCAGAAAGAGTTAAAGCCATAAGAGCACTACCATTGCCAAGCCACAAGAATGCCCTCCAAAGTTTCTTAGGAGAATAAATTTTGTTCGTGAGGTTTGTCCCAAATTTTGCAGCCCTAGTCAAGCCTATCACCGAGATGTTAAGGAAGAGCATGGCTTTCAAATGGACAGCAGAAGGTAAAGAAAGTTTTGAAGCAATCAAAGAGGCCATCTATTAAGCCCCAACTCTTATTAACCCAGATTTCTCCAAGGATTTCATCCTCTATGCATTTGGGGGTGATGATACTATTTCTGCAATTTTGGTACAACAAAACAAAGATAATGAGGAGTAGCCAATTGCTTTCTTCAGCCAAAGCCCAGAGGACTATAAGGTGAGATATTCCTTCATTAAGAAGCATGTCCTTGTAATAATCGGGAGCTTGAAGAATTTCAAGCATCTAGTTTCAAACAACAAGGTTCGATTGCTGGTTTCTCATGTGGGAGTCAAAGACTTCCTCCTCAACAAAGACCTAAATGAAAAAAGGGCAGGTTGGATTACTCGTGTCATGGAGTATGACATTGAGATCAAAGTCACCAAGTTGGTGAGAGGAAAAGGATTGTGTGAGCAGCTGGTTTTGAGCAAACAAAAGGAAGCATGCAATGAGAAGGAGGCTGTTTTGGCGTTGCAGGACAGCCATGAGCAAGGAAGCACTCAAAAGGAAAATGATGGTATCTTCACTCCTTGCTGGACCCAAGACATAATGCACTTCCTAAGCACATGTCTATGCCCTCTAGAGATGAACAAGACCAAAATAAGACACTTCAGATTGTAGGCTATCCCATATGCCCTTGTTAATGGTGTTTTGTTCAAAAAGGACGTGAATGGAGTGCTGCTGAGATGCATTGGTACAAATCAAATTCACAAGGTGTTGGAAGAGTTCCATGGTGGATCATCTGGTGGTCATTTTTCACCTAGAGTGACAGCTCTAAAGATCATGAGGGCTGGCTATTATTGGCCCAAGATTTTCAGTGATTGTTATGCATGGATCAAGAGGTGCAAGAATTGTGCCTTCTTCACAGGTAAAGAGAGGCTAGCTGCCCTTCCATTGCATCCAATTTCAGTTGACCAGCCATTCATGCAATGGGGTTTGGACTTCATTAGAGTCATTAATCCCAATTCAAGCCAAGGGTACAAATAGATTTTAATAGCCACAGATTATTTCACCAAGTGGACTGAAGTAGTAGCACTCAAGGAAGCAAGTGAATCTAGCATCTTGGACTTTTATGAGGGAATAACAACCAGATTTGGCATACCTGCTACAATAATATCAGATAATGCATTGGCATTCATTGGGTCCAAGGTGACTGAATGGGCTGTCAAGAATGGGATCTACCTAAGTAATTCATCAAATTATTACCCCCAGGGTAATGGCCAGGCTGAATCCACAAACAAGAACTTGTTAAGGATCATTAGGAGAACTCTTGATGAAAATCAGAGGTCTTGGCATACTAAGTTGAAATCAGCCTTATGGGATGATAGGATAAATCCCAAAAGATCTACAAGTAACTCTCCATTTAAGATTGTCTATGGAAGAGAGGCAATTTTGCCCATGTCACTTGAGTTGCCAACATTGGAACTCATGAAATAGTTGGAGTTGTTGGATTTTGAGGCCATGGAGGTCAGATATGCAGAATTGATAGAACTCCAAGAAATCAAAAATCAGGCATCCCAAGCAATGGAGAAGGATCAAGCCTTGATCAAGAAGACCTTTGATAGGAAGGCCAAGGATAGATCTTTCCAAGTTGGAGATATAGTGTTAAAATGGGATGCAGACAGAGAAAAACCGAGAAGGCATTCAAAATTTGATGCCATCTGGAGTGGCCCATACATGGTCACAAAGTGTAAGGACAACAATGCTTTCCAATTGTCTTCATTGGATGGCGAAGAACTATGCAGATTCCAAATAATGAAATCCATCTAAAACATTGCACATCGAAGGTAATTCTCCATCTTGTACATATTAGCTAGGTTTTCATTCCTCCAAGAGCTTATGCACATTATTTTTTGTAGTTTAGCTTTTCTTTCCCTAAGTGCTTTGGCACAAGCTTGTTGTTCCTGGAAATGTGTTTTGCAGGCCTTGCTCCAATCAGATGATGTTCCACCCTCCACCTTCCTCCTTACAGTGTTCTAGTCAGTTGGGGTACCAAGTAGAGAATTTAATGACTCCATGCCCAATGGATTGCTTCAGGAAACTGGTAACTTCATCCAGCAGGTAGATGACCCCTCTGAGTCACCAAAATTGTTATCCAAAATGTTCCCCTTGCACATTTTGTGGCTAACTCCCTTCATTCTTCCCTCTCTTGTGCCTCAGTCATAATTTTTGCTTTTCAGGCACTCAAAAATTTCTGGAAATGACACCATTAGATAGAGCTCTTTCTCAACTTTCTAGAAAGGTAAAGTTTTCCTCCTAACTCCATGTATTTTTGAAGTTATGGCCGGTGGAGTTTTTGTGGGAAATTTTCCCCTGAAAGGCCCGCAGCCAATGAAATGACGCCACGTGTCCAAGGAAGTGGTGGGGGTCGAGAGGTAGACTTGGATTTTTACCAAGTGTTTGGCAAAGTTTTCAAAGGAATAGTTTTTCCCGCAGGCCCGCTGTAAATTAGATCATACCACATGTCCAAGGGGAAAAAATTGGAAAAAATGACTAAGTGTTAGCGCCATGGAAAATTTCAAAAGGAAGGCCTGCGCCCAATCATGTTATGACACATGTCCTATGGCGTCGGATCCGCGGACCATGGGGGAAACTTAAAATTTTGGCAAAGTGTTTGGGGAAAAAAGGAAAAGGAAAATTATCGGCTCGTGGCCCGCCGACCAGCGAGACCTGCCATGTGTCCATGGGCACGCAAAATGGCGGAGCGCTGAGGAGGAGATTGGGAATTTTTCCCAAAGGGATTGCGCAAAAGGAAAAATGTTTACCTGTGGCCTGCGATAAATGAGATGATGCCACGTGTCCTGACCGGTGGGAGATGGGGAAATTTGGGAAATTTTCCCAAAGGAAAAGAAGGAAATTTCAAAGGGAAAATTGTCCCCAAGTGCGAGCCAATGGAATCTCGCCACGTGTTCGGTGGCGGCAAAAAACTCAAGACAAGCCCGCATGGAAAATTTGAAGGGAAAAGCCCACAATGAATGAGGTTTTGCCACGTGTCCGAGTCAAAAATAGGATCAAATAGCTACAGGAATTTCAAAAGGAGAGGCCCGCGCCCCATCACATTGTGCCACGTGTCCTTAGATCATCGGCCCGGTGGGAATTTTTGGAAAATTTTCCAAAGGGAAAAACAATGGAAAATGAAGCATTAAAGGCCCGTGCCTAATCAAAACATGCCATGTGGCACCTGAAATGGCAGAGCACAGGGAATTTTTGGAAAATATTCCAAATGACCAAAAAGTGGAAAATTTAAAAATTTTTGCCCGCCAATCCGATTTGGCCTTGTTTTTCCCTAAAATTTCAAACGGCCATATCTTTCGATCCAGAGCTCGGTTTTCATGTTCTTTATATCAATGGAAAGATGGTGAAATTATCTACAAGATTTTGGGGTCATTTTTGAATTTTGATGGAGTTTGGAGAGAGAAAATTGAAAAATACCTTTGGCATGTGGTCATGGATAGAAATGACATTTCAACCACCATTTTAATGAAGAATGGCTCGCACTCTCTCCCAGCATGGCGAAAAATGTCAGGGGATGGGCTTGTAAGGATGTCCATACTATTTTACTACATTTTTGGTTGGTGGTTGAAGCTCTCCCATGTTTTCCCACGTTTCTCTCTCCTGGGGTCGTGGCTTGCACTGTAAAAGCCAGAATGGGTTCATTTTTGAAAAAAGAGACACTTTTTCAGCTCTGCAACTTCCCTTTTTCTTCCTTTTTGGTAGAATTTGTGAAATTTTTTACCTTTCCATGTAACACAGCACCCCTTTTGCCTCTTGATCACTGTAATGCATTGTATTGGAATTGGAATGTTAATATATGCTCTGTGATTAAAATCCCTCAATCCTTTCATATATATACCATTGTTTTCCGATCTTTCATTACATTTTGAGTAATCTGTGCATGCTTGTGTCTTTGTGTTTTCTTGTGGATTGTGTATGTATTGCAGTGTTAGGTGTCTCGTAACTCCTTTTGTACATCACCTCATTAGCATTAGCTTCATTTTCTTGCATTCCCTATCTTTGTCCCCTTGGAATTTAGAGTAGGATTTTGGAATTTAAACCTCTCGCAACTTGTAAGTGATATATCTGATTAGAGGAGTTGAGGAACCAGCCTCTAATCTGGAGATTCCTCTCCCATTTTTTCAATTCCCACACTTGGGGAGAGGATTCAATGTTGTGCAATCACACTGGATGTCCAAAATATCAACTAGAAGTCCGATCAACATCCAAGGGTACTACTGATTTGCAACAACAATTATCATATGTTATGGTTTTCTTATAAGATATATGGGTGTGAATCAATCTCAAAATATGATAAGTAATTTGGTGTGGTATAGTAACCTAATTGATCAGTGCTAAGATGATGTATATACATAACTCATATTTAATAATATGCATAGAAAAATATGGCATTTATTATGTATAGGTAGAGTGCATTGGTGTCCCATATTGGTCATTCTCACAAGGTTGTTGTAGAAGTGTTGGATGTCATGCATGATTAGGTAGCACATGTTAAACTCAAGGAGGAGACATTTTACAAGCTTTACCATGAATAATCTATATCAATGTGTATTGTCATATATTTCTAAGCATCGTGTTAAAGATATTTTAATTCTAAGGATAAATGGGTTTTGAAGCATGTACCTTATCTTTAATAGACCTAATGTATTACTTAAAGTTTATGAAACGTAAAATATGTATAGTGTTTTAGTTATTTTGATTTAATATTGCATGTGTTGTATCCTTTTGTCAGATCTTGTTGATTAGGGCTAGAAGAATTGGATTTCTTGACAATCAAATTTTGAAATGAACTCATGTCAATGGTTTTAATGCTAGTTTCAGTAATCGGATTTGTGTCTTTGATAACCACGTTTATATCTATTTGGTTGTTTGCAATTTTCTTTACAAGTGATCATTTCTTTGGAGTGATGTTAGATAAATGATGAATAGTAAGAGAATATAAATTGTGTCTATGCTTATTGGGTCATACAAGTGTAAAATTGCCAAAATATTTTCAATCCCATCATGTATGTATTCCTCATCATTGTAGTATCCTCAACATTATTATTATGACCATTTATGGCATTCTATGAACATGTATTTATTTATTATATGATTGGTTATTATTTGAAAGTGTGGATATTGTGTTTATCATTATATCTCTTTATTAGTTGTAATGTTCCAATTTTTTGCATTGGGATAATGGTTGGTGGTGGTTTGATGGATGCCTGCAGGATACAATTATTTATTGAATCAACAAATTTACAAGATTTTTAAATATCATTATTTATCAAACATGTATACTCACATTCATTATGTATGTATGTTAGGCATATATGTAACACATAAGATTTTTCTCTCATGTTGTGAACCGAATGTATTTTCACAAAGAGATTATAATTCAAGTGTTAGAAATTACATAAAACTGTGTTTTAAGCATCTTTGGTCCTATTGCATGGGTAAAGTGATAGTAAATATTGTTGATCTTGTTATATTATCAAATAAATGTTTAATGGTAAAAGTCAAAAATCTATTAAGGCAACAAGTCTTCTTTATCAAATATTTTGTTGCATGCTTGTTTATAGAGGGTTAAAAATAAATACGAAATATGTGGACTAAGTATTGTTAAGTAAAGTAGTCACACTTAATGTTTGATTAAGAATATTCTTATAGAAAATGTACAACTTAAGATCAATTTTTCTTTGGTATTTACGAGTTACTCAATGAAGCGATATTCCTTAGCAAATTTTGTATGAGCTAAATATTTTGGTGGTAAGATAGAATTAGCATTTTAGGGCATACACCAGGTAGAAGTAAGATTAATTAGAGGTATACCACATTATTTTGTGACCACAATCACCTCATGATTAGATTCACGATGAAGTATTTTACAGATGTGATAAGTGTTAATCTTGGTCCTAAAGGAAATGTAAGGGGTAGGATTAAATAAGTCTCTCTATTTCTCTCTCTCTCTTTCCCCCTTTCTCTCTCTTTTAGTCACATGAAGCACTTTGGATGTCGATGTGCACTATGAATGATGTGGGAGTCGTATTACTAAATGCATTATCTATGGAAAAGAAACATTTATATAATTAATTTTGTAATATAAATGGTGTATTAGAAAATAAGGGATTTAATAAGAATCCTAAAACTAGAAAAACAAATTAAAAATAGGCTATAAATATGAAACCATAGGGTTGAAGAATGAAACCCTAATGTTGTGTTTATTTGATCGATAAGTGGGTTCACCAAAATGTAATATGAAATTAAGGTTTTTGTTCCTAATTTAATATATTGTGTAATAATGATAATTCAAAATAAAGTACACAATCCTAAAAATCCTAAAATATAATACTCTTATATTTTTCAACATATTTTCTAATAATAGATTTAATAATGTATAATTAAATTTTTAGGGTTAGAGAGAGGAAACATATTTTTGTGAAGTATGTGATAGAGTGTTTGAAGCAATCAGTGGTGTCATCAAGTAGCTCGTAATATATCTCAACGTGAAATTAAAATTTTAGATATATTTTTAGAAATTTGGACATCTTCGTGCCCCAACATTTCCCTAAGGATATGAGCCTATCCTCTAGACTTGCACATCCAATTCAGATTTGGGCTAGTTCTCATGTCTCTAGAGGTATAGTTTTTGGGTATGGATCTAAGTCATGAGTATGCTATGATGATTTATGGATTATCCTTACTTGAAACCCTAGATTTTGTACTCTATACCTAAAATGGGGTTAGAAATATTTAGGTTGGAATGATTCACCACACCCTAGTTATGTAATGAATGTTATTCCACATAACACTAATATGAAGAGGGATCGTGACATAGGTAGTTATCCCCACCCTATGATGAGATGCATGTGATATAGAATAAATAATAAATATAAAGAACCCTTGATCTATCCCTCACACTTGGCAAGATGAATATTTTTATCTTTTTCTCATGGTTGATGTAGGACAACAATATAAATAACTTAATATTTCACTCATCCAACCCAAAAGTACCACATAAGATAAATAAATAAAGTTACACTTTTGAAAAGTGACTATTAGAAGTGCAAGGGATAGGTTCGTAAGAGTTGGACATGTTTGTAGTTAAAATAGTCTTGGGCATATGAACCTATCAATGGTGTGAAAGGAATCAATTATTATATTCAAGAGGAAGTTTATATAGATGTTTTGCAATATATGCAATGATTCCTAAGGAGTAGTTCTAGAGAATAGTTGTCATCTAGTGGGACTAAGATGCGAGATGGAGCAAGAGGCTTCCTTAAATTATTCACTTATACATAACTGGGATTAATTTAAAAATACATTTAAAATTCCATATTGTAAATTTATCTAGCCATATTTTGGGTACTACGGTATCCCTTGGAGTGAAAAACTAGGAATTATCCAGAATTATCATATGTCTTCCATGTGCCCTTAGTTCTTATCAAACTTGTAAATTTATTGTATGGTTGTATGTAAATTATTATGTGTGTCTCTAATATTGACCAGATGGGAATCCATAGATTTCATATGATAGGCATCCATTGATATTACTCACACATGTACAATGGCATGGCTGCATATCCATTTGATATCTTGTATCATCTTTTATACTTTACAAAACAATCTTTTGAGTTAAGTCATGTTGCATTGGATTTCTAGTCATATCTATGTAAATTCAATAAAATTGTGTTATTTTCATTTACACTCATATGGATTTCATCCAACAATATTCTATGTTATATTGCATCTTTAGTAGCTTTCATAACACTTTTATACTTAGTTTTTGTAGATGAGATAGAAATTGTAGGTTTATTTTTACTACTTCAAGTGATAGTTCCTACACCAAACTTAAAAACATCCCCAAACTATACTTTCTATATAAAACATCACCAACATGGTCAAAATCATATTATTTATATTTAAGCATCATTCAAGTACAAGAATAATAAATATAATAATTATTTTTTACCTTTTATATCTTAAAATATTATTTGTGAAAATTTCCTTTGATCGGGCATGAATCTTACATAAATATAGAAGTAACACCTAGAATTTGAATAAATATTTGAAATATTTATATATATTAAATTTCTACCAAATTACATCTATAATGTAGGATAACCCATTTCATAGGATAATTTAGGATCTAGTTTAATTTTAACTTCAATAGGGATAAAAATGGATTATAGTTAATCATATTGATTTTTGATGATAGGATCATTTGCATATCTTGCTAGATACCACAATTAATTTTTGATCTTGGATTATGACTATGCCAAGAGAATGGAGAAACACACCTACATTGGTTAACTCAAATTGATTCAACTTATATTTGAATTTTTGAATAAAGGAATTTGAATTTCTAGTTAAAGGAAGGTCGTTAAAAATAATACTTATTAGAATGATATGATTACAAATAGGTCATTTTTTCTTCCTTGTTATATTTACGCTTTTGTTATTTGGCCCTTTCTTGTTATATAATAATCCCCCTCTTTGTGACCAAACTTTCCACATTTATGGAAATTCCCATTGATTTTTGTTGTTGAATTTCTTCTTAATACCATTGTTGTTATTATAGCCAAATGAGGGTTTAGAATTTGATTTAAATTTTGGTTTGAATTTTTGAGACCTATTATTTGTAGGAGCAATTTTGTTTTGGTTTTACAAGAGAAGGGCCTAAGTGGAATTCTCTTTTGAGCCAAAATTTGTCATCACATGTTCTTCTTGGATAAAAACAACAAAAAGTTTGGAAAAATTAGGAATGTCAACTTCATTCTAATATTTAGAGTTCATAATAGAGAGAAAATTCCTTAACTTTTCATAATTGTTCACTATAACATAATGGATCTTATATTGGATTAGGTCACAATCGTAACTATCCAACCGAGATTTTATACATTTGGCCTTTGTACTATAGTTTGTGAACTTTTCATCTCCATTCATAGGAGTGGTCATCGGTTCGAGAATGAGTTTAATGCTTTTAGAAATCCTAGTGGCTTCATGCATGGATTCCATTTATTTGCATACATCACAAGGTGATTCCTAATTTCCATCTTTAATGCTTTATAGAATAATAGACAAGGCTTCTTGGGATGTTTGTTGGAAGGTAGTTATGTTTTCTATGTTAACTCTCCTACTTGTACATTGATTGTTGGTTATGTTTAAAAAGCCTATAGTTTCCAAGACATAAACTCAAACTTTAACCTAATTTCTAAATGTTACAATTTGTCCCATTAAGCAACCGAAACTTATCCAAGCTAAAATTACTAGAAGAATACATTTAAAATTTTCCAAAAAATTACAAGAAAATTGCACACACTTGTTTGGATCGGAAAGATAATTTTAATTTGTATAAATAAATTTTTGAATTTTTTTTTTTCCAAAATATTTTAGGACTTATAGTTTTTAAAAATTTTAAATATATTTTTCGCAATTACACTAAAATTACGATAAAAATGATTTTTGAGCAAAATAATTTGTAATTTTCTAAAACTTTAGAATTGTATAATTTAATTTTTCTTAAATCATTTTAAAATATTTAAATTTATGTAATTTTTTTATTTTCAATCTAAATTTGTTTACTTTAATTATTCCTTTATAAAAATTGAAATTTGATGTGGTTAGGGTTTTGCACCCCTCACCTTTTACTTTGGATTTTTTTTTATAAAATGTTATGGGGTATATGAGGTTTGGGGCCCTCCTTACTTAAGTCTAATTAGATTGTAGTGGAGAGAGTTCATATCCTTATTCTCAGACGTATCATCAGATGTAAGGAGACGGTTCCCCAAAATATCATCCTGACGAGTTTGGGGCCCGTCCCTTTAGGTTGGAAGAAAATTTTGGCCTTGTTTCCCTTTTGAATCTCATTCAAAGACTTGATGATTATTCTACAAGAAGGGACATGCATACCTACCTTTCTTCTTTGCTCCTCTAAGGCCATCACTTGATCGATCATTTTGGTTAATCTCGTTGTTGGTATGTCAGAGTCTCACGACTACTTGAGTCTATTGGGATTCAAACATATCACCTCCCACCATACAGTTATTACTTGGACACTACCACCCATCTCCTTCTAAGAAAGCATGATCTGAAAAAAATAATCATACATGATATCTACAGTTGTTCATTCAAAGGCACCTAGACTAACCCCCAGGGTGGGTTACATCCGAAGATGGCCTTTTATGTTGCACATTTTCTTGAGGTCAATAATGGTCTTATTTCTGACCTCGTATATTTCCGACATTGGATGCACTTCATTAAAATTTCTCTAAATTAGTTCGGGGTTAGATCTTATAGGCTTCGAGTTGAGTGTGATCATCATATTGACCGTTCGAGAGGATTTTATAGCTTTGTTCCCCAGGAGATCAAAACAGAAGATCACTTCATCTTCTCGGTGCCCCATTTACTATGATATCAAAGGGATATTTCATTATTTGTTTAGATAACAACCAAAATTCATAGTCTTCTTCAGATACTATGATCATAGGTGCCTTTCTCTATATCTGTAAGAGGCTCTTAGGATTTGGGAAGAGACCCTTCAGCCTCCTTCTAAGCAGACAACTACTCGACATATCACTTCCTTTTTTATAGTTCTCTCCCATGGGGGCACTAATCGCAATAAGGTGATACCCATCATGATTCCCAAATGAGATAAGTTCTAACCGAGGAATTATTTCACGTACTAGGGATGCTCAGACACATACGAGGTGAAGCCCTCTTCTCATAGATGGCCTTTGAGATCCACCACGTGAGCACACATATTTCATCTCTCTTGCAGGCATCAACATTCCGAGATCTTCCACATGACCTTAGATACCGGGCCTCAACACATTAATATCTTATTTTAGTTGGACTTGGATGTTAGATGAAGGGGTTTCCTATTTTTCTTCTTCTCCTTTCCTTTTCTTCCTCCGCATGTTCAAGTTTTTTTGACTTCGTAGGATTTTTCTCGGGCCTCTCTTTTTTCCCGTTCTTCTTTTCCTTCTTCTCTTTTTGGTTGTTATCGGGGACCTTTTGGTTCTCTAGATGGATTCTTGTGTTTTCTTTATATGGGTGCAATCCCATTGACCTACTTTTTTGGTCATTCATTGGAAATTTAATATATTTATCGTATCTTATATTATCTTATCTTATGGCAATCAAATAGGCTACATCACTTAACAACTATGCATAAATAAAAACCTATATTTAAGTTTAAGTTATGTATTTTTCTTTTACAAAGATATAAAGTGGGTTGGGGTCAAAAACCTCACCTCCACCTCACATAAGACTTAAGGGTAGTCTAGTTATCCATCTAAGCTAGATAACTTAGTAGAGCAGACTAGGTTTTAACTAGAATTTAAGTTCTAAATCAATACAATTTAAACTTTAAAAAAATAAAAAAATCTGACCTCTTTTCACTTAATTAGGGTTTCTTTAATTTTCTAATGCATAGAGTTCAATAGTTAAAATTTGTTTCCTATATGCCTTTAGATTTATTTTATTGTCTCACGAGTATTAAGGAACAATTATTTTTAGGGTGTCGTTAATTTAAAATTTTGAGGGATTATGGAGGCCAATTAGGGGGTAGCTCAATACAAACATCTATTAAGAGAAGATTGACCCTCATTTAGTTGGGGTGAGCTGAGATTGTAAGAGAAAATGGGTCATTCAATGCTTGGGAGTAGGAAATATATCATGTTATGTATGAGATTTATCACCTTCAATGGAGTGGGAAGTATTTTGTGAGGAGCCAAGAAGTTTTGGAGACATTGTTAACAAATCTCTGTAGTGACCGAGTTGTGTGGTTCCTAATTAGAGGGTTAAAATTATGTGAGGCAAGGAGCTTAAGCTCTTTAATAAGGGTTGAGTAATGTTATGAGGTCGAGTAATTGATAGATCTTGGTTATATACTAAGTTAAATTTTAAGATGAATTTATGGGGTGTATGGATAAGGTCACACACCAACAAGAGATTGGAGCTCATCGAGCTAATTCAGTGCCAAAAATGACTCGAGTTGCACCAAAAGAGGTTTGTAGGGTGAGAAACTAGGACTAGAGGGCCCATGTATATAAAAATATTTTCCTAAAAGTTTTTATGTAAGACCTCGAGAGATTTTATTGATTTTTCCTTCACATATATACTTGTAAAAAAATTAATGTCTTCACATGAAATGGGACCCACTTTTATTGAACACGATGAACTATAATTATCATTCTTCGATTACAATTTTCACACAACCTGCAATTTGAATTATATGTAGCAAATTTGTCCAATAATTTAATAAATCTCCATGACCCGCACAACTACTTAGCAAACTACAATTTCTAATACCATATTATAACTAGTAATTATCTATGATTATAATTTCTAAGTACCTTTATAGGTGATTGAATTAAAATGTAGAAATGTAATAAAGTAATACAATCGGAATCAATATTTAACATGAATACTAATATAACATGGGAAAATTTTAAATAGTAAATAACCACAAAATAACATTACACCATCCAATATTTGATGAAGTTACAATTATATAACCAATACATACCTTACTTGACAATTTTAAGCTAGAAACCCAACAATTCAATCTTCCTTCTCACTTATGCATAATAATTCAAAGTGTCACGTAATATTTGATGTTTGTGTATCAAATTTCAATGGAACTCACCTTTAATATAAGGTGGGTAAATTTGGTTACAACCAAAAGGTTGTACCGGATCACTCTTGCCGAGATAAATTAATTAGTTGGTTAAACTTAATAAACCAATGCATAAAGTTTTGAAACTTATAATATAAGTTAATTATATAAATTTATATGATAAAATATTAATAGGAGATATGTTTTTAATGGTGGACCATAAGAGGTGTGTCCCCAAATATAATAATTTATCCCATATGGAGGTTCTTGGGAAACACATCCCTCAAATATGTTAAATAGGGAAAAATGCCTAAGAAAAGGATCCCTTTTGTTACATCTTCTAGTTATACTAAAAATATCAGTCACCCTTCCCTAACATATTTCTTTAGTTGGATGGAAAATATTACCTTTTTCCTATAAGGTTGAATTATACCTTGGAAAACCTATAGATTTATCAGTTTTCCAAACTCTCTTTCCATAATAAATCTAGGTGGGTATAATGGGCATGAATTCAATCCATACCTAAGATGAAATTATAAGACCCACATGGTCCTAAGTGTAATGTCAACCAATTCTTAAGGATAATGTCAAGTTCTACTAGTTCAAGGTACTTATCATGCTATGTTTCCCTAAACAAATTCTACTTCACATTTATCTCTCATTTTCACAAGTTTTATCATAATTTTTTTGTCATATTAAGCGAAACAAAACTATGTGATGCTCTATAATCAACTAGAATAGAAAAATAAAAACCAAAGTAATCATGTCTTTTGTCTTAATAGGATGATATTACAAATCATATTACATGTTAAAAATACTACAAATATCTTATGGCTTTAAAGCTAGTTATACTTCAAATCAAAATAAAAATTCTCTTATTGGTCCCCACCATAGTTCTAATATCCCTTTAATGCACCATGAAAATCTACAAGAACCTTCTCATCTCTTGGAACTCCTCATGAAGCATGTAATGCAATTTTGAATATTTAGATATTTAAAACCTCCTTTGGCATGAGTGGGAGTCTTACTATAAATTCTCATGTATTTGAAAAGTTCTTGTTCACCTTGATTATCCGAAAGTTTCTAGACACATGACGCAGATCCAACCTCTAGAGAGAATCTTTATTCTTTCTTTCCTTATTTTCCTTATGTAGAAAATGTTCCTTGTTTTCAGCCTAATGAGTTGATTTGATAACAAAGGCTATTGTGTTTGGTTTTTTTATATTCACATTTTGTTGAATTAATTTATACAATGAGTTGTGAACTTCATATTATCATCCTCCATGTAATCAATGTAGCGAGTAAAGAGATCCAAAAGTTTTAAATATAGTCATCCAATGACGAGTTGTTTTAAATAAGCAAGTAAAATTTAGAATTTTTGTTCCCTATGAGCTTCTAATAAGTTTCTCTTGTTGAGCTTCTTCTCATACTTCTATTATGTTAGAGTTCATGATTCAAGATAAGTGGTTCCACCATAACCCTTCACCTCCCTCCAACTTATATACCTCGATCCTAGACTTAACATTAGAGGTGACCTCATAAAATCTAAGAAATTATTGATTCCTACCAACCCAAGTGGTTATTCTTGATGAACACACAATTATATTGGGGGTGAATTAATATAAGACAATATTTTAATTATTCAAAGAATTAATAAACACAATAACAAAAATCTCACAGGATCTAACAATTATGAAACATAATATTTACGTGAAACCCTTACGGAGAAATCCACGGAGAAAATACTACTGGATTTACTTGTCCAAATCCTGTCATAAAATAATAAAAGTCTCTTACAAAAAATTATAGGCACCAACCCACTAGAGACACCAATCCCCACCGTTAATAAATTTGTAGGCACCAACCTATTAGAGACACCAATCCCCACTTCTAAGCACCAACTTAGCAAGAGACACCAATCTCTTCTCTTAGGAAGCACCAACCTCCAAAAAAAAATTCTTCAATGGATGACAATTAAATAGATCTCCTTCACAAAAATCTTCCTTGAATGATCTCTTATTTTTCTCTCCTTCAGAAATCTACTTGAGTTTGAATGATATATCTTTATTATTCCTCACATGATTTCTTTTCAACTACATCTCCTTTTATACCTTCTCATGTCACTTCGAAGGGGTGTGATTTCTCCCAAGGGACACTCTTTATTTTCTTGGGTGCTAGACATGGGTCGACCCATAATTTAAATATTAACACCAAAACAGGGGGCAATATTCTTCAATGATCATAAACTTTTATTTAATGCCTTGGAATGGTGCAATCTTTCCTTGAATAATGGAGATTCAAAATTGATTTTGTTTGGACAAAGATTAGTGGTTGATAATGATTTCCTTTGATATAAAATTCCTTTAACATCAATTACAATTAATCCAAAAGTTACATAACTAATATCATCATTGGTGTATTTAGGAAATGGAATCTTCGATATTTGGAATAATAGGATCTACTACCAAATCTCTTATAACCTCAACCCTTATAGCCTCCTTAAAATTTGGATTAGCAAGAACATTCTCTACTTGTCATTGTTTCTCAATGTTATGATGGTATGATAAGTCACTCATATGGATTTATTTAGCTACCATCATATCATATATGATTCCCAAGCTACCAACTATGTTGACCAATATTTCTTCAATGTTTGGCAATGGTCTTTGGAGGAGGTGAATTATCCTATTTTGCATTGCATGTGGCATGACCATGTTTTTGCACATTCTCTCCATCTAAAAATAAGAAAATACGAGTCAATTTTAGGTTTACATTTCCCAAAATCACCTAAATTAGAACCCTAGTTTTTTATACAAAGTGTAAATTCCATCAAAATATAATATTTTTTAGAACACAACCATAAGCTCTCAACCTTCAACATAATATATATGTAGGAGAATTTCAAATGGGGTGATGATCATATAAAATGTAAGTGTAAGAAAATTCCAACTCACATATTTACTCTACCGATGAGTGGGATGTTGAATCATTTTAAGAAACAAGTTTTAGTGTGAGTTTCCCCGAGAAAGGTCTAATCTACTCTTTGTTTTCCCTTACCCGTAAACGCATAACCTCAAGACAACATATTGTAAGATTGAATCCCAGCTAGAAACTAAGATACATTTTAAGTTATATTTAATACGTTTTAACCCTATCAATGTTAAGGTTAATGTTTTTCCAACCTTATTATATAAGGGAAAACCTTTTTCTTAATACCTTCATTAATTTTTGAGTTCCCATTCGAGTTCAAATCACTTCAATAATAACTAGTTAATATGATTAATAAATTTTAAATAATTGGAGGATTTATTACTTGGAACAAATTATAAATCAATATTATTCAAGTCCTTTAAGGATTAATTGAATCATACCCTACACCATAATTTTCCCATGTCAAGTGTCTCAAATGCAAAGGTTTATTTCATGGGGATTTACTATGTAAACCTATGACCTATTAGGTGCATTCACCGGATAATAAATAGTACCCATATTTCTAAATCCACATCTCAATTTTATATTATTAATACCCCCTCATAACACAACTTTCAATTATAAAATACCCCTTGTTTTACCATATATCCAAACTATGTATTTCCCTATGATAGTATTTCTACCCATGTTTATTTACACCTCTTTAGTGTTGGATTCAATAACTTACAATTTTAAAAATGATTATATATCCACTTAAAACCTTGAGAAATGCATATTTGACTCAAAAATTACAAACTCTCAATATTTTCAATTTGATGTCTCTTTGCGTTTTCTTTTCAATCTACATTTATCACACTAGTAAATGTTGATAATAATGTGAAGGGCCACGTGTGGTTGCATTATTGTGATTTAAATTTATTAATATTCATAACATTTGTTCTCCTAAAAAATGTATCAAATTATAAGAAATATACCATAGAAATAATAGCATGAAGGATGTCCCAACTTCTGAGAGTTATATAGTGTTATTACTCTAGAAAAATATGTTATTTCTCTAAAACCCATGTCGCTATTTTGAAAAAACATATAATGAAAATGATCTAAATTTAGGGATTCTTCATCTACCCCACGAGTACTTACCCTCCCTCCTCCATACTACTCCATATACCCTACCCCTAATATATTTTTAAAAACCTTTATACTTTAACCCCTTAATATGGTGCAATATATTGGGTTCATTTTGACTAATATTTAAAACCCCAATATGAACTCATGTGATAGGTAATGCTTTGGTTTGTGAATCTCTTGTGGTTTAATTACACATATAACAATTCAATTTTTACTTAAGATTCTATCATCATACCTTAATGAAGTCTTATAATGTATATGCCTAATAAATACCAAGCTCTCAACGCTTTATAGATTATTCAAGTAACCAAACTAACAACACATAGTCATGGAATTATAAAACATAATTTTTAATTATAGAAATGTAAATTACATACGTCTAAGCACCTTATAACAATGAAAAACACTTCCAATCAAGAAAAGGAAATGCTTTCATTGCTACGAGTTCCTTAAAATTTGGTCAATATTATTTCCTAAAAATTGTTCGTATAAAGCTATGCATCTAAATATAGCAATATGCTAACTAATACAACCATTGTATTATCATAACAAGTTTCACAAATATCCCTTTCAATTTGTAATTATATCCAATCTACTAAATACAAGTCTTGATACCTTACTAGAAAATACAAGTATCAATACAAATTAATTAGTGATCCTCACATATTTATTTTTAATGTATTACAATAGTTGAATACAAGGTAGCTCCCAATATCTCATAACCATAAATAATATAAAAAAATCTCATCAAAGGATGAAAAAGAGTAACGTGTAACATTCATATAGAATCTACAATACCTTCTGTTGTCACACGTTGTTTCATCAAATTGTTGTAGATAATGGTAAATAGGCCAAGAAGGAATACTTGTTGTCATGTGGTTGAAGGTTGAGTGCGCACGTTCTGATTTCTGATCCAAACTGATTGTGTGAGCTTCCATTTGGTGAGGAGGAACTACCTGTAATGAAAAGCAAGACCACAAGATACAGTCAATAGCAAAAGGCTAGTGGATTTCCTAGTATGAGCTAGATATAAGAAGTGTGATACTTTATTGTGGTTATCAATCCACTAATATATATAAAATTCAATATAAAATAAATTAACATGCAAATAAAAAATCTAATGTTAGTGTTCGATTTAGGTATCTCGAACTACTAGCAATGTCAATCCAATTAAATATTGTAATAATTAAACTGGTGAAGGTCCCGGAGTCGTCAGGTTGTAGGTTGGGTAGGTGGTCCGAGGGTCACGAGATAGGGTTTAGGTAAGATCAGTGCAGTTTGGGTTGATTTTGGATGATTAGGAAGCTTTTTGGTTAAGGAATTTTACGGACATAGAGTGATACCGGTCATGGTGTGACTGATGACATTTAGGATGACGGATATCGCCTATCGTCGATAATAACAAAATGTCAAAAGTGGGTGTCTAGGCTTTCTTTGCATCTGCAAAAAGAGTTGAGAATGTACGTGGTGATTTCAGTAGGTGGGGTATCAGGTTTGGGTGAGGTTTTGTGAGTTTTGGACGTTGTTAGGGGAGGTTTAGTGAAAGTTGATAGGAGAAGCAGAATTGACGCGTTGGTCTATTGACTAATACCGGTGAAGAGGAGAAATCGACGATGGTTAAGGTAACCAATGTTGACAGGGGCTAAATGTTGGTAATTAAATAAAATTGGTTTTTTGGCTTCTCTGTGACTACACAAAGAATGGAGGGAGGATGATTATGCTTAGGAATGCTTAGAAGTCAGCTACGAAGAGAAAAAATGTGGTGGGTGGTAGGTTGGGTATATTGGCGGGAAAGTGGGGGTGCGGGAATGCAAGAAAGAAGATCTAGCAACAAAAAGATAAAGAACCTATTAAGTAGGTAGAGAAATGATGCAAATCAAATACACTTACTTGTATTTGTAGGTATGGTTGGTGAAGGATGGCAAAGTGGTTAATCTATGTTGGTCGGTCAAAATATGGCACCTAGCAAAGAACATACGAAGGTTCACGTGGAAGATCGGGACACATCAAAAGCACGAGAAAAATTAGAAAGGAATCACGCGGCTGAGGATAGAGACATGTTCGGGACTTAGCCGTTTTCATGATGATGACCTATTTTTGGAGATAGTGTGCCAAACACACAAACCGATTAGAGACTTGCGTGACATGTATTGGCTATTTTTGAGGATTGGATACAAAGTGCTTTGCATGGATGTTGGCTAAAGATAGAATTATGAACTGATAATTGAATAAGAGAGATCTATTATTAGCATTCTTGCATGTAATGATATTATTGTAAATGACGTGTGGCTAATAATAACATGTGACCTATTTTAGGATTAGATAAGTGGTGAAGGGAAAGTCCCCACCCTTATAAATATGTAGTGAACTGTGTAGCATAGAGGACATGTGAGAACTGAGTTATTGTGAGGTTATGCTGCCAAATCTGATGTGCGCATGAGTGTATACTACTGTTATTGTAAGGAAGATTCTATGTATTACTGTATTTAATATAATGGGGATTATTGACTGAATCAAAGTGTTAATAATGGTTATAGTTTATTACTGCATGAATGATTTCTTTATGATTATTGTTTGATTCATGATACTTTAAGATCTAGATCTAAACATGCACTATAGAATGATATATTAGTTATGGATCTGAATGATTCAAGTCTTCATCATGCTAACTTCCTGCAACAACAACCCTAAAGAGATGCTTGGTACCTTTTCACACTTGGTGAGTGCTTAGTCTAGGTTGAGTGATGTGCTAGCGTGCAGGCTTTTACTTGGTAAATTCTAGGCTACATCATTGGTTCCATTTAAGGACCTCTTTTTGATTGTTTTCAAGATGGTTTGTGATGAATACATCTTGTTTGACCCTAGAAAGCATTGAGGAGTGGATACACGACTTGGAATAAGAATAAAAATAGAGGTTCAACACCAGATTTGAGTTTAATGCACGCGTATGGGTGGAACAAAATCTATATAACAGTTTATATGAGAGCTTCTTCACTATCTTTCTAGTAGAATTGTATGAGTGGTTGATTTATTATGTATCTAAATGGAATTAGAGGTATCAAACACTAGTCTAGATGCAGGAAGAATTTTAGGCCCTTTATGATGCTGATCTAATTTAGACTCACACTATGGATACACGGTTTTTTGAATAGTTTTTATCTTGGAATACTCAATTTCCACTTATTCATGCCCAAAGGTAGCTGAATTCCAATTTTTACGATATCCCAGAGGAACTTACCTACAAGGCATTCCACTGGCGATCAAGATTCTAATGGTAACCCTAAACTTGGAGAGTAAACCGATGGTGAACTAAAATCCACCATGCGCGAGGGTAGAACCAGGTTTGGTGAAAGATGGCAGACCTAGTAGTAGAGAGGAAGAGAGAGGAAAAACGACTTAATTATAATGAGGTGTGCAAGAGGGAGGTAGAGAAGCAGCGGGAGGTTAGAGAAAATGGTGTTGTGGAGAAAGATAGTTTGGGAAGGATTTGAATTTCACATAGAAGACGTAGAACCCAAGCCTCAGGAACTCCCCCATTTGGGAAATAATAACAGAGATCCCTCCTCAGCCTCATGTAGAAGTGTGCTAGTAGAGATGACCTAGGCTGCCGCAGTGCGCATCTCGAGTCCTCCGGCAACCTTGCCCTTGCACTTGGTTTTCCAGCATCTAGTACAAAAAATAGTTAGCAAGCTAATTCAAACAGTGGGAGAGTAGGAGTGAGTCTTATAAGAGGCACAAAAATGGCAGCGCAAATATATTTGTTGTTATATGGGAGTACCTTTTTGGTGTATCATCCGCATAGAATTCAAAGCGTGTTAATTTTTAGACTCTCTTCTCGGGAGTAGTAACGTTTCATAGAATATTAGGGTACAGTTCGGTTTCTACTATTGAGACACAAGGAAGTACATCTTCTAGTCGACTCAAGCTACAAGTTTGGGATCGGGGAGGCTTAAGTGGCTCTAGTTCTAGTGGATCGGTGGTTACGGGAGGTAGAGGAAACACAAGAGGTTCTGGATCAGGTGGGAAAGGTCCGCACCAACCCTAGAATATTTATATAGATATGTCTCTTCATCTTCCAAAGTATAGGGGCATAGAAGATGCTACTAAACATGTACACATGTGTGAAATAATGTGGCGCATAAACGGTAAACCGAGAATCACGGATTTTGAGCATAGGGCAAGCTAATTTGCTACTACGTTACAAGGGTGCACACACACTGTACAGAAAGTTTGACCCTGATCATACTTGTGTAGACTATACATATTTGAAAGATGCATTCCTTAAGGAGTTTCACATCCTTGAGTTTAAACAGAAGAGTATAAGTTCACTCAAGGATATTAAGCAAGGCATTAATAAAAGAATCAGAGAGTATGATGCTCATTTTAAAACACTATTATCTAATCTTTCTTATGATATTCACGCAAGTCAACATGAACAATGGTTCATTGGAGGTCTAATTATCCCTTTTAGGAGGGAATTATCACATAAGACATACACAGATCCGTGCAAAGCACTTGAAGTAGCCTTATGCACTAAGGAAATTGGAATCATAGACACTGGGGTGAGACCATTTTTAGAAGCAAAAATCATAGCTATGATAAATCAGTTGGAGAAACTATCAGAAAATTCATCACATGAGATATGCATAGGGATTTGGTGCACAAATTGCAAAGTGTAAGGTCACACAAATGATAGTTGTCCCCACAGATCAGTGCGCTTGTTGTTGTTAGGCTATGAGATATGCCATTTAAACCATGATGCTAGCCACTCTCCATTACTACAATGTGTGATAAGGAAGAATGTCTCTTGTCACTATAAAATCTGTAGGTCCACAACTCATGACATGGAAGACTTCCGGCTGATTGGTCAGATCTAGGATGCTATAGATATTGGTGTACGCAGATGCAAGTTTTAGATAACTCTAAGGGATTGGTTCAAATAATCACCTTGATGCTCAAGAAGGGCATAGCCTTCAAATGGATAGCAAAAGGAAGAGAAAGCTTTGAAAAAATCAAGCAAGAGATTACTTGCATGCCAACACTCATCAATCTGGATTATTCAAAGGATTTCATCCTTTATGCTTATGGTGATGATGTGAGTGTGGCTTCTGTCCTAAAACAAGGAAATGAAAAAGGGTGGAACAACCAATAGCCTTCTTTAGCCAAACATTGAAGGATTATGAACTAAAATATAGTCAAACAAAGAATCAGAGTCTTTGCCATCGTGTGTGCACTCAATAAATTCAAGAGTGTGCTAGCCACCAATCATATAAAGGTGTTAGTCTCACACTCTTTGGTCACAGAATTCATCATGGGAGCAGAAATCAGTGAGAAAAGAGCATGATGGGTGACCAAAATCATGGAATACGATTTGACTATCAAGGCCAAAATCTGGTAAGAGGTAGTGCACTCTATAGGTAGATTACTAAGGATGCACAGAGTGAACCTCAGGTTTCATTATTTCTAGATGAAGGTCTTCCGTGAAAAAGCTTGAGAAGAATACGGACCCTAGCGCGAGTGATTAGATGAAGGACATGATCACATTCCTTTTCGAGGGTACATACCCTCCTATTTTAAATAAAGCAAAGAGAAGATATATGAGGTTACAATCTATCCCTTATGTGTTGATTGATGGAATTCTCTTCAAAAGGAATCTTGATGGTGTGCTATTAAGATTTATCAATGATGCATAGACTAAAAAAGTGTTAGCAAAATTTCACGATGGATTCTCTGGTGGACACTTATCTACAAAAACTACAATAATGAAGATCATAATGGCATGTATCTTTTGGCCTACCTTGTTTGTAGATGCACACAAGTGGGTCAAAAATGTAAGGAATGCACTTTCTTTGCAGGAAAGAAAAGATTGGAAGTGCTTCCCCTCGACCAATCCAAGTGGATCAGCATTTTGTGCAATGGGGTCTCGAATTCATAGGCATGATCAATCCACCTTCAAGTGCTGGACATAAATGGGTGTTGACAACTACATATTACTTCACCAGATAGACAAAATCTATCGCACTTAAGGAATCAACCAAGTCAGTCATCATTGACTTTCTTGAAGGTATAGTCACAAGGTTTGGTGTTCCTCAAACCATTATCTCTGATAATGTAAAAGCCTTATTTGGCACTAAAATAACTGATTGGGCTCTAATTCTAGGCATTTACCTGAAAAATTCTTCCAACTATTACCCTGAGGGAAAGGGTCTAGCAAAATCAACAAATAAGAACCTGATCAAAATCATGAAGCGCACAATGAACATCAACCAAAGACAATGGCATACAAAGGTCTTATGCGCACTTTGGGTAGATAGAATCATAGTAAAAAAGGCAATAGGAAATTTGCCTTACAATCTTGTCTATGGCAAGGAAGCTACCCTTCATTTGACACTAGAACTGAATTCATTGGTGCTTTCCCAATAGCTGAAATTTGAAGACACAAACCAGAGAGAAATCATAATGGCAGAGCTGGTTAATCTTGAAAAACTCAGGAACTCTACCATGATCAAGCTAGAACAACATCAACAAGCAACAAATAAATGGTTTGACATAAAGGCTAGGCCTCAAGCTTTCAAAATTTGGGACTTGGTTCTAAAATGGGATGCTAACAAAGCTAAAATAAGGATCCATTCAAAGTTTGATGCACTTTAGAGTGGCCCATACATCATCAGTTCCTGTAAAGAGGCTAACTCTTTTGAGTTAACTCATCTTGATAGAGACACACTATAAATCCTAGTAAATGGGATCCATCTCAAACCGTTCCATTAAGTTTTCTGCATCATGTTGTATATATTAGAGTAGTTTTAATTCTAGTAAGTGCGCTCCGCACATATTTTTTGTTTATATATAGTTCTTTCCTCTCACATGGTTCCTGCACGCACTCTTTTGTTGCTTCCAGAATATAGAGCTTCTTTCAGTAGTTGTAAGATTCAAAAAAGAGTCAAGAAATGATCGTCAAAGTGGTTATAAGGGAAGTTTCATGATTACATAAGTAAACTCCATGCCCAATAGATGCTCCAGGCTACTGATATCCTTCATCTAGTAGGCAGATGGCCCTGAAAGTTGCCAAAACTATTATCCAAATATCTCTCCTAGTAATTTGGATAACTTGCATACACATTCTAGCTCTAATTTATTCATTGCATTATTACGTCGCTCAAGGTATATTGGCACATTCCTTGGCCGCAATTTCCTGCACGCCCCTTTACTTTCTCTCCTTCCACTCCTCCCTTGCGCCCACCTTCCGTGCATTCACCTTCTTCCTAGTTAGTTTCTTCCCTTCCCACGCGCCTCACACTTGCTTCAATCAGTAAGTCCTTGTCCCTCTCATGCACCGCGGTTATTACTTTGTAATAGGTATGCCTTCACCATATGTTTTCTACTTACAAGTTTTTCTCATTTCTCCATGCACATCATGCATGCCCCCTCTACACCTTCCTCTTTTTTCTTTGTGCGCCCTTCCCTCTCACCCCTCTCGTGTCAGGTCATCTTTTGACATATTTGAGTGTGCCCACTCGCAGCTAGTCAAAGCATGCCAACAGGCGCCAAATCATTGCAAACAAATCAGCAAGTGACACGTGGCAAAAATGACAAATATTTTCATAGTTGGCCATCATTTCAGCCAATCCGTGCATGCCATGTGTTTTGTATGTGCCAACAACTTTGACGTCTTTTGACATCCGTATATTTTTCTACAGAGCTAAGATCGATATGTGCCTAGAATTTTTAGAAAGCTACTGACATCAACTATAATGCTAGAAATTCAAATTCAAATTCTTGGTGATGTTGGTAGATGAGAAATAGGAAAATGTCTTTCTGAGCATTGATGAGCAGATCTAATTGCTCTAACCACCGATTTGATATGATCCACCCTCCTTTCTTCTTCAACATGCCAAATAGGCGTGGAAGTGTATTTCATAGATCTCTAGGAGGATTTGTAGGCATCAAATGATTTTTGTTGGTGGTTATGTTTCAAATTCAGAGTTTTCCCTCCTTCTTCCCTTCTTCCTCCATGGATTCATCTATAAATGTAAGAGCAAGGCTCATTTGTTATGTTGGACACTTTGGATCCTTACGCATTTTGCTAAGGACTTCATATTTTCTGTATTTTGAGTTGCAGACCTCTAGATCGGCTCTCATATGTGGATATCACCTCCTTCATCATTGTAATATTCATGCATTTTAGAAGTAATAGAAGCATCATTTTGTGACTATTCTTTGTCCTAATGTTTTGAATTTCTTATTCTTTCTTTTTTTTTTTTGCGTTGTGTGATGGTTGTGCTATTTTAGGTCCCGTAGTTCCATATTTTGTTGTGTTCCATGAGAACGATCTCGGTGAATACGTGTTTCACTTTGTGCTACTCGTGCCTAGCCTCCTTTTAGGCATTTATTTTCATTCTCACTCAGAACACATAGTGTTCATCTCTCTTTTATGGTGATATCACCTTTTAGTGTAGTTTATTTCATGTTATCCTTATATCCCTGGTCCCTTGGCATCATTAGATTAGTTTTCCCTTCCAACACTAGGAGTAACATTAGCAATTGAAATAGATAACGGAACCAACCTTCTTTGAAGATCCATCCCAATTGTGAAAGGTCCCATAACTTGGGGAAGGTTCCATTGTGGTCTCAAACACCTCAACCCTTCCAAGATCCGAGACGCAAGTGCGTGTTTAAAAAACCAAAAGTTTCTGGCACTCCCGGTGGGACCAGCATTGAAAGCTCAAATTTCATATCTCTATGTTCTAGTGTGTGGACTTAGTGTTTCAACTTTTGGAGGCTCATTTCAACACATTTGGTAACTCCCAATATTTTAAGATGTTTGTTTTAGCAGTCATGAGTGCCTTTCATGAGAAGACTGCACACAAGAAAAAGTGCAACAACTAAAGATTATTTTGAATATTTCCATCTATCCCCAAGAAGAGTTCATTCTAGAAAGTCCGCACACATGCATGCATCTCCATCTCCAACATGCCACATCCATTCAACTCATCCCTCAAAAATATAACCCGCGCACCCTACAATGGCACATCAACAACCTCCTCCATTAAGAAACTTTGTAAAATTTATTGGAGGGAGTCCCTTGATGCTAGCTATGCAACATGATATGCCAAATGGCGCACTCAAGAGTATTCCATACTTTACCGGTGAGAATCAATTCACCCCTCAAGAGCATATCCAAGATATAGTGAATGTGTGTTCACTCTATCTGATCACACATGATGATGTAGCAGTCAAGCTGCTTGCAGCCTCTTTCAAAGGGAAAGCGCTTCAATGGTACCGAGGCTTGAGACTTTGATCCATCACCACCTAGGATGAGATGGGAACAAATATTTGTAAATACTTTGAAGAAACGTCTATCCCTAGTGGAGAAATTGACAACAACAAAGAGAGCACCCAACGAGTAGATGACTGATTTCAACGTTAGATTTTAGAAGACTTGGGACATGATCCCTCTTGTGGTAAGACCTACAACTCAGCATGCTTTGCTATATTATCTGAAGGTGCTCAATAGTGATATCTCAGTCATGATCCAATCCATGGGAGGTAGGACCTTACTAGTTGCTTATAGTATTGCAGTAAGGGTAGAAAATAGTATTATTCAGGTGGGAAAGTTGAATCCTAGAAAACCTATGCACTTGTTCCCGAGAAATTTCACAAGCACCCTGACCCTTCTATAGCCTCTATTCCCATTCTGAGCAAAGTGCGCAACCGGTTGCCTCAAAATCATACTCCCAGAGAATCATAAAGAAGATGAAGAGCTAAAGGCCTTGATTAAAAATTTATCAAATAAGGTCATATCATTAGAAAAGTAATAGCGCAAGCCTATAGAGGAAATTCTAATCGGGCACATGGGAATATAAATCAGCCTTAGCGGAATCGGTATGGAAATAAAAGATATGCACCCAACCATCAGAATGATAGATGACATCCCAATACACATCTTACCTTACAAGTTGTTCCTCTCGTGCCTACTCTTTCTAAGCACCCAGATGCAAGTCATGCACTTGGTCCGATTCAAAAAAATTGGCACAAGAGTCGAATGGTGCTTCCCATGCAACATGTCTCATAGTCAATATCATTATGCCAATGATGTGTTCACTGAAGCCTTCATGATATAGAATGCTTTAGCATGTGAGCCTTTAACAAGTTCCCCTGAAGAAGATAACCTAGAAAGAAAAGAAGCTCCTCCAGAGACAAATTTGATGTTATTTGGTGTGGAGGACTTTTGTGCAATAAATCAAGCTGTAGAAGATACAAACAAATCATGTGACCAAGTTACGGACAACACAAGATACAAGAAAAGAATGTTATAGTCAGGTGTGCATGTCACAATCCTAGCAACACAAGTAGATCCTCAGAAGTACAAAGATGCAGACAAGGCATCTTGTAGTAAAAGTGCTAAAGTCCCTATGTAGGAGGCCCCACATAAATCTCCTTCTAAAGCAGCCCGCTCCCTCGGTTGGTAGGTCAAGTCTACGATATAGCTAAAATTCAAAGCTTCCATGCATGAACACTTAAGAAGGGATGTTGTTCCCCAAATGCACAAAATTTGGGGCCTTCCATTTAGCATTATGGACCAAATGAAGAGAACAAACATAAATGTCACAATGTGGGATGACCCGACCATTCCATCCCGGTGGGATCATTGCATGAATCTCTCCGACGCAACTCCCACGTGTTGATCTAGCTATGTAGAAGCCACATGATTCTATCAATGTCTTCCAAGAAGAGGAGAAACAAGTAAGTAAATTTTTAAAACCCCACCCTTCTATATGTCCTTGATCATAGGCACACACCTAGTGCATAATTGCATGATTTACTCAAGTGCTAGTACTTCTATTATGCCCAAGAAGATAGTTGATGTCCTAGGCCTTAGTTACAACCCCTTGTCTAAAGGAGTCCTGCAACTTGATGGCTCGATTGTCACCACCTTAGGAGTCATCAAAGATCTTGAGTTAACCCTCCATGCATGCCCAAGCCTAACTATTACTCAAGATGTGTCAATCATTGACCTACCTCCTTTGTTTTCCCTATGTCTATCAAGATATTTCACTGCTAAAGTGGGTGGTTACTTGTCTTTTGATTGGTCTCATATGTTACTCAAGATAAGGTATGGTACCCGGTTTACCATACAAGTTGAGCCTATATTTTCCTATCATGTAGAGTCATATGTCCTATCCCCTCTCTAAGCCAAATGTATAATCTAAGAAGAACAAGCTTTAGTTCCTAAAGAACAGTCTCTTCCACCCTCTATTCCCGACCTAGTACTTGATGAATGGGTGAAAAGACACCATAAATTTGATCCCTATGCTGAAGAACTAGAAGCTTATGAAATTGGGCTTGGTACTTATTGCATTCTAGAAGAAGATGTTATGCTTCCATGCATGCTCAAGAAAGACAAAAGTTCAACATGGTTTATGGAAGTTATACTTTTATGGATCTAAAAGTAGAAACGATGCGGGAGTAGGAGTGGTTCTCATTTCCCCTAAGGATGAGAAATTCTTCTTCACGCACAGGTTGTAGTTTGCATGTTCTAACAATGTGGCAAAGTATGAAGCACTTGTGTATGGATTGCTCATTGTTGAGAAGAAGAAAATTAAGGCACTTTGCAGATCTTTGGGGACACAAAATTAGTTATCCACCAAGTCACCAATAAGTGCCAGAAAAAGAATAAGATTCTCAAAGCTTATACATATAGATTATGGGACCTCCTTGAGATATTTTATGCTCTGAATCTATGGGTGGTGCCATGCAGAATGAACAAGGAAGCTGACAGACGGTCATTTTGCGCTTGGTTCACAATTTTCTCCTACTAAGGACTTTGTCAAAGGAAACACTTAGAAAATTAAGATGGTGATCAAACCATCCATTCTAGACAATAACACTAGTTGGCAAGTGTTTGACAATGACACGCAGATCATCTAGTTTATCTAGAATGAAGTTGAATTTTCATCAAGTATGCAAGCTGACTTGCATGATAGCTATGGTGACCAAGTGATACAGATGAAGACAAATAAGTTTCCTAAAGGCTGGTCACATGTAGAAAAATGTTTAGCAAGATGATGAGTTCTAGGGTGAAGAAAGGTACATGCATGCCACATAAGAGGACTATTTCTCCATCACTTATGCTGAAAAGAGTTTTTGCTCAACGGTACTTGTGCGCATCTTTGAAAACATGCCTTAATTTCTCTTTGTCAAAATTACGGTGAATATTCTCATGGAAATATGAAGACCGAGAGGTTTTGATCCAAGTGTTTCTCAACACTCCATTGACCTTGATATTGGTATCAATCCCATCAGATAGAAGTAGTGACCAGTCAATCCAAAGATAGAGCCCCTCATGAGAAAGGGATTATCAAAACTCATTGAGACAAAAATTATTTTTCTTATCAAATACTCCACTTGGGTCGCAAATCTAGTTCCAGTGCACAAGATGAATGGTTAAATAAGACTCCGTGTTGATTTCAGAGATTTGAATAAGGCATCTCTAAAGGATCATTATCCTTTGCCTTCAATGGAGTAGATTCTGCAAACTATGGATGGTGCACATACATTCTCCATGTTAGATGGGTACTCAGGTTTCAACCAGGTCCTGGTAAAGTAAGAGGATCAATTCAAAACAACATTTACAACCAAGTGAAGAACATATTCATATCATAAAATGCCCTTTGGTCTGTCAAATGCGGGTGCCACATTTCAACATGCTATGGATACTACCTTCAAAGGATACATTAACGAGTTCATCTTGGTTTACCTTGATGATATAATTATCTTCTCAAAGCAGAGCGTGGATCATATAGAGAACCTGGAAAAGGTCTTTGAGAGATGTAGAGAGTTTTGGGTATCTCTTAACCCCAAGAAATGTAATTTTGTGGTGGCACATGGTAAGCTCTTGGGTCATGTGGTTTCAAAGGATGGTATCACAATTGATCTGAGTGTGTTTTAGCTATCCTAGCTCTTTCCCTGTCGGCACACAAAAAGGCCCTATAGTCCTTCCTTGGAAAGATCAATTTTGTTAGGTGTTTTATCCCTAACTTTGTGGGATTGGTTTGGCCCATCACCTTGATGCTCAAGAAGGACATAACCTTCAAATGGACAATCAGAAGGAAGACAAATCTTCAAAAAATCAAGCAAGAGATTGCTTGCATGCCAACACTCATCAATCCAAATTATTCGAAGGATTTCATCCTTTATGCTTATGGTGCTGATGTGAGTGTGGCTGTTTCCTAACACAAGAAAATGAAAAAGGGTTGGAAAAACTAGTAGCCTTCTTTAGCCAGACGTTGAAGGATTATGAACTAAAATACAATCACACAGAGAAGAAAGTATTCACCATCATGCGCACTCAAGAAATTCAAGAGTGTGCTTGCCACCAATCATATAAATGTGTTAGCCTCCCACTCTTTGGTCAAAGAATTCATCATGAGAGAAAAAATCAGTGAGAAAAGAGCACAATAGGTGACCAAAATCATGTAATATGATGTGACTATCAAGGCTACAAAGCTGGTAAGAGGTAGTGTGCTCTATAGGTAGATTTTTGAGGATGTGCGAGTGAACCTCAAGTTTCTTTATTTCTAGATGAAGGTCTTCCACGCGCAGAGCTTGAGAAGAATATAGACCCCGCGCACGCGTAATTAGATGAAGGACATGATCACATTCCTTTCCAAGGGTACATACCCTCTGGTTTAAATAAAGAAAAGAGAAGACATCTGAGGTTACAATTTTTCCCTTATGTGTTGATTGATGGAATTCTCTTCAAAAGGAATCTTGATGGCATGTTGTTAAGATGTATCAACGGTGCATAAATTGAAAAAGTGTTAGCAAAATTTCATGATGGATTCTTTGGTGGACACTTCTCTGCCAAAACTATAGAAATGAAGATCATAATGGCAGGTATATTTTGGCCTACCTTATTTGTAGATGCACACAAGTGGGTCACAAAATTCAAGGAATGTACTTTCTTTGTAGGAAATAAAATATTGGCAGCAGTGCTTCCCCTCCGACCAATCCAAGCGGATCAACCTTTTGCGCAATGGGGTCTTGACTTCATAGGCATGATCAATCTACCTTCAAGTGTTGGACATAAATGGGTGTTGACAGCTATAGATTACTTCACTAGATGGACAAAATCATGTCATGCTTAAGGAATCAACCAAGTCAGTCATCCTTGACTTTCTTAAAGGTATAGTCACAAGGTTTGGTGTTCCTCAAACCATTATCTATGATAATGCAAAATCCTTCCTTGGCACTAAAATCACTAATTGGGCTCTAAGTTTGGGCATTTACCTAAAGAATTCTTCCAACTATTACCCTTAGGGAAATGGTTTGGTAGAATCAACAAACAAGAACCTGATCAGAATCATGAAGCACACAATGAAAATTAAACAAAGATAGTGGCATACAAAGGTCTCACCCACACTCTGGGTAGATAGAATCACGGTAAAAAGCAGTGATAAGAACTTCACCATACAAGCTTTTCTATGGTATGGAAGCTACCCTTCCTTTGACACTAGGAATGAATTCATTGGTGCTTGCCTAACAACTTGAATTTGAAGGCAAAAACTAGAGAGAAATTAGAATGACATAGATGTTAAATCTTGAATAACTCGGGAACTCGATGATCAATCTAGAACAACATCAACAAGTAACAAAGAAATGGTTTGACAGAATGGCTAGGCCTCAAGTTTTCAAAATTAGGGACTTGGTTCTAAAATGGGATGCTTACAGAGCTAAACCAGGGTTCCTTTCAAATTTTGATGCACTTTGGAGTGGCCCATACATCATTAGTTCCTGCAAAGAGGCTAACTCTTTTGAGTTAACTCATCTTGATGGAGACACACTAAAAATACCAGTAAATGGGATCTATCTCAAAATGTTCCATTAAGTTTGCTACATCATGTTGTATATATTATAGTAGTTTCAATTCCTCTAAGTGTGCTCCGTGCACATTTTTTATTTGTACATAGTTATTTCCTCTCACGTGCTTCCTGTGTGTGATCTTTTGTTGCTTCTAGAATACAAAGCTTCTTTCAGCAGTTGTAAGATTCAGAATAGAGTCAAGAAATGATCCTCAAAGTGGTTACAAGGAAATTTCACCATTGTATAAGTAGAATCCTTGCCCAATAGATTCTCTAGGCTACAGATCTCCTTCAATAAGAGGAATATGGCCCCAAAAGTTGCCAAAACTATTATCCAAATATCTCTCCTAGTAATTTGGATAGCTTCCATACACATTCTAGCTCTAAGTTATTCATTACAGTCTTATACACGCTCAAGGTCACTTGGCACATTCCCTTGGTCATAGTTTCCTGCGCACCCCTTTTCTTTCTCTCCTTCCACTCCTCCCTTGCACCCACCTTCCGCACATTCACCTTCTTCCTAATCAGTTTCTTCCCTTCCCGTGTGCCTCACACTTGCTTTAATCGGCTAAGTCCCTAGCCCTCTCACGCGTCGTGCCCATTACTTTGTAATAGTTTCACCTTCACCATACATTCTCTGCTCACCATTTTTCCTCATTTCCCTACGTCCATCACTTTTTCCCCCTTTGCACCTTCCTCTATTTTCTTTTGTGCTCTTCCCTTGTGCCCCTTTGTATCAGGTCATCTTTTGACATGTTTGAGTGTGCCACACGTAACTAGTCAAAGTGCACCAACAGGTTGTCGAATCCTTACAAATAAATCAATAAGTGACACATGACAGAAATGATAAATATTTACACAATTGGCCATCGTTTCAGCCAATTCATGTGTGCCACATGATTTGTGTATGCCGACAACTCTAAAATATTTTGATAAACCATATATTTTGATACAAATCTCATATTAGTGTGTGCTTGGACTTGTCAAATAGTTGTTAACATCAGCTATAATTCTAGAAATTCAAATTCAAATTCTTGGTGTTTTTGGTAGGTGAGAAATGGAAAAATAACTTTATGAGCATTGATGAGCAGATCTGATTGCTCCAACCACCGATTTGATATGATCCACCCTCCTTTCTTCTTCAACATGCCAAATAGGCATGGGGAAGCATATTTCATAGATCTCTAGGAGGATTTGTAGGCATTTAATGCTTCTTGTTGGTGGTTGTGTTTCAAATTTGGGTTTTCCCTCCTTTCCCTTCTTCTTCTATGGATTCATCTATAAATGTAAGAGCAAGGCTCATTTGTTACGTTGGACACTCTAGATCCTTATGCATTTCTACAAAGGACCTCATATTTTTCTATATTTTGAGTTGTAGACCTCTAGATATAGCTATCGCATGTGGATGTCGAGACTCCTTCATCAATATAATAGTTACTGTGCATTTCGGAAGTAATAAAAACATCATTTTGTGACTATTATCATTCCTAACGTGTTTTCATTTCTTCTTCTCTCCTTTTCTTTTGTGTTGTGTGATGGTTTTTCTATTTAAGGTCCATGTAGTTCCATATTCAGTTGTGTTCCATGAGAACGATATGGTGAATATGTGTTTTGATGTGATACTCGTGCCTACCCTCATTTTAGGCATTTAATTTTGTTTCTCACTCGGAATTGATAGTGTTCATCCCTCTTTTCTAGTGCTTATTACCTTTTAGTGTAGTTCTTTCATGTTATCCTTCTATCCCTAGTCCCTTGGCATCATTAGATTAGTTTTCCCTTCCAACACTAGGAGTAGCAGTAGCAGTAGAAATAGATAGAGGAACCAACCTTCTCCAGAGATCCGTCCCAAGTGCACAAGGTCCCACAACTTGGGGATGGTTCCATTGTGGTCTCAACCGCCTTAGCCCTTATGAGATCGATACTCGGGTGCACATTTAAGAAACCAATAGTTTCGGCATGTATGCAGTGGGATAGACATTGAAAGCTCAAATTTCATATCTCTAAGTTATAACGTGTGGACTTAGTGTTTCAGCCTTTGGAGGATCATTTCAACACATTTGGCAAATCCTAATATTTTAAGATCCTCTGTTTGAGAATTTTGGAGCACCTTTCATGAGAAGAGTGCAGAAAAGAAGAAGTGTATCATCTAAATATTCTTTTGAATACCTCCAACTATCCCGAGAAGAGTTCATTCCGAGAAATTCCACGCCCGCATCTCAATTTCTAGCGCCTTGTGCCCATTCAAATCCTCCTCAAACCAGACAATCTGCATGCCCTACAACTCATCCTATGGTATTCCTATATGCCATGGAAGCATAGTGGATAAATCCATTAGAGAGAAGGAATATGCTATCCTATACCCTTCGCGGACAACAACACGCTAGTGGGTGGCCCACAAGGATAATCTTGTAGGATGGAATGAAATTATGATTTCTCTTACCACTAGGTTCTTCAGGAGAAATACACCTACTCAAATTTTCACTTACGATGGTAATCAACTTGTTCAAAGCACCACGTTCGAAGTGTGAGAGAATGCTGGACATGAGAGGCGCGGAAGCTTTACCACCTTCACTACGGGTGCAAAATTTTTATTCCACTTTACAAGGATGCACACGTGCTTGGTATGTATATGCAAAACTCCATAGAGAGACTAGAAATTGGCAGGATTTAATTACAGGAATGACCCAAACATTTGACTTCTTCTCTACTAAGCCTCCGGTGGAAGAAGAATTGAAAGTCATAAAGTGCTTAACTATGGGAGATAGTGCCAAGGCTGAAGAACTTCTTTAGGAGTTATTGGATGAAGGAGACTCAGGATCACATTTTTTTGAAGAAACAAGGGCCAATGCCACACTACTTTAGTGAGATTTCCTTGAGAAATAAAAAGGAAAAATGGTCTACTTAGTGGATGATGAAGAAGTAGAAAATCTGAATGTAAACCATTCAATAGGTAGGCGTGAGGCATTGGACAGTAGAGATAAGACCATGCACACCTATCATGAACCTATGAAGACAACAAAAGTTAATATTAGATCAGATACTGAGCCTAATGAGGCCATAATTTGGGACTATTGGTCAGAATCTAAAGTGGCAAAAATCATAGAGTTAATACGGGACTATCAGGATTTATTCCCTTGGGGGTACCATAAACTTAAAGGCATGCATGAATCATTAGGGGAGATGAAGATAAAGCTTAAAGAGGGTGCACACCCAGTTAGAAAGAGACCCTACAGGATGAATCCCAACTTGTATGAAAAGGTCAAGGAAGAGATTGAAAAAATGTTGAAGTCTAGAATCATCAAGCCCCTAGACGAGTCGAATGAATGGGTTAGTCCAATGATGATCAATATCAAGAAGGATGGTTGGATTAGGATTTGTGTGGACTACGGGGAGCTGAATACTAGAAGGTGTTACAGGGCGTGAAATCTATTCATTTATAGATGGGTTCTCTGGGTATTATTAGGTTAGGATTTCCCGGGAGGATGAGGAAAAGACTATTTTTACTACTGAATGGGGTAGCTTCACCTATACTGTGATGCCTTTGATCGAAAAATGTACTCTTTGTATTATTGTGCATAGCTATTCAAGCATTCAAGAACTTTATGCACAACTTCTTGCAGTTTATTTGGATAATTAGACGGTCTATGGACTTGTTAAATATCATTGTGACAATTTACACTTAATGTTTGAAACATGTAGATAGTTGAGTATCTCTTTGAACATAAAGAAGTGCATATTTTCTACACCATTTGGAATACTATTAGGACACATAATCTATAAGGAAGGTTTGTTGGTTGATCTAGCTAAGGTTGTAGTCATTATAGGCCTGAAAGAGCCTATCAGTCAGAGTGAGGTGCACATATTCTTGGGACACACGGGGTATTATAGAATATTCATAAAGGGATATGCCAAGGTTGCCACACCTTTGGAGGAGTTACTTGAAAGGAAAAGGTACGTTTATTGGGGAGAAGTGCAGCACCGCACATTTGAAACATTAAAGGAGAAACTAACTACCACACCTATTTTTCATTTTCCTTCATGGGACCAACTATTTCATGTACATGTGGATGCCTCTCCGGCATGGCCATTGCAAGATGATTGCCTCATCTAAAGAGTGTATTATAGATCATCCTATTTGTTTTACTAGTAGAAAGTTAAATCCTATAGAACAAAATTACACAACTACATAGTGTGAATATTTTTCAATGATCTATGAGATACATAAATTCAAATAATACCTACTATCTAGATCATTTGTCTTTTATACAAATCACATGACATTGAAGTATTTAGTAAACAAACTCATTTTAAGGGGACACATATGCATATGGGTACTCTTATTTCAAGAATTTGATTTCACAGTTGTGGTAAAACCAAGAAAAAGTAATTCTAGACTTGACCATTTATTCAAAATATAGTCAAGAGAAGAAGCACATGGCATTGAAGATACCATGCACGATTCTGATTATATAATATACAACGAGATCCATTGAAATTGGAGGATATTTTTGTCTTTCTACGAATAGTTATGACACTAGAATGAATGAAATCCTTGGAGAAGAAACAACTTGCTATACGTGCGACACCCTACATGTTGATTAACGGTGACTTGTACAAATTAGGTCGGGATGAAGTATTACACCGTTGTGTATTGGAACATGAGCACACAAATATTATGGAAGAGTCTCATGGTGGTATTTCAGGTGGCCACTATGTAGGTGACCACGTTGCTCACAATATTCTACTCACTAGATTATGGTGGGACACACTTGTATATAAATATTGTAAAGATTATTGCAAGGCTTGTGATCACTTCATCAAGCATCTGGGAAACTAGGTCAATGAGATGAAATGCCTCTAAAACCTATTACTAGTGCAAAACCGTTTGAGAAATGGGCTATCAATTTTGTGGGTCCTATTTCACTAGCCACGCGTAGGACTTGATCATGCTATATCATCACTTGCATGAGACTATCGACAAGGTGGGGAGAGGTAGCACATCAAAGGAATACACAACAACTACAACCACTAGGTTTACATGGGAAAATATTATTACAAGGTATGGATGTCCTTTAAGTTTGACCGGTGATAGGGAACACATTTTCTTAATGAGATAATCAAAATTTTATTGGATGAATTCATGATTGCACACCATATCATCCTCGGGAAAATGGGACTACTAAGGATTTTAACAAAAATTTGAGCGAGAAATTGACAAAAATCTATGATGTTGGAAGAAAGGATTGGGATGATAAATTATCGTAGTACTTTGGGCATATCAAACACCATATAAAAGGTTTAACAAAGCCACACCATTTCAGTTAGTGTTTGCACAGAAGTAATTCTTCCTATAGAATTCATGCTACCTTCTTTTCATATTGTGCATGTTGGAGGTCTAGCTGATGAGAAAAAATTAGAAGAATGGATTGAAAAGTTAATCAAGCTAGATGAGTGACAAGCCATAACATGTTAGAGTCAAAAACAAGAAAAGGCAGGAAGAAAGCATGGCATGACAGGCACATTAGGGATAAAAAGTTTGAGATTGGACAGATGGTGCTCCTTTATGATTCTAAGTTTTGTGTCATTCAGGAAAAATAAAGGTACATTGGTTGGGTCCGTATGTTGTCACTCACATACTTGAAATAGCGCTTGTCAATTAGATGCGCTTGATGGAATACGGTTACCCGGATACTTCAACGGGAGTAGGATGAAGCCCTACTATAAATAAGTCTTCTTGGTGTTTGTAATAAGGAAGTATTGCCATTTAGATTAGGTTTTTAATTTGGTATTTCCTTAATGTATTTCCTTCTTTGTCACTATGCTTTTTCAATTTAGTTTGTGTTTTTGTGTAATAAGTGCGTTTACGCACTAGAAGATAATTATAATTCAAATTATTTCTATGCGAGAGGACTACACATACCCTTAGTGTGGGGTAGGTTATTGATATATAGGTACAACACTATTGAAAATAAGTCCACATGAAAGAAACAAATGGCTACGAGTTCTATTCAAAGTTGGAGATTTGAAAAATATATTGCTTTACAAACAAGGACCATAGATGGAGATGAATGAAGAAACAAGTATAATGTGAGGTAAGAAGAGGACATAGGAACTACCAAGGGGATATGTAGTGGCAAGGTACTCAAGCACATGGAGGCGTATTGAAGAGAATTCTATGGATAGGAGGTAGGAAGGTGTCTTGCTAGAAGGTTATAGCTTGGGTGTAAAGATGTACTACGCGGAAAGAATGAAAATGGTCGATTAATGAGAGGATTGTTGGTAGGTGAGTGAGTAATAAATGCACTAAATTTTTGAATATATATATAAGGATGAGATGCGAGTTCATTTTTACTGTTGAAATTGAGAGAATTGTAAAAGAGCTAAGTGTGAATGAGCTGAGCAATCATGTTAAGGTGTAAAGAGTGTGAAACCAGGCATGGAGAGAATATTTGTGCGTAAGAGAAGCTTGTGTTCCCATAGGTGAAGGGTTTGAGTGAAGCAAACACATTACAAAAGAGCCAGGGAATGTGATTTCCACTAGGGCATGGAGATTTGAACTAGGTTTTTAACTTGCTCGATTACAGAGGGAAGAAAAGAAATATTTTTCAAATGGCACCAAAGAAAGCACCCGCAGTAGGGGTAAAAGGAAAGAAGAAGGTTGAATTGGAAAAATAAATTTCTCCTTAGAGTAATTTCTCAAAAATGGAGTATCGAGAGGGCATCATTGTGGGACAAGAATGGGATTCCCACATTCAAAAATGTAAAATCAGTGATTACAACCATCGCACATCTGATAATAAGAAGGAGATGGATGCGTTGTTGAGTATAAAAACAAATAGGTGCACATCAAAAGACATGCTAGTGTATGATGACACTAGTGAGAAGTTATTAAAGAAAATTGGAGTTTATCAGTTGTACAAGTGGCCATAATTTGGAAAGTATGAACCATTGTATCAATGGTTGATGATAAGATTCCATGAGGAATTCTTCTACTTCACTGGATGGATGGTAAGAATCAAAACTGCCTTGATTTCAACAGTGACTGGACTAAGGGCTTCGAGGAGCAGATACGGAGAGTGGTTTAATTGATAAAGTAGAAATCCTAGACACAAGAAAGGATATGGGGTATACCAAGGGTCCATGCAACATGGACATCGACAAATTAAAGAAGTACCTAATCATACAAGTAGTTGCCCATCTTGTAACAAAGTTGAATGACCAAGAAAGGTGGTCGTAGGTGAATACAATGTGGCTGCACATTACAAGGAAGATGTCTCAAGGAGTGGTCTACAATATCACAGATCACATAGAAAAGATAATCATTGAAGAAGTGCATACATGTGACAGAATTAGTTTTGGTGCTATTTTATTATCTTTGGTATTTATGGAGATTGGAGTGCTGATGGGCCAAAGGAGAAGATTTGGGAGTACCCCATGGAACAAAAATATCTAGCAGAAAGATTTAATAAATACTTATGTGAAGGGACCATGGGTGGGCCATTTAAATAGAGGGTGGAGATGTGGTATGATAGGCTCCACATGGCATTTGAAGAGGAGTGGTGCATACCCAAGGAGTTACCTTCGGTGGTGGGTAAATCGATACAATTTCTGATCTACCAAAGCACTTTTGCATCGCACGGTTTGCCATGAAAGATGGATCTTGGAGCCCATGGTGAAAACTACCATACGCCTTCACAAAAATATATTTCCAAGCATCTATTCACTTGTTTTTAGATGCGTGCTACCTAACCTTCAATGTAGACAAGGTAGATTGTGACTACCATACACTGAGAAAGACATATGTCTATCTAGGATGGATTGCCTACATTGAGAGGATTATCTCATATATTATAAGCATGAAGCCTGTAAGTTTGGTAGTTGGGGACACCATAGAAGTGCTTATATACATTCAACTCAAGATAAATCCGAGAAAATAATAAGTATGTGGAGAATGAGTTCATGCTCCTAGGGCCACCCAAAGGTAAGCTTACAATGGAAAATGTTCCAACACCTAAGCTTTGTAGAGATAATACAAGTAGATGATGAAGAAGAGGATCACAAGGATAGTGGTGGTTTGGAGCACAGAGGCAGGAGACAACCTCCAAATAAGGAAGAGGTGAGTGCATGAATACTCCACCCCAACCACAAGGAGGAGATGATGAGGATCTAGATGCAATACAGGGAGAGTGCCACTTCAAAAGAGTATTCAAGAGAACAAGGACCCTAGGTGCTACTCCATAAAGTTAAAGCTGAATGAGGAGGTGGAAGAGTCTGAGGAAAGTGCACCAGAATCTCCTACGCATCTAGAGAATGTGGAAGAACCAAGGGATGAAGAAATGAAGGATGGAGAAGAAGGAAAAAAAGAGACATATGAGACATCAAAAGAGACTTCTCATGGTACAATGTAACAGGTTATGAATCTTAACATTCAAATTCCTAAGGGGCCAAGAATGAAAAGAACAAGTGGAAAATATGTTCCACTGGTCATGGGCTATATTTGAGAAACATGTAAAATTATCTGCACCCATTTTCAAAGAAAAGTGACACAAAAGGATTTGTATGGGTGGGAGATGATGGATAAAGATATGGAAACCATGTGTACAAGGAAACAATTATCATGGTTGATGCACATGTATATGGACAAACTAGAATTTGATGTATGTGAAGAGTCGTGTGTATCAAGGAGGTTGAAGAAGACACCTTAGGATAGACACATAATAGTAAAGCCTACTGTTATGTCAGATGAACAAGTGAGAAATGCTTTGGTGAAAGTCTCAATAGAGGTGGCATGACAAAATATGGATAAGGCTGCAACAATTAGGGCACTAAGAGAAGAGCTCAAAACTAAGGATGTAGAAATAACATGCCTAAAGCAAGAAAAAGACTTGGCACAAAAGAAGAATGTTGTTTTCATTAGCATGGAAGAGGAGATTGGGGACAATATCATGAAATCAAAGCCACACTTAGAGCCAAAGGTACCCAAAACATTTCCTTTGGCAATGCATTATGTAAGTACCTTGGTGGACTTAGTGCTTGAAGATGAACCTCTACGCATGTCAGAGCCAAAGAATCCTGAGCAAGAAGCAGAGTGAGAAAAGGATTCAGTGATGAGAAAGATTGCATCATATGAGGGGTTGCTTCAAAGCTTGTCGAGGAACTAAAGAAAGAAGATCAAGTGTTGAATATCGTATAGCCCCATAAGCCGTTATAAGAACCAAGACCATTTTGGAAGACAATGAAGTCTTGAAGGCCATGAAAGATGAGACCTTGGGCCATGTAGAATGATTAGCACTTGTTAAGAAGAATCATGAGGCACCTCTGACAACTCAAGAACCACACAAGGAAAGGCTAGATGAGCTTGGGAAACTCATCGCACAAAATATGGACCTATTAGAAGGAAGAATGACTGCAATGCTCAACATGGTCTTGAAGAATGAGAAAGGAGAGATTGTTGGATGAGCTAGAGTCAATTATAGTGGATATACCGAGAGAAGGAAGAGGCTGCACTTGATGATCGCAAGACTTTAGAGGTGGAAATAAAAGAAGAATATCCGAATTGATTCTTGAGTTGAAGCGAGAAGATCTTTGCGGGGGTAAAGACATTATTTTATTCATAAATATTCTTTTTATTCTTATATTCTTTTATTTATTTTGGAGACAACCATTTCTAGGAAGAAATGCAATTAGTGTGGGGTAATGTTGGTTAGTCAAAATATGGCACCTAGTGAAGAACATACAAAAGGTTCACGTAGAAAGCGCAGATGCGTTCAAAAGCATAAAAGAATAGGAAAGGACTCATGTGTTGAGGACGAGAGATAGGTTCGGGACTTAGCCATTTTCACGATGATGTTCTATTTTGGAGATAGCGTGCCAAACACACAAACCGGTTAGAGACTTGCATGACACACATTGGCTATTTTTGGAGGATTGGCTACAAAGTGCTTTGCATGGATGCGGGATAAAGATAGAATTGTGAACTAATAGTTGACTAAGAGAGATATATTGTTAGCATTCTTGCATGTAAGGCTATTATTGTAAATGACATGTGGATAATAATAACATGTGACCTATTTTGGTATTAGATAAGCGGTGAAGGGAAAGTCCCCACCCTTATAAATATGTAGTGAACTGTGTAACATAGGAGACATGTGAGAATTGAGTTATTGTGAGGTTATGCTACCAAATATGATGCGCACATGAGTGTATACTACTGTTATTGTAAGGAAGCTTCTGTGTATTACTATATTTAATATAATGAGGATTATTAACTTAATCAAGGTGTTAATCATAATTATAGTTTATTACCGCATGAATGATTTCTCTATGATTATTTTTTGACTCATGGTACTTTAAGATCTAGATACGAACATGCACCTTTGTAGAATGATATATTAGTTATGGATCCGAATGCTTCAAGTATTCATCATTTTGACTTCCTACAAAAACAACCCTAAAGAGGGGCACGGTACCTTTATGTACTTTAGGTGAGCACTTAGTCTAAATTTGAGTGATGTGCCATCACACCGAGCTTTCTTGGTAAATTATAGGATGCATCAATCTGTGAAGAACTTGGTGGTCAATGCCATGGAAATTCTTCCCGTAGTGCTCCCTTAAATACAAATACCTATGGAGGAGTATTAGGTACTTTCTTGTGCTTGTGGTTGAATGTATTTAGTCATCTAGATCTTTGAGAAAACTTTGGTTTGTGCTTGAATGCAGATAGATCTCTCAAAACTCAAAGTGACCAACCTAGGAAAAAGGTTATAAAATTGTATATATGGTAACCAAGTGATGGTTAGGGTGACTAGCCTCGGTTGAGGATTAGCGGTTTGATTAAGGCAAGGAGAAATCCTAGGTTTACCCAAAATAGCAGATCCTTACTATTTTCAGCGTGCTCTGATTGTCCATCCGAGCCTCAAGTTATGGTTAGCACTTATATAAGCGGGAGTTTTGTTGGAGAAGGAATAAGAATTTAATGTTAGGGTTAGAATAAATCCTAGTTAGATAAGATAAGTGGAGACTTAGTCATAGTTAATTAATAGACTGAGAATACGTCCATGGTGAGTTGTCTAGGTGAGGTGGCTAGGTGAGGTGTAAATTAACTTAATTAAAGTAATTAAATTGATTAATAATGTGAGGATGAACATTAATTCAATTGTGAGTAATTAAATTAATATGAATGCAAGATAAGAGGTCATGGTTAGGTGAATGCGTTATGTTAATTAATTAAAGGGGACCAAGAAGTGTGACCCAAATTTGGTGTCTACATTTGCCCCTTTTTTTTTAGGTAGATTGGTAGGAAAGTGGGAAAGGAGGAATGCAAGAAAGAATATCCAACAAAAAAATATAAAGAACCTATTAAGTATGTAGAGAAATGATGAAATTAAAATACACTTACTTATATTACAGGCACTGGTTGGTAAAGGATGAGAGTTGTTGATCCATGAAGAACTTGGTGCTCGAGTGCTTGCATGAAAATGCTTCTGAGTGCTCCGTGAATGAAAATGCTTTTGGATGAGTATCGGGTACTTGCAGCACTGTGGTTTAATGTATTCGATCATCTAGATAATGAGAAAATCTCTAGCTTGTGCTTGAATGCATATATCTCTCTCAAAACTTGAAGTTAACAACTTGGGAAAAAGGTTGCAAAACTATATATATGATAACCAATGACGATTAGGGTGACCCGCATTGGTTGAGGATTAACAGTGTCGATTAAGGCAGGAAATCCTAGGTTTACCCAAAATAGCAGATCCTTGCTATTTTAAGTGTGCTCGATTTTCCATCTAGGTCTCTAGTGATGCTTAGTACTTGGATAAGCTGGAGTGTTGTTGGAGAAGGAATATAACTTTAATGTTAGGGTTAGAATAAACCCAATTGGATAAGATAAGTGGATACTTAGTCTAGTTAATTAATAGACTAATAATAAGTCCATGGTGAGGTATCTAGGTGAGGTGGCTAGGTTAGGTGTAAATTAACTTAGTTAAAGTAATTAAATTGATTAATAGTGTGAGGATGAACATTAATTCAATTGTAAGTAATTAAATTAATATGAATGAAGGATAATGGGTCATGGTTAGGTGAATGCATTATGTCAATTAATTAAAGAAGACAAAGGGAAGTGTGACCCAAATTTGGTGTCTACATTTGCCCCTTTTTCAGGTAGATTAGGGGAAAGTGGGAAAGGAGGAATGCAAGAAAGAATATCCAACAACAAAAATATAAAGAACCTATTAAGTATGTAGAGAAATGATGAAAGTAAAATACACTTACTTGTATTTGCGGGCAGCTGGTTGGTAAAGGATGAGAGTTGTCGATCCATGAAGAACTTGGTGCTTAGTGCCATGAATGCTTCTGGAGTGCTCCCGTTAATGAAAATGCCTGTGGATGAGTATCAAGTACTTGCTTGGGCCTGTGGTTGAATGTATTGATCATTTGGATGATGAGAAAATCTCTAGCTTGTGCTTGAATGCAGATAGCTCTCTCAAAACTCGAAGTAACCAACCTGGGAAAAAGGTTACAAAACTATATATATGGTAACCAATGACGGTTAGGGTGACCGGCATTAGTTGAGGGTTAAGCGATGTCGGTTAAGGCGAGGAAATCCTAGGTTTACCCAAAATAGCAGATCCTTGCTATTTTCAGTGTGCTCTGATTTTCCATCTAGGTCTCAAGTGATGGTTAGTACTTAGATAAGTGGGAGTGTTGTTGGAGAAGGAATAGAACTTTAATGTTAGGGTTAGACTAAGTCCAGTTGGTTAAGATAAGTGGATACTTAGTCCTAGTTAATTAATAGACTAAGAATAAGTCCATGGTGAGGTGTCTAGGTGATGTGGCTAGGTGAGGTGTAAATTAACTTAATTAAAGTAATTAAATTGATTAATAGTGTGAGGATGAACATTAATTCAATTGTAAGTAATTAAATTAATATGAATGCGGGATAAGGGGTCATGGTTAGGTGAATGCATTACGTTAATTAATTAAAGGGGACCAAGGGGAGTGTGACCCAAATTTGGTGTCTACATTTGCCCCTTTTTTCATGTAGATTGACAGGAAAGTGGGAAAGGAGGAATGAAAGAAAGAATATCCAACAACAAAACTATAAAGAACCTATTAAGTATGTAGAGAAATGATGAAAGTAAAATACACTTACTTGTATTTGCAGGCCTGGTTGGTAAAGGATGAGAGTTGTTGATCCATGAAGAACTTGGTGCTCAGTGCCATGGCAATGCTTCTTGGAGTGCTCCCATGAATGAAAATGCTTTTGGATGAGTATCAGGTACTTGCTTGGGCCTGTGGTTGAATGTATTCAGTCATTTGGATGATGAGAAAATCTCTAGCTTGTGCTTGAATGTATATATCTCTCTCAAAACTCGAAGTTAACAACTTGGGAAAAAGGTTACAAAACTGTATATATGGTAACCAATGACAGTTAGGGTGACCCGCGTTGGTTGAGGATTAACCAGGTGTCAGTTAAGGCAGGAAATCCTAGGTTTACCTAAAATAGCAGATCCTTGCTATTTTAAGTGTGCTCTAATTTTCCATCTAGGTCTCTAGTGATGGTTAGTACTTGGATAAGTTGGAGTGTTGTTGGAGAAGGAATATAACTTTAATGTTAGGGTTAGAATAAAACCCGGTTGGATAAGATAAGTGGATACTTAGTCCTAGTTAATTAATAGACTAATAATAAGTCCATGGTGAGGTGTCTAGGTGAGGTGGCTAGGTTAGGTGTAAATTAACTTAGTTAAAGTAATTAAATTGATTAATAGTGTGAGGATGAACATTAATTAAATTGTAAGTAATTAAATTAATATGAATGCAGGATAAAGGGTCATGGTTAGGTGAATGCATTACGTCAATTAATTAAAGAAGACAAAGGGAAGTGTGACCCAAATTTGGTGTCTACATTTGCCCCCTTTTTTCAGAGTAGATTGGGGGAAAGTGGGAAAGGAGGAATGAAAGAAAGAATATCCAACAACAAAAATATAAAGAACCTATTAAGTATGTAGAGAAATGATGAAAGTAAAATACACTTACTTGTATTTGTAGGCCTAGTTGGTAAAGGATGAGAGTTGTCGATCCATGAAGAACTTGGTGCTTAGTGCCATGGCAATGCTTCTGGAGTGCTCCGTTAATGAAAATGCTTTTGGATGAGTATCAAGTACTTGCTTGGGCCTGTCGTTGAATGTATTGATCATTGGATGATGAGAAAATCTCTAGCTTGTGCTTGAATGCATATATCTCTCTCAAATCTCGAAGTTAACAACTTGGGAAAAAGGTTGCAAAGCGTATATATGGTAACCAATGTGATTAGGGTGACCCGCGTTGGTTGAGGATTAACGGTGTCGATTAAGGCAGAAATCCTAGGTTTACCCAAAATAGCAGATCCTTGCTATTTTAAGTGTGCTCTGATTTTCCATCTAGGTCTCTAGTGATGCTTAGTACTTGGATAAGTTGGAGTGTTGTTGGAGAAGGAATATAACTTTAATGTTAGGGTTAGACTAAATCCCAATTGGATAAGATAAGTGGATACTTAGTCCTAGTTAATTAATAGACTAATAATAAGTCCATGGTGAGGTGTCTAGGTGAGGTGGCTAGGTCAGGTGTAAATTAACTTAATTAAAGTAATTAAATTGATTAATAGTGTGAGGATGAACATTAATTCAATTATAAGTAATTAAATCAAGTATGAATGTAGGATAAGGGGTCATGGTTAGGTGAATGCATTACGCCAATTAATTAAAGAAGACAAAGGGAAGTGTGACCCAAATTTGGTGTCTACATTTGCCCCTTTTTGAGTAGATGGCGGGAAATTGGGAAAGGAGGAATGCAAGAAAGAATATCCAACAACAAAAATATAAAGAACCTATTAAGTATGTAGAGAAATGATGAAAGTAAAATACACTTACTTGTATTTGTAGGCCTAGTTGGTAAAGGATGAGAGTTGTCGATCCATGAAGAACTTGGTGCTTAGTGCCATGGCAATGCTTCTGGAGTGCTCCCGTTAATGAAAATGATTTTGGATGAGTATCAAGTACTTGCTTGGGCCTGTGGTTGAATGTATTCCATCATTTGGATGATGAGAAAATCTCTAGCTTGTGCTTGAATGCATATATCTCTCTCAAAAAATGAAGTTAAAAACTTGGGAAAAAGGTTGTAAAAGCGTATATATGGTAACCAATGACGTTAGGGTGACCCGCGTTGGTTGAGGATTAACCAAAGATGTCGATTAAGGTGAAATCCTAGGTTTACCTAAAATAGCAGATCCTTGCTATTTTAAGTGTGCTCGATTTTCCATCTAGGTCTCTAGTGATGGTGAGTACTTGGATAAGTTGGAGTTTTGTTGGAGAAGGAATATAACTTTAATGTTAGGGTTAGAATAAAACCCGGTTGGATAAGATAAGTGGATACTTAGTCCTAGTTAATTAATAGACTAAGAATAAGTCCATGGTGAGGTGTCTAGGTGAGGTGGCTAGGTTAGGTGTAAATTAACTTAGTTAAAGTAATTAAATTGATTAATAGTGTGAGGATGAACATTAATTAAATTGTAAGTAATTAAATTAATATGAATGCAGGATAAGGGGTCATGGTTAGGTGAATGCATTACGTCAATTAATTAAAGAAGACAAAGGGAAGTGTGACCCAAATTTGGTGTCTACATTTGCCCTTTTGTTGTGTAGCTTGTAGTATTAAGCAATGCTAAAAAAATAGAAAGTGGTTGCCCCAAGTACAAGTGAGTGTGGGGTTTCCCTGGTAGGGATGAAGGTGAGGTTTCCCAAGTGTGGGTAGAGGTGATCCCCCTCAAACTAGGAGCTAATGAGGTGTTAGACGAAGTCGGTGAGTGGTTTGATAAATGAGTAAGTGATGAAAGTGAGGGTAGGTGGGTTGTAGGTAATGGTATGGTCACTGTGGGTAATGGGTAAGGGTATATTGGGTAATAACTAAGGTTCATATTGGGTAATGGGTAATGGAAATCAAACACACACACACACACACACACACACACATATCTTGCAACACGGTACCAGGTGGAAGATCTTGAAAACTCTACATCGTCCAAGGTCGATAGGTTTATCTAAAAAAGTTTTAAGTGTTTCAGGTATCTAGGGTACATGATATGGTCTAGAAACAAAACTTAGGTTAGGTGTAGGAACATTTAGGTATGATCCGGTACACCAAAGGTTTGGTCGGGATAAACAACATGAAAATAGGCAAGGTAAGGTGATCAGGATAAACAACATGGGTAATAACATCATAAGGTATAACAAGTACACAAATTCCATTATCACAAAAGGAGGTTCATGTTAGGGTATGTAGGTCATGGCACAAGTAAGGTTGAGGTATAGGTAAATAACATGTCCCTAAACACAATTAAGGAAATGTATAGGTAATTTAGGCTTATGGGTAGGGTATTACAAGTGTTGGTAAGGTAACAAGTTATTAGGTGAATTAGGTAGGATTGCATCGAGATCATGTAGGCATGATTGAGTTTAGGTCAGTTAAGCATGGTGGAGTTTAGGTCATTTATGCATGGTTGATTTTAGGTCATGTAGGAATGATTGAGTTTAGGTAGTTAGGCATGGTGGAGTTTAGGTCAGTTAGGCATGGTTGAGTTTAGGTGAGTTAGTCATGATGGAGTCAAGGTGAGTTAGGCATGATTTGGTCATGTTTTTGGGTTTGATTTAATTTCCAAGTGATTGGTAGTATGGAAAATAAATGATGATGTATATGTATGTTGTGGTGTAAATTTCCAAATATTTGATGTCATGGAAATGTGAAATGATGGATTGGATGTTTTGATGATGTGATAAAATGGTAGGTATGCATGTTTTTTGAGTGTTTAATTTCCTAGTTTTGTGTAAAATGGAAAACTAAGGTAGCATGTGAATAGAAAAGGGGGAAATTGGTTAGGGTAAAGAGTGGTGAGCTAACCTCCAAGGGCCCCATGCCCTCGGAGTGCTACCTACATAGCCCCGACGAAAAGGGGCCTCAGGCTAATGTAGTTCTCCCATAAGCTAGGGAATAATATGATGAGGTAGAGGGATGGGTTGGTAGGTTGTAGGCATGATTGATTCTAGGTCAGTTAGGCATGGTTGAGTTTAGGTCATTTAGGCATGGTTGAGTTTAGGTCATTTAGGTATGGTTGAATTTAGGTGTCGAAGGCTTGGTCCTGTATAGGATAATCAACAAGTAATGAAGAAGGTGATTGGTAAGAGGTGAAAAAATCCACCTAATTGACAAGAACCATAACAAGTCTATCATACCAAAGATGGGCTTATGAATGTAAGACCCTAAAGGCAGTACATGATTGGCCATTCTAAGGGTGAAGAAAGTCACATGATCACAAAATGTCACATTTGCAAAGCACGTCCCTTGAGTGGGCAGGAAATTAGGGTGAAAAGGTGATGAGGTGAAAATAATTTGGTTTTAGTGTAACCTAGTGTGAGACAACATGCCTATTTGGCAAGAGACCCAAGATCAAAATAGGCAAGTCCATGACAAAAAAGTTGTCTTTTTTTACTTTTTTATAGTGATCGATGCGAGAAGTCTATATGGGATGAGTAGATTATCTTCTTGAGGTGTTCGTGAAGTGATCGATGTGGGAAGCTTCTAAATTTTTTTATTTAATTTTTCAAGAACAGTCTTCTTTTTATAATAGATAATGTACAATATGGCTAGATTTGCATAGATGTCCTTCGAGGGAGATCTCTTTATAGCAAAGTGAAATAGACAGAGTAGATGTCCTTTTTGAGGGAGTCATCTTTTTGCTAGAAGTTTGAATCAAGGAGTTGAATCCCATTTTACTTTTGAAATTGTTTTGTTTTTGGACTTTTAGGTCATGGAAAATACTATAGAAAAAGATGGGATCTTGTGTTGAAGACAAAACCATATCACACATAGGTTAACTATGCAAGAGAGAGTTTAAGGAATGAAAAATCATGGGATTCCATCTTAAAAAATATGAGAAGTATCCACTAGAATCATGCCATGAGTTGAATCTGTGGTACTCATATTGAAGACAAGGATGAAAAAGTGACGGGTATTCACATGATTCTTGTTTAGTCGTTGATCCTTAAAATAGGTAAAATGGAAGGTGAATGATGCTCAAGAGATGAGAATTTTAACTAGATAGAATGTGATATAGGACTTGATTCAACAATAGAATGGTTGAAGATGAAAGGTATTGAGTGGCCGAGGTTTAGGTTTACCTTCAAGTGAAGACAAATGATACGCATCGATCCATAGATATGAGTAACGATATATGGTCAAGCAATTAGAGAAAATTTTTCCACGTTTACATTTCTCCTCTTTTGTTACATGTTGATTTTCCTTACGGAAGAGGTCACCGACCAGGAAGGTTCATTCATGGACATGTTTATTCAGAGGCACGTTTGATACATTTTTGGTAGTTTTGGAGTTGATCAAGATCATTTAGACAACGTTCATCTAATAACTTCGAGTTTTGCCAAACGGTCATGGAAAAATTCATCATCATTGAGCATCTCTTTGAGTGAGGTACGAAGAGATAAAAACGGACTTCAAGAGGGAGAATATCCTCTATACCTTTGTTGAAGACCCGGTCTCATATTTTGCATCGTACCTGTCACTAGAGTTCCTGTAGATTCTTGTTTTGACAGAAACTTCTAAATTCAGTTGATTTGGCACGTTTGGCTCTTGATCCATGCAAATCCATGTTTCACTCGTCAGACCTGTACATTAATCGATCTCAATCTGAGCTCCATTAGCTCCTGCCGACTTCATCAAAGGTTCTATGCACCAGTTTTCTCCAAGTTTGAAACGTGTCTCCATATATCCATGTGCAAGTGTGCAGCGTAGGGGACGGCTTGATAGGAATTCATGCATGGAACACATATCCTATAAAAGACTATTAGACAAATTCATGGTGAATGGTCATAGTTTTCTATAAAGTAGAAGGTACCGGTCATAGCCTCTACATTAATTAAAATTTTAAATCTCATAATGAGTCAACGTTTATTGTTTAGATCAAAATATTAATTGCCATATATATTTAGACCTCATAGTTAAAGAAATTGTATTTGAAAGTCATGTAGTCTTTCATGTGTCTTCTCTAAGAGTTAATGTGTCCAAGTTGTATGGTGTCAAAATTTGTTCAAGTAGTCTTATTTTCAAAGTTTGAGTCAAATTAAATTTGTCTAAGTCCTTTTATGTCTTATAAAAACCAATATTTAATTAGTTTTTCAATCGTTTAATTGTGTCTCTTATTTTGCGAAAAGTCATTATATTTATTATAGAAGTTGTTATTAGGGTGTCATTCGTAAAGAGTCAATCAGATTTTCGTCTCATTTCAAGTCTAGTCATGTCATTGTAAATAGTTCAAAGAGTCGTAAAATTGTTAAAAAAAAAAAAAAATTGCCTGCATTTCAACTGGATGCACTATCGGTGGAATCCGACGTCCGTTGATATGCATTTGAGCTCCATGATCAAATCCAACTGAGCTAGCAGCATGAAACCGGAGGATGGAGGCAATCGAGGTTGGAGGTCATTCAGCGACCTCTCGTCAGTCACCAACGACGAGGCCGCATATCAGCTTTGGTGACATGTGTGTGTGCAGTTTGATTTTAGTGCTTCCAGTGTGGTGTGCTTCTGTTTGCAGTGTTCATGATTGAATAAGTGGAAATTTCACATTGAGGGGGGGAACATGATTCCAATGTTCCATTTCTAGTATGTCAGTTTTTTCTATGTATGTTTGAGCAACAGATGTCAGCAGAATTTCCTATGTTATTCCTTGCAGTGAGATATTGATGAGGGCTGAGAATAGTACTTTGCATATCATGATGTGGTTGTAGGTAAACCACTTGAAAACCTTCATTTGTGGTTTGTGGTAAACCAATTGCAAAACCACCATTCTTGGTTGTTGGTAATCCATTCACAAAACCATCACTTTGTGGTTTGTGGTAAACCAATTGCAAAAACCACCATTCTCGGTTTGTGGTCAACCATTTGCAAAACCATCCTTGAGGTTTGTGATCATCCTGTGAAAATCACCAGATCATGAGCAGGTGCAAGTATAAGGCAGGTTTTCCCCATGTTCGCACTAAGGGGGGAATGTTAGGAAATATAATTAGTTAGTGCTCCACATTTATAAATATATATGGGTGATGTAAATGTTAATGTGAGTTGTTTGATAAACAACTCATATAACAATATTAGTTTGGGTGAGTTTTAATAACTCACGTATATAGGTGTTGAGAGAGAGATTTGTGGGAGTGTTGTTGAACAACCTCCTTGTTTTTAGGAATGCATATTCCTATATATGTACATAATCCGGTGATATGAATTGAACAACAGAGCATTATTGAGTTTCGGTGGTGAGGAACACCAAAGAAAAAAATGATTTGATGATTGATGAATTCACATATTTTCTCGATTTTGTAGAAATAAGAGGTACAACTTCCACCCATTTAGTGTAATATTCGGTAGCAGTAATAATCCATTGATGACATTGAGAAGAATGAGGATTAATCTCTCCGACAAGATCTAAACCCCATTGAGAGAAAGGCCAAAGGTCTCGTGTGACCTGTAAGGCATGACTAGGTGTGTGATGAATATTAGCATGTTGCTGACACTTCACACAATGTTTGACATAATCACAACAATCATGGTTTAAGGTGGGCCTATAATAGCCGGGTAGAGAATGTGTTCAAGGACACTAAACCATGAAGTGACCCCACAAATTCCATCGTGAACTTCCTTGATGGTGTAAGGAATTTCATAACATGTAAGGCATCGTAAACGGATCCGTTAAAGCCATGTTTATAAATAAGACCACCCATGATGACATAAAAGAGATACTTTTGAGAAATGCTCATTATCCATTGCGGTAAGATCTAACAAGTAGAATGGAAAGGGAAAGGTAGTCAACAAAATAATTATACCAAAGGTCACGTGGGTCGAGTTCAATGGTTCGATAAGGTTGACATCTTAAAATAAATAGGAAGGTGATAATAGCCTTTGACTTTGTGACAAATATTTTCGAGTTGGAGGGTGAAGCAGTATCTAAGAAGTAAGGAAGGCCATGGTATCCACAAATTTATTAGTGAAATGTGGGGTGGTTTGAAGTTCATAAAGGTCAAAGGTAGTAAAAGTATGTCAACATGAACCTTGTACTTTTAAGTATCTCGTTATGATACTCGTATATACCATTAACTTGGTTCACAACCAATTGAGATTAGCCAAAGATATTAAAAGATATAACTTCTAAGGCGATGACGACTTGAAGACCTAATATAAGTGCTTCATATTCGGTGATATTGTTAGTACAATCAAAATCTAGTTTGAAAGATAATGGCATAGGCTCACTTTGTCAAGAGGAAATGAGGATAAATGGCGGCAGCACCCCACGATGACATTTGAAACCATCAAAAAATAAGGTCATCTGGTAAATGGTATCATCCAAAGAGAGGGTAGTGATGGATTCATCTGGAAAATCAAAGTTAGAGGATTTATTACGAAAGAGGTGCGTCTGCAAGTTGGTCAACAATGGTTTGTCCTTTGATAGATTTTTGATGGATGAATTCAAGTTCTAGGTCTATAAGAAGCATAAGCCAATGTGCAACACGTTGATGTTGATAGGGCTTGGTGTACATGTAATGTAAGGGGTCAATATTGGTGACAATGAAGGTTTTTGGTTAAGTAGGTAATGACACAGTTTAGTGGCAATAAAAACTAAGGCTAAGAAGATTTTTTTGGCATGAGTGTATCTAGTTTCGTATTCTAAAAGTGTACAACTTATATAATAAACCTGATTATTCCCTATGTTTCTCATCACGATGAGCGAGCATGGCACCCAAGGAATGATCAATGGTAGAAATGTAAAGGTAAAATGGTTGGTCATCCTTAGGTGGAATGAGCATAGGGGTTGGAGGAGGTATTGTTTTAAGGAGTCAAAGGATTTGTGGCATTCATCATCCCATTTTATGGAGACATCCTTTTGAGGAGATGATGAAATGGGTGACAAAGAATGGAAAGCTATGAAATAAAACGCAGCGAATAGATTATAACTTTCCTTGCAAACCACGAAGTTGATGAAGGTTAGTAGGTGGAGGAATTTAGAGAATAGCCTTAATTTTAGTGGGGTAAACTTCTATGCCACACAAAGAAATGATAAAACCAAGGAGCACGCCAAAAAGGATAGAAAAGACACACTTCTTGGGTTGAAGGTGAACATAATATTTGATAAGACAGTTGAAGATGACCTTAAGAAATGTAAGGTTTTCAGCATGATGTTTTTATTTGGAAAGAAGATCGCCAACGCAATATTCCAATGTGTAATGCATAATGTCATGAAAAATATATGTCATGCTTTGTTGATATGTAGCACTAACATTTTTAAGGCCAAAAGGCATGACACGATAGCAGAAGGTCCCTCAAGGAGTGATGAAGGTGGTTTTGTGTTGATCTTTTGGGGCAAGTAATATTTGGTTATAACCTGAGAAACCATCCATGAGTGATAAAATCTCATGGCCGATGGTGAGATCAACTAGTTGGTCAATACTAGGTAGAGGAAAGTCATCTTTGGGGCAAGATAAGTTAAGGTCATAGAAATCTATGCAAATGTGGAGTCCCCCTATCACTTTTGTGACAGGAACAATGTTAGAGATCCATTGGGGATAATCAATGGGTAGGATGAAGGAAACCAAAAGAAGGCATTGGATTTCTTCTTTGAAAAGAAGGGAAATGTGAGGATGCATTTTCTGCAACTTCTTTTTCATGGGTTTATCTTTAAGAATAGTGACAATATTATGGAACATAATGTTTAGGTCAATCTTTGGGCATATTAGCATAGGACCAAGCAAAATCATTGTTATTATCCTCGAGGAAAGAAGTAAAATCTTCCTATTCAACAACATCTAAATATTGGCCTATCTTTAGAATATACGGGTCACCCTGAGTGTTACTATTGATTTCAATGGTCGATTCATTTAACATGGTTTCTTTCTCAGAAGGTAACGACTGGTGAATATATGAATCTTTTGCACCAAGGTTGGTGAGAATAGACTCATCGTCTCGATATTGAATGAAATTAATAGAAGGTGTATCCTCATCGATCATGTCAGGATACATGAAGGGAAGAGAAGAGGGAACCTTTTCATCTTGTTGATAAGTTAGAGGTCGTAGAGAAATGGTGTTCAATAAAAACAAAGTTAGGAGGAATGGATTTTGAATCCATAGAATCTATGGGTGAAGGCGGTGAAGTTAGTGAACATGGTGAAGAAGTTTTATCATCGTCAATGATTTCGAATCGGGCCTTCTTGGAGATGGTTTATAAAATCCAATACCACTACCGTCTTTGTGTTTATGGGTGGTACACTGGATGACAGTATGACAAACTTATTCATAGAAACTAAAACCAAAACCCTTCCATACACAACGATGGAGGAAGGTTTGGGTGAAGTGGCGATTGGTGAGAGATTGAAGGTCAGATGAAAATGGTCACATTTGGGAAGGTGGCTCGGGTGAGTAGGTAGAAGTATCAAGTCCCCCATATGTTAAGTTGGTGTGAAGGTGGGGAGGACCATAAGGGAAAACCTCACCTATGCGGTGATCATAGCGAGGATATGGCCAAGGTTACCATACTCTTGAGGAGTAAGGAATGTGTCGATGTTGTACAAGAGATACTCCCCCAGTGAGACATTGAAAAACACATTCGAAGGGATTGGTAGTCGGTATGTGGGTAGAGGAAATAGATGAATTCTTGGGTGGAAAAGAATAATAAGCATTGGATGGTTGAGAAGTAGATGTGTTAGTGGTTGGGTTAGTTGCAGAGGCTATGAAGATAGTAGGAATAGAGGGGTTAGGTGTGGGAGAGGTAGTAGAAACGTTGGTGGATGGGGCCGTGGGTGAAGGAGATTGTTGAGGGTCACAATCCTTGCCATTAATAATGTAAATCTAGGGCTGGTTTCGATGGCTGTATGCATTAAGAGAAGAAGATCTTGGAAAGCAAATCCTTTAAACACAAACCAAACTTGCATAAAATAAATCACACTTACAGAAATTGAAAGCCACACTTGCAGAAATAAAGGCACACTTGTAGAAATAAAGTTTGCATAAAATAAATCACACTTGCATGAAGGAAATAAAACTTGTAGGAATTTAAACACACTTGCATAAATTTAAACACAATTGCATAAATTGAAATTGCTTGAATTGGAAATAAACATAATTAAACGAAACACCTGCAGGTTCACAACAGACTAAATTTTCACAATACAAAAATAAAAACAATACAACAAAATGAATTACAGACAAATGAATAAACATAAACATAAATACATAGATCCATCTTCCTTGAAATGAGTGGCCAACTCATTTCTTGGAAGAGGATTTAAATCATACTTCCGATTTTAAAACTACAAAATATTTGAGAGGAAAGAATAAATCTTTATTTCTTGGGAGAAAGAAAATTACATATCTCAGTGTGGAAGGTTGCATTTATAATTCATGCATCCAACCAACTCCTTATTTTAGGAAATACAATCTAATCTTATCTTTATTCCAATCCTAACAACTAAGATCTCCATCTCCACAAAATATGGAGAGAGATATATTATTGAAGTCAAATCTTATCTTGCTTATTTTAGGAAGATTTACTCCCAAATCTTCTCCTTGCTTTTTGGTAATAAGAATCATAATGATTTTATTCTTCTACATTATTGGAAGGAGGTTTTTCCTCAAAATATGATTTTGACCAAATACCTTTCCCAGATTTTCCATTTGACTTTTCTATTTCTGTTTATGGAACTTTTAGTGCTCATCTGATACAATTTTCCTAGCTCGGCTCACTCACTAAAAGTTAGATCTCTCTTCATTGGTAAAACTTGTAGTAAATTTGAATGAGGTTTTTGTTAAACACATTGCTATGAACAAAAAAATCTCTCATATTTCCCATTGGAATCTCTGAGTTTTCACAATCCCTCAAAAATTTCATTCCGTTGATGCAAGTTCCGAGAACTAAAGTTGTCATTCCTTTTATGCAAGTTCTAGAACTAAATCTGCAAGTTTCGGAACTAAATCTGATTTGTCCATGAATTGAAAGTTCTGGAACTAACTGTCATTCAATTGATACAAGTTCTAAAACTAACTTCTATTCAATTGATACAAGTTATGGAACTAAATTTGTGAGTTAGGAACTAAACTGCGAGTTCCGAACTAAACTGCAAGTTAGGAACTAACTCTGTGAGTTAGGAACTAACTTTCGAAGTTCGTAGCTAACTTAAAACAACTATAACTTTTGCATGCTACATCGGATTGAGATGATTATTTTTGAACTTACATAATTTTTCAACAGGAATCGAATATGAAATCAGATTTGATTTTAACTATATTGTTCATGATCAATTCCACTTTTCCCAATACTAGAATTATCTTTCCTTTGTGGTGCATACACAAGACTTTGCATCTTTTCCTAAATAATAAATATGATTAGTCATCAATACGAGATAACAAAATATTTCTAAATAATGAACAACATATATATCCTATACTCTATCTTAAGCAAACTATAAGTTCCTACATTACATTTAAATCCACTTTCAAAGGTAGCTTGGAAGGACAAAATAATGGTAATTTATGGCCAATTTATGGTTTCATCGAGAGATATAGCAGTTTTTGTGGATGCCTTAACTAGTATAAGGACATCATTAGGTCTATACAACATGTTATAGGTTTTGAATGGTGAAGGGTTAGCTGAAATGGTATAGTTATGTCCTTCATGTTCAAATTTTACACAATGATGTAAGGTTGAAGGAACATAACCCATGACGTGGATCCAAGGTCGTCTAAGCAATAGGTTGTATTGTAATTCCCCTTATAAGATGTAGAATAATTCTGGAATGGTATAGGGGCCCACACAAATGTGGAGAATGATAGTTCCAAGGGTGGAAGTTATGGCATCATTGAATGAACACATCATAATTGGGTTATTATACATGTAATTGGTAGGGATGCACATTTGGTTATACACATGGGAGGAGATAATGTTGATGTTGGCACTACCATCGATCATAATGCATCAAATACATATATTATCAATGTAGACAGAAATGAAAAGGGTGGGATTAGGATCATCTAATTGGAGAGGTACAATCTCGTTGTCAGAGAAAATGAGAGCAAATACTTGATGAGTGGTAGAGGGTGCAAAGGAGGGGGATGAAGTGGTGAGAGAGGCCAAATGGTGAGGAGTGATCATGGAGGCCACATGCGTAGGGTTGTTAGGTAAAACCTTGATGGATTGTAAAACCTCCATGAGGGCATGTCGGTAAGACTCAAAGGTTTGGACAAGGTCATATAATGAAAATTTGAGAGGAGATTGGTGCAACTGTTTGATCATTATACAATGGATGAGATTGTGTTTTTAGTTTACTTTGGGTAGGATGTTTCTTGGCCAAGGTGGATGGGTGAGGTACTAGGATAGATGGAAGTGGTGAAGGTGAAAGAAGGGTAGTAGGCGAAACTAGTGTATGTGGCCTAGAAGGTTGGGTCTTCCTTTTAGGTGGAGGAATGGTTTTTGCATGGGCTTGTGAGGATGTGGCTAAATCTAATTTGATAGGAGGATGGAATAGGCTTGATGTCGGCATGACACCTAATGTGGTAATGGTTTTGGGGAAGGTATGGGTGATGACAAAGGTTTAGGTGTTGGAAAAAGTTCAATTGTTGGTAAGGGTTTAGGTGTGGGAAAAGGTGATGAAGAAGAGGCCATTATGAATGGTATGGGCATGGTTGGTTTGGTTGTCTAAAACACCTTTGGATAAATCATGGAGGTATTAGTAGACAAAATTTGCATTTGGGTTGAAAAAGGTAGCGAAGGCATCCCAAAGCATGGAATTATCAACATAATCCAAGTGGTCAGCCAGGCATGAAAATGACATTGTTGTAGGAGGAGATGATGTTGAATTGGTGGTAATCCCTATAAAGAATGTCTATGAGATAGGGAAATGGTTGGCTTCAGAATCTATGGGTAAGAGAGCCAAGAGAAAATCAACAGGATCTGGAAGGATAATGCCGAATTGTCACCAATGGGCGTGGACGCTTCTAAAGGATCTTTGATTGATAGGGAAGATGATGAGTGGGATAAGGTAGGTTCCTCTTTCAGTGGAGAGGAAGGGGAGTATGAATCTCATATGGGTTGTTCGTTAGGTTGAGAGGTGTGTGGGGAAATGACATCGGCTAATATCACATACTCCTCCATGGGTAAAGGGGAAAATGAAGGGGACTCCTCTATAGGTAAAGGAGTAGATGAAACATGATCCTTTGTGGGTAAAGGATCTCATGCAAGAATCTCCTCAATATATGGGATAGGAGGAAATTGAGGATGGGCTGGTCCAAATTTGAAAACAACATGAACTTCATAGAAATTACTATCATTAGTCGAAGGTTCACCAGTTTGGTTAGATGACGGGGTGTGATTAGGAAATAACTTCTTGAAGATATGCAAGTTCTGATTAGCTGGTGCATTCGGGTTGTCCAAGATGATATCTCCATTGTCTAACATTTCTTGGATGATGTTTTTGAATGTTATACAATTACCATCGCTATGACCTTTAACACGATGATAGTTATAATAATCATGTTCTTTGTACCATGCTGGAATAGGATGAGTGGGGTCAAAACCAATATGTGGTTTGATGGGTGGAAGAGAAATTACTTCGAATTTTAGAAGTTTTTCTAAAATTGAAGAATAGGGCTCTCCTATGGGAGTGTACTTTCGTTGCTCCCACCTAAACTGGAAATCTTGAATGATAGAAAGGTTAGAAGTAGGCTTTGATTGATTGGATGGGTGAGATGGGCCATCTTTTAAAGCTACTTTGCATTAGTAGATCCTTTAGATTTGGAATAATTTTTTTGGGGTTTGGAAGAGGAAGAAGCGTCATTTGAATTTAATGTAGCATTTTTTTACGTAATTGAATTTTATTCTCTTCTATGGCACAAATTTATAGTTTTATAGCCATGGTGAATGCCTTGTCAAATGTGTGGAAGGTTTGAATTTTGAGAGTGGGTGAGATGCGTCCGGCACAAGCCCCAGTAAAAACTCTATAAACTCGGTTTGAGGAAGTTGGAATATGAGTGGTTGATGAGGCTTTGCAAACGAGTGATAAAATATGCAATAGATTCATCTTCGTATTTTTGTGTTGAGTACAAGTCAGTCATGGTGATATTCTTGATGATATTGATAAAAAAATGGTCCAGGAAGGCTTGAGCCACTTGGTTGAATGAGTAAATGGAATGTCTAGTTAAACCACTATACAAATCCAACGTAGGTCTTGTCAAAGACATTGGGAATTTTTGTAAGAGTAGAGCATCGTCATGAGAGATTAGATAACACCCATGTTTGAAAGACCACAAGTGTTGCTCTGATCTTCTTCTTTGTTGAACTAGTTGAATTTGGGCATTTCCCAATGTATAGGGTATGGACAAATGGGAATGCGTAGGGTATGGTCAAGTTGTGATACCATGGGTGGTAAGGTGGAAGAAGGTAAGGCCAAGCTATTACTAGCCAACACACGAAGTGGGTGTGAGGGTAGGAGGAATTGACACAGGCATGTCATCTACTAGTTATCTTGATGAATCTTGAGTAGATGAATGGGAGAGATAATATTGTAAGGCAACAAAGTTTTGTTCAAGGAGTCTTGTGAACTCCTCGTCACCGGTATTGATGATGATGGACTGAGTAGGATCCATAGGTGACAAGATGGAAGGTGGCGATGGGCTAGGTGGGAGCAGCGTAGAAGGCTTACATGGAATACAAGCGGGTTGGCTTGGCTACGACTCAAAAACATGTGAGTTGGCATATGCTTTGTAATCTGCTCTCTATAAATGACACAAAAAAATAGAAGGAATGGAGAAAAATAGTTTTAAAAGGTGAAAATTGGTGTTGTTTTAATTTAAAATTAAAATACAGGAATCGATAGTGGTTTCGTTAACGATGATGGTGATAGAGGGTGGCCAATGATGGTTAGGGTGACCGATACCGATTATTATGGAATAATCAAAAAATTGATAAATGTGGTAATAACTGATGAAAATGAAGAAAAATATGGATTTGATAGTGATTTCACAGACCCAGAGGTATGATGATGTATCTGAGAAACCCTAGAAAGAATAAAAAAGTGATGAGTGATTTTTGGTGAAATAACCCAAAAAGCATGTAACCAACAATGATTAGGTAAATTGATGATAGTCGGATGTAAAGCGGTGACGGTCATTGGACCAATGTTGGTCACTGTGAATTTCAAAAATATGGAGAAAGTTGGGATTTAGTGACTTAAATCAGATAGAATACCAACCCATAAACCTAATTATGGTAATGATGAACCTTGACACACTCAGAAATAGTCGGAATACACCAACTATGATTGTGGAGTGTTGAAGGAAGAAAATAAATGGAGAAAACGACCTCTCAACTCAAAACACAAATAAAAAAACCAAGAAACACGAAATCCTATTGGTGAATTTTATGTTTTAGCTTATGCTATTTAGGAATGACTTATGAATATAACAATTTTTTTGGTTTGATAGAAGGTGCCCTATGAAAATCCAAGAACTAAGGATGGTTTCAGGTAAATTTTGGTGGGGGCGGTCCTTTCTATGAGATAATGACTAGACAGAGAAACTAACTGGGTGCCCACTGTCAATCCTCCGAATTGTGTGATTGTTGACAACTTCTTCCGGGTAGGATGATGTTTAAGAAGATGTGTAAATTATTTAATTGGTTTGGTATAAAGAGTGTGAAAATTGAACTATGATTGAATTATTCAACCATCAACTGGGCATAACTTTCAGTGTATAGGTTACCCTCAATTAATGTGAGCTACAATGCAACAAACCATAAGGAAATGTAAAATTTTTCAAGCCCAAATCCACAATTACGTTTGATGTAGAAAATGGTGAATAGGAAGAGGGATGTTCTTTCACTAATGCAATGCATTAGAAAGAAAGTGTGTTCTTTTAAAAGCACCAAAAACACAATTTATTTTAGACATTAGAAAGAAGGAGAATATTTCAGAGAAGAAAATTAATGTGAATACTTTTAGAGGGAAATAAACACACAATTTTTAGCTAGGGATGAACAAATGCAACAGAACTCGATGGGTCCCACTGGCATCCCAAAATGTTTCACCAAATTTTTGCGAGATAATGAAACAAATAAGGGTAAATAGGCCAAGGAGGAATACCTATTGTCACGTGGTTGAAGGTTGAGTGCACACATTCTAATTTCTGATCCAAACTGATTGTGTGAGCTTCCTTTGGCTAGGAGGAACTACCTGTAATGCAAAGCAAGACCACAAGATACAATCAATAGAAAAAGGTTAGTGGATTTCCTAGCATGAGCTAGATCCAAGAAGTGTGATACTTCCTTGATGGTCATCAATCCATTGATATATATATATATATATATATATATATATAATTCAATATAAAATAAATGAACATGCAAATAAAAGAATCTAATGCTAGTGTTCTGATTTAGGTATCTCAGATTACTATTAATGTCAATCCAATTAAATGCTTTAATAATTAAACTGGTGAAGGCCCCGGGTCAGATTGTTGGTTGGGTAGGTGGTTTGAGAGTCACAGACAGGGTCTGGGTAAGATGTGGTGCAGTTTGGGTTGATTTTGGATGATTAGGAAACTTCTGGTTAAGTAAGTTTACTAGACACGAGATCGATGGTGATCATGGTGTGACTAATGACGGTTTAGGATGACCAATATCGGTTACTATGGATAATAGCAAAATGTCAAAAGTGGGTGTCTAGGCTCTCTCTATGTCTACAAAAAGAGTTGGGAATGTTTGTGGTGAGGTTGTAGGTGGGGTATCAGGTTTGGGTGAGGTTTTGTGAGTTTTGGAGGCTGTTAGGGGAGGTTTAGTGAAAGTTGATAGGAGACACAATAACCAATGTTAGTTTAGTGACCGATGTCATCAAGAAGAGAAACCGATGATGGTAAGGTAATCGATGTTGGTAGGGAAAAATAGGTGGCAATTAAATAAAATTGGTTTTGGGCTTCTCTCGTGATTGCACGAGAGAATGGAGGGAGGATGGTTAGGATCATAAAACTACTAGGAAGGCTCGGGAATGCGTAAAATTTAGCTACGGAGAGACAAAAGGTGGTGGGTGGTAGGTTGGGTATATTTGAAGGAAAGAAGATCCAAAAAAAAAAAGATAAAGAACCTATTAAGTAAGTATAGAAATGATGCAAGTCAAATACACTTGTATTTGTAGGCCTGGCTCTCGGTGAAGGATGATAGTGGTTGATCCATGGAGAACTTGGTGGTTAGTGTCACGAAGATGCTTCTCAGAGTTCTCCCATGAATGAAAATGACTATGGATGAGTATCAGGTACTTTCTTGGGCATGTGGTTGAATGTATTTAGTCATCTGGATGTTGAGAAAATCTTTGGTTTATGCTTGAATGCAGATAGCTCTCTCAAAACTTGAAGTGACCAAATTGGGAAAAAGGTTACAAAACTGTATATATGGTAACCAACGGCTTGTGAGTTAGGGTGACTGTTAGGATTAATAGTGTTTCACATTATAAATCATATATTATTATATGTAAATGTAATATTTATAATATTACATTAATATGAGGATGTAAATGAGTTGTTATAAATAACTCATATATTAGAGTTCGCATATAGTTTTGTTATACTTGTGAATATTATTCTGGATATTTGTTATAACACCTCCCTAAATAATCGAGGTTGTTTTCCTATCTTGTATGGCTATATAATAGCATGTGTAATGTTTTCATATTATGTTGAATAGAATATATTTTGTTGTGTTAAATCTGGTGCTCTGCTCACATTTGGTATCGTGAGCGAGATGAGATAGTGGTAGAATGTGCATATGGAAACTATTCTAAATTGAAATTTTAGCTCATGTGTGGTATCAATCGTATTGAAAGCTTGTATGGAGTAAGTATCGACATAAATCATTTTTTTGACACTCACCATTCATATAAAGGTGTCTCGGTATTGTTGTTAAAAGTCAAAGTTACAAGAAATGATATTGAATTGCTCGTATCATCATTTGGAAAGATGTTAGATATTAGTTGAAGTTTTGGATCCCCATTTTATATCGGTTTAGAACACATCACACCTCCATCTGCGTGCATCCCATAATTGAGGCATTTGAACTGGTCTTGATACATGTTTTTGAAGATTTACAAATATCTCCTTCTTCGTAGAGATCACATCCATGTTAATGGCCTATAACAAGGTAAATTATTGAATCTCAAGCGAGTTATGACTTTGGATTCAATTCCCTTGACTTCGACACAAGAACATCGAATCAGCCTTTACTGGTAGATTTTAAATCGGTTTACAATAGCGCCAAAGTCTTCCATTCACGTGCAGTGCACTGTCAATTTTTATTACAAGGGGTCTTCAATCATCATCTCCACATTTATAGAACCGTTGCATGTCGTATTCTCAGAATATGCCTACAAATTTTGTATATAATTCTCCCTACATATGTGTACACCAACATTCCATGACCGGTTTTCATGAATTCTTCATCTCAAAAGATCTCGCATCAATTAAAAACATGGGAAAAGTCATCCTCGAAGTCAGGTTGTAGTTAAGAAGGTTGTTTGAATTTTTTATTAGAATGAGTTATTGCATCTTTGATCTAAAGTCTATAGTTTGTTATTAGTCTATTTAAGTCATGTCATTATAGCTTGATATGTGTTAAAGGTCTCTTTATTAGTGTTGTATATAAGAGTCAATTGTAATTTGTCATCTAGTCTAAACTTAGAGTCATTTTAAAATTGTCACAAATTTATTCAAAATAGATTTTTCATATCATGTAAAGTCTTTTATTTAAAACTATCCCATATTCATTATAAGTTTTGTATTTTAAGTCAATTTTTATATTAAAATGCCATTTGTGTAGAGAATTTGGAAGTTGGTAATTTAATAGGTGATCTTAGGATTTGTAATGTTATCATGTTTAAGAGTCACTTAGTCAAAATTAAGTTATAGTCATATTTGTTATGTTGTTGAAAGTATTGTTTTAGTCGTTAAGTGTCATTATTTTGTGTTAGTAATTTTGTTGTCAAAGAGTCGGATCGAGTCTTTGTAGAAGTCTGAAAAATAAAAAAAAATTGCCTCACTTTTCAATAATTAGACGCATTTTCACTTGTACACAACGTCCATCTTGTGGAGGTATTTTTAGCTCCAAGATCACATTCGGCTGAGTTAAGATCGCCAAAATTGGAGGATGGAGGTCAAACAATTACCTCTCGTCATCACCAACAATGGGGTCACATGAAGTCGTGGGGGCATTTTGTGGTGTGATTTTGCTATCGATTATGTGCTTCAATTTTTACAGCTTTATAGTTTTCAATAAGTGGAAATTTCACATTGAGGGGGGAACATGATCCAATGTTCCATTTCCATTTTTTTAGTTGTGTATGTGATTATTCCTACATAAATTCCCCAATGAAAAACATAGTGAAGAAGAGATAGCACAGTGAAATTCAACGTCATGAGTCTTGATAAGGTAGAATAGTTAGATGTGTTCTTGTTCGTACCTAGGTTTTTGGTTAGCCTCAGTAAAACCATTTAAGATTGTTCAAATGTGTTCTTGCTTGAATTCCAACATTGCTAGGTCAAATGTCTTCCTAGAGTGATCTGGTTGATGAACATATGATTCTGAGCGTGTTCCCATTCTCGTCGCCGATGTGTTCCCGTAAGTGCATGGTCGATAAAAATTTTACGTGTTCCTTCTTCTACCTTTAGTTCAATTGTGTGCCAAGATCATGAGTGCGCAATGGTAACAAACTACAGAGGAAGTGTGATTTTTTTGCTACCATGTAAACATTAAGGGGGAGAATGTTAGGAATATTAATGTTCATATTAAGGGGGTGAAGATTAATGATTAATAATGTTCACACTAAGGGGGTGAATGTTAGGATTAATAGTGTTTCACATTATTAATCATATATTATTATATGTAAATGTAATATTTATAATATTACATTAATATGAGGATGTAAATGAGTTGTTATAAACAACTCATATATTAGAGTTCGCATATAGTTTTGTTATACCCATGAATATTATTCTAGGATATTTGTTATAACACCTCTCTAAATAATTGGAGGTTGTTTTCCTATCTATATGAATATATTATAGCTCAGTGTAATGTTTTCATATCATCCGAATAGAATATCTTTTATTGTGTTAAATCCAAAGGCTCTACTCACAGGTGATCGGCATCGGTTGAGGATTAACCGATGTTGGTTAAGGTGGGAAATCCTAGGTTCACCCAAAATAGCAGATCCTTGCTATTTTCAAGTGTGCTCGATTGTCCATTTGGGTCTCAAGTGATGGTTAGTGCTTAGATGATTAATAGTGTGAGGATGAATATTAATTCAATTGTAAGTAATTAAATTAATATGACTGTGGGATAAGGGGTCATGGTTAGGTGAATACGTTATGTTAATTAATTAAAGGGGACCAAGGGAAGTGTGACCTAAATATGGTGTCTACACATGGATCATACACCCGTTAAATAATTGAATGATCTCGTGTAACGTTGGAACATCCCTAAGGTGTGGGACCTTATCACCTTGGGATGAACCTCAGAGAAGGATGATTTCCTTTGGAACTTGGGGCACCCAATTTAAGATCAATGTGTAAGGATAAGAACACTTAAAAATGACTCTAATCTACTCAATTCATAGGGTTTAGAGTTAGAAATAAAAAATAATGAAAATACGGTGATACACCAAGAGAGTATAATTAGATAATTTCTGATCTTCACACCGAAAAGGGTTAACTTAGAAAGGATAAAGCAACCATCACAATCTAATTCACCTTATGATATTTATACAGGGAAAATAATGACCATAGAGAAAAATATCATGCATTTCCTTGTAAGACCCCAAGCATACCTAATCAGATAGATCAAATCTATTGAATACACAATCAACAAATCATGACAATATATGATATGCACATGTCATACATCCCTTTCTCTTTATGACAGTTAATGATAATGTAACTTTATAATAAAAGGAATATAATATTTTCACAACTGATATTCAAGATAACCACATCATTCTCCCATAGATTGAAATAAGATACTCTGAAATAAAGGTGAGTTAATCACTTACACTAAGGAATTGCACATTCACAAAGCATACATTGATCAACTATTAACACAATAAATCAGACATTTCATGGAAAAATATTGTTCTGAATATAATTGAAAGGCTCCAAAGTATTCAAAGCACTCTTCCAAGCTTGAAGAGTAACTTCCTCCAATGATCTATATCTAAACCTTATGCACTTAACTATTTATAAGTGTTTTTAGGTTGAGCCATTATAGCTGAACCTTAACTAACAAGTTACTAAAAATATAATGTAATTAAGTTCCAAGGAACATGATCCCATAAAAATAGAAAAGTAGTTATAAGGTTTGACTCAGTCAACCCTATAACTTGGACTGATCTAGAGCTTGGAATTGTCCACTCATGGCCGCCCATCTTAGCTTGGTTCTAGAACATCCTTTCCTTCCTTGATTTTTCGCATCTCTCTCTCCCATACAGTCATCGATGCTTGTAATCAATGAAACGTTTGATGATTCCTTGTACTTCCTCTTCTTTTGGTCCACATGCGTAATGATTCACCACATATGTTGTTTCAATTTCTCTTTCCACTTTATCCGATATCCTTTTGAGTTTACTCACCACTTTCTCAATCGACTTATGAAATTATGACATGAGACCAACTTGTCAATTGAATCACTATTGAAATTCCTAGTTACCTCATCATATTTCTTTACCAAATCTTTGAAATTTGACTTGATTTGATCCACTGGAAGGGCATAAATATTCTCATTGAAAAATTTATAGTTGATATTATCAAACTCTTCTAAGATATCATTTAGAGCATCCATTATTTCCACATGTTTGTCATCTAATTTCTTGATCAAATCTTGTAACACCTGGGATCTAAATTCCATAGCCTTCTGAAACTCGAACAACTTGGAAATATCATCAATTACTTCTTCTTGAAGAAGTAGATCTGGATCCTCATCTCTAATCTCATCCCCATGTGGTCAAATTCAGATTCAAATTATTGTTATCCTCATAAAAGACTTCATCCATCCTATAGATGGAGGATCTTTTGGTCTACAAATCATTATATAACTCAAAAAATTATTTAATCAAAGGATTATCTTCCTGAAGCATGTGTTCCATCCATCCATTCACTGATCTTCCCTTCTAACCTATCTTCTCAATCTCATGATATGAAATATCATCTAGAGTGGAAGAAATTTTCGAGTATAAGTAGTAGTTGAAGGATTAGTGGTTGAGTGGGTTGTGTTACTTTCTTAGCAAAGAAGTGAGTTGTTCAACCTTTCTTTCAGTTCATCCTTGGAAGATTTATCCTTATCATACTTCTCCAACAAATTCCTAAGAGCCATTTACACATCTTATTTGGCACCTTCGTGTGTTTCCTTACCTAGTGAAAATATGGAAATTTGATAGATCCACTATTGTGATAGTTTCTTTAGTCTTTCCCTCAATGGGAGTAGAAATTTCCATGACTCTCTCTCCTGATTGGTTTATAGATAAAATGGAGACGATCTTTGGCCATTTGGCCTATCTCCTCATAGTAGGTTCCAACACACTCAGATCTATTACATCTACTAGAGGCACTTTCTTCTTATGTTTTGGAGTTTGGCGATATATAGCCATTCTGGTATAGCAGATATGAGATGGAAGTGGCATGACCAATTCAGCACCTGGAGCACTAGATAACACAATAACACTAGTAACATTAGTTGGAAATGAAGTGGAGGTGGTAATGATGGATGGGGTGGATGTGAGAATAGCCTTAGGAGTGGATACAATGAGGCTAGAAGTTGAAATGGAAGGAAATGAAAGTTGGAGAGGAGTGAAGAAAAATTGGAGACCCAATCATTTCCCCTACTGAGAGGACATGAAGGGATGAAAATACTTGGGCAATGGATGGGGATGGAAAAGAAGAAATGAGTGTAGAGTATAAGGTAATGATAGAGGAAGTGATAATGGCATGGAAGGAGGGGGTGGCAAATTTTGTGATACAACTTGGAGAATCAATAACTTTGACAACTTTTGATATTGGTACTAGAGGACACAACCTTGGAAGTAGGGGCCTTGGAAAGAGAGGAACTTCCAACAACAAATGAAATATTCTTAGGAATTATATTGGCCTTTTGGGTAGACCTTTTCCCTCTTGTGGGTGTAGGAAGACTCATTGTTGGTTGGGATTCTATTCTTATGGATTTCTCCAACCCTTTAGGTGAAATTCCCAAGGTAACCAACCAATCATATGTTCTTTGTAAAATGGGCCCCAGCCCTTTCCTTAGTATTGCAACTTTCCTCTTGATACCAATCGATCCATGGAAATGGTTGATTGGAAACATTATTATCCTTGTATATTGGATCCAATACTTCTTCATCATCCTCCATATCCTTTGGAATCTCTACAATACCAAATTGTCTAACCTCATCCAAAGTCAATCTTTCGTATTCTCATTTCCTGATAATAACCTCATCTTGACAGTGAATCCAAATATCCTCTAGTTGAGGCACATGAGAATTGGATAAACCCATTTCACTGAACTTACCCCAGTAGTCAAAATTGGTTCTGGGATGAAAGGTTCACAAAGTAACTTCAAACATCTCTACATCCACATTCTTTTCTTTATAAATATTGGCACAAGTATACCTTCCAATTGAAATGGGAAAATGGACTCCACCTTATGTCATTTGTTCTAGATTTTGTGATAATCCAATAATTGCCGAACCAATTCTAACAAAACCCATTTATTAGTAGGGAACCTTGGTAACTTTCTCGGGGCACCCAAAAGCAAGGAATCCTAATGTATGTAAATGTTGGAAACTGAAGATAAATGGCTCCCCACTCTCATACTTCTTTGAAATCCTCATCATAAATCCTTTGATTATACAAATTATTGTCAAAATGATAAAGGAGAACAATGAAAAGGAATCATTGACTCTGTGAAAATGTCTTCTTCCCTCATCCATTGTGATTTGAGGATAAAACTCATAAATCTATGATGCACTTCTAACACCTTTGGTATTTAACCCATTGAATTCCCCCATGGTAGCTATAGTATAGATCAAGAAAGAATTCATGTAAAATTTTTTTGGAAGACAAGACTTTACTCAATTGAAAAAAGATAGAGCTACTGATATGCTCTCCCCATCATATGAATTCTTTGTTATTTTTAATAGTGGAAATATACAAGAACATCCATTCCTGAAACTCTTTTTGGAAGAAGCAAGGCCCAAAACTCTACTCAACAACACAATGAGATCATTTAATTCCTAGATGAAATATGATCGGAACATTTTCTTAGGAAACTTGGTGACACTCTTAGACAAGTTGCTCTTTATCATGATTTTTAAACATGTTTGGTTTCCTTGTCCCAATGTTCAATTACATCTCCGGTGAAATTGTGGCATAATCCTCAAAATGTGGGAGTTTAAACAAATCTTCAAAGAATTTAGAGATCTAATATAATTATGAACTTGCCATCATCATTCTTCATTGATCTGGAATCTTCATCAAAATGGGTTGTTATGTCCAAGATGAGTTTTCAGACAATGCATGGATGTAGGAAAACCTACAAAGTGAGAGCAAGCCCACATCATCATATATAGCCTTCCCATCATCTCAAGACTTCTTGTTAGGAGCTCTCAACCTTGCCAAGAAGTCTGGAAAATCTACCTACCCAAGATTGGTATCTCAAATATTCCCTAAATCTGAAGAAAGACACACGAGTGAGGAGCGACTCCTAAAAATGTGTATTTCATTTTTCTTTTCCTTTTGATGAGGAGGTTGACATTAAGTTTGGATTTTATAGTCTGAATGGCCTTTGAAGATTTTGTAACAAACACTTTAAAATCTCTGAAATGGTGAAGTTTGAAAGTCCGAACAAATTCTAGCTCCAAAGTGCAAAACCTCTCGAAAATACAAAACTAACATAACTCGAAACTCTAAAAAAAACCTCGAAAAAACCCTAAAACTCCAAAAAGGGTAAACCTTTGAAACTCTAACCTCAAAACCTCAAAAAAAGGGAGGACCTCCAAAATCTGAAATTGATGGTTCAAAACTCAAAATGATTTTCAAAAAAGGCAAATCTACGAACTATGAAATCACCAAAGGGCACGGAATGAAAATAAAATACTTGTGGAGATCTGGAAGAAATTATCATGCAATCTGGACTAGATGCCTGCACATGTTGGATTTTTAACCGTGGAAATCAGAAACATTTTTAAGGAAAACATGGTGGATGATGAGGGTTCCATTTCAAATAATAAAAAGGAAGAACAAAAGAAAATAAACAAGGAAGAAAACCAAAACAATCATAAACCAAGAAGAAATAACCCAAAACAAAATTACCTTGAAAATGACGCCTCGAAAGTATAAAAAGAGTTTGGTAAAAATCAGAGTGTCAGAGAAAAATTCAAGTGAAAATGACAGATAAAAATATGAGTTTATATAGAAAAACCCAAAATTAATGCCCAGAAGCCACACATGGGGGGTAGGTGAGAATTAAATGCCCATAGAACCCTAAAGTTTGAAACCCCAAAATTATGAAGTTCAAAATTTTGGAACTTGAGTTTGGACTTTGAAAGATGAAATATAAAAAGATGATGGAAGACTCCAAAAATTGAAAGTATGAAGTTCCAAAATTTTGGAACTTGAGTTTTCAGACTATAGAACTTGGCAAGAAAGTTTCTCAAAAAGAAAATGAAAACTTCAAAACCCGAAGTCCAAAGTTCCAAAATTTTGGAACTTTGGAGTTTTGGACTTTGAACTCGAGTTGGAAAAAATGAAAAATTCCAAAGGAGACTTCCGAATCCTAAAAGTCAGAAACTATGATTTTTTGGAATTTTAGGATTTCAAAGTTCAAAATTTTGAAGCCAAAATTTTTGATTTGATAGTTTCTTCCTTGAAAAGGAAAACCTCTAAAATCTGAAGTCTAAATTTTAGACTTCGGAGTTTCAGAGAACTTCAACACATTTTAAAAAAACTTTGGGTGAAATATTTCAGAAGAAATTTTGAATCAAATTTTAACATCTTATTTTCAAGGTAAGATTTAAAGGTAAAATTTTTGGTGACCTCCAGGGAATGCTTGCTGAAATTTGCTAATATTTTAGGCCAGTAGCCTTATACAAACCATTGGGAAAAAGAGTCCTAAAATAGAACTACATTCGATTAAAAACAAAAGAAAAGAAATACAAAAAGCAAACATCACAGATGTGTAAAGCACTTGGAGGAAAATTTAAAATGAACACTGTAAAGGGGAAAATGATCTCAAAAGAAAGATTTGAGATGTATCCCATTCACATGAATGGGTAGTTCTTCTCCATTGAGCCTGGATAGATGAAACAAATTCACCTCTTTGTAACTTGTGATGATGTATGGCCCACTCCAGAGAGCATCAAACATAGCGTGTTTTCCTAGTTTTTCTCTATCTTCATCCCATTTGAGAACTAAATCTCCCTCTTGAAAATTCTTATGGATACTTTCTTGTCAAAATATTTCTTAACTTGAGCCTGATGTTTGCTCCAAATTCTTCATAGCCCTATCCATACTTCTTCCAACTCCATGAGTTCAGAAAACCTTACTGTCAAAGAATCATTCTCCATAACCTCAAACCGATGAGCTAACTCCAAAGAAGGTAATTCTAAAGAGAGCGGAAGTTTTCTTCCCTTCCATATACAAGCATGAAAGGAGAATTCCCAATGGCCCTTTTAGGTGTGATTCGATCTGCCCATAAGGTAGTTTTAAGTTGTGTATGCCAAGTCCTCATGTTAGTCTCCATTGTGTGTTTGATAATCCTTATGAGGTTTTTGTTACTAGACTCAGCCAATCCATTTCCTTGCGGATAGTAATTAGATGAAGTCTTGAGGTAGACCCCATTCTTAATAGCCCATTCACTCAGCTTTAGACCAAGAAAATCCATTGCATTGTCTGAAATAACTATAAATGGAACATCGAACCTTGTCATTATACCTTCCAAGAAATCAAGAACTTCCTTCTCATTGCTTTCTTTCAATGCTACTACCTCTATCCATCGAGTAAAGTAGTCATTGCAGTAAGGACCCATTTATGTCCATGTCACTAGATGGAGGATTAATCATTCTGATGAAATCCAACCCCCATTGAACAAATGGTTGATCCACTTGAATTGGATGTAGTGGAAGAGATGCCAACCTCTGCTTTCCCATGAAAAAGGCACATTCCTTACATTTTCTTACCCAGAGATGAGCATATTTGAACAAATCTAGCCAATAGTAACCAACTCACATGATCTTGGTAGTAGTTGTTCATAAAGAATAATGACTCTCTGATAGGCCATTGTGAAACTCTTCTAGTATATTACTTACTTGTTCCGGTTTCATGCACCGAAGAAGAACACCATTCAAATCTCTTCGAAAAAGAACATTATCTACTAGAACATATGGAATTGACTGAAGATGGAAATTTTTCTTTGAATTTTATTCATATCCACAGGGTATGCTCCCAAGAAAAGGAAATTCTCCATTCTGGATAACCAAGTTAACTCTGAGGCATCATCTTCATCAGTGTTTAAGAGTGTAACATCTTCATCACCCTTTGATTCCATGTCTGCAGCAAGTTGTTGACAGACCCCCTTACCTATGACAAGTTTGGTGACTTTGATATGTATGTCATATTCCATCACCTTTGTAATCCATCTAGCATGCTTCTCATTCATCTCTTTGTTAAAAAAAAAGTCCTTGACACCTGGATGAGACACCATCAGATGAATTTTGTTGTTGGACAACATGTGCTTGAATTTCTTCAAAGCTCGAATAAATGCAAAGAATTGTTTTTCAACAAATGAATATTTGAGCTCATAGTCTTTGAGATACTAACTGAAAAAATAAATTGGTTGCTCCATCAAATCATCATTTTGTTGAGTAAGGATACTGAAATGCTCTCTTGACTTAAAAAGCATAGAGGATAAAATATTTATCAAACCTGGGGTTCACTAGTTGGAGCTTGAGAGATAGTTGTTTTGATGGCTTCAAAACTCTCTTTCCCTTCCTTTGTCCATGAGAAAGGCATATTTTCTTTAACATAAATATCAGTGGTTTAGCCAATTCTATGAATTGAGGGATGAATATTCACAATGAAATTTATGGTGCCTAGAAAACTTTGGAGTCCCTTTTTGTGACTGGGAGAGGAGAGGGACAAAATTGAGAGAATTTTGGTTGGGTCGATTTATAGTCCTTCCACTGAAACAACATGCCCCAAAAATTTACCTTGTGCATTACAAAAATACATTTCTTAGGGTTGAGTGAAACCCCGAATTCCTTACACCTCCAGAAAAAAATCTTTTTCTTAGATGTGTGATGTGGTCACCTACATGCTTAGAGTATATAATTATATCATCTAGGTAAACCAAAATGATATCATTGATTATTCCCTTAAACGCCATGTCCATGGCTCTTTGAAAAGTAGCCCCGACATTAGACAATCCGAATGGAATTTTTTTATAAGCATACATGCCCCACTTGGTGGTGAAGGCCATTTTAAATTGATCAGATTCTAAACAAGAATATGATTATAACTTGAATACCCATCGAGAAAAGAAAACCTCTGAGCTCCTGCCACTGTTTGAAGAATTTTCTCCATTGATGGAAGAGGATAATGATCTTTCAATGAGGCATGGTTTAGATCTCTAAAATCCATGCATAATTGAATTTCTCCATTTTTATTTTGTACATGAACTAGATTAGCCACCCAAGATGAATGCTTAATAGGAAAAATTATACATGCCTTGATGAGTTTGGTTAGCTCCTTTCTCATTAGTGGCTCAATTTTGGGATTAATCGAGCCTTTTTTTTGATGAAGCTGGACTTGGCATTAGGATCCGGTTTGATGGTATGTTATACTAGACCCGGATCAAAACCACACAGGTCCTTATAGCTCCATGCAAAAATTTCATGATACTCTTGACACATTTTGATGAAATCTTCCTTTTCTTTAGAAGTACATACTTTACCAATCTTTAAAAAATTTTCTACTTCAACTTCCTCAAAATCTTCTTCTTTGATCACCATGTTAGAGTTCTACCTTTTGGCTTGATCATCTGAATTGAAGATGGATTCCAGAGTAACTAAACCTTTTGGTAGCTTTTTGCTTTTCAATTGTATGATTTGATTGTGGTATGCTTCTTGCAAATTAACTTGACATTTCGTGGAAAAATTCCGCCTCTGCTTGTAAAAATAGGAAAATTTTATGGTCACTATCGAACACTTGCCATCTACTTACATTATCAAGGACTATAGTTCAAACCACTATTTTGATACAAATTTTTTCCTTCTTTTGTGATATCAACCGGTATATGTCATATTATAAACCAATTGTAGCAAGCCTATCAACATCTTGATTTTGCTTTCTAGGAACAACATGGATCCCAAAAGCTTTAGAAATATTTGATTAAATTCCAGAATCAATTCTTATAAGATCTTAAAGATCATTTTTGACACACTACATGTCATCACTTGATGAACTACTAACTAACTATCTCCAAAAATAGTCAGGGATTTAATACCCCTCTTTTGAGCAAGCTGAATTCCCTACACAGGGCCTCATATTTAACAACATTGTTGTTGTCGCAATTAAACTGTAATGAAAAGATGAGAAGTATTTATCTCCTCTAGAGAAATTAACATAACACCAAAGAACTAGATCCATTTTATTCCTCGAGCCATTGAATAACAATTTCCATAATCCTTCAAGATTGATTTTGTGTTTTGACAAGTTGTGGTATGGTTGTTCCTTCTTCGTGAATGCAATATGTACCCAATATAGTTTCTTCCAAAAACAACAAACCAGATTCTTCCTCTGCTAATAAATCGGTAGTAGGGTATCATATTGATGATCTACACTTACTTCATCTAGCAATGTATCAAAACTTCTCTCTATGATATTATTTGGTTCATGATTAGCATCTTCTTCTTCGGGTCACAAATGGCATAATTTCCATTTATGGGACTGCAATGTAGGGTTCCACATGATTATGGAAAATTGGTTCTTCCCTTATAGTCACCTTTGTCGTGTATCGAGTCTTGAGGATCATATGTGACCAATCGATGATAGGTAACCACCCATTTTGGTAGTGAAATCTCATGATAGGAAAATGGTGAAGAGAGGAGGAAGATCGATAACTGATATATCTTGTGTGAACGTCAAATTGGGCACACATGGATGGTAAGATGGATCCCTTTGATGACTCTAATGGTATGAAATGTTGTACCATCTAATTGAACAAATCCCCTAAATATTGGAGTATACTATATTCCTAACACATCTAGAATCAACTTGGGCATAACGGAGCTACTAACATAAGAATCAATCATGCAATTATGCACAAAATGATCGCCAATGATCAAGAAAATATAGAATGGTGGTGTTTTATTGGATTTAGGAATAAATTTCCCTTCTGTCTAACACAAACTCGTAGCAGTTGTTGTTCATGACCCGATGATCTTTGATTGTACCAAACTTTTCAAGCTCTCGCAACAAGTTTCTTTGAGAAGGAATCGAGAGTGCATCCCACATAGTAACACTTAGGTTGGTCTTCTTCATTTGTTATTTAATACTGAATGGAATTTTCCTACTTTTTTGATACTTCTTTGGGAATTAGAATCCTCTTTTGGAAAATGCTTTTTGGGTACCGTGACACTTGAAGAACCTTCTTTCCTTCCAGTTTGATCTTGGCTAGTAGGTGTTTCTGGTGGTTTCTTTCCACATCCTTATCAACCATCACTTGTGGATGATGTTGTGAAGTGGATGTTTGATCAGATTTGGAAGGTTGAGATTCCATTGCTCTATTTTTAGAATGAGTATTTGCTGCATTATGATGAAGCATTAGTATTCAAACCACAAAATAATTTGTTTACCAATTTAGCAACAGTATGGTTTCATTAGAAGACTGCTCTTGGTATTCCTGTGAGGATGATCCTACTATTGAATCGGGAGGGGATATACACTTTGACCATAAGGGCTTGGCTCAAAACTCCATTTGGGAAAATATTTTGGTTGTGAGGCTGAGAACAAGGATAACACCATTCATAATCTTGGACTAGATTATTTTGGACATGGACTATAGCTCTGGATGAACTAGCAACAAGAGGGTTCTGAAATTTCAAAGGCTTAACATTCGTAGCTTGACTAGTAACTTGGTTTTGTGACTGATTACTTCCTTGAAAAGGGGGATGACCCATTTGGTATTGGGATTGATACGGGAGAGCATATTGAGACTTCTACCTTTTGATTGCTACGAGCTCATTCCCGAAAGTTTGCAACAGAGATTTGACCTCATCTAGATCATTTGAAGGAATGAATGCAATCAATTGATTGATTGGGATTTTTGGAACATGGGAAATGAATGGTTATTTCCCTAAATTCAATAAAAAAAAGGCATGGGAGGCCTAGGCACAATCTTTCCGCTTGAATTAAAGAATTTTTGGCCCTTATAGTGATTTCATAGACATCAGGAACTATAGTTCCCCATGGATTGGATCATAACTGCTATATCACTATTCAAGGCTCGTAAATAATACAAGAATGCATTACTTGGAGATGGCCTTATGAGTGTTGGGATTCTATTCCAAGTCTTGTTGAAACGGAAATTAAAATCACTCATATATTCTTGAGGGGATCTTTTTATAGTTATGAGTTGTTCCATAAGTGATAAGTGATCACTTTTGTCTTCAAACTACTTGTAGAACTTCTCACCTAACTCATTCCAAGTAGTTATGGAACCAACATTCAAACTTCAAAACCATTGAAGTGCTTTACCTTTAAAGGAAGTAATGAGGATTTTGACTACCACATTGTCCTCCATAATACTATGTACTGCACAAATACTAGCTATATCAAAAATGTGCTCCAAAGGGGTAACATTAGTTTCCCCAGTATAAAATGGTAAACTTTTCAAAGTATCTGTGGGTATAACATCTCTTTGGGATAATTGGAAGGGGTTGTTGGCATTGAAAGGAGGACAAACATTGGCTATCATGGTGACAAAAGGTCGATTGTTCCTTGGTGAAGGGAACCTTCCATCAGGAGGAGTTGAACAACCTCTATGGGATGATGCTAAAATGTCTCTTTCTTTCTCCTTGGTGGAGACAAGGATAATTTAGTATGATGATACTTTCCTTGCTTGGAAGAATCTCTTGTCTAAATTCTTCACATAAGTGAACACACTAAGACTTGAAATATAGATAAATGGAGTCACCAGGTACTTTTATTCACACAAGTTCGATAAGAAGTACCAAATGGTCCCCTGGGCATGCCAAAAATTGTTTTCACGCAAATCGTACACACTTTAAATCATTGAATGATCTCATGCAACGTTGAACATCCCCAAGGTGTGGGACCTTGTTTCCTTGGGATGAACCTATGGAGAAGGCCGATTCCTTTAGAACTTGGGGCACCCGATTTAAGATCGATGTGTAAGGATAAGAACACTTAAAATGACTCTAATCTACTCAATTCATGGGGTTCAGAGTTAGAAATAAAAATAATGAAAATACGATGATACACCAAGAGAGTATAATTAGATAATTTCTTGATCTTCACACCGAAAGGGTTAAATTAGAAAGGATAAAACAACCATCACAATATAATTCACCTTATGCTATTTATATAGGGAAAATAATGACCACAAACAAAATATCATGCATTTCCTTGTAAGACCCCAAGCATACCTAATAGATAGATCAAATTTGTTTGAATACACAATCAACAAATCATGACAATATATAATATGCACATGTCATACATCCATTTCTCTTTATGGTAGTTAATGATAACATAACTTTATAATGAAGGAATATAATATTTTCACAATTGATATTCAAGATAACCACATCATTCTCCCACAGATTAAAATAAGATACTCTGAAATAAAGGTGAGTTAATCACTTACACTAAGGAATTGCACATTCACAAAGCATACATGGATCAATCATTAACACAATGAATCATACATTTCATGAAAAATATTTTTTGAATATAGTTGAAAGGCTCCAAAGTATTCAAAGCAATCTTCCAAGCTTGAAGAGTAACTTCCTCAAATGATCTATATCTAAACCTTATGCACTTAACTATTTATAATTTTTTTAGGTTGAGCCATTACAGATGAACCTTAACTAACAAGTTACTAAAAATAGAATGTAATTAAGTTACAAGGAACATGCTCCCATAAAAATAGAAAATTAGTTGCAAGGGTTTGAATCATTCAACCTTGTAACTTGGACTAATCTAGAGCTTAGAAATTTCCACTCATGGCCGCCCAAACTTAGCTCCGTTCTGCAACATCCTTTCCTTCCTTGGGTTTCTCCCGCTCTCTCTCCCATACAATCATCATCGATGCTTGTAATCAATGAAATGTTTGATGATTCCTTATATCTCCTCTTCTTCTAGTCTACATGCATAATTATTCACCACATCTACTGTTTCAATTTCTCTTGCCACTTTAGCCAGTATCCTTTTGATTTTACTCACCACTTTCCTCAATTGACTTATGAAGTTATGACATGAGACCAACCTATCAATTGAATCACTACTAAAATTCCTAGTTACCTCATCCTTTTTCTTTACCAAATCGTTGAAACTCAACTCGATTTGATCCAATGGAAGGGCATCAAAATTTTCATTGAAAAAATTTTAGTTGACTTTATCAAACTCCTCCAAGATATCATTTAGAGCATCCATTATTACCACTCGTTTGTCATCCATTTCTTGATCAAGTATTGTAACACTGGGATCTAACTTCAATTTCCTTCTAAAATTGAAACAACTTGGAAATATCATCAATTACTTCTTCTTGAAGAAGTAGATCTGGATCTTCATCTCTGATCTCACCCCATGTGGTCAAATTTAGATTCAAATTATTGTTATCCTCAGAAAATACTTCATCCATCCTACGAATGGAGGCTCTTTCATCTGTAAATCATTATATAACTCAAAAATTCTCTAATCAAAGTATTAGCTTCCTGAAGCATGTGTTCCATCCATCCATTCACTAATCTTCCCTTCTTCTCAATCTCATGATATGAAATATCATCTAGAGCAGGAAGAAATTGTCAGAGCAGTTGTAGTTGAAGGATCAGTGGTTGGAGTGGGTTGTGTTACTTTCCTCAAACAAAGAAGTGAGTTATTCAACCTTTGCTTTCAGTTCATCCTGAAAGATTTATCCTTATCATACTTTTCTAATAGATTCTGAGATCCATTTGCCCATTTTGTTTGGCACCTTCATGTGTTGCCTTACCTAGTGAAAATATAGAAATTTGATAGTTTGTTGTTGTGTTAGTTTCTTTAGTGTTTCCCTCAATGGAAGTAGAAATTTCCATGACTCTCTCTCTTGATTGGTTTACAGATAAATTGGAGACAATCTTTGGTTGTTTTTCCTGTCTCCTCGGATTAGGTTCTAACACACTCATATCTATTAGGTCTACCATAGGAACTTTCTTATGTTTTGGAGTTTGACGATATAGCCATTCTGGTATAGCAGATGAAGATGGAAGTGACACGGATGATTCAACACCGGAGCACTAGTCAACACAATAACACTGGTTACACTAGTTGGAAATGAAGTGAAGGTGGTAATGATGTATGGGGTGGATGTTAGAATAGCCCCAGGAGTGGATACAATGAGGCTAGAAGTTGAAATGGAAGGAAATGAAAGTTACAAAGGGAGTGAAGTGAAAATTGGAGACCCAATCATTTCCCCTATTGAGAGGACAAGAAGGGATGAAAATACTTGGGCCATGGATGGGGATGGAAAAGAAGAAATGAGTGTAGGAGTGGAAGGTAATGATAGAGGAAGTGATAATGGCAGGGAAGGAGGGGGTGGAAGATTTTGTGATACAACTGGAGAATCAATAACCTCGACAAATTTTGATATTAGTATTGTAGAGGACACAACCTTGGAAGCAGGGGCCTTGGAAAGAGAGGAACTTCCAAAAACAAATGAAATATTCTTAGGAATTATATTGGCCTTTTGGGTAGACCTTTTCCCTCTTGTGGGTGTAGGAAGACTCATTGTTGGTTGGGATTCTATTCTTATGGATTGCTCCAACCCTTTAGGTGAAATTCCCAAGGTATCCAACCAATCATATGTTCTTTGTAAAATGGGCCCCACCCTTTCCTTAGTATTGCAACTTTCCTCTTGATACCAATCGATCCATGGAAATGGTTGATTTGCAACATTATTATCCTTGTATATTAGATCCAATAATTCTTCATCATCCTCCATTTCATCTAGGATTTCTGCAATGCCAAATTTTCTAACTTCACCCAAAGTCAATCTTTCGTATTCTCTTTTCCTGATAATAACCTCATCCCGAAAGTGAATCCAAATATCCTCTAGTTGAGGCATGTGAGAACTAGATAAACTTGTTTCACTAAACTTACCCCAATAGTCAAAATTGGTTCTGGGATGAAAGGTTCACAAAGTAAATTCAGACATCTCTGCATCCAAATTCTTTCTTTATAAATATTGGCACAAGTATACCTTCTAATTGAAATGGGAAACTAGACTCCGCCTTATGTCATTTGTTCTAGATTTTGTGATAATCCAACAATTACCGAACTAACTCTAACAAAACCCATTTATCAGTAGGGAACCTTGGTAACTTACTCAAGGAACCCACGAAGCCTGGAATCCTAATGTATGTAAATGTTGGAAACTAGAGATAAATGGATCCCCACTCTCGTACTTCTTTGAAAGCCTCGTCATAAATCCTTTGATTATACAAATTCTTGTCAAAATTATAAAGGAGAACAACAAAAAAGCATCATTGACTCTGTAAAAATGTCTCGCTTCCCTCATCCAAAGGTGATTTGAGGATAAAAATCGTAAATCTTTAATGAACTTCTAAAACCCTTGGTATTTAACCCATTATATTCCCCCATGACAAACTGTAATTGATAAAAACTCGAACTATAATAAACAACACCGAATAACATGAATATAGAAATTTGAATTCATTCAGGATATTATTGATATTGATAGAGGTTACCTATATAGTTTTTGATCTCCTACAAAGTGGTGGAGTTAACACCCATCTTAAATTCCTCACATCTTTCCATAAATATCTCAAACTTATCTTCTAATATCTCTCAAACATCCCTAGGATTACTCACACTACAAAATATCTACGTGAATTGTTCTCACAACTCACTCAAATAATTAAACTATTACAACTATATTATTAATATGAGTTCTATAAACTCATTATTAATAATATTACAATTTATTTAATAATGTTACACAATATTTTGGTAACATTCACTCCCTTATTGTTAACATTATTAATTCCCAATATACACTCCCCTAATGTTGACAAGGTAGAAAAAATAATCACACTTCCTTCTGCAACTTGTTGCCCATGTGTGCTCATGATCTAGATGGTTTTGTAGGATAGCCAACAACCTCAACAAGGATGGTTTTACAGGACAACCAACAACCTGAAAAAAGGATGGTTTTATAGAAAACCAATAACCTAAAACAAATGATGGTTTTACAGGACAACCAACAACCCAAAAAGCATGCTGCTACTTTTCCTTTGTGCTTTCATCTATCCACTATGTCTTTCCTTCAGGGAATATGTAGGAACCACTACTTACTAAATACAAACTGAATAGAGGGAAAATTGAACATTGAGACCATGTTCCAGTTCCCCCCCTCAATGTGAACATTTCACTTATTCAAACAAGAACTCTAAAATCATACTACAAATTTAAAATAAAAGAAAACACACATACACACTACCACCATAGCTTCATGCATCCCCATCAATAGATAGATATATAGATAGATAGATAGATAGAGAAATAGATATATGGTGCCGCTACTCATGTGCCCCTCGAATTTTCAAGGGGGGGCGCCATATAGATAGAGGGGGTGACGACCTACTCTAATCTTTCTATAGTTGGGTGGGAGAGCCCCCTATAGAATATATCATTCTAGTTGCCAATAGATCAAAATACCTACCTTCCGTGCTCAATCCTTGATCAATCAATTCCGAATTCAGTGATTTCAACATATTAAACAATATGCCCCTAACTAAATAGTATCCCATGCGTGTCAAGAATGGCTCCATATGCCCAACTCTTCATGTTGACGAGAGGTCACTAATTGACCTCCACCTCCATTACCTCCGTCCTCCATGGTTTCTCTTCTTACTCAACATATTGGACCATGGAGCTTAAATTTGCACCACCTTTTGTTAATGCATCTTAACCACAAATATTCGCTTTGGTCTCAAACTCCAAAGTGGGGGTCTCTGGGGGCAGCCCCAATGGGGTCAAGGTCAAGGCCCTCTTGTAGGGTCTCGTGGCAAAGAACATTTTCCTTCTTTAAAGTCATCAAAAATATCATCAAAAATACAATATTATTCATCTCATTCTCCAAAAACATTGGACGTCGGGTAACACCAAAAAGGCGTTTGTAAGGCAAATTTTTATTTTATTTTTTTAACTTTCAACTTTGACTCATGATGCTTAATTGACACTACAAATTTGAATATGACTCAACAAATTATATATATATATATATATATATATATATATATATATATATATAACTCTTTTGAGGAGAAAGACTTGATGACAATACTTAATGAAAACTTTATCATGTGACTTTGGCATGAAAACTATAGATATTTTTGACAATTGTGAGACCTTGACTCTACAATAAAATGACAAATAAAGACATTACTTTTACATAAATAAAAAGACCAATATATTAACAATGACAAAAATGACACTTCAAAGTTGACTATGATAAAATTGTTACCACCCCTCTACCAATTTGTCTCCCCACAATTCCACGCATTCCTTAATATACGGTGAAATCATTATTTTTTGAATAAAATGATTTGAACCCTTAACCTTTATATATTTGAAGGTGTTGATTAGACACGTCGACCACTGCAATCTTAACGCCTTAGTCAAAGCTATATCACGATTGGACCATCAATCAACTCAAACACATAAAAATATTATGTGCTTCTTTACCTTTGTTACAGCCTGCGTATGTACTTTGAAAAACTAAGGATAAGATCTTTGAATGATTCCTAAACAAGTTGATGCATTAAAGTCAAGCTTTCCAGTACCATGAAGGTTCAATGTGGAGTTGGGATCAGATAGAGCTAAGTGTTGATGGATTTGTGCCAATGAACTGTGTAGTCTAAAGAATAAGATAGATAATTATCTTTGTATTGGAAAACCATATCCTTTTCCCATTAAAATTTTTCCTTCAGCTTTTTCAATGACGTCTCGAATCCTTGCATGTGAAAATATTGTGATATGTGCCACCTAGAATGCAATGATGTTACGTTCAGGTAGTAAGAAATCCACTGAGTTATTATTTCTTCTGCAGACGTCTTACAGATCCCAGGGACGTTGAAATGATACACACCCGAGTATTTTGTTCAAGGTGATTATGTCTGGCTTCAAGGCATTCCATTTTTTTCAAATGAGGATCTAATCGCTTCTTTCTCACAGATGTATCCCTGAACATGAGCTTCACTTATTTTTTTGTTTTCGAGAGATCAGAATGGACTGCGCGCTAAGAATTTACCAAATCATAGATGCATTGATATCTTGAACCAAAATAAACCATGCATAGCGTGAAGTGTATATAGTTGACTATAATTCCAATCCCATTACAAATAATTCACTGATCATTACAAAAATTCAGGAACCCAACACAAGATCGATGCACGGAATATTGGAAGATTGACTATCAATCAATGACAGTAACAAAAAAAAATACACAAACACGATGCATATGGATCCACCAAATCTTGTTACATTTTATAACATAGTCAAAAAGGAATTTTTGATACTCTCATTAAAGAAAGTAGCTCGATACCACTAATAAAAATGAACTATAATAAACAACACCGAATAACAAGAATATAGAAAATTGAATTCATTCGGGATATTATTGATATTGATAGAGGTTACATATATAGTGCTTAATCTCCTACAATGGTGGAGTCAACACTCATCTTCAATCCCTCATATCTCTCTCTCAGTAAATATCTCAAAATTATCTCCTAATATCTCTCAAACATCCCTAGGATCACTCACACTACAAAATAGCTACGTGAATTGTTCTCACACCTCACTCAAATAATTAAACTATTACAACTATATTATTAATATGAGTTCTATAAATTCATTATTAATAATATTACAATTTATTTAATAATGTTACACAATATTTTTGTAACAACACTATAGACGAAGAAAGAAGTCATGTAAAATTTTTTTGGAAGACAAGACCTTACTCAATTGAAAATAGATAGAGCTACCGATATGCTCTCCGCCGTATGAATTCTTTTTTTTTTTAATAGTGGGAATATATATACAAGAACATCCATTCCCGAAACTCTTTGGTATAAGAAAATCTTGAAAATCTACTCAACAACACAATGAGATCGTTTACTTCCTAGATGAAATCTGATCGAAACATTGTCTTAGGCAACTTGATGACATTCTTAGCCAAGTAGCTCTTCATCATGATTTTTGAACATGTTTGAGTATCCTTATCCCAATGATCAATTGGAGATTTTGATGAAATTGTGGCATAGTCCTCAACATCTGGGAGTTTAAACAAATCTTCAAAGAAGTTAGAGTCCAATCTAATTATGACCTTGCCATCATCATTCTTCACCGATTTGGAATCTTCATCAAAATTGGATTTTGGGGCCAAGAAAATTTAGGAAAATTCATGGATGTAGGAAAATCGATAGTGAGAGCAAGCCCACGATCATATATAACCTGCATCCAAGATTTCTTATTAGGAGATCTCAACTGGCCCAAGCAGTCTGAAACTCTACCGCCCAAGATCACTATCTCCAATATTTCCTAAGTTTGAAGAAAGACACGAGTGAGGAGTGAATCCTAAAAATGTGTATTTCATTTTTATTTTCCTTTTGATGAGGAGGTTGACATTAAGTTTAGATTTCGTAGTCCGAATGGCATTTGGAAATGTTGTAACAAACATTGTAAAATATTTGAAATGCCGAAGTCCAAAATTTCGAAAAGTCGCTAGCTCCAAAGTGCAAAACCTCAAAAAACCTGAAACTGGAAGAACTCCAAAACTCTAAAAATCAAAACCTCGAAAATTTGAAAAGGACATACCTCCAAAAGTCCGTAAAGGGAAACTCGAAAGTCTCAAAATTTTGAACCTCTCGAAAGTCTTAAAAGGGTGGACCTCGAAAATTTGAAATCGATGGTTCCAGAAAAATCAATTCTTGAATCTGTAAAATCACCAAAGGGCACGGGATGAAAATCAAATATTTGTGGAGATATGGAAGAAATTATCATTTAATTTGTATTAGATGCCTCGCACATGTTGGATTTTGTAATTGTGGAAATCAGGCAACATTTTTAAGGAAAACATGGTAGATGATGAGGGTTCCATTTCAAATAAGAAAAAGAAGGAACAAAATAAAATAAACAAGGAGGAAAACCCAAAAAAATCATAAACCAAAACAAAATTACCTTAAAAATGACATCTCGAAAGTAGAAAAGAGTTCAAGAAAATCGAGTGTCGAGCAAAAGTTAGGTGAAAATGACAGATAAAAATTTGAGTTTATATAGAAAAACATGAAATTAATGCTCAAAATTTGACATGTGGGGGTAGGTAAGAATTAAATTCCCATAGAACTCGAATTTTGAAACCCGAAAGTTCAAAGTTTTGAAATTTCATAACTTCTGAGTTTCAGAATTTGAAAGACAAAGATATAAAAAGATGATGGAAGACTAAAACCCAAAATTTTAAAGCTCAAATTTTAGAACTTTGAAGTTTTAGACTTGGAACTCGCGAGAAAATTCTCAAAAAGACAATGGATACTTCCAATCCCCGAAACTCCGAAGTTCCAAAATTTTAGAACTTTGGAGTTTCAGACTTTGGAACTCGAGTCAAAAAAATGAAAACTTCCAAAGGAGACTTCCGAATCTTGAAAGTCTAAAATTTTGAATTTTTGGAATTTTGGGATTTTAGAGATCAGAACTTTGAAGTCAAAAAATTTTATTTGGAAGTTCTTCCCAAAAAGGAAAACCTCCGAAATATGAATTCTGAAATTTCAGACTTTGGAGTTTCGAGAGAACTTAAACACATTTTTAAAACACTTCCGGGTGAAAGATTTTAGAAGAACTTATGAATCAACTTTAACATCTTCTTTTCAAGGTAATATTTAAAGGTAACACCTTTCACATGCAATACTACCCGAATGAAGGGAAGGTTATATGGTTTCCAAACCCTCCATATGATGAGAACCCTTATCCCATACCAAAATCACTTATAGCACCCACAATTACACAAAGGTACAACAAGTAATTTACAAGTAACCACCTTCAAAAAGTACTTAAGTAATATGTTAAGAATAACCTAGACCTCTCATAATCCAACACAATGAAAATCACAACTATTGTTTAACCATTAAAAAAATAAACCTCTCAATGACTTTAGTAACCATAAAGGAGCATCCTATTATTCACCCAATAATCATTTGAAATATCCTCTAGATGGGTGTCTCGGGCTTAAATGACAAGAAGTTACCAAATAAATCAATCCAATACCAAAAACCAACACTACTCTCATTACTTCATGAACCATGCTCACGAGATATGGATAAATTATGCTTGACATACAATCCAATGGCTATGTGAAGGTCTTATCACCTTTTAGACCTATTAAATTTCTTATGGAACTGTCCTATGTTGGTATCCAATGGGTAGGTTACATGAAGTAATGACCACATTAAAATATTAAATAGTCTTTGTTAACTCAATGTATATGAGAAGATAATGAGAAAATAATTTTAGATTGGTCTATCTAGGATATAAATTAAAACATATCATATCTCTATAAGGAACCATATCAAGTTAAAAATACGTATACATAAGTAAATTAATCGATAATCATGAGTCATATCTCCATGGGGAACCATGCCCAAAAAATTGAAAAAGGTAAGAAAGAGGTTAAAAGAAAACATAAATTATGAGTTCGGATACTAAGGATTTCAACCCAATAATAGTTTCCTTTTCAAATGATTTAAAACTATCATATGGATAAATTTCCATGATTCAAAAAGAAATAATAAAGTAACCAAACTAATCCAAGTTGTAAATAATAACATGAGATATCAATGTGTTAGTTACTTCTATTTTATTTTCTCGATAAGGTTTTGATGGTATCTATTAACCATTAAAGAGTGTTTCTGACATAGATCAAACATGGTCATGATAGCTACCCCATACTTATTGTGAAATGAAACTTAAAATCCTTCATAAATCTTATAAGGTCTCAATAGTATAAAGAGTTTTTATAGTTTTAGAAAACTTGTTTCACATTTCTCACACAACTTTAATAATAACTCCAAGTTTTCTCCTTGGAATAGACCCCCTCGTTTTCTCTACCAAATAAAAATGGGTAAGAATTGAATTTAAAATTGGGATTCATCATTATCTCATATGCATTTGTTCTAAAAAATTCCTACTCATATTTCCTCACTCCAATGATGATTAAAATAGAAAAAAATGTTATTTACCAATTTCAGTCATTGGTATCCTAGGGAACAATGCTCAATAAACATATAATACGAACACAATTACATACCTCAAAGGATTTTATTAGACAAGAATAAATAAGAAATAAAACTTGAAAACCTTCTTGGTTTCAAAATCCCATGATTGTGATTAAATATGAAATCAATATTTTCCCATACCAAGTTTTGGCTCCCAAATTTATTCCGCTTGTTATATGAGTGAAGAAGGGTGGAATAGTTCATTTTTTGTTGTATGCTTATTCACCTAGAAGGGAAGATTCAAGGTCAACAAATAGGAAGGTGGTTGAATTCCAAATTTTTATGCCCTTTGAAACCCATAGGAAATACCTTAAATCAACCCAAGTGATGTCAAATGACATGGATAATGCAAATATAACATAAAAGACCCACCCAAACAACCTAACCACTATGATTTCCCACCCAATTAGATATCAATAGAATAAGAACCATAAAAATACTTAATACTAAGCATAGGTTAATGACAAATAAATCATTCCATAAAAAAATGTATCCAAAGTTATAGTGAAGATCCCTCTAAAAGTATGCAATATTTAAATAGAGGTATCAAAAAGGGGGTGTAATAAGTTTTAATAATAGAGGGAATCCGAGGAAGGTAGTTGGAGGTGGTATTTTTTGGGATTCCAAAGGTAATTTTATTATTTCCTTCTTCTTTAATCTGGATATACAAATGAACCATGTGGCATAGGAAATGGCTATGTTTTGGGGGTTAAATTGGCGGAAGAGAGATGTTTTAACTCATTGATTGTGGAAGGTGATTCTATGAATATAATCTCTTACATGCTATGCACAAAATTTGTTTCTTTATCCATAGAAGACTTCATAAAAAGCTCCAAAATCGAATGTCATACTTTAATTATTTATCTTTCAAACACATATATAGGGAAGGAAATAGTGTGGTAGATATTTTTGCAAACAAGGGGGTGGGGGATAAAGAGTTTAATTTATCCCTATTATGATGAACTTACACTTTGAACTCTCAAAGGGGACCTTGATCCCAAATCCATATCCCTATTATGATGAACTTTATGAATTGCAATGATGAAAAGAACACATTTTTAGAGGTTATGGATTCACATGTTGTACACCTACCAAATTTTACATCTCATCTCTTCAAAGGTGGGAAAGAAGCGGTGAATTTTCCAATTATTATCTAGATTATCCCAATCCTGTGTTATGAAACTAATCTGCCAAGGAGTAAAAAAAGAAAGGGAATTTTGATTTGGAAGAACAGGAAAAAGGGATTCAATAGCACTATGGGTGGTGATTTAGTTAGAACTGAGCTTGCTTCTATACCAAAAATCTTGGAGGAGGCTGCTACGCTATTAGATAAAGCTGGGTTATTAAGGTTTTTTAATATGCTTGATCATTATTATGAATATCCGAGTGTTCAGGTTGCCAGCTCATGGAACGAAGGTTGTGTCTGTGTTCAGGGTGTCTCTTTCACTATCTCTCTGAATTTCATTGCTAAATTCATTGGCCTATCCTGGAGGGAAGGTGTGTATTCAAGCCCAAAACTAACTATAGCCTGGAAGTTGACCATTTTATGGAAGGTAAGGGTTCTCTAAAACAACACTTTAATGGAATTGATAGAGAGGATTTACCTTCGCCATATGATGAAATTTCCCTTCTTCTCATGTCATATATTACATTGGAGGGTCGTTTTAAGGTTGTTTATGGCTACCACTTCCCCATGCTTAACCATATTAAAAATGGCAGACTGTATAATTTCCCAAACTTCCTCTTTTTTTCTTTGGCTAAGTTTGTGGATCAGGTTTGTAAAGGTACTTTAACCTACCCCCTACAATTCCCGAACCTAATTCTGATTATTAGAAGGCCACCATTGTTGGTTTAGTGAAAGAGTGGAACAAGTTGCATGCAGACTATGGGAGACTTGATAAAAGAATGAATGGACACTATGCTTTTTCTATAGTTTTTATTTTACTTTGTTTTTTAGCTATGTTGTTAGTATCCATTGTTGTTACTTTTTGTTAGTATTTATTGTTGTTAGTATGGTTTATGTCAGCTTTTAGCTTCTTTTGTTTATGTTGTAACTAGGCTTCAATGGTTATTCCCTTGGCCTCGTTTTTTATTTTTTGAACTTCTCATCTTTTACAGGGTAGGGTCCCCTCAACCCTCTTTTACCACTAATAAAAAAATAATAATAGAGGGAGAGTTTGGTCATTTTAACTTTGAATTCACCTTTTCCATTGAGCCAATCCGACAAAGTTGAAATGAAGTCAAAATAACTTAATAATCACTTTAGTCTACACAAGTGCTTCAATTCCCAACAATTTAGATAATTAAGAAACCACATACATTGAGATTTTCTTAATTATCAGACAATTACAACTTAGAATAAAAATATAGCATTAGATAAGCTTTTTGAGAGAAAATGAAACTATAATTTCACAAGGATTTTATAATTAATTTTTTGGTGATTACACATTTAACATCTACACCTAATTAACAAATGAAATTTCCAAAAATCCAAGTGAATAAACTTCTAAATCAAATGATAGATTCCATATAAATCCACTATATCATTAATGGATCAACAAAACATACAAATATACTCTCTTAGATCTTTATTACAATGTATTTAAATTTATTGCTACTAATATTAACTCTAGCACCTAAAACATATCTAGAAATGAACACTTGTAGAATAGATTACCAAAATGGAACAAATATCTAGCCAAAAATGGAAATATAAAAATCATTTGATGAATTGACCATTTCATCAATTTCTACAATGATAGGACATTCTAGAACTAGAAATGGAGGGAATTACATAATGTGGAGGACCAATGAGAGAAGAGGAATAAACATGTGTAAATCACTTCAATGGCTCCACCATGTATTAACTGACAATTGACACCAATTAGAAACTCATAAAAGATTCAAGGGCCCCAATTACTTTCCTTGAGAAGCATGGATCATTTAAAAAGTGTAAGAAAGTCCCCAAACATGTAAAAGAGGAATACAACTAAAGAAATGGAGTGCTAAATGGTAGAAAAGGATAGAAAATTGTCATCAAAATATTGTAAATGTCACAACAATTTTCTCCAAAACTAAAACTAGCATGTATTCATCTTCATAAGCTTTCTAATTTTATTGTTATTTCCTTGATTGAAGCCCCATGTAAAAAGTTATGAGAAAAAATAGTGCCTTTGGTTGTTTTAAAGGAGTCTTATAGTTTGATGTCCTCAAGTCAAAATTTTTAGTAGAATAACCCTTCAATTTTAACCCATTTCCATGTATGTCCTTTTTCACTAGTTCACATATTCTCCTCTTCCTTCATATCTCAACCTTTTGGGATTATAAGTGGCATGTGATTGGTCCACATGGACCAACCATGTTTACTCCGATTCTTGAGTATATCTGATCACTTTCGGGCTCAATGTGGTATCCATGGGATCTCAAGGGTACTTTGATCACTTATCCCTTAGTCGATTTCAGTCCTAGAGTCCAACCACCAATACCATGGATTACCATCATTGGTCAATATGGACCAATTATGTCCTTCTATATTCCATGTTGGTCGCACCTCCCAAACTCTATTATTCAACTCTATGAAAACCACAAACTTTAGGATTTCTTCGGGTTTTATAGACACTTGAGTCCCTAGGCCTTTAATATTATCTACTTTAGATCTCAACTTCCCAAGATATTGAGTGACTCATGATTGGTCCATGTGGACTGACCATATGTCATTGTAATCTCATGTATGTGTCGTATGTCCCTTTGGGAACCCCTTCTTTTCCCCCTTTCATGCCTTATCTAATTTCCATCTTGGGTAAAAGGATCAAGCCACAGAGCCTTGGCTCCTATTAACAAAATTGATCTCTCTATTTTAAAACCAAATCATGCTTGTTCCCTAGTGAATATATGATTAATATATAAGTGAAAAACAAAGGTAACCACCATGTTTTCTTTATATATTTGAAATTTTTGGTATGTCGATTGAAGAAAAATAAGGAATAAAATGCCAAATGCCTTTCTTGAGCCCAAAATGAATGATTTTGATCAAGTGTTCTCATTTTTTCACTTGTATGAATCTAAAGCTACCATGTGCAATAAATTTTTATAAGTTATGATATAGCAGGTACCTAAAATGCATGAATGATCATGATCAAATGCCAAATTTTAACTTTAAGGCCCCAAAATGAGGTGAACATTTTTGGGCACTCACATTGTTTGCGTCGTGGGATGGATACCCATATAGGTAACTAGAGATCTCGAAAAACTCTAAAAAGTAGATTCGTGCCTCCAAGATATAACCAATTCAATCCTAAGATGTAAAGATACCAAAAAAACTTTGCAATCCCCAATCCATTATGAAAACTTGCTACAAAACCAAACTAATTAAAATATCTTAAAAACTATAGCGGTCCAATTGTGCCAAGAACTTATTTGAAGTAGAGACTATATACATATGTATAATATACAAGGATCTCGAATCCTCTTTCAATAAACCCATTCATAAAATGGAAAAGTATGAACCTTTTCTTAATAGTGTAGAGTGTCTTTCGAGTAGATTGTTGCAAAAAGGTTTAGGAAAAAATCCAAAGTATAACCCAAATGGATCATTGAGGTGAGTAGACCCAAATGTGAAATCGAACCAAAAATGAAAACCACTCAAAACAAGGTTCTTACTAAGAATAAAATTGATTTTCCGAATCCCAAAGCTTTGAACCAAGATGAAAATAATCAATATTAACGTGCACATATGGAATAACTATAGTCATTTTGTCATTAGGTTCAAAACTTGGCTTGAAATTGATTTTGGGAAAGAGGATAATAGGTTCGTAAACCTTGAAATTTCTAACATAACTATACCCACAAATTTGAGCAATACCCAAATCATCATTAAGCACATATGCATATTATTCCAACATACAAAAATAGCCTCGATTTCTCATTTGAGTGATCTCCTTGTTTCTCCAAAATGTTTCTTAGATCAAAATAAGAAGGGTCGATAACAATATTAGGACTAGAAGCATCAATATGAAATATTCAATATCATAACCAATTGATAACTTACTACTCTGAAAGTGAATACCATATTCAAATACAACACTTGTATTTATGTGTTTCTCATTAAAAATATTTATTTGTTAGTATATGTACAAAAAGCCATATTATGAATCTAATATGTATCCATAACATAACTCATCACAACATTGTAGCAATTCATCACATTTTGGCTCTTCCAACATAGAATCAGTCAGTGGAGATTTGGGATCATTTGAATGAAGTGAAACATGTTCATGTTCATTCTATAAATCAAACAATAGTTTGAACTCCTCAAAGTGTGTATCATACAAGTTCACTTCATCATTGATAGTTTCAGAAGACTCAGAATCCCAATTACTCTCTCTTGTGGTTTCATAAAGAGCATCCAAACATTGTTCTAAGTATTCTGATTTAATTGAGCTAAGTTCATTGATTTCATTTATAAGCTCAATATTTTCACTTATGACATTAGAACAATAATGATCATCAGGCTCATACCTTTCCAAATTGGAAGGCAACATATTGCATTCATATGTGTGATTTGAATCCTTAGTTGTTTCATACACTAAGTTTACCAAGTTCTATCTTTGGTTCTTTGTCCTTAGTGTTTGAAGACATGCTTGAAGTTTCAATTGCAACATTCAAGGAAGGAAACAATTTCTATATAGATAGAGAAATAAGGATCACTACATTCAATTAAATCACATTGCTCACCTTCATATTCATTTTCCAATGCTTGAAACTGAGTCTCAATGGAATTTGAATCAATTTCATCATCTATCTCCAACATTTCTACAATCGAAAAATCACTAGACTGATCCTCTTCTTCTACAACACAAGTACTTCCCTGATCAAAAACTCATCCATATCAGCCATAACAAAATCATTAAGAAAACATTATGATTTTACCCATGGAATAAAATAAACATCATAATTAAATATATGAACATGTTCTTCCGTAGCCCCACAAACATGAATAATATCACTAGATTTTTAAATTCATCAAGGATTACATCATCACATGTTAATGCACAATCATACTAAACAAAATCTTCAAAAATTACATCATTGTATAAAGTGAAACAAATTTCTATCTTTACCATTAACTCAAGTAAAATCACCATGTATTTGGAACTTTAAAGGATAATAATAAACATAGGTTTCCAAAGCATGTAAATATTTGGAAAATGAACAGAAACAAACCATAAACATGAGAGTGTGTATTAGAAAGGAAATCTGAATCATTTTCAATAAAATCAAACCCCTCAGTTGTAGATTCCTTCACCAAATTCTCTAAGTTCTCATAAGTATTTAAAAACATTGAATCCAAACCCTCTTCACAAGCATTCAACTCAAATTCATTCTCATCAACATATAATTTATAGGCATGAGATATAGTTTCAAAATTTGAATCCAATATACAAGCATGATAAACTGTTAGTGGGCATTTGTCTCTTAAATAATAGTTCAATTCATCATTGAATGCCTCACTATAAACAATAAGAGCATAATCTTCACTTGGTCTAATGTGCTCAAGAATTATATTCCATGTCTTCTTAAATTTGAGATTAAAATTTTAAATACTTTCATCCTTATCTCTTACCATATTATAAAAATTGTTTCTAAAATAATTATAATCAATTATATCAACATATTTCTAGTGAAGAGATGTCCAAGTTTATCCCGTGAATTAATAAATTTTGTAGGAATATCATAATACCATATTGGGCATCACCATTAAGACTTTGAATGAATAATCTAACAAAAACACCTTCATTATTAACCTCATAATCATAAATCAAATTGGTAAATATTTCTACTATCTTTCTTCCTTTTTCTACAACTACCATCAAACTTGGGTAACACTTCTCTAATCACTTTAGGAAAGGAGCATGAAAATCAAAGAAACAATCCATATCAACAGGTCTGAATCTATGATCCATGAATGAATATTTAGGTGAATTTCTATTTTCAACATGAGGATATCTTCTACCACTAGTGCAAGGCTGATCCACAAATTCCATAAAATGATTTACATTTGTATAAGCACAAAAGTTACCTTAACCTCTAGCAAGATAAATGATTGCATCCATTTATTTACTACCACAAATATGGATGTTACAATACTCACCCATTTCATTCTTAAATCAAAGAACCACCGATATGATAAAACATAAATCTCAAGGTACATTTCTAGAAGAGGAGTCACTAGGAAAATTGAGAGTACTAGTTCTTAATCCTTTTGCCAAAATCCATAAAACTAATCACTAGCATCAAATGTTTGGAAAAAATACAAATGATAAAGCACATTGGTCAATAAAACAACAGGGAGTTACCACTTCAAAAGTAAGAATAAGATCAAAAATATTTTTAAAAATATGCAATGCTGAAATTGAAAAAGAATACTGATTTGAAAATGTAATACCAAGAATCTTTAACCAACTAAAATTGGTGCATCCCGAAATGATACCAATTTGTTGGAAAATTTGTGGGCCAATTATGACTTAAAGAGCCAAGAAATGCACATAAACTATATGATATAGTGTAAATAAAACCAAAATCCTCTCAAAAATTAAAATGAAGCACCAAGAACCCTAGCAACGGTCTTTAAAAGGTGAGGAGTATGGTAAATAAAATAGTGAACAATAGTCCCATGTAATAGTGCCAATTTGTTGGCTCTCAAATTTTTTACACTTGTTATATGAGTGTGAAAGGTAGAATAGTTTGTTTTGGTTGTATGTTTCTTCACTAATAAGGGAAGATTCAAGGTCAACAAATAGGAAGGTAGTTGACTTCTAAATATTTAACATTTGTGAGACCTAGGGTACAGGCCTTAAAATAACCCAAATCTTGCCAAATGACATGGATAATGAAAATATAACATAACAGACTCCACTTGTATTCAATTCATTGAGACAGATATGAACACTCACTTGAATAGCATGAAGCTACCAGGTCCCTCCTTTGTACTAGCTTGACAAGATGTTATCATGTTTATCTAGAATGATAACTAGCCTTCTTATCAATGACTACTTCTAGAACTAGAACACCATACAAAATGGCTAGGTCATCATGTGGGATCAAATGTCCTCCTATGGTCCTCAATATTTCCTCCTCTAACACGCTCTCATCCAAATCTGAAGGGGATTCTCTACTACACTTTCCTAAGTGTGGGAGATATTAATGGTTTGGCTCCACGTATTCCACGCGAACTTCAAATACTTCTTGAGCCATCTTTCTCCATAACTCCATAGGCTCCTCAACATTTTGCTTCCTCACCAATTCCCTCTCTCGCACCTCATTATACTTGAGTGCTCTTTCCTCTCTATTCCTTTTTGCCACTAGGTCTTCCATCTTTTACCACACCTGCTCCTGTCCCTGTGCGAGGTGGGGATTTATATAGCTATATGAAGTTTCTCTAAACTCAGTATCACCATCAAGATCTTAATTTCCAAAGAAATAGCGCAAAAATAAGACCTTGAGGGCTTGTGCTAGAATTCAAACTCAATAACTTCCAGACATGAATACATAGAGATAATGTACTCCAAAGTGTAGCTATGCACTACACCAGCCCACCAATAATCTACAACACAAGTCCAAGCTTCATTTGTATCAAACAAAGTCTGGTAATCTTCATGTGTCCAATACCTTGGCCTGTATCCCCATATTTTCTTTGATGCATATGCTGACAACCACTCATACAATTCTATTGGAAAAAGGCTAAAAAATTTCTCATAGAGCTCATGATAAAGATGATCTTCCACCCACTTATGTATGTTGAAATCAAGTCCAAAACTATATCTCGGTGCAAATTGATCTTGTTTGTATTCTACCCAACTTTTAATGCTCTTACGAGTCAATCAAGTATGCCATCTACATGCAATATCCTAGAAAATTTTTAAAATAGGTATCGGAGATGGAACCAAAATGTAGTCACTTATTTATACCCAATTTCCTAGGCACATTGGCACTTCATTTAGAAAAATTGAACATTCACCCAAAGCACGCGAAGTTACTAGGTCCCTCCTTTATCGGCTTGAAAATATGTTAGCATCCTTAACTAGAAGGATAACTAGAAGATCCACAATCAACCACAATAATTCATTGCATGCATTCAATTGGAAACATAATAAGGAAACATAATAGATCAAATAATAACTAAGATAAATTTCACCACATGAAAACCATAATCAGATACATCGGATTACTGAGAATCCAACCACTATGATCCATCAATAGTTAAAGGGATTACATAATGAAGATGAATACATAAAAATAACCACCACAAAGTCATGTGTGTAAAATATAAAGGAGGTGTAACCCTATTACATCACACAAAGTGTTAAAAACTATGAAGATCAACTACTATATATAGGGGTGGAGAATTTCCCTTCACCACCCATGCATTCTCAAAATAGGTGGCATGCCCAAAAATAGCCATGCGCTAAAGCAAAATTTGCATGCTTTTATAAGAAGGATAATAATAAATTAATCTATAAATAAACTCTACTTTAATCCTATCATTAGCATGATCCATGCATGACCTTTGATATCCACTTTACTCCCCAAATATGTCTTTCTTAACTATGAAGTCTTTTTTTATTTTATCTTTACTTGGGATGCACTCCTATCACTTTTCCTATTTTTAGCCCGTGACATGTAAAATAGGCTAAGTCCTGGTTATTCCTTTCCTAGGTGTGCCATACAACAACCAACACTTGTGTGTGTCTATGCACCCCACTTACACACCTGAATTTTCCATGCACCCTCTTGATACTTAGGTAATTTGGCCAACCTAACATCACCCCACACTAATTACATTGTCGTCCTGGTAATGGGGTTTCACACTTACTCTCAAAATAATAAAGACAAATTTATTTCATACTTGAAAGAATAAAACAATTGAAATAATAACAAATGCACATCAATCTTTCTTGGTTGCAGGAGTTCAGTGGTACTCCTTTTTATTATAGCCTCTAATTCATTCCACTCTTCAAGTCCCTTCTTCACTTTTTCTGGGACATCACCACTTATTTTCTCCATTTCCTTGAGAGTCATATCCTAACCCTTGTGCTTCAATTCCCGGATTACACCAGCCAATCCTAAAACCATACCTTCTATGAAGTCCATCTTGTGTGATAACAACACTCCCAGTTCCTTGATGCGTTCTTCATGTGGATCCCATGGCTTCTTTAAGTGCATTGTGCTTCTTTTCCACTACTTCTAGTCTCTCTTCTATGCCCAAGGTCTCGTCATTCTTGGCTACTCTAACCTCATTCTCCTCCTACACTTGTATAATGATTTAAGGATTTTCTTAGGATCCTTGTACTTTTTAGTACCCATCCTACCTTCCTTAATTCATCCTTCATTGTTTTTAACAAAGCATCATATACTCCAATTTGACGCGAAATATTATTCCTAGTCTTCTCCTTTTCTTTAGCTATTTCCTCTATGCTTGGCACCTTTACACTTGTTTCCTCCTTCAACAGTAAGTTCACTAAGCACTGTAGGTAATGCAACGCAGAAGGAAATGTGCCAATGACATGCTCTTTGTATTGCGGGTGTTTCTCCAAAATTTCTTCCCTAATGCTTCTACCATTTGAAGGACAACCTTGGCCTTTCACTCTCCTCTATATTTTTATATTGTCAGAACTGGATATCTTCTTCTTTATTCTTCTTATCCTCCAACAATTTTCGAGTGTGGTCACCTTATCCAAATTCCTTCTTGTCACTTATGTTTCCATCTTGGTTAAGGAATTGCTTTCATGTTCATCTGTTAACTCCATGAGATTTACTATGATTTCTTCATTTGGCACCTTATGCATGCTTACTCACCGACATCAAATTATGATTCATCTATGTGTGTTTTCATTGTCCATCTCAACATATCTTTTTTGTGTGCATGTTTCCTCCATTGGGGTCTATTATCTCCATCCATACACTTGATCATGGGAGAGTGTACTATGAAATCTCGTGCGGATGATTTTGGAAGGATCATCAATATATCCTAAGTCTAGCATCTTTATCAATTCTTCTCCCTCCTTCCTTCATGACCATTGACCCTTGGGGATATGTGTTTTTGTGCTTACATCTAAACCTTTCCCCTTATCACCCAAAACTCCCCATGGGCATCGATTATTATTTTACATTCCTCTCTCTTTCTTCATTTCCCTAGTGGTGCATCTCTCCTCACGCTCACTCAATACCTCTACATCATATTGGGGTTATTATTGTTTGTGATTCTCCCCTCCTCTACATAAATGATGGGTAATGGCCCTGTATTATGTGCATCTTCTTCTATTTTTCTTCCTCCACACTCTCCTCATTTGTCACAAGCTTGCACCTTATCTTTGTATTCTTTGAGCTTGTCTTGATAGGGGAATGTCTCGGTGATTTCCTAAGTGGTTCCATGCCACTTTCTTGTGGTTTGGTTCTTCTCATCTTCCTTCTACCACCGTATTCATCTTATCCACCTTCACCCCCTTCTTCTCTATCTCCTTGACCTCACGGTCAATCCTCACCTCTTCTTCTTCCCGATCTTGAAAAGTTTCTTCACATGGCCTCTTCATGTTTTCGGTTGGTTACCTTCTCACACCATGATTCAAGTGTGCTAATATCCTCCATCTCCTCTTCCTCATCCTGAAATTCTTCTTAGTTTTAGAGAGGAGTGGGGTCACTTTCCTACATAATGACAATTGTATGCTTCCCATTTGGTATCTCTAGGAGATTAGACTCATTTTCAATGTATTTCCCATTCACCAATTTGGGATTAAGGTTGAGGTACACCTTAGCCACACCTACCTTTCCAACTACCAAATTCATAGAATTGATAACAATGTCATCAAATATCATTGTTTTGATGTATGCAGACTTACCCAGATAAACATAGGTATTTCAGAGAGTATGGTACTCGTAATCAACATTTTCTACATCAAATCTAAGCTTATGCGCATCTGAAAATATGTTGACATAATCCACGGAAATAGTGTGTCTTGAATGCATAAGGGAGATTGCACCAAGGACTCCATTGATCATTCTTCATCCCGAACTTGCCAATGTGGTAGTGCTAGAATATTACAAATTCTACATTCCCATCCACCATCATAGGTAATTCCTTGGGTATGTGTCACTCATATTTAAAGGCCTCACGCATGTGTCTATACCAAAGCTCTAGACTTTTCTTGTATGGGCCACTCATTGTTCCATCACAAGTGTATTTTGCAAATATCTTGGAAAATGACTTCTTTTCTTTATGGGAACTGCCATATTTTTTCCTTGGGTCCATCCAGACCACAATCTCTACAAATATAATAGACAAAAGGATAACACCCCAATTGATTTTTCTCCCTTTTTCTCCTCCTTAATAATACTTTATGTTATGAATGTGGATGATTTGTAAACAGTCCCCTCCATCATTTTATTTACAATTTGATCCATTTCTTGTTTACCTAGCCCCAACACTCTTAGTTATTGAACTTTGTTAGAAGGCACGCATAAATTTTGACCACGGGGTCATCTATCTTCAACACATCCATCACACGCCCTCTTTTATGGTAGGTCATATCCACATGTAGTCACCTCCACACCCATGTCATCATCGAATTCACCACCAATTTTAGTCCCCGAACTCCCCAATCTTGTCAGTCTCCCAATTAAAGGAGTGGTAATGAATACCCACCTTCCTGTAAAATAAAAGAAGTCCTCATGGAATATTTACATCAACCACTATTAGATCCCTTCATATTTTCTAAACTATGACAACTCGTAAACTTGCAAGACTCTAGCTTTCTCCAAAATCCTATCCAGCATCATCATAAATGGATTTTTCATCTTCAATACTCAAATATATCTTCTTAACCAACTCCTTTTTTATTTCATCTATTTTTTCCTTGGTGTAGTGATTATAATTATTCACCTTGATCTTACACACATGGGATTCCCATATATCTCCCATAATCATCCCTTTGGGATAATTAATTTCTAAAATTGCTCTTCAGGTGCTTCTTTTTCCTTTACATACAGCTGTTCCTTCTTTTTTTTCCTCTTGTGGCCACTACTGGTGCTTTTTTGGTTCCATGTCAACCTCTCACAACTTATCCTCATGGTTTTCTTCCTTCTACAACCTCTGTGAACTCAAACTCGCATGCCATAGTTATAGTTTTTCCCTTTCAAATCCTAGCTCCTCAATCCCTTCTTTTGCAAGCCTTCCACTCACTCTAAAACTTCCATTAAAGGAGCTATGCTATGGTCATGCTCAAATTCACCACTGGTTTGTTATTCTATATGCCTCGTACTCACACTTCATGCACGGTTACTCTTCAATTCAAACTTTTGAGCTCGAAATCTCAAATATGCAAGGTGATCATGAAGTCACATACACCCCTTTTATATATTTTCCTAACTTCATTACATTAATTGATGTCTAACTACACGTACTTCAACTTTAATGAAACTTTTCTAATTTTTCCATTCTTTTTGTTACTTTCTTCCGTGGCCCACCATAACCTTCTAGCACACCTACTACTTCTTGGCATGTCTCCATGTGCCAAAATGCATAGCCATATATGCCCATACTAAGTAGTTTCCCATGTTCTTGCCTAACTCGTGTTACACTGTGTGATCATCCACATATGTGTGGTCTCAAATTTGAGAAAATTTCCTTTAAAACACTTTCATCCCGAGCACCTATAACACATTTCTTCTATATGCACAATCCCTTCCAAGGATGTTCATATTCCATCCCATATATATACATGTGTTCCAACTTGCACTTGAATCTTAGTACAAATAGATTCCTTTTTCTTGTATCTCTCCACCCCACACTAAAATTATGTGCACGGTTCTCGCTCATGAAATCAATAGATAATAATAATCTTCTTCCGAGCACAAGTACACTTATCACAACAAAATATAAAACTAAACTAACAAAGCATAGAAACAATGAAAGGAAAAACATAAAAGGTAAATATAATCTAAGTGGCAACACTACCTTATTACAAACACCAAGAATCCTTATTTATAGTAGGTCTTCAGCCTACTCCCATTGAAGTAACCAGAAGCATAGTTCCATCCAACACGTGATTCAAGTATCTTCTATCTTTGTTACCACAAAAGGTCCCAACCAATATAATTTTGATTTCCTTGGGTGGTGTACAAACTTGGAATCATACATAAGAACCATCTTTCCCACTTCAAATGTTTTTCTCCTTATGTTCCTATCATGCCATAACCTTTTGTGTTGCCTTCTTAGTCTTCTCGGATCTAACGTGTAATAGTACGCTACTCATCTAATTGCATCAATTTTTCAATGCATTCTTCAATAGCTTGCTCATCATCCATTCCACTTGTGTGCACAATACCTGAGGATAGTAACATAAATTAATCAGGAAATACATCCTCTGCACTAAACACCAAATAAAAAGGTGTGGCCTTATTCAACCTTTTATAAGTGGTCCTATATGCCTAAAGTACCGCTGAAACTTTATCATCCTATTATTTTTTGTCAATGTCTATCCTAGAATATTGTTTAAATCTTCAACAACACCATTAGCCTATGGTTCATAAGGAGCGATCTTATGGTGTGCCACCATTAACTCTACCAAAATATTTTAGTGTGTCTCATTAAGGAAATGAATTCCTCTATCACATGTCAAACTTAATGGGAAGCCTTACCCTCTAATAATGTTTTCCCATAAGAATATTTCTATTATGGCTATTGTACAATCCTTTGTAGGTGTTTCCTTTTCCCACCTTGTCAAATAATCTGTGAAAGTAATAATATAGCGCACACCATTCCTATGTGTGGGTGGTGAAATAGGACCTATAAATTCCATAGCCCACTTCTCAAAAGGCTCAACACTTACAATAGGCCACAACAACATCTCATCTCTATGTCTAGGTTTTCCAAGCCACTAACAATGATCACATGTCTTCATGTATTCCTATGTATCCTTATACACAATCTCCAACTAGAGTCCAACCATCATAATCTTGCACGTTGTAGCATCACCTACATAGTGTCCTCCTGTAATTCCACCATGAACTTCTTCCATAATAGCCTCGTGCTCATGCTTCGGAACAAAATGACGTACAACTTCATCATGACCTAACTTATACAAATCTCCATCGATCAAATGATAAGGCATCATACGTATTATAAGCTACTTCTTCTCTAATGTCTTCATTCCTTCATGTGCTTGTCTAGTGCGTAAAAAGATTGCACTATCCTCTAAGTCTGTGGGAACACGGTTTAACCTGAAAATATGTGCATTTGGTATTGTGTCCTCGATGCTATACATGTCCTTGTCATAATTGATTTGTGATAAATGATCGTGCCCCGAATTTATCTTTCTGGTTTTACAACTATGAACTCAAACTCTGAAAAAGAAGTATCTTTCTACAAATGTGCCCTTGTAAAATAGGCTTGTTGACCAAATACTTGAGCATCATATGATATATGTAGAAGATGAATGGTGTTTCCAATAAGTATTGTCGAACTTTGTGCGGCGCATAGATCATAGACAAAGCCTCGTGCTTAGTGGTTGTATAATTCTACTCTGCAGGTGTCAACTTCTACTTATAAAGCAAATGGGATGATCTATAATTCCTTAACCTGGTTGTGCCAACAATGTGTCAATTTCCATGCCAAAATAATCAACATGAACAAGAAAGGGTTTTTCCCACAAAGGAAAGCACAAAATAGGTGCAGTGGTCAACCTTTCCTTTAATGTTTCAAATGCCTTCTATTGCACCTCACCCCAATATAATTTCCCTGTAGCCTTCAATAGTTCCTCCAAGGGCACAGTAATCTTTTCATATCCTTTAATGAACTTCCTGTAATAGACTGTATGTCCTAGAAATCCATGCACCTCACTTTGATTGGTAGGTTCCTCTAAACCCAAGATCACAACTATCTTGGTTGGATCCATCAACAACCTTTTTACAAATTATATGCCCAAGTAAAGTACCAAAAGGTGTTTTAAATATGTACTTATTAATGTTAAGAGAGATGCTCAACTACCTAAACCTCTCAAACATAAGTCTCAAATTGTCACAATGGTCCTTGACTAAGCCATACATTATCCAATCATTCAGATACACATGTAAAATCTTATGAATAAATTCTTGAAAGGCCTGCACAATAATGCCCGAGAACATTGTTGACACATTCTTTAGTCCAAAGGGCATGACTGTATATCCAAGACTTCCCCACTTAGTGGTGAAAATTTTCTTTTCTTGATCTTTTTAGTCTTATTATTTCACCAACATCCCAAGGTGCACTCGACACATCAATCAACTAGAACTAAGCACTCACCTAAAGCACGAAAGGGTACCAGATCCCTCTTTTATGGCAGCTTATTCAAGGAGTTATCATGATCATACAAATAGATGTATTCCAAATCCATAATATCCATTCAAAAATAAAGCATAACATGAACTAGATATAGTTCTTAACCATATGTAATATTAACTCATACAAGAATCAATATTAACTTTACCATGCAAGAACCAGACATAAATATGTCAATAACCAATATCCAACCACAAATATCCATTATATTAATTGTTGTAAAATAAAAAGTTGAATACATACATAATAGTGTCACCATGATTCATGTGCACACATAAATCAACAACGTAACTCTAACAAAACATGGATCATAATAATCCCTAAACCGTGCAAATCAATACATATATATAGGGGTGGGGACTTTCCTTCACCGCCTATGCACCCTCAAAATAGGTTGCATGCTAAGAATATCCATGTGCCACTACAAGATAATTAAAAAAGCATGCAAGTACTCCTAATAATAGACCTTCTATAGATAACTCTAGTTCACATCCTATTATTAACTCCAAAACTATGCATGTCACTTTATATTCCTTCGCATGAGATATTTTCCCAAAATAGACTTTTCTTGAACTACAAGTCTTCTTGTTTCTATTGCGTTTAATCACACAAGTTGTACAAATATATTATTTATATCTAAGCTTATAAGCAATAAAAGAAGAAATAAAACATAAGAACAATACACAAGATATAATGTGGTTCACCCAAAGTGTGGGCTACGTCCACTAAGAAATAACCAATCTTATTAGTCAAATATTTCTAGAGAATATACAATGAGGATTTGCAATCTTCCACACCTCTTAGATGTACAATACTTTCTTCCTCACAAGCTTCTCTTTTCCCCTCTCCACAAATTCCTTCTTACAATTCTCCCTTATTATCATCTAACCCTATCTTTCTAGCTTATATAACCATATAAAAACTTAGGGAAACTTAGATATGTTATTACAACCATTAGATCAATTTTATATCAAAGGTTATATCTAATTCCCACGATTTAAATAAAATAATCGCGCATGTAACCAATGTTGGTTCCTCCTTACTTTGTGATACCAATCCCTAGGTGATCGATGTCGGGTTGGCCAACCGACGTTGGTTATGTGTATTCCAAAAAGTTAATAAAGCATGCTAATGTGAAGCAATTAAGCTCCACAACTCAATAATCTCCAACTTGGAGATAAATTTTTGCACTATACCGTACATCTCCATTCTTGGATCATTTCTGGCTTTTTATCCCTCTTCAAGTATCAAACTCAAATAACAATGAAGTGGAGTGAAGCTCCAAATTCTCCTTTTCTAATGACTTCGTTTGCATATCCATAGGGTTATCCTTTGTATGAATTTTCTCCAATTTTAGTTTCCCATCCTCCAATAACTGTCGTATGAAGTGATATCTCAACTGAATGTGTTTCGTTCTTGAATGAAATGTTGAGTTATTTTCCAGATGAATCACACTTTGACTATCACTGTATAATCTACAATCCTCTTACTCATTTCCCAAATCTTCCATGAACTTACTCATCCATATCATCTCTTCACTATCCTCTATAGCTACAACATTCTCAACCTCTGTAGTAGATAAGGCTACAACCTTTAGCAATCTCAAAATCCAAATAACTTTCATCCCACCTACTATGAAAACATATCCAATAGTGCTCCTTCTACCATCCAAATCTCTAGCCATATCTGAATCAACATAGCCACATAAATAAATATTTGACCCTTCATAAGCATAACTACATGCCAAATTTTCCTCTCAAATACTTGAGAATCCATTAGACTACTTTCCGATATTATTTCCTAGATTGGCCATAAATCTAGTCACAAATCCCACTGCTCATGAAATTTTTGGTCTGTTACGAACCATAGCATACATGAGACTTCCAAATTTTGAAGCATATGGAACTCATGCCATGTACTCAACCTCCTCATGTGATGTAGGACATTGATCTTTGCTCAATTTAAAGTGTCTTACCATAGGTGTACTTATAGGTTTTGAATTATGTATATTAAACCTTTCCAACACCTTATTGATATAATCTTCCTAAGACAAATAAAATTTCATGTTATTCCGTGCCTCTGTATTTTCATGCCAAGGATTTTCTTTGCAGCTCCCAAATCCTTCATTGCAAATGTATGAGCTAACTTTTCTTTAATCTCACCAATGTCCTACATACTAGATCCTGTAATAAGCATATCATCCACATACAATAACAAAATAATATAGCTCCCATTTCCAAGCTTCTTTAAATAAAAAAATGGTCAGATTCACATCTCATATAACCATGCTCATGTATAAAGCTATCAAACCTCATATACCATTGCCTTGGAGATTTTTTGAGCCCATACAAGCTCTTTTTTAACCTGCACACAAGTTTCTCCTTACCCTTGACTTCATACCTAAGCGACTTTGCATATAAATCTCTTCCTCCAAATCACCATGAAGGAAATTCATCTTAACATCAAGTTATTCTAAATGCAAATCTTACGCTATAACCAAGCTTAGAATATTAAAAATGGAATTCATTTTAACTACAGGAGAAAATATCTCACCAAAATCAATACCTGATTTCTATGTAAATATTTTTACCACAAGCCTTTCCTTGTATCTTTTCTATCCACCTTCTTCTTCCTTGATCCTATAAACCCATTTGTTCTACAATGTCCTTTTACCTGCTGACAACTTAACCAAATCCCATGTTTGGTTTTGTTTCAAGGAGTCCATCTCCTCATCCATGCCATGTTCCCACTTCATGTGGGTCTCATCCTACATTGCTTCTTCAAAACATTTTGGTTCACCAATATCATTCAATAATAAATAAGATAAGGAAGGTGAAAATATTTCTGGAGGTCTACTTACCCTTTATGACCTTCTCTCACTAAGATTTGGGCTGTCAGAGGCTCATTTTTCTCATTCTACAAATTTGTATCAATCTTAGATAGTGACCGACGCCGGTCACCTCTTGTCAACACCGGTTTGGCTAATAAACACCTGGTCTTCGATAGCTAATGTCGGTTTGGCTGGCTAATCAATGCTGGTTGGGCTCCTCTATAAGCGATGTCGGTTTAGGAAACTAACGAAAGTATGGTGTCAATCGATAATGGTTACTGTGTAGACATGTAGGTGTTAATTTTAAATCTGAGAATGCATTTTCATCCACAAACTTTTCTACCAGGTTCGTATTTGGGTACCAAAACTTGATCCTGTACATTCTCTTTTCATTCCATTCAATGTCACGACTCCTAACAATCTTAGAATCTTCTAAATCCCAAAAATGAAATCCAAAATCACCAAAGCCATAACCAATTAAATTACATCTCTTTGATTTAGCATAAAACTTCTTTCTATTTTATGTACCAACATGCGCTAAATCTTCGAACCAAATACTCTAAGAAAAGAAAGATCTATCTCTTTTCCGGTCCAAGTTTCTTCTTATATTCCACCATCAAGTGTACTTGAAGACCCACGGTTAATCAAATAAACCAATGTTTCTACTTATTCTACCCATTTTTACAAGGTTAATCCAATAGGCATCCTTAGGCTTCTTGTACATTCTATGATTTTCTTGTTCATTATTTTAGCAACACCATTCTCTTGTGGTGTTCTAGGAACCATTCTTTCTTTGTGTATTCCATTGCCGAATAATAATCATTGAAAACCTTGCCAGTACTCACCACCATTGTCATATCTAAGGCATTTTAACTTTGAATTTGATTTATTTTCCACAAGGACTTTCCATCTTTTAAAAGTATTAAAAACATCATATTTACGTTTAATACAATAAACCCATACCTTTCTTGTGGCATCATCAATGAAAGTCACATAGTATTGGGATCCTCATGAGAAGCTACCGGGCTGGTCCCCACACATATGAGTGTATAAACTCAATTTCGGCTCCTTCTTTGTCGACCCATCTTTGAGAAATCTCTCTCTCTTTTACTTTCCAAATATACAATGCTCTCACAAAATCAAGATGTACATCTTTCAAATATGAAAACTTACCCTTAATATTTAAGATCTACATTCCTTTTTGACTTATATGACCTAGTTGATTCTGCCACATGCTTGCATCTAAATCTAAAGTAGATAACACAAAAAATGAATCAATAATACAGGTAGACAAATACAATGTTCCTACCTTCAAGCCTCTTAATACAACAATATATCACTTGGTAACCTTCCAAGAGTTGGATGTGAATGTAACCATGCAACTACATTCACCTAGTTGTCCTACGAAATAATATTTCTCCCGAGGCTTAACACATGCCTCACATCTTTCAATATCAATTTATTTCCATTATGAAATTTTAGATGAACTTATCCTTTACCAATAATATTGCATGGCTCATCATCTCTTAAATATACATGCCCAAAATTACCCTTGACATAATTTTGAAATAACTCTTATGGGGTAACATGGAAATAAGATCTTGAATCTAAAACTCGTGATTCAATTTTAGTATCCAAGTAGAGAATAAGGTCATATCACATTACCTCAAATGCAAAAACATTTACCTCTTTACCTTTATTTGGTACATTCTCTTTGTTTTCCATGAACCAACAATCCTTCCTTACATGTCCTTTCTTTCCATAATTCCAGTAGGTTATTCCTTTACCTCTATGTTTAGATCTGCCATTCTTAGACTTTGATTTCCCATTTCTATTTATCTTGGATCTCTCCTTCTACCTTTCTCTTCTTTCTACATTCAAAGAACTACTAGATGATGATTCTACTATACTTTAAAATATTAGTTGCAGATGTTGTATTTTTTTATAACCTAGGTGTCCCGCAACCAAACTCAAGATAAAATCGACCAAACAAGTGAGAAATGGCAAGACTAGTCCTAGGGACCCATGCAATTTCCCATAAACCACATGTGACAGCTTAAACTGGGTAGTAGTTTTGAACCCGAAACCTTGGGAGAAAACCCAAAGCCCAAGCTATTACGCCACCCATGCGGGCTTTAGAGATGTTGTATTACTAACAACCATTACCAAGTTATCCCAATGATTTGGCAAAGAGCACAAGAATAACAATGCTTTTAATTCATCCTTAAAAGGGATATTAATCAATTTTAATTGATTTATTATAGACTACAAATCATTAAAATGACTTGATGCAAATTCACCTTCTTGCATCTTAGAATTAAACAATTTCTTCATTAAATAAACATTATTTGAAGTACTAGGTTTTTCATATAAAATAGATAAAGATTTCATCAACTCTATCATAGTTATTTCTTTAGTAATATTATAAGCCACGGATGCTTCCAATCTCAATCTTATAGATCCCAAAGCCTTCTGTCAAGAATTTTCCATTCTTCATTAGTCATCTTTGTAGGTATTAACTTCTCATCCAACGGTAAGTATAGATCAATCTGATACAAATAATCTTCCACCGCATCTTCCATAGTTGATAGTTATGGTCAGAGAATTTCTCAACTCGTATTTTTCATCTTCTTCCATTCTTGTAGCTCCCACTCAATTAGAAATTACTCTATGAGTAAATCTGCCGACACAAAAAAACCCTCAAACAAGAAATCTTTGATACCAATTGTTGGGGTTAATCACACCAGTTGTATAGATATATTATTCAAATCTAAGCATACAAGCAATAAAAGTGGAAATAAACCAAAATAACAATACACAAGATATAATGTGGTTCACCCAATGTGGGCTACATCCACCAAGAAACAACCAATCTTATTATTCAAAGCTTTGTAGATAATATACAATGAAGATCTGTAATCTTCCACACCTCTTGGATGTACAATACTTTCTTCCTCACAAGATTCTCTTTTTCTCTCTCCAAGAATTCCTTCTTATAATTCTCCCTTATTATCATCTAACCCTAGTTTTCTAGCTTATATAACCATATAAAAATTTAGGGAAACTTAGCTATGTTATTACAACCATTAGATAAACTTTATATCAAAGGTTAGATCTAATTCTCGTGAGTTAAATAAAACAATCATGCACCTAGGTAATTTATGTCGGTTAATCTAACCAATGTTGGTTCCTCCTTGATTTGATTGATACTTTGGTCCCTAGGTGACTAACATTGGTTAGCCAATTTCGATGCCTGCTTGTGTATTCCAACAAGTTAATAAAGCATGCTAATGTGAAGAAATTAAGCTCCACAACTCAACAGTTTCAATCTTATCTTTATAATTTACTTGACTACCACTCCAACTATATCTTAAGCTTCTTTTCCCAAAATTGGCCAAGTGTTTGGTCTATCTATCCTTCCTTCTACATGCATTCTTGGTCAACTTCAGCATGCACACCCTATCCTCCCAAAGATGCATTTCCTCATGCACATTTATTTTATAATGCCTCTTCAATGAGCTAAATTTTGTTCTCGGGGTTTTAGTATTTTTTCTATGATCAAAATTACCCCAAACTAATGATGTTACCCATCCTTGGAAACATTCAGCTTCTCCAAGAAAGAATAAAAGAATAAACAATAAAAAATATGCACCTAACTTGCACCAAATAATGAAATAATTCTACTACTGTGTAAGGAGGACAGGAAATCCTTATTTAATGATGCCTCCATGGAATTCCATCCCTCCACTTCACTTTGCGCTTGTTTAAAAAAACTACCCAATCATGGCACTGACTTCATCAAATTTCCACTCTTCTCCCTTGGCCATGAATGTTTTGACCATAGTTTCTAGCTACTTTCCAAGGTTTTTCAATGCGTCCATTTTGCGCGTAACTGGGATATAATTCTTTCAACTTACTCTTAATAGAGGCCCTCAAGATTTCAATTTCCTTGGTCTTCTTCTCCACCTCTTCCAGGATCATGTCACATTCCCCCCGATTTCCTTTTTTTAGTATGGAACTCCTTTAGGTCTGCCTCATGTGTGGCTACTAGAAAAATTGCCACACAATCTGGTCTTCATAGTTATCATAAATAACCTCTACCATATGAGCCATATTTTTAAATGACATGAGAAGATCAGTGTACTAAGTTATGGTCACCTTGATTTGTTCCTTCTCATGTTGCTTCTTCCGCACCAAAACTTCTTCTACAAACTCTAGTGTTAAGGGTTTCTTTTGCATCATGTTTATGTGTGTTACATCTTATAAATAATGGAGGTCCATCTCATACGTATTTTATGGGGGTTAACTCGGGACACACTATTATGATAGAATCTGCTATCAACTCTACCTTATTATAAGCCTTGTGTAACCTTCCCTTTTCCTCCCATAGCTCATTTTTAACTGCACAATAATATGTTCTTTCCCCTTTATCTCCCTATCCCTCTCAATAATCTCCTTATTCTTCTCTTCTAACTCCTTTTCCAATGCTTTTATTTTGTTATTCCTCCCAAACAATCGGCCTCCACTTCCACCAATACCTTATTCAACGCATTACATGCTTGTTCATTAGTTAATTGTTGAGAATCCACTACTAGATTCACTTCCTTAGAGATCGGGAAATACAAGTATATAATAAGGCTCCCTGCATTGACTTCAAATTTAGGTTCATCAATGTGGGACTCAAATGTCTAGGACAACATCTTTCTTATGTGTGGAAATGCACCTTCCTTATCAAAATATGATCAACATAAAATTTGGTCTGTTGTTATTGTACTTTGGTAACAAGTGCACAATACTTTGTTGGGATTTTTATCATAGGCCATAATATGTCCTTGTTGGGTGTATGTGCATCTACTACCTGTGCATGCACCTATTGGGAACCCTAACGGTAATATTGTTTCTCCTCCCAAACTCCCATCTTTCTCTTTTCCTTATTCTTCTTCCATGCCGCGCTCTACCTCCTGATCAACCAAGTGTTGTATGATACCAACGACTTCATGTTCTACCAAGGTCTATAATTCCTATTTAGAAACATGCATAGTATCTTACACATTTGTGCCAACTTCCTCCTCTTCATCATCTAATTCCTTCACTTCTTTAGATGGATCACTCTTCTCTTCATTTGTCTCATGCATGGTATATACATGAGGGTCCCCGTTGGCACTTCTTCCTCCTCCTCATGCTTGGTATCCTCACGATTTAAACTCTCCTCCTACTCAGATTCGAATTATAGACCACCCTTACTTTATTCACCATCGAGACTTATTCCTTAGAGTATAAGTACTCATACATGTACTTTTCATCTTTGTCTCTACGGACTTCCCTTCATGTGTGCTTGACGTTCTACTCACTATAAGAGTCTCTTCCCTACTTCTCTTCTTTGTATCCACCATTTTTATTACTGAAAGAAATATTGGGATACATCATCTTCCACATATGATCCCTCACAAAACTTAGGCCATAAATGAATATGTAATAATGTTGCATTTTTCTCAAGAATTGGTATATAAACAGGCTTGAGCATATTTATGTCATGTGAGACATATCTTTCCACATAGGCATGCTTCTTTGGGTAGACCAAGGTATGATTCATCTCACGATGCTCTTATTCTACCTCACTTAGATCAAATATTAACTTCTTCACCTCTTTAAACTTGTTGACCGCACTTTGGAAGTACTTGTGTGGTGAATGCAAATGGTAGCTTGCACCACGGGCCTTTCATGCCATCAACCAAAGTGAACCTGCCAATACAGAAATGTTGGTATACTGCAAACTCAACCTCATCCTTCACCAGAGTTGGTAGTTGTTCTAGAATCCTCCATTCCACTCCAAAGGCATCATGCATGTGTTTATACCACTTATCAATGTGTGCCTTATATGTTGTTGTCATAGTTTCACAAGTATAGGTAGAAAACCTTTTAGCTGGGGATGGGTCTTCTTCAGGGTACTCCCATATTCTATCCTTAGGGCCATCGGGCACCCCTATCTCTGAAAATAAAATCAAAAGAAGGATATTTCCATACATATTTTTATCCCCATCCTGCATAACATTAATAATGCCTTCTGCTATAAAATCGAGATGTTATAGATGATTCCTTCACTATCCTTCTGCATACATTTAACCATATTTTGTTCACTTGGGTCCACCTCTCCTGACCACTTAGCTTTGTAAGAAGGTGCACAACCATATTCATCACCGGATTATTGATCTTTGAAATATCAAAGGCATGCCCACCCTTCTTGTATTCATACTCCTTGGTTGTCTCCTTCACAACTTCATTGTCACTCAGATCATCGTCAAACGAGTTACCGGTGTAGATGAGTCCAGTGTACTTATTGATCAACTGTGGGGTTATGTGCATTCTCCTTCCAAAAAATAGAAGTAGTCCTCATGGATGCATGACATCAGCCACTGGTATAGGCACTCAGGATTCCCAAATAATGGAAGCTCGTATAGCTACAACAATCTAGCCTTCTCTAATGCCTTCTTTACTAAATCATCAAACACTAGCTTTTCATCATTCATTCTCTCCTCGTAGGCTGAACCAGTTCCAAGGTCATGTCCTTTTCAATTTGATTAATTTGATGGTTATAATCTCTTATAACCATTCTCCTTACATGGGATGTCCAATCCTTTCCTAGCAGTACCCCATTTGAGTATTGCATCTTTGAATACCACTCCTCACTGAAATTCACCATCGTGCTTTGCTTTTCTCTGCCCTTGCCCTTTTTCTTGGTTGGTGTGGTTACTTCCCTTCTTGGTGCCATTTCTCTTGTGTAGATTCAAGCTTCTACCTTGTGCCTTAGTATTTTTACCCCTCTGAGTGCTCTATCACACTCTTCTTGCATGAACCCTATACTTCGTGCCCTAGTTTTGTGAAACCCTAACCAGATAACCCTTTTCTTCTTGTGAACTTCACACTCTACCTCTCAAACCACATAAGCTCATTACTAACTTTTTCTCGCACTCATACGTTTCCTTCGTTCCAATCTCGTTTGCAAATCTTTAACTTCACACATGATTCTTCATAATTTCTTGCAAGGATGCCCTAGTTTCAAATAACTCTTCCACAAATTATCGCAAGGTAAAAATGAATTACCATGACCATTTATTTATAGGTTTTTAATTTTTACCCACATTAATTGTACCACCACCTACCACCATATTGCCACAATAAATGGATTTTACCTGCTTTTCCATCTTTTATGTGCTCAACACGCGTGATCACCAATGCGCTTAAACCTATAACTTGTTGGTGCACAAACTACCATGGCAATATAACTCCTTTTATGCACTCCTAGTGTCGAATAATATCACCTCTTGTGCCTCACTCCTTGTAGTTATCCCTTCTACTAGCTACCTTGCATTGTACTCTACACTACCCGTACGTGGATTTTCCTCTAGCATTAACCTATTTTCCCACATTCTTATGACCACCATCTTCCAGTAACCAATATCACCAACCATAAGCACTCTCTTGATCTCTACCCTTTCGCATTGTTCTCTAAAAACCTCTAAATCTTTATTTCCACCCCCACACTAAGGGTATGTGCATTCCTCTATGTTCAAAATCACTTATAATGTAATTAGCCTTTGGTGCACAAGCACACAACACAACACATAACTAAATTAAAAAACATAGAAATGAAATACATTAAAGGAAATCTAATCTAGTGGAAATACTTCCTTATTACAAACACCAAGAATACTTATTTATAGTAGGGGTTCAACCTACTTCCGTTGAAGTAATCGGGAAACCATGTCCCATCCAGTACTGTAATTAGAAATCATCTAAATCAAGTATATAAGTCACAACATATGGTCCCAACCAATGTACTTAGAACTTTCCAGGATGGCACAAAAACTTAGAATCATAAAGAAGAACCATCTATCTAACTTTAATATGCTTATCCTTAATATGCTTATCATGTCATGCCTTATGCTTGGCCTTTTCTGTCTTCTACATCCATCTAGGAATGGTGTGCCTTTCATCAAACTGCATCATTTTATCAATGTTCTCTTCAAGTTCTTTCTCCTTAGCCAAACCTCCTGCACGTGCAATATGTAGAGAAGGTAACATGAATTCCATTGGTAAAAACAACCTCCATGCCAAACACCAACTAAAATGGTGTGGCTTTGTTTAATCTTTTATAATTTTTTTGTATGCCCAAAGTACAATAGAGACTTTATCATCCCATTATTTCCTTCCAACATCACAAATCTTAGTCAATGTATGTCCCAATATCTTGTTGAAAGCCTCAACAGTTCCATTTTCTTGAGGGTGATAGGGTGTTGTTTTATGGTGTGCCACCATAAATTCTACCAATAGTATCTTGATGGTCTCATTAAGAAAATGAGTACCCCTATCACTTGTTAAACTCAATGGGCATCCATACCTACTGATAATTTTATCCCATAGAAACCTTACTACCATAGTTGTTGTGCAATCCTTTGTAGGTGTTGCTTATGCCCACCTTGTAAGATAATCGTACAAGTTATAATGTAGCATGATCTAGTCCTACGTGTAGGAGGGGAAATAGGACCCAAAAATTAATTGCCCATTTTAAAAAAGGCTCGCACTAGAAATAGGTCTTAAAGGCATTTCACCTCTATGCCCAGGATTTCTAAGCCACTGGAAATGATCACATGCCTTGTCATATTATTTACAATCCTTGTATATTGTTTCCCACCACAAAGCCAACCAATAAAATCTTGCACGTGGTAGCATCTCTTGCATAATGTCCACCTGCAATCCCACCATGAGCTTCCTCCATAATATCTTCGTGCTCATGCTCAAGCATACACTAGTGCAAAAATTTATCTCAACCTATTTTATATAAATCTTCACTAATAAAAATATAAGGTGCGACGTGTATGGCAAGTTGTTTCTTCTCTAAACTCTTCATCCCTTCTAAGTCACACCAATAAGCGAATAGCCACAAGCAAGAAGCAAAAAGAAAAAATATCTTCTAAGTCGAGGGTGCGCGATTCAATCTGAATAGATGTGCATCTGGTATTGTATCCTTAATGCTCTGCGTGTCCTCACCTGAATTAATCCTTGATAAATGATCTGGTCCGAATTGATCTTTCATGGCTTAACCACTACATGAAATGTCAAATTCCTAAAATAATGATTCTAACGGCATATGTAGCCCTACAAAATGGGATTATTCACAAAATAATTTAATGCCATGTGATCTCGTATAAAATATGAAAGGAGTTTCTAGCAAGTATTTTCTAAACTTATGTAGCACATAAATCATGGATAAAGCCTCGCGCTCGAAGTTGTATAATTTTGTTCATGTGGTGTCAAATTCCTTCTTACAAAATAGATAGGATGATCAACAATCCCTTCTCCATGATAGGATAATAGTGCTCAATGGCCATACTAAAAGCATCAACATGCACATGGAATGGTTTATCCCAAGAAGGAAAGAAAAAAATAGGCGTTGTAGTAAGCTTTTCCTTCAATTTCTCAAACACACGTTGTTGCACTTCACCCCAATGGAACTTTCCCTTACTCTTTAATAATTCCTCCAAGGGCACGGAAATCCTAGCATAACATTTGATAAACTTCTGTAATAACTTGTGTGCCCCAAGAATCCACTCATTTTCTCTAGTTAGTAGGTTCCTCTAAACACAAAATAACAACAACCTTAGCAAGATCTACCAACAATCCTTCTTTATAGATAATATGTCCCAAAAAAGTTCCAAAGGGTGTAGCAAAAACACACTTCTTAATGTTTAAGGAGATGCTCAACTATTGGCACCTCTCAAACATAATCCTTAAATAGTCACAATGATCTTTCACTATCCATAAACTGTCTATTCATCCAAGTAAACCTATAAAACTTTATGGATGAATTTGTGGAATGCTTAAACAACAATGCATAAAAATATTGCAGGCGCGTTCTTCAATCCAAAAGGCATAACTGTGTAAGAAAAACTTCCCCACTCAATGGTAAAAATTTTCTTCTCGTGATCCTCTTTAGCAATCCTCACCTGATGATATCCATAAAATCCATCAGTGAAGGAGTAGATCTCCCACCATGCAACGCCTTCCAAAATCTCTTTAATAAAAGGTGTGGGAAAGGGATCTATTACACATGTAGCATTCAACTCCCGACAATCCACAAAAATTATTATCCTTCAATATTTCATAATGCTTATCACTATAGGACTAACCCACTCGACTCCTCAATGGGCTCAATGATCCTAGATTCCAACATCTTATCAATTTCTTCCTTAACCTTGACGTGTAGATTAGGATTCATCTTGTAAGGCCTTTTCCTAACCAAGCATGCACCTTCCTTTAGCTTGATCCTCATTTCACCCAAAGATTGATGTACCCCTTTGAGATCATGATATTCAATAGGAAATAAGTCCGAAAGTCATGTAGTAGCTCAATTATCTTTACAAACCTCGAGTCATACCAAGTAATTACCAATGATGGCCTCCTTAGGTTCTACACCTTTCCCAATGTTGACCTTCTTCATTTTCATGAGATCATGGTACGTGCGCACCTTCTCATATGCGTTGTCTAAGACCTCGCACATACCCATAGTATGGTCAATGTCCAAATTCTCTACTTCTTCGTATTTAATTATGTAGACCATTTTACGTTTTTTTTTCTCTAGGTAAGCACACCCAAGCTATTCCTTATCTTTCTCTTCTTCTTCAAAACGTGCCTCTAGATCTGATTCACCAACTAATTCCTAAATAAGTTCCTAAGCCTTTGCACTATACCCCAATTTCAAGAACTTCACAACCTGGAATGCCTCATTCACTGGAGGTTTAGTGGAAAAATAGTCAAAGGTCTGAATCATACCTACAGTCAGTTCTTTCCAATTCCATGTTTCTCTATTCAATTATGCATAAACATACCATGTGCACACGCATCCTCACAAGGTGAATTAAAACTTGTGCACCCACAATGAAGGTGGTAAGGCCTCCTGCCCCTTTGTCTAGAGTCTCTCACACTACTGAACATGATGCGAAGAAGAATCCTTCCCATGGAATTCACATGTCTTGGTAGGCACATTGCTCCGAATAAATCTAGTAGAGAAGGTAATTCTCACTTCTTTCCACTCTAAAATACCATCTCTATGTACCATCCATCAATTTGCATTTGTCCCACACATGGTATACAACATAATATTCATCCTTTCCACTTGGTTTTTCCCCTGGGATTCCATAGCACACAAAACTACTTTAAGATTTCCTCACAGGTGTACCTTGGTACCTGGTTACTACCCAAATGCCTAACACAACATGACTTACTTACGCAACTACACTTTTCATCTCACGTCCAAGTATTTCTTAAGTCCCATGCACCTAGTCATAAGAAATTCTGGTAATATCACTAATATACTTCAGGATCTCTAATGGTGTGCACATAAATTTTTTTAAATCCTCTTCATTCAAGGGTTCTAAATTAGGTGCATCTTTTCTATCTACCAAAGGAATGAATATGTATTCTTCCTTGTTCTCAAAACTGATATATCCTTTATTAAATCACATATCAAGCATTATTCACATAACACCAAGGGCACCTAATTAATGTGGGAAAACTGATCGCCTCTATAAGCTCCAAGACCTCAAAGTCCTAGTAAACTTTGCCACTTGTATAGTAATAGTAGCATCCTTCAAGACTCCAATGGTCATGGCTTTAGTCCTATTTGCCATAAACAACACATTTGAATATGGTTGTAATGGCGATCTCCCCATATGATTCCCCGCATCCAAAGTGAGCACATGTACTTATGCACCTGTATCAATAAAAATGTTACTCAAAATCCATTTGTCAACAACTACATTCAGAGTGATCTCTTTATCATAATCCAAACTATGAGGAGGTAAGTTAGCATGTAAAATATGTCTCTTGCACTCAACTCCAGTGTGCAGAATTTTTCCCCTTAACCATTCCCCTAATAAATGAATGATGTTTTCTTGTCACAACATCTTACAAAACTCCTTCAAATCATCAACATATTTATGAGGAAGCTCAACTACTTTTTCCTACTCCATCTTCCGTGACTTCTCCTTTAAGCATTGTATCTCACCCTATAAACTTCTAATAACCTCCATGGTTTCTTGATAAACTTCCTTCTAATGAGTAGGGTCCAGATACTTTATATTCAATACCTCCTCTTTTATGACAATAGGATTTTGCTTTGGAACTTCCATGGTGCACGCAACCTCAGTGTGTGTAGTGACTAACACAGGCAATATCTTACGATCAGGTGATACTTTTTCCAGCCATTGATCTCCCACAATGTGTTGTACTCTAACCATTCCCACACCCTTATCTTGTTTGTGCTTCTTTCTTAGGTGCTCATACAAATCCAGAAATTCCTCATAAGTATGGTTCTTTCCGCAAAAGGAGAAAATAACATTCTGAGGGCATTTGCACTTATAGTGATCAAGGGATCCACATGTGTAACATGTTCCACAAGGAACTCACTTCTTCCACCACTATGACCTCGGCCTCTAAATCCTCCACAGTAGCCTCTACCTCTACCTCTACCACCACCATCAAAGTACCCTTAATTATAATGATCATGATGCTCACCTTATTCCTTGGAATTGTTTGCAATACTAGTCTTATGTACACTAGTATCAATGACATCATGAATCTGATCAATCAACCTATAATTATATGTATCATGTGTGGTAGACCTAAAAATATTACGCTAACATGACACATTCTTCCTTGTCGTGAATTGCACTAGTGGATGCCTAATTTAATAATGATCCAAGTGATAGATCTTACAGTCTAGCAACATAGTGTGCACCAATTTATGAGGGAAATTATTCTTAGTATGTCCTTATACTTCATATTATGTGCACAAAATACCACTACGTGTCTCATGAGTTGAATTAGTAGTCAATTTTTCAACTATTTTGCCATAGCTGAAATCGAGCCTCCAAAAATGGGCTTATTACAATGTCTATGCTCCCAACTTCCTAGGAACATAGAGCTGCCTCAAGCACCTCACGTGGGTCTGTATAAGTCTTGTGCAAGAGTACCCTTATGAAATGGGTGATTAAACCTCCAAAAACCATTGAGCATGTTGACTCGAGTGAATTTCATAAGATAACTTTGATAGCAGAGTTTTGAATCATGCATCATACTCCCTAACACTTTCAGCCATGCCCTGCTTGATGTCTTTTAGTGAACTAATGCTCTTCTGCTCAAACTCAAGTATGTGAAAATATTCCAAGAAATCATCATGCAGAATAGTGTATTCCACACAAGTCTAGTTGGGTCATATTTCATATACCAACTATGCGCGTGCCCTTGAAAAATAGTTGCAAACTAGATTTCCTTACGCTTTGGAGCTATAATCCCCTTAGTGTTCCATAATATCTCATGCATATGCACATGCTCATCTCGCATCTTTAATTGCTTTGTATTTTGGGAGACAAAGAGACATCTAAAAATACAATTCTTTGGGGTTTGTGGAGACCGTGCCCACCAGATCTAGAACTGTATTTCCTCTTGTTTTTACTCCACCTCTAGAACCAAATGATCCACTAGATCCCAAGCCACCAGATCCTCCTCCTATAGCTAGAAAGTGACCAAATGATGCACTACCTTGTGTTCCAACCATTTTCCTAAAATGGACTCCCATGGTCTGTAAAGTTGTACTACTTCCGAAGTAATACTAAGGTTTTGTGTTGATGACGCACCAAAAACTATACCTCCTACCAGACATCCAAATAACACAGACAACGATTGCATAGCCATAGATGAATAAGATATTTGATTGACACTGAACTTGATGGTAAATTATCTCTATCTATCTCTACTCTACTGTCCACACTAGCTTGCTTACTAATGACTATTGTAGAAACTAGAAAACCAAGCGTAAGGGCTAGGTCACCAAGAGGGCTCAAATGCACACCTACGGTCCTCATAGTTTCCACAGGAACTCTCTCATCTGAGGTTAAAGAGTGTTCTCTTCCATGCTTACCGAAATGGGGGAGTTCCAGATGCTCTAGCTCCACGTCCTCTATGTGATCTCCAAATCCTTTGCTATCCATCTCCCTCCATAATGCTATTCATTCCATGACTTCATGCTTCTTCTTTAAATCCATCTCGCGCACCTCATTAAAATTAAGTCACATTTCTTCTCTCTTCCTTTCTTCCACCAAGTCTTCCATATTTCACTACACCTTCTCCTACCCCCGTGCATGGAGGGGTTTAGCTAGCCATAGGATGTTATTCCAAATCCAAAGTTACAATCAAGATCTTAATCACTAAAGAGATAAGACACAAATAATATCCTATGGGTTCGCACAGGAGTTGAAACTCATTAACCTCTGGATAGGAATAAGTAGAAACTACGTACTCAAAAATGTACCTATTAAAAATGCCACTCAACCAATGATCTAGAGTGCACATATAAGTCAGATCAACATCATGCAGAGCACGGAATTCTTCCGTGTCTAAATAATTTTGAAACCTCCAATTTATCTTCGATGCATATGCTACTAGCCACTTGTACATTTGTATAGGGAAATAGGAAAAAACATCTCATAGAGCTCATGATACATATTTTGTTCAACCCATGCACATGTATCAAAATCAGGTCATGTGTTAAATCTGTGAGCATAATATTCCTCTAGATTCTCTAACCAATCCTCAATGTTGGCCAAAGTCAACCGATACATCTTCATCATGAAACATCCTAGAAAACAACTCAAAAAGAGGTCATGAAAATGGAACCAAAATTCAGTCTTATTATTTCACCAATAGGGGGTGCGGACACATCACTCGCCTAGGCGAGCGTTCACCCAAAGCATGCAAGGGTACCTGGTCCCTCTTTTATGACATATTTTTCAAGGAGCAAGCATGATCATAAAAATAGATGTATTCCAGATCCATAATATACATTCAATAATAAATTATAACATGAACTAGATCTAGTTCTTAACCATATGCAAGATTAACTCATACAAGAATCAAGATTAAATTTACCATACAAGAACCTAGTCATAGATATGTCAACAACCAATATCCAACCACAAAGATCCATTATATTAATTGTTGTAAAACCAAAAAGATGAATACATACATAATAGATTCATGCATGCACATAAATCAACATCATAACTCTAACAAAACATGGATCATAATAATCCCTAAACTCTACAAATCAATACATATATATAGGGGTGGGGAATTTCCCTTCACCACCTATGCACCCTCAAAATAGGTTGCATGCTAATAATATCCATGTGCTACTATAAGATAATTACAAAATCATCCAAGTAATCCTAATAATAGACCTTCTATAGATAACTCTAATTCATATCCTATTATTAGCTCCAAAATATGCATGGTGCTTTATATTCCTTAGCAGGAGATCTTTTCCCGAATAGACTTTTCTTGAATTGCAATTCTTCTTGTCCCAATCTAATATTTATACTTTACTTGACCGCCACTCCAAGTCTATCTTTCACTTTCTGTCCCAAAATTGGCCAAGTGTTTGGTCTATCCACCCTTCTTTTTGTTCACATTCCTATTCAACTTCAAGCGTGCACACCATGTCCTCCCGGTGCACATTTCCTCATGAGCGTTTATTTTGTAATGCCTCTTCACGCACCAACCTATGTTCTTAGGGACTTACTCTTTTTCTATGCTAAAAATCTTCCTTCACAATGCACACCTAGTGATAACTATAAAATCCATCCGTAAAATAATATATCTCGTGCCCAATAACTCCCTTAAGTATCTCCTTTGTGAATGGGGTAGGAAAATGATCAATAACGCATGAAGCATTGAGATATTTGTAGTCCACAAAAATCCTTATCCTCCCATCCTTCTTAATGTTTATTACCATGGGGCTAACCCACTCATATTCTTCAATAGGATCAATTATACCAAACTTGAGCATTTTGTCAATTTATTCCTTTACCTTCACGCGTAGATTAGGATTCATCTTGTAAGGCCTCTTCCTAACTGGGTGCATGCATTCTTTCAGTTTTATTTTCATATCACCTAAAGAAGGGTGTAATCCATTTAACTCATGATAGCCCCATGGAAATAAGTCTTGAAAGTCACGCAAAAGTTTAATAATCTTAGCCACTTCTTTCTCTGACTAGTAATCACCAATAATGGCCTCCTTAGGCTCTACCTCTATACTAATGTTAACCTTATTTATCTTCATAGGAGTGTGATACATGCATGCCTTCTCATCGTAGTTTCCATCACCTCATGCATACCTTCAGTGTGGTCAACATCTAGGTTATCCACTTCATCATCATCTATCATGTACACTAGTTTTCCATTTTATTTTTCCTTCTAGGCATGGACCATTTCCTCTTCATCTGTTTCTTCAAGGTCAAGGCATGCCTCAAGATCAGGTTCCCCAAACAATTCCATCATAATTTATTCACCCTTCATGTTATCTCCCAACGTAAGGTGCTTTATATATTATAAAGTGCTTCATTGATCGAATGCTTAGTATAAAAATAATCAGAAGTATGAATCATACCTGAGGTCATATCTTGTCAATTAGTTGTTTCCCTCTTCAACTCAACATGGACATACCATACACACACACAACTACAAAATTTGGAGTAGAAATTATGCACCCAGAGTGATGGTGGTAATTCCTCCTTGCCTTACACCCATGCTCTCTCACAATCATGGACATGATGAGAGGTAGGATACTTCCCATGAAATTCACAAGTTTACATAGGTACATTATTCCGAGTGAACCTAGTAGAAAAGGTGATTATCACTTCTCACCATTCCAAAATACCATTTCTATGTGTTTCCCACCAATGCATTGCACTCCCACGCAAATTATAGACTAGTACATTTCTCTTATCCCCTTCATTCGCCACTTTGAGTCTCCATAGCACACGGAAATGTGTCAAGATTCCCTTCACCAGTTTACCTTAATCTTGGGCTATTTCCTAAACACCTAATAGTGCGTGACCTGATCATACAGTAACTATGTTATTTATTTCTCACCCGCCTACTTCATACATGTCATGCACTAAGTTATCACAAGCAATACTTTTGGTATCACTAACTGACCGAGCATCATCCCAATGTATCACTCCTTCCTTAGATGGCTCAATTACCTCAGGGTCTCTGATTGTGCACACATATATCCTATTCAAGTCCTCTTTGTTTGAGGGCTCAAAAAATGGGGAAGACTTTACATCATTCACATGTCTAATGACGTGGTCGTCCTTGTTCTCAAAGATAATTTACCCCTTGTTAAAGTGTAAATCATCATTATTGGCATAACACTAAGGTCACCCAAGTAGTCTGGGAAGTTATCTACTTCAGTAATCTATAATAGTTCAAATTCCCCGAGAACGTGGCTCCCTAAATTGTAATAGATGCATCCTTTAGTACTCTAATAGGCATAGCCCTAGTTCTATTTTCCATATACAACACATTTGAAGAAGGTTGCAATGGTGGTCTTCCCATCTAATTCCATGCATCCAACGTGAGTACATCAACCTCTATGCACGTATCTATTAGAATGTTTCTCAGAAGCCATCCATTTATGACTACATTAAGTGTAATCTCCTTGTAAAATTCATGATTACATGGGGGTATATTTTCATGGAGTATCTTCCTCTTAGGTTCGAGAACCAAAGACGCAGTACCTTTTCTCACAACCATTCTCCTAATAAAGGGATGATGTTCTCTTGGAAAAACATTTGACATACCTCCTTCAAGTCATCTACATCCTTCTACAGGAGTTCAACCTTATTTTCCCATTCCATAGCACGTGTCTGCTCCTTCAAGCTTGAATCTCTCCTGTAGATCCCTCGATGATATTCATAATCTCCTAGTGAACCTCTTTCTGATGTGTAGCATCTAGATAATTTGAATTTATCACTTCTTACTTTGTTATAGCTGGTTTATACTTCGATATTCACATACACGTGCATCCTCGGTGCATGTAGTAACTAAAACAGTTGTAATTCAAGATTAGGTGTTATCTTTGGCATCCATCAATCTTCAATTGTGTGTTGTACATTAATCATTCTTGCACCCTTTTCTTGTTTGTAATGCTTGCTCATTTTCCCATACAAATCTAGGAATTATTGTAACTTGTGATACATCCCACACCATGAGAAAAGAACATTCTGAGGGCACTCACGCTGATAATGATCTGGGAGATCCATAAGTAAAGTAAATTCCTCTAGCAAATCCTCCTCTATCACCGCCGTGACCTTTGCCTCTATATCCCCCATGAAATCCTTTATTCCTGTTACCCCCATTATTATGCCCTTAATTATGTTGTTCTCCCTGTTCCTTAGATCCACTTGCCACACTTGTTTGATACACACCAGTCTCAATGGCTTCATGAATATGATCAATTAATCTATAGTTAGCGGTTTTATGAGTATCCATTTTGCAAATCTTACTATACATAGACACATTATTTTGGATCATTTATTGTAAAAGAGGGAATCTACTCGCATCATGGTCCAAATGACAGATATCACAATCTAGCAACAAGCATGCACCGACTTGCAAGGACAAATATCCTTTGTATATCCTTCAACCTCACAATATATGCACCATATGCCACTATGTGTCTCAAGAGCTAAAATAACAGAGAGTTTTTCCAACTACTTCACAATGGTTACGATCTATGCTTCTAAGAAAGAACTCACTCCAGTGTCCACACTTCCAACTACCTTGGTGCACAGAGTTGCTTCTAAGGCCTCACGCGGGTCCACATAAGTCTTATGAGAAAGTTATCATATGAAAGGGGTCAACAATCCACTAAAAACCATTGTGCATGTTGAATGGGATGAATTTCATAAGATAAATTGGATAATAAAGTCTTAAAGCATGTGTCATACTCCTACACAGTCTAAGCTAAACCTTGTTTGATGTCTTTGAGCATGCTATTACTCTTTTCTCAAACTCTAGAATATGGAACTTGGCTAGAAATACATAGTGCAAAGCATCATAGTTTATTGAGTCTAATACAATCATAATTTTTGTACCAACTATGTGCATAGTAGCAAACTAACTTAATTTTCTATTTGAGGTAGTGATTCCTTTAGTGTGCCATAGTTTTTCAAAGTTTTGCACATTCTCTAATGCATATTCAATACGCCTATACTCATGTAAATGAAGGGACATATCATAGTAAACTTAATGTGGCTGATGGGTGTGTAGACCCTACCCACTAGATCCAAAACTAGAGCCCCCACTAGTATTTCCTCCACCTCCCTGAACACACGATCCACTTGATCTCAATTCTCTTGATCCACCTTAATCTCCCATATTAGAAATTAGATGAGTGGATGCACTTCCTTACATCCCAACTTTAGTGTTAAACCGAACTCTCATGGTGCAGTGAATTTTTATTTCTTCAAGACGTATTCATAATATTTTGTGCACCTACACTCTGTCTTGATGACATGCCTAAAAATATTCCTCCAATCAGACCTCCAAAAATGACATCATCTAGGCTTCCGTAGGTGTATGTGTTGTCTGATGCACTTCTAAATTTACTGTAAAATGATACCTACCTTTCTCTACTTACTTACCAATACTAGCCTTCTTATCAATGACTACTTCTAGAACTAGAACACCATACACAAGGGCTAGGTCATCATGTGGGATCATATGTCCTCCTGTTGTCCTCAATATTTCCTCCTCTAACACACTCTCATTTAAATCCGAAGGGGATTCTCTACTAAAATTTCCTAAGTGTGGGAGATATTGATGGTTTGGCTCCATGTCTTCCATGCGAGCTTCAAATACTTCATGAGCCATCTTCCTCCATAACTCCATAGACTCCTGAATGATACCTACCTTTCTTTTCTTACTTACCAATACTATCCTTCTTATCAATGACTACTTCTAGAACTAGAACACCATACACAAGGGCTAGGTCATCATGTGGGATCAGATGTCCTCCTGTGGTCCTCAATATTTCCTCCTCTAACACACTCTCATCTAAATCCGAAGGGGATTCTCTACTACACTTTCCTAAGTGTGGGAGATCTTGATGCTTTGGCTCCACGTCTTCCATGTGAGCTTCAAATCCTTCACGAGCCATCTTCCTCCATAACTCCATAGACTCCTCAACATTGTGCTTCCTCACCAATTCCCTCTCTCACACCTCATTATACTTGAGTTTTATTTCCTCTCTATGTCTTTTACGCCACTAGGCCTTCCATCTTTTACCACACCTACTCCTACCCCTGTGCGAGGTGGGGATTTATCTAGCTATAGGAAGTTTCTCCAAACTCAGTATCACCATCAAGATCTTAATTTCCAAAGAAATAGCACAAAAATAAGACCCTCGGGGATTGTGCTAGAATTCAACTCAATAACTTCCGGACATGAATACGTAGAGATAACGTACTCCAAAGTGTAACTACGCACTACACCAGCCCACCAACAATCTACAACACAAGTCCAAGCTTCATTTGTATCAAACAAAGTCTGGTAATCTTCATGTGTCCAATACCTTGGCTGTATCCCCATATTTTGTTTGATGCATATGCTGAAAACCACTCATACAATTCTATTGGAGAAATCCTAAAAGTTTCTCGTAGAGCTCATGATAAAGATGATCTTCCACCCACTTATGTATGTTGAAATCAAGTCCAAAACTATATCTCGGTGTAAAGTGATCTTGTTTGTCTTCTACCCAACTTTTAATGCTCTTCAGAGTCAATCGGTATGCCATCTACATGCAATATCCTAGAAAATTTTTTAAAATAGGTATCGGAGATGGAACCAAAATGTATTCACTTATTTATACCCAATTTCCTAGGCACATTGGCACTTCATTTAGAAAAATTTGAACGTTCACCCAAAGCGCACGAAGCTACTAGGTTCCTCCTTTATATCGGCTTGAAAAGATGTTAGCATGCTTAACTAGAAGGATAACTAGAAGATCCACAATCAACCACAATAATTCATTACATGCATTCAATTGGAAACATAATAAGTAAACGTAACATATCAAATAATAACTAAGATCAATTACACCATGTGAACACTATAATCAGATACATCAATTACCAAAATCCAACCACAATGATCCATTAATAATTAAATGGATTACATAACAGAAGATGAATACATAACAATAATCATCATAGAGTCATGCATGTAAAACATCAAGGCAACATAACCATATTACATCACAAGGTGTCTAAAAATATGAAGATCAACTACTATATATAGGGGTGGGTACTTTCCCTTCACCACCCATGCATTCTAAAAATAGGCGACATGCCCAAAAATAGCCATGTGCTAATAGCCGCATGCTTTTACAAGAAGGATAATAATAGATTAATCTATAAATAAACTCTACTTTAATCTTATTATTAGCATGGTCCATGCATGACCTTTTATCTCCACTTTACTCCCAAAATAGCTCTTGCTTAGCCACAAATTCTTCTTGATTTTATCTTTACTTGGGCCACACTCCAACTACTTTTCCTATTTTTAGCCCGTGACATGAAAAATTAGCTAAGTATTGGTTGTTCCTTTCTGGGAGCACCCTACTTCAATTGATACTTGTGTGCATTTATACACCCCACTTGCACTCTTGACTATTTTGTGCACCCTCTCGATACTTAGGAAATTCGGCCAACCCAACACCACCCAAACAACCTAACCACTATGATTTCCTAGCTAATTTTTGTCACTAGTAGGATAACCATAAAGCTACTTGATACTAGGTAGAGGTTTCAGACAAACATATCATTACAGTAAAATATGTATCTGAAATTATAGTGTAGATCCCTCTAAAAGTGTATAGGATTTAAATAGATTTCTTAGAAGGGGGGTGCAACAAGTTTTAATAATAGAGGGTGATTTTTATCATTTTAAGTTCAAATTTTCCTTTTCCATTGGTAAAATCCTGCAAAGATGAGATGGAGTCAAAATAGCATAAGAATCAGTTTAGTTTACATAACTACTTCAACTCCCCACAATCCAAATAATCAAGAAACCACATAAACCGAGAATTTCCTAGTGTATGTGGTTTCTTGATTATCATAAAATTACAACTTAGAATACAAAATATAACATTAGATAATATTTTTGAGAGAAAATGAAACTAGAATTTCACAAGGATTTTATAATTAAGTGTTTTGGTGATTACATATCTAACCTTTACGAGTTAATTACCAAATGACAATTATAATAATTTGAGTGAATACACTTATGAATCAAATGACGTCGTCCATCTAAATACAATAACTCATTAATGTCTCAAAAAAACATACACATCTACTCTCTCGGACATTTATTATAATACTTTTGAATTGAGTGTTGCTAATGTTAACTCTAACACCTAGAATAGAGATGAAAATGAATACCTACTGAGACTAGACTACAAAAAGGGATCGAGATACAACAAGGAATTGCAAGATAAAATATTATTTTATGAAGTGAACACTTTATCAATTTATAAAATGATATAACATTCCAAAATTAGAAATGGGGGGAATTTTAGAATGTGGATAACAAATGAGAGAAGAGGAATAAGCATGCTGAGATCACTTGATGGCTCCACCATGGATTAAGCGAATATAGGCACCAAGTAGAAACTCATAAAATATCCAAGGGACCAAATTACATTCCATGATAATAATAGATAATTTGAAATTTTCAATAAATGCCCCATAAGCATGCAATAGGAAGCAAGCCAAATAAATAGAGTACAAAATTGTGAAAAAGATGGAAAATTATGTCATCAAAATATTAAAAATTTCACAACCTTTTTATCCAAAATTAAAACTAGTGTGTGGCCCTCTTCATAATATTTCTAATGTTACTATTATTTCCTTGATTTTAGATCTATGTCAAAATCTATGATAAAAACTAAGGCTCTGGTTATTTTAATGAACTCTCCGAATTTGACGTCCCCAAGCCAAATTTTGCACTAGAACCCATAAATTTTAACCTAGTTCCACATATGTTATAGTGGATCACTAGATTCTACCATGTGTATTTTTTCTCATTGTTTACATCCTCTCAAGTTCACAAGTTCCCAAAGTCTCCCTTTACCTTTATATCTTAACCTTATTGAGATTTTAGGTGGCTCGTGATTGGTCCACATGGACCAACCACATTTTCTCTGATTCTTGAGTATCTTTGATCACTTTCATGATCACCTTGGTATCCACATGATCTAAAGTTTTCTTTAGTCACTTATGTATTAGCTAATTTGGTCTTGGAGTATAACCCACAATACCATGGTTTATCTTCATTTGTCCATGTAGACCAATGACAACCTTTCATGTTTTCATGTTGGTCACACCTCCCAAGATCTAATTGTTCAACTATGCAACCAACCATGACCTTTGGGATTTCCTTGTGGTTTCCTAGCACTTATGTCCTTGGGCCTTTAAGTTTATCTACTTTTACATTTTTGAATAAAATACCTTATGCACAAGGTGTGTTTTCTAGTGTCTACATTTTCCCCCTTTTGGGTTGCACATTGTAACAGGAAGGATGCGGTGTAAAAAATGAAGACAAGATGAGGGTTTTCTAACCCTATGACAATGGTTTCCATAGTTATGGGCTTAGATGGTTGAATAGATAGAAAAGAACCTATAAATGTGATTGATGGGCCACTTCGGTTAGAGTATCTGAAGGGATTAATAGGTTGATTTTGCAAGGCGAGATATTATTGATTCAATTAACTAAGATGATTTATGATTGGATTTCATAAGATTGATGAGAAGTATTTTGTATGATATCCCCCCTCAAGTGATAGCTTTTAGAGCCGTAGTTTACCCCAACATAACGTAGCATAAAAAGTGGAAATTGATAATGATAGAAAATGAACCTAGATAAAGGCATGATGAGTCAATGGGAGGAAAATATTACCCTAGCTATGTGGAGGTGAAATTGTGATGATAGATTTGTACAAGAATGGATGTAAGTCAAAGAGCATGAAAGAAGTATTGCCCCAACCTAAAGTGATGAGAAATGATTACAAGGTAAATGACATGAAAAGTGGTGATTATGAAAAGGTGTTTCGAAGGCGGCGAGATGTTCATTCCAAATAAAGGGAATTTAAGTATGAAAGTGGCATGGTTGTAATAATGGAGTGTAAGATGTTTGTACATGTATGAAAATGGTTTACAATAAGAGTGTCGTTCAACACATGATGAGATGGAAGCCATGAGACATGAGACAATAAGTGATATAAAAGGGAGCTTGCACAAGGTGTAAAAATCACAAGGAGACATATTATCTATGTTTATAATTGATATATTGTGTGTGTGAAAGTTAATTACTGCTTAAAGTGAAGAACCATAATACAAGATTGAAAACACAATCCAATGTGTATGTGTGAGGGAAATATGTGATTCGTGATAGATGGAATGAAAATAAATTGTAGTTCATGTACTACACCACTTCGATTAGGCATCTATAGCCCCAATGGAGATACATTTGATTCTAGTCGCAACATTTCTCTCAATTAGCAGGGCATCCATATCCCCAGAGAGATCTTTGGAAAGACCCATGAAAGATATTATTTGATATTGATATTTTTTCTTTGTAATATTTTTAATTTGGAATTATTTTTTTATTTTTTTTTACATGATATTCAACTATCTCTTTTTTCCAAGGGTTTAGAACCACTAGTGGATTGATGGAGTGGGAGTGATTATAGAGATGACATTGGAAAGTATAAACAAATAATATCATAGGTCCTTCAAGACAAGTTGTTCGGTGTGTCATAGTATGTGGATATCTAAGAGGATAGTCATTCTTAATTCACCAAGTAAGGAGAGACCAAATTTAAGAAAGCGTAGTAGAGACTACTGGCTCACAAAATGTGACAACAAAGATAATGTTGAGTTGTGGAGATCAATTACTTCAAATTATCATGCAATATGAAACTTTTTGGAAAACACAATAACCGAACATCGATTATGGAGGGACCAACATTGGTCACCTATGATCGGCATCAATCAGGAAAGGAGGAAGTGAAAATAGTTAGGGCTAATCGGAATTAGTTACCTATGTGTGGGTGTTTTAATTAACTCACGAGAATTAGATCTATTTTTAGTATTAAAGCATATCTATTGATTGTAATTGCATGGCTAAGTTCCCTAAGTTTGTATACACCTATATAAACATGAAAGCTAGGGTTTAGAAGTAAGAATTAAGAATAACTTGCAAAAGTTGATGATTATTGTGAGAATAATTATGAGAGAGAATTCTTGGTGAAGAAGAAAAATCTTGAGAGTAAGACAATATTGTACATCTGAGAGGTGTGGAAGATTGTAAATCTTCATTTTATATCTTGTGAAAACTTTGGATAATAGATTGGCTTGTTTCTTGGTGGATGTATCCCACACTGGGTGAACTACGTTAAATCTGGTGTTGATTTATATCTCTTGTTATGTATATTTCTTCTGGTAGAATATCCCCTTTTATTTACATGTATGTTTGGATCGATGTATTATCTCAGTAAAACCGGTGTGTTAACTCCAACAACTAGTATCAAAGCTTTTTTGAGGGTTTTGTGTGTTGACAGATTTACTCATAGAGAGTTTTCTAATTGAGTGGGAGCTACAACAATGGTAAAAGAAAAAAAATACAAGGTAGAGAATTTTGATGGCCGAAATCATCAATTATGGAAGATGTGGATTGAGGATTATTTTTATCAAAGATATTTGTATTTACCGTTGGATGAGAAGTCTAGACCTACGAAGATGACTGATGAAGAATGGAAGATTCTTGACAAAAAGGCTTTGGGATCCATAAGATTGAGCTTGACATCATCCATGGATTCCAATATTACAGAAGCAAATTCTACGATAGGGTTAATGAAATATCTTGCTAATTTATATGAAAAACCTAGTGCTTCAAATAAAGTTTATTTGATGAAGAAACTATTTAGTTCTAAGATGCATGAAGGTGGATCGTATCTAGTCATTTGAATGATTTTAGATCTATTGTAAATCAGTTAAAATTGGTTGATATACCATTTGATGATGAAGTGAAATCACTTTTATTCTTATGTTTTTTTCCTGATAGTTGGGATAAATTGGTAATGGTTTTTAGTAATATAGCATCGATAATAATATTTTGAAGTTTGATGATGTGGTTAGTATACTCTTATATGAAGAAATCCCGCAAGAAGAGTACAGAGGAATCGTCATCTATGAATGTTTTGAATGTAGAAAGTAGGGGGAAATCATAAGGAGAGATCAAGAGTAATAGTAATGGGAAATTAAAGTCAAGGGATAGAAGATCTAAATTCAGAGGTAAGGGATTTACTTGTTGGAAATGTGGAAAGAAAGAAATGCAAAGAAATATTATTGGTCAAAGGATAAAAATAACCAACAAATAGACAAAGGTAAGGAAGAAAATATTTTCAAAGCATAGGTAATGCAAGATTCTCTTATTCTTTATTTAGATAATAGAATTGAATCATGGGTTTTAGATTCAGGAGATTCTTTCCATGCAACCCCTAATAAGTGTTATTTCAAAAATTATGTCCAGGGTAATTTTGGGCATGTTTATTTGGGTGATGATGAACCTTGCAGTATTACTAGTAAAGGGGAAGTTCATCTAAAATTCTGAGAATGGAAATACATGGGTATTGAAAAATATGAGGCATGTGCTAAGCCTTAGGAGGAATCTTATTTCTATAGGGGAATAGGTGAATTTGGTTGCATGGTTACATTTACGGGAAACTCTTGGAAAGTCGTCAAGGGTTATTTTTGTGGTAACAAGTGAGAAGGTAAGATCGTTATATTTATCTACATGTGTTACTAATTCCTTTTCTGCATTATCTACTTTAGATTCATATGCATGTATGTGGCATAATCGGTTGGGCCATATGAGTTAAAAAGGAATGCAAATCTTAAAGGCTAAGGGTAAGTTATCATATTTGAAAGATTTAGATCTTGATTTTTGTGAGGATTTTATTTTTTGAAAGCAAAAGAGAGTAATATTTCTCAAAGTTAGGGCAACTAAGAAGGATAAAAATTAGAGCTTGTACACTCGGATGTGTGGGACCATCTCGGGTAACTTATCATGGAGGATCCTAGTATTATGCTACTTTCATTGACGTTGTTACAAGAAAGGTATGGGTTTATTGTATTAATCATAATTCAAAGTTAAATTGACTTAGATCTAACAATGGTGGTGAGTATTGTATCAATGCTTTCGGTGATTACTATTCGAGTGAATGGGATACGTAGAGAAAGAATGGTTCCAAGAACAACACGGGAAAATGGTGTTGCTGAAATAATGAATAAAACAATCATGAAAGGTACAAGAAGCATGAGGATACATTCTAGATTTCCCTTACAGTTTTGGGTAGAAGCGGTTATTCAATGGTTTGTTTGATTAACCATAGGCCTTCAAGTTCACTAGATGGAGGAATACCAGAGGAATCTTGGACCAGAAAAGAGGTAGATCTTTCTTTTCTTAAAGTTTTTGGTTCAGAATATTTTATGCATATTGATAAGGAAAATAGGAAAAAATTGGATGCAAAATCCAAGAGATGCACTTTCATTGGTTATGGATCTAGTGATTTTGATTCCATTTTTGGGATTTAGAGAATTCTAAAATTATTAGGAGTTGTGACATTGAATGGAATGAAAAGAGAATGTATAAGGATCAAATTTTGGTACCCAAGGATGAACTGGTTAAGAATTTTGTGAATGAAAATGAACTCTCAGATTTAAAAGTAATACCGACATGGTTACATAGTAATCGGTGTCGGTTGACACTGACCGACATCATCAAGCATAACGGTATCGATTCTGAGAAGATCCAAAGCGGCATTCGGTTAGTAGAACTAACTTTGGTTACTGGTGATTGGCTTCGTTCATTGACATATTTGGATACAAATATCTAAGAGGTCCAGAATGATCCTCTAGTACCCCAAACTCCTATGAGAAGATCAAAAAGGGTAAGTAAACCTCCAAAAATATTTACTCCTCTATTTTATTTATTATTGTGATAATGGTGAACCGAGAGAGTTTTGAAGAATCAATGTGGGATGATACCCACGTCCACTTTGGGAGTATGGCATGGATGAGGAGATGGACTCCTCGGAGCAGAACCAAAATTGGGATTTGGTAAAGTTACCAACAAGTAAGAGGACATTGCAGAACAAGTGGTTTTATAGGATCAAGAAAGAAGAGGGTGGACGAGAAAGGTACAAGGTAAGGCTTGTAGTAAAGGGATTTGTAAATAAAGTAGGTATTTACTTTGGTGAAATATTTTTCATGTTGTTAAGATGACTTCTATTCGTACTTTATTGAGTTTAGTTGCGATGTACATGATTTGCATTTAGAGCAACTAGATGTGAAGATGGATTTCCTTCATGGTGATTTGGATGAAGAGATTTATATGCAGCAATCGCTTGGGTATGAAGTCAAGGGTAAGGAGAAATTAGTTTACAGGTTGAAAAAGAGCCTATATGGGCTCAAGCAAGCTCCAAGGAAATGGTACATGAGGTTTGATAATTTTATGCATGAGCATGGTTACTTGAGATGTGAATCTGACCATTGTGTATATTTCAAGAATCTTGAAAATGGGAGCTATATTATTTTTTAATGTATGTGGATGATATGCTTATTACAAGATCTAATATGCATGACATTGGTGAGCTTAAGGGAAAGCTAGCTCACACATTTGCTATGAAGGATTTAGGATCTGTAAAAAGAATCCTTGGTATGCAAATACACAAAGATAGGAAGAACAAGAAATTTTATTTGTCTCAGGAGGATTATATCTACATTGTGTTAGAAAGGTTCGAGATGGAGAATGCAAAACCTGTTAGTAAACCTATGGCTAGACACTTCAAATTGATAAAAGATCAATGTATATCATCACATGAGGAATTAAAATACATGACACGAGTTCCATATTCTTGATAGTTGGGATTATTATGTATGCTATGGTTTGTACAAGACTAGACATTGCACATGTAGTGGGAGTTGTGAGTAGATATATGGCCAATTTAGGTAAAGAGCATTGGAAAGAAGTACAATGGTGACTTAGGTATTTGAAAGGGACATATAGCATGCGGTTATGTTATGGAGGTTTGGATATTTCATTATGTGAATATGTTAATTCGGATGGTGGAGATTTGGATGGTAGGAGGAGCCTTTGTTGGATATATTTTCATGTAGGTGGGACGATAGTTAGTTAGATTTCAATATTGCAAAATGTTATAGCTTTGACTACTACAAAGGTGGAGTATGTTATAGCTACGAGAGGCTAGTAAGGAGATGATATGGATGAGTAGGTTCATGAAATAGTTGGGAAAGGAGCAAGATGATTGTAAATTGTTCGGTGTGAGTGAGAGCAATTCATTTGATAAAGAACTCGAGTGTTTCATTCAATAATGAAATGCATTCGGATTGAGGTATCACTTCATACGATAGGTATTGGAGGATGGGCATTTGAATCTAGAAAATATTCATACAAGTGAAAACCCTATAGATATGCTAATGAAACCATTTGCAAAGGAGAAGTTGGAGCTACACTCCACTTCTGTTGGTCTTCAATTTTGAGACTTGAAGAGGAAGAAACAAAGCTAAGGAAGGATCCAAGAATGATGGTGTACATGTATAGTGTAGTAATTAATCTCCAAGTGGGAGTTTGTTGAGTTGTGGAGCTTAATTACTTTATATTAACATGCATTATGAAACATGCTGGAAAACACAGTAATCGACATCGGTTATGGAGGGACCGGCATTAGTCACCTATGACCAGCATCGGTCAAGCAAGGAGGAACCAACATCGGTTACCTGTGTGTGGGTGTTTTAATTAATTCATGGTAATTAGATATATTTTTAGTATTAAAGTAGATCTATTGATTGTAATTGCATGGCTAAGTGTCCTAAGTTTGTATACGCCTATATAAGCATGAAAGCTAGGGTTTAGAAGTAAGAATTAAGAAGAACTTGCAAAATTTGATGATTATTATGAGAATAATTGTGAGAGAGAGAATTCTTGGTGAAGAAGAAAAAGCTTGAGAGTAAAACAGTATTGTACATCTGAGAGGTGTGGAAGATTATAAATATTCATTGTATATCTTGTGAAAGATTTGGATAATAGATTGGATTGTTTCTTGGTAGATGTAGCCCACACTGGGTGAACAACATTAAATATGGTGTTGATTTATATCTCTTGTTATGTATATTTCTTCTAGTAGAATATCCACTTTTATTTTCATGTATGCTTAGATCTAATGTATTATCTATACTGTTTGGTGTGCTAACCCTAACAGATAATCAAGAGTTCACCAAAATATGTGAAAGAAACCAAAGCATGGTAGTGAACCAAGAATTGGAATGATATATGAATAAATGGAGAAAATATGGAATAACATCCATTATAAATCATTGTTTATTGCAATTTTGGGGATATATAGATTTTTTTGAATTTTGAAAGATGTTTTGTTGTTTTTGGATTTTGTTTGTGTTTTTGTGTTTTTCTCAATGATGATAGTTTGGGATGTGTTGAGAATCAATATGGATGAATAGAAGTGTAATGGAAGGAACCTAAAGAATGTGGTAGTGAAGAAAAATGAGATTCCCCCAGTCCGTGTAGGGACTGGATGAATAAGAGACATGATGTATAAAAGAAGATGATATATGAGGTAGATAATGGGATTGGATTGGAGGATGTGGATGATGAGTGAAGCAATGATGCAAAATAGAATCCATAGGATGGTGGTGAGTAGAGGACATGAGTGTGGGGATGAAGAAAACAAGAAATATGTCAAGTGTGGTGAATGTGTGATAATGTCGGGTGGACAAGGACATGAAAATAGATCAATGGTAGAAGATAAAGTGATATGAAACATGGTTCTAGTGATGATGTCGAGGTGGACGAGGAGTGGAGAACATATTGATGTCTGAAGGAAGCATGAGAGCCAAGGGTGTGGTCTTGTGATGAATGGGTGTGATGAGAGGATTATTACATAGAATATGAAGGGGTATGTAAGAGTGGATTCCAAAGAAAATAAAAATTATGTGAAAGTGTAATTAGATGGGAGGAGGCTTATGAGGAAAATGTGTAATAAAAAATGGTTGTGTGGTCATGATATATAATGTGAATGAAGGAGGAGCCAATAATAAGAAGGGTGTCTAAACAAGTGGTGATGGAGGAAATAAGGTGCATGTGGAAGAATGATCCAAAAGAGGTGAAACAATGAGAGAAAGTGTAGGTGACTTGCAAGGAAGAGATGGAATAACAAGTGAATAAAAATGATAAGGCATATATTATAGAGGAGTGTGAATGAACGTAATAGATGGTATATGATGCAATGGTGGTGTTGGTAGTAATAAGGGTTCCTGAATGAGTGATGATGAAGGAAATAAGATGTGCATGGAAGAGGGATCTAAAATAGATGAAGCAATGAGTGAATTGAGATGTGATGAAGAGATAAATGTAGGTGTGGTGATTGGTTTTCAGATAAGTGTAGTGTATTGGATCAAAGAAATTAATGAATTAGAATACATGGTGGTCAAGATATAATCACATTATGATATAGACAGTGGAAGTGTAGATAGATGTGGAAACAATGTGGAGGATACGAAAAGGATGAGGATGAGACCATATCCAAAGTGGAAGTACATGATGGTGGAGATTGAGAAAGGGATGGCGTAGATGAGGAGACACTATATATGCATGGTGATTAAAAGATAGTGGAAAAGTATTATTTGGATGATGGAGACATGACACCTAGGGAAGAAGTGGGAATAGTAGTAGTGTTGGAAGTGATTAGATGTGTGTTTGGAGGTGGAGTAGGGTGAGATGGTGGCTCGATAGTGATGTCACCATTGTTAAGAAGATCATGAATAATGGTGTAAATTTGGAGACATGAGTTAACAAAATGACTGTCAAGTATGATTATTGGCACATGTTTCATGGGAGGCATATCACAATGGTGGTTTTGGTCTTGGATTTAGAATGATGATATGGGAATCGAAACTTGTGGATAATAGAAGAAAGTGACTTAGTCAAAGGGGTGAATTTACTATCGGGTTATAAGAACTGATGATCCCTAGTAGAATATGATGAATGTGAATATAGGGGTGTAGAATGTGATGATATGTGAGGAGGATATTAATGTATGACATTAAGAACATGCAAGTTTGATGGTGTATTTGGTGGGGGATAAACTAAAATGTGCGAGAAAAGAAGGAGGATGGCAAAGATGGATATCCTCAAGAAGTTGCTCCATGTGTACAACCTTGTCAAAAGTGCATATTGGATTAATTTTTAATTGGTGTGATATGTGGAGGATGTAACTTTTTAAAATAGGTTAATGAGTTGAAATGGTGGGAGTGAAAATGAGAGGTGATGAACAAGTGCACGCCAACATGCAACAAAGCAAACAATATAATTGTTATGGTATTTATGAATTATGTGAAGGCAAATTAGTTTTTCTTTGTGTGTAATATGGATGAAGAAGTGGGATAATAATGTGTCAACAAGTTGCATGAATGTGTAATGTTATGTTGTGGGAGACAGAGGGGAATACTAGTCAAGTGTTTGGTCGGTGAGTAAAATGGGGAATGTGTGGAGGATTGTGTTGTCATATTGAATGAGGAGGAGTACACTTTATAAGGGTGGCGTGGTATTGTGGGGTGGATAATATCAATTAAAATTGTGTGATAATTCGATGTGGGTGGAAGTCCCCCCAAGTGGTGGGACTCAAGCTTGGTAAGGTAGTTGATGATTTTTGGCATAAGAAGTGAGGTGAGAATGAGCATGGAGGTGAATAGAAGCTATGAGGAATGACTAGATAGAAGGAGTGGGTGGAGAGTGTGTAGGGTTAGAGATCAAATAATGTGGCAAAGCATGCACATAGTGTATTTTAGAACGTAACTAGGTAGTGGAGGATGCGAGAGGAAAAGATGGGGAAAATGAAGTGGCAGAGGCCACCGGAAGTTGGTTGAAGGATGTTAAGAGATCCCCTATGGTTTGGGCCTAGGGTTTGGGGCGATTCCCAAAATATTGGACCCTTTTTTGTTTATCATGCAAAGAGGTCAAATGAGGGTGTGATTGGTGTAAGGAAAAAATGAATCGACACGATCGCATCTGCGATTGGGAAATTAGATATTTTTTTAATTTTTAATTTTGGTTTTTAGGGTGAAGTGTCGGTCACAACTATGACTGGATAGAAGAGATATAATTATGGGAAATACTAGAGAAATTTTTTTATGGTTTTTCCTAAGTTTTTTTTGTGGTGTTGAAGTGGGAATCGTTTAGTCACGGGAAAAAAAAAACGTGGGGAAGGGGTTTATCCAATCGTGGCTATGACTAAGTAGTTATATTTATATTTTTAGGTTTTTTTGTTAAACAAATGGGTTATTCGTGGGCACAACCATCTTGGAAGGGGGATGCTCATCATGGAGGAGCAATTGATGGAAGATGAGGGTTTTAATTGTTATGGGTGCGACCGGGTTAGTGAAGGGGTGGGAAGCTGTCATGATGATAAGGTTAGTGAGGAGGATGTAGAGGGTGGATTGATTTGGCCCGATCCACAAGTGAAAATGGGTAGGGCTGAGTGGTGTGGCAATGAGGAGAGGTAGGAGGAGGTAGAAGGGGGTGGAGGGGTTTTCTCGGTCGCATGTGTGACTAGAAAAGGGTGAGTTTTATGGTGATGAGGGAGTGCGGAGGAGGTAGAGGGGGTGGAGGGTTTTTGTTACAAGTGCGAGTGGGAATGTGTGAGTGGTGCTGCGATGAGGGAGTGAGGGGGAGGTAGAGGGGGTGGTCAAATATAGAGGGAAAATATAGTGGGGGCACGGGGGATGATAAGTGGAGAAAAAAGAGAGTGTGGTTGGGGTTAAGGCTCGAGTCATATGTGCTTTTAATCTAATGAAACTTAAATTTTCTTGTAACAGAAAATGGTTAGAACAAGAGGAAATGTTGCAAATAACCCTCCGTCTGAGGAAGGAACAATAACTACCCAGAAACTAGATGAGATCCTTGCTACCCTGTTGGACACAAGAGATCGTTTAGATGTACTTGAATAGTAAGTAATGGGAAATGAGGAGGAATATGATGTTGATAACAACAATCAGCCAACTCAGAGGATGAAACCAATGTATGTGTTAATAATAACAATGTGAACATACTTGTTCAGCTTGAGAACAAAAAGGCTAGGCTGGCAGCTGAACTCACTAATGATATAAAAAGGATAAGTCCACCCAAGTTTGATGGCACCACATTAGGAGATGGAGCTGAGAATTGGCTCAGTGAAATGGAGAAATACTTTGCAATAAGGAATTTCTCAAAAGAAACAAAGGTGATATGGGGAGCTTATCAGCTTTCTCATGAAGCATCTTCATGGTGGGATAGTTGTAAGGCTGAGTTAAATATTGATGAAACTAATATCACATGGGATCAATTTAAAGGATACTTTAGGCAACATTGGCTATCGTAACTTTATTATGATCATAAAATGATGGAATTTCAGAACTTAGCTCAAGGAAAGCTAAGCTGTGGCGAGTCTTGGGAGCGGTTTACAAAAATTCTTAAGTATGTACCTCAGTACCAAACTGATGAGAAGTTCAGGATACAAAAATTCATCATGGGATTGAATCCCGTTATAGGAGGAGAGGTGGATGTTCACAGCCCAACCACGATGGAAGGGGTTGTTGAAAAATCCATAAGGCAGGAACAAAAATTAAAGGCAATTTATGCTCATAAGGAGGAAGTAAGGAAGAAAGTTCCCAACTCCTCTTCATCATCTCTTACACCCAAGAAAGGACCATGGAAGAAATTCAGAATGAAAAGTAATTTTTCATCTGATACTAATAAGAAAGAAGCAACAAACAAGTTTCTGGTAATGCGTGGAACAACTTTGTCAAGAAAAATAATAACAGACAGAAGTCCTATGGGGGTTAGAACGATAAATCTAAGGCTAGAAATAAACCCGAGCCTAGGAAGGGACCTGTAGGAGGCTGTTATAATTGTGGTAAAGATCATTACGTAAATCAATTCCCTTTGAAAAAGGATGATCGTAATCAGTAGCACAAGATACATGTTGCAGTAGCTGACAAGCAAGATGAGAAACAGCCACGCCTATAGAAGTTTCGGGTAAGTTATTTGGTTTACCTATAACTATTCTTTTCGATATCACTGGAGCTATTGAATGTTTTATTTCTAGTAAATTAACATCAAAACTAAAAAGAAAAGCTGGAAACATGGATAAAACATGGACTATATAGTATGGAAACAATGTTGTTCATATAGTTAGTATGTGTCTTTTTGGAGCAATCCTTGATTTACCTAAATTTTCCACTGAAGTTGATATTTATGTTGCACCTTTGGGGTCTTATGATGTAATCATAGGTGTTAATTGGTTAGCAGAACATAAGGCTAAAGTGGATTGTTTTGAGAAACACATTAGTTGTTTAGATGACCTATGGAAAACAACAAAGATTCAGGGTGTGAAATGTGAAATTTCTGTTAGAAAAATGTTAGCTATGTAACTTAAAAAGGCTAAAAATAAAGGTTGTACCTTATATGCAATGAAAATTACATAAACAACTAAAAAAAATAGTAATTTCATGGAATGATATCCGTTGTTACGAGACTTCAGTGACGTATTTCTGAAAGAATTGCTAGGTCTTCCACCTAAAAGGGAGTTTTATTTCACGATTGAGATCAAGCCTAGAACTGAACCTATTTCTAAATCACCATATCAAATGACTACTACAAAATTAGTAGAGATTAAGGCTTATTTGCAAGAAATTTTTCCTAATGGTTTGATTAGATCAAGTGTTTCACCTTAGCGAGCACCTGTAATTTTTTTGAAAAAGAAGGATGGAACACTTAGATTGTGCATTGATTACAGAATGTTAAACAAAGCAACAATCAAGGATATATACCCACTCCCTAGGATTGATGATTTATTTGATCAGAAGCATGGAGCATCAGTATATTCTAAGATAGATCTTTGATTTGGATATCATCAATTGCGGATTAAGGATGAGGATATTCATAAAACAACTTTCAGAACAAGGTATGGACATTATGAGTTCACGGTTTTACCTTTTGGATTAACTAATGCACTGCTGCATATATGAATTTAATGAATAATATCTTTCAAGAATACTTGAAAAAATTGGTGCTTGTATTCTTGGATGACATTCTCATATATTCTAAAAGTATTGAGGAATACCATGAGTATTTGAAGATAGTTTTGGAAATATTAAGAAAGAGACGGTTATTTAGTAAGTTGTCTAGATGTTCTTTCTATGACACAAAAGTACACTATTTGGGACATGTGATAAGTAAGAATGGAATTTTTTTAGATCCTTCAAAAATTGTAGCTATAATTGAGTGGCCTGCACTAAAGAATGTACATGAAGTTAGAAGCTTCATGGGACTTTTTGGATACTATAGAAAATTTGTAAAAGACTTCTCTAAGGTGGCTGCACCAATAACTTCTTTACAAAAGAAAGATAAAAAGTTTTTTTGGAGTGAGAAATGTGAAATTTCATTCAAAACCTTGAAGGAACAGTTAACTTCAGCACCTATTCTAGCAGTACCAAATCCTAATGGAGATTTTATGGTGGTAACTAATGCATCTAGTGAAGGTCTAGGAGGTATTTTGTTACAAAATGGTCATGTCATAGCTTATGAAAGTAGAAAACTAAAGTTACATGAGTTGAATTATGCTCCACATGATTTAGAGCTTGTTTCCATTGTTCATGCACTACAAGTTTGGAGGCATTACCTACTTGGTAAACCTTTTGAATTGAAAACTAATCATCTTGGGTTAAAGTATATCTTCACTCAACCAAATCTTAATGCAAGACAACAAAGGTGGTTATAGTTTTTGTCTCAATATGATTTTGACATCAATTATATTAAGGGTAAATAAAATAGAGTGGTTGACGCTCTAATTCGTAGGAAGCACATTTCTTCTCTTATAACATTGAGAACTCAATTTAAGGATGAAGTAAATTTTTTTATGGAATCTAATTCTTATTTTCAACAAGTAAAGACAACACTTGCTACAGATCCTAGTGATCCGAGGTATAAAGGTTTTCACTTGATAATGAAGGAATCTTATGATTTGAAAATAGAGTATTTGTACCTTCACTAAATGATTTGAGAAATAAATTGTTAGCTGAATTTCACAATTCACCTTTTTCTAGACACCCTGGTATTACAAAAATGTTTGTTGATATAAAACAAAAATATTTTTGGAAGGGAATGAAAAAGGATGTTATAGACTTTGTGACACATTTCCTTGAATGTCAACGTGTTAAAGTGGAACATATGCACCCAGTTAGTTTATTGTATCCTCATAGCATACCACAGTACAAATGGAAAGTGATAAGCATGGACTTTGTACAAGGGTTGCCTATGTCAAGAAATAAACATGATGTTATTTTAGTAGTTGTGGATAAACTAACAAAGGTAGCACATTTTATTGTTGGTAATCTGAAGGATGATTCTCCTATGTTAGCTAAAATATTTGTACATGAAATTTTCAGATTACATGGAGTACCTGAATTAATCATTTCAGATAGAGATCCTAGAATGACATCAAGATTTTGGAAAACACTTAATGCAGCTCTAGGAACTAAGCTGAATTTCAGTTTTGTGTATCATCTGGAAACGAATGGATAGACTGAAAGAGTTAATCAATTTTTAGAGGATATGTTATGAATGTATTGTATGGATCAGCAGTATAAGTGGGAAGAGTACCTTCCACTAGTTGAGTTTTCATATAATAATACATATCATGCCTCTCTTAAGATGGCACCTTTCGAAGCATTATACGAGAAGAAAATGTAGAACCCCTGTTAGTTGGGACAACATGGAGGATAGAGAGGTAATTGGACCTGAAATTCTTACTGAAATGGAACAAGTTAAATTGATTTGTGAGTGCTTGAAAGAAGCAGCAGATAGACAAAAGAGTTATGCTGATTTAAAGTGGATTGACAGGAAATTTTAACTTGGTGAGAAATTATTTCTTGAGTTAAAGTTAAACTAAAAAAGAGCTCTATAACTTTTAGCAAGGCTGCCAAGTTATCACCTCGTTATGTGGGACCTTTTGAGATAGTTGAAGTAATCAACCCTGTAGCTTACCGTTTAGCATTACCTCCTACTTTGTCACAAATGCATGATGTTTTCCATATTTATTTGCTTAAGAAATACGTTTTAGATTTATCACATGTGTTAAATTGGAATTCCTTGTAGGTCCAAGACCCAAGAATAATCATGGTTAAACCCATACGAGTGCTTGAAACTTGCCAGTTGCATTTGAGAAATCGTGAGATAAGACAATGTAAGGTCAGTGGGACTAGTTTAACGAAGAAAGTGCAACTTGGGAAAACCTTGAGGATATGAAAACTAATTTTCCATATCTATTTGAACAAAATTGATTCTGTTGACTGATAAAAAAATTGTGATTTTATCTTTATAATACGATAAGTATGCCATTTTTAGGCTAGATATTTATTTGTTTTGAATAAACAACTATGTAATGTTGATTTCTGGAACTTAAAAATTCTGATATGTTTTTGACATATGATAAGAAAAGTGAATAAGTTGATTTTCCTAGATGCAAATTGTGAAAGTGAGGTAATCATCGGGATAATGATTCTTTTTAGGAGGGAATCATGTAACACCCTTGACAATTGTTATATTCCTCCTTTGCATTTCAAGTTTTGACATGTGATTTTATTGATAAAGATGTGTTCTTTTGAATGTTGAAGATCATGCTTGATATGGATAAATCATTTCTGCTCTTTGATTGTAGGGCTGGTATGTTGTTGCTTACAATAATCTATTTCACTTCTTATGAGTAAGTTATAATTTGGTTTGAATGGTTACAAACTTATCCTTTGCAATTGGAATCATCCTTGGATCAATTCCATTGATCCAAGGTATGTTTTAAATCTTCTTATCTAAACTGAATGAAAAAATGACATTCATTGATTAAGAGACTTAACGGACTGAACTTGTGTTTGTTGCAAATTATTTACTATCTTGAAAGACTGTTCCTACATTCTATTTTGTGTTGTGCTCGGATCTTCTTGATTGACCCTTGTAGGGTGCCTAATGGCGTTAGGGGAAACCTACTTCAGGATTCTAGAAAGAGAGAAAAATGTGCCCTATATCTATAAGGTCTATCCTAAAGAGATTCGGGACTCAGGTAATTTACCTAACTCTTTCTACACCACTCTACGTGGGATGACATCCTAACCTAAGTTGTTAACACTAAGTTAGTATAAAGGGAAATAACCTAAGGGATTCTAAGTTATTTATAACCTATTGTATTTGGTTAAACTAAGACCTAACCTAAGGTGAAAATCTATTGTTTGAAGGTTATATCCTAAGGTTATATATTGTAAATTAACCTAAGATCTAACCTAAGAAAATTCTATCTATCCTAAACTAATGGGATATGAAAGGGAACCTATGGGTTGATTGGCAAGTGGGAGCTAAGTGGCGGTTCCTAAGATTTTAAAGAGATTAATTTGGATTTTTATTTGTTTTTAATGCATGTAAGTACTGCCAGTTTGGCAAGGGCTAGTGAAAGTTTAGTGGAACCCATGTGGAGGCATCACTAAATTTGGAAATGCATGTGGAATTTCAATTTGGTCCCACCAACTTTGGATGGTGGTGGAAAAGAGAGAGAAGTGGGAATATGTAATTTAATGGCATTAATTCACCTCGGTTTTGGCAAGTAAGTTGTCTTGGAAGGCATGCTGGCAGATTTGTTTGGGGTTGTTTTGTTTTGCATGCATCGTGATTTTTTCTCTACATGGAGCTATCTGGTTTTTCGAACCAACAGTTTGATCTACACTTAGTGGCTATTTTTGAATTCTTTGATCTATTTTTAGTTCGAGGAATGTATAAGAGGCATTGTGGAAAAATATTATGGTTGTTTGATCTTTCTTGGAGAAGAAAGGGTGTTGGAAACTTGGCTAGAAGTCTTCTTCGAATCGGCAGAGGCACTATCAGGCATGATAGGCTCTACCCATTAAGATTTCTTGCTTTCTTCTAAATGATTCATTAAAAAAATTCTGCTCACTAGAAATTTATATTTGCATGATGTATCTGGTTATTTACTTACATGTTTTCTTGAAAATTATGTGGGTTTTGGAATATGAATCCTTGGTTGTTAATGGTAGTTATTTGGAACTTTCTATGTACAATATATTAGAGGCATTCATGTGAATTTGTATTGAACTCTATGTATCTGTATTTGAAGCTCTATTGAACTTTGTAGTTGTATTTGAAGCTTTGCTTCTAGCATTTGAGACTAATGTTGAATGAACTGGCTAGTTACTTGTTGGGTTCTGAATCTCTATTTAGTCTTGTGTTTCGTGAGCTTGAAGTGGAGCTCCGTAGTATTCTATGCTTGTACTCGAAACTCTGAATTTTTAATGAAGCTTGAGGATTTTTATCGAGTTTTATTGGGACCTTGTGTTTGTTTTGGACTGTGTTGGAACTAAGTGTAGTTCTGAACCTATGGTTGAATATTTGTATTCAACAACGAGTACTCGTCTTGTTTCTTCTTTTGAAAATGGAACTTATTGTTGAGTTGTTGCATTGTGACTTGTACTTGAGCTATGAATTGGAATTTTACTCTTCCTTAGGGAGCCGGAAATGCTTGAACCCGTAATAGAGTGTTGGTGTTTATTATGAACTTGTATTAGGGCCATGGGTTTTATTATAGACTCGTATTTGAGCCTATGTTGTTAGAACTTATGTTTGAAGCTCGTACTTGACTCAATATAGGTGATTCCATTGTTGGTTGTTTTGATCTTGTATTGGAATCGACATGTTGATTTTATACAGGTATTCGAACTAGGTTTTGGCCGGTTTTGGTTTTGTAAAGCTTTATTCTCATGAATACAATCTTCTCGAAGGGGCCTTTGGATTTTTGTACTTGTCGGATGTATTCTGAGTATCATCTTTGAAACCTCCTCTATCGTGTTGCTTGTACGAGAATTGTTGTATTACTTTACATCTTCGCAGCCACACGGTGTTCTTAAATATGACAAGGGTGGGAGTTCAAAGTAAAACCTTTCCCTCTACACCCTGTGTAATCCCATGTCTTGTGGGAAGCTTGACTGTTTTATTCTTGAATTAGGGACTGGAATTGTGATATGTTGTGGGACGGTTGTATCAATGTAGAGGTTTTCGGAATGTTTTATTTACTTCCTTTTGTCTTGAGATTGAACAAATCCTTACCAGTCTTAAGATTTTAAGTGAAACTCATGAGGCTTATGGTTATTCTATTCAGTTGAATGGAGGAAGATGGGGACAGTACTTGTCTTGATCAGTTTTCTTAGTTCCTTACTCTCTCCAGATATTGCATCTGATGCGTGAGGTTTTATTGAACGTGGAATTTAAACTTATTTTCAATGTGTGTCATTTGAAGGGAATATGGTATCCCTATCCTAAATTCTTGGGGAAAATCAGTCCTTGGGACCGTGATTTTCATCGACCCTTATCTATCTTTGCATTATTGCATATTTCTATTCCTTGTTGGGATCTCGGAATGGACCTCCGGTTTTTAACAGAGAAGTGAATAGGATCACTTGGGGACAAAATGTTGTTTAGAAATGATATTGTTTGAGATTGAAATTGGATTTGAGCTTGGTGAATGAGAATAGGTAAGTAGTTGTAAGTTTTTTTATGAGTGTTGGTAATGTGTGTCCTTTGATTTTGCATTTTGTTTGAGTTCTCTTTTGGGAATTAGCTAGGATTTTCTATGTTGTATTTATTAAAGGATTTCATTTCATAGTAAATGCAATGAAACTTGGATTGGATCCATTTTGGTTTGAGATACTTTTATGTTGAATGATAAGTTCATTGATTGAACTTCTTGTTATTTGATTCTCTTCTTTATCTATATGGAAAGATGAAACATACTAATATGAGATATGTTGTAACTAACTCCTTTGCATGTTGGAAAAAGGTTAAATGTGTCTTTCTATCCTTATGAATTTATGAAATAATTTAATGACAATACTTGTTGACTGTTTAAAGTGATTGATAGGATCAAATAAGTCTTGTGATATAATTATGATGTTACAGATTATAATATATTCTTTTCTTAAAAGTAAATTCAGATCTTCTTAATTGTACTTCTTTCTAGATGTTATTACTTATGATTATTTGCATGGTATTATTTAATTGTTTCATTAAAGCGAGTTGTTTAATGAAACAATTAATGGAATGCACTTTACTTTAATGCTTAGTGCTTATCATGCTCAGTTCATTGAACTGACCCGTGCTAGCAATTTTGCAAATGGACATCGTAAGTGATAAAAGAAGACAAGAACTTTCATGTTGTATTGGGCTTATTTAATTATGGACCTTATGTAAAGAGTTTCGATTCATTCTTGAATTGTATTGAAAAAGAAAAGTTGTATTCTTTTGGGATAGAGGTTGTTTGTTGTACAACATGCCTGAAATACATAGTCTTGTAAATGTATAAATTTATAACGATGAATTGAAAGTTGGAAGATTTACTTGCATTGGTTGTGTAAATTATCTTGTGTTTATGAAAAAGATGGAAATCCTATCTTGATGATATTCTTCATATATGTTATATGCTTAATTCGGATAAAATCGATAAGTTAGATAAAGGGAATTAGTTTAATTTCCCTTAATAAGATGCAACTTGTTAAGTTGCATAAGATAACAATTTTTATCTAAACAATTCTAACATAGTATTGGAATGTGTAATGAATATGTAGTAAAACTATAGAGTTTGTGAAAGATAAGAAGGGTTTGACAAACCCTAACACTTAATCATGTAGAGGAAGACTCTTCCTCGCTCCAAGGAATGTAATCTAAAGAATGGTGATATGATCGTTAATCATTAGACTTCATTTCTTATAAAGTCTACCTCTAGTTGAACCTATTTGGTTGCTACACCTTCTTTGAATGATTAAGTTATATTTAATGGAACTTATGATATTGTTGTCCTATTTTGGTTAACTGCTTGTTAAACTAGGTAAACGAACATTAAAAGAAATCATGAGTTAAAGGAAGTTCTTTAATGCTTAATTGATTCAAGTATAGAACAAGAACTTAAGGAGTGTTGGGTTAGGGTTTAGCATGGATGTTGTAATCTATTTTATAATCCAAATTAATAATGTATTAATAACCTCCTTGGGGTATGTACATCTCAATGAGGCAATTTCTGTAGGATTTTGGCACATGCCAATTACTGAGGTTGTACTTTGAGAAGACTTGGGTCTTCTCAAGGATACAACATTGCAGTTGACATGTGGCAACACCCTTCTGCATTGGTCATCTAGATTTACACACAAATAAGGACTTGAACTTAGTTTCTCTCTAGGTCAATTTAGTGGCATGTTTAGGATAGGTAGTAGCTTTCAATGGCTCAGGGTACCTTAGCACATCCGGTTGACTTAGGTCAACCGAGTATGCCCATATACCCTAAGTCATTGTGAGCATCTTCCTATAATAAATTATGTTTCTAACTAGGGCTAGGGTTAAACCTTGGACAAGTGGGTGATGGTAGTCGGTAAAGATCATTCTTGATAATGAGATAAGTGAGTGAAGGACGTATTTTGAAATGGCGAGTATGCCATATAGGAATAGTGACATAAACAGTATGTTGAAAATATTTGGCCAAAGTATCACAAGCTGTTGGTTGCGTTGTCCTATGTCACCTAGTTTAAAGCAACGTGATATCAGATGAATATTGGTAACAAATATTCAGATATGTTCTTTAAACAGATCACTCAATACCTAATTTAGGGTAGGAAAACCAAGTATATGAAGTATAAAATAAGTATTCAATACTTAGAGTTAACATAAATAGGTCGGAAGATCACCGAGTTATGACATAAATAGATCGGTAGATCACCGACACATTTAATGCATATGGTTATTTGTTTGAGATTGATTGGCATGGAATGTTTGCTCTAAATAATTCTTTATTTAGAATAGAGAACATTATATAAAAAAAATCCCTCGTTTCTAAAGTCTTAAAATGGGAATGTTACGGTATGGTGGTCACTTTGGGTGGTTATAAGGTAGTCCCACCTATTACCGGTGTGAAGTGTGGAGATGGTGAAAAGGATGGAATGGAGAGTGCAAGAGACTAGAGATCATAAGGGGAAGACCGGATCATACAAGGTATCGGAGTGTGCAATGGGAATACTAGATAGTACAAGGGACTAGAATATGCAAGGGGAAGACTAGAGCATGTAAGGGGTGGGCCATAGCATGCGAGGGTCAAGGTTTGCAAGGGAAAATCAGATTTTCAAGGGACAGACCGCATAAGGGGCATACCGGAGTGTGTAAGGGGTATACCAAAGAACACAAAGGATCGGAGTGAGCAAAGGGGTAGACCATATAGAGTGCAAATGGCTAGAGCACATAAGGGGAAAGCTGGAGTATACAACATATAGTAAAGATGCGGGAAAGGCACACTGCAACTAGGACTATGTGAAATGCAAATGAACTAAATGAGTGGGATGACTAGAATGGAAGAAAATGGGAAAATGATCTAATAAAAAAATTCAATATACGGTCATGGTTGTGTTTGAGACAAGGAAAATTTTGAAAAATGAAATAATTTAGGAAATTTCATGTAGATATAATTTGAGTAATGATAGACATGTAGATAATATGGTGAAAAATTGCGGGTCACTCGCGCTTATGACTAATGCGGGAAAATATGGACTCGAGAAAATATGTCAGAAATTGATACGAAGTATGAAAGAATGTTGTAGATGACATAAAAATTTGCAGATGTGACCCAAATACAGTGAAGATATTTGAAATGAGGTATTTTAAACAATATAGTGTTGTTTTGGGAAAGTATATGTATTCATTTTATTTTTTTGTTTAAATGCAATATATTGTGATATAAATGTAAATATGGGCCCTAGAAGGTTAGGATTCCTAGGGGTTTTAAGGTTTATATTTTGCCATCAATGTTGTCTAAATAAATACCACTCACCAAAAAAAACTGTCACAGACTTACCCCTTAATCAATCAGGATAGGGTCGTTACCACGGGCAGCTCTTGGTTTACCTCGGTGTGGAAACTAGTCAATCAAGATGGGGTGTTTCCCTTTTCTTTGGTAGGTCCTCTCAATGTTCTAGCTACTTCAGGGATCCTATTGTACTCCTCACAATGATTTTTAGGGTTTATGCCCAAGTACTTCTCACCAACGGTGTGGGTGGTATGTACCCTTATCCAAACTTGCAATGAATATCTAAGTAAAGGTTATTTCTGAATTCTTTCCCTTAAAAGAAATGAAATTTGTTTATATTTTTTTACAAACAAAAATACAAAGTAGTCACATGTTTACAACTACCCTCTGACCATATTCTTATATTTTTGTAGAAAAAAGCACAACAAATTTAAGCTGCGATGGCTTATAACAAAAATTATTTTAGGTAAATCTACAAAACCAAGTGTTAGATCTGCAATAAAAATGTTAGGGAAAAATAAAACCAAACTGAAAGGACTATAAAACCCTAAATAAAACACTATTAGATTAAGAAAATAAATCAATTTATCCACAACCAAAATGGTCCCACTGTGGTCACCAAAATGTATGCCTAGATTTGGATCACTTGTAAGATGTATTAGTCGATATAAAAATCTCCAAATCAATGCTACTAAATAAATGGGATTACATTGTCATTGAAAATATAAAGAAAATTATGGGTTCTTTCAATGAATAAAGTGGGTAAACTTCCTTATCTAAATCTATAATATGCACATAAACACACTTAGAAAAAATGTTAGTTATTTTTTAGTTGTTAGGAGACTTGCCTCGATCAGATCCTTAAACACTTAAGGAGATAAAATAAATTTTATTGAATAAAAATGACAAAATAATGCATGAAAATGAATGGTATACCTAATTCATTCAAAAATCATTTGTATTTGCGATTTTAAGAAAATCACAAAGAGGTTGTAAGATAGTCATAGGCATGGTGACATGTGCGCTAAAATATCACCAAAATAATGATGTTATGAGTTGAACTAGTCCTTTGTGATCCACTTTCACCTCTCTAAAATGTGAAATTCGAAATATGTGATTAAAGAGGCAAAAGCTCAAGTATGGTCTCGGTGCAAAAAGAGTCAAGAGGGCTAATAGGCTGAAATGATAGGGGTGAGTGGTATTTTATAGTTTTTGAGTGCATAGGGGATTGTGACACATATGGGTGCAATGTGCATAGATGGGTGAGATGATAAGGGTCCATAGTGCATTGGACATGCAAATGGGTAGGTGGGATGGATAAAATTAAATGTGAGTGGGTGAGGGTTAGTAAATGAGTGATGAAGTGTCTTTTATCACCATTTTGTGTGGTTTTGTATATTTTAGTTGATTTTGTGTGGTTATTTGATTTATTTGTGATTATGAAGTTTTATGATGTTTTAGTAGTTTTTAATGGGATACCTTATGTGCAAGCTACGTTTTCTAGTGTCTAGACCTAAGATCCCCAAAGTAGCTCATTATTGGTCCATGTAGACCGATCATGTGTCATTTGGACTCTCAGTTTATACCACATGTCCCCTTGGGCACCCTCACTTTGCCCCCTTCCATGCCTTAGCTAATTTTGGTCTTGGGAAAGATGATAAAGTCATTGATCATTTACTCCACTTAACAAAAGTGACTACTCTATTTTAAAACTCAATCAATCTCTTTCCTCTAGTGAATACAAGATTAAGTTGTGGATCTTTCACTCCACTTAATAGAAGTGACTGCTCTATTTTAAAACCCAAACAATCTCATTCCTCTAGTGAATATGGGGCCAATCATGTGCCATTTGGACTCTCATTTATATACCACATGTCTCGTTGGGCACCCTCACTTTTCCCCTTCCATGCCTTAGCCAATTTTGGTATTGTGCAAGATGATTCAGTTGTGGAGCCTTCACTTCACTTAACAAAAGTGACTACTCTATTTTAAAACCTAATCAATCTCACTCCTCTAGTGAATATGGGATTAATCCCAAAGTGAAAAACAAAGCAACCTCCATGTGATCCTATTCTAATTGAATTCAAGGTCGATCAATTGAAGAAAAACAAGGATAATGTCAATTACCCATCTTGAGATCAAAATGCATGATTTTGATCAAGTGTTCTCATTTTTTCACTTATGTGAACCTAAATATACCATGTGTAAGAAATTTTGATATCTTATGAGATAATGAGGTTCCTAAAATGCATGAATGATCATGATCAAATTCCAAATTTTTACTTTTAGGCCTGAAAATGAGGCAAACAATTTTGGGCACCAACACCAAGTTTTATAGTGTTTAAACCCAGATCCAAATTGTTTTTCTACAACAAAAACTAAGCTCCCAAAAAACATGGTGGTATAACAATGATAAATCCCAACAAATAAATTTTCAAAATTGTGTGATGTAAAAGTATCTAGATTCATACGCTATCCTATATAAATCAAAACTAGTTAGAGTAGGTTATGTTGTTGTATCTATTAAGTGTGTATTACACATGTTGTGTAAGCCTATTACGTAACATCAAGTCTATTTTGAAATTATGAAATTTACAAAAGACTTTTGAGGTCTCACAAGCATATGTGGAATACTGCTTTGAACACTAATTAATTTTTGAATGTCTATTGAAGTTGTAGAACACTAAAAAAATTAACGCAAGCCTAAGGAAGTAACATAATATTGCAAGTCTATTTTGGTAGCTAGAAAGTATTATCATAAGTCATGGAACACTTTGAGTATGTTTGGAAGCCACGCAAAGACTAAATGACATTGTTTGAAGACAAAATTTTCTTGAAGAAGTTGATTGAGTCTTTTTAGGTCCTTTGGGTCTTAACATTATGGTGTTTCTTAATTTTAGGAGTTTGTCACTAAGTTCAATGTTGCATTGGGTGGATTGTATGCCTATATAAAAAAATTGAATTTCCTCGGGGGTAGCTTAGGATAGTTAATCTAATCTCTTCATATTGATGTCATATTAAATCTCATAACAAAGTAATGAATGTGTAAGTAGGTGGACTTTGATGAATTCAAAATTTCATAATTCTCACATTAAATGATTTGATTGTATCATTGGTGATCATTTTGTGTGTATTATTCCTCTAAGTGATTGAGTAAAGATTGTGTTTTCTTGTTAAATTCAAATATTTTTATACATGTATCATTGTAAGTTTTACGCATGTAATTATGAGAGTTGTGTGATCTAAAGTGGATATTCATTAGGCACCATAACCGTTTCCGCATCATTTGGTATCAAAAAAGGTTTGATTTACTTGTGAATTGATGAACTTGGTGATTTTCCAAATTTATTAGTTTTGGGTAGAAAATAATTGCAAACATCTTCTAGTGGATAAATTTTGGGTGAAAGGTGTGAGAATTGCACAACAATCATTGGTGGTTTTACACATTTACAAGTATGGGAAGACAATTGTTATAGACATATTCCATAAAAATAGTTTTGGATAGAAAGTGTGAAGGAGTGTGGATGTAACATTCATTTGAGGAAACAAAATGACACACAAGGGGAATTTTGGCTAAGGTCATAGAGACCAAGGTGTGATATTTAAGGATTTGGATGAATTGATGTGGGCTATGCAATCCTATTTGTATTCAATATAAGTCGCACAATGTTAGGTGTTATTATGGATGGTCATATTGATAATTATTTGAGCCCCACACAACAAAGATAATAATCCTTGAATGAGGAAGAATAATATGCATAATACACAGGACCAAAAGATATGATTGAGAGAAAGATAGATAAGATATGTTGAGTTATTATAGTAATTTATGACTAGTGCATCTCATTAACTGGATAACTAAGCTTGAGAAATAATTTGATAAGATCCTAGGAAATTCAAATTTTATTGCATAAAGTTGAATGGCCATACATCTCTTTGGTGGAAGCATATCCGAAAAAAATAGTGCAAAGAGGAAAGCATAAGATCAATACATGGGATAGGTTGGTTGTGAAAATGGAGGAAAACTTATTTCTTTTGGATTACCACCTCATTTTTTTAATAAGTTGAAAAACATTTGAATAAGAGATCTCGGTGTGAAAAGGTACATAGAATAATTTTACTAACTCACCATTCGATTTGGTCATATGGGGGTGATTTGGAGACGATATTTATATATGAATGGAATATAGATTACGATTCAAGATGAATTTGGAATTATCTCGAGTACGTTTGGGAGAGGAAGCCTATTAATATGCACCAAAGGTAGATGATAGGTTATGGTGAAAGAAATAGAGTGTTTCTCATGGAAAATAAAAGGCAACACAAGTCTGTGGATAAGATGGAGGAATGGGAAAACTTTCACATCATAAATGTGAGGTTATTTCAATGTCGACAATGAAGAAACATATAGAGGAGGAATAAATACATCTAGTATAAGAGGATCCTTTATGTGTTGAAGAGGAAGTAGATTCAATGGCACATGTTATAGGTGTGGAGAAATAGGGCATAGATATTTTGAGTTTATACACACCTAGAGTGATGGAAAGCATATCAATACGAATGCCACACATTATATAAGGTGATGAAGAAAATATGTCAGATGTGGAGAATATCCATAAATGGGAGAGGCACTAATGTTCAATAATTTATTATTGAAACCATCAAAAGAGGAACTTGGTCCTAAATAGAGGAATAATGTATTCATAACTACATGTAAGTCAGGAGGTAAAGTATACAAATTAATAGTGGATAGTGGAAGAACTGATAATTTGGTTGTGCATGATATGGTAGAAAAAATTAGGGTTGAAGAGGATTGAGTGTCCTTATCCCTAAAAAGTTTCATGGTTGTATAAGGCTCATCGGTTGTTTGTGACTAATAAATGTTTGGTTAAATTAAAAATAGGAGATGTAAAGATGAATTTATGTATAACATCATACTTATAGACATATGCCATGTTATAATTATAAGGTCATGGCACTTTGATCGGAAGGTGAAACATGATATATATATGAAAAAACCTACAAGGTAGTGAAGGATGGGAAATATTACACTCTAAATCCAATGAAGGATAAGGGTGAGGAAGTAGAACAAGTACCTAATGTTCTATTACTATCAAGGAATTAATTTGTAAGTTAGGTGAAGTATAACAATTCATGTTTTGCATTAATAGTGAAACACACAAAAAGAGAGAGGGCATGTATAATGGAAGAGAAATATGAATCAATGTTAAAGAAGTGAAGCGTATGCTGGAATATTTTAAAATATAGTTTCAAACAAGTTACTGAAGGTCCACCACCTATGAGGGATACATTATTACATGAATTTGATTCTCATTTTGAGTTTTTTTGAAAAAGGAAAATTATAGGTAAAAGCTGCAAGATAACACAAAGATACATAATCAAGTTTTAAAAACAGATAGAGACTAATAAAATAGAGATTCTAACTTTGTGCACAATGCTAACAACTCTAGCATCAAATAAGGGTGGTGAGTGGTGTATGTGTATAGATTCTATAGTCATAAATAATATCACCATAAAGTGTAGGGATACATTTTTGTGGATGGATGATATCATGGATTGTCTGAGTGGTGCAAGATATTACAGTAAGATTGACTTGTATATCATATATCATTATATTTTCATAAGAGGGGGATAAATGGAAGATTGCATTTAAGAAGTAGGAAGGATTTTATGAGTGTCTTGTAATGTCATTTGGATTTAATAAAACACCAATTACTTATGTGAGGTTAATGAATGAATCCTTGAAATCATATTTGGGAAATTTTATGATCATCTACCTAATTTAACAAAAATTAAATCTTAATAAGAGGATTGGACTAAATTAGATATAGTAGAAACATATAATATGCCAACATACAATGATGAGAAAGTAAAACCAATAAGAGGATATGAGTGTAGAAAAAATGGATATGCGAGAGGGGGTGAATCATTATACATGTAATTTTTACTTACTTAAACATCAACATCCATAATAGTAGAAATCACATAAGATATAACAATTGCACAACACAAGATTTATCAAGAAACCATTTTAGGAGAAAACCACATAGAAAAGACTATTTGGATCTACTGTCCAAATCCAGACCTAAAATATCTCAATATACATTCGTAAGCACCAACCTACTATAAACACCAATTCCCAATGTTGTGCACCAACTAAGCTAATTCATGAGAACCAAATCACTAGAGACACCAATCCCCAATACTGAGCACTAACTCAACTAGTTCGTAGGCACCAACCTACTAGAGACAAAAATCCTAAATTATATGAGGCACCGCCCTCAAAAATACAAAGATCCACTTCTGTAGTTACTTATTCAACCTAAAGATGGAATTTATATTATTCTTTACTTCTTCCTATTTTTTTGTACACCGTCTTTGCACACTTTTCTTATGCATTACTTGTTCTTCATTATTCTGCAAGTGCCTTGACATTCTACTATGCTTGAGTTTTCTCTTCCTTTTTCTTCATAAAGTTGTAATTACTCCATTCGATATATTTACATGAGATTCAAAAGTATTTCATCATTATTCCCTCCACAAACTCACTCCCCTAAAATTTACACATATGATCATGCTAGCATCTAGTGTGATTGCACAACATGGAATCCTTTCTCCAAGTGTGGGACTTGTAGAAATGAGAAAGGAATCTCTAGAGAGAGAAGGTTGGTTCCTATTCCTCTGTTTAGATGCACATGAAAAATGCAGAGAGTTTACTCAAAACCTAATCTAACTGCGCCAGGAGACGGGGTAAGAAGATGCATAAAAATAAACCTAAGCTAACAGAGGTGATGCGAGGAATGAAGAACACCTATCTTTCCAATAAACACAGACCATTCAAATGTGATGCAAGATCATGCACAGATAACAAAATTTTGCGTGAAAGACCGGGAGGATGCAAATGAACACAGAGAGGGTTGAGAATCATCCACAGACATGCATTACTTGCCAAAGATTGATACAATACACTACAAAATGCCAAGAGGTAGAGTCGCATTACAGTTTCAAATGGGAGGTTTGAACTCCACAAATTCACCTGATAAAGAGAAGAAGGGAGGAGCAAAACAGGAATGTTTGACCTTTAGAAAGAAGCCCCTCTTTACAATATATAGGAAGAATGAGAGAGGGAAGAGAGAGGAAATCAGATCTACCCCAACCACTTCTAGGTTGCATTTAACTCATCTCATTATGGTAGAAGTGGTGAATCCTGGAAAAATGGCGGATTGTCTAGCAGAAACGGTGAAGCTATACATTGTATTAAAGTTGGTTGTTGAAACGTCACTTCTATCTATTATTACGTGCCAGAGGTGTTTCTCAATTTTCTCTCTCCAAACTGAACCAAAATGCAAGATTGACCCCGGAATCATGTAGATAATTTTTCCAGCTTTCCATTGATATAAAGAACGTGAAAATCAAGCTCTGGATCGAAAGTTATGGCGATCTGAAGATTTAGGGCAAAAAACAGGCCAAAACGGATATTTGAATTTTTCCCGCTCTGCCACTTGGATGACACGTGTCGGGCTGATTGGCCGCGCAATTCTCTCTCCTTCCCTTTCCGTGGGTTTTCCTTGAAAATTTTGACTTTTCTTACACTTTGGAAAAATTTTCATTTTCCCCCCCGCGCCCCGCCACTTGGGACACGTGGCATCGTTTGGTTCGTTGACAGGGGCGGGAAAACCTTTACCTTTTAGTTTTGGGCCAAAACTTTGCTAAGTTTCCAAAACTCTCCCGAGCTCCAAACTCCCCTTGCCACATGGCATTTCATTGGGCGGGCCCTCCTGATTCTCTGTTGGGCCTCCTTGTCTCTTTTTGCGTCCCGTTTCACTTTTTGGATGTCCCTCGGAAAATTTTCGGATCTTTGCGTCCTCGCGTCCTTTTCCCGGATGGTGAATGACACGTGGTGAAATCATTGGCTCTCGGCTCTTTGGCTTTTCGCGTCCTTGGCACGGTACTTTTCCCAGGTGTCCCACGCATGAAAGTTACCTTTTCCCCCGCGGCGGTTCGCGTCCTCCGCGTACCTTTGTCCCAGCTTTATCCCGGTATGCAGGACAAATTTCTCGAAACCTGAAATGGGCTTTGATTTTTGCTCTCGGCCGCTTCGCCTTTTCGTGTCCTTCGCGTACTTCGCATACTCATGGCCCAGATGTCGGTGACTACTGACTTGATTAGTCAATTTTTTCACCTTTGGCGGTTCGCCCTTTCGCGTCCCCGCGTCCCCACGGCCGGATGTCCCTTTCTTTGTGCGGACCATCGGTGGTTTTCGGCCGATTCGGGCCCCGACGTCCCAACTGTCCCTAGTGCTGCCTTAGTCGATTTTCTCTGTATTTCAGCCTCAAGCCTGGCTCTTTGCAACTTTTTCACATACTTTTAAAACGTTGGGTTTTCTTCTTGGATAGGAGGGTTAGAAAGAAACCGAGGGGACCCCGAAACATGATTTCAGGCCTTGAAAACATGATTTTTTGCCTTGAATCAATATGTTATCAAAATTACCTTGGGGGTGAATTTTGGATAACAGTTTGGCGACTCAGTGGGGTCACCTGCCTGCTAGGTAGAAGATCAGTGGCCTTTTAACAATCCATTGGGCATGGAGTAATAACCTGAAACCAACTTGATCTCTGATCCCGATCCTGATACCGCAACTCATTCTTCGAGAGCGCTCTGAACTGTAGAAATTCAACCTGAGAGCGACAAAACCTGTGCCAAAGCACTTAGGAAAAAGAAACCTAACTACAACAAGACAATGTGCATACGCACTTAGAGGAACTGAAATCTAGGCTAATATTTACAAGGGTAAACCTTTTCCTTTTTAGTAGCAATGTTTAAGATAGATTCCGTTAACTGGAATCGGGAGTTCTTCTCCATCCAATGCAGACAATTGGAAGGCATTACCACTTTTACATCTCGTGACCATGTAGGGGCCACTCCAAATGGCATCAAACTTGGAATGCCTTCCAGGTTTCACCCGATCTGCATCCCATTTCAGAACTAGGTCCCCCTCCTGGAAGGTCCTTGCTCCTGCCTTCTTGTCAAACCATCTTTTTACTAAGGTCTGATCCTTTTCAATCATCAGAACTGCATGTTCTCTTATTTCTTCCAATTCCATCAACTCTGCGTACCTGGCCTCCATTGGTTTGAACTCAGACAACTCCAACTACTTCATGAGCTCCAATGCTGGAAATTCTAATGATATAGGCAATACTGCCTCTTTCCCATAGACCAATTTGTAGGGAGAACTACCTGTAGACCTCTTTGGTGTTATCCTGTCAGCCCATAATGCTGATTTTAGCTTGGTATGCCATGTCCTTTGGTTTTCATCCAGAGTTCTTCTGATGATCCTTAGCAACTTTTTGTTCGTGGACTCTGCCTGTCCATTACCCTGTGGGTAATAATTTGAAGAGGTGCTTAAATAGATTCCATTCTTGACAGCCCATTCTGTAATCTTGGAACCTATGAATGCTAATGCATTATCTGATATGATAGTGGCCGGCACACCGAACCTGGTCACTATTTCTTCATAAAAGTCTAGTATGTTAGACTCACTTGCCTCTTTGAGCGCTACTGCTTCGGTCCACTTGGTGAAATAGTCCGTCGCCGTGAGAATCCACTTGTGGCCTTGGCTTGAGTTTGGGTTGATGACCCGACGAAGTCCAATCCCCATTGCATAAATGGTTGGTCAACCAAAATTGGGTGCAATGGAAGCGCTGCTAGTCTTTCTTTTCCCGTGAAGAGTGCACATTTCTTGCACTTTCTTATCCATGTATAACAGTCACTGAACACTGTGGGCCAATAATACCCTGCCTTCATTATCTTGAGAGCTATTACTCGTGGGGTGAAATGTCCTCGGAATCTCCATCATGAAAATCTCGTAACACCCTCTCAATTTGACCTGTCCCAATGCACCTCAGTAGAACTCCATTGATGTCTTTCTTAAACAAAACACCATCAACAAACACATATGGAATGGCTTGTAATCTAAAGTATCTCCTCTTTGCTTTGCTCATTTCTGGAGGGCATAGGCCTATCTGTAGGAAGTGTATCATATTCTGAGTCCAACAGGGAGTGGGCACATCATCATTTTCTGTTCTTGACCACCATCTGTAGTACCAAGACAACCTCTTTTCCATTACCTCCTTCAACTTGTTGACTCAAGGCTAGTTGTTCGCATAGTCCCTTCCCACGTACTAGTTTGGTGACCTTAATCTCGATGTCATATTCCATGACACGGGTTATCCATCCTACACGTTTCTCATTCAGATCCTTGTTTAGAAGGAAGTCCTTGACTCGCATGAGAGACCAATAATTGGATCTTGTTGTTTGAGACTAGGTGCTTGAATTTCTTTAAACTCTGATCTTTGCAAGTACATGCTTTTCAATGAAAGAGTACCTAGTTTCGTATTCCTCAAGCCTTGGTGAAGAAAGCAAGCTGGTTGTTCTAATCCTTCTTTGTTTTGTTGTGCGGGATTGCAAATTGTGTCTCCACCACCAAAGGCGTATAGCATGAAACCCTTGGAGAAGTCTGGATTGGCGAGTGGGAGCTTGAGATATAGCCTCTTTTATTGCCTCAAAACTTGCCTTGCCTTGAGATGTCCACTTAAATGCCATGCTCTTTTTAACATCGGCGTTATTGGCTTTACGAGAGAGCTGCAAAGTTTGGAACAAACCTGCGGACAAAATTGATCCTTCCCAAGAAGCTTTGAAGAGCCTTCTTGTGACTTGGCAATGGCAACGCTCGAATTGCTTCAACTCTTTCTGGGTCAATCGTCAATCCCTCCTTTGAAACAATATGGCCTAGAAGTTTCCCCTCATGAGCCAGGAATATGCATTTTTTGGGATTCAATGATACCCCAAATCTTCTACACCTCTGAAATACCTGCCTCAGATGAAAGAGGTGATCCACTGCATTTTTGGAGAATACAGTGATGTCATCAAGATATATCAGAACTATTTTATTGATCAACCCTTTGAATGCCATATCCATTGCCCTTTGGAAAGTGGCTCCAGCATTTGATAGGCCAAATGGCATCTTCTTGTAGGCATATGTGCCCCATTTGGTGGTGAAAGCCATCTTGAATTGGTCTTCTTCCTTCACCATTATCTGATTATAGCCTGAATATCCATCAAGCAATGAAAACCTCTACAGAACCACCTGACTTGCAATATTTGCTCCATGGAAGGGAGTGGGTAATGGTCCTTGAGAGAGGCTCTATTCAAGTCTCTGAAGTCAACACACAATCTGATCTCTCCACTCTTCTTTCTGACTGGAACTAAGTTGGCAACCCAACTAGAATGCTTGATTGGGAATATGATTCTTGACTCAATCAGCTTGTCAATTCTTTTCTCATGAGAGGCTCCATGTGTGGATTGGTGGTCTTTGTTTACGCACTGTGACGGGCTTAGTATTTGGATCAATTCGATGGTATCTTTGAGCTAAGTTGGGATTGAAACCTTTCAAGTCTTCATAGCTCCAAGAAAACACGTCAGGGAACTCTTGACATTTGTATGAACTCATACCTTTCTTGTTCAGTTGTCATCCTTCCAATTTGCAATGGTTTGTTCTCTTCTACCAAGATGGATATTGAATCCTCTCTCTTGACCTGAATGTTTGCTTTCTCCTTTCTAAACTGATCATTGGGATTAAAAATGGACTCCAAAGTGATAAGTCCCTTGGGCAGCTTGTTAGTTCTTAGTTGTACCACTTGGTCACCATATTGTTGTTCAATTTTCTTGATTCTTGGTGAGAACTCGAAAGCTTCTTCTTTAAGAAATGGATGATTTTCTGGTCATTTTCAAACACTTGCCAACTGACATTGTTATCCGGCACTGAAGGCCTCACAATCACGTGGATGTTTGGCTGTACCTTGTCTTGTTGAATACTTTCCACAATGTCAAAGGCTGCCCCCCTGCTGCTGAGCACTGTCGGTGACTTGATTCTCTTTCTAGGAATGGATTTGATGCCAAAACCCTCAAAATCTTCCATGAGGTCCCACACCCTGTTCTTGTAGCACTTGAGTAGATCATTCTTGGCAGCATGTTGTCCCTTGACCTGATTTACAATCAATTCACTGTCCCCAAAGACTTGCAAGTTCTTTATTTTCTTCTTGATTGCCCAATGCATCCCTTGCACCAAGGCTTCATATTCGGCAGTGTTATTGGAGCATGTAAACTGAAATCTAAAAGCTGAATAGTACTTTACTCCTTGAGGTGAAACAAGCATGGCTCCACCTCCTGCACCTTGTCTACTCCTTGATCCATCAAAAAACAGCTGCCATACCTCATTGTCATCCTTGTGGTTTGGCTTGGTGATGCTAGGAATAGGTTGATTTTCTTCGTGTATACAATAGACCCCTAGCTCAGATTCTTCTACTTCTTGATAAGGATCAAAAGCATGTATCTTGTTTGCCCATTCATCAAGAGTTAGATCCGGGATGCTTCCAACCTTAGTGTCAGCTTCATCAGAGCTTGGGTGATCTTCTTGATCAAATGTTGAGCAATTGGCATTAATCTGACTTGGAGTGTAAGGCTCAATATGGAAGTTTGCAATAGGTTCTGACCTGATTGTAGCTTTGGTTCCATACCTCATTCTGAACAACATGTGTGACCAATCAGCAAGAAAAATATCCTCCGATTTTGGTGTGAAGTCTCTTGACAAACATAGGGCAAAGAGTGGTGGAAGGTCTATGGTGATACATCTTGTAAAACAACAACATTTGGACATGCATGCAAGGTAAGACTCAAGTTTTTAATCACTCCAAGCTATTGCTTACTCTTTGCTGTCCCATCTAGCTGCACTACCCCTTTGGATATTGTTTCATACTGGAGCCCTAGTTGATCAGCTATTTGTTTAGGCATTACTGAGCTACTTGCCCCGGAGTCTATCATGCAATTGTGCACTAGCTGATTTCCAATGATCAATGAAACATAGAAAGGAGGGGGTTTCAACATTTTACCTTGCTGTCCTCCATGATTTCCCTCAAGCTGGGCAGCATTTGTAAGCACTTTGTCTTGCATCTGAACTTGCTGATTTGAAGTTGGCCAGTCCTTCATGGCAGCTTGCAGTCAGATCTCTTTGGCCTAGGATGGATAGGGATTCCCACATTGATATATTGACGTTTGTCTTCTTCATCTGATCAATGATACTGAATGGTGATGAAGGATCTCTTTGTTGTCCCTTGGTTTGCACATTCACTCCTTGCACGTGGGCAGCAACAACTAGTATTTGAGTTGGCCTAGGGGCTGTTCTTGGCTGCCCTTGTGCATTTGAAATTGGATTTTGCTTGCCAACCATTTGTGGAGCCATGGAAGGTTGTGGATTGGTTGGGGCTAATGGCTGTTCTTCACCCAAATTCCTCCTTTTTGACCTTGTGTTGGCTGCAACACCTTGAGAAACTACTGGTTCATGCCACAAAAATCCTCTGCTTGCCAATTTACCAATGTGGTGTCATTTGGGGCTGATTGTTGTTGGAATGTTTCTTGTTGTTGGTTGTTTCCTTGATTGCCCTCACCCTCCACACCAGTAGTTGTCACCATTAATGCTTGATTGAGAGCACCATTGAAGCACATGGATTGGTTATGAGGCTCATTGCATGGAAAACACCAATCATACTCTGGGCAATGTTGTTTTGTGTTGGCTTTTGATGCCTTAGAGGCAGATATGGCATTTGGATTATAGGGCTGAAATGGTCTATTGGCAGGAGGCCTTGTTTGATTTATATTTGCAGCTGGATTAGGAGGCCTTTGTGGTTGGTATGGCTGCTGTTAGGCTGAGCTTGGGGTTGATAAGAAGGTCTAAAACCTTGGGCTTGTTGCCTCTTGAGAGTAACCAGCTCATTGCCTAGGTTTTGCAATTGCTTCATGACTTCTTGAAGCTCATTTGGGGCACTTGGAGATGAAGTGGAAGCTTCATTTGAACTCTGATTTCTAGGAGTGGGAGAAGGAGCCAAATTAGGTGCTTGATTGGTGTTTGGACTCTCTAAACTTGGAAAGCTTGATGGCATGGGAGGTCTAGGGGCAAGTTTGCCAGCTTGGATCAAACAATTTTCAGCCCTAATGGCAATGCTATAAGCCATAGGGATAGTTATGCCTCCCATGGACTGAATCAACATAGAAATATCAGAATTTAGAGCTTTGAGATAGTAGAGAAAAGCACCTTCTGCTGTTGGCTTTTGCTGCCCTTTGGAATTCTCTCCCAAGTCTTTTGAAATCTGAAGTTGAAATCGGTCAATTTGCTCATTGGGAGCTCTCTTGATGGTTGTCGGCTGCTCCAAAGAGACAAGTTGTCTCCCTTTTCTCCAAATTGCTCATGAAGTGCTATACACAGTGATTCCAATTTGTGATAGAACCAGCTCAAGGCTTCTAAACCATTGCAATGCTTTCCCCTTGAATGAAGATGCGGTAACTTGAAACCACTTGCATCTCATTGATTTCATGGATTGCACAAAGGTTAGCAATATCTTTAACATGATCACTGGAGTAGTCTGATTTTCTCCAGTGAAGTATGGAATGTTCTTCAAGGCTGGTAATAGGAATTGGATGTTGTGCATTGAGGGAAAGTGGGCTGCTTTGCTGTGAAGTTGACATAGGGGTTGTTTTGTGCCATTCTAATTGGTCTTAAAACCCTTGTTGACTGAATGAAAGGCCTACCAGGTGGAGGAGTTGAGAGAGTTCTATTTGGTGGAGATGGAGACCTTTGAATCCTTCTTCCTCTTTGCCTTCTTCTTGGAGATAATTGCAGGTATTCAAACAACACTTCTTCTTCTCCAACTCTTGACCTTGTGGTGACTCTTCTCATGAGTTTTCGAGGCCTGCTTTGCTTTGAAACCCAGTTGATTCTTCCCCTTGGAGTCGCGGATATGCAAATAATAGCTCTTTTCAAGCAAGAAAATTGCAGCGAGATGCACATCAACTTTTTGCTGATAAAAATGAGACCTCTAGTGTCCCACCAGGCGTGTGCAAAAGCTGTTGATGCAAAATCACGGCACCCCCTGGATGTTGATCAGATTTCTAGGTTGATCATCTAGCATCAGTGTGATTGCACAACATGGAATCCTTTCTCAAGTGTGGGACTTGTAAAAATGAGAAAGGAATCTCAGAGAGAAGGTGGTTCCTATTCCTCTATTCGAGATGCACATGAAAAATGTAGAGGTTTACTCAAAACCTAATCTAACTTGCCCGAGGAGATAGGGTAAGAAGATGCATAAAAATAAACCTAAGCTAATAGAGGTGATGCAGGAATGAAGAACACCTATCTTGCCAATAAACACAGACCATTCAAATGTGATGCAAGATCATGCACAGATAACAAAATTTGCAGTGAAAGACCAGGAGGATGCAAATGAACACAGAGAGGGTTGAGAATCATCCACAGACATGCATTACTTGCTCCAAAGATTGATACAATACACTACAAAATGCCAAGAGGTAGAGTCGCATTACAGTTTCAAATGGGAGGTTCGAACTCCACAAATTCACCTGATAAAGAGAAGAAGGGAGGAGCAAAACAGGAATGTTCGACCTTTAGAAAGAAGCCCCTCCTTACAATATATAGGAAGAATGAGAGAGGGAAGAGAGAGGAAATCAGATCTACCCCAACCACTTCTAGGTTGCATTTAACTCATCTCATTATGGCAGAAGCGGTGAATCTGGCAAAAATGGCGGACTGTCTAGCAGAAACGGCAAACTGTCTGTTGTATTAAAGCTGGTTGTTGAAACGTCACTTCTATCTATTATTACGTGCCAGAGGCGTTTCTCAATTTTTCTCTCCAAACTGAACCAAAATTCAAGATTGACCCCGGAATCATGTAGATAATTTCACCTTTCCATTGATATAAAGAACGTGAAAATCCAAGCTCTGGATCGAAAGTTATGGCGATCTGAAGATTTAGGGCAAAAAATAGGCCAAAGCGGATCGGCGGGATATTTGAATTTTTTCCCGCTCTGCCACTTGGATGACACGTGTCGGGGTTTGATCTGATTGGCCATGCAATTCTCTCTCTCCCTTCCCGCAGTGGGTTTTCCTTGAAAATTTTGACTTTTCTTACACTTTGGAAAATTTTCATTTTCCCCCGCGCGCCCGCCACTTGGGACACGTGGCATCGTTTGGTTCGTTGACAGGGGCGTGGGAAAACCTTTACCTTTTAGTTTTGGGCCAAAACTTTGCTAAGTTTCCAAAACTCTCCCGAGCTCGAACTCCCCTGCCACGTGGCACGATTTCATTGGACGCGGGCCCTCCTTGTCTCTGTTTGTGGCCCTTTCACCTTTTCGCGTCCCGCGTCCCTCGCGTACCTTTGGCGGATGTCCCAAACTGTCTGGGACAAAAATCTCGAACCGCCCGATTCGGGCTTCCTTGCTCCTCTTTGCGGTGAAGACACGTGGTGAGATTCCATTGGCTCTCGGCTCTTTGTACCGCGTCGCGTGTCCCTTTTGTCCCGGTGTCCAGGGCGAAAGTTCCCTGTTTCGGCCGATCCGGGGGTGGTTCGCGTCCTCGCGTACCTTTGTTCTCAGGACAAATTTCTCCGAACCACCCGAAATGGGCTTCTTTGTTTGCTCTCGGCCGCTTCGCCTTTTCGCGTCCTTCGCGTCCTTGGCGTGCGTACGTATGGCCCAGAGATGTCCCAGACTGCACACAACAGTTAGTCAATTTTTTCACCTTCGGCCGGTTCGCCCTTTCGCGCGTCCCGCGCGTCCCCACGGCCGGATGTCCCTTTCTTTTGTGCGGACCGTCAGCGGTTTTCGGCCGATTCGGGCCCGACGTCCCAACTGTCCCTAGTGCTGCCTTAGTCGATTTTCTCTGTATTTCGGCCTCAAGCCTAGCTCTTTGCAACTTTTTCACATACTTTTAAAACGTTGGGTTTTCTTCTTGGACAGGAGGGTTAGAAAGAAACCAGGGGACCCCAGAAACATGATTTTTTTCCTTGAATCAATATGTTATAACACCTTAGTGCCAAAACAGATGAGGTTAGCATAAACAACATTTATTTTAATGCATAGCTTGATTCAATATTTGTATAATGATCTTTGAGATTATTCTAGACTTCCACAAATATCCCCTATTTTTTCTTAGTTCCACAAATTTTCATAACCATACCAGATTATTTTTGTTCTTTGCGGAAATCCTTGACTTCCACGAGATTTTTCTAGCCTCTACGATATTTCCTAACTTATGTGGCTTTATTTTACTTTATCTTCATTGTGTGTCGATGCTCATTTGTATCGCAGCATTTTATTTCTACCACAAATGGAAAACTATTTCCTTTGATCATGGCATGCAAGATTTGTTATGTGATATTATCTTGTACCTATGAAACACTTCAACCAACCCATATAATATTGTTGATCATTTTCAAATTCTTTAAACACCAAAACACACCCATGGTATACAACAAGACCCACATAACACTATAGAACCCATGGAGCACTACAAAAACATTTTCCTTTGTTGTGTGGCATGCATAATTCAAATTGTATTAACTTTTTCTTGATTGATTCATTTCTTAGACATCAATGACAATTATTTCCAACATATGAGACATTTAAATTTTTTTTGCATCAACATTACTTTGACATCAATGACAATATTTCCAAAAAGGATTAATTTAGCTGATATCTATTTTTTTACCTTTGGATATAGGTTAGACTAATGGTGGAACATGATCTGTCTCAGACGTATGTTCTTCATGTAGAAAACATTGATCTAAAATTTATGCTTGGTAGTACCACCTAGAATGAGACAATATCACTTGGGTGTGAGTGTCTGATTTAGGTGTTAGTATCTTGGTGATGGGTGTAGATCTGGTTCTTTCGGTTTCGATAATGTCTTATTTAATTTTCTCTTTATCACATTGTAGTTTTTTCTTATCGCACCTATACCTGTAAAATAAACCCTAACTACTTACACAAGACTCAAGCACACATTAGAATAAATAAAATATGCATATGCTTGAGTTTTTCTAACCTCGGAGATAAATCTAATGTGATTGTCACCGAGTATTACACCGTATTTCAGAATCTATATAGTTCTTTGTGTGTGTGTGTGTGTGTGAGATAGAAATTGTGTCCCTTAAAACTAGGTTTCCTTGTGCAAGTTACACCAAGATAGTGGGATATAACTACTTTTCCCCCAAGATAATGTGTGTCATGAAATTCAAAATTTTCCCTTCCTATGCAGTGAATAATGCATCCCAAATGCAATCCTTAAGTTGTTCCTTTTTCCCCAAGTAGTAGATAGAAAATAATAGCTCAAAGTGCCCCTTAGAATAGTTAGTAGGTTGTGTATATATATGACTTTTTTTTAATTTCAACATTAGTAACACTAGAAGTCGATCCAAAGTGATCAATACAAGTTTACAAAAATAAAAGAAATTGGTGTGTAATTTTAAAATATAAGCACTAAGCGAAGGGAAAGGAGTGCTCATATGGGGAAAATAACATCAGTCGTTACTAACCCTTACTAGGTGCTGATGTCTAGAAAGTTTAAAAGATAAATCATAAAATTCTCTAGTTGAGTAACACATTGTGTGATGTCCAAAAGGAATGGGATGATTCCATCAAAGTAAAGGAAAAAAGCATGGAAATATAAAACAATGTCAATGTAAAGAAAAACAAGTGTTATCAATGTCTATTTTTCTTACTTAGGAATCATGCATATAACGACATACTAGAGGCATAATGTAATAATCATAACTACATAATTTTGTGCCTACTCCCCCCCCAAAGTGTATGTTGGTGAGTGAATATTCAGTAGTATAAAGTAGATAGGAAGATTGTACCTTGTGGAGAGCTGAAGAATATTGTAAACAAAAATGTGTTGAATGGAAATTATAGGATGTGTATCATGAATTCTAAGAGGGAATAAGAACCCTAGAGGTTACTTGTGTGCATAGTGAAAAGGATACCTATATAGCTTCAGAATCGAATATTACCTTTACATGAGTGTTTTATGCTTGAAATTTATCCTTGTTCTAGTTATGTTTCCTTTTTTCAGATAAGTATGGACCTCCAAAATAAGAAAAGTGTAGTCAATGGTCATAGTATAGGAAATTAAATGTTAACCTAAATAAATCATAATTCTATGCGTGTCTAAGATAAATAAGTGAATCAAGGATAGAGTAAACCGAATGTTGAGAGAGAAAGGATAGAATGTTCTTGTGTATTTTTCCTTGGAGATGGTAGGAGGGGTTGGGAGTGATTAATTCATGAACCAATGTAAATACTCAATAGGATTTAGGAATCCTCTGCTAGAGGAAGAGTGTTGGGAGAGTGGTCACTTTTCCTCTGTCCATGACACTTCCCCAAAAACCCATAGATAAGTGCCACTACAAATGGTCACCAACCCAATAGTAATTGGCCATGGATGAAACTTCATTCCATATATATTATTGTCCCTACATATGCCCTAGGTTTCACTCCTTATTAGATATTGATAGGAAAATGTGAACTGATAAATAAAATTAGTTATTTCTCTATCATAATCCATACTCATTAGGGAATATAAATGCTTCATCAGGTATATCAAGAAATTCCACCACAATTTCCTATCATCCTCTCATTGATCTACATGTGTCTACTATATTTAAAATTCTATTACTTCATAATAACATTTTAAATAGGGAAAATGTACACACCCTAAAAATACATACATATTTCTAATCATTGTTATCACTTGCACAATGTGCAAAATTAGTGCTAACACACATTCTATACCATTATTCTCCCACATTCCATTAGAATTCACTCACATCTCACTAGAATTAATTTAATTAATTCTATCATGCATTAACTATACACTTGCACACCTTAGATAATTTAATTAGCTATTTACATACAATAAAATATATTTATCCACTCATACACTTACAAACCTTAGGTAATGTAGCAATTTAAATATAATAAAATCTATTTATCCACTCACCTCCCACTCAACTCCACTTCACTAGCTCACTCCACTCAAGTTTTAGAATCCTACAAATGTGGAAGAAAAATTACATGTACAATTGAAGAATTCAAGAGCCAACTACTCAAATTCATTTCCCTTTAATTCTTATTCAAAATAGCCAACTGCATAGACCAAATCAACTTGTTAAATCAAGAAAATGCATTCATTCACATACAACTCATTCAAATCTTGATCCACAATCCATGGCCTCTCCTTCAACTATAAATATGAGGCTCTTTCCTTCACAAATCATCTCTTGGAAGCTTTAGGAATTTGCAGCATTACTTTGTCAATTTTCCATTTGAATTTGCATGTTGTGAGGTTGCCCATTTGATCATCCATTTCTCGTAGCACATCTTTCTTCCATTTGGAACCAATTTTAGAGCATCCACAACCAAATCATAAAAGAGATTCAACAAGTGTGGTACTCCATTCCACACTTCATCCATCTCATATGAGGTTGCAAGAGAACTTGAAGAAAGGTTTACATTGCATTGTTGTTGTTTCTTTCATTTGTGTCAATTTTCCTTGTATACATTTTGACACGCCTTGTGGGAGTCCCACACATTTTTATCTTTTCTAACTCATTTTTTCTCAATTAATCTTTTTTTTCATGTTTTTTGTCTTATTTGAGGTCTACTAAAAAAATTTAGGATATTTGGTGGAATAAACTAAGAGAAATTTAAAAACATTCATTCTACCAAATTTTCTTCATTTTCTTACATTTACATGTTCCCGTACTACCATAATTTGACTTGTGCTACTATATCCCATAAATTGCACTACCGTATCCGACTTGTACTACCATAAATAGTTTTGATCTAAAAACTAGTGTCATGCTAAGCGCACCTAGTTGTGCATGTTAGTGGTGTCACACTAGCACGCACCTAGTTATGTGCTAAGCGTTAAAGTGTCATGTTAGCTCACCTAGTTATGTGCACTAGCGTTAAAGTTTCACACTAGTACACTTAGTTGCACTTGGTAGCATTAAAGTTTTCACGCTAGCACACATAGTTATGTGTGATAGTGTTAAAGATTCAAGCTAGCGCACCTACCCAGTGCATGCTAGCATTAAAGTGTCACGCTAGTACACTTAGTTATATGTGCTAGTGTTAAAGTGTCATACTAACACACTTAGTTATGTGCGTTAACGTTAATGTGTATTTATTTTACTATTTTTTATAATTTTCTGGAAGCATGTTAGCTTCCTTTTGTTTATTGTCTAAACATTGTTTTTCTAACCATTTTCTGTAGGTTTTCATAAAAAAACATCTAAATATTTTTTTTTTTAATCTTTATCTAATCTAATCTAATCAAACAAACTATGTATGTTCTTCTCTCGCACCCTCTTGGGTGATCTTGAGAATTAGAAATGATGAAGTTTGTTTCATTGTTTTACATTGTGTTTTTATTTGCAGGAAAATTACTAATCATTTGTGTGTAGGACCATTGCGAAATTGGAAAATTAATCAAAAAATCAAGTAACAAACTATTGACAATTTTGCATGCGAAGTTTTCCTTGGCCAAATACCATTACAAATTATTAAAAATTGTTAAAATAATCTAAAAATGCATTTTTATTATAGGTCCAGATAAGGTTTAACACCCGTCTTCTTAATTATAGGAAGTACTTGGGCATATCCCTAAAACTCATTATGAGGAGTACCATAAGAACCCCAAAGTAGTTGGAACCTTAAGGGAACTAACCAATGAAATGGGTTGCGCCCCAACCCACTTGACTAATATTACCTATGAGGAATACTAAAAAAATTCATGTCGATGGCCCCATTCTTAATTGATTGAGGGTATAGTCCATAGCCAAGAATTTTTAGCACGGTGTGTGTACTCATTCATACAACATTGGTGAGAGAATCTCCCTAACCCCTAGGAAGCCTAACAAACTGGGGCCAACTAATTCCATTTTGTTCCAAAACATATCAAAATCAAATCAAACCATTTTCTTAGCCTTAGTCTTTGATTTCACCAAAATATTAGACTTAAGAAAAATCTAATCAAACCATGATTTAAGTATTTTTCATTGGATATTCACTTTATCCATTGTTTAAGCACATATAATTGAATTAAACCCCTTATAAGTTAATTATTCACTTTATTCACATATTAAACCACATCAAATTACAAATCAAAGTATTATATATTGAATATTGACTTTGTTCAATTTTATGAAATTCATAAACAATCAAATCAAGAATCAAATCCAAAACCTTATATGTTGATTATTCACTTTATTCAGTTTAATTAAGTAATCCATATTAAATCAAGATTCTTATCATTTGGTTTGGGTATCAACTTAGTCCTAACATTCCTTTTTAAATCAATCCCTAACCAAATAAAAATTGAATATCCATCAATTCAATCCCAAATACACATTTTTAACCTTTGATCAAATCAAACACTAGTTTCACTAAACAATGGTGACCACACACAACACATCAAATGAATTTTTAAAAATTCATGAGATGTCAACAAAACTCACCATGATGGACCTTTTCAATGCAAAGAAAAGGAACAATGAAACATTTTCATCCTTCCTTCAACGATGGTGAGGGATCGCAAACCAATTTCATTGCTTTGTACGAAAAATGGTTGATAGTCATTTTCATAACAAATATTCATTCAAAACTCTCATTCCAAATGTAAATGCATTTTTTCTTCAAATAATTAATTGAAAAAGGAACTAAAATTGAGATATCCGTTATTATAAAATGCCTCATCACAAATCCTTCAAATCATCAATCAAGCGAATCAAGTAAACAAACAATCATACTCCCTAGTCAAGAAACTACTCCATGTGAAATAAAAAGACCACAATTTACACCCCTTGGAGAAATCCTTTCAAGTTTAATCCATCAAATAGTAGAAGATAAATGGTAACATGTCAATTCACAAAATGGTAACCAAAACCTACATGGTATAACAAATCGACTATTGTGAATACCACCGCATCAATGGCCATCCTACGGATTGTTTTTCAAAACTCCATCATTACATCCAAGATTTACTTGACAATGGAGACATTGAATTCAAAGAAACTTATAATAAAACCATGCCAAATGAAGAATTGGAAGTGATTCATGACTCCTTTTCAACTCATGGTACAAATGAAAAATCTAACGATAAAGGCCAATCATCGAACAAGATTTAAGTTTGATCCTATAAGTTCATCTCTAAATCCTATGCCTCACATTATGGATACCATTAAAACATAAACCCATATCCATGTTATATCCATGATACAAAAACATGTTCATACATCATCTACGACACCTCAAATTTCCAATCCTAATGGTATCGGTGTTTCATAATAGTCATCAAAAGTGAAATCTTCATCTAATGTCGATGAAATTATCAAACAATTAGAGAAGACACCTCCACAAATCAATCTCATAGATTTTAACAAAACTTCACATACATTTTGAGACATCCTCACACATGAACTCCATGATGTGTGGGTTCTTAATGGTATGTACACACAACCATTTCAATATTTAGTAACAAATTTATTTTTGAATAATTCAATCATCTTATTTTGTCTTCGTGACCTTTTCAAACCAAACATCATGAATAATAAATCCTTATACATTTAAAATATTTTTATCTATTATGTTGACTTGGACCTCATTTTTACAAGTCTCATAAATTAGGACCAATCAAATCATAGATTCATTGAGAATATTTCTATCTACTCTATTGATTTGAACCTCATCTTCCCAAGTATCGTAAATTAGGACCAATCAAATCACAAATTCATTGATAATATTTCTATCTACTATGTTGACTTGAACCTCATCTACCCAAGTCTCATAAATCAAGATCAATCAAACCTATTTATTGAAAATATTTCTATTCACACTGTTGACTTGGACCTCATCTACCCAAGTCTCGTAAATTAGGACCATTCAACTCACATAACCATGGACCTCTTCCAAAATGATGAGTCCATTACCAATCCTAATCCACAAAAAATCAACAAATGTAAAAATAAAAACAAGATCTTCCATTTCCAACACTTCATCAAAGAGCATATGAAAATAAAAAAATGTAAAAGATTTTTTTTTTTCCCACAGTACTCTTCACACTAGGGAATTCACTTGTACCATAAACTCATCTAAAAATATTTTTAAACTTTTCATCTATTGGAAAATATCTCAATCATAACATCATCATATCTTCACATTCTTCACATATAAGACACAAGTTACTCTTACATTCCTATTACGCATTGTGTACCTCATCCCTTTTATGGTTTCAATTAATTCATATATTTTCACCTATGGTCTTGTCTCAAAGCCTATTGATGGAAAATCCTCCTTCCAAATAATATTTCTCTTAACAAAAACACTAAACTTATTTACACGGGTCATTTTTTCCCCACCTTAGTTTATGGTGTTGATCCCTTGTGTCCTATTGGTTGCATAAGGTTGAGATTTGTGGGAAAAAAATCCTTCCCAACAAGCACTATTCAAAAACAAGGTAAAATCAATCAAAAAAAAAATGTAAATTATTACACCTTTCATCCTTTGCAATCTTTGGTGTTGAGCCCACATTTCTTATTAGTAGTGTGAGATTGGGAAAGGAGTGAGGTATCCTTACTCACCTATTTTTTTTTTTGGTGTTGAGCCCTTTCCTCTTACTTGTGTCATGGGGATAGATATAGGGTGTCCCTCCACAAATAAGACAAAAATAAATCCTCCAGATAATATGAATCACAAGTTCTTAATCATACAAATACAAAGAAATAATTTAGTTTCTCATGTTAAGATATATAATTCCTTCAACTGGATCTTGTCAATCAGTAGGCCATTAATGGATCTAAGTCTAGTCAAAACCTATAAAGTGAAATCATCTTGGAATTGGTCAGATAATCTTGACTGGAGATGAGTCACATTTTCCCAAATGGATCATTATTACACCTTGTGTCTTTGTATCCATCATCTTCATTTTCATATTAATATATCCTTTGTCTCACATCCTTCTTGGCTCTTGATGTTGAGCCCTCACATCTTACTAGCTATGTGGAGTCAAGAGTGGAGTTATACATAATATCACTATATCATCTACATTCTTCTAATGGAATGAAATGTTTATAATTGTTTTAACATGAGTTTAGATAGTGCACCCTTTTACTAGTCAAAAATCTAAAAAATCAAATAATAAAAAATCCTAAACATTCATATAGCCAAAAAATACTAAAAATTAACAAAAACAACAAAAATCCCACAATATCAACTCAAAAAATAAAACTTTAAACTCATATCCTAGTGATCATTCCAACCATCCTACAACTATAAAAACAAGTCATCTTTCCCCTTGTATATATCCTTTCTTGGGGGAAAGTCACATCAATTCTATCCCTCATGTGTATCCTTGTTTGGGGCATTCCGAGCTCGATTTTCTCCCTTTCATGCATCCTTGCTTGGGGTAAATGACCCATTTCAATCTCATATTACTCTTCAATGAGGATCCAACAAAGAGTGTCACTTAACCCCACTCTTTCAATCTAATCCAATCTCCTTGCATGAATCCTTACTTGGGGGCATCCAAATCTTCTCAATCATCACTGTGGAACACATTAGGGGCATAGTTAATTATCTTTATTTATAGTTGTGTTGCATTTTTTTATTATTTCTTGACCAATTACAAATATTTTTAGCCATGGTATATACATTTAATGTGTATATTGGGTTTGTTTTATCTTTTATCTTTTGTTTATCGTGTGTGTGTTTGTTTATGCGCATAACGGGTTAAACATCACGATTCTTTCATAATTCATGATGTCAAATATATTGTGCAATATAAAAATAAGGTTACTTTAAAAATAATATATCTTAATGGAAACTCAAGCTACAAGAAAAATCACTCCCTTCATCATTCCCATACTCACGACTCTTCCACCTATCAAGCAGTTTGTCTACCGCTTTGTCATGTCACCCATCTTCTTGAAAGGTAAATTCCTTAGCATAATCCATACTCGCTATGGCATCTAAATTATTCATTGGGGCATATCAAGCAGGTCCACCACACTTTAATATCTTTAAAATGTAATTACTTTTTAATAATACTTTAAAGAGGGGAAAATGTAAACATCCTAAAAATACAGATTTATAATCACACCTATCACTTGCACAATGTGGTAAATTAGTCCTAGACGCATTCTAGACCATTATTCTCCCACATTCCATTATAACTCGCATCTCGCTAAAATTAATTTGATTAATTCTATCATGTGTTAACCATATACTTGTACACCTTATCTAATTTAATTAGCTATTTAAATAAAATAAAATCTTTTTATCCACTCATAAACTTGCACGCCTTAGCTAATGTAGATATTTAAATAGAAAAAAATCTATTTATCCACTCACCTCCCACTCAACTCCACTTCACTAGCTCACTCCACTCAAGTTCTAGAATCCTAAAAATGTGGAAGCAAAATTGCATGTACAATTGAAGAATTCAATATCCAATTACTTTAATTCATTTCCAATTTAATTATTATTCAAAATAGCCAACTACATAGACCAAATAAAATTTTTGAATTAGGAAAATTCATTCATTCAACTCCAACTCATTCAAAGCTTGATCCATAATCCATGGAATCTCCTTCAGCTATAAATATGAGTCCTTTCCCTTCACAAATCATCTCTTGGAAGCTTTACGCATTTGTAACATTACTATGTCAATTTTTAATTTGAATTTGCATTTTTTGAGGCTTACCATTTGAATTTGCATGTCATTTAGGTGTCTCTAGGTTTTTGAGTCCTCATGGACCTCTTCTTCATTGTAAATTTGAAGAAATAGGTTTTCCCTCCAAATTCAACATTTGAAAATTTGAAATTGCTAAAGTTGGTATAGAGGGATATAAGTAAATAAAATGGTTTTCAATGTTTTTAATAGGTCATTTAAGACCTTATAAGGTGTGTAAAAGGTACATTTACCTCTAACTTGAGTGGTGTTGACCTCAAGTCATCCTAAACCCTAGTTGGGTAGTTGGAAAAACTACTTTTTTCTAAAGAAGGGGATTTCGAGAAAAAGAGAAGAGAGAGGTTTTGGGAGAAAATAATTGAATAAGGTGGTGCTTTTGGAGGAGCCAAGGAAGGGCTTAAGAAGCTTGTATAGCCAAATATTTCAATAATTCAACAACTTTTTTAAAAACAAGATTTGTGACTTTTATGTTTCTTTTGATATTATGCCTTGAAATTTGTGGTTGAATCTTAGTTCTGTGTTTGATTCTCACCACAGGTATGGTGAATTGTAACTACAAGAATTGAAATACCAACCCTCTGTTTGATAGTTCACATAAACCCTAGGATGTATGAAATGTATGGTCAGTTATGAATACATTCCCGAACATTTTTATGTCATTGTCAAAATTCTATGATTCTTTGATGGATTTACATACATAGTTATTTTACCGGCATCATCATTCCATGAACATTGAGAAGTGAGCCCTCTATTTTGACATCCAATCTATACTGAAACTGTGTGTATATGAATAGTGCATAAGGTTTCCAATTCTTTCTTGAGGGGAATAATATTTTTAGTGTGATATGACATTTGTAGAGATGCATGGGAGTGTTTCTTTTCAAGCTTCAGAGATCTGGAGCGTTAAGGTGATTATTTAAAAAAATGGCATGTGTTTAAGATCCTTGAACTTGTAATTTATTGACTGTGATGACCCATATTGTACATAGAAATCAATAGTACTGTGTAATATCTTAGAAGCATTGGAGAGAGAAATTTTATATCTATTACATCATATTGTTGATAAATAAAATATAGACTCATGTTATTGTGGGAGCAGCTTTGACCATTGGTAAATGCATCTTCAAATTGTGACTATGATCATCCAGTAGCAGAGTACAAGAGATTAAATTATTTCTCTTGATTTATGAATTACTCAAGCCTCACTGGTAATACTAATCCATGAGAAATTCTAAAACAAACTTAGTGTTAAAATTTCATGGCTTGATTTAAATTTTTAGAAAATTTATAGTAAAAATGCTTTTCTCGGGCTCTAGAGAGGGTTTGTGCTAGTCAAAGCTAGGGTTTACTTTTGAAACATTAAATCAACTCCTTACAATTTAAAAACTTCGAGTTATAATCTCGGAAACCTATAGAAAGGTATTGTGAAATTATTTCTCAAAATTCATGGTTTAATCTCCAAATATTTATGAATGAGTTAGTGAGAGAACATTCAAAACACATTGGAAAGCTAGTTTAAAAGGGCTTTTGCAAAGGAAGTTATAGTTTCTCTAGGAATCAGACTTTGAAACTTTATACATACTTGTGAGCCCTTAGTGGGCATATAAAAACCTAATTATTATGTTTTAAATCTTCACAAGAATAAATATATTCTTGAAGTGTGCTTTAGACTCTCTTAGAAGGGGTTTGGGGTCAAAATCACAAAAAGAGAAGTTTAGAGAATTGTGGAATGAGTTAGCATTTGAAACTTTGAGCACATGAATAGATGGTCCAATACAAAATAATTAATCCTATAATTTCATCTGAGTGCATTAGGAAGTTTGAAGATCCTAATTGAAGGAAGGACCTTGTCTTAAGGGTAAAGAAGGAAGTTTGCTAAAAGTGGAATAGGAAAAGTTTAGTGAAGATATAAAAAAGAGATTTTGTAAGCAAGTCGAGACAATTAAATAAAGATATCAGAGGTGTTGGTCATGGTTTATTATCCTTATAACTTACATTCCATCAATGGAGCTACTATTCCATCTTTGAGAGCTTATAAGGACAATCTCGAAGTTATTTTAGTTAAGACTTGTTTCTAGTCACTTGAGAGATTATTACTATGTTGGAATGGTCTTATGTGACATGTTGAAAAAGTTTTGGGGGTAAATATCTACTAAAATTCATGGTTATTGACTAGGTTAGTTATGAAATAATAAAATCCTAGTGAAAGAGACAAAGAATATGGTGAGTGATACCCACATTTTCATGAAGTTGGTTCCTCTTAAGAAGTGATTATGAATTTCTTTATGTCGTGAGAGAAAGAATAAGGTGTTGTTAGGGTGAAATAATACTTGAAGAATAAAAATCTACATTGCAAGCTATACTAAAATCTAGAACAATATCCCCAAAACATTGAACTAATGTGCATGATTACTCTGTGTGCTTGTAGCTTGGTTAATGCATGCTAATGAAGGTGGGTCCTACATTATGTGGTATCGAGCGGGCCTTAATGAATTTTAAAAGTGTCTTTATTTCTAATAACTTGTGAAAGTTCATGTGAATGGTGTGGTGCAGGTTGTGGATGGAAATATAAGCAAAGAAAGAAAGAAGAATGGCGAGAAAAGAGACAAATAAAATGGATAAAGAGGAGTTGATAAATGAAAGAAAGAGGTAATAATAGAGAGATAAAAGAAAATAAAATGTAAGAAAAGAGAAAGTTATAAGACATGAGGAATGGATGGAACAAGAAATAAGGGATCTGAGAAAGGACATGTGGAAAAACTAGAAGAGTTGATGAGGGCTAAGAGTATGATATAAGAATATCATGAAGAGAGATATGTGATAAAAAAAAGAAGGTAAAGCGGTCTTTGGAATTGCTTGTGAGAAGATAACAAAGATTAAAACTGAGAAAAATGATTAGAGAAGAGGAAAAGAAGCTGAGACAAGAGGAGAAGAATGCAAGAAAGAAAGAGAAAGAGGTCATCAAGGGAGTGATCTATGAGGAAGTTGAGAAAATAGATGAAGAGGATGTTATAGAAAGATTTTTAGCTTGCCTAAAGGATGAAGGAAATGAAGAGTTTTTAAAATATTACCAAGATAATGAAGATGAGGAAGAATATTATGATTCTTGTACAAAATTTAATGAAGAGGATCAGTTGTTTGAAGGTGAAAAAGAAGCTAAAAATGAAGGAAAAACAGTTTTTGAGAAATATTTCAAGATGGAGAAGCTAGAGGTGGAGCAAAAGGAAGAGAAGGAGATTCAAATGTCTCCATGTTTTATATCTAATAATTGTTTTGACTATGAATGTGTAGGTATCCTTGAAAGAGAAGTGAAAGCAATTGAAGAAGAAGCTCTTAAGAGAGCTCAAATGATGAATATGCTAAAGGCAAGTGGAATTTCAAAGAGACAAATCTTGAAGAAAAAATAAAAGGAATATGGAAGACAAAGAAAGTAATAAGATGAAGAAGAACCAACTAAGAAGAAGAAGAAATCAAATAAAGAGTACAATTGGAAGAAGAAAAAGAAGAAGAGTTCTTTGTGGTAGCAAGCAATTTCTTCCACCTTGGAAGTATGATGCAGGAGCATCAATGAAATGGTAAATAAACCAAGTTTTTTGGCTTTTCATAGGTTATAAGAGGTCATTTAGGTGTCTCTGGGTGTTTTGAGTCCTCATGGACCTCTTCTTCATTGTAAATTTGAAGATATAGGTTTTCCTCCAAATTCAACATTTGAAGATTTGAATTTGCTAAAGTTGGTATAGAGGGATATAAGTAAATAAAATGGTTGTAAATTTTTTAATAGGTCATTTAAGACCTTATAAGGTGTAAAAGCTACATTTACCTCTAACTTGAGTGGTGTTGACCTCAAGTCATCCTAAACCCTAGTTGGGTGGTTGGAAAAACTACTTATTTTGTTTCTAAAGAAGGGGAATTCGAGAAAAATAGGAAGAGAGGTTTTAGGAGAGAATAATAGAATAAGGTGGTATGTTTGGAGGAGATAAGGAAGGGCTCAAGAAGCTTGTATAAATAGGTATTTCAATAATTCAGGAGCTTCTTTGAAAATAAGACTGTAGTTTTAATTTTCTTTTGATATTATGCTCTGAAAGTTGTGATTGAATCTTAATTCTATGCTTGATTCTCACCATAGGTATGGTGGATTGAACTATAAGAATGGAAAGAGCAACCCTTTGTTTGATAGTTCTCATAAACCCTAGGATGTATGAAATTTATGGTCGATGTGAATACATTCATGAACCTTTTTGGTGTCATTTTCATAATTTTGTGATTCTTTGATGGATTTACATACATAGTTGTTTGACTAACATCGTCATTCCATGAACATTGAGAATTAAGCTCTTTGTTTGACATCCAATCCATACTAAAATTGTGTGTATATGAACATTGCATAAGGTTTCAAATTATTTCTTGAGAGGAATAATATTTTATAGTGTGATATGACATTTGTAGAGATGCATGTGAGTGTTTATTTTCAAACTTGATAGATCGTGGATCCTTACGGTGATTAGTTAAAAAATGGTATGTGTTTAAGATCCTTGAACTTGTAATTTATTGATTGTGATGACCTAACTTGTGCATGGAAATCAAGATTACTTGTAGAATCTCTTAGAAGCATTGGAGAGATAAAGTTGATATTTATTACATCATATTGTTGATAAAGAAAATATATACTCATGTTATTATGGGAGTAGCTTTGACCAGTGGTAAATGCATCTTCAAATTGTGATTGTAATCATCCAGGGAAGAGTACACAGAGAGTCAATTATTTCTCATTATTTATGAATTCCTTAAGCCTCACCGGTAAGACTAATCCATGAGCAATTCTAAAACAAACTTGGTGTTAAAATTTCGTAGCTTGATTTAAAGTTTTAGAAAATTTATAGTAAAAATTATTTTCTCGAACTCTAAAGAGGGTTTCAGGCTAATCTGAGCTAGGGTTTACTTTTGAAACATTAAACCAATTCATTACAATTTAAAACTTCAAGTTATAATCTCAGAAACCTGTAGAAAGGTATTGTGAGATTATTTCTCAAAATTCGTGGTTCAATCTCCGGATATTTATGACAATTAGTGAGAGAACATTCAAAACACATTGGAAAGCTAGTTTAAAAAGGGCTTTTGCAAAGGAAGTTATAGTTTCTCTAGGAATCAGACTTTGAAACTTTATACATACTTGTGAGCCCTTAGTGGGCATATAAAAACCTAATTATTATGTTTTAAATCTTCACAAGAATAAATATATTCTTGACAGGTGCTTAGACTCTCTTAGAAGGGGTTTGGGGTCAAAATCACAAAAAGAGAAGTTTAGATAATTGTGGAATGATTTATCATTTGAAACTTTGAGCACATGGATAGATGTTCCAATACAAAATAATTAATCCTATAATTTCATCTTAGTGCATTAGGAAGTTTGAAGATCCTAATTGAAGGAAGGACCTTGTCTTAAGGGTAAAGAAGGAAGTTTGCTAAAAGTGGAATAGGAAAAAGTTTAGTGAAGATATAAGAAAAGAGATTTTGTAAGCAAGTCAGAGACAATGAAATAAAGATATCAGAGGTGTTGGTCATGGTTTATTATCTTTATAACTTACATTCCATCAATGGAGCTACTATTCCATCTTTGAGAGCTTATAAGGACAGTCTCGAAGTTATTTTAGTTAAGACTGTTTCTAGCCACTTGAAGGATTATTACTATGTTGGAATGGTCTTATGTGACAGGTTGAACAAGCTTTAGGGGTAAAGGACTACTAAAATTCATGGCTATTGACTAGGTTGGTGATGAACTACTAGAATTATAGTGAAAGAGACAAAGAATATGGTGAGTGATACCTACAGTTTCATGAAGTTGGTTCTTCTTGATAGGTGATTATGTATTTCTTGAGGTCATGAGAGCAAGAATAAGGTGTTGTTAGGGTGAAATAATACTTGAAGAATAAAAATCTACATTACAAGCTAAACTAAACTCTAGAACAATATCTCCAAAATAGTGAACTAAAGTGCATGATTAATCTTGTGTGCTTGTAGTTTGGTGAATGCATGCTAATGAAGGTGGGTCATACATTAGCCATGTCTAATTCTAAACCATTTGAGTCTCTTTTTTATCCCAATTCTTCTTTGTACCATTTTATCTCTAATTTTTTAACCGCTAAGAGGGTAAAATGATCACTGATAGTTTCCCCCTCATTTGGGGTGTTTTTGATGCAACAATGTGAGCACGGCCCAAAGGAGAGGACTTTAATTCGATGTACATGTATGAGTAAGGATTCATGTAGGGATAATATGGTACGTGCATGGTAACAAAAATGACACATATAAAATAATTGAAATGAAGATATAAATAAGTTTTAGTGATAAAAAATCATGGCATAATGTAATAGAAACTATAGTCACTAAAATATGCACTTATTACTATTACATTACACCTCTAGTATGTTGTTATATACATGATTTCTAAGTTTGAAAACTAGGCATTGGTGACACCTCTTTGTTCCTTGTCTTGATTTATTTGACTCTGCTTATGTCTCTTATATGACATTTACATCTTTTAATCAAGTCACAACTATCGATGTTCCTTTATTTTAATCTATTTTTGTTTTCTTGTTGTAGGACAGTACCACCCAAATAGGACAAGTAGCACTAGGCGTTAATGTCATTCTTTATGTTTCTATCATATTTGTTTTTTTCTCCTTCGTCAATTTTCTTTAGATTTTGTGTCTTTTCTTATCTTCATTTCATGACCTAGGTTGTTTTTTTGTGTCACTATGTGTTGAAATTAAAATAAATAACTCATATATAAACAAAACCTACAAACTACTTTAAAGGGGAAACTAGGCTATAATTTTATATATTTACCACATACAAAGAGAAACACAAGGGGTTATTTTTTAGGATGTATTATTCATTGCATAGTGGGAGGCTATTCTGAATTCCATATCACACACTCTTGCATTGGGACAAAGTATTTGTATCCCATTATTCTTTGTGCGACTGAAACTAGGGCATCCTACCTCAAGGGACATGATTTCAATCACACACAACACGAACTACATGGAGGCTGAAATGTAGTGCACCGCTCGGTAACAAGATCACATCTAGGTGACCGTCTGGGTTATTACGATTTTCTTATTTTAATTTTTCATTCACTTTAATGTGTGCTTGATTCTTCTAAGTGTATTTAGGGTTTGTTTTACAAGTATAGGTGAGAAAAATAAGACATACATCAAACATGACATGACCTACAACGAGCCAATAGTGACAAGAAGTGAAAAATAAATAATAAAATCCATATTTATCCTATGAACGCTAGTGCCTGCAATGTACTTCGCACCCAAGCAACCATGTCCTCTCTCGGGCGCTCTCTGTGCCGAGATATTCACATACCAATTTCAAAATTAGAACTTATATGTCCTAGAATACACCTGCTCGATCATTCACCTTCCCAAAATTGGTCCAATTTGAGTCATTCTCAAAACCCTATTTATCACTTGTGCTTGTATTTCCTTTGCTTGAATATATTTATATCCATTTAATCGACAATTTCCTTATCTTATATTTAATTTTATTAAATCATTTGGTGAACCTATTTATTGATTGAACCCTAGCTTTCTCTAGGATCCTTTCTTTTTGTATATTCTTCATGGCCTACCAAAAGATGTTGTGAAACCATCAATCCAAGTCTAGTTCTCCTAAGTATGACTCCATTCTTATGATCGGTGCTCGACCTTATTTTACCAATGGTGATTATGAAGTCGCTTTCTATCACAAGTCTCATATTACCCCTACTTACAATCCAATCATACCTCATGTGTTTACCAAGCTTTATAACCCTGACCCTGATGTTGTATTATTACCCCTTGTAAAGGCCACTAGTGATTATGATCATGAGTTTATTGCTACTAATGAGACATGTATTGAAGATCTAGTTGATTTTTCAAGTGAAGAAGGCCTTTCTAATGACACTTCTCTTTCTCTTGAATCTCTTTTCGTTGTCAATTCCATCATTTATGGCCCTATCCCTCCTCCTCCTCCTTCTTCTCCCCTTACATATGCACAAATCCTTGGGACTAGTCATGTTGAGGTTGATCTTTCTATTTCAGATCCTTCTCCATCCCCTCCACCTTCTACTTGTCCATTGACCATTGTGCCTCAAGAGACTTATCTTTCTTCTCTTGCATGCATGGCTCCTTTTATTGTTTGTGCTCCTATTGTTGATGTTCCTATTGTTTCTCATAATGTGTTATAATCTAATTTTACTCATGATGCATGTGTTACTATTGATGATGTTTCTAAAGATAATGTACAAAATAATGATGATGTTAAAGAACATTTGCATGTTTCTTGTCCTCCTTTGGTTGAGCTTGTTGATAAATGTGTGCAAACCTCCCTTCCTATTGAGGCTCATTCCATTCCTAATACTAGTTACCCTCTTATTGATCCTAAAATTGAATTCCAACCTAATGGCTCTCCTATGGCTACCTACAATGGAAAAATCCAACCCCTTAATGATCCCTTCAATGTGTTGTTATCCCATTTCATTCCCCTTATCAAATCAAATAATGAGTAAGCTTGCATTATGACATTAATAGGGATTCACTTGCAGGAGAAATGAAAAATATGGTTTTTTTTTAGGAAAATCCAAGAGTCTCATAAAATGTTTAAAGAGGGTGAAGATTCCAATGGAGAGCTTTCACCTCTAGGAAAATCTCATCATGCTAACCAAGTCCATAACCAAGCTACTTGAGCTAACATGGTTGATGGGTTAATGCGAAGCATTGAACTCTCAATCAAGCTAAAGTTAGCCAAGCTATAATGATGGACTAAGTTGGTACAATGACTAGCCAAGCAGATTGGGTTGTTTTAATTCCGACCAAGTTAAGTTCTAAGTATGGACCAGTATGTTGTTATTAGAGTAGGCCATCAAGCTGGTTTTATAGTGGGTTGAGTTCTCGATTTCACCAAGACATTTTGAATAATGATCAAGCTCTTTGAAACATCCTTTGAGTCATTGAGGTGAGCTACTCACTTCCATGTACACTTGAGTCATTTGATGAATGCCTTTGAGCTATTCCTTCATTGATACTAAGCTACATTGAAGAACTCATTGTGAAGGATCTTGACATGAGGTTGGATGTTACGAAGATGGTGGGAATCTTAACCATTCACATGCGAGCTAGTTATGGGTCAAGTAAATAGAGCCTCGTGGAAATTTGAATCAATCTCGAACATATTATGAAGAATCGAGTGGATCTCGAGCATGGTAGTGTATTGATCACAGATTTGTAGGTTCAAAGGGGACGAAACCTAGACTAGAATGAATAGAGATGTCCATTCAAACATTCCATCAATCTTCCCCATGAGTGGACAAGTTGTGCGGGGCTCCAAGGACCCAGGCGAGATGTTTCGTAAAGGATTGTGACAAGTTTTGTGTGACCAACACTTTAATGAGATCGAGCTATGGCATTGGAACAGAATAACTCACCAATGGCATCGATGATCGGGCTCAAACCGGGAAGCAAAGATAGCTCGACAAGAAGAAGGATCAGTGGATCTCGAAAAAACTTTGATTAAGGCATCTCAAGGTGGTTTTAAATGGTGGAATATAATACAAGTCATTTTTCATGGAAACTGAGCCACGGCCAAGAATTCAAGCTCAACTCGAAGGAATGAAAGAAACAGAACTCGAGCAGGCTTGGGCAATAGGGGCTCGATGAGTCTCATCATGGGCCCATACGGGTGAAGGAGGAAAGTCATGTGAGGTCACCACATGGCCCCTCAGTCTGCAAATTCAAAACCAAGAGCGAGAGGAGTCCCCAAAGCTGCGTGGGGCCTCCACATGGGGCGAACTACCACGAACATGTCACGCGTCAATGTGATGCACGGGCCAGCGGCTGAGTTGGTCGCATAGGCATTGGGTGGTTGAGGAAAAGGAGATCGCTGAGAGGTAAATGGGATTAGCGGTGGATATCTCAAGTCGGGGGTTTAGGCATACACGTGGGGATTGGTCATCTCGAAATGACAATATGAAACAAGAATGGTGTGTTAGATGACGTGTTTATGGGCATGGTGGGCAAGGAGATACTTTGTACATGGCACCAAGTGGAAGGATGAGCTCATCATATAAAGAGTTACGTGGACGTGAGCAAAGGAAGGTGATAGCTCGGGATTTGGCTCATCGAGCTAGAAGTTGAAATATAAATAAAAATGAGACCCACTTCTCACCGAGTCAAATGGCCAATGCAAACACAAATTGGGTCAATGATAAAGGGGTAAATGAGCTTTGAGTCAATGACATGGCCTATGATGCACTAGGTTTTCCAAGTGGAAAGTAAGGGTGTCAAGCTCAAGAAAGGTGACATAAATGATGGTGTCAAGTTGGAGCAATAACTTAATGAGTCAAAGATAGGGGAGTGGCATCTGAATGTGGGAGGATGTTTGGAAATGCGATAAAATAGCCAGAACTTGGTGAAGATGGATGAGATGGCAATGAACATTTTAAAGCCACTACAACCCCATCCTCATGTGTGTGGGAATGATAGAAATGTAAATGGACCCACCATTTTTAAATGACCCATGTATATTTAAATAATGTATCAACATTAGGTGAAGGGAGATAATAATTAAAATTTGACTTCTAGCTAGTTTTAAATGCCCATCCCGTAACAATGAAGCAAGTCTAGAAATCCCAAATAGTTGTCTATGCTCAGATGGTCATAATGTTTGCATCACTTAATATAATTACACAAAATTTATCTTGTCGAATCATGGTTCTGATATCTACACACAATAACCAATAAATTCAGAGGTTGATGGGGTTTTGGGGCATATTTCATAGAAAATAAGCCCAATTTAGTGAGACAGTTTGAAATTGGTTGGGAATGCAATTAATAAGCATGGGAAATCATTCTTTCTCTATTACAAGTCATGGGACATCATGAGGAAGATTTTGCAAATCAATTTCCATCATTTCATCTCATTTATTGCAACTTACAAGTGGTTAGAAAAGAAATTTCTAAATTAAACTCTTCTCTCCTTCTCATCCTATAAAGTGTAATCTTAGGCTCATTTGTAAGGGTGTTAGTCATTTTTCTCCTACCCTCTCTCTCTTTTTCTTCTCTGCTAGGGTTGAATGTGGAGCTTAAGCCTCCTCTCCATGATTTGTAATGGAATTTTCTTGCCTCTTACCCACTAATTTTTTATTGTGCATACTTATTGGAGAAATAAAAAAATTGTGATGCATTTTGTCCATCCTTTGCATGTTTTGTTATCTCTACTTGCCTCTCTCCATTGCAAGGTATATTGTGCATATTCCTTGATGTCTATTATAGGTTTTGGGATCCATGTTTAATGGGTATGAAGTGGTGTTCTGTGTGAATCTACCTCACGGTCTCTCGGTGCATCTTGTCAACCCTCTCCTTTGTTCACCACTCTCCATTTCGGGCATTTAGATTCTTGGTGGCAACCTCCTTTTCTAGTGTATCACCACTCTTAGTGTAGGTTTATTTTCATGCACTCTCTCTCCCTAGTCCCTTGGAATATTAGGATAGGATTAGATAGCTTTGTCGCATTAGGAGTAGATTGTGGTAATTATTTTAGGATTAGGAACCAGCCTTCTCTTGATAGTTATCTCAATCTCACAAGTCGCACGTGACTTGATGGATAACCCAATGTTACATAAATTACACCGAATGCCCCATCCACTTTCAGGCCATTCGAGGTGTGTTGTAATTTGGTGATAACAGTTCTAGCATGCCTAGTGGGACATCACAGGGGTTATAGTTTTATCTTTCAAAGGTGTTCCATTTCAAGAAAATCATTAGCTAGAGTGCAATTCAATCATTTGTAGCAGGCTCCATTTCAAAAAGTTGGTGTGTTCTTGTTGAAATTTTATCTTTTGGGAAACATTCACAAACATACCTGACGACTCCATTTTTTCCAAACAACCTAATATCTAAAATTGCAGACCTTTATTCCATCAATTTTCATTAATTTATCTTTCCATGTCTTTCATTTTTCTCTCATTCTATGAAGTTGTGCAATCATTGCTTCATTCCCACAGTGGAATTCATACTTTCAAGAAGTCTGCAACCATCCTCCAATGTGCTTCACAACTCCTCTAGATCAGCATTATTATCAGATTTAGAACCACTATGCTTACCCATATGAAAAATTCCAAAACTAGTTTTTCTATGAAAACTATCAAGAACACAGTATGCATATGATGACAACAAACGATCAAATGGAGAATGCTGATTTGTTGGAGAAGATTCAAAGAATGGAGGCTAACATGGTTCAATCAAGAGATACATCTCAGATGAAATATTTCAAGATTTTTTGTAGGGCATCTTGTCCATAGGAAGGCACTTTTCCTATACATTATAGCTCGCAACAGAAGCTTTATTTCATGGTTAATATGTTTCCTCAACTTGCACAGTGGACCATGGAGATAGAAGCCTATGATCAAAGTTCAAGACAACCTTATCAATGGGTGGGTTAACCATCAAATCCTAGTTCTTCTTTCTCTCCTTCCCAAGCCTTATCACTTTAGTAGTGTCAAGATTCAATCCCATTGTATGCTGCCCCAAGTTTTGAGTTTCCTTCTTCACCTTCTAATCTTCCATTCCCCTCAATTATTCTACCCTTTTCTCTTCCAAGAAGTCATACCCTCCAAATAAACAACAATTTCTACCTTCTCCACTACCACAAACAATAGAAAATTAGTTGTGACCCAACCCAACCCTCCTCTTGTATTCCCAATTTCATGTTGGGAGGTAACACTCATAAAACCATCCAACGGGAGTAGCAAAAAGAAGAGCCAAGCAAAGAAGAAATGATGAAATGCTTGGTGATCCTAGCTCTAAGATTCAGAATTGATAAAATCCCCATGATAGTCAAGCCTATAGAGTAGGTTGAGGTTCAGCCACAAGTGGAGGAAGCCAAGGCTACAGCAGAGAAGTATAATCAGCAAGGAAGAAGCAGCTACTCCAAATCCAAAAGAATATGAGTACATTCCACTTCTGGAGGAGAGCCCTATGGATCCAGAGGCTACGAGCACAAATAAGGCCACATAATAACCTTCAGTTATTCCTCCCACTTTATCCCCTTTGAGCTCTAATGTCGAATAAAAGTTTGAGCCTTCAAACTTCATTTTTAGGATGAGGGGAACCATGGTGAGCAAGTTTCAGATTAGGAGAACACCATGGAGGAGTTCGAGCCAATATAGTAGGACAATGATGAGACAGATTATTTTTCTGACTTAGAGAATTACTTTGGTGGAGAGGATCCCATGGAGATCACATCATTTTCTCCTCCATCATCCATCTACCAAGCACATGATTTTGTTTCCATGGAGGGGAGCATTCAAGTGCAACAACGGCATTTCACAACATCCCTCTATAACCAAAATTGGGATAATTGAATCTTTCAACCCCACTCTCAAAAAAGAGAAAAAAGAAGACAAGGATGACACACATTGCATATCAGTCATCAAGGAAAGTGTCAATTTTCTTTAGATGAGAAACAAGGCCAAAATCATCTCACAAACAACATTTTCTTCCAAGAAGGCCTGTAGGAAGACTCCATTTTTAGAGTTGAATTTTAGAGCAATGTGCACATCTAATAGATCAAATTATGCCTCGTTAGATACTTAGATTCATTGGAACCAAGGGTCAAGCCAAAACCATTCATGTCCATTTCAAGGCATGAGGTTGAGCATCAAAGGATAGACAATCGAGTTGCATCACCTTTGGGAGCTTCGGGTGAATCATTCGGAGGAAGTTTTCATCATGCTCCTAGCTGATACCTTGATGATTTAGGTGGAGTATCAACCTCTAATCAGTTTTTCACTCATAACAATAGCCATGAGCATTACCAAATCATCCACATGGATGTCAATTGTGAGAAAAGGTAATTACTTCTCATCACTAGTTACAGTTGTGTTTAAATTTTCCCTCTTCTCTAGTTAGTGTAGGGTAGGAGTAGGTTTGTTTTCAAGGTGAAGAAGTGCTTGTGCACACTATGCAAGTATTACTTGGGGCATGTATGATTTTCTCTTTTGTAAATAGATTTTTTAATGTTTCTCTAGGAAGTGCGGTGCACCGAGACCCTTTAGTTATTGTAGTAAGGAAACTCATAGTTGCATGTAATGGTTGCAAACTTCAAATCAAACAAATGCAGAGCAACTAAAATCAGTTAAGGAGAATATTTTGATGGTTTTCTTCAAGAATAGTTACAACAATCCCATATGCCATGCGAATAATTAAAAAAGTAGCCAACACCCCTTGAAATCAGCTCCGACCTTCAACGCAACACATAAGGCAACATGTTCAAAATTGGACATTCAAAAGAAGAAGAATAATCGAATGTAATAAGAGTTCCATTATGCCCAATATGACATGTTTCATTCCAATCATGTAGCACACTTCACCCTTCCAAGTAATTTGTTTGGTCTATTCATGTTTGGCAGAAAATCATATGTTGAGACAACATTTACTGATTGAAGGCACTCTAGTAGCTAGTAGCAATACTCCAAGTATTCCAGAGTCAAAGTTCTAAATTTGGGTCAGCTTATAAAGACTCCATACCCAATAGATAGCTACAAGCAGTTATTCATACTCCATTTAGTAGGAAAATGGTCATGTGAGTCACTAAATTGTTATCCCATTTCACTCCCTTTGTGAAATCGACAACAAACAAGCTTGTAATATGACATTGATAGGGATTCACTTGAAGGAGAAATGAAAAATCTGGTAGTTTTTTAAGAAAATCCAAGAGTCTCATAAAATGTTTAAATAGGTTGAAGATTATGATGGAGATATTTCAGATCTAGGAACATCTCAACAAGCTAACTAAGTCCATAACCAAGCTATTTGAGCTAACACCCGAGGTTGATGGGTTGATGCGAGGCATTGAAATCTCAATCGAGATAAAGTCAACTGAGTTATAATGATGGACCGAGTTAGTACGACAACTAACCAAGAATATTAGGTTGTTTTAATACCCACTAAGTTAAGTTCTAAGTATGGACCAGTCTGTTGCAATCAAAGTAGGCCATCGAGCTAGTTTTATAGTGGGTTCAGTTCTCAGTTTCACTGAGCCATTTTGAAGAATGATTAAGCTCTTTGAAATGTCCACCAAGTCATTGAGGTGAGTTTCTCACTTCCATACACACTGAGTCATTTGATGAATGCCACCGAACTATTCCTTCATTGATATCAATCTACGTTGAAGAACTCATTGTGAAGGATGTCGGCATGAGGTAGGATACTTATGAAGATGATGGGAAGCTTAACCATTCATATGCGAGCTATTGCTTTGAGTCAATTGAATAGAGACTCATGGAAATTTGAGTCAGTCATGGACATATTGCAAAGAATCGAGTGGATCTCACAGCAAGGTGATGTATTGATCAAAGAGTTATAGGTTCAAAGGGGACGCAAACCCAAACTAGAATGAATAGATCTAGCCATTCAAACATTCCATGAAGCTTCCCATGAGTGGACCATTGTGTAGGGTTCAGTGACCCTAGCAAGATGTTTCCTAAAGGAATGTGACAAGTTTTGTAGGACCAAATATTTAATGAGATCAAGCTATGGTGTTGGAATAGAAGAACTCACCAATGGCATCGACGATCCGGCTCGAACTAGGCAAGCGAAGGATAGATCAATGGGAAGAAGGATCAATGGATCTCAATGGATCTTCAAGTAAGCCATCTCAATTTGGTTTTAAATGGTGGCATATAGGATGAGTCATTTTCATGGAAACCAAGACACGCCAAGAAGTCATGCTCACTTGAAGGAATGAAAGAAACAGATCTCGAGACATGCTTGGGTGACATGGGCTCGGTGAAGTCGCATCGGGGGCCCATACAGTTGAATGAGGCAAGTTGCACGGGGTCAGCATGTGTCCCCTCAGTGAAACTTTAAAAGCTTAATAGTGGAGGAGTCCCCAAATCTGCGTGGAACCTCCATGTGGAGAAAACTACCACGAGACATGTCGCGAGTTAATGCAATGCATGGTCAATGGACCGAGTTGGTCACGTAGGCATCGGATGGTTGAGGAAAATGAGCTCACCGGAGGTAAATGGGATTGGTGGTGGATATCTCAAGTTGGGGGTTCGGGTATACACATGGGGATCGTCAACTCGAACCGACAATATGAAATAAGACCAATTCTTGGGATGACATGTCGAGTGGGAATAGTGGGCAAGGAAATACTTAGGGATGTGACACCAATTGGAAGGATGAGCTCGGTGTATAAAGAGTTACGTGGACGTGAGCAAAGGAAGGTGCCGGCTCGATTTGGCTCTCCGAGCTAGTAGTTGCAATACAAAGAAAAATGAGACCCCACTTCTCACCGAGTTAAATTTCCAATGCTAACACAAAATGTGTCGGTGATAATGGGGTAAATGAGCTTCAAATCAATGACATGGTTCGTGATGCACTAGGTTTTTCGAGTGGAAAGTAAGGGTTTGAGCTCAAGAAATGTGACATAAAGGATGGTGTCAAGTTGGAGAAATGACTCAAATGAGTCAAAGGCATAGGAGTGGCATCGAATGTGGGAGGATGTTTGGAACTACAATAATATAGCCGAACTTGAGCTGAAGCTAATTGAGTAGTAATGATCATTTTAAAGCCACTACAACCCCATCCTCATGTGTGTGGGAATGATGGAAATGTAAATGGGCCCACCATTTTTAAATGACCCATGTATATTTAAATAATGTATAAACATCAAGTGAAGGGAGAGAATAATTAAAACTTGACTTCTATCCTATTTTAAATGCCTAGTCCCATAACAATGAAGCAATCCCTAGCAATCCCAAACAACTATCTCGTGCTCATTTGGCCATCACTTTTGCGTCCCTTAATGGAATTATGTAAAATTGGTCTTATCGTAATTTTTGTTCCAAGCTCTACACACATAAACCAATAAGTTTAGAGGTTGGCAGAGTTTTGGGGGTGCATTTTGTAGAAAATGATCCAGTTTAGTGAGACACTTGGAAAGTGGTTGGGAATGCAATTAATGGGCATGGGCAATCATTCTTTATCTCATTGTGTCATGAGACATCATGAGGAATATTTTTAAATCAATTTCCATCATTTTACGTCATTTATTGCAACTTTCAAGTGGTTGGAAAATAAATTTCCATATTTCCTTCTCATTCTATAAATTGTAATCTTGGGCTCATTTGTAAGGGAGTTAGTCATTTTTCTCCCCTCCCCTATCTCTCTTTCTTCTCTGCTAGGGTTTAATGTGGAGCTTAATCCTCCTTCCATGCTTTGTAATGGAATTTTATTACATCTTTCCCACTAAATTTTTATTATGCATACTTATTGGAGCAATAAATTTGTTTTGTGATGCATTTTTTCCATCATTTGCATGTTTTATTGTCTCTACTTGCCTCTCTCCATTGCAGGGTATACTGTGCATATTCCTTGATGTCTATTGTAGGTTTTGGGAGTTGTGTTTAATGGGTATAAAGTGGTGTTCTATGTGAATCTACCTCTGGTCTGTGGTGCATCTTTTCCACCCTCTCCTTTTCTCACCTCTCTCCATTTCAGCAGTTGGATTCTTGGTTAGCAACCTCCTTTTCTGGTATATCACCACACTTAGTGTAGGTTTATTTTCATGCAATATCTCTCTATGGTCCCTTGGAATATTAGGATAGGATTAGATATATTTTCTTACATTAGGAGTAGATTGTGGTAGGTAGTTTAGGAGCAAGAACCAACCTTCTCTGGAGGGTTATCTCAAGCCCGCAAGTCCCATAGCTTGAGGGATAACTTAATGTCATGTAGTCATTTTTACTCCTATCACAAAAGGAAGAACCCCATGCACGTCGACCTATCACCCAGCAGAAGCTGAGTGCTCACCCGAGGCATGTGTAGGTACCGAGTCTCTCTTTTATGTGAGTTTAGTGGGAAGCATTATCTATGATTAGTGTAAGAGTATTTAGGAAAGAAGTTGAGACATACAAGAACCATAGGGCTCAGAATGCCTCCATATCCTTGCAATCACTTTAGACCGAGTGCTTTAACAGATTCCAAAACATATACTATAATAGAAAGAAAGATACAACCATTCATTCATAGCATGAAAGGAAAGAGAACTCATATGAATGAAATATACATTAAACCCATTGATATTCATATCTATTTATAACATGTAACCTCAATATATTCATTGGTTCATTACAGAGTGTCACAGAGAGTAGACCGCAATCATGCGCATCACTGGACATATGTAGCTAAGCTAACAGAAAAGAAAAATAACAACTCCATGCTTAGTACATCCTTTCCTAAACCAGAATATCCACTCACAACAATTCTGCAGAGCTTTGCTTACTCTCTAACCCACTATTCCCTATGTATATCTAGATGATATATCCTTTGTGTGTGTATATATATTTTCCACGGTAGGAACTTGTATTTATCACTTTCCTAGGCTACCAACTCACTTTACCGTGCCCTCAGATCCATCGCCAAGTGTGAATGTGGTCCTCCATGTGAGAATGTTCCTTCAGGCCTGAGCTCTCCACTCCATCTCATGATGATCTTCTAGAAGATTCCATCTCGGGGCATGCTCTTTCCTAGGCCAACTGTTGCTAGGCTGGCATCTTATCCACGTGCATAACCGATCATGCTTTTCACATGTTCTACCTTGGGTGCTCAAATTGGCTAAGTCTCGAACCTCCTTTCACATGTCACGCATGCTATTTTCTTCCTTAAGCCTTTCTCTTGTGCACTTTTTCCTTGTGTGCCATTCTATAACTGGGATCCCACGCGCCTAAGTGCCTTCATACTTGGTCAATATTCTAGGGGCCCAACATCACCCCACACTACGCTATTCTCCATCCTCAGAAACATTTTACTTGACCAAGATGCAAGTTGTTTTATGGAACCAAGATGTAGACTTATACTTTACAAAATGAATAAGGAATGAAATAATAGGGGAAAGAATGAAGAATGGGGGACATCAATTCAATAGGCTGGGAAAGTCCTTTCATAGATCTACTCTCAGCTTGTTCCACACTTTGACCTCACCCTTCACCTTCTAGCATAGGTTGCCCACAGGTGCTCACTTCATCAAAGCTTAGGCCAATTCCACGGGTGCCCAAAGTGTCCACAATCTACTCCATTTCTTACCTAGGTCCGTGAGTTTATCCATTCTTCTCGGTATTTGGGGGTATAGTTCCTTCAGCCGGGCCTTAATTGAGCTCCTTAAAGCCTCAATTGCCTCTGATTTCTTTTCTACCTCAGCCAGTAGAACCATTTGTCCCTCTCTCTACCTGTTCCCTTTGTTTTTTTCTAGAACTCTTTCATCTGCTTCAAGCGTGGTGACCAAGGAGCTGCCACCTTATCTCTATCCGTGCATGTGTCATATGTGGCTTTCGCAACCGGGAAAGTGACCTTAATCTCGTGAGTACTTGGTTGTACTCAACAACAAGTGCTACTACCTTCAACCGGTCTTCCTCTTTCAAGTGCACAGCCACTTCTTCTGCAGATTCCTAGTGCCAAGGGTCACCTCTCCATAGTGAGGATGCACGTTAGGTCTTCTAAGCATTCCAAAGTTGATGCATACTCGAGGGATTGGCAGTTAGGTCTGGGTGCTTTAATATGATGGCACTCTTGATCGACTCCACCTTCTTGTAGACCTCCTGCACCTTTACTTTTTCTTCCTTTAACTCATGCCTTAACTGCACGCTGATTAATTCCTCCTATTTTAAACTCTTGGCCTTCTCTCCGCCAGTTCTTCCTCCTTCTTCCCCAACTTCACCTCCAATGCTCTGATTCTATCATTTTGTGTGAACAACCTAGCCTCAAGTCTCGACCACGACTTTGTTTAGAGAATTGCATACTTGCTTGTCTAAAAGTTCTGAGCATTTACTAAGGGGTTGTCTCCCTTAGACTCTGGTAACATGTGATGAGCACTTTCTAGTAGACTTCAAAGTCTGGCTCGTCAATGTGTGACTCGAACACCCAAGAGAGCATCTTCTTGGTCCTGGGGTACACACCATCCTTTTCAAAAGACCCCATGGCTAGGAGCCTTTCCATGGGTATGGTGCTTTGGAACCGTGCGCGTAACACCTTCTTCATGTCATCCACATAGCCCATTACCTATCTCTGTTCTATATCCAGAGAGTTCTTCCCCAAGCACGTGCCTTTGGGGAAGCTAACTATCAGAGCGGGGCCTCCTAGGCTGTCATGTTCCTTTTCAATGCTCTCCTCCTTCCCTTCCTTAAGCACTATGTCTGCGCGTTGCGCTCTAACTCTTGGTCTACAAGGACTTGAGCATCTTTTTCACTTCTCACTCTGCTACCTCAATAATCTTACTCTTTTGTAAAACTTATGGCTTCTCGCTTCTCCTTGGCATCCTTCTCATCTACCTTTGTGTCTTTGGTGCCTTCCTCATCTTGTGTGCCCTTATAGCCATGCACAAATACAAACTCTTGCTTCTCCTCTCCACTCTCTTCCTCCGAGTCATAGACACTAAACACATGTGGCTCCTTGTCTTTCTCAGGCTCTTCTTCCTCGTCATCATCTCCTTCACTCTCATCTTCTCCTTCTCCCAAGTATTTCTCCAAGCTATCGGTCACCTCTGAGTCAACTTCTTCATCCACCCTCTGCTTCTTCCTGAGAGGTGGCTTCTGATTAGGAGATTTGGCCTTCTCTTCTTCCTTTGGTGATTCTTCCATGGTGGTGGGTGTTCTCAGTGCCTCTACTTCTGGCATCTTCTCCTTCACTGGAGACTTCTTTCTCCATATGTAGGTGCTTGGCTTGGTGCTTGTAGATGGCATGCTCACTGTCTGAGCAGTTGGCACACTTGGTGCTCCTTCCTCTCCTCTGCCTCTCTTCTTAGATGCTAGCTTCTTCTTCCCCAAGGGGTCTTCAGGTATGGAGATTTCATTCCTCCAAATACATGCCCTTTTCAAACTTTGGCCTTATGCGCATGTACACGCGCTGCACGTGGATCCTCCAAGCGATGGGAAGTGTCATCGGCCTAGTCATTTGGATCTCATGTGACACGTACTTCTCCATGTACGCGTGCTTACCACCGGGGTAATTCAACTTCTTCCTCATCTCCTTGTGTTCCCGGTCTAACCTTCCTAGTTCTAGCCTTAGCTTCTTTGATTCTTTAAATCTATTTACTCCCACTTGGAAGTATTGGGTGAAGTGAACACGAAAGGAAGCTTGCACCAAGGGCTCCATGATTCATCAATAAGCTTGAATCTGCCCAAGTAGTAGTGTTGGTACACCGTGAACTCAGCTTCTCCCTCAGTGGCTACTGGGAGTTGTTTAGGGATCCTCCACTCTACCCCGAATGCATTCCTCAAGTGCGTATACCACTTTTCTAGCCACGCTTTGTGGGGAGCCATCATTGTATCACAAGCATACTTCTCAAACCTCTTTGTGGGTGAAGGGTCTTTGGCTGGGTACTCCCACATGAACTTGTCTGATGCATCCAGCACTCCAATTTCTACAAACACTATGGTGAGAAAGACATTTCCAAAGAGGATCATGTCCCCTTCCTTCACGCACTTAACAATCTCCTCTGCAATGTGTACAGATAAGTTGTATATCGTCCCTCTGCAATCTTCCCATGAGACATGTAGCCAAGGTTTGTTGACCTACATCCATCTTTCTTGGCCATTCAACTTAGTCACCAGATGTGTGGCCATCTTCATAATGGGTCCTTGATGTCTGAAATATCATAGTACCATGACCCTTTCTTGCATGCATACTCAGTGACGGTCTCTTGAATAGCCTCCTTGTCACCAAGGTCATCTTCTAGGCTATCTCCCTCACATATGAGGCATGTAAATTGTGAAATCAACTGGGGAGTCACGTGCATCTTGCGCCCAACAAAGTGGAAATAGTCTTTGTGCACCAAGACATCAACCACTAGTACAAGTGATCTGGCTTCCCAAAATAAGGCAACTCATAGAGTTGCAACAGCCCTACCTTCACCAATTTAACCTTAACATCATCATCATATATGGGCAAACCTTCAGGTGTTCACTTGTTGGTGGGGCATACCAATTCCAATGCCATTTCTTTCTCTATGGTGTTTGTGTGGTGATTATAGTCACTAACAGGTATGCTTCTCAAGTGGGATTCCCATTCCTTTCCCATCATCACCCCATCTGGGTATTGCATCTCTGCATACCATTCTTCATTTGTGTCTACTTTGGGTTCTGGTTGTTTAGCCTTGGCTTTCCCTTTCCTTTCTTGGGTGCCATGGTCGAGGTATTTTTATCACTCCTACCCTCTCTTTGTTACTCTGTCTTTCTTCTCCCAACCTTGATCTCAGATCCATGATATAACTCTTCTAAACCCGTGCCCTAGTTTTTGAACCCTAACTTGGATAAACTCTTCACAAGACAATGCCTTTTCAACTCCTTCCACGCCCATGTAATTCCTTCTAGTCCACAATCTCAAACTAGATCTCTTTGTTTTTAATCACACAGATCTTCCACTCGATCAAATCTGAAAACCCTAGTTTATAACACTCACTTATATCTCCAACTCTTCATTTTCGCAAAGTAAAAATGAGAGTGCCCAACCCTTTATTTATAGTTTTTCCTTTTTTTGATCATTAAATGCTACTTTACCTACCCCCATACTTTGTTCATTTAATGCATATTTTTCAAACAAAGTTCATCTTCAATGCCTTCACTCACATGCCCTTCCTACGTGAAAACTCCTCCAACCTTTCTAGCGCACAACCCAACCAACCTGACAGGAGACTCTTGCGCATGCTTAACCCTGCCGAAGGCACTTCTTCTATCCAGATTCTTGCTTTCACCTACCTCGTGTTTCTTTAACTGTGCTTCCTTTTCCTTTGTATGTGGGATCTACAAGTAGCTTTATCTTGGCACCAACCATTCTATCTTTTCTCTTCATCTACCTCTTTCAACCGGGCTACACAACAAGGCTCTTCAACACAACTTCCTTGGTACTTTTAATCACGTGCTTCTTCACTTTTCTCCACCCCACACTTAAATGATGCGGTCCTCTGCACACTCACAAATTCTCCAAAAATAGCAATAAGGTTACCAGCACCCAAGGCGCAAAACCAAAACAACAATGTGAAAGGGAAACACAAGAAAGGGAAAATGCATAAAGGAAACTTCTAAACTAACTGGAAAAACTACCTTATTTACAAACACCAAGAAGACTTATTTATAGTAGGGCTTCAACCTACTACCATTGAAGTGTCTAGGAAACTTCATCCCATCCAACACTTGTAACTGGCACATGCCCAAATCAAGGATGTATGAAATTGTGTAGGGACCCAACCAATGGACTTTCAACTTTCCAGGATGGCACAGAAACTTGGAATCATATAGTAACACCATCTACCCAACCTCAAACTTCTTGTTTCTAATGTGGTGATCATGCCAAGCCTTTTTCTTTTCCTTTTCCATTGTCTGGCTCCATCGGGAAAGTGATCATCTCTCATCTAGTTTCATTAGCTCATCAATCCTTTCTTCCAGTGCTTGTTCATGGCTAATCCTCCGTATGGCTATTCACAGAGAAGGTAACATAAATTCAACTAAAAAATGGCTTCCGCGCCAAACACCAATTGAAAAGGTGTGGCTTTATTTAGTCTTTTTATACATAGTTCTGTAAGCCCATAACACTATCGATACTTTTTCATCCCAATCTTGTCTTCCAACATCATGATTTTGGTCAAGGTATGACTCAATATTTTGTTGAATGCTTCCATGGTTCCATTCACTTGTGGGTGATAGGGCGTAGTCTTGTGATGAGCCACCATGAACTCTGATAACAGGATCCTCATGGTCTCATTCAGAAAATGTGTACCCTATCACTGGTCAAACTCAATGGACATCCATACCTTGTGATAATGTTCTCCCATAAGAACCTTGCCATTGTTGTTGTCAGTGTAATCTTTAGTTGGGGCTGCCTCTTCCCACCTTGTGAGATAATCCATGTAAGTGATGACATAACGTGACCTAGTCTTATACGCATTATTGGTGTAATAGGTCCTACAAAATCTATCGCCCATTTTTCAAAAGGCTCCACTGCTAGGGATAGGATGCAAAGGCATTTCATCTCTCCTTCCTGGTTTTCCAATGCGTTGACAGTGGTCACATGCTTTACAATAATCTCTACAATCCTTGTACAAGGTTTCCCACCATAATCTTCCATTAATATCTTGCACGTGGTGGCATCACCTGCGTAATGCCCACCGCACTTCCTCCATGTGTGCTTCCTCCATGATGGCCAAGTGCTCATGCTCTAATACACACCTACACAAAACTTCATCTCATCCCAACTTGTATAAGTCTCCACTAATCAACATGTAGGGTGCGGTGTGTATGGCCAACTGCTTCTTCTCCAATGCCTTCATTCCATCCGGTACCACACCTTCTTTTAAGAATACTACAATCTCCTCCAAATCCGAGGGCACGTGTTCACAATCTAAACAGTTGGGCATGTGGCATTGCTTCCTCAATACTTTGCACATCCTCTCCTGAATCAATCCTTGATAGATGATTAGGCCCATAGTTGATTTTTTTGGGCTTCACTACAATGGTGAATTCAAACTCTTGAAACAACAACACCCATCGACATATGCGCCCTTGAAGAATGGGCTTGTTTACAAATAATTTAATGCCATGTGGTCGGTGTAGAATACAAAGGGTGTTACCAGTAGATATTTTCTAACTTGAAGAGCACGTAGATCATCAACAATGCCTCGTGCTCACACTCGGTTAGTGGTATAATTCTGCTCTGTTGGTGTTAACTTCCTGCTTGCAAAATTGAGAGGATGATCAATAATCCCTTCACTTGGTTGTGCAAGCACTACTCCAATGGCGGTCCCTGAGGCATCTACATGGACATGGAAGGGCTTGTCCCAAGAGGGAAAACATAAAATAGGTGCGGTAATAAGCCTATATTTTAATGTATCAAATGCCCTCTGCTGCGCCTCTCCCCAATGGAAGGAACTTTTGTGTCTAAGAAGCTCCTCTAAAGGCACGAGCAATCTTGGCATATCCCTTAATGAATTTTCTATAATACCCCATATGCCCAAGGAATCCATGCACTATGCTCTGGCTAGTAGGCTCCCTTAACCCCACAATAACGCAACCTTTGGTAGTCTTCTTGACCCATACATGTGATCTATAATGCCAACTTGATCTAGACGTATAGGCTGAAAGCCATTCATATAACTCTACTGGGAAGCAGCAGAAGAAGGTCTCGTATAACTCATGGTAGAGGTTCTATTCTACCCATCTACATGTATTACACTCAGGTCCAGTGTTGAATCTCTAAGTAAATTCATCCTCTGTGCTCTTGAACCACGATTCAACATTTTCCAATGTTAACCAATCTTTCATTACTCTTTACACAGATCATGATGCATGATATATCCCACTACAACTTTGAAAAATAGAAGAACGAAACCAAGATGTAGTCATTTTTACTCCTATCACAAAAGGAAGAACCCCATGCATGTGTGTTAGCCTATCACCTAGCAGAAGTTGAGCGCTCACCCGAGGCACGTGCGGGTACCGAGTCTCTCTTTTATGTGATTTTAGTGGGAAGCATTATCTATGATTAGTGTAAGAGTATTTAGGAAAGAAGTTGAGACATACAAGAACCATAGGGCTTAGAACGGCCTCCAGATCCTTGCAGTCACTTTAGATCGAGTGCTTTAATAGATTCCAAAACATATACTATAACAAAAAGAAAGATACAACCATTCATTCATAGCATGAAAGGAAAGAGAACTCATATGAATGAAATATACATTAAACCCATTGATATTCATATCTATTTATAACATGTAACCTCAATATATTCATTGGTTCATTACAGAGTGTCACAGAGAGCAGACCGCAGTCATGCGCATCATTGGACATATGTAGCTAAGCTAATAGAAAATAAAAATAACAACTCCATGCTTAGTACATCCTTTCCTGAACTAGAATATCCACTTGCAGCAATTCTACAGAGCTTTGCTTACTCTCTAACCTGTTATTCCCTATGTATATCCAGATGATATATCTCTCTCTCTCTCTATATATATCTTCTCTCGTGGTAGGCACTTGTATTTATCACTTTCTGGGCTACCAACTCACCTTTCCATGCCCTCAGATCCATCACCAAGTGTCGAATGTGATCCTCCATGTGAGCATGTTCCTTTAGGCCTGAGCTCTCCACTCCATCTCATGATGATCTTCTAGAAGATTCCATTTGAGGCATGCTCTTTCTTGGGCCAACTGTTGTCAGGATGGCATCTTATCCACGCACAACCGATCACACTTTTCATGTGTTCTACCTTGGGTGCTCAAATTGGATAAGTCCCGAACCTCCTTTCACGTGTCGTGCACACGTTATTTGCTTCCTTAAGCCTTTCGCGCACCTAAGCACCTTCATACTTGGCCAATATTCCGGGGCCCAACAATGGGAACCAAGATGTAGTCATTTTTACTCCTATCACAAAAGGAAGAACCCCATGCATGCCGGCCTATCACCCAACAGAAGCTGAGTGCTCACCCGAGGCATGCGCGGGTACCGAGTCTCTCTTTTATGTGAGTTTAGTGGGAAGCATTATCTATGATTAGTGTAAGAGTATTTAGGAAAGAAGTTGAGACATACAAGAACCATAGGGCTCAGAACAGCCTCCAAATCCTTGTAGTCACTTCAGACCGAGTGCTTTAACAGATTCTAGAACATATACTATAACAAAAAGAAAGATACAACCATTCATTTGTAGCATGAAAGGAAAGAGAACTCATATGAATGAAATATACATTAAACCCATTGATATTCATATCTATTTATAATAGGTAACCTCAATATATTCATTAGTTCGTTACAGAGTGTCATAGAGAGAAAACCGCACTCATGTGCATCACTGGACGTATGTAGCTAAGCTAACAAAAAATAAAAATAATAACTCCATGCATAGTACATCCTTTCCTGAACTAGAATATCCACTCGCAACAATTCTATAGAGCTTTTCTTACTCTCTAACCCGCTATTCCCTATGTATACCCAGATGATATATCTCTCTGTGTGTGTGTGTGTGTGTTTATCTCTTTTCTACATTAGGCACTTATATTTATCACTTTCCTAAGCTGCCAACTCACCTTTCCACACCCTCAGATCCATCGCCAAGTGTCGAATGTGGTCCTCCATGTGAGCATGTTCCTTCAAGCCTGAGCTCTCCACTCCATCTCATGATGATCTTCTAGAAGATTCCATCCGGGGCATGCTCTTTCTGGGCCAACATGTTGCTAGGCTGGCATCTTATCCACATGTAACCGATCATGCTTTTCATGTGTTCTACCTTGGGTGCTCAAATTAGCTAAGTCTTGAACCTCCTTTCGCATGTTGCATGTGCTATTTGCTTCCTTAAGCCTTTCTCTTGCGCACTTTTTCCTTATGCGCCATTCTATAACTAGGATCCTGTGCACCTAAGCGCCTTCATACTTGGTCAATATTCTAGGGGCCCAACATCACCCCACACTACGCATGTTCTCTGTCCTTAGAAACATTTTACTTGACCAAGATGTAAGTTGTTTTATGGAACCAAGATGTAGACCTATACTTTACAAAATGAATAAGGAATGAAAGAATAGAGGAAAGAATGAAGAATGGGGGCACATCAATTCAATAGGCTAGGAAAGTCCTTTCGTAGATCTACCTCCAGCTTGTTCCACACTTCAACCTTACCCTTCACCTTCTGGCATAGGTCACCCACCAGGGTGCTCACTTCATCAAAGCTTAGGCCAATTCCCTGGGCACCCAAAGTGTCCACAATCTGCTCCATTTCCTTACCTAGGTCTGCGAGTTTATCCATTCTTCTAGTAATTTGGGGGTATAGTTCCTTCAGCCAAGCCTTAATTGATCTCCTTAAAGCCTCAATTTCCTTTGATTTCTTTTCTACCTCAACCAAAACCTTGTCCCTCTTTGCCTTGTTCCCTTTGTTCTTTTCTTGGAACTCTTTTAGCTCTGCTTCAAGCGTGGTGACCAAGGAGCTTGCCACCTTATCTCTATCCACGCATGTGTCATATGTGGCTTTTGTAGACTGGGTAGTGACCTTAATCTCCATGAGTACTTGGTTGTACTCGTGAAACAAGTGCTACTACCTTCAACCGGTCTTCCTCTTTCAAGCATGTAGCCACTTCTTCTGTAGATTCCAGCACCAAGGGTCACCTCTCCATAGTGAGGATGCGTGTTAGGTCTTCTAAGCATTCCAAAGTTGATGCATACCTCTAAGGGATTGGCATTAGGTCTGGGTGCTTTAATATGATGGCACTCTTGATCGACTCCACCTTCTTGTAGACCTCCTACACCTTTACTTTTTCTTCCTTTAACTTGCGCCTTAACTATGCACTGATTAATTCCTCCTATTTTAAACTCTTGGCCTTCTCCACCAGTTCTTCCTCCTTCTTCCCCAACTTTGCCTCCAATGCTTTGATTCTATCATTTCACGTGAACAGCCTAGCCTTGGTCTCGACTACGACTTTGTTTAGAGCATTGCATACTTTCTCGTCTGAAATTTCCGAGCATTTACTAAGGGGTTGTCTCCCTTAGACTCTGGCAACATGATGAGCACTTTCTAGTAGACTTCAAAGTCTGGCTCGTCAATGTGTGACTCGAACACCCAAGAGAGCATCTTCTTGGTCCTGGGGTATGTGCCATCCTTTTCAAAATACCCCATGGCTAGGAGCCTTTCCATGGGTATGGTGCTTTAGAACCGTGCACGTAACACCTTCTTCGTGTCATCCACATAGCCCATTACCTATCTCTGTTTTGTATCTAGAGTTCTTCTACCCGAGTACGCACCTTTGGGGAAGCTAACTATCAGAGTGGGGCCTCCTAGGTTGTCATGTTCCTTTTCAATACTCTCCTCCTTCCCTTCCTTAAGCACTATGTCCGCGTTGTGCTCTAACTCTTGGTCTACAAGGGCTTTGAGCATATTTTTCACTTCTCGCTCTGCTACCTTAGTAATCTACTCTTTTGTAAAACTTATGGCTCCCTACTTCTCCTTGGCATCCTTCTCATCTACCTTCGTGTCTTCAGTGCCTTCCTCATCTTATGCACCCTTACGCCATGCAAATAAAAAATCTTGCTTCTCCTCTCCACTCTCTTCCTCTGAGTCATAGACACTAAACACATGTGGTTCCTTGTCTTTCTCAGGCTCTTCTTCCTCATCATCATCTCCTTCACTCTCATCTTCTCCTTCTCCCAAGTATTTCTCCAAGTTATCGGTCACCTCCGAGTCATCTTCTTCATCCACCCTCTACTTCTTCCTGAGAGGTGGCTTCTGATCAAGAGATTCAACCTTCTCTTCTTCCTTTTGTGACTCTTCCATGGTGGTGGGCTACGTGGGCACCTCTACTTCTCAGCATCTTCCCCTTCATGAAGACTTCTTTCTCCGTATGTAGGTACTTGGCTTGGTGCTTGTAGATGGCATTCTCACTATCCGAATAGTCAAAACCATGCTAATTATTACTAACCAATATTGCTTCTCAATGGTTTCATCATTTTCCTATTGATATATTAGTACTTATCTTGATATTGAAGATGTATTTCTTAGACTCTTTATTTCTAATAATGGTCCTAAAGTTACATTTGAACGTTTACTTTCTTTACATCAAGGAAAGAATGAACCTATTCATAGCTATATTTTACATTTCAAATATTGCATTTATCATTTGCTTTTTCAGCTTATTGATCTAGAAATGTAATATATCTTTTTTTGTGGCTTAATTTGTCCTTTGAAAAAATATGATACATGTGAATATTTTACTCTTCTTTGCTTGAAATTTATAGCATTAGAAAATTAATTGCTCGATGATCATATTGTTGTGCATGCTTCTAGTCCTTCTACTCTTACCCCACCTAACACTTCTTTCATTCATATCCTACTTATCATTTCTTCTTCTCCTGCACCTATCATACCACCTTCATGGGTGTTATCTCCTCCTAAGTTTACTCATGCACATCCTCCACCCTTGCGTAAACCTACACCTCATTTCACTCCATCTCCTAAGCATGAGCCTCAATATTTTTCATATTTTTCTATGCCACATGATGTTTTACACACCTTTCTTGATGAGAGGTTAATTCATTTACCTTATAATGAGCAGCATCCTCCTCATCGGTTATGACACAATCATAGCCAACCATTCTATAATTTTCATATGATCAATTATCATTGTGGCAATGATTTTTATGATCTTCATGATCATCTTCAGCTACTTTAGGACCAAGGTGTCATTTCCTATCATGCATGCCAGGTTGATTGATCCCATTCTCCCATTTCATGACGCCATATGTTGGCTTCGATATCCTTTACTACCTCTCATCCTCCTCGGGTCATCTTGTATCCTTCTATGACTATACACAAGCCATCTACCCCACTCCTTATTCAACCCCTATAATTTGTCTCAAAGGAGTTTCCTCATCAATATTAGGTTCACATCCTTCTAGTGATGTTGTGATCACTTCGGGTTTATCTTATGGAACCTATACTCAAGATATCACATCCATCGAGTCACTTGTGCATAGTTGTCACCTTCTCTCTCGTTAGAGGCCATATATTCATTTCATACTAAAATCCATATTCAACATACATGCCTATCTATATTTTCCTATCTAGTATCATATTTCTAACATCATTTTAACATCTATACTATTATTTTCAACACATCAAAATACATCACATAATAAAAATAAGTCAATATAACTCATGGCCACATCATCAACAAAACTATTTTATGTGTGTGTGTGTGTGTTTTATAATACAATAATATAGGGTCCAAGCCCTCTATATACATCATAAATTCTCTTCATTACTGGAGGCCATAACTTCCCTAGAACTAGATGCGCCCCCACTCAATCTTTGTTGCTACACTCATGACTTCTTCTTCTTCTTTAATATCACTCATAAGTATGTTTCCTTGACCACATGCTCCCCATATCAACTCTAGATCTCCACGTATATCTCAAACATGTTCTATGTGAGGCCACCCTATCCAACCGCCTAATGCACTCATGTCAACTCCATCCTCACCTCATCTTGCTTAGACTACAAAAATGCATGTTGTCGCTACCATAGCCACTGGATCAAAAAAATAGGCATGCTCACCCATAATATGCCCAACTCCCTTAACCTAACCTCCCCTCCTATCACATCTAGGGGCATGTTGCACGTCAACGTATATATCGACATATTCATGATCAATCTCATCACATCTAATCATTCCATTTTTTTAGTATTCAATCATTGCATATATCAATATTGACATCTATTAAATCACAATCTATACAACCAGTTCGCTTACATTATGTAACTATTTCTGGTATGGAATCCTCCTTGGGGGCATCTACATGTACTATCATTGCCTATCCACCCCTATCAGTCCACATGGATTCCCGCCAACCACATCTACAAAAATGGATATAATATGACCCATAGGTTCTCTCGCTCACCATAGAGTATAGTTGGGGTAGAACCCATGTCATCAACTCTTCCCACTACTATATCTAGATCTCTCCTCATCTCCAAGAAACTATAATTGAGACCCAATATGCCCCAAAGATAGCTCCTACTCTCCTCACTACTCTTACTAATCTATACCATATATGGATCCGGGGGCACATCTTATGCAAGGTGATTAACTAAAATATGGGATGGTTCTAATTATATAGTTAATATAATATAAAGAACAAGACTAAATAACTGATAATTTCATAGACTAAATGACCAAAGCAACTAAGAAAGTATGTTGTGCTAGTAAAATATTACCTATGTATCAAAGGCGCATATGATAGTGGCACGAAATAAGTGGGCTTGTCGATAGGTGTGGAAGGTTGACAGATTTGTGCCATCAAGCTTTGCACCCGAGAAGGAAAAATTTTGGGACTTATTCATTTTGACATACATGGGCTAAAAATAGGATGGAGTGTAGAGCATGCAAGGATAAGAACAAGAAGACTTATTAGCGAAGGAAAAGCTATTTTTGGAGAAAGTGGAAGATCAAGAGACATGCAATGGTAGAGATAATAATAGGATTGGATCTGGAGTTAATTATAGATAATCTATTATTAGGCAAAGCTTGCATGCTTCTTTAGTTATCTTTGTAAATGTGCATGGATATTTTGAGCATGTGGCCTATTTTGAGAGTGCATGGGCAGTGAAGGGAAAGTCCCCACCCCTATATATGTATTGTTTTGCATAGTTTTGGTATCACTGGATGTAACAGAGTTATGTTGCTGGTATGTTTATGTGCATGACTTTGTGATGATACTTATGGTGTATTCAACTTTTTGCTTTTTCATGATTTAATATAATGGATCATTATGGATGGATATTGATTTTTATGTCTCTATTCATGGTACTTGTATGGTGGATTTGATCTTAATTATTATTTAAACCTTTATGTTCTTATTATGTGTGTTTCCAAATTGATCTCATGGATCTGGTTATTATGCTGAAATATATACTTTGATTGTGGTTATTATGAACATGCATGTTAACACCCTAGAAAGAACATAACAAAGAGGGACCTAATACCTTTGTGCATTTCAGAGGTGAGCATTCGATTCATCTAGATGAAGTGCCAATGCGCCTATGGTTTTAAGTGGGAAGATATGACTACAAAGTAGAAATGTAGAACCCTAATGTGAAAGGATATTTAGAAATAGCTTAGTTGATTCAATGAAGGTGTTGGATTGTGTCGTAGAATAAATTGGATGAAAAAAATTCAAGAATGAACACACGAAGCTCCGAGAAAGCACATATTTGGAATAATAAGTTGAACCGAGACGCTGGAGAGGTACAAGGACGATTGTGGGTTCCCTAGTCTGAGATATGGGTGCCCTGGTATGTGAAAAGGTCTGCAAACCTCCTCTCGAGGTGTCGTTTATACTATCATGTCTTCTCTTCTTATTGCACTAGATTCGTTAGACTACGTAGTATGTCACTAGAAATCAGTGATGAAGGAAAGACATGCAAAGACCTAAGACAAGTATCAAACTCCTAAAAAAAGAAAGATGCATACGAAGGATTCTCGACTATCCTCGGCCGCCACAATGGTGGACTTACTAACTAAGCATTGCACTACATCTCGTAACTGATTTATTTCTCTGTGTTTGTGTGTAATCATGCCCTAGGTGCTCTTGTTCCATTCACACTTTGTGAAATTAGTGAGCAATAACTATGTGTAGAAATGTAATAAAATGGTGGATGGAATAGAATAAACTTCCCTCATATGCAGTGTGATGCAGATGAACCATCCTTGTGCCTTGTGATGGAGCTAGATGGATATAAATGGATCATTTGATGGATGCAACCTTAGGTGATGATAGTAGTGCTTAGTGTTTGGTCCCTCATTATGGTCTCATAACTTTATATTTATATGGTTATCTTGTTCTAATTTTGTAATTAACCCCAAAAAGGCTGACCACTAAAAGGATAGAAAGCTCAAACGGATAGAAAGTGCTCAAAAAGTGGAGGGAAAGTGTAAAAGGATTAGGGCACCACAAGTGGGACCATGACACTCCATTATAGGGCTAGGTTCCCAGTCAAAGATAAAACGATGCCAAATGGCAGAAATGATTGGGCAAGTAGATGTAGGAGGTTAGCAAGTGATACAATAAGAAAAGTAAAATGGCTAATGGAAATGGGTTAATTAGTACTTTCTTCACTCAAAAACCATATAAATAGTAGTATGAGACCAAGACTAAATAATTTCTAAAGTATGTGATTTTTTTATTACATTTTCCCCCAATTTATGTTTGGTGAGCGGAAATCTCGGTAACATAAAGTAGATAGAGATGCATACCTAATAATTCATGTAGAATGATGTGGAAAGTGTGCCAATGGACTAGACACAAAGTGTGTGAATGAGAAAATAGTGGAGCATGAAAACTAAATATGTAAAAGTGAAAAAAGTGGTGAGAGTGAACCTAGGGAGGAAACACATGTGTATATGCCAATGTGTGTGATGTACTGCATGTTAGTATGAGGTGTGTGTTGTCGCATAATGTTGTTATTGTTGTTGATGCCTTTGTTGAGTTGTTTGTTGTTTTTAACTTCTTTTTTCTCATACATACATACCTACAAAGGAGAAGATGATAAAGTGGTCAAATACGCATGTATATATGTCAAAAACACATGTAATATGCATGTATATAGTAAAAAGTATGTAATGGAAATGAAAATGTAAAAGGAACATGTGCACCTGATCCATGATGAGAGAAAAGTATGTAAGAGGATATCTTGTACTACGTTTTTTTGGGTGATCTCATCCATGATGAAGAAGTGTAGGGAGAAAGTGATTATTATCATTGTAACTACTTCCCTAAATATGTGTGTATTGATCTGTATGCCTAGTTTTTTGGTGAAGAAGTGTGGCTAAAGTAGTGTAGAGAGGAAATCCATTGTATCCTCTAACCTATGATTGTTCCCTAGAATGCTAAGGACAACCATGTCTTGTAAAATCCACTATGTATGGGGTTCATAGACTGGTTTGAACCCACTCACTATATAACCCACAATGTCAAAGATAGAAAAATGAATTGAACTATACCAAGTAGAGAGTGATGTGTAATTTGTAAAACCCCAAATGATTCCCCCATATTTGGGGTCACATGCGATGTCGATGATAGGAAAATGGGGCCCAAAAGAGGACCAACCACATAAACTATGCCATGTATGGGAAGGGAATGCACTTGGTATAAACCAAGGTGCACACAAACAAGTGGCTAGAAATAAGTGTTAGTATGAACAAACATGTATGTAAAAGACAAGTGTAAGCTACCAAACAATGTAGAAGCTAAAATGCAAGTAAACACGCAAGAAAGCAATATAGACCACCAAATTGGGTTATAAACATGGGACACCACTCACAATGTCACAAGACACTCAAGGCCATAATGGCCACATACAAATAAACAAGTGTGCACACCAAACAAAGGGCAAGGCCCACATATAATAGCAATCAAAACAAAAGTACAAACAATAGATAGCCATGGAAGTAAATAATCCTATAAAAAAATGTTGGACATGAAGCACACATTAGCATGTTAGAAATATAAATCATATGTCAAGAGCATGTATAATCATGTAACATAAAGTTCTAAGTACAAAATGAAATAATAGCACATGTAAGAGACAAATGTGGATGCCCCTAGTGATTTATTATAGGAGTGGTAGGAAGTGATCATCCATGTTGTGTGTGGGAGACATGTATCTATGATCATAACTAGAAAAGGGTGTGAAATTTCATGTGTGTATGGTAAAGATAATGGCATACAAGATATATAGCTAGCATATGTAATAAGAAAACATGAACAAGTAAATATAAGCAAGAGAAAAAAACCAAGATATGTAATATGTTGTGGATGGGTGGAATGAAATGCAAGATGAATGATAGGATCCACGTGCCCCCCGAGTGAATGGAATTATATGTAGTGAGGTTCATTTAGTTTTCCCCCTCGTAGTTGAGAACAAACCACAAATGAGAGTACATCATCGGGAAGTGGTCTAATTGTGTGTTATGTGGAGTGCATTGTGAGGAGTGTGTATATATGTAGTGTTGATAATATGTGACATAGAAATGATGTGCACATGACCCTATAGCCAAAGTGTATATCACAACAAGATGAGCGTAGGAGTGATGATTTATCCTAAAGTGTATATGACTACAAGATGAATAGATGGAGTGGCGATGTAGCCTAAAGTGCATACCACTACAAGATGAAGTAAGAGGTGACTATTTAACCTAAAGCGTATGTCACTAGCCTAGTATTGTCACGTGAGAGAAGTTTGAATGATGAAAATTTGTGTACATAATAAGGTTCATTTGATTTTTAAATCCTCGGGAAAAGAGAATATGGACTAAGGAACTAGAGTGCTTCATATAGGGTAGTGAGTGCAGCACGTAGAATAATATGTAGTATGTGTGATGATAAGAGACGACCATATGATGTGTAAGATGTGTAAAATACAATGTATAGTGTGTAATGCAAGATGTGTAGATAGACTAATAATGTGAGATTGTGCACAATGTAGTATGTAGGATGAGTAGTATATGATGCTAGACTTGTAGACAATAGGAGTGTGAGACATGTGTGATGAATATGAGCATAGTATGTAGATGCATCAATGTTAATATCCAAATAATATCTAGTGAATGCCAAATGCAAAATTCCATATGTCTAGATAGCCTAAGAGTGTGCACTTTGTGCCCTATGTAGGAGGAGGAGTGTGTAATTTTTGACTTGTAGACAATAGTAGTGTGACATTTATGTGTGATGAATAGTGATATGGCATGTAGAATATGAATGATGTGTAAATGTGTAAATTTAAAAATAATGTAGAATATAAGATGTAATATTTGTGATGTGAGATGTGTGAAGAGACGTAATGCATAGTACCTAGTGTATAGTGTGTGGGGTTCATATGTGATATGCCCTCAACAATCAAGTGTGAACTGAAGCACAAGAGTGTGTCTTCGGGTAATGGTCGAATAGTGTATAGATGAATGTACCTATGTTAGGAGATTGATGTATGATAGTGAAAAAAATGGTAAATATGTTCAAGCTAATATGTGGGGGATGTGTACATGTACTTCCCCGAGTATTAAATGTGAAGAATCGATCATGTAATATCATCTAAGAGATCGTCAGTTTCAGGGTCAAAGTCATATGGATAAGCATTAGAGACCTGATAAGAAATAGTTTCTGGTTGATCATGTAATGAGCCATTGAGGTGAAAATTATACATACCCATGGCATATTCCTCATCAGTGAATGAAGGAAGTGGAAAACTATGTGCATACCAACAAGTGAGATTTTGCGAATATCCAAAAAAATAACTATTACAAATAAAGACATGAACAAAGGGCATGGGAAAATATATGTCTTTATGGTCAGGATCTATAGTTCCCTAATGTAATATAGCCATGATTTCCCTAATATGAGTGTATAAGAGCAAGGAATGCACAATATATATATTTTAAGATGGAATACATGAAGGCCATAAGAAGTATTAATAGTGATGAATCCATAGTATAGATAAGGAGCATGAGTAGGAGGATAAAAATCATCAAAAGTGAAAAACATTTGAGCTAGACCATTGTGTGAGAAAATGATGTCATCACAAGTAGGATTGAATGGAATATGTTCCCAATATGAATCATTCATGAAAATTTTACAAGTAAATAGTGTGTGTGCTAGTAGAGGTGGTACATGTGAAGGTGTAGGTGATAGAGTGACGTTTGTAGATTGGATGAGGACCCTAGATAAAGAATCATAGTAGTAGTAGTAGTAGTAGTAGTAGTAGTAGTAGTAGTAGTAGTAGTAGTAGTAGGTGGCATAGAAGAGACTACATCTATCACACAAATGGAACCTTCAAGTGGTGGAAAATGATGAGGTATTTTTTCCATTGGTTGAGGTTCATCTTGTAGTATCGTGTATGGAATAGGAAGGGTAGTATTAGGATCTCGGTCACAATATTGGAATGCATCATGGTCGCAAAGTATAGTATATTCAATACCTTCATGTATGAATTTGACACAATGATGTACGGTAGAAGCAATGACTTGCATGGCATGGAGCCATGGTCTACCAAGTAAATAGTTATATGAGACTGGAAAATAAATGAAAAAGAAAATGGTGTTGAGGGTTTTTGGTCCTATAGTAATAGGAAGAACAATGTGACCTACACATGGATGGACTGAACCATCATATGCACAGAGTGAGAGGGATGATGGACTAACATCACGAGTAGAAAGACCTAACTTTTCAAGGAATGACATAGGACATAGATTAAGTTCATATCCATTATCAATTAAAGTGTGCTTAATACCCATATTGAGAATGTGGATCATAATATGCAAGGGTGGGTCATTATCAAAAGTGTTTAAATCAGTGGGAAGATTAGATTTGAATGATAAGTGTTGAGAAAATGCATCTACAAAAGTTTGATACACTGATTCAAGATGCATATCAACATGAATGTGGGTAGTAGCTAGAAGATGTTGGACTCTATACCTTACATCAGGATGCGTAAGAAAATAATTAGTGATTGAGATATTCATGATGAATAGAATCTATGATGAAAAAGAATGAGGATCCTATAGGCATGAAGATGGAGGTTGGGTTCACAAAAATGATTAACTAAAATATGGGATGGTTCTAATTCTATAGTTAATCTAATATAAAAACAATAGTAAATAACATATAATTGCGTAGAGGGAATGACCCAAGAAACTAAGAAAGTAGAAATGTATAACCCCGATGTGTAAGGAGAGTTAGAAAGAGATTAGATGATTTGATGAAGGCACTAGAATGTGTGTCGTGAGAATAAATTGGATGAACATAATTCATGAATGAACACAGAAGCTCCAAAAAGCATGGATCTCGGAATAGTAAGGCTGGATTGGGATTCTGGAGAGGTACAGGGGTTCTTTTGGGTGTGCTATTCGAGATATGGGTGACATAATATATTAAAATAGTTTGTAAACCTCCTCTGAGGTGTCACTAGATATTCACCTGCCTTTGCTTCTTGTTACACTAGCTTTGCTAGATTGCGTAGTATGTCACTAGAAATCAATGATGAAGGAAAGACCTACAAAACCCTAAGACAAGTATCAAACCCCTAAAAAAATAAAGATGCATATGAAGGGGTCGGATTGTCCTCAATAGCCATAATGGTGGACTTACTAACTAATCATTGCACTACATCTCAAACCGATGTATTTCTATTTGTGTGTGTACAATCATGCCCTATGTTCTCTTGTTCCAATCGCACTTTGTGAAAGTAGCGAGTAATAAATATGTGTATAAATGTAATAAAATGGTGGATGGAATAGAATAAAATTCCCTCCTATACAGTGTGATGTAGATGAACCAGCCTTGTGCCTTGTGATGGAGCTAGATGGATGCAAATGGAGCCTTTGATGGATGTAACCTTAGGTGATGATAGTAGTGATTAGTGCTTGGTCCCTCATTATGGTCTCATAACTTTATATTTATATAGTTCTCTTGTTCTAATTTTGTAATTAACCCCAAAAGGCTTATCGCTAAAAAGATAAAAAGTTCAAGTGGCTAGAAAGTGCCCAAAAGTGGTGGAAAAGTGTAAAAAGGCTCATTGCACCCCAAATTAGACCAGGGAAAATGGGGGCTTCAAAGATAAGGTCGGGTGCACCAAGTAAAAGATAAAATGATGCCAAAAGGTAGAAATGATTGGGTGAGTAGATGCGGGAGGTCGGTAGTAATGACAACAAGTAAATTAAAATGGACAAATGACGTGCATTAATTATTAATTTCTTCACTCAAAACCATATGAATAGTTGTATGATACCTAGACTAAATAATGTCTAAAGTATGTAATTTTGTGACTACACAAGGAAAATTTGTCAAAACATTCTTTCCCACTAAAATAGCTTTGTAACCCCCTGGGAATATGTCCTCTAACCATATAATGCATTAGATGGACCACAACTCTATATCATTCTTTACCCACCCTTCATAGTCCCTATATGGTATCCAAATAATAGCTTTGAGCCCCATCCTATCCAACATAACCCTATAAGTTTTCAATCAAACCATCAGCACCTCGGGCCCACTCATCAAAGCTATAAAGACCTCTAGCCGTCCCCAATCTACCCTCAAACCACCCAATGGTTACACTATAGTAATGTTCTCATATTCAAACACATAAAATAAAGTAGTAGCACCTATCCCACCACTATTATCCTCCTATGTGAACCGATACAATTACCTATACAAATGTGCCAAGACACACCAACTCCATATATATCATGTTTCATTCTCCTCAAAACTATGGAAAATGTCATGCATCCTATAAAAACTCGATACCCCACCTTTATCCATTTCTACGCTTGATAAACTTCTACAAATGTAAAACACCTTATCTAAAAATGTCATCCAACATGATTGATGACTCCACACATACATGTGTCCCTATAAAATATTGTCTCACAACCCTGTGTTGCCTTTTTGTATCTCCTGGGGCCATCTCATATATCCTCTCCCCCATAACAAAAAATCAAAGGATCCTATATACATCCTCTAATGTCACTATCATCTCACTTGTAGGTAACCAAAATGTGCAAGTTTCTACACATTATCTCTCACACCATTTGGATAACTTACCTTTTAAAATGGACTGAGCCATTCTTTTGATCAAGAAATCTACTTAAACTTTTGAGACCCACCAACATGAGAGACTCCTTCAATTTCTAAGGGCCACTAAACCATTTGAAAATTCCATGGTGAAAGAGAAGTGGCCAAGTGTCACCCATTTCGAGTGCACTCCGCGTAAAAAAAGAATGCAAAGTGAGCTCTAACACTTGGAGTTGGATATCGTGCCAACGTGTGGTGTAAAATCAAGGGAAAAAGGAAGGAACACATGGCAAGATACGGGCCTCCTCAAGAAATTTAGTTTACACAGACTCCAATTTCATGAAATTAACCAAATTTAATATAGTTTTGGGTCTACACTGTGAGGCGGGTCAAAGGGACACGCAAAGACAATCTCAAGTGTAGAGAGGAAGACACGTGTCCACATTCCATGGGCCTCTCACCAAGAGGTATTCTGCAGACTCCAAGTCCGCATAATTAATAGGATTTAATATATTTTGAAGTATGTGTGAAGAAAAAGTAAAGACACATGGAGGGAAATAAATACATAGACAATCCCATCAACAAATCGTAAGTGCCACATGTCATTCTCATATTACTCCCGAGCTACAAAAATTGAAATTGCTATATCTTTTGCTCTACTACTCCAAATCTTACAAAATCAAGATCATTGGAAAGATCTCCTCAAGCCCCTCAATTTACCATCATTTATTTCAAGAATTGATGAGGTTTGGTGGGAAAATAGGGAACATTCGCAGAGGGTTTACCTATATTTTAATCAAACTTTGCCAAGGGACAGGTTGAGAGAAGATACTTCGAGTGTGCATAAGATCTCGCAGAGGGTTTACCTATATTTTAATCAAACTTTGCCAAGGGGACAGGGTTGAGAAGATACAAAGAATAAACCTAGTCTAATTAAGGTGATGCACCAAAGGAGTAGTAGACACCTACTACTGCAAAACATACACAATCCATAAGAAAATACAAGCACAAAACATGCACAAATTTCCAAAATGTAATGAAAGATCAGGAAACAATGATAAACATATGAAAGGATTGAGAAAATTTAATCACAGAGCATACATTATCATTCCAGGTCCAATACAATGCATTACAATGACCAAGAGGCAAAAAAGAGATGTTGTATTTGCATGAAAAGGTAAAATTTCCACAAATCTACCAAATGAGGAAGAAAAGAGAAGTTGCAGAGCAGAAAAATGTCTAACTTTTTAAAAATGAGCCCATTCTAGCTTTTACAATGCCCATTCGAGCTCAGGAGAGAGAAACATGGGAAAACATGAAAGATGCTTCAACCACCAACCAAATGGTATTAAAACAAGCATGGGCACCCTCAAAAGTCCATTCCTGACATTTTTAACCATGCTGGGAGAGAATGCGTGCCATACTTCATTAAAAATGGTGGTTGAAATGTCAGTTTTGTTGATTTCCACGTGCCAGAGGTGTTTTCCAATTTTCTTCCTCCAAACTCCACCAAAACACAAAATTGAGCCTAGAATCATGTAGATAATTTCACCAGATTTCCATTGATATAAAGAATGCAAAAACTGAGCTCTGGATCGAAAGTTATGCCCCTCTTGAAAATTTAGGGCAAAACAAGGCCAAAATGGGTTGGCGGGCCGAAAATTTGAAATTTTCCCACTTTTTGCATTTGGGAAAATTTCCCCAAAAATCTCCATGCCCCCCACTACTCTGGTGCCATGTGGCATGATTTGATTGGTTGTGGGCCCTTCCTGCTTCATTTTCCATCATTTTGGCCTTTGGAAAATTTTCAAAAATTCTCCACCACTGGATGACCCGAGGACACGTGGCATGATGTGATTCACCGCGGGCATTTCTCTCAACTTTTCCATCATTGTTGACCATCTTCCCTAGGTTGCAGACACATGGCTTAACCCTATTGGATGTGGGCCTTTCATGTTCATTTTTTCCTGTGGGCTTGCCTTGTGTTTTTGCCGCCACGTGGACACGTGGCATGATTTATTGGCTCGGCTTTTGGGGGTGGGCTTTTCCTTCAATATTTTCCTTTGATTTTGCCTTGGGAAAAATTCCCAACTTTCCCCCATGCTCCACCCAGTGTGAGGACACGTGGCTTCTTTTCATTGGTCGGTGGGCCTGGGGCCAAGAATTTTCTTTGCGCTAACTTTTGGGAAATTTTCCCAACTTCTTTCCCACCGGTTCGACCCGCGACGCCCCGGGACACGTGGCCTCCTTCTATTGGCTCGGGTTTTGGGGGGTGGGCCTTCCTTTTCAAATTTTCCAAACTTGGGTGAAAAGGAAAAATTCTCTCGCACCTCCGACCCCCCCCCGGTGACACGTGGCGCCATGCTATTGGATGTGGGCCTTGGGGGCGAAAAAAATTTACTTGTGCCAACCCTTGGGAAATTTTCCCAACTTCTCTCCCCCTGACACGTGGCCGCATCTTATTCACCGGTGGGCCATCGGGCCAAAATTCCTTTTGAACCCTACCAAACACTTGGTAAAAATTTCAAGTTTACCTCCGCCTCCGCCCTTCGAGGACACGTGGCCTCCTTCCATTGGCTCGGGTTTTCCATGGGAAAATTTCCCATTGCGCCAACACTTGGTAAAAATCCAAAAAATTATCCTCCTCCTCCCGATTGCTCCGATGCTGACGTGGTGGCTTCTGATTGGCCGGTGGGACTATCTAGGAAAATTTCCCACAAAAACTCCACCGAGCCATAACTTCAAAAATACATGGAGTTAGGAAGAAAAATTTACCTTTCTGGAAAGATGAGAAAGAGCTCTATCCAATGGTGCCATTTCTAGAAGGTTTTGAGTGCCTAAAAGATAAAAAATTATGACTGAGGCACAAGAGAGGAAAGAATGAAGGGAGTTAGCCAAAAAATGAGCAAGGGGCTCATTTTGGATAACAATTTTGGTGACTCAGAGGGGTCATCTAGCCTGCTGGATGAAGTTACCAGTTGCCTGAAGCAATCCATTGGGCATGGAGTCATCAAATTCTCTACTTGGTACCCCAACTGATTAGAACAATGCAAGGAGGAAGATGGAGGGTAGAACATCATCTGATGGAGCAAGGCCTACAAAACACATTTCTGGAACAACAAGCTTGTGCCAAAGCACTTAGGGAAAGCAAAGCTAAACTACAACAAAACAATGTGCATAAGCACTTGGAGGAATGAAAACCTAAGCTAATATGTACAAGGTGGAGAATTTCCTTTAGTAGAAATGCTTCAGATGGATTCCATTGACTGGAATCTGTAATTCTTCACCATCCAATGTAGACAATTGGAAGGCATTGTTGTCCTTACACTTTGTGACCATGTAGGGGCCACTCCAAATGGCATCAAATTTTGAATGCCTCCTGGTTTTTCTCTATCTGCATCCCATTTTAACACTAGATCTCCAACTTGGAAAGATCTATCCTTGGCCTTTCTATCAAAGGTCTTCTTGATCAAAGCTTGATCCTTCTCCATTGCTTGGGATGCCTGATTTTGATTTCGAGCTCCATCAATTCTGCATACCTAACCTCCATGGGTCCAAACTCCAACAACTCCAACTGCTTCATGAGTTCCAATGTTGGCAACTCAAGTGACATGGGAAAAATTACCTCTCTTCCATAAACAAGCTTGAATGGAGAATTACCTGTAGATCTCTTGGGGGTTATCCTATCAGCCCACAAGGCTGATTTCAATTTAGTATGCCAAGACCTCTGATTTTCATCAAGAGTCCTCTTGATGATCCTTAACAAGTTCTTGTTTGTAGATTCAGCTTGGCCATTACCCTGAGGATAATAATTTGATGAAGTGCTTAGGTAGATCCCATTCTTGACAGCCCATTCAGTTACCTTGGACCCAATGAATGCCAATGCATTATCTGATATTATTGTAGTAGGTATGCCAAATCTGGTTGTTATCCCTTCATAGAAGTCTAGGATGCTAGATTCATTTGCTTCCTTGAGTGCCACTACCTCAGTCCACTTGGTGAAGTAATCTATTTGTTGTTAGAATCCACTTGTGTCCTTGGCTTGAATTTGGGTTAATGACTCCAATGAAGTCCAAACCCCATTGCATGAATGGCTGGTCAACTGAAATTGGATGCAATGGAAGGGCGGCTAGTCTCTCCTTACCTGTGAAGAATGCACAATTCTTGCACCTCTTGATCCATGCATAATAATCACTAAAAATCTTGGGCCAATAATAGCCAGCCCTCATGATCTTGAGAGCTATCACTCTTGGTGCAAAATGACCACCAGCTGATCCACCATGGAACTCTTCCAACACTCTGTGAATCTGATTTGTACCAATGCATCTCAGCAGCACTCCATTCACATCCCTTTTGAATAAAACACCATCAACAAGGGCATATGGGACAACCTGCAATCTGAAGTGTCTCCTTTTGGTTTTGTTCATCTCTGGAGGGCATAGGCCTATGTGTAGAAGTGCATTATGTCTTGGGTCCAGCAAGGAGTGAGGACACCATCATTTTCTTCTTGAGTGCTTCCTTGTTCATGGCTGTCTTGCAATGCCAAAACAACCTCTTTCTCATTGTATGCTTCCGTTTGTTTGTTCAAGACCAGCTGCTCACACAATCCTTTTCCTCTGACCAACTTGGTGACTTTGATCTCAATGTCATACTCCATGACATGAGTAATCCACCCTGCTCTCTTTTCATTTAGGTCTTTATTGAGGAGGAAGTCTTTAACTCCCACATGAGAAACCAGCAATTGAACCTTGTTGTTTGAAACTAGATGCTTAAATTTCTTCAAGCTCCTAATCACTACAAGAACATGCTTCTCAATGAAGGAATATCTCACCTCATAGTCCTCCAGGATTTGGCTGAAGAAAGCAATTGGCTGCTCATCATTGTCTTTGTTTTGTTGTACCAAAATTGTAGAAATAGTATCATCACCTCCAAATGCATAGAGGATGAAATCCTTGGAGAAATCTGGGTTAATGAGAGTTGGAGCTTGTGAGATGGCCTCTTTGATTGCTTCAAAACTTGCCTTGCCTTCTGTTGTCCATTTGAAAGCTATGCTTTTCTTTAACATCTTGGTGATAGGCTTGACTAGGGCTGCAAAATTTGGGACAAACCTCCGAACAAAATTTATCCTTCCCAAGAAACTTTGAAGGGCTTTCTTGTGGCTTGGAAATGGTAGTGCTCTTATGGCTTCAACTCTTTCTGGATCAATTGCTAATCCTTCTTTGGAGACAATGTGGCCAAGGAGCTTTCCTTCATGAGCTAGAAAAATACACTTTTTGGGATTCAAGGATACCCCAAATCTTCTGCACCTTTGGAACACTTGTCTCAAATGAAAGAGATGGTCTGCTGCATTTTTTGAAAAAATAGTGATATCATCTAGATATATCAGCACCATTTTGTTAATCAAATCCTTGAACGCCATGTCCATTGCCCTTTGGAATGTAGCTCTAATGTTGGACAACCCAAATGGCATTTTTCTATATGCATAAGTCCCCCATTTGGTTGTGAAGGCTTGTCTTGAACTGATCCTCTTCCTTCACCATGATCTGATTGTACCCTGAATAGCCATCAAGCAATGAAAACCTTTCAGAGCCAAAGCAACAACTTGTAAAATCTGCTCCATAGAAGGAAGTGGGTAATGATCCTTGAGAGATGCTCTATTCAAATCTCTAAAGTCAACACACAATCTGATTTCTCCACTCTTCTTTCTAACTGGAACCAAGTTGGCTACCCAACTAGAATGCTTGATAGGGAATATGATACTTGACTCTATCAACTTATTCAATTCTTTTCTCATGAGAGGCTCCATGTGTGGATTGATTGGCCTTTGTTTTTTCCTGATGGGTTTAGCACTTGGGTCCAATTCAATAGTGTGTTGAGCTAACTTGGGATTGAAACCTTTCAAATCTTCATAGCTCCAAGAAAACACATCGTAAGGAATTCTTGACAAAGTTGTATGAACTCATACCTTTCTTGCTCAGTTGTCACTTTACCAATTTGGAGTGACTTGCCTTCTTCCACCAAGATGGGCACTGAATCTTCTCCCTTGACTTGGATGTTTGCTTTCTCCTTCCTAAACTGATCATTAGGATTGAAAATGGACTCCAAAGTGACAAGTCCCTTTGGTAGTTTGTTGGTTCTCAGCTGTACCACTTGATCACCATACTGTTGTTCTAACTTTTCCTAATTTTTAGCTGAGAACTCAGCCTCTTCTTGCAAGAAATGGATGATTTGTTGATCATTTTCAAACACTTGCCAACTTACATTGTTGTCTGGCACTGAAGGCCTTACAATCACATGAATGTTTGGCTATACTTTGTCTTTCTTGATGCTTTCAACAACATCAAAGGCTGCTCCAACTGCTGCAAGCCTGTCAGCAGCTTGGTTCTCTTTTCTAGGGATGGATTTGATGCTAAAGCCCTCAAAATCTTCAATGAGGTCCCACACCCTATTTTTGTAGCACTTGAGCAGATCATTCTTGGCAGCATGCTGTCCTCTTAACTTGGTTGACAATCAGCTCACTGTCACCAAAGACTTGCAAGTTCTTTATTCCTCTCTTGATTGACCAATGCAATCCTTGTATCAAAGCTTCATATTCAATAGTGTTATTAGAACATGCAAACTGAAATCTAAAAGCTGAATAGTACTTAACTCCTTGAGGTGAAACAAGCATAGCTCCCCCTCCTGCACCTTGTCTACTTCTTGATCCATCAAAGAACAACTGCCATACCTCATTGTCATCCTTGTGGTCTGGCTTGGTGATGCTAGGAATAGGCTGATTTTCTTCATGCATGCAATAGACTCCTAGCTCAGATTCTTCTATTTCTTGATAAGGATCAAAAGCATGCACCTTGCTTGCCCATTCATCAAGAGTCAAATCTGGGATGCTTCCAACCTTGGTGTCAGCTTCATCAGTGCTTGGATAATCTTCTTGATCAAACGTTGAACAATTGGTATTGATTTGGCTTGGAGTGTGAGGCTCAATGTGAAAGTTTGCAATAGGCTCAGATCTGATTGTGGCCTTGGTTCCATATCTTGTTCTGAACAACATGTGTGACCAATCAGCAGATAAGTAACCTCCAATCTTAGCTGTGAAATCCCTTGACAAACATAGGGCAAAAGAGTGGTGGAAGATCTATCACTGAGACATCTTGCAAAACAACAACGTTGGGGCATGCATGCAAAGTAAGACTCAAGTTTTTAATCACTCCTACTATTGTCACTACTGTCCCATCCAATTGCACTACCCCTTTGGATATGACTTCATATTGGAGCCCCAATTGATCAGCTATTTGCTTGGGCATTACTGAACTACTTGCCCCGAATCAATCATGCAATTGTGTACTAATTGGTTCCCAATGATCAATGAAACATAGAATGGAGGGGGCTTCAACATTTTACCTTGTTGTCCTCCATGATTCCCTTCAGGTTGGGCAGCATTTGTGAGTACCTTCTCTTGCATTTGGACCTGTTGATTTGAAGTTGACCAGTCCTTCATGGCAGCTTGTAGCAAATCTCTTTGGCCTGGGATGGATAGTGATTCCCACATTGATATGTTTACATTTGTCTTCTTCATCTGATCAATGATGTTGAATGGAGATGAAGCATCTCTCTCTGCTCCCTTGGCCTGCACATTCATTCCTTGCACATGGGCAGCAAAAATGGCATCTGAGTTGGTCTAGGAGCTGGTTTGGGTGGTCCTTGCATGTTTGGAACTGCATTTTGTTTGCCAACAGTTTGTGGAGTGGTAGAAGGTTGTGGATTACTTGGAGCCAATGGCTGTCCTTCACCCAAATTTCTCCTTTTTGACCTTGTGTTGGCTGCAACACTTTGAGAGATTGTTTGATTCATGCCACAAAAGTCTTCCTGCCATTTTACAAGTGTGGTATCATTTGGAGCTGATTGTTGTTGGATGTTTTTTGTTGTTGGTTATTTCCTTGACTCCCTTCACCCTCCACACCAGTTTTTGTTACCATTAAGGCTTGATTTAGAGCACCATTGAAGCACATAGACTGGTTGTGAGGTTCATTGCATGGGAAACACCAATCATACTCTTGAGCTATGTTGTTTTGTACTGGCACTAGTGCTTTAGAGGCAGATGCAACATTGGGATTATAGGGCTGAAATGGTCTGTTGGTAGGAGGCCTTGCTTGATTTTGATTTGCAGATGGATTGGGTGGTCTTTGAGGCTGATATGGCTGCCTGTTAGGCTGAGCTTGAGGCTGATAAGAAGGTCTAAAACCTTGGGCTTGCTACCTCTTGAGTGTAACCAGCTCATTACCTAAATTTTGCAATTGCTTCATGACTTCTTGAAGTTCATTTGAGGCACTAGAAGATGAAGTAGAAGCTTCATTTGAATTCTGATTTCTAGGAGTGGGAATAGGAGCTAAAATAGGTGCTTGACTAGTGCTTGGACTTTCTAAATTTGGATACAATGGCATTGGAGGCCTAGGAGCTAGCTTACCAGCTTGAATCAGACAATTTTCAGCTCTAATGGCAATGCTATAAAAGCATAGGATAGTTGTGCCTCCCATGGATTGAATTAACATAGAAATATCAGAATTTAAAGCTTTAAGGTAATATAGAAAAGCACCTTCTATTGTTGGCCTTACTGCCATTGGAATTCTCTCCCAAGTCCTTTGAAATCTGAAGTTGAAGTCAGTCAACTGCTCATTGGGAGCTCTCTTGATAGTTGTCAATTGTTCCAAAAGGGACAAGTTATCTCCCTTTTCTCCAAACTGCTCATGGAGGGCTATACATAATCTGGTTCCAATTTTGGATAGAGCTGAAGCAAGGCTCCTGAACCATTGCAAATCCTTCCCTTTGAATGAAGATGCCAAAGCAGTTTGACAACAACTTGCATCTCATCAATCTCATGGATTGCACAAATATTAGCAATATCCTTGACATGATCACCAGGAGTGGTCTGATTCTCTCCAGTAAAGTATGGAATGTTCTTCAATGCTGCAACTGGGATTGGATTTTGTGCATTGAGAGCAAGTGGGCTGCTGCCAGTGAAATTGACATATGGGTTGTGTTGTGCCATTCTGATTGGCCTTAGAACCCTTGTTGATTGGATGAAAGGTCTACCAGGTGGAGGAGTTGATAGAGTTCTGTTTGGTGGAGATGGAGACCTTTGAATTCTCCTCCCTCTTTGTCTTCTTCTTGGAGATAATTGCAGATACTCAAACAACACTTCTTCTTCTCCAACTCTTGACCTTGTGGAGATTCTTCTCATGAGTTTTTCAGGTCTGGACTGCTAAAACCAGTTGATTCTTCTTCTTTGGAGTCACCAGATGTGCAATTCAGGGCTCTTTTAAGCAAGAAACTTGCAACAAATGCACATCAATTTTGTTGCAATGAAGATGAAGACCTCTAAGGTCCCACCGGGCATGCCAAAACTATTAGTGCAAATCAGCAACACCCTCTGGATGTTCTATCAGATTTCTAGTTTGACATTTTAGCATCCAGTGTGATTGCACAACATTGGATCTTTTCACACAAGTGTGGGAATTTGTAAAGGAGTGGGAAAAGATCCTCCAGATTAGAGGTTGGTTCCTCAACTCCTCTGTTCAAGTGTGCATAACATTCTGCAGAGGGTTTACCTATATTTTAATCAAACTTTTCCAAGGGGACAGGGTTGAGAAAATAAAAAAATAAACCTAGTCTAATTAAGGTGATGCACCAAAGGAGTAGTAGACACTTACTACTACAAAACATACACAATCCACAAGAAAATACAGCACAAAACATGCACAAATTGCCAAAATGTAATGAAAGATCAGGAAACAATGATAAACATATGAAAGGATTGAGAAAATTTTAATCACAGAGCATACATTATCATTCCAGGTCCAATACAGTGCATTACAATGACCAAGAGGCAAAAAAGAGATGTTGTATTTGCATGAAAAGGTAAATTTCCACAAATCTACCTAAGGAGGAAGAAAAGAGAAGTTGCAGAGCAAAAAAAATGTCTAACTTTTTAAAAATGAGCCATTCTAGCTTTTACAATGCCCATTCGAACTCAGAGAGAGAAACATGGGAAAACATGAAAGATGCTTCAACCACCAACCAAATGGTATTAAAACAGCATGGGCACCCTCAAAAGTCCATTCCCTGACATGTTTTTAACCATGTTGGGAGAGAATGTGAGCCATACTTCATTAAAAATGGTGGTTGAAATGTTAATTTTGTTGATTTCCACGTGCCAGAGGTGTTTTCCAATTTTCTCCTCCAAACTCCACCAAAACACAAAATTGAGCCTAGAATCATGTAGATAATTTCACCATCTTTCCATTGATATAAAGAACACAAAAACCGAGCTCTGGATCGAAAGTTATGCCCCTCGAAAATTTAGGGCAAAATAGGGCCAAAATGGGTTGGCGGGCCAAAAATTTGAAATTTTCCCACTTTTTGCATTTGGGAAAATTTCCCCAAAATCTCCATGCCCCACTACTCTGGTGCCATGTGGCATGATTTGATTGGTGGGCCCTTCCTGCTTCATTTTCCATCATTTTGGCCTTTGGAAAATTTTCCAAAAATTCTCCACCGATTTGGATGACCCGAGGACACGTGTCATGTTGTGATTCGCCACGGGCATTTCTCTCAACTTTTTCCATCATTGTTGACCATCTTCCCTGGGCTGGACATGTGGCTTAACCCTATTGATGACGTGGGCCTTTCATGTTCATGTTCATTTTTCTCCGGGCTTGCCTTGTGTTTTTTTTGCCACCACGTGGACACGTGGCATGATTTTATTGGCTCGGGCTTTGGGGGCGGGCTTTTCCTTCAATATTTTCCTTTGATTTTGCCTTGGGAAAAATTCCCAACTTTCCCCATGCTCCACCAACCCGAGGACATGTGGCAAGTCTTCATTGGTGGTGGGCTGGGCCAAGGGCCAAGAATTTTTTCTTTGCTAACATTTGGGAAATTTTCCCAACTTCTTCCCGGTTCGACCCCGACACCCATGGGACACGTGGCCTCTTTCTATTGGCTCGGGTTTTGGGGGTGGGTTCTCCTTTTGAAATTTTCCAAACTTGGGTGAAAAGGAAAAATTCCTTTCACACCTCCGACCCCCGATGCCCCCGGTGACACGCGGCGCCATGCTATTGGATGCGGGCCTTGGGGGTGAAAAATTTACTTGTGCCAACCCTTGGGAAATTTTCCCAACTTCTCCCCACCCTGGACACATGGCCACATCTTATTTACAGGTGGGCTATCGGGCAAAAATTCCTTTCTAACCCCGCCAAACACTTGGTAAAAATTTCAAGTTTACCTCCACCTCCGCCCTTCCGAGGACACGTGGCCTCCTTCCATTGGCTCGGGTTTTCCATGGGAAAATTTCCCATTGTGCCAACACTTGGTAAAAATCAAAAAAATCTCCCTCCTCCCGATTGCTCCGATCCGATGTGGCGGCTTCTGATTGGCCGGCGGACTGTCTAGGGAAAATTTCCCACAAAAACTCTGTCGAGCCATAACTTCAAAAATACATGGAGTTAGGAAGAAAACTTTACCTTTCTGGAAAGCTGAGAAAGAGCTCAAGTTAGTAGACTCACAATTTAGTCATTCACCCTTATCTAGCAATATATCCACTATTCTCAACTCATGGCACCATGCAACTTAGCTTTTTTTGTCTTCCAAATGAGTAATGGATCAATTTCAACCTTTTCCACACTTCCACTAGCCTCTTATTGTGCCAAAAAAACTACTAAATAGGCTTAATTAGTTGTTTTGATCATCTTTGGAAAAAGCAGTCAAACAAGACTTTTAAGATGAATGATGATGGTAAGATATGAGCTAGATAAATCCAAAATTCACTCTAGAAATCTAAAGGAAGCTTAAAAAACCTTTTTAGGGTTTGATCTATGAGAAAACAAGTTGATTAAATCTTAATCTATTTGTAACTTCCTTTAGAAATCTCTTTCCTAGACCAACTACACCTATGTTTCTCAAGGTTTCCAAGTACCACTTCAATGATTAGGTAGCTTACATTTATTCAATTCTCATCATCTTCATGACACCTTGATAATATCCTAATGGTGTTTGATAATCAAGATAAGGTTTAGATTAATCACTCACCTTGAAAGACAATCATCTATCCTGCAACTCGTCCCATGCTACTTTTAGCTCCCCTGTCTGAATAGTGTCGAGCTTTCTCAATTTTTAGTCACCTTAAAACTCATAGTAGAGGCTACCTACACCATTTGAACTATTTCAATGATTTTATGGCTTACAATTTATAGTGAGTGCTTTAGTTTTCAAAAATAACATCCTCTCGCCTTACATGACTACGTCTACCAACTATCACAAATAACTCCCTCAAATGTCCATGAATCAACTTAGTTTCTTTTGCATCACCTTTTTGACCCCACTACAGACATTTCTTTCAAATTTGAGAATTTATTATCAGATTAAACCCGAGAAATCAAATTTTATTCCTTTTTTCCCTAGAATCAAGGTTACACGACTATAACAAACCCGAGAGGTATAATTACATGGTTCATGCTTATTTTTTATATTTTCCAATTCCAAAAGCTTCTAAAGGGTGAGTAGGCTCTATAGATACTTTACAACCTCCTAACTCTTCTTGAACAATCATTTAATTCATGTACATTCTAGTTTAAAGTGTTATAGGTTCCGAGTTAGAAACTACCTAAATTAAATTCTCCCCGAGCTCACTTTGTAGTATGTTACCCATCAAGAAACCTTTATATTTCATCTTTTAATACTATTATCACATCATAAAATTCCTGAAATCATTCCACATATACACAATTTGATCTTAAATTGTCATTTTTATAGTAGAACACAGATTACCACCCTTAAGTCACTATTGCAATAGTTTTTATACCTACTTGGAGCTCTAACACCCAATATGTTTATTTATTAATGACCTAATATATTTAAAAATATTTTTATACTTTTCCATTTGAATCCTCTCATGTAGTTGACTTTATAACACATGCACAAGGTCACATGTGGAGTTTAGGCTTGTAAGTAGGAGCTTATATGAAGCTTTAAGAGCTTATTACACCACCTAGACCTAATTACACCTCTCTTAAACCCAAGATGAGGCTCCAAAAACATAAAAGACAAGAAAAACCTATATAAGTTCTTTAAATGCACCTAATGGACCTCTAAACTAGCCTAAAAGCCAAAATTGGCTTTAGGAATTCATATTTTTAAAATAGTCAAAAATGGAGGGAAACCCTCTATTTCAAATTTTTGAACTTATAAAGCCTAAAGGACACCAAAATTGACTCAAAGACACCTTTATATACCTAATCAAACCAAAATTTCCTTACTCTAAGCCTAAACTAGCACTGGTGATGATGCCCTTGCATCAAACATTGTAGCCACCTTGGTGCCTCTACTACTCCAAGATTTTTGGCATGCCTAGTGGGATGAATATTGAAGAGCTTTACAAATTCATACTAGCAAGTTTTATGTATTCTTGGTTATATCCATCCTTTGGAGGAATTTCTCAACACATCTAGAAACTACACTAATCCAAAAAACCCATTATCTCATATGCGAGACCTTTTCCTTCTACCTCTCCCTTCACCCTTCCATTCATTTTCATGATTTCAATTCATTAATGGCTCTTCAAATAGATCTTCCATTCTCTCATTTTCAGTTCTTCTCCCCTTTATTTTCATCGGTGAGAGGATATCCTCAAAAAATCTCTCGATAGAAATTCCTTTCTTTCTTATAAATGGATATCAATCTCCTATTAATTACATTCAATATATAACCAACCATTGTTTCATTCTCAATGCTAGAAAAGAAAAAAATTTCCTCAAACTTTTTGTTTTATCATTAAGAGGAAAAGAAATATATTGGAACAATGGTTTGGCTCTGCAATCCATTTCCACACGGGATCGGTGGGGAATAACTCTACAATGGGCTCAAGGAGAATGTAACTTTTGTTTCTCTCATGGAACATCTCAACAAAATATATCAAGATCCAATGTATTATATCTCAAAATTCAACATCATGTTCACAAGGACTTGGCACAGAATTCCTCAAGAATTCAAACCCTCACAAGGTAAGACATTCTTTTATTATTTTAGGTCCTTGGATGTTGATTTAGTTGTATTAATCCAAGATCTAGGAGGCAACACTCTTCCTCATGATTTTAATGTTGCCATAAAATATAATACTGATGCTCATTCAGGCTGGCCAAAGGAAACTCATCCCCATTGCTCCCATTCCTCCATCTAATTCCAAATCATATATGTATAATAATGTAAATAATCAGAGTCCCTCACTTATTTCTCATCTCCATCAAATTTCACCATGTATGATGATTATAAAACCATTAAAGAATGGTATGATTATTCCTCGGAGGGTGAAATTATGCAAAGTTTACAAAGGAGGTAATTTACTTCAAAAGGAATTCGAGTTAGACTCATAGGATGCGTATCAACGGGAAGAAAATTTATTTGTAGAGGCGGAACATAGCACAATTCATCTTACAAATAATATCCTTTGTGAGGAAAGTCTGTTTTATGATCCCATTGTTGTGATTGAGCTTCAAGAGGATGGGAAAATCTCAAGCATCATCCCATTGGTTCCCAAGGTCACTTGCCCAATCGAGATACTTGGCTGGTTTGGAGTAAAAATCGAGTTTTCACGAGGTCATGCTCACGTCAAAGCATGAGGATGATCTACCAAAAACCAAAGATCAGATACAACACCTCCAACCAAATGAAGAACAAATTAAGGAGGTATGGAAACAACCACTAATACTTTGGGAAATGAGGTGGGAAACTAGTTACAAGATAGTTTCCACTCTCATCAAAGGCCATTTCCATTGCCAAATTAATTACATGGTCTAATTTTGTGAGGAAGGGGATCTATTTCTCCCTACCTATATCATGTTTTTTTATCTTCCCTTGTCTTTGGTTAGAGTAGGGTAGGTTGGGTTTTTTTACAAAAAAAAGTGCATTGTGCACACTCTACATATTCCACTTAGAACATGTGTGACTTTCCATTTTTGTATATAGTTTTGTGGGCATTTGTTGTTGTTGCATAGTTCAGTTCATGGAAGAATTGGATAAATTGGGAAATTTCCAAGCTTTAGTCAGAGCCCACATGATCAACTTCATTTATTCCAATTCGAGTAGGTTTTATGGGGAAAATCAAATATGGGTGTGGTCTTCAAAGTGTATTCTTCAGTCCCCCAAAATCATATGTCGTTAGAGTTATTAATTCCTTTTCCTTGGTGAGAAATTTAGTTTTCACTGAGAAGATTGTAAATTTTAATCAAAAAATCAGCTTCAAGAGTACCCAAAGGAAGCTTTAGATTTGTTCTAAGTCCAAGTAATTATTCATATAGGCTCATGGGTAAAATTTTCAAGTGTCGGATCAGTTTTCTAGTTTTCAAGCTTGACTCCATGCCCAATGGATCGTAAAAGGCCATTGATCTTTCAATCTAGTAGGAATATTACCACATGAGATGTTAAACTATTATCCCAAATTAACCCCCTAGCTAATTTGGATAATTTACCTTTTAAAATGGACTTAGCCATTCTTTTAATCAAGAAATCCACTTAACCTTTGGAGACCCACCAACTTGAGAGTATCCACCAATTTCCATAGGTTATTAAACCATTTGAAAATCCAATTTTGAATGAGGAGTGGCCAAGTATCACCCATTCCGGACATCCGAGTGAAAGGAATGAAAATTGATCCCCGATGCCTAGAATTGGATATTAGTCCAACGCATAGTCCAAGATCAAGGGTGAAAGGAAGGGACATGTGGAAGTATTTCGGGCCTCCTCAAGGAATTTGGGTTCCACAGAATCCAAGTCTATGGAATGAACCAAATATAATACATTTTTGGGTCTACGTGTTGAGTTAGGTCAAAGGGACATGCGGCACAATCTCAAGCGTAGAGAGGAGGACATGTGTCAATGTTTTGCGAGGCTCACAATAGGTATTACATAGACTCCAAGTCTGTGAAATTAATTAGATTTAACATATTTTGAGGTTCATGCAAAGGAAAAGGAAAGACATGTGGAGTTAAATAAACATGTAGGTAATCCCAACAACAAATCATAAGCTCCCACATGTCATTATTTTGTTCCTCCCGAGCTGCAAAAAAATAAAAATGGCCATATCTTTCACTTTCTTTGCTCCAAATTTTACAAAATCACTTTCATTGGAAATTTCTTCTTGATCCCTTAAATTTGGCATAACTTATTTCAAGAATTGATGAGGTTTGATGAGAGAAAAGGGGGAATAGTTTTGGAATTAAAAATGTAGTTCTAGATGGCTCAACCACCAAATTGATGAGAAATGGTGCTCCTCCATCTGCAAAACAAATAATGTATGGGAATGGTCTTTCAAAGGTGGCCATTTATTTTTCAGTGAATTTATGAGTTTTAGTTGGTTATTGGACAAATATAGTCATGCCCTACTCTATTTCCCTTTCTTTTTCTCTCTGAATTCTATATATTGTAAAATGATGCTCATTTCAAAAAGGGGACATTCTAAATGTAAGGGAACCATGTCAAGATGGTCTCCCAAATAGTTGTGATACGTAAAACTTCATTTTTGTCCTCTTTAGATGTGATTTTTACCTTATTCTTCACATGTAATGTGTTTATAGATGTGTGAATTTTTTTAAATAATTTAGATTACGTTTGTTGGTTTAGGGAAGATCTTAGAATGCAAGGTTATATCAATCTTTTCCCATACCAAAGAATCCTTGGGAGGACATAAGTATGGATTTATTTTTAGTTTTCCTAGTAAATTAAAAGGATTTAATTACATCTATGTTTTGGTGGAATTTTTTTCAAAGATGCCACATTATCTTGCTTACAAAAGGACTAGTGATGCAACTCATATCACAAATATTTTCTTTAATGAGATTGTAATTTTGCATGGGTTACCATATAGTATTGTGTCCGAAAAGGATACAAATTTTGTTGTTCATTTTTATGGACATAGTGGAAGAATTGGAAGATGAATTTGCAATATGATTCAGCATATCATCTATAATTTGATGGGTAGAAAAAATTTATGTATATGATTATTGGAGATTTACTCAATGTTTAATGGAAGATAAGCCAAGGACATGGGACTTGGCATTAGCACAATTAGAATTTTCTCATAAAAATTAGTTAATATGATCTCATGGAAGATACCATTTAAGATTGTATATAGGGTTAACCTGTAAAGAGAGACATAATTGAGAGACTTACAATGTAAGGAAGAAAGGAGTGCGCAGAGCAAAATATTTTACATAATCCATGAAATAAATGCACAAGCAAGTCCATAAATAATTGGAAATGATGAATGAACAATACAAGTAGTGTGCATATTAAAAGAGAATGGAAGTTAAATATTTAGTTGGATATTTGGTCTTAGCCAGTTTTGGAAGGAAATGTTTCATAGGGTTATCAATAATAAGATGAAGTGGAAGAAAATGGGGACATGTAAAGTGCTGAAGAATTTTGAGAAGAACGCTTATTAGATTGAATTTTTGGAGGGCATTGATATCTTTAGAATATTTAATGTGGAGGATCTGTATCCATATCCTAAAATTTAGGTGAGTAATGAGGATTCAAACGTATAGGATAGTGAGGTAGAATAGAAGCAACATATGTTAGAGAAATTACACAAAGAAATAGAAAGCATAATTGGCACCAGGATAAAGAAGACATGCAATAAGGATCACAAGGATTATTTATTCAAATGGAAAGAAATAAATAATGAGAATGCAAGTTAGTTTATTTCCATATATTTTTTGAGATATAGCATTCTCATCACTTGAGAAAGAGCTCAAGTTTTCAAATTTACCTAAGATGTATGATGGAAGTGCATATGGGTTAATAGGATATCTTGTATTAACCAAAAACAATTAGAGTAGTTTTTATTACATTATGTGTTAGGGTTTATTGTCCAAGCCACACAATTCTATTACACAATGCTAAGTCTATTGTGATACTATGAAATTGTACAAGTTGTGCAAATCTTTAGAGGCATCACAACCATTTTTGAAGCCACATAACACTAATGAAATTACAAATATTTTTGAAGTTTTGAAACACTACGGAATCATGCAAGACTAAAGGAATCCATGAACTACTATCCGAAGTTGTAGAACACTAATTATATTTGGAATCCATGAAATATTGAAGGATATTGCTTAAATGTGTAATTTTTAAGGATATGATTGAATCTTTTGTTAGGTCCTTTGGGCCTTAGATTCATAGTGTTCCTTAATTTTAAGAGTTAGTGACTAAATTCATTGTCATAATGGGTGGTTGTAAAACTATTATACATAATCCTAGATGTAGGTAACAAAAGTAATAATTATATTATATATTATTATTACCTAGATACATTAAAAGCTAAACATTCATCTTGAATGTGAACTAAGTAGTCATTTCCTTCTATAAATGTTTACTTTGTATTATATTTTATATTCAATGAGAATTGGATTGTACTATTCTATTTCCATTTCATTTTCACATTCAATTTCTGGCCTTAACTAGCACCATTGTATGCATATATAAACAAATGTCAATTTCCTTAGGAGAGTTAATCTAACTTGTCCCACATTACATGATATCATTAATTAGGTTGACTATGATGAATTCATCTTTTCATTTTTCCCACATTAGATGATCTCATTGTATTTTTAGCAATCAATGTGTTTGTGTGGGGGGTGGTTGTGCATTTGAATGTGGGTTTGTGTGTGTGTGTGTGTGTGTGTGTGTGTGTGTGTGTGTGTGTGTGTGTGTGTGTGTGTGTGTGTGTGTGTGTGTGTGTGTGTGTGTGTGTGTGTGTAGGTGTGCATGTGTGTGTGTTATTACTTTAATTGATTGAGTAAATCTTATTGTTATGATTATACTATTGAATTAAAATATGTGTTTATCCATATATATTTTTATGTTTAATGTCCATAATTCTGAGAGTTGTGTAGTCTAAGGTATCTCTTCATTAGGCACCCTAACTACTTATGCATCAATATGACTTCACAAAAACCAGATCAAGCAAAAACCAAATACAATTTTCCACAAGATCCTTCATGTATTTATGTTATGTCTTTATCCATGATCTTTGTTAAGTACCACCACCAAGTTCATCATATTTTTTCTTCAATGGTAGATTCGATATTAAAGAGTAATTTTTGATACTCAATATTGAGGCAATTCATGCCAAATGGAGGTCAATGCTAAGATAAAACTCAAATAATTCAATTCCTCAAGGCAAACAATATTGTCTCCACTTTGACTCAAAAATACATGTAGAAAAAAAAAAGATAACTTTCATACTCCAAACGCATTCAAAGACTGCCAAAAAAGTAAAAAAACACAACTACTATTTCCAACAATATAATAAACCCGAACTATCCTTAATATTAGGTCGCGCATGGAGCTAATCACAATATACAAATGCAACAACACTTTTAATCAAATAATTATGTCACTAATAATTTACTAAATACTTTTAAAGATAATATATTTCCCCTTCATATCTTTGAGCATAATGATATGGTTATGCTTTATGTCAAATACCTAAGCTACCCATAATTCTTGTTTATAAATCCCGCATTAAAAACATGTCATGTAGAAGTACCTTCTCATTTATAACTAGTATATCAAGGAGTGAAATTAAGTACATATGTAGAATACTTGCAAGTTTACTCATTGTTAATATTTGTTTTGTTTTGCTAAAAATAATTCAAAAGTGATGATTGATATAATGTAATGAATGTAAATACTATAATACTTTCCCTTTAAATAAGTAACGAGCATCTCTCGAGGAACAATAGTCATCAAAAGTAGCATAATGTTTTCAAACAAATATTTCTTTGATAAATGCTATCAAAATCATAAAATTGAATCATTCATTCAAACTCAAGTTAACAACCAAAAAGAACACCCTTCATATTGCTAAAATAATTCATAGACCTGGTTCCAAGTACATTCTCATACAAATTTACATGTTTACATTTATGCATGTGTGGCATGCGTCGAACCTAAGTCAATTGTCAACTAGACCTTGTCAACCCTCCCTCCATATGCTTACCTAAAAATTAATAATGTCAATAGTACCCAAAAAATTATAACAATCCAAAATTCTCATTATATGAATATGAATGAGTACAAATATTTAATATCAATTGTATCATCAAAAAAACTAGTACTATATTAATTGAAATAATAATCCCAATGCCCAACATAATCCATTATATATAATACTTCTATGGACTAATAATAACAATAAATATGCTACCAGCTAATGAATCCACACAAATGTCATTGTAACATAACATCATAATAAAATTATAAAATATTATCTCTAGATGCAAAGAGTAATGTTTCCTCAAAATCGTAGAAAAGTTTCATAATATCTATAGCTCCCATAGTATATTGTCACATACCACCTAAAAATTGTATCCAAATTTATAAACAATCACAAAAAAATGGGGCATGAGAAGAAGAATATGTGTAGAATATGACACAACATAGCATTTTCTCTTACATGCTACATCCAACAAGGTTGGAGTATGTGAGCCTTGACATCAAAATGATGAGATTCATCAAACAACTTCCAAAGTCATTTCAAAAATATTTGATTGTAAAAATGCAAGACAAGATTAATATAGTGATCAATAAGAAAATATCAAAAGAACTCATGGAACAATAGAAATTTAGGCTCATCTAATTTATAGAATTTCTCATGCAAGTAGTTCCATTAAATTCATCATCGAGAAAAAAAAATTTATGGCTGGTCCTCCTAGTTTTTGAGTTAAAAATATGTGCAGTACAAAGAACCAGGAGGCATGATTTTACACATAATAGGTAGGATGGGCAGTAATCATAGATTAGTTACCCTGCGTTATTCTAGTAATTTAGGACTAGTGGATCTCATTGATCAGATAATGTATCTCGATAAATATTTTGAGTATGAAGACATAGAAGATCCCAAGAAATTTATATTTTCTTACACAAAGTTAAAGGGTCATGCATCTCTTTGGTGGGAGCATATCTAGACTGACATGGGGAAACGAGGGAGAAAAATATAAATACATGGGATAGGTTTGTTGTGAAGATGAATGCAACATTATTTCTCATGGATTACCAGATTAGTTTGTTTAGGAAGTTTAATAACTTGTTATAGAGAGAGCTTGGTGTGAAGGAGTATAATGAATATTTTTACCAACTCAACATTTGAGTAAGTCATATAGACGGTGATTCGAGAATATATAAATATATAAATTGATTACAAATTATCATTGAAGATGAATTTGAAATTATCCAAGTACGTTCAATAGAGAATTCTATCAATATACATTGAATGCAGAGAAAAAGTGCTCACACAAGCAACATAGTGTTGCACATGGAAAATAAAATTCCACATAAGGTCATAGATGAGGTGGTGGAAAGGGAAACTATATGCATCATGAAGGAAAGGTTATTTCAATGTCATAAAATGAAGGAACATATAGAGTAGAAGTAAATACGTCCATGGGAAAAGGATTTTTAGATGCGGAAGAGGTTACTGATTCGGTGGCAAGTGTTATAGGTGTGGAGAAATAAGGAATATATCTTTAAATTTCCCACACACATAGAATGATGGTAAGTATAGCAATACGAATGCACACAATGTTCAAGGTGATGAAGATAATATTTTCATGTTATAGAGAAGAACCAAAGATGGGAAAGGAATTAATTTTCAAACATATAATGTTGAAACCATCAAAAGAGGAATTTGGTCCTAAGCAGAGGAATAATTTGTTCATAACGGTGTGTAAGTTGGGGGTAAAGTATATAAATTAATAGTGGATAGTGAAATCACCGATCATTTGGTTGTACATGATATGGTAGACAAGTTAGGGTTAAAGAGGATTGAGTATCCTTATCCCTAAAATGTTTCATGATTGCATAAGGGACACTAATTGTTTGGGACTGAGAAATGTTTGGTTAAGATTCAAATACGGAGATGTGAAGATGAATTGAAGTGCCACATCTTGTTTATGGACACATCTCATGTGTTACTTGGAAGGTTAGGGCTCTTTGATCATAAGGTGCAACATAATGGCCACATAAACACCTTAAATGTGGTCAAGAATGGGAAATATTACACTCTAATTCCAATGAAGGATAAGGGTGAGGTATAAAATTAAGGGCCTAAGGTTCTATTAATATCAAGGAAGTAACTCTTAAGTGATGTGAAGAAAAAATGGGCATATTTTACATTGATAGTGAAACATACACAAAGAGATGGCACGGGGATAGTGGAAGAGAAATATAAATCAATTTTGTGAGAAGTGAAGGATATGTTGGGATATTCTATAATGATAGTTCCAATTGATCTACCGAAGGGATACCACATGTGAGGGATAGAAGTTCTATGCAATGATTTGATTCCAAGATTGATTTTCATGAAAAAGGCACCTCACAAGATGATACTACAAGAGAACCAAATATACGTAATCAAATTGAAAAAAAAATGGATAGAGGACTAATCAAAAATATTCTAGGTCCATTCATAGTATCATTAGTTCTAGTGTCTAATAAGGGTGTTGATTCGCATGTGTATAGATTCTAGAGTCATAAACAAGTTCACCATCAAGTATAGGGTTCTACTTTTGTGCGTGGAGGATAGTGTGGATTGTGCGAGTGGTGCAAGATATTTTTGTAAGATTTCCTTTAAGAGTATATATCATATTTTCATAAGATATAGGGATAAATGGAACACTTCATTAAAGATGCCTTAAGAAATGTATGAGTGGCTTGTAATGCCATTTGTATTTAGTAATGCACTAAGTACTTTGATGAGTTTGATGAATGAAGTCCTAAAAGCTGATTCAACAAAAATGTAATTTATGTTAAACCCTAATTGCAAAGTCATGTATGATAAATAAATGCTAAATTACATATTTCACATAAGAAATAAGCTAATAAAATATGAAACCCTAAGTGCAAGAGAGAGAGGAATGGACTTAGTTGATTCACGCTTTGTTTGAGACTGGTTTGAAGTGGGAAAACTATCGGAGGGAAGTAATCTATGTCGTTATTACTCTCGAATAAATTACAAATCGTAGGAATATAGATGGACACGGGTGCCCATGGAAGGATAGGGGTGTCTAGGAATTGACGACCTCATCGAGCATTTGTGACTACGAAAATGGTCAAAAATTGATTTTTGTTGTGTCGCACAAGTCTTGCAAATAATTTTTGTTGATCACTTGTGTGTCAATATGATTTTCGAGGTACCTAACCTACAAAACAAATATTCACCTATAAAACCCACAATACCACATCAAATCCAAAAAATAAATATATAATATGGGGAGTCGGACTAACCCCGATGGTCACCCAACAAGAGTGAACTTACAACCGAGCATTGCACTACATCTTAGACTCCATGTAGTTCTTGTGAGTGTGTGAAATAATTGTGCCCTAGGATGCCCTTGTGCGAGTGCACTTGATAGCGGGATAACTATATGTAGCAATGTAGATAGATGTGTGGATGGAATAAAGAAACTTCCCCTTCCTATATGTGTATGCAGAAAATGCAGTCCCTTGTCCCTTGATTGAATGCCAAATGGATGTTTTGAAGTGCTTTAGGAGCCTTTTGAGTGCAAGCTTAGGTGATAGTAATAATTCTTAGAGATTGGTCCTTTATTTTGGTCACATAGTTATGTATTTATATGATTCCCTTATTTGAATTTTGTAATTGACAACTGGAAGGTTGACCCATAAGAAAATAAGATGCCCAAAAGATAAAAGAGGCCCAAAAAGAGTGAGTAAGGTAGAAAGAGGTCAAGGGCACCCAGAGGGGACGAGGGTACCTTGGCATCGTGGGTGTGTCAAAGTCATAAAAGATAGGAAAGTAAATTTTTTATTTGTTTGTGGGGTACAAAAGACAAAATAGACAACAGAAAACTAAGACAAAATGCTAAAGACAATCATCAATTACTAGTTTTCTTTCTTAGGAATCATATGAATGCTAGTATGTGTTTATGGACCTAGAAATGTACCCAAGTGCATAATTTTATGTCTACATTTGCCCCCACTTTATGTTTTTGAGTGAATACTTGATAACATAAAGTAGATGATAGATCCGTACATGGTAACCATGTAGAATGTGTGACGAGAAACGCGCCGAATGGACAAGTGAAACATGGAATAATGCAAAAAAATGGAGTGTGGAAATTAGGAAAGGAAAGTAACCCTAGGGGTGTATTCATATGTGTTGTATTGTGATGTACTTATATTTGATGTAGCTTGTTGAAGGTTGCTTCTTGTTACATATTAAGGATGAGACTGTAAAAAAGAAGAGTGAATAAGCAGTCAAAGATGTGTTTATGAAAATTTTACATATGTAAAGCATGCGAAATTATGCAAAAGTAGTAAATGGAAAGTGTGCACCTAATTTGGGAAGAGTGAAAAGGGATAGAAAATTGTCCTGAAATGTTGTAGCAGAGTGAGTTGTTTGGGTGATCTCATGCCAAGAACAATTTTTTTAGGAAATATCACTCCAAGTATGAGTTTTTTGGGTGATCTCATGCCAAAGAGAAAGTGTTGGGGAAAGCGGTCTAGGGTTACTCTCCTTCTATGAATATTCCCTTATTAGACACCACTATAAATGGTGTGATCCTATTTTGTTCCTCTTGTCCTTGATTTGTTCTAAATGTATTGATTGTTCTAATTGAAATAGAGATAGAATGTATTATTTTGCTAGAGGATTTTGCATGTACATTGAAAACTACTCTATAAATTGTTTTGAATGACAAACTAATTATGTGTTCCCCAGGACATTAGTGCACCAAGGATGGACATAAGTACCTAGGCACTTTTTTTTGAGCCCATGCACTAGTGTATGTGTTATGTTGAGGACCTAATACAAATTTTGGGTCATTTTGAGACTGTATGATTGTTTTGTTCCTATAATGTGTAGACCTAAACTGTAACTTTGAGTTGTTGTATGGGGTGAGTGATTCACCTAATGTATGCCTCCTCATTTGGGGTGCATGTGACATTGTTAGGAGTATGTGTCCCAAAGAGAGTACATGATGTTGAGCTGAATTATATCCCTGCATGGGGAATGGAATGTTCATGGTAGAAACTAAGGCACATGCAAAAAATATGGCTAGAAACATGTGTTATTAGAAAAGTAGAAAACATGTCATAAAAAAATAGTGTGACAAGTAAATCTACATACAATATGGACCACAAAAAGTGGGTTTCAAACATGGTACATCACTCAAAATGTCACAAGATAATCAAGGGATGAAGAAGCGGCCAAAAGGCATACAAGAAATTATCAAGCAAGACATAGGGCATATCCCTGTAAATAATATCATATAAGTATCAAACAATGGAAAGTAAAATGGAATAGACAACCATGGTGGAAAATAGTTCCCACAAATAAAATGTTGCACATGAAGCACCCATTAGCATGTTATAAAGATAAAAAGTATGTCAAAACATGTATGTACTAGTATAAAATAGTGTGCTAGGAAGTAGAAGTAGTAAATAATGAAATAATATTAGTTGTGATGATTTGAGAAATTAGATGTCCCCAAGATCCTTGGTGGGACTGGTAAGAGGTACATTTCCAAGCATCATTATAGCATGTAAGGATCTGTAAGAAGTCTACATTCACAACTAAAGAACAAGTGAACATGCATGTGTATATAGAAAAGATATAGTGACATACTAAGTATCCTTCTAACATGGGAAACAAAGTGTACATGTAAGTATAATCAAGTAAGAATAAAAGCAACCAAGATATGTAGTATAATGTGTATGGGTGAGATGGAATGGTATGAGATGTGAATGTGATAGGAGTAGTTTTCCCCGGTGGATGTAGATGAGATATTTATGAGATAGGTTCATTTATAAAATACCCCTCAATAATTAAGAATGAACCATAAAACAAAAGTGCATCATCTAGAAATGGTTTGAAAATGAGTGCTATAAATATAGATCAATGAAGCATAGAGCGTGAAAAGTGTGAATGTGGTGAGGTTCAATTTGATATTTATACCTTCAGCAGAGCTTGAGTATGAACTATGGAAATAGACTGAATCATAGGGTAATGAGGATCTAATTTTTTTATCAACACGTATAAGAGAGACTATATGTAAGCATGGAGTGTAATGTCTATGTGTAGAGAGTAGAAAGGAATAATGCTAATGGAAGGGGGAAGAAATCATGATGCCCCCAAATGTGTGATGAATAGAAGAATCAAGTAACATCATCTAGGAGATCATCATTATCAGGTTCAAAGCCTAATAGAGATGGATCAGAGACTTGATAAGCAATAGTGTGAGGTTGATCATATAGAGATCCTTCACGGCATAAATTTTACATACCCATTGCATATTCTTCATCGGTGAATGGTGGATGTGGACAACCATGTGTATACCATCAAGTGAGATTTTGAGAATAGCCCAAGAAGGAGTCATTTCAAATATAAATGTAGTAAAAAGGCATAGGAAATTTGATATCACTATGATTTGGATCCAGTGTACCACAAATGCACTCACGCCAAGATTGTCCAAGTATGAGTGGAGAAGAATGAGAAGTGCATGCGAGGAAGACTGATAAATGGATGATGTGAAGGCCATAAGAAGAAGTGATGCGAACATATCCATGATAGAGGTGAGGAGAGTGAGGTGGAGGAAAGAGATCAACAAGTGTGAATCCTAACCAAGCCAAGCCATCATGTGTGAAAATAGTGTCAGAGAAAGTAGGATCGAATGGAATGTGAGGCCAATAAGAGTCATGTATGAAAAGAGTGCATGTAAAAGGAGGAGGTTCCAACATAGAGTATTCTTGGAGATATGAAGTAGATGGCATGATTTTCAATGCACAAATGGATCCTTAGAGATGAAGCATGTCGGTGGTAGGGCAGGATGTTTCATGAGTTGATAATCATCAGTGAGATATGTAGGAGGATTATGAGGATGAATAACATTGTGATATAAAGTAGAGTTGGTAGAGTAGTGATTGGGTTGAGGTTGCAATATTTCTGAATGCGTTATGGTCAAGTAATAATAATGTATGCATGGCCATCATGTAATAATTTAACACCCCAATGAATTGTAGAAGGTATTGCCTACATAACGTGAATCCATGGCCTACCAAGTAAGCAATTATAATAGAGTTTTTCATCGATGACAAATAATACCATAGGAATGGTTTTAGGCCCAATTGTGAGGGGTATGATTATATTTCCCATGCATGAATGTGTAGAATAATCATAGTTACTAACATAAATGTATGTGGGACTGATGTTAGCTTAGGAAAGGCCAAGTTGTTGAATAAATGTGAGATTAAAAGATTTATCTTGAATCCATTATCAACTAGTACTCACCTAATGCCTATATTATAGATACAAGCCTGGATATAAAGAGGAGGGTCATTGTCATAAATAGAAAGAGAGGTGGCCATATCATATGGGAAAGTAATTTATGTAGAAAATGTGGCTACAAATTTTGATATACATGATTCGGAGGAGTATTGGGAGAAATGCGAGCATTGGCCAAGAAAGAGTTGATTTTAGCCTTACAATCAGGATGAGCTTGCAAGAAGGCATGGATGGAGATACTCATGATGAGAGGACCCTAAAGGATTGAAGCAAGACAAAAAAGGGAAGATCCAAGAGTATTTAAATTCAGGTTCACCAAATGATTTAACAAAAATGTAATTTATGCTAAAACCTAATTGCAGAGTCACGTATGATAAATAAATGCTAAAATATAGATTTGACACAAGTAATAAGCTAATAAAATATGAAACCCTAAGTGCAAGAGAGAGAGAGAGAGAGAGTAATGGACTTAGTTGGTTCATGTGATGATCCTGGGACTAGTCTACGAGCTAGGAAAACTATTGAACAAGAAGTGATATGTGTCATTATTGATTCGAATAAATTACAGATTGTAGGAATATGGTTGGACATGGGCGCCCACGGCAGCAGACGGGGAATCTAGCTACTAACGACCTCTCTACTGGGTGCCTATAACTATAAAAATGGTTAGAACTTTATTTTTAACGTGTTACATAAGTCTCATAAATACTCTATGTTGATCACTGCGTGTCACAATATGATCGTTGAGGTACATGTAACCTGTAAAAAAATATTCACTTACAAAACCCATAATATCACATCAAATCTAAAAAAATAAATATGCAATATGGGGATTCAAACTAACCCCGACGATCACTCGATAGAGTGAACTTACAACCGAGCATTGCACTACATCTCAAAATCCATGTATTTATTGTGAGTGTGTAAAGAATCATGCCCTAGGATGCCCTTGTGCGAGTGCACTTGATAGCAAGCTAGCTAGATGTAGCAATGTAGATAGATGTGTGGATGGAATAAAGAAACTTCCCCTTCCTATGTTGTGTATGCATAAAATTCATTCCCTTGTCCCTTGATTGAATTCCAAATGGATTATTTGAAGTGATTTAGGAGCCTTTTGAGTGCAAGCTTAGGTGATAGTAATAATTCTTAGAGCTTGGTCCTTTATTTTGGTCACATAGCTATGTATTTATATGATTCCCTTGTTTGAATTTCATAATTGACAATTGGAAGGCCGACCCATAAGAAAATAAGATTCCCAAAATATAAAAGAGACCTAAAAAGAGCGAGTAAGGTGGAAAGAGGTCGGGGTGCCCAAAGGGGACGATGACGCCTAGGCATTGGTGTCTGGTGGGGCGTTTATTTGAGAGTCATAAAAGATAGGCAAGTAAAGTTCTGACTAGGATGTGAGGTATGAAAGACCAAATAGAAAACAGAAAATCAATACAAATGGCCAAATAAAATCATCAATTACTATTTTTCTTTCTTAGGAATCATATGAATGTTACTATGTGTTTATGGACCTAGAAATGTACCCAAGTGCATAATTTTGTGTCTACAAAAACCATTTTTGGGAAAGTTTTTGATCATGTACCTTGATGATATTTTAGTATTAAACAAGATGTGAGAAGACATTTTGATGTATATAGGGCAAGTGTTGCAGTGATTGTGGGATGATAATTTTTTGATTAATTTGAAAAAGTGTAGTTTCATACAAGAAGAGAGAGTGTAATTTTGATTTTCTATTTCACACAAAGGTTTGAAGATGGATGTAGAGAATATTTTTTCAATGTTGCATTGATCATCATCATAGAGTGCTTTTGAAGCATGCGGTTTTCATGGGTTAGCTATTTTTTTACTTCATGTTCGTCAAGAAATTTAGAAAAATGTGTACACCTATCACAAAATTTATGTGAGGAGATATGAATATTTTTATTTGGATCATAAGCACTGAGATAACAATTTTCAATAGCTAAAGATGAAGGTGATTAAACAATGATTTTGGTGTTTCTTAATTTTTGAAGGTATTTTGGGTTGATTTTGATGTTAGTAATGTAGCCAATGGTGAATTATTGAGTCAAGAGGCAAGACTAGTAGCTTATTTTAGTGATAATTTGAATGATGAGAATATGTATATTGTGTATGATCAAGATCTCTATGTGATTTTGAGAGAGTTTAAGAAGTAAAGGAACTACTTATTGTAAAATAAATTTACGTTATTTCTTGATTATAAAGAATTTCAATTCATAAATAGTCGGGGGAAATCGAATTATAGGCATATGAAGTGGTAGAGTACCTCTAGGATACACTTTTGTGTTGAAGCATATGAGTGTAAAATCTAATAGGGTTGTTGATGGTATGAGTAGGTGCAATATTTTTTTGACAAAGAGGAGATTGGAATTTATGGTATTTGAATCCATTAAGGAGTTTTATGTGTAAGATAGAGAATTTTGGGGAGCATGTGAAGCATGCACAATACCCATGAATTTTTATAGGACACTTTGGTTGGTTTATTTTGTGTAAAAATCATATTGTTCAAAGGAAAACAATTATACATCCTAAGAGGATCAATGTAGGATAATTTGGTGAAGAAGCATAGTGGTGGATTGGAAGGTCACTTTGGATTTAGTAAGACATGAGCATAACTAGCAGAAAATTACTTTTGGTTTTAGATGTGTACAATTTTGTACAAAAATGTAGACTATGTCATGTTGGCTAAGAGAATATTTTTGAATGTGGGGTTGTATCAGCATTTTCCCATATGAGAAAAGCCTTGGGAAGACATAAGTATGGATTTTGTTTTGGTTTTTCCTAAGACACAAAGAGGATTTGATTCCATCTATGTTGTGGTGGATAGATATTCACAAATGGCATATTTTATTGCTTGCATGAGGACTAGTGATGTGACTCATATCGCAAGTATTTTCTTCAAATAGATTGTGACTTTGCATGGATTACTACATAATATTATGTCTAATAAGGATAGAAATTTTTTTGTTCATTTTTTACAAAAATTATAGAAGAACTTGAATATGAAGTTTCAATTCAGTTCATCATATCATTTGTAGACTAATGGATAGATAAAAGTTGTGAATATGATTATTGAATATTTACTCGGTGTTTGATGGGAGATATTCTAGGAACATGGGACTTGGAATTATCACAACAAAAATTTTCTTATAACAAATTAGTTAATGAGAGAACATGGAAGACTCCTTTTCAAATGGTATATAGGGTTAAATTGAAAGGAATTGCATAATTAAGAGACTTTCTATGTAAGGAACAAATGAGTACAAAAATAAAGGATTTAGCATAAAACATGGAAGAAGTGCACCAGCAAGCGCACAAATAGTTGGAAGAGATGAATACATAATATAAGTAATAGGTAGATGAGAAGAGAATAGAAGTTGAATATTGAGTTATATATTTTGTCTTAACCCATTTGAAGAATGAAATGTTTCCTAAGGGCACCGATAATGGAGGATTTATATCCAAACCATACATGTCACAATAGTAATAAGGATTCAAACACATTATATAGTAAGTTAGACTAGAAGTAATATATGTTTAGATAAAGTGCGTAAAGAAGTAGAAAGCATAATTAATGCCAAGATAAAGAAAACATGCAACAAGGAGTACAAGGATTATCGGGTCAAATAAAAAGGAAAAAAATGTTGAAGAGAAAACTTGGTTGATTATCGTAGATGTTACAAGACATAGAATTCTAATATCTTGGGTAAGATCTCAAGTTTTCAAAATTACGTGAGGTGTATAATGTAGAATAATCTAGGTTCACATGCTATTTTGTATTAATTAAAAAAATTAGACCAAGTATGTGTTACATTTTGTGTTGTATTGTGTGTTAAGGGTACATTGGGTAAGTTTATAGACACTAAAATTAGGTCACACTCCTCTTTGGTCCCTCGACAAATAAACACCCTTCATCACATTAACCTAGCCATGGCCCCTGTCACTCCACTAATATTAATTTAATTAATCTAATTAAATTAATTCATTATCCTCACCATATTTATTATTTAAATATCTTAATTTAGATAATATCCACACATGCACCTCACCTAGACACCTCATCAAGTCAACTCACCCTAAGACCTATTCTTAGTAAGTTGTCATAACTAACTAAGTCTTACCCAAACCCTAAAAATCAATGCCTACATTCCCTCTAACCACATTCTCACATGCTTACCAGAAGCTTCCAGTCTAATCCACGGGTTAATGACACAAGATCCTAGAAAATCAAGGGGATATGCCTAGTTTAGTAAACCTATGGAATCTCACCTTGACCAACGCCGGTTACCCCTAACCGCCGCCGATTAACCGAAACCACTGTTGATCACATTTTAATTTCCAAAACAACCTTATTTTGGAGGTTGGAAAACATTGGCACATTCCGAGAGACATCCTATCTTCTGAGAATGAGTTTCAACGAGAACATACATGCAAGGAATGAGATCAAGCATTTTCTCATGCACAACCATCTAGCACTCACCCCAAGGAGGATTTGATCCAACCAAGCAAAAAGGAATACACATTCAGCCCATGCGAAGCTTTCCTATGATTGGTGATTATCTACAGTCTTCAATCTCTTACCAGCATCTTCATCCCTCACTCACAAGCATCCAAGACCAGAATCCAAGTAAGTGGAACATTGTATTCCTCTCGTTCATTTTATTTCGTCATTATATTGTCATCCCTTTGTTCTCTTAGCCACCCACAGACCTCCATTAATACTCACCCCTCCATATCCCCATTAAAACCTCGCCAAATCCCACCCAAACCACCTAATACCTCATTCCGACCAACCAAATTCCTTGGTGCAATCACAAAGGAGACCCAAAACTCATTCTATGGCATTCCTAGAATTCCATAGTAACTAGCACCAGTTACACTCAACCACTGTCGGACACCCTTAGCCGGCATCAGTCTCTGTATGTGCCCATACAACCCAGAATAGTGACCTATCCACCTAATTCCACATCACCCTTATTCACTTGTGATCTACCTGAGACCTCTGTCAGACCTACAGGGACCCTGAACCAGTTACTTGACCTTCAGATCTTATTTTAACTTAGCCTGTTAGATTAGATATTTCTTATTGTATTTTGGATGAGATACCCAAATCATTTCAATTATGATAGGATTTATTTTATTACCCGTAATAAATTATTTTAAATAGTGGGTGATAAATTGCCTAAGAAGTACCACACTTCCCGGATCTAGCACACGCTAGGTAGTTCACTGCACATATTGTTTAACTCTTTTGGTGGTCTTGCTTTCCATTACAAGTAGTTCCTCCTAGCCAAAAGGAAGCTCTCACAATCAACTATGGATTCAGAAGTCATATGCACACAACAACCCACCAACCATTTCAATAGGTATTCCTCCTACGCTTGTTATCCTATCTGTTTTGTCAATATTTCAAAGAAACGTCTAAGAATCAGGTGAAACATTTTGGCACGCCTAGTGGGACCCATTTGGGGTTCCTTGCATTTTATTCATTCCTAGGAAAAGTTGTGTGTTTGTTTCCCTTCTGAAAAGCATACACATTAATTTTCTTCCTTGGTAACCCTCTTTTTCTTTCTATTTTCTCTAAAAGAAACCTTTCTTTTGGTGTACTTAAAAAGAATCATTTCTTCTTATTTTTTGCATTTTAGTGAAAGAGCATCCCTCTTCCTATTCATCCATTTGTGTCATCGAACTTCACATTTTGATTTGGGCTTAAAATAAGTGCATTGCATTCTGATTTATTACATTAGCTCACATTAATTGAGGGCAACCTATACGTTGGAAGTCATTCCCAGCTGATGGTTGACAAACAAATCGTAGAAAGCACATCTCTCTCTCTCTTTGAGTCTTACCACATTGCACAAAATTCAAAACAAATACATATTCTTAAACAACATCTTTCCTGGGAATGCCTGTCAATGATCGCACTGATCTAAGGATTGGCAGGTACTCCCCAGCTCGTTGCTCTATTAATTCATACTTCAGAGTGAAGCCTGCCCCCACCATAACATACCTAAAACCTCACCTTTTAGATCTCCTTCTTTGTAGGAAGCCATCCTCACCAAAAATTCTATTCTACAGTTCATGAGTCAGTCCTTAAATAGCATAAGCTAAACAAACATAATAGAAAAGGCACTCTTAGGGTCACATTTTTTAGTGTTTTTTCTTGGCTTGCATTTTGAGGTGAGAGGTCACGCTCTTCATTTATTTTTTGTTTTTCCTCGCACACTCCTCATCATAGTTGGTGTATTCGACTCTTCCGAGTGTGCCTGGACCATATTCTCATCATTCTCAAAATTCGGGTTTGATTCCTCATCAAATTTTAATTCACAACCACTTTTCTTTCATCACTGTTTCAATTCCACAGTGACCGGTGTCGGTCCAATGATGCCGTTGGTTACCCTCGACTATCAATGGTTATACCTAACCAGCGTTGGTTCTAGGTCCTTTTGTTAACCTACCCAAAAGGAAATCTATTCATTTTCTTCCACTTTTCATAGTCCCTATCACTGCTATCATTCCCATTGACGTTATAAAACTCATCAGATTTGGCATACCTGTCAAATTTGGCCTTATACCCTTGTTCTTGACTCACTATCCATTTTCTACAAGTGACTCAAAGACTGGTTACCTGTGTGACCGGTGTCGGTTTACCCTAACCGGAATCGGTTAGCCTATGTCACTTTCCAGCAAACATTTTGTACCTAATCCACTTTTTACCACCTGTTTCACCTGTCCCTACGGTTTTTCTGTGTAACTTACAGAGAACTCACCCAGCATAATCAATACTGGCTCACATGGTGTTGACACGAGGACAAGCAAATGCACTTGTATTCCATGTCAGTTGTCAACCACTCCCACCTAATCCTTCACTACCTTTCATTTTATCACCCGTCATGGATCCTATCTAACCTATCACTATCACTACTAGAGATGAGGAGTTCGCATGACTCCTTGATCAAAACCCCGTCACCTTGCGCTTTATCTTTCCCACTTGTTTACTCAAGATGCCTCAGTCAATTGATATCTGAGCATGCCCGTATCTATCCCCCTGACTCTCACTCCCACTCCTGCGTCAGCCCCGTTTGGCTCCCCGCTACATGCCTCCACCTTACCCCTAGTTTTTTTGTAACTAGGTCCTATACCCGCTATGACTGATGCATATGTTACCTCCATTGCACCGTCACATCCACCATACCTTCAACAACTACCCAAAACACAACCTCATCCACCCCTAATGTCTCGCATATACCCGTAGCTACATTACCACCTCCGGTGTCGGTGACCCCTACCCCTTTTCAGAACGTGGTCCTTTCCATTCCACAATCGTTATCCCCCATTTCCACTAGGGTTACCATGACCCTTCCACCTCCATATATATACTATCAACAACCTCTGTTTCATCTATTATTCACTCTGGGTATGTACCCCCTATTTCACTGTCTTCTTCTCAATCAGCCTACATGGCAGCACCATATAATGAAGTACCACCCTCGTTATATGCCCAAAACCAATCCTTTCACGCTACAGAGGCATCCAATCATCACAACCTAATCAAATTAATGATGGACAAGATGCATATATTGGAGGCATCGGTTTCCGGCTCCCACAACACTCTCACCTATGACAAGATTCACAACAAGCCTATCAACCCATCCATTCCTATTCATCCATACCCCACACATTGGGAGATGCCTAAATTCAACTGTTTCAATAGCAAGGAAGACCCGCAACAACATTTGCGGTTGTTAAAACATGGGTGCTACCTGATCGCTCATGATGATGCTTTACTCCTAAGAACCTTTCCCATGTCTTTGACTGGACCTGCATTAGATTGGTATAGTGGGTTACCTAGACACTCTATATTTTCATTTAATCAGGTAGCCCAAGCCTTCTTGGATCATTTTTCCATCAACATTGTCAAGAATGTTACCATGATCGACCTATACTCCATGCATCCAGTATGAGGATGAATCTATCGCAGATTTTGTCACTCACTGGCGTACCTTGATTAATTAGCTCACCTTCCAACTACCACAAATAGAACTCATCGAGCTCTTCACACGGGATTGACCTAGACATATCTCACTAACCCTGCAGGTTCAAACCTTCGAACATTCGACGAAGCATTCACCATGGCACAAAAGCTAGAGATTCGGGCCATCAAGAGAAGAAAATCCAATTACGTAGTAAAATTTGGCATTCAATTCGAATGATACTTCTTCTTCTTCCAAACCATAGAACAATTATTCAAAGGCTAAGGGCACCGCTAACGCAGTGGTACTCAAAGTCGGTCCAGCTCATCCACAAATCAGGCTACCCCCTCATCTAATCTCTCACCCATCTAGACTTTTCAATTTAGACGAGAACAACAGAAATACACCCCAATTGGGGAGGCCTACTCTTTTGTCTTAGAAAAGCTCATCAAAGCAAGGGCAATCACCCTTTTGCCCATAAAACTACACACTGGTTTTGATCTTACTCACCCCATGCCCGCATGGTATAAAGAACATGACTTCTGTAACTATCATCGAGTAAAGGGTCATAGTGATAGTAATTGCATCACTTTCAAAAACATTATCCAAGAAATGCTCAAGAAAGGTGAGTTAACCATGGATAATCCTAATGCACCTACCAACCAAAACCTACACATCTTCAAGAAACCATTTCCTAATCATGCCCCTTCATCTGATCAAACCGGTGAGGCCTCAACTCATGATACCCATACCCGCGAGGTCCATGCTATTTTTAGTGACACACCTGTTACTTCCCATATTCCATCCATAGAGGAGATTCTAGCCCGCAATCCTCCTTCCACATCAAAACCAACCTCCCCTGTTCCTTCACCCATAGAGGAACACCTTTCACCTCCTTCCTCACCTATGGAGGAGTCTTCTCGCTAACATCGAGACCATTTCACCTTTGGCTTCTCCACTTAGAGAACCGATACCCACAATGCTTCTTCAGTTCACGAAGGATACTTATTTTCCTCCTCCACCCATAGAGGAGCTCCCATCATCTCCTCCACCTATAGAGGAGCACCTATCATCTCCTCCACCTATCATAGACCCAGTTGAGATACCTTTTCCTCTTGGTGAGCATTCTCCATCAGCTACCCAAGATCCTGCAGACCTACTTTCAGCTCTCTTACCCACGAAATCTGAATCTAGCCAATTCTCCATCTCTAAGACACATTTTATGGGAATTGCCATTAGGTCCTCTTCAACTCCACCTACAAACGTGTCATTCTCATGTTTGGCCGATCACTTAGATTATGTGGATAGGGCCTTACTTTGGGGGTGCCTTTTGCTTCCTGTCTCAATGCAGATGCAACTGTCACTTGCTGATACTTCCACTATCTACCCAAAAATATTTCGACCAATTGAACCGAACACAACCACCTCTATCACAACTTCTTCCATGACACCCATCATAGCTCAACATACACCCTTACCCATAACTCAATCTACATCTAAACCCAAACCCACACCTATAGCATCTTCCTCGAATAAACCTATTACCACTTTAGGGGTCACCCCAACCACCAGCCTTACTCATCCACCTATCAAACTGGATTTAGCTACATCCTCTAAAGTCAACACCACACCTACTCGGCACCCAAACAAAGGAACCAAACCCATAGAACTCATACCTTTTTGCGTTAATCACACTGCACCTATCACGTCCGTCTTAGGACCTCAGCCTTCCAAGCATGATTAAGAAACTTCCACCCATAAATAAACCAAAAACACAACTACCCACTCCTTCCTCACAAACCTCTAACCTACCCAAGCACCCGACACGACCTACACCTAACCCAACATGATCTTTACCACCCATACCCCCAAAACTCTCTGTCAACTTCTTCACTACCCCTACACTTCATTCTTTGTCTCTCACACCCCCTGCTTGACCTACATCATATACCTTCGTAGCACCTCTATTATCCCTGTGGGTAACTCGCCCTCTTCCCCCATCTACTTTTCCTTCCAGATCTCGTACACCCATATCACCTTTACCCAAGAAGGTGCAACACAAAAACAAAAATCTACAACCCTCCAATAAGGTAGTCAAAGCAACCATACACCCTCCTGCCCATTCATCTACCATACCCCTACCCAAACAAACATGACCAACACCCAATACTACTCCAACACCCAAAACCATGGCTCAACCCACTCCCCCTCCGGCAAGGACCGTTCCTCAACAATCAGTTGTACCTACACCCAAACCCACTTTCACCTCTCATTACGACCCACTAGTGGGGTCCTATGCCAAAATTTTAACCAACCCTCTTATGGAGACTTACGTTATAATATTACCACCACTCAGCCCATAAAACCCCCTCAAACCAAAGCCAAATGGGTTTGATGACACTAAAATTTGTGCCTACCATCGTGTGCCAAGGAACGATGTGGAGGCTGTAAGGCCTTAAAACCGTTCTTATCTAGTTGTGTCCTCCAAAAGCTAACTTTGACAATGATGAGCTTCTTGATGAGGACCTTACCTCATGACACCCGTTCCCACATTGTCCACTCGACAACCACAACTTCCACCCCAACAGCTCCTAGAAACACCCCCAATATTTGAAATTAAAATGGTTCACATTAGAGAACTTGCCACACCATCACCCAAATGTCATTGTGCTCAACTCACCTCACAGGGTTTTTCTCCTCCAGTAGGTTTTTGTCTGTCATGTCGTTATACCACTCATCCTACACCTTCTCTGTTTGCCAACTCCCCTCAAATCAACATGATACACGTTACTACCCATGCTCAGAAGGATAAAGGTAAAGAAAAGGTGACTGACCCACCAACCAATCCTATACCCAACATACCATTTGCACCCATACCTAAAATCACTATCTGTGGCCCCACATACCCCATTTCTAATGGAGTCACACATCGCACCATGCTCAAACAATTACACCAATCTCCCCTCAAAATGTCCTTATATGACCTCATCCAAACATCGGAATCTCATTGTCAAGCTCTCATGGAGGTTCTTCAATCTATTGAGGTTTTACCCAATGACCCTACACCCGTAGCCTCCATTATCACACCCCATCATGTAGCCTCTCTCACCAAATTACCACCTTTATCCACACCACACTCTACTCACCAAGTAGCCTCCCTTAGCTTCTCAGAGGAAGAGATTGCACCACACCAAAATAATGACCTAGACCTAGCCCTCTTCATCTCTATCCACATTGATGACATATGGGTGTGACGTGTGATGATTGATGGGGGTGCTAGCATTAACATCATTTCATCCCATGCATTTTCTCAAATGTGCATACCTAACAATTGCATGCATAAACATCTTGTCATGTTGCGTTCATTTAATGATGCTATCACCTCTACATTAGGCACTCATCATCCTCCACATTCGCGTGGGCCCCCGCACTATTCCATAATTATTATATGTTTTTGAGGGGTATTTTCAATATAACTTGTTGTTTGGAAAACCCTAGATTTGTGCCATGGGGTGTGTTCCTTCCACTTTGCATCATTGTGTAAAGTTTGAGCATGAAGGACATACCTATACTATCCCAGCTGATCCATCACCTTTTAAAACATGCAAGATGCTTTACCAACTCAATGATGTGCTCATACCCGTTAAGGTGTCTACCTCCGTGACCACCACCGCTTCACCTACACCTTCGCTTACCATTGCAGTCACTACCTCAACCACACATACCTCCTCCATTCCTACCGCTGCCACAACCTCCACGGCTGACCCATCAGCCTCCCAATCTATTAACTCCACCTCCGCATCAACCTCTAACACATCATCCATTCTAGCTACCTACATACCAACCACTAATCCCTTAGAAGGTGTTTTTCAACACCTCATTCTGCAGGAGTACCGCATATATAACGTCAACACATTTCTTACTACACAAGAGTATGGGAGTCTTCATCAACATCCTTGCTATGATCACCGCATAGGAGAGTGCCTCCTTTATGGTCCTCCTCACCTTCGTACCAGTCTCACCTATGGGGGACTTGATACTACCACTTACACACCCGAACCACCATCATAAACCCACCCATTTTCCACTGACTTCTAGTCTCTCACCAATCGTCGTTTTTCCCACACCTTCCTACACCAATGTGCATGGAAGGGTTTTAGTTTTTTCTTTTACGAGCAAGGCCACCATACCATTATTCCATGTACCACCTGCAAACATAATGACCATAGTGGTATTGGCTTTCCTGAACCACCTACCAAACATGCTCGTATTGAACTCATCAAGGACATCAACCCTTCTCCACCCTCTTCACCTGCTCCACCTTCATCACCACCTTCACCAATGGAGTCGATGGATCCTGAATCTATCCCTCCTAACATTTTTTCATAAACACCATTTCATTGGGGCCTTTGACTTATCAACGCGAGGGCGAGGCTCCTTCCTCTCTTCCCTTCTTGTATCTTGAAATGATCGATGACGATACACCTTCAATTAACATCATTCAATGTCAGGATGATGAATCTATACTCACCTACCTTGGTGCATAAGACTCATATATTCATCGGTCGTTACCCTCTAAGACATAAATCATGTTGAATGAATCGACTATAAAAATCAATATTCATACACAGGATGACCCACACATCCTAAAGATCAGCCAATCTTTACATGTTTGAAGTAAAACCATCACTTCTTTTTTCAAATATCATAACCATGCTTTTTCTTGGTCTTATGCAGACATGCAGTATTGACCCCACCATAGTGGTCCACAATATTGTAACCATTCCCGATGCCAAACCCATCAAACAAAAACTAAGGAAAATGCACCCTCGCATTTCCCTTCTTGTCAAAGAAGAACTTTAGCACCTTCTTTCTATTTCCTTCATATTACCCATTGATTATCCTCATTGGATTTCTAACATTGTCCCTATCACTAAGCAGGGGACTCCACATTTACACTGACTTTCATGACCTCAACCTAGCCTGCCCAAAAGATGACTTCCCCTTACCTGGTATTGATCAACTAGTTAATCTTACCGCTAGTGACGATATGTTATCACTCATGGATGGCTTCTCAGGTTATAACCAAATCTTACTTGCCCTGAAGATCAACACAATACCTCATTCATCACTCCTTGGGGGACCTTCTGCTATCGAGTCATGCCTTTTGGCCTTAAAAACACTGGTGCCACATATCAATGGGCTATGACTTACATCTTCCATGATATCATGCATCGCATATTGGAAGATTATGTGGATCTCTGGCCAAATCTAAGTGCCACTCCGAGCACCTTGTCATCCTAAAAACCATTTTTGACCGTCTCATTAAATATTGCATTCACCTTCAGCCTAAGAAGTGTGTCTTCGCGGTTCTCTCAAGAAAGCTCTTGGGATTTATCATTTCCTTACGTGGTATAGAAGTTGACCCTGCTAAAGTCAAGGCCATTCTGGAAATTCCTCCGCCCACTAACCTTAAACAACTCCGTAGCCTGTAAGGTAAATTACAATCTATTCACCATTTCATTTCACAATTATTTGATCGGTGCTAACCATTTCATCATCTACTCAAGAAGGATGTCTCCTTTAAATGGGATGATGACTGCCACAAAGCTTTTGAGGCCCTAAAAATACCTCCTCCAACCACCCATACTCATTCCACCTAAAGATGATCAACCTTTCTACCTATACATCTCAGCTACCGATCACTCCTTGGGAGCCATGCTCGCTCATCTCGATGAACAACATAGGGAGTAGGTGGTTTATTACATAAGCCTTACTCTTTTGGACTATGAAACCTAATACACCCATCCGAAAAAAATTCTTAGCCTTAGTTTTCGTTGCCACTAAACTCTGTCATTACCTACTCAATCACAAAACCTATGTTATGACCAACACCAACCCCTTACACTTCATGTATGCCAAACCGTATCAAAATTAGTGTTATCCTCATTCCTCTTGATGGTGAACCCATGCCTTTGTCTTTCAAACTAGATTTTTATTATACAAATAATATCTCCAAATACGAAGCACTCGTATTAGGTCTTCAAGCCACCTATGCCCTAGATGTCAAATCAATCAACATCTTTGGTGATTCTCAATTGGTCGTAAACCAAGTTAATGGTATATACCAATGTCGTAATGAGATACTTCAAAAGTATAAACATCATGTGGACATACTTTTGACCACCTTTGACCGTTACACCCTTCAAACCGTCCCACGTTCAACCAACAAATTTACAGATACCATGGCCTACTTGGCTTCCCAAATACCTGCTTCGCCCACCGATTCTAAAATATTTGTCACCATACAACGACTCCAATCACCTTCTTATTTACCACATGAAGTTTACTCTATCGGAACTACTACCCTAGACCGAGTGACCTTTGGTACAAACAATACTCTAACTATCTTTCTCTCTCCATCTTACCTCTTGATCTCACCCGTAATGGACAACGCACCTTCCTTAAAAAGGTCTCTCATTATGTCATCATGGGGGCCTCCTCTATAAGCATAGCTTTGATGGTATTCTCTTACGATGCCTCACAAGTTCTGAAATTCCTTATACCATTAAGGAAGTTCATGATGGCATATGTGGAGGTCACTTCAGTGGCCTTGTTGTTGCTAAACGTATTCTTCGCCTAGGCTATTACTAGCTAACCCTTAACTATGATTGTTGTGACTACGTCAAACGTTGTGTAAAATTCCAACAACATGCCAATCTTCATCATACACCCAGTCACGCCTTACAAGTCACCCGTGACCTTTGGCCCTTATCTCAATGGGGTTTGGATCTTGTCGGAGAGATCAACCCCCATTCTTCCCAATGACATCAATGGATCATCACTGCTACCGAATACTATACAAAATGGGTTGAAGCCATACCACTCATCTCCACGAAAGCTGAGAAAATATGTGAGTTCATAAATCATCACATCATTTTTTATTTTGGTGTTCCTCATCGCCTCATCACTGATAATGGAAAACAATTCAAAAACAAAACATTGCAAAAAATTTGCAACGCCTTTGGCATTCAGCTAAGTTTCTCATCACCTTATTACCCATAGACCAATGGCCAAGCCGAATCCACTAACAAAACCTTAAACAAAATTCTCATGAAATTGGTTAATGATACTGGGAAGGATTGGCATATGCACATTCCTTTTTCCCTATGGGCATACCGCACTAGTATTCACACTTCCACTATTGCCACACCATTTTCTCTGGTCTATGGTCTGAGGCTATTCTACCTCTCAAAGTCTAGATTCCCTCACTCCACATTTCTCTCCATGACATGTTTAATAATGATGAATTTCATCAAGACTTTTTAGCACAACTAGAGTTATTAGATGAACATCATCTTAATGATCTTGAACGCTTTTAAGTTTACCAAAAACATATCAAATGTGCCTACGACAAACGTGTCCATGAATGAACCTTCCAAGTTGGTGATCTCATCCTAAAAGAAAATCAACATGTAACCAAAGCTGAAAAAAGTAAATGAGGTAAATTTGCTCCTAATTGGCTTGGACCATACAGCGTGACTCATACTTATGGATCATGTGCTTATCGTTTATCTTCACTTAATGGTAAACCCGAACCTGAGCTCCTTAATGCCTTGCATCTTCAACCATTCTATTGTTGACCTTTTAGTCCTACCTCACCTTTTGTCACTTTCCATGCTCGTCCCTTGAGTGCTCGTATCTTCTCTTGAATATGTGTACCATGGCACTACACATAGCATGATTCTCATGGATACTTTTTGTCTACCTTTAGATGAGATCCCATGGTTGTTTCACCCTAATTTTCAAACAAGAATCTTATTCTTCACCTTGGTCTTGTCCATGACTTCAAAGCCCTCACATGGGACCCAACTCCTTGAGTCAAACTTCTAATATAAAATATGACTCCCTCAAAAGGACATCTTCCTCTCGACAACCGTTGTTATAAATAGACTACTCCCTCGAAGGACAAAGCTATGTAAAGCCCTTAAAAAAAGTGAGAGAATTTGAAGCTTCCCACATTGATCAGCTTCACGAAGACCTCAAGGAGTTAAATTCCTCATCCCATATAGACTTCCCACATCGATCAGTCTATCTCAAATACAAGTCAACACAGAAAACTTTTTAGTCATGGACTTGCCCATTGTGACCTTGGATCTCTTACCCGAAGAGCATGCTACCTCATGCCACATAAAAAATTAACCACCTTTCACCCTTCTCACCATTCCCACTCCCATTTCCTACCACCTCAAGGGACCTCTTGGAAACCAAGACATTTGGTGATCATGTGACTACTTTTCACCTTAGAACAATCAATCATGCAATGTCTTTAGGGTCTTACATTCATCACCTCCTCCAAGGTATGATCTACTCGGTATGATCCTAACCAATCAGGTGGCTTTATTGCCCCTCTTATCTTTTGACCATCTTTATTTACGTTTTGATTACCTTATACAAGATTTGGTCCTCGACACTTACCTTTGGGGTATTCTTCTTCTTTTGCCACAATTGACATCACCTATATCAATTTTTCCTATAACCCACCCACACCTAACAAACCTAAACCCACAACATACCTAAAACCTACTAGCTCATTTTCATACCTCATCCTATTCTTCCCTAGCTCATGGGAGAACTACATCGACCTGAGGTCCTTTTTCATTGGGACTATGTAGGTAGCACTCTGAGGGCATGGGGCCCTTGGAGGTTAGCTCAGCCACTCTCTACCCTAAACAATTCATCTTTCATCTTCCTCACATTACATCATACCCTACTTAGTTTCCCTTTTATATCCAACTTTGAAAATTAAACCACATATATAACAAGTTGCTTCATATTTTTATCCTCATCACAACATACATTTATTATGACTACCATTTCTCTACCATCATCATGCATGTATTATACCATATCTCACATATGACCCATATATTTATTTCACAAAATAATGAATCACAACTTCAACTACTTTAAACACAACCATGCCTAAACAAACCTAACTCGATCCATGCCTATGACCTAACTCAACCATGCCTAAAACATAACCTGATTTGATCCATGCCTATGACCTGACTCAATCCATGCCTAAACCAAACCTGACTTCATCATTCCTAACTAACCTAATTTCCATCCATATCAAAACAATAAATTGAAACCCTCATAAAAACATCAAAAATCAAGAATCTCATGTATCTCATCGTCTAAAATAGTGTGTGTATCTTAATACAACATACTTGGATGTCCCATCATGTCCATCATCTCAAAATCATTGGCACACAGGCTGATACTCAATACAAAATGTCACCGCACACAAAGCTAGTCTCATGTACAATAAAATAATGAACCAATATAAAATATCTTCAGCGCGTAGGCTGGTATATACTCAAAATATAAAAAACCTCTCATACATCCTCATTAACTTTGGCACACAAAGCTAGTATGAGATCAAAATATAACTATCTCTTGGCATGCAGCGGTATATATCCTAAAATGACTATCATACATCAAATATCAAAATCCCCTATTAGGCATCTCAACGGATATCCTCCATCTCTGTATCACCTATACCCTCTACCTCCTCGACAACTATCTCGGTGACCTACTAACATCTCCCCATCCATCATAGGTGGTGGTTGAGTCCCTGCTGGCACCTCACCTAGAGCTGGTCTCCATACGCTGGTGGCCTCCCCGATCTAGCTCGATGGCCCCCCGTGCTCTCTACACTGTGAGTGCAGGATTTAGTCCTCTCACTCGACACTTGCTCTACTGGTACTCTCTATAGGATAGGAAGTCTATCCTATCCGCCATCAATCGGTCCTGGTAGTATCTGGCCTCACCTAGGGCATCCTCTAACCTGGATATAGGCACGGTCCGTGGTGGTCCCATAGGTCTCGGCCCTCGTACTGCCCCTGTGGGACCCTATCTCGCTCCTACCTATGAATCGGGACCCGTTCCTCGGTGCCTATGGTGGTACCCCGCCTCGTGCTCGTATCTAGGCTCGCAAAGCCCTAATCTATGCTTGGGATGTGGCCAATCGTCCCTACAAACCTACCACCTATTCCTGTAAGGCCGCCACCTGACCATCGTCCCCCTCTCCATCTCCATCCCCACCACCAACCATCTTGGTCTACAGATTGGCCACCTGTACATGTATCTCTACTACCTCTACCTCTTAGCTCGCCAATTATGTTTGTACCATACCTAACTAGGTAATCAGAGTAGTCACCTGCCTCTGTAGGGCATCTCTCTACACGGTGATGGTGGCTAGATCCAGACTTCCCGGTCCTGGGTGGTATGGCTTGTAAATGCACAGACCACCACTATTTATACTTGTCTATAACCCCAACATCATCTATCTTCCAATCCACTACCTATTCCTCCTACCATGTGGGCAATGTAGGTTGTGGTAGAGGTAAGGGCCTCTCCATGTCGTCTCTTCTATACTACGGGAAGGCCCGAGATACATCTTGTAATAGCCCGAACTTCCACCTAACTCTATCTACTGGGATCATCTTGTGCTCCCCATCACAGTGACCCTGTATCCATCTCAAAAGCTAGAGCTCAGCTAGCTCCTCATACATATGCCTATATGAGGGGAATCCCACATATGGCCTCCATATAATGTCCACTTCGGATAACCCTCCAATAATCGCGGAAATAGGCCACATCATGTGTGGGCTGTCATATCTCCACTCTCCAATAGCAGGCACCCATCGCCTATACCCCACTTGCACAAATCTCAATGGGAATGCATCTAATCGGGGCATACCTACTAGCCACACACAAGCTATGTGCTCATAAGCCTAGTAGTGTAGTCGGAAGGTACATCATAGGCTAAACTGCGCATGTACCCGCCCATATGCCCATAACTCTCTATACAATTTGCACCAGAATTTTGGCGCCGGGAAAATAGGTATCATCTATCATCATGTCGTGGAGTACCCCATCAACGATCGATGAAAATTTCCACCCTCTACATCCGGCGGCAAAGCAAAGACAATGCCTCCATCAAAAGAACCACTAGCCTTGTCTCTCTGCGGACGGGCTAGGTACATCTCTCCATATCAAATATAGCACTATGGAATGTCAGCTCGGCCATCCCCTCACCAAACACCGTCAACATCAGCTCCTCCGAGGCCTCGGAGGAGATAAAGTAGACATGTGTACCCAATATGGGTAGTTGTAGAATCCACGAACACATCCTCCGGGGTGACCGGTGATCTCACCCATCAATAGGTGGAACGTATTGGTCACGGAATCCCATCTATCGATGAGCTCAACCATCAAACTAGGCTGCCGGACTACATGCTGATAGCATTAGACTCCACTCAAGCCCACCACCTCCACATGTTGTAGCTCCTCGGGGTTGCTACACTACACACTATCACAAGTAGGGCGGAACCCTGTCCCGCATACGTAGTTGATCTCTCCCTACATCCAATATAAAAATACATTAATCTAAATTTATCACACCCACATTTTCCCCTATAATTTTCCAACAACCTAATTTACCCCTACCCATCTTAATCACCCAACCTATGGCACCTTTGGCCCCTTATCCCCAAAACCCAACCGGTGTCGGTTCCCTTTCACCGATCCTAGTCACCCCTTAACTAGCATCGATCACCTATTTCGTAGTGATCGATACCAATTACACACTACCGATGCCGGCCACACTTGATCAACGCGATCACTATCGTGGGAAAAACCCCACGATCCCCAAACGCCCTTTTTCTCAAAAACTTCCCCTGGTGCCCCTTTTACCCACCTAAAATTACCTAAAACTCCCTTGCACCTCATCCCATCCCCTCCTCTCCCATTTATTGCCCCCATTCCTATTTTACCCACTTTTCCCCACATTCCCAAATTTAATTTTTTTCCCCACCCAAAACAAACCAATCATCTAATCTATCTAACCAAATACAACTAACGTTGGATGCTTACATCGTCATGCATCTGTCTGTCTCGGTGGCACGTCTAGCACTGTGATCTTGGTGGCCCACCCGATCCCTCTCCGACCTCTGCCATCACTAAATCTCCACCCACATCTCTAACAAATCAAATCACATGCATCGATCCTATGGACCCGCCTCTCACCAACCAATCACCCACCATTCACACCGCCAACTCAATGCTTCATTTCGTCCAGACACTTTTCTCTCTTTTCTCTCTCTTTTTTCATTTTCTCAATTCGCTAAATGAAAAATGAATAACAAAATATATGGATTTTTTTATATAACAAACCCAACCTAACCAACGTCGGTTCACCTTCACATGCATCGGTCTCATGCCTTACCTTACCATAGTCAATTTCCTATATCTTGGCGTCGGTTACCCTTAAGCGGCATCGGTCATCAATCTTGCACAAAACCCACCATTTTACCCTATTACCCCGCCTATCCCTCCTTTTTTCCACACCTACCCTTTACCCTACTCATTTACCCCACCTCACCTTTACCCAACCCATTTACCTCACCTTTCCTGACCTCATCATTTACTACCTCCCTTTGTCCTCCTTTGGGGACTCTTTATTTTCCTCATTCCTCGGCCTTACCTCGTGCCATGACCTAGATTTTTGGCCCTGGACCATCGCTAGTGACCTTTGACCTCATGTGTTTGTTATACCTTGCGGCACTGTTACCTATGTTGTTGACCTAATGACCTTACCTAGCCTATTTCTATGACCGTTTATCCTAACCCTACCTTTGGTGTACCAAAACATACCTAAACGTTCTTGCACCTAACCTACGTCGTGTTTCCTGACCATATCCTATACCTTGGATACCATAATCACTTCAACCTTGTTTGGATAAACCTATCGACCTTAGACAATGTAGAGTTTGACTGCTCTTCAACCCGGTAGCGTGTTGTAGTTTATACATGTGCGTGCGTTTGACTGTTACTACCTTTGACCCTGACCCATAACCTAGATTACTCGAGTATACCTTTAACCCTTTTTCCCCATTCCCCACCTTCCCTTTCTCACATTTACCTTTTATCAAACCACTCACCGATTCTACCTTCTGCCTCATCAATTCCTGGTTTGAGGGGGATCACCTTCACCCACACATGGGGAAACCACATCTTATTTTTGTTAGCATCGCTTACCAATACAAGCTATGTAACAAAAAGGGGAAAAATGTAGACACTAAAATTAGGTCACACTCCCCTTTGGTCCCTCGATAAATAAACACCCTTCATCACATTAACCTAGCCATGACCCCCTTCACTCCACTAATATTAATTTAATTAATCTAATTAAATTAATTCATTATCCTCACCATATTTATTATTTAAATATCTTAATTTAGATAATATCCACACATGCACCTCACCTAGACACCTCATCAAGCCAACTCACCCTAAGACCTATTCTTAGCAAGTTGTCATAACTAACTAAGTCTTACCCAAACCCTAAAAATCAATGCCTACATTCCCACATGCTTACCAGAAGCTTCCAATCTAATCCACAGGTTAACGACACAAGATCCCAGAAAATCAAGGGGATCTACCTAGTTTAGTAAACCTAGGGAATCCCACCTTGCTCGATGTCGGTTACCCCTAACCGTCACTGGTTAAGCTAAAACCAGTGTCGGTCACCTTTTAATCCCCAAAACAACCTTATTTTGGAGGTTAGAAAACATTAGCACATTCCTGAGAGACATTGCATCTTCCGAGAATGAGTTTCAGCAAGAACACACATACAAGGAAGGAGATCAAGCATTTTCTCCTACACAACCATCCAACACTCACCCCAGTAAGGATTTGATCCAACCAAGAAAAAAGGAATACACATTCAGCCCATGCAGAAGCTTTCCTATGATTGGTGATTATCTGCAGTCTTCAATCTCTTACCAGCATCTTCATCCCTCACTCACAAGCATCCAGGACCAGAATCCAAGTAAGTGGAATGTTGTATTCCTCTTGTTCATTTCATTTCGTCATTATATTATCATCCCTTTGTTCTCTTAGCCACCCACAGACCTCCATTAATACTCACCCCTCCATATCCCCATTAAAACCTCACCAAATCCCACCCAAACCACCTAATACCTCATTTCGACCAACCAAAGTCCTTGGTGTAATCACAAAGGAGACCCAAAACTCATTATGTGGCATTCCCAGAATTCCACAGTAACCGGCACCGATTACACCCAACCATCGTCGATCACCCTTAACCGGCATCAATCTTTGTATGTGCCCATACAACCTAGAATAGTGACCTATCCACCTAATTCCACATCACCCTTATTCACTTGTGATCTACCTGAGACCTCTGTCAAACCTGTAGGGACCCAGAACTAGTTACTTGACCTTTAGATCTTATTTTAACTTAGCCTATTAGATTAGATATTTCTTATTGTATTTTGGATGAGATACCAAAATCATTTCAATTACGATAGGATTTATTTTATTACCCACATTAAATTGTTTTAAACAATGGACTGACAGCCCTCAGGAAGTACTACACTTCCCGGATCTAGCACACACTAGGCAGTTCACTGCACATATTGTTTAACTCTTTTTGGTGGTCTTGCTTTCCATTACAAGTAGTTCCTCCTAGCCAAAAGGAAGCTCTCACAATCAGCTGTGGATTCAGAAGTCATATGTGCGCAACAACCCAACAACCAACATTTCAACAGGTATTCTTCCTATGCCCGTTAAACTATCTCTGTTTCATCTATATTTCAAAGAAATGTCTAAGAATCAGTGAATTAAAGACACGTAAGTCTATTTCTCAATTTAAAATCTATTTCACAATAGTGAAACCCCATAAGTCACACAACTCTTTGGAGACCTCACAATCATTTATGGAAGCTACAGAACACTAATGAAGTTGGAAAGGTTTTTTGAAGCTACAAAACAATACAGAATGCATGGAATCCTAAAAGAATCTGTAAATTATTTTTTGTCTAAAATTACACCCCTGTAATATTGAACAACTCATCAAAGATGGACTTAACCATATTTAGTTCAAGAGAATCTATGAGGCACCGATTTAGTCATCTTCATAATCGAGGAACCAAGTGCTCTACGAGTTCTACTAATTTTTGGAACAAAGGAATGATCGATGCGGGACTTACGTGAATTTTTGAAATATTATTTCTTCACAAAAATTTGGACCTTCGCAGCACTAAGGAGGAATTCTCTTATGGATTGAATTCATGATATAGCACCGCAAAGTTGTATACCCACGTAAAGTTGAATAAATTGGCTAAGAACAGAATCCGTGGAGCAAGGAAATGTGGGTAAGTAGTTATTTTTTAGGACTTAGTAAAATATGGTGTTCTATGGAGTTGGTCAATTCTAGGAAACAAAGGATGGGTTCCACTTAGGAGAGTTCGTGATGCACGAAGAACATGTTTATAGAGTTGTGTGGTAATGAAGCGAAGTTATGAGAAACTAAGTTTGAAATTTTTGGAACACCTACTTAGTTTTTGTGGATTTTCCAATATTGTAGTACTTCACAGATGTTAAAGGCCGCGGAACAAAGAAAAAGGGTCTCCAAGTCAAATGTCATGAATCAAATAATTAAACCTTTTTATTACTACAAATAATTCCCATGCATCAAAGCAAGTATTAAAAAATCCACGATATAAGCCTTAGGATAAGACGGTAGTCTTCCATTGGTTTCGAGCACAAATGAAAGGCTACAGAGGTCTTAACAAAATAAAATGTCACGGAAGGCCTTAGACCCGAGCTTGTTTCCAAACTAGAATACCAAGAACCCCAACCACCAAAATTTAATGAAGTGTGGCATCCTCCTCCATGCTTTGATGATGTGTAATAGAATCAAGGTACCATGTTGTGGTTATTGGCTCTCTTCTAATGGCTCCCATACCTATACTACAAGTTAACTCTACAATAAATCAAGTCACCCATACTTGTCCAACATGATTTGAGAAGGTTGGTACTCCAGCATGGCATTCCTTTCTTCTTTCTTCTCTTTCTCTTCTCCCTTCCATGAATGGTATAAATGTAAGTGTTTTGCACATTGTAAGGGTTCTTCTCCCATATTTCTTCCTTAGAAATTTTTGGGCTCTTCTCTGTGAAACTTGAAATTTCATGCATTCGACCTCTGTAACTTGTAAAAGGATATTTTCTTGCCTCAGATTTACATGTAAACTATAAATGATTTATTAATGCAAGTTTGGTTTCTCTCTTTCCTTCAAATACTTTGTATTTGGCATGAATATCTCTACCCTCTTGCATATTTTATATTCTTTTACCTATTTACATCAAAACTATGTGCATCTTCATGATCTTCCTCTCTACAAACTTACATTTGTGTCACTAGGAATAGGAGGAGTTCCACCTTCATTCTAGTGTTATCATCACCCCTTTCATCTTATTTTTCTTATTTCTTGCCTCTCTCTCCTTGGTCTCTTGGAAATGTTAGTGTAGGATTAATTGTAGGATTAGTTTTAGCTTTAGATTAGGTTGTGTTCTGCGGGTTTTTACTAATCCACATACAAGAGGAAGTCAACCTTCTCCAAAGGTATGTTTCAAGCTACAAGTCCCACACTTGAAGACAGTCCCATGTTGCCTCAAAATTTTGAATCTTCTGTGATTTAGAGTAGGGTGCAATTTTGAGCTCCAACAGTACTATCTAAATTTTTGAAAGACTACAATTTTTTAGAACATATGAAGTATTGAAGGATATTTTTGAAGCCATGAAAGTTTTGAAGAAGCTAAGTGGTTCTCTTGTGGGTCCCTTGGGCCTTAACTTCTAATGTTCCTTAATTTTAGGATTTTTTCACTAAGTTCAATGTCACATTGGGTGGGTGTAAAAATATGATGCATAATCCTAGATGTAGGAAATAAATGTAATAATAATGTTTTATATTATTATTATCTATATACATTATAATTTGAATAGTCATCTTGAAGATGAACTGGGTTGTTTCATAATGATAAATACACACTTTTTATTACATTTTCTAGTGAATGAGAATTGGGTTTCACTCTTCCATTTCTTATCCTTATATTGGTATTAGAGCACTAGGAAAATATCCAATAAAATTAAATATATTAATAGAAAAATTACTTTTTGCATTTTATAGTATCTATTTAAAACCCTTGAGTTCAATTCTCATTCCATAAACTTGATTTTTCACAAATTCATTGCCTTGGTTGATGACAACTCTAAAACTATAGAAGGGAACAAGTTATCACATCGTAGTACCTTTTGCAGAAGATTGTATTTCAAAACTTTCTAAAGATAAATATGTTTTGGAAAAACATTTTTAAAGAAAATCAAGACATAATGAGGAGCTTCCTATCAAGAAAATGAGGTGCCAAATACACATAAAATTTTCCAAAATGGGAAACATAACATTAGTTTAACAACTACCCCGATGGATTAAGGGGGCATGTATCAATGTTCTACATAATCCTAGGTGTAGGCAATAAATGTAATAATAATATTTTATATTATTATTACCTAGATACATTATAAGTTTAACATTCATCTTGAGGATGAACTGGACAATCATTTCATGTTGATAAATATGTACTTTCCATCACATTTTCTAGTGAATGAGAGTTAGGTTTCACTCTTCCATTTTCATTTCATTTTTATAATTTGTTTCCTAGCCTTATATTGGCATCATTGTATGCATATATAAAAAAGGTCAATTTCCTTAGGAGAGCTAATCTAAGTTTGGAAAAGTGATGCAAGATTAGATCTCAAAGTAATGCAAGCTTAAAGCTTAGATTAAAGTAGTGAATGTGTAATTAGGTTGACTATAATGAATTCATCCTTTCATTATTTGTGTGTGTGTTAATACTCAAAGTGGTTGAATAAAACTTCTTGTTGTGATTTTATTGTTCAATTCAAATATGTATTTATCCATATATCCTTATATGTTTTATTAGGTTTTTTTGGTCTAAGGAATCTCTTCATTGATCACCTCATCTTGCATCAATGTGACTTCACAAAATAACCAAACACAATTTCCCACTTGATCCTTCCATATTCATGTTATGCATTTATTAATGATATGTGTTAAGGACCACCACCAAGTTCCCATTTTTTTACAATTGTGGAGTTGGTATTAAATAGTAATTCTTGACACTAAACATTAGAGTAATTCATTCCAAAATATCATTCAATTCCAAAGATAAAACTCAAATCGTTATCCAAATTCACCCCTGTGGTTGATTTGATAACATACATCGAATTCTCAAGTCCCGGTGCAAATGGATGGATTCAGGGAAAAAATCATGTTTCTAGGGTCCCCTCAAAAAAATTTCTAACTCTCCTGTCCAGGTTGAAAAGAGAAAGTTCTGAGAAAAGGTGAAAAATAGCGGCAAAAAAAAGCTTGGAACAAGAAAAATCGTGAAAATTGGCTAAGTCCTAGTCCTCGCGAAAGTTGGAACAATTGGGACATCGAGGCGCGGATCGACAAAAAGCCTCCAGGCAGCCCGCGAAGCAAAGGGACATTTGGGACGTGAAGACGTGAAGGGCGCAAACCACCCGGTTCGGCCGAAAAGGAGAACTTTCGCACTAAGCATTTGGGACATCTGGGCCGCGAGGACGTGAAAAGGCGAAGCGGCCGAGAGCAAAGGAAGCCCATTTCGGGTGGTTCGGAAGAATTTGTCCCAGACAGTCCGGGACAGTTGGAACAAATGGATGCGAACGGCGTGAACCAGCCGGTTCGGCCGAAACGGGGAACTTCAGCACTGGGACAGTTGGGACAAAGGGACGCGTGGGACGCGGATAGCCAAAGGAGACGAAATCCAATCAAGCAACTCCACGTGTCATCGGCCGAATGAGGGACAAGGAAGCCCATTTCAGGCGGATCGGAAGTTTTTGTCCCAAACAGTTTGGGACATCTAGGAAAAATGTACGCGAAGGACGTGAAAATATGGCAGGCCCGAGAACTAATCAAATCACGACACGTGTCACACGGAGAAAGTCCAAAAGTCAAAGGGTGAGGTTTCAAGACCGACCCAAGCCAATGAAAAGAGGACACGTGTCAATGAAGCGGCGGAAAACCGCGGGATAGGGAAGGAGAGATAATTACACATCTAATCAGCGCTTGACACGTGTCGTCCAAGTAGCAGAGCGCAGGAAAAAAATTTAAAATCCGTTTTGGCCTGTTTCGTGCCCTAAATCTTCAGATCGTCATATATTTCGATCCAGAGCTCGGATTTGCACGTTATTTATATCAACGGAAATCTATTGAAATTCTCTACATGATTCCGGGGTCAGCCTTGCATTTTGGTTCAGTTTGGAGAGAGAAAATTGAGAAAATGTCTCTGACACGTGGTAATGCCAGAAGTGACGCTTCAACAACCAGCTTTAATGCAGTGAGATAGTTCGCCATTCATTAGAAACGACTGCCGTTTGCCAGGATCCACCGCTTCTGCCATAATGAGATGATTTAAAATATGACCTAGAAGTGGTTGGGGCAGATTCTGAATTTCCTCTCTTTTCCCTCTCTCATTCTTCCTATATATTGTAAAGAGGGGCTTCTTTCAAAAGGTCGAACATTTTCTGTTTTGCTCCTCCCTTCTTCTCCTATCAGGTGAATTTGTGGAGTTCGAACCTCTCATTTGAACTGTAATATGACTCTGCCTCTTGGCATTTTGTAGTGTATTGTATCAATCTTTGGAGCAAGTAATACATGTCTGTGGATGATTCTCAACCCTCTTTGTGTTCATTTTGCATCCTCCTGGTCTTTCACTGCAAGTTTTGTTATCTGTGCATGATCTTATATCACATTTGAATGGTCTGTGTTTACTGGCAAGATAGGTGTTCTTCATTCCTCGGTGCATCACCTCTATTAGCTTAGATTTATTTTTATGCATCTTCTTACCCTGTCTCCTTGGCAGATTAGATTAGGTTTTGAGTAAAACCTCTACATTTTCGTGTGCATCTGAACAGAGGAATAGGAACCGCCTTCTCTCGGAGAGTCCTTTCTCACTTTTCAATTCCACACTTGGAGAAAGGATTCAATGTTATGCAATCACTTTGGATGATAGTATGGTCAACATAGAAACGACCAGCATCCAAGGGTGCTGTGATTTTGTACTAACAGTTTTGGCATGCCCGGTGGGAGTTAGAGGTCTCATTTTTATTGTAGCAGGGTTGATGTGCATCTGCTACATTTTTCTTGCTTAAAAAGAGCTATTATTTGCATATCTGGCGACTCCAAGGGGAAGAATCAACTGGTTCCAAGCTCAGGCCTAAAAACTCATGAGAAGAATCACCACAAGGTCAAGAGTTGGAGAAGAAGAAGTGTTGTTTGAATACCTGCAATTATCTCCAAGAAGAAGGCAAAGAGGGAGAAGGATTCAAAGGTCTCCATCTCCACCAAACATAACTCTCTCAACTCCTCCACCTGACAGGCCTTTTATTCAGTCAACAAGGATTTTAAGACCAATCAGAATGGCTCAGAACAACCCCTACGTCAACTTCACAGCAAAGCAGCCCACTTGCTCTCAATGCACAACATCCAGTTCCTATTGCAGCCTTGAAGAACATTCCCTACTTCACCTGGAGAAAATCAGACTACTCCAGTGATCATGTTAAAGATATTGCTAACCTTTGTGCAATCCATGAAATCAATGAAATGCAAGTGGCTGTCAAGTTACTGGCATCTTCATTCAAGGGTAAAGCATTGCAATGGTTTAGGAGCCTTGGAGCTGGTTCTATCACAAATTGGAATCAGCTGTGTATAGCACTTCATGAGCAATTTGGAGAGAAGGGAGACAACTTGTCTCTTTTGGAGCAGCTGACAACTATCAAGAGAGCTCCCAATGAGCAGCTGACCGATTTCAACTTCAGATTTCAAAAAACTTGGGAGAGGATTCCAGTGGCAGTCAGGCCAATAGCAGAAGGTGCTTTTCTATACTATCTCAAAGCTTTAAATTCTGATATTTCTATGTTGATTCAGTCCATGGGAGGCACAACAATCCCTATGGCTTATAGCATTGCCATTAGGGCTGAAATTGTTTTATTCAAGCTGGAAAACTTGCCCCTAGACCTTCCATGCCATTGTTTCCAAATTTAGAGAGCTTGAACACTAGTCAAGCACCTAATTTGGCTCCTTCTCCCACTCCTAGAAATCAGAGTTCAAATGAAGCTTCCACTTCATCTCCAAGTGCCCCAAATGAGCTTCAAGAAGTCATGAAGCAATTGCAAAACCTAGGCAATGAGCTGGTTACTCTCAAGAGGTAGCAAGCCCAAGGTTTCAGACCTTCTTATCAACCCCAAGCTCAACCTAATAGGCAGCCATACCAACCACAAAGACCACCTAATCCAGCTGCAAATATGAATCAAACAAGGCCTCCTGCCAATAGACCATTCCAGCCCTATAATCCAAATGCCATATCTGCCTCTAAGGCATTAGTGCCAACACAGAACAACATTGCTCAGGAATATGATTGGTGCTTTCCATGCAACGAGCCTCATAACCAATCCATGTGTTTCAATGGTGCTCTCAATCAAGCACTAATGGTGACAACTCATCGGTGTGGAGGGCGAGGGTCAAGGAAAAACAGCCAACAAGAAACATTCCAACAGCAATCAGCCCCAAATGACACCACATTGGTGAACTGGCAAGCAGAAGATTTCTGTGGCATGAATCAAGCAGTTTCTCAAGGTGTTGCAGCCAACACAAGGTCAAAGAGGAGAAATTTGGGTGAAGAACAGCCATTAGCCCCAGCCAATCCACAACCTTCCACGGCTCCACAAATGATTGGCAAGCAAAGTCCAGTTTCAAATGCACAAGGGCAGCCAAGAACAACCCTAGGCCAACTCAAATGCTAGTTGTTGCTGCCCACGTAAGGAGTAAATGTTGAAACCAAGGGATAGCAGAGAGATCCTTCATCACCATTCAGTATCATTGATCAGATGAAGAAGACAAACGTCAATATATCTATGTGGGAATCCCTATCCATCCCAGGCCAAAGAGATCTGCTGCAAGCTGCCATGAAGGATTGGCCAACTTCGAATCAGCAGGTTCAGATGCAAGACAAAGTGCTTACAAATGCTGCCCAGCCTGAAGGAAGTCATGGAGCACAACAAGGTAAAATGTTGAACCCCCCTTTCTATGTTTCGTTAATCATTGGAAATCAGCTAGTACATAATTGCATGATAGACTCTGGGGCAAGTAGCTCAGTAATGCCTAAACAGATAGCTGATCAACTAGGGCTCCAGTATGAAATAACATCCAAAGGGGTAGTGCAGCTAGATGGGACAGCAATAGCAACAATTGGAGTGATTAGAAATTTGAGTCTTACCTTGCATGCATGTCCAAATGTTGTTGTTTTACAAGATGTATCAATCATAGACCTTCCACCACTCTTTGCATTGTGCTTGTCAAGAGACTTCACTGCTAAAATTGGAGGCTATCTTTCGGTGGATTGGTCTCACATGTTGTTTAGAACAAGGTATGGAACTAAGGCTACAATTAGGTCGAACCTATTGCAAACTTCCATATTGAGCCTTACACTCCAAGTCGATTAATGCCAATTGCTCAAAGCATTTGATCAAGAAGATCACCCTAGCCCCCGACGTGGTGACACCAAGGTTGGAAGTATCCCGGATTTGACTCTTGATGAATGGGAAAGCAAGGTGCATGATTTTGATCCTTATCAAGAAGTAGAAGAATTTGAGCTAGGGGTTTATTGTTTACATGAAGAGGATCAACCTCTCCCCAGCATCACCAAGCCAGATCATAAGGACAAGAATGAAGTATGGCAGCTGTTCTTTGATGGATCAAGGAGTAGACAAGGTGCAGGAGGAGGAGCTATGCTCGTTTCACCACAAGGTATAAGGTATTACTCAGCCTTCCGTTTCCAGTTTTCCTATTCAAATAACACTGCTAAATATGAAGCCTTGGTGCAAGGGATACATTGGGCAATCAAGAAGAGCATAAAGAACTTGCAGGTGTTTGGAGATAGTGAGCTAATCGTCAACCAAGTTAGGGGACAACATGCTACAAAGAACGACTTGCTGAAGAGCTACAAGAATAGGGTATGGGACCTCATTGAGGATTTGAAGCTTTCAACATTGTGTCCATACCTAGGAAGAAAAATGAAGTCGCAGATAGGCTCGCAGCGATTGGAGAAACATTTAATGTGGTTGACAACATCGAAGGGGAAAAACACAGCCACATATCCATGTGATTGTGAGGCCAGCAGTTCCAGATAATAACACAAGCTGGCAAGTGTTTGAGAACGATCAACAGATCATCAATTTCTTACAAGAAGAGGCTGAATTCTCAGCTAGGAATCAGGACAGATTAGAGCAGCAGTATGGGGATCAAGTAGTGCAGCTGCGGAAAAACAAGCTTCCTAGGGTTTAGTAACATTGGAGTCTATCTTCAACCCTAATGACCAGTTCCGTAAGGAAAAGGCTAACATACAAGTCAAAAGAGAAGATTCAAAGCCAATTCCGGTTGGGGAAAACAAAACACTTCAAATTGGCAAGGTAGCCACTGAACAGGAGAAATCAGATTTCATACAACTTTGCCAAGAATTTCTAGATGTCTTCACTTGGAGCTATGAAGACTTGAAAGGTTTCAATCCCAACCTGGCTCAGCATACCATAGAATTGGATCCAGATGCTAAGCCCATCAGGTAGAAGCAGAGACCAGTCAACCCTCACATTGAGCCTCTAATGAAGAAAGAGCTAAATAAGCTAATAGAGGCAAGCATTATATTCCCGATCAAGCACTCAAGTTGGGTCGCAAACTTGGTTCAGTCAGGAAGAAGAGTGGAGAAATCAGGTTGTGTGTAGATTTCTAAGACCTAAACAGGGCATCTCTCAAAGACCATTACCCACTTCCTTCAATGGAACAAATATTGCAAGTAGTATCCGGTTCGGAGAGATTCTCTCTCCTAGATGGTTACTCAGGGTATAATCAGGTAATGGTGAAGGAAGATGACCGATTCTCAAGACACTTTCACCACCAAATGGGGACCTATACCTACAAGAAGATGTCATTTGGGCTATCAAATGCTAGAGCCACTTTCAAAGGGCAATGGATATAGCATTCAAGGGGTTGATCAATAAAATAGTTTTGATATACCTTGATGACATCACTGTATTCTCCAAAAATGCAGTGGATCACCTCTTTCATCTGAGGCAGGTATTTCAGAGGTGTAGAAGATTTGGGGTATCATTGAATCCCAAAAAATGCATATTCTTGGCTCATGAGGGAAAACTTCTTGGCCATATTGTTTCAAAGGAGGGATTGATGATTGACCCAGAAAGAGTTGAAGCAATTCGAGTGTTGCCATTGCCAAGTCATAAGAAGGCTCTTCAAAGCTTCTTAGGAAGGATCAATTTTGTCCATAGGTTTGTTCCAAACTTTGCAGCTCTCATAAAGCCAATAACACTGATGTTGAATAAGAGCATGGCATTTAAGTGGACATCTAAAGGTAAGGCAAGTTTTGAGGCAATAAAAGAGGCTATATCTCAAGCTCCAACTCTCGTCAATCCAAACTTCTCCAAGGATTTCATGTTATACGTATTTGGTGGTGGGGATACAATTTCTACAATCTTGGCACAACAAAACAAAGAATAATTAGAACAACCAGTTGCTTTCTTCAGTCAAGGTTTGGACGAATACGAAACTAGGTACTCTTTCATTGAAAAGCACGTACTTGCAGTGATCAGGAGTTTAAAGAAATTCAAGCACCTAGTCTCAAACAACAAGATCCAATTATTGGTCTCTCATGCGGGAGTCAGGGACTTCCTTCTAAACAAGGATCCGAATGAGAAATGTGCGGGATGGATAACTTGTGTCACGGAATATGACATCGAGATCAAGGTCACCAAACTAGTACGTGGGAAGGGACTATGCGAACAACTAGCCCTGAGTCAACAAGTTGAAGCAGGTAATGAAGAAGATGTTGTTTTGGTACTACAGGATGGTCAAGAACATTAAAATGATAATGTGCCCACTCCCTGTTGGACTCAGAGTATGATACACTTCCTACAGATAGGCTTATGCCCTCCATAAATGAGCAAAGCATAGAGGAGATACTCAGGGTTGCGGGTTGTTCCATATGCCATTGTTGATGGAGTTTTGTTCAAAAAGATGTGAATGGAGTGCTTCTTTGAGATGCATTAGCACAAATCAGATTCAAAGGGTGTTGGAAGAGTTTCATGGTGGACCAGCTGGTGGTCATTTTGCACCAAGAGTGACAGCTCTAAAAATCATGAAGGCTGGTTATTATTGGCCTAAAATCTTGATGATTGCTATGCATGGATCAAAAGGTGTAAGAATTGTGCATTCTTCACGGGGAAAGAAAGACTTGTTGCCCTTCCATTACATCCAATCTCGGTTGACCAGCCATTCATGCAATGGGGTTTGGAATTCATTGGAGTCATTAATCCCAATTCAAGCCAAGGGCATAAATGGATTTTGATAGCCACAGAGACTACTTCACTAGATGGACATGACGTAGCACTCAAAGAGGTAAATGAGTCTAGCATCTTAGAATTTTATGAGGGGATAACTACCGATTTGGCGTACTGCGCTACTGATAATCTCTACGATAATGCATTGGCATTCATTGGATCTAAGGTGGTGAGTGGGCTGTCAAGAACGGGATCTACCTAAGCACTTCATCAAACTATTACCCTCAAGGTAATGGCCAGGCCAAGTCTACAAACAAGAACTTGTTGAGGATCATTAGGAGGACTCTTGATGAGAATCAGAGGGCTTGGCATACCAAACTGAAATCAGCCTTATGGGCTGATAGGATAACTCCCAAGAGATCCACAGGTAACTCTCCATTCAGGCTTGTCTATGGAAGAGAAGCAATCTTGCCCATGTCACTTGAGTTGCCAACATTGGAACTCATGAAGCAGCTGGAGTTGCTAGAGTTTGGGCCCATGGAGGTAAGGTATGCAGAGTTGATGGAGCTGTAAGAGATCAGAAATCAGGCATCCCAAGCAATGGAAAAGGATCAAGCTTTGATCAAAAGGACCTTTGATAGGAAGGCCAAGGATAGATTGTTTCAGGTTGGGGATCTAGTTTTGAAATGGGATGTGGATAGAGCAAAACTAGGAAGGCATTCGAAATTTGATGCCATTTGGAGTGGCCCATACATGGTCACGAAGTGCAAGAGCAGCAATGCTTTCCAATTGGCCTCATTGGATGGTGAAGAACTGCAGATTCCAGTAAATGGAATCTATCTCAAGCATTGCTTCTAGAGGGAAATTTACCACCTTGTAAATATTAATTAGATTTTCATTCCTCCAAGTGCTTTGCACATTGTCTTGTTGTAGTTAGGTTTCAGTTTCCCTAAGTGCTTTGGCATAGGTTTTGTTGCTCCTAGGTTGAGTTTTTACAGTCCAGCATGCTCTCGTAGAGGTTGCGAGATCAGGCTCATTTCAGGTTATTGCTTATGACTCCATGCCCAATGGACTGCTTCAGAGCAATGGTATCTTCTACCTAGCAGCGGTATCCCCGCTAAGTCACCAAATTGTTATCCAAATTCACCCCCAGGGTTGATTTGATAACATACATCAGAATTCTCAAGTCCCAGGCAAATGGATGGATTCAGGGCAAAAATCATGTTTCTAGGGTCCCCTCAAAATTTTTTTCTAACTCTCATGTCCAGGTGAAAAAGACAAAGTTCTCGAGAAAAGGTGAAAAAAGCGGCAAAAACAAGCTTGGAATAGGAAAAATCGTGAAAATTGGCTAAGTCCTAGTCCTCGCAAAAGTTGGAATAGTTGGGACATCGAGGCGCGGATCGGCTGAAAAGCCTCCAGGCGGCCCGCGAAGCAAAGGGACATTTGGGACATGAAGACGCGAAGGGCACGAACTGCCGGTTCGGCTGAAAAGGAGAACTTTCGCACTAAGCATTTGGGACATCTGGGCCACGAGGACGCGAAGGACGCGAAAAGGCGAAGCGGCCGAGAGCAAAGGAAGCCCATTTCGGGTGGTTCAGAAGAATTTGTCCCAGACAGTCCGGGACAGTTGGAACAAATGGATGCGAAGGACGTGAACCGCCGGTTTGGCCAAAATGGGGAACTTCAGCACTGGGATAGTTGGGACAAAGGGACGCGTGGGACGCGGATAGCGAAGGAGCCGAAAGCCAATCAAGCAACGCCACGTGTCATCGGCCGAATGAGGGACAAGGAAGCCCATTTCGGGCGGATCGGGAGTTTTTGTCCCAAACAGTTTGGGACATCCGGGACAAATGTACGCGTGAAGGACGTGAAAATCCGGCAGGCCCGAGAACCAATCAAATCACGACACGTGTCACAAGGGAGAAAGTCCAAAAGTCAAAGGGCGAGGTTTCAAGCACTGACCCGAGCCAATAAAAAGAGGACACGTGTCCAATGAAGCAGGAAAACCCATGGGACAGGGAAGGAGAGATAATTACACATCCAATCAGCACTTGACACGTGTCGTCCAGGTGGCAGAGCGGGAAAAGATTTCAAAATCCGTTTTGGCCTGTTTCGTGCCCTAAATCTTCAGATCGTCATATCTTTCGATCCAGAGCTCGGATTTGCACGTTCTTTATATCAACGGAAAGCTGTTGAAATTCTCTACATGATTTTGGGGTCATTCTTGCATTTTGGTTCAGTTTGGAGAGAGAAAATTGAGAAAACGTCTCTGACGCGTGGTAATGCTAGAAGTGATGCTTCAACAACCAGCTTTAATGTAGCAGACAGTTCGCCGCTTCTGTTAGACAGCCCACCGTTTTGCCAGGATCCGCCGCTTCTGCCATAATGAGATGATTTAAAATATGACCTAGAAGTGGTTGGGGCAGATTTTGAATTTCCTCTCTTTTCCCTCTCTCATTCTTCCTATATATTGAAAAGAGGGGCTTCTTTCAAAAGGTCGAACATTTTCTATTTTGCTCCTCCCTTCTTCTCCTATCAGGTGAATTTGTGGAGTTCGAACCTCTCATTTGAAACTGTAATACGACTCTACCTCTTGGCATTCTGTAGTGTATTGTATCAATCTTTGGAGCAAGTAATACATGTCTGTGGATGATTCTCAACCCTCTCTGTGTTCATTTTGCATCCTCCTGGTCTTTCACTGCAAGTTTTGTTATCTGTGCATGATCTTATATCACATTTGAATGGTCTGTGTTTACTGGCAAGATAGGTGTTCTTCATTCCTCGGTGCATCACCTCTATTAGCTTAGATTTATTTTTATGCATCTTCTTACCCTGTCTCCTTGGCAGATTAGATTAGGTTTCAAGTAAAACCTCTGCATTTTCGTGTGCATCTGAACAGAGGAATAGGAACCAGCCTTTCTCTGGAGAATCCTTTCTCACTTTTCAAGTCCCACACTTGGAGAAAGGATTCAATGTTATGCAATCACACTTGGATGATAGTATGGTCAACTTAGAAACCCGACCAAAGATCCAGGGTCTTTGTGATTTTTACTAACACAAAATTTTCAATTTCTCAAGGTAGCCAATCTCATCACCATTTACACTCAAAATCCATGAAGAAAAAAATAACATAACTTTCACTCTACGAACCCATCCAATTACCACCACACAATTAAAAAAACACACGAACAACTTCTAGCAATATCATAAACCCTAATACTCCTCGAGATTAGGTCAACGAGAGATAATCACAATATTAAAATTCAAAAACACATCTAATCAAGCAATTAGGTTGTTAATCATTTACAAAATCCTTTAAAAGGTAACATATTTTCCCTTCATACCTTCATTTGTAAATCCCACTTAGTCAAACATGTCATATAGAAATAACTTATCATGTATAACTTGGTTTATATCAAGGAGTGAAATTAATTACATATCGTATAATGCTTTGCAACTTTACACATTGTTAAGATTTGTTTTTCTTTGCTAAAAAGATAATTCAAAAATGATGGTCAATACAATGTGATGAAGGTAAATACTATAATAATTTCCCTTTAAATAAGTAACGAATGTCTCTCAAGGAAGATTAGTCATCAAAACAAGCATAATGTTTTCAAACAATTTTTGCTTTGATAAACAATAATCAAAATCATAAAATCAAACTATTCATTCAAACTCAAGTTGACAACCAACAAGAACACCCTCCATATTTCTAGACTAACTCCTAACCCTAGTTCCAAGTATGTGTTCGTACACATTTACCTTTTTTTTGCACAAGTGGCATATGTTGTGCATGTGTGGCATGCGTCAAACCTAACTCAATTTTCAATTGGACCATGTCAACCCTCCCCTGTAGTTGCTTCCCTTAAAAATTTAAATAATATCAATAGTACCAAAAATAATCATAATAAACCAAAATGCTCATAATATGAATATGATGATTAAAGATATCTAGCATCATCAAAAAATCATACTACATTATTTGAAATGAGAATCATAATGCCCAACATGATCCACTATGTCAAAGTAAGAATTTTTATGAACCAATAAAACAACAATAAATATCCTATTAGCTAATGAATCCACACAAATTTCATTGTAACATAATATCATAATAAAATTGTAATATATTCTATCGAGGTGAAAATAGCAATATTGCCTTAAAATCATAGAAAATTTACATAATATATATAGTTCCCATAGTATATTTTCACATACAACCTCAAAAGTGTAACCAACTATATAAATAATCACATAAAATCAAGGCATGGAAGGAGAATCCACGTGGGATATAACACATAATAGCAATTTATCTTACATCTCACATCCAACAAGGTTGAAGTATATGATGCTCGACATTAAACAACGAGATTCATTAAACTAATTCTGAAGTCATTTCAACAAATCTTTGGTAGCACATATGCAAGGCAAGATTCACACAATGATCAATGAAAAAAATCTCAGAAGCACTCATGGAATAAAATAAATTTAGGCTCAACCAATTTACAAAATTCATCATGCAAGAAGTTACATCGAATTCATCATTAAGAAAAATATTTTTGTGTTTGAACCCACTAGGTTTCGAGGGAATCTAGATGCTCATGTTTTTAGGGTAAGATAAATGTAGATGTAAGAGATAACTAGTTATACTAGTTAAGATTCTTATTTTTCTATGAATGATTTTCATGAGTAGAACTTCTGAAATTTTTTCTTCACTTGGCGAAGTGATAGTAAGCACACAACATGGGAATGGAGACTTCATAGTACGCACACAACATGGGAATGTATTCTTAAAGGCCTTCAAGGAGGAATAATATCTCAAATGTTTCTATCATGATCACTACATCTAGGAACTATTTTGGCAAGGACGTGACTAGTTAATCCAAGTCTACATTGATGCCTTTCATGACCTTTATGCAAGGTTGGGCTTATTCAAGATACGAAGCCTAGAGTTCTCAAGTATTGCAACTGACCTATGACCATCCATTTAGACCAAGCTAAATTTTTCCAAGGTCAACGCAATGGGTGAAGCCTAACACCATATGGAAATTGTTGAGGATTCCAAGAAGAAAGAAAAGTAATAAACAACCTTCATGCTAAAGAGAAAACCTCTTTTAAACAATCCCAAACCTTATATGATAGGTAAATGGTGTGAGAAACAAAAAATCAAGAGTCGCTCCAGACTTTGAGTTTCATTCCCAAAAGACTTTGCATACATAGACAAAACTAGAGGATGATGGAGTTAAGACCTCATATGGAATCATTGATAAAAAAACCTCGTTGTTTTGATAATAACTACACAATAAATCCCATTTGTTGAAGTAAAGTAATTATATCATTCACTATGTGGGTACAAGTGCAGCCACTCTATTTTTGATTGAGGTTGGTAGCATAAATAACCTTATTTCTAAAATAATTGTCAAGTGATTAAATCTTCCAACCATACCTCATTTGTAGTGTTACAAATTAGGATGGTTCAGATTGTTGTAAAACTTAAGGTATATGTGTCACACAACAATACACTTTACATATGTTATTTATATGTTTAAATATAAGTTATCATGTGATGTAGTTCTAATTAATGTTTTTTTACTTTATGCAAGAGAACTTGGGTTCACAAAAAATCCTAGATTACCAAAAAAATGATTCATAAATAATTTATTCAATGTGTGTTTAAATTGTTTCTTGCATGTTGTGTTATTGGAAGGTTACACATTGAAGAAGTATGTTGTTGGTAGGTCACAAAGTATTGTGTTGAATTTTGTGGAGTGTGAAATTCCATTGTATAATGTTTGCATAGATGTGCAATTCCTTTTTATAATGTCATATTTGCCACACAATGTTCCAGTGTGAAATTCTTCCATGCAGTCCTTTGCGCAATCCATACAAACATGTTTAAGCCACACAATCCTATTTTGGTTTCTCAAGCATACTTAGATACTTTTGCAAGCCTATGGAAGCCATGAATTACTAAGTTAAATCCATGAAGCACTTTTTGGAGCCATAGAGCACTACAAGGTTGTTTTAAACCATAAAGTATTGATAATTAAATGTTTAAAGCCATAAAATTTATAAATTTTGATTGGTTATGTATTGGGTTTACTAATAATTCCTTTAAGAATTTTCACTTTACATTTGAATTCCGTAATTTTAGGATTCTTATAATGTTGATTTGAGTGGTTTTTTATGTCTATATAAATAAATTCTAATTACCTTAGGAATGTAGATTTTGGAGAATCAAGTAGCTCAGTGTTATCTTATAAGAGAAGAGTGTCGGTATGATCTTAAGGATCCAAACTAAGTATGAGATTACATTAAGTGATCTGACATGACACATAATGATTATGTAATGTGTTGATTGTATCATTGATGATCATCGAAAGTGTTATTCTTTTGAGTATATGAAATAAAGTCTTATTTCTATTTAGTGTTTCAAATATGTGTTCATTTTATCTTCTCACTTATGTGTAACTCCTTTTATTTTGTTTTTTTAAGTATGTACTCTAAGGGTTGCGTGGTGTAAGGAGGATCTTCATTGAGAACCCTAATTGTGTTTGCATCATTAATCCTCGTGCATCTTTACATGTATATTAACAAGTGTATTTATAATTTTTATCCTCACAACATAGTTGTATCAGTGAGAAGTAAGAGATATCATATTCTCGAATAAATCCCACACTTCAACCATGTTATGCCAACTCCCAAGAAGATTGTGCCATATAGATATGCTTACATAATGTTTAAAATTTCATCTCCTACTAACGCACAACCTTAGATTATGAAAACCATGTTTACATATAACTGGTATATGTCTATGTATGGATTCGTTAGAGAGATTCACCTCCTACAACAGGATAAATGGTTCCTCCGTGCTTACTTCTTATACCTAATGCAATCAAGACTATTATTTAAGACCATCCAACCACCTTTAATAGATACAAATGGTATAATTAAATCTATATAAGTCACATCTAGCACAACTCATCCATGCACCCAACCTTATTAACAATCCTAACCACCTAAACCAACATAGAAACCACAAAAATCCACAAGAAGGGCAAGGACCACTTACCATGAATATATAACGATAAAGGAGACGATGTGGGATCCACGAACGTGACAAATGGCAACACGCAGGATGATAGGAATGTTGACAAGTACAGAGGATTAACTTTTTCACGTTTTTTGAATTGTGAAAATGATAGGTCGGACGTGCCTATATATAGCAAAAGGTGTAATAAATGTGCCACCAACTTTTCTATGGCGCACTTAGGGAGATGTCAACACGAAGAGATTTGCACCATAGTGCAGCTTTGGAAGTGTCGACACTATGTTTTCAGTGCCTTAGCACACCATTGAAGGGTGCAACATTTGGAGTGTTAACACTCCAAAGAATGCGCTAAGGAAAGGAGGGGCACAGTTTTGGTAAATGTAACGCTAATGAAAACTGCGCCCAACCCAAAAAGGTTGAAAATGACCAAGTTCTAAAAACTAGATTTTTCAAAAAGGGATTTTATGCCATTCGAATGCTAAGAGACCTCAACGGGGAAACAAAATGGAAATTTTGGTATGGTTACCTGTGAAATTTCCCTTGTCAATTTTACAGGATAACAGCTGGCTCTTTCTGGGGACTATCTTTGAGTGAAGTTTAAGGGGAGAGAATCCCATATCAACATGTGCCTATCCATTGGGTTACAGAGTCAAAAACAAGGGTGACAAAAAGAAAAGGAAAACACACAACCAACAGGAAGCAAACACACGCCAAGAAACAACACACAACTAAAGCAAACTGTACAAAGAAGAGAGCAAGCTCTACTTCTTGAATATTTTGAGATGTTTGCCTACTATAGGGGAGCGAGAGCTCGGTTCGTCTAGATATGAGAGATAGAAGCTATTCTCTCCGTTGAGCTGCTTGATCTTGAAAGGCCCTCTCCAAAGAGAGTCAAATTTCCGTGCATGCCCTTTGGCTCTCTTCACTTGTCCCATAAAAGGACAAGATCTCCCATCTGGAAATCCCTCTACTTAGCCTTTTTATCGAACAGTCTCTTGACTTGATTCTGATGTTTGGTGATCCTGTCGACCACTCTTACTCTCTTTTCTTCAAGTTCTATTAGATACATGATCCTCTTTTCAAGAGAATTCTAGAAAGTCTCATCTTCGATCGCTCGTGCCAAGTGTAGAGCAGGGAGTTCCGTGGAAATGGGGAGCTCAACATCGATTCCATATAATACTTGAAAAGGTGACATACCGAGAGACCTCTTCGGAGTAATATGGTCTGCCCACAAAGCATCATACAATGACTTGTGCCAGGACCACTGATTCTCATCGACTAGCTTCCGTATGATGGTCACTAGGTTCTTATTACTGGATTCTACTGACCATTTCCCTGGGGGTAATAATCTGAGGCATGGGCCAAGGTTATCCCGTATTCATAGCAAAAACTGATAACTTCCCGTGAGGAGAAGTTGGAAGCATTATCAGCAACTATCTTGTGTGGGATGCCAAATCTCACAATGATATTTTCTTTGATGAAGTTGCAAACAACTTCAGAGGTGGCATTCTTGACAGGTATGGCCTCCACCCATTTGGTGAAGTAATCTATTATTGTTAGGACATAACTATGTCTAACACTTGATTGGGGATGTAGTGCTCGATAAAGTCAATTCCCCATTTCCTGAATGGCTCGTCAATAATGATGGGCCTGAGGGGAAAAGCAGACCAATTTTGACTTGCCAAAAAGCTGTTGGCAAAGCTCACATTTTGCTACCGGTGGTGTATCTGAAATAGTGTTGGCTAGTAGTACCTGGCCGGATGATCTTATGTTGTTTTGAATTGGTCTTGGTGAGACCTCAATCGATTATATTCGAAAAACCATTAAGCATGGATGACATCTCGAACTAGTTCTTTGCTGAGAACTTGATCCATTATGGGCAGTGGGTAGTTGTCCTTTAAGGGCCCTTGATTTAGATTGTGAAAATCTACGCATATGTGTATCTCGCCATTCTTCTTTCATACTGGTACAATGTTTGTGACCCAAGTACTATGATGGATAGGAAAGATAATCCTCGCATCCAAGCATCTTCTGTATTTCTACCTAGATGGTACCCGAGATCTTGGGGTTATAGTGCCTCTATTTCTGGCGAAAGGGTTTGACATCATCTTTTAACGGGATGTCATGCTAAACATCCTTAGGCTTGAAAGACTTCAGATCGGCATAAGACCATGCCAATACGTCCATATATTTCTTAAAAATTTGACAAACTTCTACTTTTCCTTAGGTGTACAACATTTCGATGTTCATAAATTGCGGATGTTCCACAGTACCCAGGTTGACCGATTCGGTCTCCGGAGAGGAGTTAGGGTCATCTTGTCGCTTCTTCTTGACAAAATGATCATGTTTGTCAAATAATCACTCCAGAGAGACTAAACGCTGCAGGATTTTATTTCCCTTGATCTGACATATGTCATCACCTTATTTTGATTCGTTTGCTTGACCAAACAGATTCACAACATGCAAAAGTAGATCCCTCAAAATGAAGCTTATTGAAGTTATCTATTTTTTCTAGAAAAGCAACAAGCTGATTGTCATCATTAAATACCTGCCAGTGCTGAGAATTGTCTGGCACGCTTGGGTAGAAGACTACCTCAATGGTATATGTATCTGTTTTCAACCCTAGGTGAGGGAGCATAAGAGATCTTTGAGACGGCCAATGAATAGCCATGTCATTATGAGCTCTTAGAATGGATTTTATCGAGAAAGAGTCAAATTCCTCAATGTTGTTCCATACTGTGTTGCGGTAGTGCCTAAGTCTTTCATTCTTTACCTGGTACACCCCTTTTATCTGGTTGACAATCAGTTCAGCATCACCCTATGCTTTTAGATTCTTGATTCCTCTTTCCTTTGCAACTTGCATGCCGAGTAACAAAGATTCATACTCAGTGGTATTGTTTGTATTGAAAAACTACAATTTGAAAGAAAGAGGGAAAATCTCTTCTTCAGGGGATATTAGGACGGCTCCAGTACCACATCCACTTGTTGCACAACTGCCATCAAACTGTAGTGTCCATATCTTGTTAAGGTCCTCCTCCTGGATGAGAACATCCATTTTATCAGACTCAGTGGATAAGAAGTAATTCCCCATCCCTGATGATTCGAAGAGAATTTGGGCTTTGGGGTCGTCAGAATTGGTGACTAGGTACTTCTTTTGTGATTCAGGCTCCAATGTCTACATTACACCCTTGACGGGGATTCTAGATTTGGACCAGTCCATATGAATCTCTCCACCAACTTCTCTATAAAAGCTTCTTCCTAGTATAATTCCATATGCCGCTAGGATATCAGCAACGAGGATGGTCATCTTCACCCTTTTCTCTGGGAATGCTGCAAATGTAAACTGTGCATCTTTGATCTGACCAATTAATGGAACCTATTTGGTTTCCATGGAGTAACATCTGCCGAAAGGCTTAGTAAGAGTGAGGCCCAAAGCATGAGTGACCTTCACTAGCATGACATTATCGGAAGCCCTAGAATCAATTATGCAGTTGCTTAGTTTGTGACCATTGATTAGGAGGGAGAGATAAAAAGGTTCAATTTTTCCTGACGCGGAAGTCAAGGTAACATTTATGCAAGATACAGGAGGATTGGAAAGAATTCATTTTAGGGAGATAGGAGAGGGGATGGCAGCTTGGCTTTAGATATACTCGGTCAATCTTACAAGCTGCTCAGGGTTAGACTGAAGATATTCAGCTTCAGACATTTGAATCTTGGTCTTTTTAGCGTGATCGACTATGTCGAATGTGACCAAGGGTTACGTTGATGAAGGAATGAGTCCCTCACTTCGCGATGGTAGGGTAGGGTTACTAGTCTTTATGGAAACAGAAGAAGGTTGATTTGGAGGAGAGATGGGAGGAAAATATTTCTTCGTAAAAGGCTTAATAGGAGGTTGAGCAGGAAGAGGATTACCTCTTTTAGCAATGGTTGGAGGTGTGTTCGACATAGCCTTCTCTTTTTATATCCTGGCAGCAACTTCTACTTCTTTTCCTTGGGAGTGGGTGAAAACAGACATATGACTATCCGCTTGCATACCCTTGGGTACCCTCTTCTTCATCAGACTCTTCATCTTCAAATTCCATATACCCGATTGTAGAGTCACCAGTCAGTTCACCGACATCTTGATCATCTTCACCTTGTGATGAAGGTTCTTCATAAATTTTCTCCTCTTCTTCGATCTCGACTAGGGCATTGACCGGAGGAGCCTCAAGTGCCAACCGTGGAGCAGCTACAGGCAAATGCGGCCTTTGTGGGGCATTGTTGGGAGTGAAGTTTCTCTGTGGGATATCCCGGTATGGAGTGTTAGGAGAAGCTTGAGCTAATTGCTTCTTTAATGCGAGCAAGTTGTTTTCCATCTTCTGGAATGTCGGATCTAATGAAGTGGCTTGAGAAGGAGTTGAAGCCTTAGGTTTGGACGGCTCTCGTTTTAACTCGCTAGATATAAGTAGGTTGTCTTCTATCCAAATGGCCGCAGCTTGAGCGAGGACTAAGGTGGTGATTTTTTCTTGTAAGAGTAAGAAACTTACTCTTGAGCTCATGGCGTTCACAAAGAAACACTTTTGATTTTCTGGTGTTGGCAACATGGCAGGTGGCACATGGTTAATCAAAGCAAATTGAAATGAGTGATAAAATTACACATGGTTTCATTGGCTTCCTTCTTCAGGTGAGTGATCTTTGATAGTAATACAAATGTGTCCTCTGAAGGCTTATACCTGTCTTCAAACGTAGTTTGTAATGTGGCCCAACTAGTGATAGATCCGGCCGGCAAGTGTTGGAACCACTCTGCTACGGGTCCTTGCAAGGTCTCTAGAAAGAGGCGTACTAACACGTCTTCATGGGTCACATCTAGGATGTTGCATGACATAATGAATGTAGATATATGTGAATCTATGCTTTGATTTCCACTCCCATCAAATCTTGGGAAATTCTTGTGGTTTCCATGAGGGAGCATGTGAACTGGATGTGGTAATGCGAGAGGGCCCATAGCATTTCCCCATGGTACTGCCATTTGAAAAGCTGGAAAGAGGACACGAGCCGGAAGTGTGGTTCCACTGAGTAACAGAGCACTGCAAAGGGATGTGGAGGCTCCTTGTGAAAACCGGTTCTTTCGTGGGGGCGAGGCACTTACAGGCGACCGATCAGTTGAACTCAGTGATGAGAAGCATGTTGGTGTAATACTGAAGTTGTGCCTTTGAAGTAGATCGAAAATAGGATCAACTTCTCCACGAGCTCTCCTGCTATGGGTAAATGGCTCACCCGCCAGTGTATCTTTTCAGATCTACAATGATTTTTAGAGCAGATTTATGAAACTCTTTTTGTTTGTACTTGCTTGATTTTCGATTTTTGAAAAAATCAGCAGCATGTACTTTCTAAATATTTAATTTTATCCCTCTTTTGAAAACCGATTGCGGTTTAATGACAAAGATTAACGAGGATAAAATAATGGTTAACTTAGTAAGCTGATTTTCGGATCTTAGATTTGACTTTTTTGCAAGGGTTTGAAAATATTTGTAAAACTATCAGAATCTCAGATCTATGGAAATATACGGGTTTCTATAAAAACTCAATGAACTAAAGGTTTCTAACTGGTCCAGATCTATGGATCTCTTAAGAAAATTTTCAGTTTGGATCACTTTTTGCAAAAATTTGGATTTTAAGCAAAGAGCTAAGATTTGCAAACAGGTAGTGATTTTTACAGTTTTATCTATTTTCTTAGTCACCCAGTAGCTTTAAAAACTATTAGTGTCTTTTAGCTGACATAACACTCATAGAGATCTGGTTCTTTCCCAGTGGAGTCGCCAAAAACTATTGGTCCGAAAATCTGTCGGGTGGGTAGATCTATGGATAGATAGGCCAACAGTGTGCAGGGCATAGCCCCTCTTTGAGACAACAAAGCGAAACTAGTTTATTACTATTCTACCAGCAGGAATCTATGCAAGTCTTATAGTATTCGCCTTTGGGGTTTTAGGATCTCATCCCGGTGGAATTAGTTCGACGAAGAATAGAAAGGAATGAAAAAAGGAATAGAAGAGAGGTGGGTCTGAAGGGAGAAAAGAAATGAATTCCAAAGTAGAAAGGTCAGAGGGTTTATGTTTTAGGCTGGTAGTAAACTGAGCCAAACTTACTCACATAAACAAACAAAGCAACACTGATAAACAAATGACAAAATATACGTGAATCCAACAGAATAAGCATGCAGATCTAACTTAAGAAAGATCTAACACGTAACACAGGAATTCAAGCACAAAGTCTCAATTTTGTATTAATAATGTTCTGTTACAAGAAAGCTCAAAGTCTTTCTCTCCTCACTCTATTTTTCATACAAATTTTCTCACCCTGAATACTACAAGTATCCAAGTATTTATAGAAGGAGAAGGAGAAAGAAGGCAAAAGGAGCCAACAACTATTTACAAAATATCTAAAAGTCAAATGTTGACTTTAGGGCAATTTTGTGGATGACAACATCTCATGGTGCAACATGGATGATGTCATCATTTGTGCCAACATTCTTTTAAATATTTTTACAAAAATGGGATTTATCCCAGGAGGAAGGAACCTATTCATCGTCATCCCTTGGCTGGAAAGGAGTGTCCTACTTCTGCTCAGGAGAGGAAATGTGAAACTGAGCTCGATACTCCATGAACTTGTTGACCATTACTTGAAGTTGATCTTGAGCTGGACCCTTGGTGTGATCCCGATGACTTCACAAGTTTCTGTTCATCTCTGAGTCTTTCCGGGAGTTTGAAGTATTCATTACCTACCTCCATTAGGTATCCAACAAAGTCACGGTAGACAGAAGGTTGTTGATAGATTCTTTATCAAAAGTGGCCTCTGATGCTAAACCCTGCGACGTGATTTCCTTAAAAAGCTGAATAGTATCATCTGCCTTCCTCAAGGCGTATGATGGGCTGAGAAAACCTGGAGACATCCTTAAGATGATCTGCTCCATTTGATGCATTGCATCCAGGGCTTCCTCCTTGATTTTGTCTATTTTTTCCAAGACAAACTCCATCTGGTCAACCCGATAGTCTAAAGCAGCAAGGACTTTTTTGGGTGCTCGCGGGTGATCAAAAACACCGAATTTCACCAAGTCATCGACCGGGCAGTTGAGCATCTTCTGGAATGTCTCGTGTTACAACCTGGCATGGTCCAACTCTTCAGAGATAGGTCCTGCTATTGCCTGGAGTTCCTTGTTAGCTTGATCTATATTTTGATAAAGCTTTGTGAACTTTGTAATCACTTCCTCACTATCTTTGAGGATCTGCTCTCTCCAAGTGGACACCGTTATACCTTGCTCACCGATCTTGGCGTACTCATTTATCTTCTCCTGACTAAGAACTTTAGGAGGGTCAGCGACAGTCATAGGAGGGGCATTGCCCATCTTTTGTAAGGCTTGGAGAAGATGCTTGTTTTTCTCTTTTAACATTCTCTTCTCTTCCTTTGCTTCTTGAAGCTTCTTGCAAAGGGCATCCACTACGGATAAGGCTTCTCCTTATAGGCTCTCTGATGATGTTCCCATCATGACCTGAGTCACTGTAAAATCTATAGGAGACAAATCTTCTTTCTTCTTTGTGAGATCAGGGTATGTGATCTCCATAACCCTTTCACCTGAAGCACTTTGAGAGAAGCGGGTTATAGCTTTTTGCTTCTTAGGCCCTTTAGCCAGAATAACGAAGAAGTCCATAGGTGCAATAGGGACTTTCCTCTTGTGTTGGCTCAGGTGTTCGAGAGATCCATTCTAGACTTAAGGGAGTGGGACCAGAGGAAGAGGAGGAAACATGGGTGGAAGAAGGAGCAACTACAGTGGACATGGGGAAATGTGTCGAGACACTCGGTGGTAGCATCGAGAAAGAAGCCAACACTCCAATGCTCACGGGGTAGGAGTGACTGCAGGAGAGGAAACCATGGGGGCGGAAGGGATCGAGAGATGAGGGAAGAAATGTTGGGGACAGATCCACGAGGGAAGAGAAGATGGAGGAAGAGGAAGGGGGAATGGTAGAAGATGGGGAGAAGACACAACCAAAGGAGTGGTTGGTTGAGCGACATGAGGAGGGGAAGGAGGAGTAGGAGATGGGATGGTGGGAACCTCACCAGTTGTAGTAGTGGCAACACCCTGAGTGGATGTGCCCGTTGGAGCACTTACCGCTTCTTCTTCTCCTGGGGATATTAGGCTTACTACCTGCTCCTCAGCGGTGGAAGGAGGGCTCTCAAGAATTTCTTCTGAGCAGTGCTTGTCTCTCCCTCTTTATCTTTTCCTTTTCCTTTAGGCAAGTGCTTCACTTGGTGGGTGCATTACCCAAGGGAGACATGGTAAAGTCTACTCCAAGGTAGATGAGACCATTTTTCTTACACCAATGCTCAGTGTCGTTGTAGAGTGCCTTTGACCCTTTCCTCAATAGTCTGAGGTGCCTTGTTTCTATCAATTTCAGCAAATGGCCAATTGTCCCCATCCGTGTCTAGATAAACCTGATCAACTTCTTGATCAGTTGCTTGGAAACCCTTTGGGATGATGGCCACACCATATTGAATGATCTCTATCAGGGCCAGGTGGGAGTGATCCTTTCATCTGAGCTTGACTTCGTGATATAGATTGATGTAGATATCTTCGATCTGAGGGATGTGAATTGGATCAATATTTTCTCTTGGGAGGTAATCACGAGGATCAAAGGTTGGCCTCACCGGGAAATTATGCTTCAAATTGAGCAATTCAAGCTCTGTAAACATCTCTCGGGCTTTTCTCTGTGAAGTGCAGGTGTACCTACCCACTATGAGGGGGAATGGAGTCCCACCCTTCTTCCTTTTCAAACATTTCTTGTGGTACATGATGAGCTGTCTAGAAAGCTCCAACAGGATCAGCTTGGGTCCCGCATACCTTGGCAATTTAGTGGGCTCTCCCAAGAAGTTAACGGCTCTGAGATAGGTGAAAGTGGGGAATTGTGTGAATAATGCTCCCCACTTCTCTGTGGTAGTGACCACGCTTTTGGTCATCCAACCATGAGTCATGTTGGGCCTCAAGAGACAGATGATGCCATAGAAGAAGACGTCATTGACTTTGCTAAATTGGGCTATGTTATTTTCCAGTCTTAACTCTAGATAGTACTCGTATATTTTGACCTGGGGCCATACCCCATATCGATTCAATGTTGGGTAGTCCCTCTCTGAGGCGTAGCATATACCACATAGGAGTTCATATAGAACCTCCCAGTTGTTGAAAGTTGTTGAAGCTACTCTAAGATCGTGCTGTTGATAATCTCTCCCCATTCGAAACGTTGATCAGGAACATTTTTACTCATGGTTTCTAAATACCTGAGCATCCACTTGTGAAAGTAATGGGCATCGGGAAGCCCAAACACCCTGCTCAGGAAAGTGATGGTGTCACTCAGCTCCTCTAAAAATTCACTGCAATGAATGACTTGTGGCCACCTACTTGTTACCTTCTTGTTCTTGAGGTACACCTCATTCATCAGCTGCATGCATTTGTCTTCATTTTCATTCCATGTCTTCATGCAGTCCTCTTGGCTTACCGCTACAAAATGTCGGTGGTGAGGGATACCCAACATGATCTCAAAATCTTTGGGTAGTGAGGTTGATTATTACCTCACCCTTCTCATTTTCAACACATCTTGTGTCCTTATTATAACAACGACCCACCAACATCATGAACTCATTGTTTATTGCACTTATGGGGATCCCTGCAGCAAAGTGTAGACCACTTCCAACCAATTTATCCATCAATGGGCTGCCTGTAACCTTCTTGGTTTTGGCCCAGAAGTCCTCCATGTCAATGTGCCCGAGTTCTAAATCTCTGATATCTAGATCACATTCTACAAGAGATTCAAGAATACTGACCCTTTGGTATGTATATTTCATTTCTTCTTCTGTTAGCCTAGCTTTACCCTTGGACTTAGTTGGATTCTTACATGATGAAAACATGTGTGGAGATCTGCAAGAAGAATCAGGGAAGTCCATCACAGAAGAGCCATGTTAGCTGTTAAGTCATCCATCAAAGCTTACAGAATGAAAAGTTATCAATTTACAAGCCTCTAGGTGCAAGGCGCAGTTCTACTGTAGGCTGCAGGGTCTCGAAAAGCAAGGTGCACTTTGGGAAAGTGTTGCATGGGAGAAAACAGTGCCAAAAGGGGCACAGGGTGGGGAAAGGCTACACACAACATTCAAATGTTGGTGTCGAGGGACATGCGCCTACACCATTAGAAGTCCTTTTAAGTGGGGTGCAAATATGGTTGGTGTTGCAAGGTCCCAGGATGCACCATTGGTGCAGATGTGGTAGATGTTGCATGAGAGTGAGGTGCGCCAAGGGTTTAGTTTGTGTGGCGTGGGAAAGGTTTGCACAACATGCAGTGTTGTTGCTATTGTTTTAGCACCAGCACTTGCGCCTTGGGAAATTTATAATTTTTATAAGGCACGGGAAACATTTATGCTACTGGAAGGACAGTGCACTGTGGTGCAATTTGTTTGGTGTAACAAGAATGGATCTTTTGAAGGAAAAATAGTGGGTTTGATTTGTAAAAATTTCATGATTTTCACTCTTTTGGCTCAGATTTTGATGGCAAGGGGGAAAACCTAGCAAAGTAGGGAATAAGGGCCAAATGAGTTTGAGTTGTTTCATGGCAGAGGTCTTCCAGATTTGTAGATCTGGAAGGAGGACGGAGAACGGTTTGAAGTGGGTTGCACAAAATATATTGGGATTGTGTTATCTTCTTAGGTTCATTGTTTATTAACAATCCTAACCACCTAAACCAACATAGAAACCACAACAAATCCACAAGAAGGGAAAGGACCACTTACCAGGAATATATAATGATAAAGGAGATGATGTGGGATCCACGAATGTGACAAATGGCAACACGCAGGGCTGATAAGAATGCTGACAAGTATAGAGGAATAACTTTTTCACATTTTTTGAATTGTGAAAATGATAGGTCGGATGCGCCTATATATAGCAAAAGGTGTAATAAATGTGCCACCAAATTTTCTATGGCACACTTAGGGAGATGTCGACACGAAGATATTTGTGCCATAGCATAGCTTTGGAAGTGTCGACATTGCATTTTCAGTGCCTTGGCGCACCATTGAGGGGCACAACATTTGGAGTGTTAACACTCCGAAGAATGTGCCAAAGGAAAGGAGGGGCATAGTTTTGGTAAATGTAACGCTAATGAAAACTGCACCCAACCCAAAAAGGTTGAAAATGACCAAGTTCTAAAAACTAGATTTTCCGGAAAGGGATTTTATGCCATTCGAACGCTAAGAGACCTCAACGGGGAACCAAAATGAAAATTTTGGTATGGTTACCTGTGAACTTGCCCTTGTCAATTTTACAGGATAATGAGAATGTTACATGTTCTTTATGTGGAAAGAATCATAGCTATGAGGAGTGCCTGGACTTATATGAGCATCTCACTAAATAGAATAAGTAGTAAATCAAAGGCACGGGGATGGTTAGGATCTAGCGCGTAGAGGAAAATTAGTGGATGCCCAAGATAGCACCAAAACCTGAGGCCTTAACCATGAATATTACCACATGTGCTGAAGCGGCACGCACAAGAGAGCCATCGTACTAGAAGCCTACAATCACTAAGGAGGATGTTCTACATGCAAGGTACCCAGTTCCTGCCCATCAGAAGGAAGTCTATCAAGAGACCATGGAGGTCCTCAGAAATCTTCAAGGAAAAATACAATGTTTAAAAGAGCAGTCAGAAATATGGAACAGAAGAAAGAAGCAGGGAAGGTCCCCTCTAATATTGATGACATCAAAGAGGTGTGTAAAATGTTGTGCCAGGAGAATATTATTCCATTATTAGGGAATTGGTTGAAGGGGAACACTCCATGCGAAAGCACTGAGAATGAATGGCAGATCCTACATGCAAATCTTCCCCCTGATAGCATTGACTATGATAAAGAGATCACTCTGAATGTTGTTGTAGATGGATGGTTGTTGAGCAATATTTTGATTGATACATGTGTGGAAGTCAATGTGCTTACTTTAGATGCATGGGTACAAATGGGGAGACCTCCATTACAGCCATCATCTAATGTGTTGTTTATGGAAAATAGGACTAAGGCCACTCCCATAGGAGTTTTGAAGGATGCATCTATAACCATACAAAGGGAAAAATTCATTGGGGATTTTGAGGTATTAGCACTTGCAGAAGCAGACAGTTTTCCAGCCTTGCTTGGATGCCCTTAGTGTTATGTGAATAATGTTGACTTGAGATTCAATAAGGGGTATATCAAATTTAAGAACAAGGAGGAAAGGGTTGTGATACCTTTGACATATAGGAACTCTACACCATACATCGAGCCTCTAAGTGAGGAGGACTTAAACAAAATCTATGTACGCGTTATTTAGGACCTAGAGGTCAATGAGCCATCAAAGGAAGGCATTGGTAAAATGGTAGTATTCTCACTTTATTAGTGATACTACGAGTATTTCATGACAATTGGGCTCATGGTACATATGAACTAGTAGGGAATGAGGTAAAAAGTGTGGTTGTGTGCAAGAATGGACTTCATTCTGTTTGAAGGATAGGTAACGCAGTACCTTGGTATACAGGAGCAGAAGATCTTCCTATATTCTTACAAGCCATAGAGGCATAGTGGATAGAAAAAGTCAGGAGAAGAGACATGTTAGCATATATCTTATGCGAGACATAAGCGCATTGGTGGGTAGTTCATAGAGATAATCTTATGGAGTGGAAGGAGATCAGAATCACCCTATCTACTCAGGTTTGTAAGAAGCAATGCACCTACACAGATTTACACTTATAATGGTGATCAACATGTTCAAGCACCACATTCAGCAGTGTGAGAGACTCTAGACGAGCAGGACAGGAAGCATTACCACCTTCACTCTAGGTGCATAAATTGTATTCCACTCTACAAGGGTGCGCACACGCTTGGTATGTATACGCAAAACTACATCGAGAGATTGGAAACAGGCAAAAATTGACTACAGAATGATCCAAACCTTTGACTACTTTTCTTCCCAACCTCCAATAGAAGAGGCATTAAAATTTGTCAAGCGGTTAACCATGGGAGATAGTGCAAAGGTGGAGGAACTCATACAGGAATTATTTGGTGAGACAGAATCAGGCACGTGTTTTGAAGAAGAAGAAGAAGACTCCATATTACTTGAACGTGCTTGCCTTGAGAAAGAAAAAGGAAAGATGGTTTACATCATGGATGATGAGGAAGTTGAAAACATGGATACTAACCATTCACAAGGGGCGCAAGGTCTTGGATAGTGCAGATAAGGATACGCACGCATACAATGAACCAATAAAGGAAAATAAGGTCAATATAGGATCGGAGGTTAAGCCTAAGGAGGCCATAATTGGAGACTATTGGTCAGACTCGGAGGTGGAAAAGATTATTGAGTTACTACGGGATTACCAAGACTTATTCCCTCAAGGGTATCATGAACTTAAAGGCATGCATGAATCACTTGGGGAAATGAAGATAAAACTTAAGGAAGGTGCGCGTCCAGTGAGAAAGAGACCTTATAGAATGAATCCTAATTTGTGTGAAAAGGTAAAAGAAGAAATTGATAAAATGTTGAAGTTTGGAATCATTCGACCTTTGGATGAGTCAGAATGGGTTAGTCCTATGGTGATCAATATCAAAAAGGATGGTAGAATTCAAATTTGTGTTGATTACAGGGAGCTAAATGTAGCATGTGTCACAAATCCCTTTCCTACACCATTCACTAAGGAAATACTTGGAAGGAGTAGTAGGCGCGAAATCTATTCCTTTACAGATGGTTTTTTCGGTATCATCAGGTTTGAATTTCCCAAGAGGATCAGGAAAAGACAACTTTTACTACTGAATGGGGCAACTTTTCCTATATTGTGATGCCTTTTGGATTGAAAAATGTGCATGTTGTATTCTCATGCATAGTTGTTCAGGCATTCAAAAAAATTCACAACTTCTTACAATTCTACCTCGATGATTGGAAAGTATATGGGCTTGTTAAGGATCACTGTAACAATCTACGCTTAATGTTTGAACGATGCAGGAAGTTGAGTATCTCTCTGAACATCAAGAAGTGCATATTTGTTACTCCTTTTGGAATACTGTTGGGACACATAATTTGTAAGGAAGGATTGCTTGTTGATCCAGCTAAGGTTGCAATCATTTTAGGGTTGGAAGCACTTACAATCAGAACAAGGTGTGCAGATTTTTAGGTCACACAAAATATTATAGAAAATTCATCAAGTGATATGCAAAAATTATCACACCTCTGGAGGAGTTACTGAAAGGAAAAGGTACATTCTATTGGGGAGAATTGCAGCAGCGTGTGTTTGAAACATTGAAAGAGAAACTTACTACCATGCCTATCCTATATTTTCCTTCATGGGACAAACCATTTCATGTACACATGGATACCTCTGGCATGGCCATTGGCACAATATTATCTCAACCTAGAGAAGGTATTATCGATCATCCTATCTACTTTGTTAGTAGGAAGCTAACGCCTATTGGACATAATTATACAACTACAAAGCGCAAAGCTTTGTCAATGATCTACGCATTACACAAGTTTTGGAAGTATTTCTAGCTACACCATTTGTATTCTATATGGATCACATGGCATTGAAGTACTTAGTAAACAAGCCCGTCTTGCAAGGGTGCATATGCAGATGGGTACTCTTATTTCAATAGTTTGATTTCACAGTTGTGGTAAAGCCAGGGAAAAGTAATTCTAAACTAGACCACCTATCTATAATTCACTCAAGAGAAGAAGCACAGATGATTGAAGAAACCATGCCAGATGCCCGTTATATAGGTTACAATGCACACCAGTGAACTTGACGACATTTCTATTTTTCCACGGTGGTATGGCACCAGAAGGAATGAAGGCATTGGAAAATAAATAGCTTGCCATACGCATGGCACCTTTTATGTTGATCAGTGGTGACCTATACAAGTTAGGAAGAGATGAAGTATTACGCTGTTGTGTATTAGAGCATGAGCATAAGGATATAATGGATGAGGCTCACGATGGTATTGTAGGTGGCCACTATGTAGGTGATGCTACAGCACGAAAAATCCTACTTGCTAAATTATGGTGGGAGACATTGTATAAAGAATGTAAATAATATTGTAAGGCATGTGATCATTGTCAGCACCTAGGAAAACTAGGACAAAGAGATGAAATGCCACTGAGACCTATTATCAGTGCAGAACCATTTTAGAAATGGGCTATTGACTTTGTAGGACCTATTTCACAAATCATGCATAGGACTGGATCACGCTATATCATTACTTGCATAGATTATCACACACGGTGGGTAGAAGCAGCACCTACGAATGACTATATAGCAGCTACAGCAACTAGGTTTCTATGGGAAAATGTTCTTACAAGATATGGATGTTCTTTAATTTTGACAAGTGATAGGGGTACACACTTTTTAAATGAAACCATAAGGATCCTATTAGATGAGTTTATGGTTTCCCACCCATAAGACTACACCTTACCACCCTCATGCAAATGGAACTTTTGAGGCTTTCAACAAAATTTTAAGCCAGACATTGATAAAAAAATTTGATGTTGGAAGAAAGGATTGGGATGATAAATTTCCAGTTATTCTTTGGGCATATAGATCCACTTCTAAGAGATTGAACAAGGCCACACCATTTCAGTTGGTGTTTGGCGTCGAAGCCATTCTTCCTATAGAATTTATGTTACCTTCTTTGCGCATTGTGTGCCTTTGAAGGTCTAGCTGATGAGCATGCTTTAGAAGAGTGGCTTGAAAAGATGATTCGGTTGGATGAGCGATGAGCCATAGCAGGTTGGATTCAGAAGCAAGAAAAGGCCAAGCGAAATCATGGCATGGCAATTATAAAGGATAAGAAGTTGGTGGTTGGACAAATGGTGCTTCTTTATGACTCTAAGTTATGTCACCATCCAGGCAAACTCAAAGAACATTGGTTGGGGTCATATGTCATCACTTACATACTTGAATCATGTGCTTGTCTAGTTAGAAGCACTTGATGGAACACGGCTACCTGGTTACTTTAACGGGAGTAGGCTGAATCCCTACTATAAATAAGTCTTCTTGGTGTTTGTAATAAGGTAGTATTGCCATTTAGATTAGGTTTTCAATTCTTTATTTCCTTAATGTATTTCCTTCATTGTCATTATACTTTGTTAATTTATTTGTTGTTCTTATGTAATAAGTGCACTTGTGTGCATGAAGCAAATTATTATGTGAAGAATGTTTATGCGCAAAGGAGTGCACATACTTTTTGTGTAGGGTGGTTGTAGTTATCTAAGTAAAATCCTGTGGAAATTTAAAGGTGAAAGGAATAAGCTACTACGGGTGTGCTCTAAGTCAAAAGAATATTGCTTCTCAAAATTTACAAGGGATGGAGATGAATGAAAGGAAAGTATAACACGAGGTAAGAAGAGGCCATGATAACTACCAGGAGAAGGTATAGTGATGAGGTACTCGGGTGCAAGGGTGTGTGCTGAAGAGAAGTTTGTGACCAGAGGGTAGGAAGGTGCACTAGAAGGTTATAGCTGGGGCGTGAAGATGTACCACACAGAAAAAAAATTTGGTCAATGAATGAGAGGATATTTTATAGGTGAAGGATCAATAAATACATCAAAATTTGAAAAACTATATAAGGATGGGATGTGAATTCATTTTTACCATTGTGACTAAGAGTATTTGAGGAAAGAGCTAAGTGTGAAGAGCCGAGTGATTAGGTTAAGGTGTAAAGGGTGTGAAACCAAGTGTGACAAACATATCGTGCAAAAATAATCTTGCATCCCGGTGGTGAAGGGTTTGAGTGAAGCAAGGAGACAAAGAGGAGTTAGGGAACAAAGTTTCCACCTAGGGCATGATTGAATCGAGCTAGGGTTTGATTCACAAATTGCATAGTTAAAGAGGAGATGATTATAAGGTAAAAATGGCACCCAAGAAGGTAGTTGCAGCAAGAGAAAAAGGAAAGAAGAAGGTGGTTGTCGAGGAGGAAGAGATGGCACCCGAAAGTAATTTTCATAAATGTAATATCCAGAAGGAGTCATCATCGGCCAAGAATGGGATTCACACATCAAAAAGAGCAAAGTAAGTGAATACAATCACAAGACCTCGAGAGAATAATAAAGGATCGATTCCTTGCTCACTACGAGGATGAAAAAACGTACGGCAGATGACATGCCAGTTTATTATGATGTAGGTGAGAAGCTTTTAAAGAGAATTAGGGTCTACCAATTATATGAGCTTCCATATTTCAGGAAGTATGAGCCCTTGTACCAATGGCTCATGAGCAGAGTGCATGAGGACTTCTTCTACTTTGTAGGATGTAGAGTTAGAATCTCATCCATGCTTATCTCAATGGTGACAGGTTTGAAGGCCACAGGAGAGGATATAAAGAATGATCTCACAGATAAATCGTGATCTTAAAGACCAGACAGGAGTTGGGGTACCTAAAGGGTCTGCGCGGTATGGATATAGACAAGTTGAAGAACTGTCTAGTTGTGCAAGTAGTAGCACACCTTGTTACAAATTTGAATGACCAAGAGTAGTGGTCACAGGTAAATACTATGTGGTTACACGTTGCACGCAAGATGTTAGGAGTAGTCTACAATATTACAAGCTACATTGCAGAGAAAATAGTCAAGGAAGCGCGCACAGGAGGGAAGATCAGCTTTGGGGTTGTTCTATTATCACTAGTATTCATGGAAATTGGAGTACCAGACAGGCCAAAGGAAAAGGTATGGGAATACCCCATGGAGAATAAGTCACTAGCTGAAAGGTTCAGCAAGTACCTATGTAAAGGGTCCATGACAGATGACGTTCAAGCAAAAGGGAGGAAATCGTACAACTTGAGGCTCCATGTGGCATTTGAAGAAGAGTGGCACATCTAGAAGGACCTACCATCAGTAGTGGGGAAATAAGTCCAATTTTTTTATATCAGCATTTCTGCATCATGTGCTTCCCAATGAGAGATGGAGTCTGGAGCCCTTGGTGTAAATTGCCTTACGCATTCACTACAAGGTATTTCCAAGCATTTGTTCACATATTCACAGACACATGTCGACTGGTATTCAATGCAGATAAGGTATACTATGACTACCACATGTTGAGGAAGAAGTATGTGTATTTAAGAAGAAGTGCCTATGTCGAGAGGCTCATTTCGGAGGTGTTGAATACTAAGCCAATAAGTTTGGTTGTAGCAGATATAGGGGTAGCATTAGTGTATCTTCAGCTGAAGCCTAAGATGGAGAATAATAAGTATGTGGAGAATGAATTTTCACTCCCATAACCCTGAAGGGTAAGCACACAATGGAAAACATATCGGTCAAAGGCCCATAGAAACTGTTGAAGTAGAGGATGAAGAAGAGGAGCATGAAGATAGTGGAGGCTTGGAGTATAGAAGAAAGCAACCATATGACAAAGAAGAGTCACAATGCGTGACCACTCCACCTTAGGGATATGACGAAGAGGAAGATACGGAGGTTGAGTAGGGGGAGCATCAGATTTAAGAAAGTGTTTAGACACACAAGGACTCAAGGTGGAACCCCACAAATGGTAAGGAAATCACCTCATCTCTCTCCACACAAGGAGACCGCTGAGCCAAAAAGGAGAAGAAATTTGAAGTTGGATGAAGAAGTAGAGGAATTAGGGGAGAGCAAGCATGCATCTCCTACCCCACTCAAGAAATAAGATGAGCCACAGAACAAGGAAGAGCAAAAAGATGAAGAGATGAAGGACGGAGAAGAAAGAGAGAAGGAAGCCTCGGATCCGTGCATGTGACTGCTCAAGGTATAACGGGACAGAATCCTAACCTTGAAGCTACAATTCCCAAGGGTCCTACATTAAATAGGATGAGTGGGGAAACACGATTGCACTACTCATGTGCTATAAAGCGAACACTAGAAAAATCATCCACGCCCGTTTCCAAAGCACTGTAAAACAAAAGGATTTATTTGGCTAGGAATTAATGGATGGGGATATGGCAACCATTCGCACTAGAAAGAAACTCTCATGGTCAATGCACACCCACATGGATGAGCCTAATTTTGATGTATGTGAGGAGTCATGTGTGTCAAGATGAATGAAGAAGACACCTCAAGCTAGGAACATAATAGTTAAACCTATTGTTATGTTAGATGAATAGGTTAGCAATGCGCTGGTAAAGGTTTCTACTGAGGTTGTAAGAAGAAACATGGACAAGGCCACAACAATTAGAGTGTTACATGAGGAGTTGAAGATGAAGGATGTAGTGATAGCACACCTGACCCAAGAGAAGGACTTGGAGCAGAAAAAGAATAGTGTGTTAATTGGCATGGCAGAGGCCATTGGAGATCATGTGATGAAAGCATGCCTGCATCTGAAATCTAAGGTACCAGAATAATTCCCCTCAGCAATGCATTATGTTAGAGCTTTGGTGGACTTGGTATTAGAAGAGGACACAATTAGAATGCCAAAACCAAAGAATCCTAAAGAAGAGTCGAGAAAGGGCTAAGGCTGCAGTAGTCAGAAAGATTGCATCATACAAAGGCCTACTGCAAGCACTCCAAGAAGAATTGAAAAAGGTGGATCGCACCTTAAATATATGCACAACTCCAGAGGCGTTGATCAAGGTAAAGACTCTGGAAGAAGATAATGCAAGTCTAGAAGGCTATGAAGGATGATACCTTGGGCTGCGTAGAATGGTTAACACTCGTAAAGCAAAAGCACGAGGCCCTAGCAGTAGCACAAGATCCACACAAGGAAATATTAGATGAACTTGGGCAGCTCATCGCACAAAAGATGGATGCTTATTTGGAAGGAAAACATATTGTAATGTCTAGCATTATGTTGGTATGGAAAAATAAAAAAGGTGAAGTTACGCAAGATGGCTGGAGTCTATTATTGTGGACATACCGGAGCGGGAAGAGAAAGCATTCACTGAGTGGCGAGGCCTTAGAGGTTGAAATAAAGGAGGAGTATCCGAGTTGATCATTTAAATTGATACGAGAGATGTTGCCTCATAAAACATTCTTTATTCATCTACATTATTTCTTATTCTTTCCATTCAACATTATTTACTTCAGTTTTGGATATAACCATTTCCGAGATGATGATGAGATTATTTTGGGGTAATATTGATTAGAGAATACTTGTTAGAGATCACACAAGAAGTCCACATGGGAGAGAAGGCCAGGATCAAGGGCGCGGAGGGACAGGAAGAACCCACGCGTGGAGGGCAAGTTCATCTTTTGGGACTTAGCCAATTTTGAGCATGAAGACCTATTTTTATAAGATGGCATGCAGAGCACATAAACAAGGTAGAGACGTGCATGCCACGCATTTTCTATCTTTAGAGGATTGGATCAAAGCATTTTGCATGGAGACAAGCTAAGAATAGGATTGTCACTTCAGTTAACTGTAAGAGGTCTATAGATAGCACACTTGCATGTGTGGTTATGCCTATAAATGGCGTGTGGCTATTAGTAGCATGTGGCCTATTTCTAGAATAGATAAGTAGTGAAGGGAAAGTCCCCACCCTATATATATGATGTGAATCACATAGTAGTTGATATATAGGTATATGCAGAGCATAAGAGGTAAGAGATTTCCATTATTGTAAGGAGCTTCTATGTTTATTAATAGATGGAAGATATTGGCTGAATCTAAGTGTCATTCTGTGTGTAATTGAGTAGTGCATGTTCTTGATTCAATCATGATTATTGTTTAAGCTTGTTCTTTACTAGATCTGAATATGGCATGCATTGTAGAATGATGGATTAGTTATGGATCAATATTTTTATTCCTTCATCACGAAGAACATACTACTACAGCAACCCTAAAGAGGGACCTGGTACCTTTGCGCACTTCAAGTGATCGCTCGGTCTAAATTTGAGTGATGTGTCGGCGCATCTAGGGTGTTATCGGTAAATTCTAGGTTGCATCACTCGTTGCATGAATATTTGACTTACGAGAGATGGGGTGGAGTGGAAGGACTATTGATCTTTATTTTCTTGTAAATAATGCACATTTTTACATTTATTAATACATGCATGGCAATCATTGAAGATATTGAGCCAACTGTAACTAGCCTTCATGATCCTGAGTGTTATTTGTTGACACTAAATCACGCACTTTGGGCTATCTAGTCATGATCACATACTACTATTTACATGATTCCTAAGTAAGAAAACTACTAATTGACCCATGTCTTTGGCCATTTTTATTTTCTTTCTGTTGCCTCTGTTGATGTTACACTCCTTCTATCCTAGGTTGTCTTTTCATAATTTGGCATTTCTCACTCTCGACACCGGCTCCTAGCGAACGCGTTAGTACCCAGTGCCCCTGTCCCCTCTAGGTGCCCCCAACCTCTTTATATTTTTCTCACATATTTTGGGTCCTTTCTATCCATTTGGGCATCTTATATTTTTGGTAGTCGGTATTTTGAGGTTAATTAAAAATTCAAGAAAAATAATCATATAAATATAAAATTATTTGAACATAATAAAGGACCAAGCACTAAGCATTATCTATCACCACCTAAGGTTGTATTCAAATGCCATTATCAAGAGCATTCAAACATCCATCTAACATCCACACACAAGGGCAAGGGATTGATACTTCTACATACACGCATAGGAGGGGAAGTTCATTCTTTCATGCACACATCTATTTACATTTATTACATCTAGCTACTTGTTCGCTAGCAAGTGCAACATGCACAAAAGACACCTAGGGCACAATCTCTTCACACACACGCACACATAGAAATACATTGGGTCTGAAATGTAGTACAATGCTCAGTTATAAGATCACTCATTTAAAAACTAAGGAAAATCTCACCCCTCATTTGCATTATTTTCTTTTTGGGATTTGATGTGCTTTTGAGGGTTTTACAGGTCATTTCTTTATTACAGGTTATCAGTGACATCGATGATCATCGTATGACATACTAACAATAAGAAGCAAAGGACAGCAAACATCTCATAACCATCCAAAATTAGTTTTCGAGGTTACGAGTAGTCACAGGCGCCCAGAGCAAGTCTGCAATGCTTTCAAGCACCCCGACCCATTCCATCACCCCAGTCCAGGGTAGATCTTGTGGTCACACAATTTTATGAGATTTTGTGTGACACTTCTCCCTCTCTGTTCATCACTAAAGACTGCCCAGATTATTTTGAAACAACTAAATCATTTTATCTCCTCATTTGCACTTAGGGTTTTAAATCTTAATTGTTTATTTGCTTGGGTCATATTTTTGTACTTAATTTCTTATTCATTTATTGCTACATTGCAATCAAATTTAGGCATTTATAAATTCCATATTTTCTTAATCATTTGGTGAACTCGTCACTCAAACATTCCTAGGGTCCTCATACTTCTACTTTTCTCATTTTTCTAGGATCCTCTCATCATGGCTATCTCTATCCATGATTTCTTGCTAGCCAATCCTGAGTGTCGTGCTAAAATCATTAATCTTTTGGCTACTACTCAGATTCCTACTACTACTCATCCAGATGTTGTCTATCAAACATTTGTCAATGCATTTTCTTAACAGATTACCTTTCCATCGGCTATAGCTGAAAATATTGTTGTTTATGATAATGATCCTCCTCTCTATATACAATTATGTATCAAAAACTTAGGCATCAAGCACATTTTAATCGACACTACATCTAAACTTTATCCTATATCATTCATTTAGGCTCTAGGCCTTTCAGTTTCTCATCTTAACCCGACATATCTTTCTGTACGAGCATAATATTTTACTACACTCCCATGCTTAGGAGCCATCACATTTTCACTCACAATTGGGCCAAAGACCATTCTCATTCCATTTTTGTCATTGATCTCCAAATTTCATGTAATTTCTTATTTGTTAGACCATGCCTTCGTCAAATGCAAGTTATGTCTTCTATGATCCATAGATTTTTTTATTCTTACATGAGGGATTTGAATATGAGATCCATGTTGATCGTACACCATTCCAATATTGCAACGTAGATCATAATACTACATTACCTATTCCTACTTCTGCTATGTGTAGCAACTGCTACTAATCACACGACACGAACATTATCCAAACAATTTACCTCCACTCGAAGGATTTTTTTGCACATTAAACATTGTTCCATATACTTTCGAGCTCCCCTACTACTATTAATGTTATGGTACTTTATACGGGGCTTGTTCAAACATTGGATGGCATTTCATCTACTTCACTGTCTCATGGGAAACCTCCATTAGTATGCCCTCCATTCACATGCATGCTTTTCATGAATTAATCTTATTGGGAACACATATCATTTGATCTTACTTTATCGATACTATATGCACACGAGGATGGATCAACTTAGCTAGGATTTACGGTGAAAAGACATATTTCCTCAACCTCATGATTCTCATGTTTACCATGCATTTATTCACATTACTACTACTTATTGTATTTACATATTTTATCTCACATTATTTCTTGCATGTGATGATCTCACTTCTCCACTTGCACGTGGAAAAAATTTATTTGGTTATATCGGTAGAACATTAGATCCAAATCATATCGACATTTCATTCCCCATGCCCTTTGGTCACGTTTTCATTTACAATGACTCATTTCTCGGCTATTCACAAAACCTCACTCATTGGTATGCACATGGATGTCCATTACCACCTTTCACTGATGAGGAATATGCAATGGGCATGTACAATTTATGCCTCAATGGATCTTTTCTTGATCAACCTGATATAATTGCTTACCAAGTCTCAGATGCTTCTCCATTCGGTTTTGACCATGACAATGACGACCTCTTAGATGATGTTACTTGATCACTCTCATCATTACACACTTGGAGGCATCATACTTATCCCCCCCCTAACATCGCTATGCGTCTCACACTCTCACAACTTTACATCTCATTTTTCACACACATCATACACATTTTGATACACTCTTGTATCATCATTACCCGATGACACACTCTCGTGCTTCGATTCACACTTGACTATTGAGGGAATCCTATACACATGAACCTCACACACTACACTATACACTACACTACACATTACATACTACACATTACACACTACACACTTCACATTTTACACATTCATCTCTTTCTACGCAACATCTACTTTACGCATTCACAAAATATCTTTTTGTCATGTACTTCTACACGTTGCAGTCATTACCCTCGACACACTCTATTTCCACAATCCATAATCAAAAATTGAGGTTCTACATCTCAAATAGACCTCACCACACTCACACACTCACTCACTCACTATGCTTTACACTTTTCGCTCACATCTTTCTTGCGCGCACAACTCGGACCATTTCCCAATGAAGCACTCTTATTCTATGGTTCATTCTCGACTTCTAAGGGGGCATGTATAAATTAACCTCATCTCATGTATACACATCTACTCGGTGGGGCACGTGGCTCCTGTCACACTCACACTACATTCCATTCCATATACACTCCAAAACATATCACATATCTTGGTGACATTTACTCTTTATTGCTTAGGCTTACATGTACAATTTTTACACATGCGAGACATATATTTTGTATGTCATTATCTCTTTCTATACACACATGTGCATTCCCTTGTTTTCTAGTTATGATGCCATATTCTACGAGATCAATACGCGTAGCATGGATGTTTGGCATAGTACCTCATACTAGTCTCACAAGTGGCTTACGGGGCATCTACTTTCATACTGATACATGTGTTATTGTTTCATTTTTCATAGCACATCATTATCAGATTATACATGCTTTGACATACTTTATATCTTTCTAACATGTTAATGGGTGCTTCATGTGCATCATTTGTCTTGTAGGTCTATTTGCTTCCATGGTTGTTTTTCATATTGTTTTCTCTTATCTAACATTGTTTCAGGGATTTTCCTATGTCTTGCTTATTCTATGATTATATGTATGCTTGCAGCCACTATGGCCTTGATTGTCTTGTGAAATTGTGAGTGATGTCCCATGTTTAAAACCCACTTTTACGGTGTACTTTGTATTCTTCCATGTTTACACTTGTCTTTTTACATCCTTAGCTTCCACATTGTCTTTTACATGCATGTTTATCTTTCTTATACTACACTTATCTCCTAACCATTTTGTTTGTTTTTGCCTTGGTTTCTACCAAGAACATCCCCTCCCTCTACAAGGCATTAGTTTTATCATAATGATCGCAGTCCTCCTTTGGGTCGCATACTCCTCAACGACATCACATGCACCCCAAATGAGGGGGTAGAATTTGGGTGAATCGGTCACCCTCATAAAGACAGATTCAAGATCAAGATAACAACACGGTCATCGGTCACAACAATGGCCTAGATCCTAACTTGGGTCCTTACCACAACACAAACATTAGTTCCCAAACCAGAGACGGTAGTGCATGAGTGCCCCGACCCTTCCTGGATGCCTATGACTAGGAGGAAGTTACATAGCATTTTCCATTTTAGAGCGATCTATAGCACTTCACACAATGGATTTTATAGGATAAGAAATCCTTCAAGACTTGACATGCATACTACACAACATTTTCTACTTTCACGTTGGATCAAAACTATTCGAAATCAGTCAGATTTTTACACACCATCTGCAGTGGTGTTCTAAATTTTGTGAAGTGGTTAAAGGTTAGAGGATGACACCAGACTTTTCTCCTTATACTTATTCCATGTCTTGGCATGAGATCACCCAAAAACCTCATAGTTAGTGCAATTTGGTGTGAGATATCCCAAAAACTCATTATTCTACATCATCTTTAGAATTTTTTCTATCTCTCATCTCATCACGAATCAAGTGCACATGTTCCTTTTTCACATTTTTACATACTCTCATACATATTTTTACTCGTTTTGACCATAAACGCATATTTGACTACTTGTTCATTCTTCTCTTTTGTAGGTTCATCCTTATGGGAAGCAATAGTCACATCATCACATCAACACATCAGCAACAATCAACATCAACGACAAGTACTATCGTGACATGTACACATACACTCTCGCCCTAGGGTCATCATCATTATCATTTTTCACTTCCTCTTCTCTATCTTCCATGCTTCACATTTTTATCGCTCCACACTTTTCCTTGTCTCTCATAACATTTTTCACCATCGATGTACATGGTTATAAAGTATGCTTCTATTATCTGATTTATGTTATCAAACATTCGCTCAACAACATAAAGTGGGGGAAAATGTAGACATTAAATCACGCACTTTGGGTATCTATCTAGTCCTAATCACATACTACTATTCATATGATTCCTAAGTAATAAAAGTAATGATTGACCCATGTCTTTAGCCATCTTTGTTTCCTTTATGTTGTCTCTTTTTATCTAACACTCCTTCTATCTCAAGTATTTCTTTTCATACTTTGGTATTTCTCACTTTGGACACCAAAGACCCACCGGGATGCCACTGTTAACTTGTTTAAATTCCCTTTATAAAAACTCATCTTCTGTATTTTGTTAATCCATTAAGGCCATGTCCTTGTATTTCCCAGTTATATTGTTGAACATCACCATCATAACCTGAACTTATGGCATGAATATTAATTAATATAGTTATGGCTAGTTATCTTTATTTTTGGTATTTTGAGTATGCATTTATTCTCTTGATTTCAATAAGTTGTTTGAATGATGCTTTTGTGATGCCACTCTTGTTTTTGCAAGTAACTTATTAAATGTAGGAACATTTCCCGCAACAAAATGGGTCCACCTATAGCTAAGGAACCACCTGCAGCCACTCATCTAAAGCCAAAGGACCTTCCCATAGAAATTCACTGCATGCCAAAGGAGATCACCTAAAGAAAATAATTTTTGGTTATGAATAACTCTTGGAACATGAATAAGGACACTCATGTTTTTATGTTTCTTTGAAGAGGTAAGTTACAACGGGACGTGATAACTAGAAGATAACTCAAAGCAATATATCTAATTATTTATTACAACTCACTGAAGAACTGATTGATCGGTTAAACACGTGATCTAAGGAACTTAACGGTTACTTGAGTTATGTGTTTGATATTTGAACACTTGTTAATTAATTTTGTTGCATGTGTTGGAACTCTTATTGATCTATTTGAGATCTTCCACTTATCTGCAGAAGATATTTTACTTAGTCTATTTGAACTCCTAGTCAAAATCTTCTTCTCACGTTTTGTTGTAATGGAGTATAAGAGAAAGAGATTAAATGCTAGAAAGGGATGTAGAGATCTAGATGGAGAATTAGATAATAGAGGATACATAGATAAAGAATTTTTTTTTTTCCTAAATGTAATATTCATGCCAATTCAATAAATAATCTGAGTTTTGTTTAGTAGCTTTTAGTTACAAGCCTTAGGAGGGATTAGCACCCAAGGAAGGGCCCACTTGTGGTCTACTAAACCCCTCCATAGTTTTTGCTCTATTTTATTGCATGATTAGGTTAGGAAGTAATTTATCTTTTTATCTACATTCTAAATTTACAAGCTTTGTTTTTAGCCATAGTGTTAGAAGTTATTTTCTTTCGGATTCCGAGTTTTCTATCAAGCATTGTACTTTTAAGCTCTGTTATTTTCAAAGTATAGTAAAGGACAACTATTTCTTTCCATACCTTCTAAATTCTTTGTCATTGTGTATAGAGCGTTGGCATTATTAAAATTTTACGTCCCTTGGTATGATGATTAAATGATTTTGAATTAGTGAAAACATATTAATTGTTCAAGTTAATTTGCACGATCATTTTGGAACTTCCATTTAGGAATAATTTAGGTTTAGGAAACTTCACCTCAAACCCCCCACTAATTTCCATTGATTGAGTTGAGCTAATTGATGCATGCACCATCCAAGAGATGCCCATGGTAGATTCTTACCCAATCCATAAGTATAGCACATGAAAGATTGCTATATATCGATTCTAAAGAATACATATCTTCCTCTCGAACAAGGTTTGATAGTAGAATATCACCCTCTAAGTGAGACTTCTGAGGTTGTTCCTGATTAGCTAGACATGTCAGAAGAATTAAAAAAAATGTTGAAGACACGGTAACTACCTTTGAGTTTCCCATTTCCAACAATGATGACCATTACTATGAAGAATATTTCTCCATCATCCCTTCCTAACTTTCATGGATCCATAACTGAAGACCCAAACACCTTTTTATTTGATTTTGATGTATTATGCAGGAGCTATGATTATACCACAGATGCACATAAATTGAATTTGTTTCCTACTACACTCAAGGATGTAGCCTTGAGATGGTTCATGGGTTTAGGAAGAGATGCCAATGTTACCACTTGGGCATAGATGAAGGAGAATTTTCTCACTAAGTACCAGGACTATTGCAGGCTGAGTAGCAGAGGAGGTGATGAAATCTTCAATATGGCATAGAAGGAGGATGATCCATTGGAATACTATCTAGAAATATTCTTGTTCTACGTTCAGAAGACAAGGCACACAATAATACCTCTTGAATCTCTCAAATTACTCTTTTGAAGGGACTTAGTGAGGAGGATATGGATGCTTTGGATCTGATAGAGTTGAAGACATTTCAAAATCTACCTTTGATGAGATTTGTGAAGCCTACAAGAATTAATCCAGAGCCACTATGAAGAAAATAAGAAATTTATAATCATGGAGTTGAATGACTACCAAAGGAATTGGGGACATATCCAAATCATAGATAGTCAACATGTTCAAGAATATGAAGCGAGAAGATAGTCAATGACATGGCCACTCAACTAGATGCTATGTATACCAAGAATAAAATAGAAGATGCAAAGACAATACTTATAGTGTTCGCATACATGCATGTAGAAGAAAGAAAGATGACTATAGATGTAGAGGATTGGCCATCATTACACAAGAAAGGGAGGCTTCACCGGAATTCAAGATGATAGAAATAGGGGATGGACAAGTTTTATAGGTTTCTCAAAGAAATCCATGGCCACCAAGATAAGGAGGTGTGTCACAAGACCTTATCCCATCTTTTGATAATTGGCCTAGTAATCCATTTATGCAACCCCCACCTTCGGCTAATATGTGGCAAGGTTGGGCTCCATATCCTAATAAATACCAACAACAATGGAAACCTCAATTTTTAGACCATCAACAATGGCAAAACCCCTCAATCATGCGGTAACCTTGGAGAGGAGGGCAAGCAATGGAATAACCAACCTCCTAATTACCAAAAATCTTACAAGTAACCTCCTTATCCACAAGCAGCAAGATTTGATGCCAAATTCTCAACGGCTTTCACCAAAAGTAACCCAACTACCACTCAACCAATGCCTAACCCCAACAATAAAGCTTCTCAGCCAGCCTATTCCACTAAACCAGATCAATACCCTACCTATTTCATTGATGTTAATAACATTCATCTCCGCTCAGGAAGAGCACTTCCTCCACCAAGTGGACCCACCATTACAGAGATTGCAGATGAACCACAGTTGTTACATACTAATCTATAAAGAAATCAAGAACACTCTGCAAGTTGATCCGCAACAACCTGAATAGAGTTCCAGCAAGGGTAAAGTACAAGCTAATGAACCACCATTTCCAGAGAGATTACAAGAAAATAAGACTGGCCTCAAATCATATTCTGATTCTAATTTTTTCAATCAGCTAAAAGATATTTGTGTGAAGATTCCACTAATTCAATAAATCAAGGATGTTCCCATCTATAACAAGTTTGTTAAGGATCTATGCATAAAAACTAGGTAGAAGAAGGAAGGATCCATACACTATATAAGTTATTGGACAGTTGACTAATATTATGCTTGGAAATTTAGTTTTACCCAAGTATATAGATCCAGACAGTCCTTTAGTAAATGTTACAATTAATGGCACAACAATAAAGAACACTCTAATTGACTTAAGGGCCATCAACGTCATGACTAAGAAAATTATGGATGATCTAAAATTGGAAGGACTAAAGCTAACAACTACAGTCTTACAACTTGTAGATAGATCAACAAAGTGAGACCTGAAGGAGTACTTGAGGACATAGTTGTGGTGGTAGAATCTTGGGAATACCCTATTGACTTTATTGTCCTTCAACCAAAAGAAATTTTAGGAGGATATCCTATTATCCTAGGAAGGCCATGGTTGGCCATTGTTGATGTATTCATAGGTTGCAGGTCTAGCAACATGAATATTTCTAATGGAAGTGATATTAAAAAGTTAATTCTTTATCCTCCTACCCAATAGTTGAATGATGAAGATCAAACCATTTGGGTAGAAGAACCAGAAGTAGATCAGAAATTTGTATAACAACTCGTGATGTTGGAGAAGTCTTATAAAATAAAAGGACAAGAAAAAGAGGTTGTTTTTTCCAATGTCTTGTAAAATAATTATGGAAGGAGCGAAGAAGTGGATGACAAATTAAGATTTTTAAGTTGTCCATTGAACCAAGTTCTATCGAAGCAAAGACCATGCAGAAATTCCATGTAATAATTGTATTCTTCATCAACTCTTCCCCATGCATATTGAATTTCTATCACAACAAGCAATGTATATGCAATGATCAATCTCTCAAGCAATGTGAAATAACTTCGGAAAGCCACTTAATGTGAACAAGATGTTGAGTATAGTGGCATGCATGGGATTAAAGAAACATTTGCATGGTATTATAGTGACATGTGTGGGATTCATCCTAAGCTTTGTACTCATATGATTTATATCAAGGAAATTTGTAAGCCAATCAGGAAGCCACAGAAAAGAATGAACGCAGCGTGTGAGAGAGATTGTAGAAGGAGAATTGAAGAAGTTATTGGATGTTGTAGTTATATACCCCTATATCATACAATCAATGGGTGTCACCCCTTGTCATTATGCCAAAGAAGAATGGAAAATGGAGGATATGTGTAGATTACATGGAGCTAAATGCAACAATAAAGAAATATCATTTTCCACTACCTTTCATTGATCATGTACTTGATACTTTCACTGGTAAAAATTATTTCTCTTTTCTTGATGGATAGATTGGGTATAGTCAAATTCATATTGCATCATAGAGTATCAAGACAAAACTACCATCACATGCCCATGGGAACATTTGCATATTCAATTCTTCCATTTGGCTTGTGTAACGTACATGTTACATTTCAGAGGGCAATATTGAGCATCTTTTATGATTTGACAAATGATTATATGGAAGTCTACATGGATGAATTTATTGTACATTAGCAGCAATTTTGAAGAAGTTATGCAAAATCTGGGAAAAATTTGAAGAGATGCAAAGATCAAAATTTGTGCTTAAACAATGAAAATGCTACATGATGATGTCCGAAGGTATAGTTTTAGGACACTATCTTTCTTCTGATGGAATTCAAGTTGATCCAGCCAAGGTATTTGTTATAATTAACCTACCAACACCAAAGAAACAAAAGTATGTTAGGATCTTTCTAGGCCATGTTGGTTATTACATGAGATTCATACAAGATTTAACAAGATTACAATGCCATTATTTGTATTATTAGGAAAGGATGTTTCCTTTGAGTGGATTGAAAAATGTGAGACTACATTCCAAACTTTGAAGAAAATGTTAACTATTGCTCTTGTATTAAGAGGACCTGATTGGAACCTACCTTCCATATCCATATTGATGCATCAGACCATGCCATTGGAGTTGTCTTAGGACAAAAGGATGGAGTTTTGAATTATGTAATTTATTATGTTAGCAAGAACTTGCAACATGTTGAACTAAACTACACAGTAACAAAGAAGTATTTCTTGGTAGTTATATATGCTATCAATAAATTCAGACACTACATCACAGGTTATCCAATGTTCATTCACATTGATCATGTTGCAATCAAATATTTGATAAATAAACCAGTAGTAAGCAATAAAATCATCAGATGGTTTCTCCTTCTACAAGATTTTGATGTCACCATATTGGACAAGCCTGGGAAGGACAACGTAGTAGCATATTTCCTCTCAAGGATGGAGACTAATGATGAAGAACAGGTAGTTGATGACTCGTTTCAGATGAGCACTTATTTTTATTTCTATCAAAACATCTTGGTATGCAAACATAGCCAACTATTTGGTTTGGGTAAAACACCTCCACACTACTTATACTCTGAGAAGAAATATATAGTTGAAAAGAGTAAACATTTTTCTTGGATAACTAGATTTCTATTTCATACAGGATAATATCATGTCATGAGAAGATGTATAGATGATGAGGAAATATACGATGTCCTCATAGCCTTCCACAATGAACCTTGTGGAGGAAATTTTACTGCAAAAAGAACAACATAGAAGATTTTGAATACTAGTTATTATTGGCCAACATTGCATAAAGATGTAGCACTATACACCAAGAAGATATGATAGATGTCAAATAATGGGAAAGCCTACCAAATAGATGAAATGTCATTGCAGCCTCATTTGTTCTTGTAGCCTTTCGATAAATGGGGCTTGACTTCATTAGCCCCATAGATCCTAAATCTCAGTAGAAGGAGTAAATCTTGGTATGCACAGATTATCTAAGTGGACAGAGGTGAAGGCAATGCCAAGTCAAAATTTTGGGAAAGTAGCCAAGTTTCTCTATGATCACATCTTCACCAGATATGGATATCCAAGGAGATTGTCACTGATCAAGGTACATACTTTATTGTTGATGTAATTGTTGATCTAGCTAAAGAGTATGAAATTAGGCATAAGAAGTTTACACCATACCATCCCCAATCTAATGGTCGGTAACAAATAGAGAGATAGAGGCTAATCTTGACAAAGACCATTGCACTCCACAGGAAATATTCAGAAGAAATACTTCCAAAGGAAAGTATGAGCATTCAACACAACATGGAAAAAAAACAAGCGGCTTCACACCATTTGAACTCTTGTATGGTAAGATTGTTGTTTTTCCAATTAAATTTGAGAACAAAACACTAAGGACTACACTTGAGCTAGGCATAGATTTATCTCTAGAAAAAAGACAGAGGATTATCCAACTCAATGAGTTGGATGAATTAAGAAGACAAATAGTACACAATATAGAAGTGGTGAATTTAAAGAATCAAATGCATGAATGATACATCAAGACAAGGAAGTTTTAAAAAGGTGACTTGGGCACTCTTATTTGTTTCAAAATACAAATAAAACCCAAGACAAGGTGGCTAATCCCCTATGATATTGAGAAAATATTCCCTAATAGAGTTGTAAAACTCACCACCATAGATCCCTGTGAGGTTCAAGTTATTGGTGAATGGTCACAGGATGAGATTGTACAAGAAACTAGTTGATAGAAATACATTCATGTAGTAGTTTAGAGGAGGTAAAAGTAGGATGGAAGTAAGGACATCATAATTGAAATTAGAAGTTGAGCATGTTGGTTCATCTTCTGAGATTACGGAGGATTGAGAAATTTTAGTGGCCTTGGTATATTCAACTTGTTGACTATTCCAAGGGAAAATAAAAGTCTTGTGATCAGCCCCCTTTTGTGATCAAAGCAACACTCAACTAACACATTTTATTTATTAGAATTTCTATTTTGTAGGGTTTTTATGTTAGATGGTTATAAGAGTGTGTGATCTCCATCACAAGGAGAGTGTGAATGATTGAAGTTCCACTTACAAAGACATCATGTAGTAGACCCTTTTTTTTCATGTATGGTAGAGCTCATGATTGCATGAAGAAGATCAAAGATATATGCACATGTGAAATATGGACAAGAAACAAATTGCACCCAATGGATCAACATTCCCTCTTTGGGAGTTATTTGGTTTTAGTAAGAAGTGGAAAATATAAATTCAACACACGTATACAACATCATAGCAACTTTCAACCACATAATAGCAAGCTTTGCATGCAAAAAAAAGGCACAAATTCAATAAGTATGTACAATCATCATTCTAAAAAGAATTGAGATAAGTGCACTCCACTATCACTTTATTAAAGTATAATTAGAATGATTATTATTAATTAGCATTTATGCCAAGTCATCATGTATTTATTACATTTAAAAAATATCATCATATTTTATGTCATGATGTGTCCCTCCACATAAGCATGCATTTTCAAATCACTTTACTTTGCACGTGTTAAGTGTTCACATCAATCAATGATTTCTCCCATAACCATGTTATGTGTCCTTGGTCTCAAAGTTCAAGAAAATAATCCAAAACAACTCCATGTGGCTTAATTGTTCATTGTTTCTCCAATTAGAGTTGTGTGATTACATATTTAGAAAGGAAGCAAATTGTATATTCAAAATGGGATGAGACTTGATAAGACATGAACCCACCAGAACACTCTCAGCTTCTTAGCAACCCTCAAATTTTACATTATTTCTGAGATAACTGTGGCTAGACTACATAAATTGATTCCAGGGTTTCAATGAATCAATGGTTGAAGAGTTTTCTAAAACATTCAGTAGTGGGGAAGAAAAAGTGAAGGGTTTATTAGTAAGAATCAATGATGACATCTTGGCTAAGGTAACTAGACTTGCCTACACAAAGAGAAATATTTCTAGAGAAATCTAATCTAGAGGCACCTAGGAGGTAATTTGTAGATGTTGATGACCAATTTGTCTCGAGATAGGAAAGGTACAAAAATAAATTCTCTTAAACTTTTCTAGGATGAGGTTTCAAATCATGTTATTAAGTATTTTACCTATGAGGAAAGATATTCTAGGTTGAATAAGATTCACTTTAAATCGTTAAATCACTTAAAGAAAAATAGACAAGTAAACATGGGCAATTTCTTACATGAGATATTAAAGAAGATGAGTAGGGAGGCACAGAAGGGTCAGTCTGCACTCTCACGCCACTACCTCATAACCATGATAGTAAAGAATACCCTACATAGGGATCATGCAGAAATAAGGTGGGAGGATTTTTCAAGGTCAAGAGATATAAATGATTTGTTGGGAAAGAAGGAGGAGAAAGAAGAGAGAGTACCGAGAACACCTCAAGCACATCATAGAGGATGTACCATTAACCTCCCAACTTGAACAAAACTTGAAGAACACCCCGCTCCGAAAATTTACCACCTGCTAAATAAAATCTTGTTCATGTCTCCCCTGAAAGAATATTTATTGTTGAAACCCTCTTAGAATTCTCTATTCCTGAATCATATACCTCCAAAGGTAAAAGGAATCCTTCCAAGTCCACTCCTACATAAAGGTTATCTCATAGACTAAAAACCAAAAGGCCAAAAACCTCCAAGCCAAAAAATCATAGACCATATCACTTGATAGTGATGTGGAAGTTGCAGAGGAGAACATTGAGTCCATGGAGGCAAAGTGTATGGAGGTTATGATGCTACATTTCATGAGAAACAATGCCCTGAAGATACAATAGAGGGACTAGAAGAAAAAGCTCAAGATGTGGAGAGAGTGTGTGTGTGTGATGCAAGGCCATATGTGGAAAAAAGAGGAAGAAGTTGAGGAGAAATTAAAAAGCAATACCATGGAGATTCCATGGGGATCATGCGAAGGTAGTTCAACCTAACCAAGTAGTTGTTTATGCGGCAAAAGGTTATGAGGAAGAAAAGGAAGAAAAATTGGTGGACAAATTGAACATGAACACATTCCCCAAGTTGTTAAGGAATTCATTGAGCACCTGGTACATGGAGTTGAGGAAAGGCAGATGTCTATATAAATTGAACAAGTACATGAACATATTCTTGTAGTTATGGATGATGTAACTTGAGCAAGTGTTGAGTAGACACCATTATTTTTACCACATGTTGGCATGAAGCAATTGAATGTAGCCCCATTGCACCACAAATTGACATCAAATAAGTTATAAGAGAGCCTATAAAAATAGTTTGTAGGGAGATGGCAACATAAAAATGATTGATTACTAGGTGAATTGATTTGAAACCTATTTTAATAGGTTAAAAGGAAAGTGGGAAAAAAAAAAATAACTCATCTTCCAACACAAGCAAGAACTTGAGGAAAAGAAGAGAGAAATCAAATTCTAAAGAAAAAGAAAGAAGATACCCTTAAGGGGCCATGAAATATTCAAATGCAAGACTCCCTCCAACGTTTATGTTATCTTTTTAAAGGAAAATATGTTACAACTCAAACTCACTTATATCAATTTTGAGATACCATTTGATATAAGTGTAGCTAGGAGCTTCTTTAGGTTATATCTGAATAGCCTCATGAAATTCAGCTCTCTATGTGAAATCTACATGTATAATTATGATCTTGAGTATGATAGGGATTAGATTCAAGTCCTATACATTGGAGATTTTGTTCGGTTAAATCACTTTGTTTTTATTTTTGAATGAGTTGGATAGAGAAAGACAAATGGAGGAATACATGCATTTGGAGAAGGTGTACCACATGATGGATGGGATGAAACTAATAAAACTGGAGAATTTTAGAAAATTATGCAAAGTATATGCAGAAGAAGGAAATCAAAAGGAGAGTATGGAAAATGAGGAAAGAAACACACAATGAAGCCAAAGACATTATTAAGGACCAGGGCATTCAGATAGTTCAAGCATGCATGATGCACTGGAATGAGATGTCTCCTAAGCTACAAAGAAAGAAATGTATTTTAATCATAATATCATGCCAACTCAAAGAAAAGTGGATGCATACATTGACATTTATACTGAATTTGTAGCTACCTGGATTCCCATTGGCTATCACCCCCTAATCTTTCACTTTCTAATACTAGCATGGACAGGTGACATACCACCATTGAATGAAGTGATACAAAATAGAGTTATGAACAAGTTAAGGATAAATGGTGGTTACTTCTTCACAGAAGAGGAAGGGATAGGGACACCTTTTGACTTCATGTGTTTATGCTACTTTCAACAGTAGGAAATTGAACCACTTAAATGAGGACATTTAAGGAATTAAGCTAGGGGTATGATGAGTTGTTTAAATTCCTTTATAAACAACTCATCTTTTGTATTTTGTTAATCCATTGAGGCCATGTCCTTGTATTTCCCAATTATATTGTTGAACATCACCATCATAACTTGAAATTATGGCATGAATATTAATTAATATAGTTATGGCTAGTTATCTTTATTTTGTGGTATTTTGAGTATGCATTTATTCTCTTGATTTCAATAAGTTGTTTGAATGATGATTTGTGTGATGCCACTCTTGTTTGCAAGTAACTTGTTATATGTATAAAAGTGTCCGCAACAAAATTGGTCCACCTACGACTAAGGAACCATCCACACCACTCATCCACGGCCAAAGGATCTTCCCCAAAGAAACTCGCCACTAACCCAAAGGATATCACCTAAGCAAATCACTTGTTTATGAAGAAATCTTAGAATGTGAATAACAACACTCATGTTTGTACATGTCGTTGAAGAGGCAGTTACAAATGGGACGTGAGAACTGGAAGATAACTCAGCAATAGATATGATTATTTATTGTAACTCACTGAAGAATTGATTGATCGGTTAAACACATGATCTAAGGAACTTAACGTTACTTGAGTTATGTGTTTGATATTTGAAAACTTGTTAATTAATTTTGTTGCATGTGTTTGAACTCTTTTTGATCTATTTGATATCTTCCACTTGTTTGCTAGAAGATATTTTACTTAGTCTATTTGAACTCCCTAGTCAAAATATTCTTCTTACATTTTTTATAATGGAGGAGTATAAAAGAAAGAGATTAAATGTTGGAAAGGGATGTAGAGATCTAGATGGAGAATTATATAATAGAGGATACACAAATAAAGAAGTTTCTTTGTTCCTAAATTTAATTTGCATGCTAATTCAATAAAGAATCGAGTTTTGTTTAGTATATTTTAGTCTACAAGCCTTAGGAGGGATTAGCACCCAAGGTAGGGCTCACTTGTGGTCTACTAAACCCCTCCATAGTTTTTTTGCTCCATTTTCTTTGCATGAGTAGGTTAGCAAGTAATTTATCTTCTTATTTGTATTTTAAATTCACAAGCTTTGTTTTTAGCCATAGTGTTAAAAGATATTTAATTTCAGTTCTAAGATTTGTTTCAAGCATTGTAATTTCAAGCTCTGTTATTTTCAAGTATATTAGTGATGCTTATTTCTTTCCATACCTACTCAATTCTTTGTAACTATGCACAAAGACTGGCATTAGTGAAATTTTACATCCCTTGGTCTCGATTATTAAATGACTGTGAATTAGTGAACAACATATTAATTGTTGCAAGTTAATGTGCACCATCACGGCGTAACAGAGCCCTCTCGTCCTCTAGACTCCCGACCTATTTGTATTTTGCTCACATATTTTGGGTCCTTTCTAGATGTTTTGGCATCTTATCTTTTGGTAGTCAGCCTTTTCAGGGTTAATTACGAAATTCAAGCAAAGGAATCATATAAATATAAATTTATGCGAACATAATAAAGGATCAAGCATTAAGCATTTTCTATCAAAACCTAAGGTTGCATTCAAAGGCCATTATCATAAGCATTCAAGCATCCATCTAGCATCCACACATAAGGGAAAGGGATTGATACTTCTACATACATGCATAGGAGGTTAAGTTCATTCTTTCATGCATGCATTTATTTACATTTTTATATCTAGCTACTTATTCACGATCAAGTACGACGCGCACAAGAACCACCTAGGGCACAATATCTTCACACACATACACATAGAACCACATTGGGTCTGAAATGTAGTACAACACTCACCGTAAGATCACTTGTTTGATAGTTAAGGATGTATGACCCCTCATTTGTAGTATTTGCTTTTTTGGATTTGATACACTTTTGAGGGTTTTGTAGGTCAATTATTTATTACAGATTATCGTGGGACATTGGAAATCATTGTGAGATATACTAGCAACAAGAAGCGAAAGAAAACAAACATCTCATGACCATCCAAAACTATTATTCCGAGGTTCTCGAGAAGTCACGGTGCACCCAGAGCAAGTCTCTGCAGTGCCCACAGTGCTCCTAACCCATTCCAGTGCCCACCCAAGAAGATCTTGCAATCACACAATGTTTTGAGATTTTGTGCAACACTTCTCCCTATATTTTCATCATTTGGTCACTTTGACACAACCTAGGATTAATTGTGAAACAACTAAGTCATTTTATCTCCTCACTTGTACTTGGTGTTTTAAATCTTAATTTTTTATTTGTTTGGGTCATATTTTTGTACGTAATTGCTCATTCATTTATCGCACATTCATAATCATATATAGGAATTTATAAATTCCATATTTTATTAATCACTATTTTCCTTGGAGAAAAGTGTCCTCTTATTTCTCCATCATGAAACTCGTGAAATACCTTCTCTATCTGATCTTTTTTAATTCATCTTAAGAGAACACCATTCACATTTTTCTAAATATAATGCCATCAATAAGCATGAATAGAATGGACTGAAGTCTGAAATACCTCCTTTTGGATTTTTTCAAGTTTTGAGGACATTGGCCTATTTGGAGAAAGTTGACTACATCATGAGTCCAACAAGGAGTAAGCAAGACATTGGTTGATTTCTCTTGATCATGTTGAAGTATGACAATGACATCGTATGTTGGTCTAAAATAAGTTGTTCACATAATCCCTTACTCTCGACCAAAGATAGTCACCTTGACATCAATATCATACTCCATTACCTTGGTTATCTAACTAACTCTTTTTTCATTCATGTCCTTATTCAAAATAAAATCTTTCACACCAGCATGTGAAACCATTAGGTGAATCTTATTATTGTATATCAAATTCTAAATTTATTCAAACTCCTTATAACAACCAATGCATGTTTCTCAATAATGAATATCTCACCTCATAATCCTCTAGAACTTGGCTAAAAATGCAATAGGTTGTTCTAATCCTTCTTCATTCAGTTGTAAAGATAATTGATAATGTATATGTGCCTCCAAAAGCATACATTGTGAAGTCTTTAGTAAAATAAGGGTTGATGCGAGTTGGAGCCTTTGTAATTTATTGTTTAATATCTTCAAACATATTCTTCCTTCGATAGTCCACTTGAACACCAAAATTTTCTTTAGCATCAGCTTTCAATGGCTTGACAAGGTTAGCAAAGTTTGGTCAAAAATGCCTGAAAAAATTAATCATTCCTAAGAATATTTGAAGTTCCTTCTTATGGATGGAAAATGGAAATGCGAGGATGGAACTCTATTTCTACATCAATGGTTAATCCCTCTTTAGAAGCAATGTGTCCAAGGATATTACCTTCATGTGCTAGGAAAATACATTTCTTGGGATTGAGGGAGACTCTAAATTTCCTACATCTTTCAAATACCTACCTGAGATAGGATAGATAATCATTAGCATCCTTGGAAAACACAGTGATATCATCAAGATAGAAAAGGAAAAATTTATTAATCAGTCCTTTGAATGCCATATCCATGGCTCTTTAAAATATTTCTCCTACATTAGATAAACCAAATGGAATTTTCATGTAGGCATAGGCCTCCCATTTAGTGGTAAAATTTTTCTTGAACTAATCTTCTTCCTTCACCATGATCTGATTATACCCTGAGTAGCCATCTAAAATAGAAAACCTCTCTGATTCAACCACCATTTGCAATATTTGTCCCATTGAAGGCGGTGGGTAATGATCTTTCAAAGAAGCCTTGTTTAAGTCTTTGAAATCAACACATAACCTGATTTCTCCATTATTCTTCCGTATTGGAACTAAATTAGCAACCCATGATGAATTCTTAATGGGGAAAATAATATTTTTCTCAATCATCTTATTTAGTTCTTTATTTATCAGAGGTTCAATGTGTAGATCAATGGTCTATACTTTTGCCTTATAGGCTTAGATATTTGATCTAGTTCAATGGTATGTTGGGATAAATTAGGATTAAAAACTCTCAGATCTTGATAACCCCAAGCAAAAATATCAGCAAACTCTTGGAAAATTTCTACAAAAGCATGCTTCTCTTGTGGGGTACTCACCTTGCCAATTTTCAGTAGTTTATCCTTGCCAACTAAGATGGGTTCTAAATCTTCACCTTTAATTGTCATGTTTTCCTTTTCTTTTCGAGATGATCATCGAGTTGAATATAGATTCCAAATTCACTAGGCCTTTGGGAAATTTATTTGATCTAAGTTTGAAAGCTTGGTTCCCATATTGTTGCTCCAATTTGTCCTGATTTTTTTATGAAAATCAGCCTCTTTCTTAGATAAAATTGGCAATCTATTGATCACTTTTGAATGCTTGCCAATTTGTGTCATTATCTAGAATTGATGGCCTAGCCACCAACTTAACATGTTGTTGATTTCCTGTATGAGGTCCTCACTAGTGAAATTTTTGATCTAAGGTTTTCCATCTATTTGTTTCTTTTTTCAGCTTCATTAGCACCACTTGTATATTAGCAACATCAAAGCTCTCCAAAAGATCCCAAACCCATGTTTATAAGCTTTCAAAAGCTTATTCTTGGTGGCACATTTCCCTCTCACTTGGTGTATGACCAATTTTATATCTCTTCCTAAATTCAAGAGGTTCCAAGTCAAGTTTTCACATTGGTTTCATAAATACCAAACTCATAGTGTTCCTTGTCCCATTCATCTAATTAAAGATCAGGAATTGAAGGAGGGATAGGTTGCTCTTTTGAAATTGACTCATGCTCATTATCTCCATGTATAATACAATTATATTGGAGAGGAGTAGGATCATAAGACTCAACATGATAGGAAAAGATTGGCTCATCTTGGATGGTAAATCTAGTACCATATATAGTTCTTAAGAGCATATGAGACCAATTTGAGGACAAATAACCACCCACTTTAGCAATAGAATCTCTTGATAGACAAATGGAAAACAAAGGAGGCAATTCAATCACTGATACATCTTGAGTTATGGTTAGGCTTCGACAAGAATGAAGTGTTAACTCAAGATCTTTGATCATTCCTAGGATGTTGAAAGTGATCCATCAAGTTGTAGAACACCTTTAGAAATAGGATTTTACTCAAGACTTAGGATATCAAAAATTTCTTAGGCATTACAGAAGTACTATCCCCTGAGTCAATCATGCAATTATGAACCAAGTGTTTTCCTAAAATCAAAGAAATATAAAATGGTGGGGTTTTATTAACTTTTCTTACTTTTTCTTCATTTGCTTGGTACAAGTTGATTGTAGTATGAGCTCTTTGAATGGATGGATCAACTTGAGGGAGCTACTTGAGAGCTTCATGTAGGAGATCTCTCTGTGATGGAATAGTCAAGGTATCCCACATTGTCACATTCACATTTTCTTCTTCAATTTCTCAACAATGTTAAATGGAATGCTGGTGGATTTGTGTATTAAAGTTTTTATGTTCTCCTTCCTTGATTGTTTCAATTTTGGGACATGTACCTTTGGTTGGGGAAAAAAATATTTTTCCAAAACAGTCTATTAAGAACATCAGTGCAATGTTTTCTTTCTTGAATCTACCCCAACTTATTTTTCCTTGTGAAGAGAATTGTTTTGATTAGAAGAATATGAAGGTTGAGTATCCAACATTCTCTTCTTAGACCTTTTATTATCAACAACATGAGTATGAGGTTTACTATAACTGACCACAACCCGATTCATTGCACAAAACTCATCAACTCCAAAGAACATAAGATTAGTCTTAGGGTTATCTTCTTGAGATCCTTCCAGATTAGAATTGGTCGTTTCTATAAATGGTTCTTGTTGATTGGAAAAATTTGAACCATACAAGGTTGAACTTGTAATCCATTTGCATTGATGTATTGGATATGTGGTTGATTGCATGGGTATCACCACTATGTCTCTTGTATCACATTATTTTACACTTGAAAAAGTGTCTTACTTGAGCTAGTAGCAGAAAGTGGCTATGTATGAGCAATTGTTTGTAGAGGAAGGTGTAGATTTTGACATTTCCATATGTCATTTTGTTGATTTTTCCTGTATATTTAATTCAAATATTGATTTCTATAGGGTTGGTAACCTTGATTAAATCCCTGGTTTGAAAATTGTCCTTGGTTAGGACCTAAATAATTTCTATAAGATTGGGCTTGTTGTTTTTCTAGGGATATAACTTTGTTTGATAATTTTTTACCAAGGCCTTCATTTCATCATCATCATTTTGTTTTTGGGAAGAATAGGATGCGTAGAAAGTGGATTGTAAATTTTGCTTAAGAATGAGAGCAATGAAGGTTGAGTAGCTTGAGGAAATTCAGGAAACAAAGGCATAGGTAATCTAGGGGCTAACTTCCCTACTTATATCAAGTCATTTTCAGCCCTAATGGTTATTGGATATGCATATGGTAGTTGGATAGCACCCATAGATTGTATCATAACAACAATATTAGAATTTAGAGCTCTTAAGAAGTAAAGGAAAGAACCTTGTGGAGTTGGTCTCAAGAGAACTGGAATTTTTTTCTCATGTCTTTCAAACTGAAGTTGAAATTAGTTGTAAGCTCATTAGGAGCACTCTTGATTGGTGTGAGTTTCTCTAGTAAATATATTTTATCTGGTTTCTCCTCAAATTATTGGCAAAGAGTTATACCAAGTTCATCCTAGCTATGAATGGAAGCAAGCCTCAAACTTCTATACCATTGAAGTGTTTTACCTTTGAATAAAGAAGTAAGAATCCTACTTGTAACACCATCTTTTGTAACTAGATGAGTTGAATAAACATTTGTAACATGTTGAATATGATCAATTGGAGTAGTAGAATATTCACTAGTGGAGGACGGAATACTTTTAAAGGAAGACACTAATATATCATGTTGGGAATTAAGTATTAGAGGACTACCACCATTGAAGTTGGAAAAGGGTAAATTTCTCTGTTGTGTCATGAATGGAATGGGTCTTAAAACCCTAGAGGACAAAGCAAGAAGGGCTTACCAGGAGGAGTAGAAAGAGTTCTATTTGGAGAAGATGGTGATCTCTGGAGTGTTCTACCTCTTCTTCTTCTTCTTCTTGGTGAAAGTTGTAGATGTTCAAAAGGATCACTACTTGTTGCACTTGATCTAGTATGTATTCTTCTCATGAAATTGGCACTTTGACCGCTAAACCTAGTAGATGTGGTGATTGGAATCGCAGATGTGTTTGAATAATCTTCCAAAGGCTGAAATCACTAAGTCGCACAACAAAACTCGGTAATAATGAATAAAATCAAAGTGTCCCATTGGACGTGCTAAAATTATTATAACCAAAAGTTAGCACCCTCTACATGTTTCATTTCCTAATAGCAGAACTTTGGTGCAACATGGATATGTCTCCAAGTGTGAGACCTTGCAAGTGAGAAAAATCTGCAAAGAAGGTCGGTTCCTTCTCTCTCTAATCTAAATGCAAACTAACCTATAACCATGAAATGCAACTACACTAAACCTACATTATGAATTCACAGGATAATGGTTAGAAGGAGAGAAAATGTTACATAATGATAAAAAGAGGTGATGCACCAAAATTGAGATAGGGTTCAAATCACCCAAGAGACACATAACATTTACATAAGAAAGAATTTTAAAGGAAAAACAGAGCTCAGAGATCACAAATGAATGAAACTTAATGTTAAACAAGAGGGTAAACATCCATAACAAATAAAGAAGGTTTGAAAGGAAAAAAACTACATATGATTACATTAAAATTATCTCATCCAATTACAGAGAAGATGCTTGAAATCTTGTGCAAAATGCATATTGTAGATGTCTAATGAGATATTAAAATGGGAGAATCCTAAGATAGAACTCCGAATTGGACATAAGAGAACCCCTTTTTTATGCCAAGGAACTTACATTTATACATTTTTAAAATAAACAAGGGAAAAAAAGAGGGAAAAGGATGGTTGAGCCGGGATTGATCGCCTCGAAATTTTACATTGACCGAGTATGTGTGCCTCCAACTTCAGTCACCAATTCTAGCACAATCCTTGAGCCTGGAATGCATTCCATCAAATCTGTATAGAGTGGTGCCATTAAATTCCGATGGTTGAACTACCGGAATTGCACTTCCAATGTTGGGACTATTTGTTACCTTTTTCACCTACCTAGCTCAACCAAATTCTATATTTCTTAATTTCAATGTGAAGTGCTCGACGAGACCTTTCCAACGAGACCAATTTTTTAATATTTAGAGCTCTAGAGAGAAAGTTATGGCCATTTGAAATTTTGGAGCTTAGGAGGAATATAAAAATAACACGTAGCAACTTTTGATAGGTTACAAGGATTTCCTTTTCCTAATTGTTATTTCATATGTGTCTTTCCTCCTTTGCCTTCTCGGACTTCAAACTCCTTTTATATTTTTTTATTTCACGGACTTGAAGTCCGCGGAATACTTTTCCTCGAGGTGATGATGGAATGACGCCACGTGTATGCCCTTTGATTCCCTAATCTTGTGTCATGTGTCCTTTGACTTGTGCCAACTCATCTTGTCGCTTTCCTTTTGCCATGCAGACCCAAACTTTTATTAATTTAACTTATTTAATGGACTTGGAGTTCGTGGAATACACACACTTTGAGGAGCGTCTGTAATCCTACCATGTGTCCCTCTCCTTTGCATATTTTTTCAAAAATTCAAACATTTAAACGCGTTCCGCAACATCTTTCAAAACCCACCGAAGCCCATTTGATAAAATTAAGTTATCAAAATAGCCTGGGGTGATTTTAGATAACAATTTTCTAAAGCCTTATTTCTTTTTACTTTACTTTTACTTTCATGGTAGCTCTTTTCAACTAATGCCACTTAATATACATGTATTACATAATTATACCTTTACTTGGAATTGTTGACTAAATAAATCCCTTCCCCAAAAGAGCCATTGTGGTTTATTTCCTCTGTCTAAGAATATCCACTAAATATATTTATTCTAAATCAATTTAAATTAAATTAAGAATTTTTACAAGCGTTGTTATGGGGATTGTATTATAAAGCACAATATTGAACTATCAATTTGTATTGACATTGGGGCATACGGCATTGTCAAAATGTGCATGATATTGATTACGGTAGCTTTGTATGCCAAAAGCTAAACTCCAAATAAAATTCACCTTTATAGATGCATGCCCCCATAAAATACATGCATGCCCATGCATGGGCAGTCCCATCATGTTAGCTGTCACATCAAAAGTGTCATATTTTTGAATATATGAGTTTGAAAACAAATGGTTCGTAATTGTTCGCATACAAACTCGGTTGGTTGGAATGTGCGCTAGTATATAGAAAGTCTCAGGTTCAAATCTCGCAACTAAATGGAATGTGTTTTTCAACAAAAAAATCTAAGAAAACCGAGAGTAAAAACACGCAACATGTATGCAGGAGATGGGTGCATGTCATTTTTATGGGCATAGGTGCATTCTATCGGAGAAGCCCTCACCGCTTTATATTGCCCATTATTTTTATGTCTCCTCGGGAAATTTAATCAAATTAAAAGGTACCTCATGAAGGTACTTATCTCTACATACGTTCCTCATAGTTTTGAAGAAATATACTTATATTTGTATGTTTTCTTAAGAGATATTTGAAGCACATTATTTCCTTGGCCTGTCCATTTCTTGAATGTTTTATCTATTAATAATCCACCAAGTTCCATTAAAATTAAAGAGTTATATAAAAAATAGAATTGTATCACATGAATCTTTTATTTTTTGTCGGCGTCCAAATCATTTTATAAATTATTTTATGATTTACTTAATTCATTTTTTACAGACATATTTGTTGGTGTTGGTTTTATTCTTTATCGAATGTTTTTGTAATAATGGTGCACTGTTAGTTGAAGTCATAACATGGAATGTTCGATAGCATGTGAATTATAATTTGGAACAACCTTTAAATTAACTCAGTTTCTTTCCATTCTAATGTTCAAAATTAAAAATACGTTGGGAAAAGGCGAAGGATAAATAAATAACCAAATTTTGGCAATGCACCAAAACAAAGTGATATAATTCCTCTACTAGATTATAACACAAAGTTACTGAAAATATTGTATAATTTATTTCACACATGTGCACATGCACATGTGTGTGTGTGCGTGCATGCGTACATACATGTATATATATGATATACATACACATACATATGTGCATATACATGTGTGTAGACACACACATACATATACATGTATATATAGAGAGAGGAGGGGGAGGTAAAGTCTAACTTGTATATAAGAATTAGGTTAGATATTTATAAGAAGAAAATTGAATGGTAGAATTTAAACCACACCACCTTTATCATTGATAGAAAATGAATACAATTGTCTTCTTTATCATTAAAAGGCATTGAAATTTTTGCATAAAATAGAAATTAAGATTATGATATTATAAGACAAAATAGTGACCTAAATGAATTCAAGGAAAAAAATTAAAAATATAGAAACTATTTATTACAAAACTAAAAGAAGATAAGAACAAGAAGTTAAGTGTATGACATGCATTGATTCAAATTAATTAACATTCTTTTAATTCTTCACTCAAGTTTCATTTGAATATTTTAATTTTAAAGTTTTCACTAAGCTTTTAAATTATTTCCACCAAAACATATTTAAAGGAATTTTAAATTAAATATTTATTTGTAGATATCTAATAAAACTTTCGTTAATTTGTTTGAAGTTGTGCAAGTGGTAATGTGTTAAGAAAACTCAACACTCGATATATTTTCATTATTTTTTCCGGGTCCAAAATATATTTAATCTTTATTTTCCTTGCATAAAATTGTTCAAATTGAATCTTAGTATTTAATTATACAAGTCCTTTAAAAATATGAAACATTTATTTTAATTAGTATTCTCACTCCACTAAATTAAAATATAGCAAAAGTTATATGGTGATTATAGGATACAATAAAAGTTTTCCTTTTATTAAAGGAGGAAAGAGCAAAGCAATAATAGAGATTAAAGAATTTAATTAGAGGGTATCTTTTTAAATAGATTTTGGTGGAGATAATTTAAATGTTTTATTATTATTTAGTCAATAGGCACTCAATTTACTTTCATTATTTTCTTGGGACCAAAATATTTTGTATCTTTATTTTCCTTGCATAAAATTGTTCAAGCTAAATCTTAGTATTTAATTATATAAGCCCTTTAAAAATATGAACGTTTATTTTAATTAGTATTCTCACGCCACTAAATTAAAATATAGCAAAAGTTATACAGTGATTATAATACAAAATAAATAAAAATTCTTTTTATTAGAGGAAATTATGGAGGGAGAATGGAGAAGAAAGAGTCTAATTAGAGGATATCTCTTTAAATAGATTTTGGTGGAGATAATTTAGAAGTTTTATAATGTTTAATTATTAATTAGTCGATAGGCTATTTATGTTGGGATTTTTGCCGAGAAAAGTAGATATCGAAAGTGTATGACCGCCAAATTTTCTTGGACCACAAAATCTATTGTCACCAATGTTTTAAAATTTGTGAGAGTTTACACATTTTCCTGTGCATCCTCTTTGTTGCGTGAAAATCGGAGTTTCAAAAAGGTTTTGAAGGGAATGTTGGTGAGTTGGGTGTGGGAGCAGATCTGCGCAAGGGATGGTGGCTTGGTTGGAGGGGTGCTTGCTACTTACAAAAGACATGGTCATCCTCAAGAGAGATTGAGACTATTTGACCAAATGCAATGAACATATGTCCAACCCAATCAGCTCGCTTTTGCCAACATACTCCCAACCCATGGCAAAATAGAAAAATTAGAGCTTTGGAGTAGGGTATGGAAATCCATCAAAGCATAATGGAAATTGTTTTTCCATATGTTAAAGTCTGCAAATGCTCTGGTTGATATAAATGAAAAATGTGACAATATATACAAGGGATGAAAATTGTTTGACAAAATGCCTCGGAGATTTTTCATCTCACACAATGCAAATGCTTGTAGGATATTCACAAAGCCAAACTCCGTAACTTTTTCAACATCCTCTAGGCCTCGGGCATTTATGTTTGTAAGGTGAGCTCGAGAAGAATCTTGTGTTCAAGCATACTACGTACATTGTATTTTATTGTTATTGTTATCCTTTTGCTCAATTTACCCTTCTTCAATTTTTGTAATTTTTAGCTTCATTTTGCAGATTATGAGTGCATGGACACTAAGAATAATTAATAAACTTTTTCTACATTATCCGATATACCCTATCTTTTAACAAATAACCAAGCTTCTTTGTTTAGTACATTTCTAAAAATGAATTTTTATGCCCATCTTATTTTGAATACACAATGATACAACATCTACGCTATCTGGGTATCATTTTCTAGTGCATTCATGTAATCCCTCGAATTGTTTTCTTTGTTTTTGGTTGTCTTCATCTCTTCACTCCATCTATCTTTTGTGAAGAGATTTAGTTGCCCCTTTCAACTTTCATCTGTCTTCATTTATTTGTACAATTAAAGTTGTACATATCTTTGGCCTTTAGAGAAAAACAATGTGGATGACATTAGTATCAAATGTGCCTCTTTGTTTTGTGATGGTGATTGCAATTAGCATTTTTAATTTTATCACCCCCCTACCTCCTTATCTATTCAATAAGAATCTCTAATCTTTATGGGATGAGGAAATTTAGTATTCTTAATTGTTTCTACAAATTTTTGAGACTTTCATTTGCTAATATTTTATCTTGTGGTCTTTTAATTTTGTTCTACTAAGTATATTTGGTTTGCACAGTGTTTGGTAAAGCATTTAAAATTTTTTGACTTGCTAACATCAAACCTAGGGTGTTTGGTAAGGAACTTCCAAAATGTTGACTTTTTATAGCCTCTCTTAAGTAAAAATCTAGGCTTGTTTCGTATAGACATGTCATTTCTAATTGGGATTTGATCTCAGGTCAATTAACTTGTAAATGTAAGTCTAAACAAAAACATTAAACTATATTGCTTAGAATTTATCATAAGTATCTCTCAAATGAAGCTTCAAGCTTGCATACATTCTTTGATTTGGATGACGCCACAGTGGAATTTCCCTTTCACTAACATACTCTGAAAATCCACATTCGGCCAAATCAAACCCGCATATTAATTGGTTGGCTTGGTCCACAGTGACATATAAACCCCAATATATCATGGTCTTTATGCCAATAAGGGTGACACCCCAAAGGAAGTGGCCCTATTACCAACATATCGGTTCACTAGTTGCAAGCTCAGTATGTTTGCTTCCTCGGCCTTCCTCTCTCCTCCTCAATGGCTTTAAAAAAATCCAAAAACATCATCTACAATTTCTTCTTGATACGTGTCTTATTACACAAGTCGAGTATGTCTCTTTAATGCATCTTAGATATTACTTCTACGAATCTAAAAATATTTATTCAATCAAAAAACTATCCCACATTGGTTAGCTGGTGTAGTCCGTAATAACATATAATCCTCGATATACCATGATCATTATGTAAATAAGGGTGATCCTACAATAGAAGTGATCCTCTCACTAACATAACATGTCAATAGGGATTATGCCACATATTTTAATATTGGCATAACCATTGCACCTCCTTTTACTAGAAGAAGTATATTCAAACATAACTTGAGTGAAGAAGTAAATAAATGTTTTATTCAAATAAAGATGAATGTGAAAAGTTCATGCAAGGTGTTTATGGATCGAAATAATGCATGTTACATCAATAACATGCATTCATGAAAAAAATGTCTTTTTCTATTTTTATAACCAATATTCTCTTTCTATATTCTTGATCTTTTCCTGGACTTGCTTGATCCCTATTTTGTTTTATGTTACATAGCCTTCGTTTCTATTTCATGTAAACGTACATTGTCTTTTAGTAAGAAGACAACTATATATTCATTCTCTATGATTTATAAAAGGTGGTGCGGTTTGTTTCTACCCTTCAACAATTTTCTTTTAGATATCTAATCTCATTCCTAAGTTCAAGTTAGATCTTGCTTTTTGCCTCGCTAACCGAATCTTGAATTTTTAATAACCATGTGCTATAATTTGGTAGAGAAATGAGACCACTCTATTCCAATGCATCATAGAATTTTATTATTTATTTCTCCTTCCCTTTTTGGATTTTTCCAACAAAAATAATATTACAAGACTAGAATAGAAAGAAATCAAGTTATTTGATATGTTGTTCCAAATTACACTTTCGTGTTATTGAACATCCCATGTACGCTCTAATGCGAGTAGCAATAAATCAAGAATTTTTTAGCATTAACCGTATAAGCGCAAAAGAGGCAATTACAATCGACAACAATCGCATAAGATACACTTGCAAAACGACTCACCTTCCTCGATTGAGTGATGTTTGTGATTCGACACATGGCATGCTAATGAATGCTCTAACATGGCGTGTGTGGAGTGTGCCCTCTAGCTTCCCACATAGCAAGGTATGCTAACATGTGGCGCAACTCATAGAGATCCTACGCATAACCGTGAAGATGCGTGATGAGAAGCAAAATGCAAACATGTTGAAAGTGTTGTAAGGTTGTGATGTGATGTAGTGTTGAGAAGCTACAAACAATGTGAGGCGGTGTGTGTCATTGTAACCACGAATGCTACAAAATGAGTTTGCAAGGCTATAGGAGCTACAAGTGTTATGATATACTAAACACCTAAAAAATTTACGAGAACAATGAAGTAGGTTGCAGAAATGTGTGGGAATATGAGGGGCAATGCACCGATCAAGAGAATCAATCCGATAAATTAATAAACAAGAATCTATCTTGACATGAATATTCAAGATAATCAAAGAAAACAAATGACAAAACACAAGATTTAACTTGGGAAACCCTTTCGGAAAAAACCCAACACAATAACTTCTCTCTCTTATTGTATTAACTTAACCGTTTATAATACAATAATGTACTTCCAAGTTTTGTTTTACCCTATTGCATCTCCAGCTATTTGTAAGAAAAACAATAAGAAACCATCAAAGTGGTTTTACAATACAATGGGTACCAAAACCATGGGCTAATAAACACCCATAACGGTTCCCCATAATTCATGGATTATGACACCACCCATATATATGTATAGATAAAAATAGCATATCTATACTCTTGGACCCTTCTATAACGCTCGTGGAAGAGGTGTACAGTACTCCTGGGTATACAATATACAAAATATACAACACATTCTAACATTCTCCCACTTGTTGTATACTTTGCAAAAGGGGGCTACACTACCATATAGTCAGCAGCTCAGGGCATTCAAGCCCATCAATTTTCTACACCAAGAAAATTTCTCAGCACTCACAACCTTAGTTAAAGAGTCAAGCAACATTATCCTGTGTCCACCTTACTTAGTAGTATCTTCTTCTCCTCCACCATTTCTCTTACAAAATGGTATTGAACATCAATGTGTTTCGTTCTTGAATGATACTCAAGGTTCTTTGCTAGACAAATTGCACTTTGACTATCACAATCGATCCTTATAGCATTTTGAGTGAACCCAACAGTGGAGATCAGTCGCGAAGCCAAACCACTTCTTTACTTGCATGAGTAGCTACCATGTACTCAGCCTCTGTGGTGGATATCACAACACTTGCTTGACGTTTACTCATCCAACTTACCGCTCCACCAAACAAGTTGAACACATAACCACTAGTAGACCTGCGCATATCCAAGTCTCCACCCAGTCAGAATCCACAAAACCATGTAGATCTAATGTTTTACTTTCATCAAGTTTTCCCTGATAATAAATTGCATAATTAGATGTCCATGCAAGTACTTGAAGATTCTCTTTACTGCAGTCCAATGTTCCTTTCCAGGATTTGACATGAATTTGCTCACTACTCCCACTGCATGTGCAATATCAAGTCTAGTACAAACCATTGCATACATCAAACTACCAATTGCACTAGCATATGGTACCGAAACATGTCCTCTATTTCTTCTTCAATTTTAGGACATTGTTTAAGACAACTTTTGACCAACAGGAAAAGGAATACTAACAAGTTTACTTTCATGCATTTGAAACCTTTGCAATATCACCTCAAGATACTTTCTTTGATTTAACACTAGTTTCCTATTTACATGATCTCTTTTTATTTCCATGCCCAAAATAAATTTTGCAAAGACCGAGATCCTTCATATCAAAATGAGATGAGAGTTGAGATTTAACATGACTGACCAATTTCTTACTATTACCAATTAACAACATGTCATCAACATACAATACAATGATAACATAATATTCACCTTCATGTTTAAAATAAACACATGGGTCAACTTTACTTCTTTCGAGCCCAAGTCTCAACACATACCTGTCAAATTTTTGGTTCCACATTCTTAGTGATTGCTTCAAGCCATATAATGACTTTTTCATCCTACACACCAAATCTTCCTTTCCTTTGATCTTAAAGATTTTTGATGCATCATGTAGATTTCCTCCTCAAGCTCACCATGCAAAAATATTGTCTTAACATCCATCTACTCTATTTCTAGATCGAAAGCAAAGCAACAATAGCTAAAATAAATCTAATAGAATGTAACTTAGCAACAAGAGAAAATATCTCACCAAAATCGAGTCCCTCCACTTGAGAGAAACCCTTTGCCACAAGGCGAGCTTTATACTTTTCTATTTTCCCATCTGCATTATACTTCTTCTTAAACACCCATTTACTGACCAACTTGTTTTCTTCCAGGAGGTAATTTCACCAAGTCCCATGTATTATTCTTATATAAGGACTCCATTTCTTCCTCCATAGCCTTTTTCCAAAACTTGCTTTCATTAGATCCAAAAGCCTCCTTCACAGTCTTGGGTTCATCATCAGTAACAAATAAAACTAACAAAACAGTAGAACAGAAATTAGGAGGACTATACCTCTCAGGTGCCCTTCTCAGCCGATCTGATCTTCTTAAGATAGGATTTTCTGGTTCAACATCTTCTGGTTCCTCATCTGCTTCATCTAAATCTTCCCCTTGTAACTCTCTTTGTGGTTCATCTTTTGTAGTCGCATCAAATTCAGACACAAATTCATCTTCCTCAATTTTAACATGATCTTCCTCTGGTTTTTCTTCTTGCTCTGGAATTTCCTTAAGCTCTCTAAAAATTACATTACGACTAAAAACAACCTTCTGTGATTCTAGATTCCAAAGCTTGTATCCTTTTACGCCATTAGAGTATCCAATAAATATGCACTTAGCAGATTTATTATCTAACTTGGTTCTTTTCTCTTTCGGAATATACATATAAGCAATACAACCAAATACACATAAATGTCTATCGAGGGTTTCTTACCAGTCCATGCTTCATGTGGAGTTTTTCCTTCAAGTGCTAGATGTCGGTGATCTATTAACCAAATAGCACGTAGTTGTCACTGCTTTTGCCCAGAATTTTTGTCCAAACCGGCACCATTGAGCATACTTCTACACTTATCCATCAACATTTTGTTCATCCTTTCTGCAACTCCATTATGTTGTGGCGTATATGGATTTGTCTTTTGCCTTTCTATTCCACACTCTTTATAATTGCTCAAAGGCATTAGAGCAATATTCCCTGCCATTGTCACTTCTCAAAACCTTTATCTTCCTTTCTGTTTGATTTTCCACAAGAGCCTTAAACTCTTTGAATTTATTAAAAACCTCAAACTTATTTTAAATAAAATATACCCATGTCTTTCTTGAGAAATCATCTATGAAACTAACATAAAACATGGTTTTTCCTAATGATAGAACTTTTACAGGTCCAAAAACATCATTATGTATCAAATGTAGAATTCCTTCTGATCTTGTAGCATTCGTAGGAAACTTTACTCTAGTTTGCTTTCCAAACACACAATGCTCACAAAAATCAAAATCTAAAGGACACTCAGAAATTCCTTCAACCATACCTTTTACTTTTAAAGTACGAAGTCCTTTCTCTCCAATGTGTCCCATCCTTTGATGCCATAACATCATCTTCATTGCAACATATGTAGGAGTTGGATCTGAAGCTTTCTTCTCCTCTAGAACCACAGAGCTATTGCACTCATCAGTAACAACACTTGCCTCAAGCTTAAACAATGTTCCAATACGGATGCCTCTTGCCAATACCATTGCACCCCGAACCATCTTGTAATTGTCTTTACTAAATGCTACCTGAACACCTGCATCATTCATCTTACTTACAAATATTAGGTTTCTAGTCAAACCTGGAATGTGCAGAACACATGGGAGGGTTTTAATCCTTCCATCTTTAAACCTCATCTTGATTCTCCCGTGACTAATGATCTTGCAGGTTGAGTTATCTCCCGATATACATCACCTCCATTACACTTTTCATATTCACAAAACCACTCCTTGTGTGGTGTCATATGAAAGGAGGCACCCGATTCAATCAACCATGCACCATCACATGCATGCAGCTGGAAGCCGCCAAAACAAATCTCCGAGTCTTCATTAGAGGGTTTTGTATATCTGAAGATCCACCATCGTCAGAGGAATTGCCCTTTTCTACCTTCTTAGATCTATAATCTTTCTTGAAATGCCATGTTTTACCACAGTTCCAACATTTCCTCTTATCTTTATCTACAATCTTCGATTCACTACGGACTTTGATTGTCCTTAACTCTTCTTGTTTTTCTCTTGGGTACAACCACTTACATATAAGGCATCCTTGGATTGATAATCCTCAATGGATTTCCACCTCATTTCTTCGATAATAAGGCCGCAACTACATCCTCAACTAATAATTTTTTCGTAGTACTAGTAATAGCCATAACTAGATTATCTCAAGACTCAGGTAAAGAACCCAAAAGAGTAATACACTTATCCTCTTCTTCCATTTTGATATCAACAGAAATCCGCTTATTTACCAAAGTATTAAAGATGTTCAGATGTTCTGCAACAGAGTCTCCGTCATTCATTCTCAATGAATATAGCTTCTTTCGGAGAAACAATTTGTTCACCAGAGACTTTGTCTGATACAAAGTCCCCAACTTCTCCCATAACACCTGAGTGGATTTCTCATTTGACACATTCAAAAAAATTGAATCGACAGACACAATCTGATTGAACTCCTTGCCTTCCTATCGATCTTTTCCCAGTCCTCTACCTTCATACCCGTAGGCATGACTCCAGACACAACAATCCACTGATCTCTATCCACAAGAAGATCTTCCATCTTGAGCTTCCATAACTCAAAATGTTGGCCATTAAATTTTTCGATTTCGATCCTTGTGCTTCCCGTCATTTTCTTCTACTTGAAAAATTCACCCGTAGAGCTCCCACTCAAAAAAGTTTATCACAGGTTTTAGAAACCCTAACTCTTCACATAAAAGCTAAAACCTAGCTCTGATACCAAATGAAGAGAATCAATCCGATAAACTAATAAACAAGAAGCTATATTGAACAAAATATTCAAGATAATCAAAGAAAACAAATGACAAAACACAAGATTTAACCTAGAAACCCTTTGGGAAAAAAACCCAACACAATAACTTCTCTCTTATTGCATTAACTTAACCGTTTACAATACAATAATGTACTTCCAAGTTCTACTTTACCCTACTGCATCTCCAGACTATTTGTAAGCAAAACAATAAGAAACCATCAAAGCGGTTTTACAATACAATGGGTACCAAAACCATGGGCTAATAAGCACCCATAACTATTCCCTATAATTCATGGATTATGACACCACCTATATATGTCTAGATAAAAATAACATATTTATACTCCTGCACCTTCGTTAGCGCTCGTGAAAGAGGGTGTACAAGTACTCCTAGGTATATAGTATACAAAAGATACAACGCATTCTAACACCAACGTAGCACAAGACCACATGGCATAAAATTGTGGTTGGGCTTTGAGATGTCGTGCAATTATGCGATCCACTACAAGTTGCATCAATGTTCAAGATACCACAAATTTGTGTGGATAATGTGAGATGCTAGAAGGTGAGGAACTTAAAATCTATGAGAAATGGAGAGGCTTGCACACTTTGTTGTAACATATGCAAGGTTGCACAGATTAATGTTAATCTAAAAATGTGATTGATCAAATTTGTGGTTCTTATCTTGAATTTGTCACATACAGCATTGATCAATGACTCCATTACCTTCTCCATCAATTTCATGTTGATTCATGATGGATAGCCTCAACCTAACTACACATGTGCATTAAGGTCACAACAAAACTTTAAGAGGAAAAAAATGAGCTTTGTGACAAAGAAAAACATCAAAAGGACTTACAAGAACAAGATATTTAAAAGTCCTACAAATTAGTACAAATATCTTTAAAATATTTATACGAAAAAACGTTGAAAATATCACAATGTTTTTATGCCTTCTCCAAACAAGTTGAAAAAATCTCGTATGAGAGTTAAATGGACATCAAATTTAAGGTCCAAAGTATCATATGACAGTCAAATGGATGTCAAATTCAAGGTCAATCATTTTTATTGGCATCTCACACTATTACACTACACCACACTCCTAGCAGCCATTGTAGGTAATCGTAATGTCCCCATTTCCGAGCAAATGGTCTAGGAGACTTTTCATTCGTCTTAGCCTTGGTTATGCTTTGAAGGGCTAGTGACGTTGATGGTTATTGAGTGTGGTTTGTACCTTCATTTCACTTATATGCTATATTTTGGAGTTGGACACATACTTTGAGGTGACTTAAGTGAAATATGGTTGTGAGATGCTCCTCTAAGGTACTTTGTGTTATATTTAGTCGTTGACTTAAGTGATAGGTAAATATATGGTACGTTATGCTATAATTCTTCGTTGGGGTGACTTAAGTGCACTTTTGGCATGTGTGAAATAAAGTGACTTAAGTTATTTTAATTAATTAAAGAAAAAACCCAATGGGGCGATTAGGGTTCTTTTGGGCCTTTTGTTCCAATGAAAAGTTATCGAAGAAAGCGCTTGGGGGAGAAAGGAATATTCATTCATACACACATTTTTTGATATTTGAACAATTGATGTTTGCACTTTCTTTGCTTGTGGAGTAAGATCCCACAGAACCCTAACTTCAATGGTGAAAGATTCACACCTAGCTAACAGAGCACTCCTCGCGGTAAAAAAATCCTCCCTAGTTTGCTATTTTAGAGTTTTATTCAAATTTTTGGATCATATCTGAAGAGTTAATCAAAAACTCAAATTCGGGATAAAAGAACAACCATTTTTCCTCAAGGGTTTCAGATCAGATTTGGAAAAACTATCTTCTACGGTTTTATCAACTCAATTCCAAATTTGAGGAGCAATTTTGAAGGTGTTTTTGTGGTCCGATTCCAGAGATTTCAAAGTTGGAGATTGTTATCATCATGAAGATGCCCTAGAATTCATTTCCATCATTTTTCCATTGTTATTTTGGAAATTACGGTCAATTGTATTTTTCTCTCATTTTCTGTCTTAAAATTAAATAAATCAAATCAAATCGAGAGATAAAAATTATTTCTCTCTTGTTTATTGTTCTATATATTTTTGTGAGTTGTTTGAAGCTTCTAGGTAGTGCTGGAAGTGATTAGTTTGCAAAATACAAAAATTTCTTTATTTCTGCATATTGCTGTCATAAAAATCAGAAAATTCAGAATTTGGTTCGCTATTATTTTATATATATTGTGTGAATTTCAAGTAATATCCCACAAGGAATATTTCAGTAACACTTATCAGCGTAAATATTCAACTTCATGGAAACACATCAAAAATATGAAGCATCTGCTAGCTGCTTATATGAGGTATCCAATGGTCGTAGAAATTGTGCTTCAGTTGCAAATGATATTTTCATGTGCCAAACGTCGTGTAACTATCAAGCATGGCATTGGGCATATCAATGAGAAATCTTTTGAACTGTGAAATGTGCAAATGTGCACATATTGTACACAGCAAAAATCTTATTGGATAATACTCTAACTTAGATACTAGATAATAACTGCTCAAATGTAATAAAATATTTTTAAAAATGTGTTCCATAGTAGTTTTAACTTTGTACCATACACTATTTTCAGTCAGACTTACATTACACTATCATGGGTGTAGGCACAAAAATGTTGCACATTTAGCCTCAATTGAAATGTTATTATCCCTTAATCCATGTGTTTGTGACCTAGTTGTGGGAGACATCGCCTACCATGGAGACAGCAAAGTTTTGGAGCCCGTGGGCTAGATCCCCGGTGAATATGAGAGGTCAAAACCACCAGTTTGCCATTGTAAATAGAACGAGTGCTTGAAAAGACAAAGTTGGTCTATATCAGACTCATGAAACACAGGTCTGATTTTCTTTCAACATCTCGTTTACAACAAATCCTGAAATCTTGCTTGTGACCAGTTGAATCTTATTCATAAAAATTTCCTTCTTCTTTTATAACTACTATGATGGACAGGGCTGGAAGGGCCATAACCATGTTCGAAGATACCTACATCAATATGAGACAAGGTCAAAACCACCAGCTTGCCTAAATGGCACAAGTGCCTGAAAAGACAAAGTTGGTCTATATCAGACACATGAAACACAGGTCTGATTTTCTTTCAACATCCCTGTTACAACAAATCCTGAAATCTTGCTTGTGACCAGGTGAATGTTATTCATAAAAATTTCCTTATACCTTTGTAACAACTATGATTATGGAAACATAGTTAGCCCTATTTTGAAACGCCAAGTATATGACTACCGATCGTATTTTAAAACTGGAGTGTCTGTACAATTTCATTAGTATTGGCCTTTCCTTGAACACCCAACTGGAACATGATCAGGATAAACTTGCACACAACAACCAGCACCCTTTTGACCAAGTTCAACTACTGGCAATTCTTTCACTGATTTGCCTTTAAATGAAAAATGTTTCCTCAAGCGGGTCTTGCTTAAAAGGATTTGCTATTCTGCAAAGGAATTTGCATACCCCATTTTCTAGCTGAGCCATCTGCAATATGTTCTGATTGAATGCAATTTTGATTTCCAGAAGAGCTGCCATCATCAGCAGTTATCTTGAACATTCGAAATTCATTGGGTGGAGTAGACATGGGCTGTAGTTCACTGAATGAAAGAGACTCATTTGAATTAGAGACTGGAGGAAGCTTGAAACCTCCAGCACACAGAGGACAAGGAGGATCGTGCTTCTGAGACTTGGGAGTAATTTGGTCCAGGCATTCTGCATGATAAGCATGGCTACAGGACAACACCCCTGCAACAGGCATATCCCCGTTCATGACCATCCCTTGGGAACTCCATGGTGACTTTTGGAACAACCATCTTTCACATAATGCACATTTCACATCTTCATATGAAGCACTTGACAGTTTCGGATTGTCCATGTTAGTGTTTCCTGCTTGATCAAGGATTTCATGATGCAATCCAAAATCAAGACTGCTTGCACTATTCCATCTGAAATGGGATCTTTGAGGACATGAACCATTATCTGCAAAACCCTGAATTGAGCCAACTTCAGAAGAGCCAACAAATGATTGCTTGCCAGCATGATGAACATTGTTACTACACCAGTGCGATGACTTCCTGTTTTCTGTTGATATTAGACTACTGCTACCATCTGAGGTATCTCCAGTGTGTATTATTGGATAAACAGGCTTTGAAACGAAGGGATAACGCCCAGAATAGTTACACTGTGCTGAAGGTATATATACAATGCAACTTTGCTCTAAATCTCCAGCATCTGAATAAGATGAAGAGGATTCTACATCATAATGAATTGTAGATCTTTCTTCTGTTGGCCATCCCTACTTGAATAAGGAAATCAAGATCAGTCATCAGAGTTACTCGAAAATTCAATATATGCTATACACAACTTTTCAATTCTTAATGAAACAAAAGAATGTCAGTTACCTCCAATAATGGAAATGATACAGGCTCAAATCTTGGTTCTAGACAAAAACAAAGCCATCAGTCAGTCCATTCATATCCTCTTGAAATTATAAATCACAGAGTAGAAATCACCTCCCATTTTGAAATTGTTCATACAAAACATCATGGTCCTTTTGATATTACAATTGTGATAACAGCTGTTCAAATTCCCCTTCTGGATGCAAGGACCGTTTTTAAACCTTAAATATAAATACTTGATTTATTTCAAATAAAAATAAAAATTGTGAGAACGGATTTCAAAATATAAACTGTAGGCAGAATGACACAAATTCGTATATAAACTGGAGTTAAAATCATATACTAAAAATTTAAAATAGTTAAGATAATTGTTACCAATTTTGTATCAAAATGAATAGTGAACAAATTGCTTTCGGTTGCACTCATCGGTGTCTTTTACTGAGATTATTAAAAAAACCAGTAACATTAATATTTTCTAAATCTGAGAAAAGAAAAACTCTTCTAGAGTTTTGAGTTTGATGGTTAGTTAGATGAAGAATTGTCGAAGTTATCATAAACAATCAGTCAAATATTTGTTACAGATTATTGCCATAAAGCAGAGAACAATCTGCTTCAAGATGAACTAGCACTCATGGACTACTTTAAGATTCTAGCCCAACATGTGCTGCACTGAACATATCCCTATTTCCTAGTGTGGGTCGATGCCTTTTTTCTCATGAATGATGATTCCTGCACCAACCACTAAAGTTATGGCCTGAGACAAATTCCTAGGCCCATTCCGAAAACCTTCATTAAGTGATGAGATGGAAAGGTTTATGGAAACCCAAATCTTTATAGCAAGAAAATAAAACTACAGGAAATGTCAAAGCAACTGTCGTGATAAAACCCACACTACTACAGAAATTTTCAAAGGAACCGTCCTGATATAACCCACACTACGAGAAGAAGAAACTATCCCGAGACATGGGATGTCAGAAGCCCCACAATAGAGATGGAAAGACAAATTCTGCAACAACACAGAGGTCAGAATGACAAGGATAGGCAGAAAATTCATAGGGCGATTTTTAGATCACAGCTTCACTTTCAAAGGATAACAGATCCCTTCATCTTAATTTTAACTTATGGAACTTCTGTCAAATTTGTTCTGGAGTATACCATTTTTCTCTTGTATATAGCTTCTCTCACTCCACAACCTGATATAACAAATTCATTGAACCATTCCAGAAGTCTTCACTAAGTGATGAGGTGGAAAAGGTATGGAAAACCAAATTTTGTAGTAAGAATATAAACCAACTACAGGAAGTTTCAAAGAAACTGCCCTGATAAAACCTACACTATGGGAAGATGAAACTTTACTAAGACCAGGATATCAGAAGCCCCATACCATGGAAAATTTTACTGCACAAGAAAGGAAGAATTCACAACTTTCCTTAAAGACGGTAACAGTCCCCTTCATCTTAATAACTCTTCTTAAAATTGTTCTGAATTATATCCATTTTTCTTGTAAATAATTTTTCTCAGTCCACAACCTGATATAGTTTCAATAAAATTTAGCACATTGCTGAGTGACTTCAAACACTGACAAGTATCTCATCTATAGACTTTGTGTGAATAATTGGCATATTTATCAATGATAATATAGCACTTGCTGGAGCTGAACCACCTAGAACGCCAACAAAGGCTTTGGGAATGGGCAGTGTCGCAAGGCCCAGATCAGTAGTCAATAGTTTATCTACAACTAACCCATCCCCTGTATTAGATAAATTTCCAGAGATTTTCTCCTACAAGGCTTCAGTAATTGATGTTCTAATTGGTAATTTAGTTTTGTATTTGTGCAGCCATATTTTGTAGCACTTAACAGTACACAGTTAGTGCCCTATAAGCCTTATGCTTTTATGACTGGAGAATCAAACAATACCTGATTTAAATATTTATGGTTCAAATTTCTGAAAATATGCATCTTTTTGTGCTATTTAATGTTTATCTATGAATGTCAATTATTGTAATCTAGGTTAGCGAAATGGCACCCCAGGGCTGCGGGAGCAGCGACGGGAGCGACGACAGGAGCGGGCAGGGAGCAGCGAGGGGACTGCGGAAACGGCCGGGTACGGCACAGGCCGTACCCGGGCGTTTCCGCAGTCCCCTCGCCGCTCCCGTGCCACTCCCAAGCCTAAACACATTTTTTTAATTTGTTTTTTATTTTTTTCATGTTTTAAAAGCACAATAACATAAAAAAAATTAAATATTCTTCTAATTTACACCACGTAATGATGATGATGTAGCTGATCTTGATCCTCTTGATGAAGAGGAATATGATGAATATTGACAATGGAAGATAGTATGAACTTTGAATATTGATCTATGATTGAATTTAATATATCATGAGATTCATGACATTCACATTGTGTTCGATTTAAGTATTTTAATTTAACTTTTAAGCTTTTAAGTTTTAAGTTTCTAAGTTTTATCGGGGTATTCTAGCTTGTTTGTTGTGGTTATTCACTTATTTAGCTTATAACTTGTCTTTCATATGCATAATATGTGGTTAATGAATTAAATTCCTATTTAGAAGGCTGAAATTTATATATTTTTTAATTTTTATATAGTTTTTGTACTGCCGTATCCTACACCGTATCCGGGGTCAAAAAAATTTTGCCGTTTCCGCATATCGGATACTCCGTACCCGCTCCCGTATCCAAAACATTTTGGCTACTTAGATTGTAATATGCCTCATGGGCCTTCTGGGCTCTGGTTATAAAATGAACGTATGTTTTTATGGTCCCAAAGTGTGGAAAATGTGTCTTTTTCTATGTATAGTTTACTTCTCCTGTATTGGAAGTTGCTATGGATCATCCCACGACTCCCACCTGAATAACTATACACAATGGCAATCTAAAAGACTGCACTCGGTTCTACAATAGTATCTATGGATACACACACAACATTAGTAACCAAAACCCAATAAACTAATATAGGTGAAGACCAAAACAAAATCATATCCGGTGACAAGAATTTTTTAATGTTCATCATAGCAAAGGCATCATCAATTTGAGACTAGTCATCTCACCTGAATACCTATGCACAATGGCAATCTACAAGACCGCACTCAGTTCTACAATCGTATCTATGCATAAACATGCGACGTTAGTAACCAAAATCCAATAGACTAATACAGGTGAAGCCTAACACAAAACCATATCGAGTGACAAACATTCTTTAATGCTCATCATTGCAAAGGCATCACTAGTATAAAACTCCAACCAACTTGTCTTTCCATATAATCTGACAAGAATCACAGAATAAATCTAGCATACTTTAGCAATAAATATCGTTCATCAAATATAACCGCTAGTCTCACAATGTCTTCATCAAGGGACAGTTTACAAGCCTCAACGGGACAACATGCAGGGATCAACTAAATAACCATTAATCAAGGGCTCCTGCTCGGTGACTTAGTAAACTATAAAATTATCAACTTCATAAAATTAAAATCTAAACATTTTTATTTTAAAAAATTAACATATTAAAATAGTCATCAAAGTTGATATAACAAAATATTTAAATATAGAAATATGTAGGTTGCTATACTTAAATTCTATTAGTATTAAATACCGGTTTATTTTAATAGAATACCAACAACTGAATTATAAAATTGTAGTACTTCTATAGAAGATTAAGAATAACAACACCTAAATTATAAAATTTTAATACGTCTATAGAAAATTTATACTACTAGCAATCACACTGAAGCAGTGCAATGGATACGCCGATAGGGATGCGGCGAAGAAGTTAAAGTGGAAGGAGTGAAGGTGAAATAGTGTAGGAGGAAGAGGGATGATGAAGAAGGGGAAAGTGGGAGGAGAATTTGTAATGTTCCTTTTGGGACTGAAACTAAAAAAGTAGGAAACCACACAAACCCCAATAGATTAAATTCAGATTTTTAAATCAGCAAACTGATTTTTCTAACAGCTGGAAATCAGCAGTCTGATTTTTATAACAGCAGTCCGGAAATAGAGGAAAATCACTCAAATATCATCAAATAACTTAACCAAAATATAGATAGATATTTTAGGAAGTATTTAAGACACTTTTATCATCAAATCTGATCACACACTCAACTGGAAATTTAATTCTGAACAGCAGAAGTACAGCCCATGAAAATAATGAAAAGAGAGGTTTCCAAACCCTGATAACCACAAAGAAAGATAGATTCCAGCCTTAGAAATTATGTCAAATCAGAATATCAAATAAAATCTAAAGTATGTGCCCTAGAAGGCACCCAACTAACACCAAACCCTAGTCGCTCCCTTTAGGGAGAGCTCCAAAATGCATGCAAAGCCTTTATAGATATTTTCCTTGATGCCCTAGATCCAAATCTGCAAGAAGTCTTCAATAGATGTCTTCAAATCACCCACAATGGAGGGTTTCCGTCCTCCACCAAGCCACAAGGAAGGTTTTCGTCTTCCTTGGAATGCCACACAAGAGGGGTTTCGTCCTCAAGTGGATAGTTAATGAGCACTTTGCCCAAAAAACCAAGTATAGATAAAATGCGCCAAAGATAGGATGCAAATGAAGTCACAAATCTCCTTTTATAGCACTTGCTTGGCACCAAAGGCCAAATAGAAGTGGACCGACCTCCTTGGGCTTCTTTTTATCTTTTAATTTGCCTTTATGACTCTCCAATCACAACCGACCTACCTTATAAAGGGAAACACTAAAAGAAACATTAAATCTAATTAAGAAAATTAAAATAAAAATGCAATTCCTTCCCTTGCTCAATCATGCTTCCTTGCCACGGAAAGGGAATGGCAAGAAGTCCATTTTTGGCCATCAATTCAAAAAAGGAGACATTACAAAATTATAGTGCAAGGGAAAATGCTGGAGGGAAGGTAGGCGATCCTCTTCTTTCTTTCAGTAAGTGACATATGAACCATGCATCATTTGTATGAACTACTCAAAGGAGAAAGGGGGTGAGATGAGTAAATCCTTGAGGCAAAACACTTTGGATATACGTCTAAAAGTAATAACTTGTCGTTCAATACTCTCAATGTCAACAATATCTTTTTGCAAAGTCGCCCCTTGTGTTTTTGGATAGTTTATTAGAGGCCACAACATTTTGAGGGAATTCACTTGTGCTTGCAACGGGAATCTGTAAAGATAGGGACATGGTAGGGGCCCGACACCCCATGTCAGGCTGAGGCAGTTGTTGAATTTGATAACCACAACACATGTCAAGCTAGGTGGTAAGCAAAACCTTTTGGCCCTTACAGAGAAGAAATTTGTCCATGAGACACTACTTTTATGAATTCAATACATTTTTAGGACGTTCAACTAATGTCATACATGGGGATGGACGCCTATATATTTTCTATAGCTTGTGAACTTTTCACACAACTGTCATGCTTAAGCTGACTTTGTCACCACTATCCTTAGGGTTTTTATTTTCTATATTTATTGAAATTAAATACACTTACTGCCAATTCATTAAATGTTATTTTCTAATATTATATATTTAATGATAGGAAGGGTAGTTAATTCTAGCAACACAGATGTTGCAGTCAACGAATATCATCATTATAGTGTAAGAAGGTTCATTATAGATCCCACGAAGAAAACAATATGAATATGATTATTATGATATTATGACTGTAATACATTTTTCATAAGGACGTTTCAACTTATGGCAAACATGGGGATGGTTGCCTATAATTTTTAAAATCTTGCAAGTTTTTCATGACCAACATGTGTAAGTCGATTTTTCTATTCGTGATGCAAGTATCATTACGGTTTGAAAACATGACCTGGCATTGCTCTTGTTATTTTTCGTTTCTCGGTGAAACTCAAAGCTTTGTTCACCTCCCTCATGGCCGCTCATTTTTCCTGTTAACATAAATTGTCACCGACAAATGGTTTGTTGTGTGACTTTGAAGAATAAAAGGATTAAGAAGAAATATTTACATGATTCTTCAATTCCACACTACTTTTATTTCTTGTGTTTATGTCGTAGTAGTAACGAGGGTTTTGCTTACACAAGAAAATGGCAAAGGCATGAACCGCATTTATTGTGAAGGACATACGAAATAATTTGTTGACCTTGAGATAAGCGATCTATATACTATATATTGTCATTCTTCCTTCTAACAATAAATAACAAAAATGGAATAAATATGAATGCATTCGAATGGGATCTAGAAGGAAAAGCCGGAGGAGATGATCAACCCAATTGAAATCCCCAAGCAACTCAAATCCTTCTCCACAGTTCTCTAAAACCTTGTAAACACGTAATCCTCACAATAATAGATTAACGTGTAAACACAAACATAATTTGTGAGGTTGCATATACATGTATACAATTAAACAATTAAAAAAAATCTTAAAAGTTAGAAAGAAAAATAGTGAGAAGATTAGTTTTCGGAAAACACTCTGTTTATTGCCATTGACGTTTGGATTTGTCCGAAACATCGATGACAATAAACACACAAATGTTTTCGAAACTAATCTTCTCATACATACTGATCTGGTGGAAATTTGCTTTCTCTTAAGAAAGATAGTTTTACTTTTATTTAATTTAAAATATTTCAAACGTCATAAAAAAAATAAAGTTTAAAAACACAAAAGATGAAGACAAAAATGAATCAAATCAAAAGAGATGAAAATTGATAATTAATTAATGACCAATAATAAAAATCATTCAAATCATAAGCTTGACAAAAATGACTTACTCACATACAAACATTGCATCGCCTTAATCCTCTTAGCTTAATTTTATTTTAATAGCTAGCCAACCATATGCATGAGTTTTAACAATTAAAAACATCCAATGTTGCTAAAAAAGTGTGAAAACAAGCCAAGAAAAACCATGTCTAGACTGCAATGGACTTTCAAAACCTCATGTCTTTATTACCCTTTTAACATTTCCCTTCCAGCTTGATCTCTATTTCAATTGGCCATTCTTGGCCTCATTTGCACACTAATATTTAGATTAAAATTAAAATGTGAGTGCACTTTGTCACAAACTTAAATATTAATAATCGATACAAACAAAGGATAACAAGGTAATCAAATTGTAAAATGGAGCAAAAAAAAAAGACTTAATGGTTACCATCACTCTATCATCTTAGTCATCTTATAATAAACTTGAAAATAAATTTTATTTTAATAGTCACTCAACCGTATGCACAAGTTTTAACAATCAAAAACATCAAATATTGCCGAAAAAGTATATAAACAAGCAAAATAAAAGAATTAACCACAACCTAGAAATAAATCACCCCTAGATTGTAATACACTCAAAAAAACTCATGTCTTTATTTCCTTTTTAACTTTTCCATTTTAGTTGATTTTCGCTCCAATTTGGGCATTTTAAGGCTCTTGTGAGACTAATATTTAGATTGAAATTAATTCGTAATTGCGTCATTATAAACTTACATATTATTAAGTAATTGCGTCATTATAAACTTACATATTAATAATTAATTTAAGTGATTGACCCATTTATAAATTTTGACACATATTGTAAGGGTCACAACAATTTTCAACACATGTATGGTGGTGGTGCTCTCCAAAACACAACATTCCATCAACAACGTTGTTGTCCACAATAGGAGCGGACTAGGTGGATGTATTCACGGTGGTCTCCTTCACCACCATCTATAGATAGGAAAGCATGCATATGTTTGAATCCCTCACAACAGCCTCGATCCTTCAATATTTGTATATAATGTTGCAATGATCAGATGTGTGACCCAATATTTGGAAATGGATGGGTGTGGGTTGGATTCACTTGCATGGACTTATTTCAATCAAGTAATTCTCCCTCATCTTGCAAATTCCATCGTTGCTCTACGCCCCTACTCCCACATGTTGATGAGCTCGAAACTATCAACAAATGTATTGAAAATATTGTTTCGTGGCTTGCGGACGAGATGATGTCAAGTGGATGGGATTTAGAGCATATTGAATCAAACGCAGCACCAGCACAATGTGTGGTCGATGTGATGACAATAATGACCATTCTCAATTCACAGCCACCTAAGAAAATGCAATTCCTACAAGTTTTCAATGTGTGGTATGAAGTATTGAAATTAATACAATTCCCTAGATCCCACAACCACATAAAAGAAAGTAATGGAGATTCTTACTTGAAATAAAAAAATTAAAGAGTTTGCCAGTGCTATGATTTTCCCGCATGTCTAATAGCACTCCTACGAGCAAGATTTGGTACATAAGGGTGAAAATCTAAAATTGGCAAAGGTAGACCCTTATGTACCAAATCTTGCTTAGAGGAGTGCTATTAGACATGCGGGAAAATCTAAAATTGGCAAAGGTAGACTTTACCCGTACACCACTCAATAAATAAATTTGGTAATGGAGATGAATACAAGCTTAGCTTCCTCCACATCATTTCCACTACCTTCATTCACTTTATACATGCCCACAAATGAAGAGATTTGTTATCAATGTGAAGCGGTCATCAACCTAATTAAGGAAATGGTGTAGAAAATTTCACTCTCTTTGTGAAAAGTACTACACGGAGATCCACAACGAGATGACAAACAAAGAGGCGCGGCAGATTTTGAATGGGGAGATGAAGCCAACAGTAGCAAATATGACATTAATTCATGACGGATAGCCAATTCCATGGAGCCTAACGAAAAGTCGATGTAGACAAGTCCAATGGCCACTGAAGCACATCCAAAACCTCCTTTGTCTCCTCTTCAAGACACGGGGTAAAAGAAACCTAGCACACTCTTGTCATACAAAGACTACGCCCCAAACACCACCAAAGATAGAAACGTGTGCACGAAATCAACTTCCTGCGGCCTATATTCGTGGTTATGTGGCTCCACCTAGGCTCACATAATCGAAAGTGTAGAGGCCTTTATGAGTGGCCAACCTGTAGTACAACTTCCCGTCGGAGCCACTAAAACTATCATAGAAAGAATCTACGAAGCCCAAAAGCTTGCGGCAAGCAAGCAAGATGGCCATCATGCAACAGAGGACGTGGTTGCGGTGGTGGATTGTTGGAGATCATCTCCAGAGCACTTGAAAAAGTAAGAGGTTCCAATTGGGAGGAGGTTTGCCAAAATAGTCACACTGGCCATTCTGTGTGTTAACACATAAGGATCCGATCTTCTGATGCCATCTGTTAGCGTGTTTGAATCATACGGCTCATTGTTACCAATTTTGACAGGTAGAAGTGGAGTTTTCGATCATCTCTGTTTTGTCTTGTGTTGTATTGTGTTACAAACGGCTAAGATTTATTTCATCGACAACCGTGTGCGAAAATAAAACTCAGCCGTTGATATTTATTGTCTATGTCATGAATGGGTGGGTTCATTTCACTTATACAATGCCTATCGGCATAATAACTAAAGCTTAAACATATAGAATATTCATTGACTAAAATTGAAGTAAACTACCTCACCTCACCTAAATACAAATAGGAAGTGTAATATTTTTATAAACTAACATTCACATGAAGTTTAAAACAATGTTAAGTTTAAGCCAAATAGAATGAGTTAGATATTTCATATGCTAAAACCTTCTAAAATAAAACACCTTACCTAAACTAACATTCACATAAAGTTTAAAATATTCCCAAGTGTAATTCAAATAGAGTGAGTTAGATATTTTAACCATAGTTACCATGTTTGAAAAGTTCGGATAGTTCAAAAGGGGAAAAAGTTCAGAAGTTCAGAATTTTTCAAAAGGTTTAGTTCGGTTCAGTTTGGAAAATTTACAAATATAAAATATATATAAATAATAAATACCATACATATATGATGATAGTTGAAAAGAAAAACCAATTACACATAATAATAAATAAATATATTATCTACGGAGTTTTTCCTTTACGTGCATAGGTATTAGTGTTTCTTGTTCGTTTTTGTTTTGTGTTGAAGTTCTTTTAATTTAAATGCTTTAATTTTTTAATTAAAAAAGAAAAATAATGTTCGACTGAACTTGTTCGGTAAGTTCGGTCAGACCAAAAAGTACGGTTCGAACAGAATTTTCACTAAGTTCGTAAGAACATGGTAACTATGATTTTAACATACCATATGCTACAACCTTCAAAAACAAAACCTGGCCAACCTGAAAATGGAGAACCTAGCTGAAAATGAAGAGCATAGCTGAAAAAGGAGAACGCCCAAAAGAAAGCCACAGCCCACACCCACAGTTTTGCCCACAGCACAGACTACTCTGAGTGGTCTTCTATCTGCTATTGTCGGATGTTGGTCTCTTGAGCTTTAGAAAGCTGCAGAGTCCTTAGAAACCTACATTTTAACCAGATGGACTGCTGGACATAATTTAAATGTCACTGCATCTTACAATGTTTGCAAGTGCAAATAGCAATCTAGAAATCAATCAGAACTGAAAATCCTTGTTTTAATTGTATGCCACAGAGAGAAATATAGGGCGCCAAAACACACTAAAATAGAAGGGTTGGCATCACGGTCAAAGTGTTGAGCAGTAGTCAGCAGGTCTGAACGACTATGCTCGGAATTCCAAAATTATTAACGGGTTCAAGGAACATCCCTCGGATCTGTAGAACTTTGTTACTCTGATGGAAAAGGCACCCTCAGAACCTGCTGTGGAGATTCACCTGCCTGCTTGTACTTCCAGTGAGGAACAATAGACCACAGTTACTAAATGGACTCCCCCAGCCCACTTAAGTCTCTTAGCTCCTCCAGCCAAATGGTTAATAATTCTCAGAACAATGGCCAGACTAGAAAAGGAAAGCAATTCTATAACTTTAAAGCCACTTGCTCCCAAAATACGCAGTTTTCATGATTAAAATGAAAACTCACATTACCTTTGGTAGCCCTAAAGCCTTCCTACCTTGTGGAAGTAGACTAGGATCCAACCTCAGCAGGACACACAACCCAAACAACCAAAAATCACTTTTGCAGACTCTTTTTTTAAGAAAAGAAAAGGTCTCAACTTCCGAATGCTTTATAGCTATTGCATCAACTAAATAATGAGAAGCGTGTGACTCCAGATCCAACACCTCTTGCTTGATTTTGAGTCATGTCCTAAAATGTCAGAAATCTCACTGACTCTGGCAAAGAATACAGTCAGCAGAGCTGGCATTGTTATTTAATTTCTTCAAGCAATCAAGGCCTTGATTCTTTTTCCAAACAACTCTCAGCTGGATTTGGCTTCAAGCCAAAAATTTTCTACTACCGACAAAGATGACAGGGGAGTGTCTCCCTTATCCTGGTGCCTGTTAACGCCCAAAACGCATTGGATTGGGTTGTGACCCTTAAATTGCCAAGTTTGGTAAATTCATATACCCAGGAAAATTCAAATTTTTAGAGATTAGCTTTGTTTTTCAAGCTCTGCTAGTTTTCCTTTGGCAGTATGTATTGCAAAGGAGGAAAACATTGCATATTGGGTCCACAATCCTACGTCATTTGCAACCAGATACAATATTGCTCTAAAGTTTTGGCTATAGGCAGGCAAATTACTCCTAACATTATGCCCCTTTAGTTGATACTTATAAGTTATGAGAATGTTGTGATATTCTCTCAAGGCTTCTCATAATGGTTCCAGTGACTTCCAGAAGCTTTCAATAGCTAGCACTGGGGTATCTGTTGTGCCCCCAAATTAAAGAAAAAGGATATCTGTGCCACAGGGCTTGCTATTACTTCCAATGGACTGTCAAGGTTTTGAAGGGAACGAAACCCAAAAGGTGCTGCCAAGGCACGCATCTCTGCAGGAAACCATTATGCTAAGAGGCTGGTAGGAATTGTGTCTTCAATGTTGACAAGCATTTATCAGCTAAGACTCAAATCTAGGATATTCCATTGGCATGCTGGGCGCTCTTATCACTGAGCTACCAGCCACTTACGTGTTCTATTTTTACCAAAATGTGGATTGAATTTCCAACATTCAAACCTTCCTTATTACACCAACCCTTGTCAAGATCATCAATATTTAAATATGGAAATCCTAATATTTCTCAAACCCATTCTAGGTGGATAGGAATTTGGGGGATCACTTTTGCATTGGAGAATCTTTCAACAATCAATCTCTCTAGTGGTTGTGGCTTTGTTGCACAATGAGAAGGCTCTGGCTAAAAATAAATGATTTTCTTCCCTTTGTTATGTTATTTAGGAATGACATCATAACAATTAGGGATAAAATCTATTATACAAGGGGCGTTAGACAATAGACAGAGGTGAAAACCAAGTTAAAACTTGCTAACAAATAAAATTGTTCTACCAAAGTTGGAAAATTAATTCCTAATGATCTGTTTCACAAACTGTTATAAGGACTTCTTAGCCTCAGTGGCAAGATTAGAAATGGAAAAGCAAAAAGATTTTCTCTACTATGAGCCTACAAAGGTGTATTGTTGACTTTCTTGTTTGCTTGATATAATTACCAAGCTAAATGGCAAATAGAAATTACACTCTCTGCTTTCCACTTGAATTTGGGGAATCTAGAATCCCTGGCAGAGTTCAGGAAAGCTTGTTTTTCCTAGTCCATAATTCTTAAGAGCTTCACATAGATTCTATATTGGAAAGTCCCAGGGTGCTCATCCCTGAAATCTAGTCCTGCTATGAGGAAGATTATCCAGATTCCTAGTGTTGGGTTCAGGATTCCCATCAAAGTCAAATCCTTTGTTCGTATTACCTAAAATGGCTTTTTTGAAAATTATTTCTGCTAGCCTCAGATTTTTCAGAGTTTTTATTTCACTTTGCTATCAAAATATCATAATCCTACAGCTTTTTCATTTTGCAAGCAAAGAAGCCCTGTTGCTATAAATATTTCACATAACCAGACAATTCTATCGATTACCACTTCTTCTCTATAGATCCAGTCTGGATTGCAAAGATGGTCGTCGAGATGGGGGCAGAGCAACAGAGTTTCCAGGAGGGAAAAAAATTGCCCATATACTGGGGACAGCCAGTGAATGGCTATTAAAATAAAGTATTAAAATTAATATTTAAGTTTTTAACTTTAATCAATGAAATTTATGGGTTTAAGCTATATTTAATATCTTTTACGGTACTTTTGCGATTAACATTCAATGTTTCTGGTAAAACTAACAGCTTTTTTTAGAATAAACACATTAGAAAGAATGTTAAAAATTTAGGTAAAAAATGGGGACATCCTCTCCATGTCCCGAAGTTTTGGAATGTCACCAAAATCTAGGGTACGTGTCCTCATGTAACACAGGACTTACCTTATTGCACACTGAAGTGCCCTTTTCAGTTAGCCAAGTTCCATCAAAAGACTCCATAAGGAGGTCTCAACAGCCAAAAGGGAGGGGCGAGCAGCCATGTTAGCCAACCACTAGCACCCCGGCATAATGGCCCACATTAACACTTGCCTGCCATATTTTCCACCAAAGTAGCACTCTCACTCTTGAACCTTGGGATGGCATCTCCACAACCATGCAGTTCAAGTACAAAAATGCCCCACCTCAATCCTCCATATTTTCAAGGTTGGAAATCGCTCTACTAGTCGTGTGATCCAGCTTGCAACAACGTATGCAATATGACAAGCACCAACCTGTAACTCTACAGCAGCGTTTGCAGCAGTGACAATGAGCAATATTCGTTCCCACTAGCTGGCCTTGTAGCTCATTGTGCATAGGTGGCTTCATGGCTTCATCAGATTCTCTGGTTATCTTGATCACCTCCACAATGGGGGCATACTTGTCATTAATATTCAATTAAGGTTTTGGACACGTAGTAGCACTTACAGATCCATTTTATTTTTAATTTTTCTGGAGAAATATTTATGTACTTTCTATCAGGTCTTTAGGCTGGCAGGATATTAATGTTTAATTATATTTTTAGGCCCGGTGCCTTTGAGGCTTTGCCAGGATGATGTCTCCAGACCACCCAGTTTTTAGGTAATGAAGCTTTGCATGTTGCTAAATGATAAATAGAAATATTTTGAGGTGGACGAAGACGTATGTTACATTTACATTGTTCATTAGAATTACCATGATCCTACACATTAGAGAAGTTTAATCAACAAAACATAAAGAGTAAAATATAGCTACCTCAGATTCCTAAAGACTATACAGTATACCTGACATGTTAGCAGACACAAACTCCCCAAGATTGATGCCTTGTCCCATGGTATCCCACTGTTGTGCATGGAAACTGTCAGATGGACTGTTAAAATTGGAAAAACTTCCATCTGATGCAGAATACTGGTGGTTTAAAATATGACCGCTACTGCTTATCCTGCTTCTGCTTCCTTTGCTAGTTGAAGAAAGTGAAGATTCATAGAACGGCAGTCCATGTGAGCCAGAGGATACAGCCTCAGAATGGAACCTATAATCCCATCTTCTTGAAAGAGGGGGCGAGAAACTTCTATTTGTTCGACAACGAGATTCGTTGGGGCCAACAGACCAATCAGCACAGCCTCTTTGGGATCCGTGTGGCCTGGCAGCCACACAACAAAGAGATCCCATTTTAGCTCTGCCGTTATAACTCAGATGCTGATTTTATACTCAAACTTCAAAGTCAGCATAGACTACAAGATGTTTTCTTAATGAACAATGAAAACAATGTCCAACACTCTACTTCCATATAGATCCACGGACTTCTGCAGCAGAATTCGTGTAAGGATCCTTTGCTATGATTGCATTCCTAAACTATCCAGAACAATATTCCCAGAAGTTGGTTACATCATATCCAAAAGTTGTAAAATACCCTGTCCACATATGAAATGCTGATCAAAGCAAACAATGTTCCTTCCTTTTTATTGTACATGTTCCAAACAAATGGGTACCTTCTCAATCAAATCTTTCAAACTAATCCCTTTGCATGAAAGTTATCAATGAAAATTTAAAATTCCTCAAAATGCAATAGATGATATCCATGAAACTACTCCTTAGTTCCTCCCACTCAAACCACATTCTGTATGCTTGAGATAATCTTGAATCCAATTTTTCCATGCTCCTTTACAAAAGTGAAATGTAACATTTTTCAACCAATAGCACATAACTGCCCTGCAATCATTACCACTTTACCTTATTAAATACAAATACAAACTAATAACATAACCCTGTTATTGTGCCTAAATTTAATATTAATTCAATATGTGCTGTAAATAAAGTAGTAACGACAATGAAAAAGGATTTTCTACGTGCTGACACATTATAGGGACATGGTACAAATTTCCGAATATGGCTCAGTAGTAAGGCAATGAATGGCTTGGTGTCGACAAAGTTACCATTATAATGAGCCATGGTCCTCCACAATCCAAACATGTAAAACAAACATTCTACGCACCATGTTGAAAAGGCCCCAAATCTTGTAAAGGATGCATGCTGAATTCAAACATGGATAGGAAATATTCTAAACATCTACTTAGCAAGACATCAAATCTTGCATGGGATACACTGATGGCAATATAGCCGCATAATTGTGCCACACATTGTGTTGGACTTCAATTCAAACTTTGGCCAAGCCCAAACGTGTTAAGGGCTGATGACTCAGTAGTAGAGCGACCAGCAGTGTGAAGGTCCTAGGTTCAAGTCCTCCCTGGTCCACGTCTTGCAAGAAAAAAATGTATCGAGGACTAAAACAGCCAATCTTGACCTATTTTTCCCACAAAAGGTATACACGACTTTACTTCCATACCAGTTTCTCAGAGGGAAAAGCATTTTTCCCGGGATTTTATCTTAGACCTAAATAATTATAAAAGCATTCTTATACACGAATAAACAGTTTTGATTGGTCAAGGTTAAAGGATGTTAAAAGTAAACTCATCTTACCTTAAGTGGGCGTGTGTATATGCGTACAAATGGAGAATTAAACTCCGTACCAATTCTAAAACTTGGTGTCGTTGCATATAAAATCAGTGTTAGGGTTTAAACATGTACAGAAAACATAAGATTTCTGGAGATTCGAACCCTGGGCCAAAAATCGAACATTGTCCATGGCATTAGGGTAAATAGCTATATATTATTACACTCCCAAAGAACATAATCCGTATTTTAAGATAAACCAAACCAGCCAAATAAATTCCCAGAAATCGTCTTATTTCAAGAAAAAGTTAAAATTTTACAGTGCGGCCATCTCATTAATATTTACTAATAAATTCAGTATACGAAAATCGACCTTAAGAAACGGAAAGCCATTGTTTATGTCAAAAGGCTTACCGAATGAAGGCAGAAGTTTAAACCCTCCGCAATTCCAACCAGTTTAGTTTCCTATCGAACATGCTCGCATGAGAAAAGCAAGCCAAACTCTGGTAAGTAGATTTTATCAATCAGGTTTGGAACAGGCCTCGTTGACTTTCTAGGGTTTTAGCCGGCAATGTTCAACGTGCAAAAAGTTCGCGCAGACATCCAAAAGTTTTGAAAGTTGAGGACGGTTTGTCCTGCATGACATCATTCACACTTTTTTCATTATTATTATACTGCCTAATGCAGATAGTATAGCCTTCAAGAAACTAATTAATTATTTATGCTTTGTCCAGTTTTATTTAATCAAGTGCTATTTACTTTTTTAATATAAAGTTTTATAAAAATAAATATTTATTTTCTTTTATCAAATCTTTAATTCATTTTTTTGATTGGCTGAATTATTTTTGTAAGCATATTAATTATTTTTCATTTGTAAAAATATCTATTTTTTTATCAACCAATATAAAAATGACATGTGACAAATATTTAATTTTTCTATAGTTTGGACATTAGCCAATTTTCTTGAAAAGTCTTAAATGATTTTTGCATTGAATGCTCATTGGACACATCATTGTACTTGAAAAGTGTCATTGTTTTTATTATGATGGCATTAATAATTATTTTTGTTTTATTTAACTTTATTTTGCCAAGTGTCAATTGTTTTATTTAACATAAATTCTCATAAATATAAATATTTATTTGATTTTTTACAAAGTCTTTAATTCAATTTTTGTAGTCATATTAAATATTTATTATTAGTAAAAAGATATTTATCTTATTAACCAATTTAAAAACATGTGGCAAATATTTAATCTTTCTATAGTTTTAACATTATATTTTTTTAATAAGTCTTAAATGATTTTTGACTTGGATGTTGATTGGACACACCATTGTACTTAATGTGTCATTATTTTAATTTTCATAACATTATTAATTATTTTTACTTTGTCCAATCTTATTTTGCCAAGTGTCAATTGTTGTCTTTAACATAAAGTTTCATAAAACTAAATGTTTATTCGTTTTTTACAAAATCTTTAATTCAATTTTTTGATTGGCTAAAATATTTTTGTAGTCATATTAAATACTTTTTATTAGTAAAAAACAAATTTTCTTATTCACTTCTGTTATTTTTTCTTCGCAAATATGGTGTCTTCGAATTTTTGGATCCGAAGTAGATCTTGAAATTTAAATGTGCAAATTAGAAACATATATTATGTTTACTTTCCCTATAGTGCAAAAAATGGAGATTTGTGGCGAAGAGATAGCAAGGCTACTACGAAATTTGTATATATATCCATGAGGATCTATATCTAATTCATAATTTTTTTGTATTGATATTACATGACAATATTTTCCTATTAAATTTATATTCTTCCACCACGAACTTGTAGCCTTAAGACAATAGCTTCAGAAAATGGTCGTATTTCGACAATGCAAAATACTTGTTTGGTGTGCCTTTTCCTTTTCTTCTAAGTTTTGAACTTTCTCCCTAGTGGGAAGCAACAGAACCCTCTATCACATTTCTTAAAGTTTACCATGTCAAACTTTTGTGTTTATTGAACACTTCTAAAAGGCCCCCATGCAGTAGTTGAGCTTATAGATTACTCTGATACCTTGGAACTCCAACATCCACTAAAAGGAATTTTGGGCATGATCTTTCATTTAAGATCTCCGGTCCCAACTAAGACGAAGCTTTTCCTTGCTTGCACATCTAAAATCTTTGCCCAACACATCTTTTTCTGTAAAATTCATTGCAAAAGTAAAATACCTTTACTTTAACACTTCTTCCGCAGTATATGTCATTCATGGCCTTGTTATTATATAGCTTTCACCATGACTAGGTATTAAATTATTCAATCTTTTTAAGCTAGCCAATAAGAAAACTAGGTATTAACCTAGCAATTGCCGTGACGCGATATGTGATGGAAACGCCGAAGGAGATGTATTGGAAAAGATAAATTGGAGGGAGTGAAAATTTAAGGGAGGAGGATGTGGGTTGAAGAAGGGTTTCAAGGGAGGAGACTTTAGGCAAAGGGTGGGGAAAATGCTAGGGGGAAGCGAATAATAATTTTTCTTTGTTACGGTCATGCACATATGAAACAATTGTAATTTGTGTCAACCATTTGATGGAGAAAGTGGTGAGGTGTGTAGGTCGTTGACGCAATGTACTTTAAAGGTAACTCCAAAAGCCAGGCATGATCGATGAATACTTTGAAGGAAAATTTGCATATGTTTAAAACACAAATTTTACGAATGGTAGATACAGAAATTATACATTTAGGGTTCCTTATATTCTTGATGTCATGCACCTGCTAATAATTAATATGAGTGATTGAAAGGTGGGTTTGTTTCTATTATTTTACAATGAAGTACACTACCTCACCATGCTAAACTATAAACAAGAGATATTTATGCTACAAAAACACAACCACTCATATGTGAGTATACTTCAACGTTTCTGCAGATTAACTATTGATTGGTATGACACTAATAGAACTAGATGGCTTTCATAGTTTCCACATTACATTTTAAAAGAATTATATTAGACTTGCAAAATTCCATCTCAAGCTACAATTGACCAAAATAAGAATTCAGTTTAAAAGAACCTTTGTACATAGATTGAAATCAATAAAAATTGGTGGCCTTGCATTTCTGTGAACAGAGGGAAAACTTCCAGGAACAATGTTTCTTGTAGATAAAATAAAAAGGAAGTCGATATGACAATTCAAAAGCGAAAAGAATTTATCAACCAACTATACCATTTTGTCCAATGCTAACAATGAACACCCAAATTTGTGGCTCATCAAAGACCACATTCCAAATTGACATGTTATGTGTCTTTCCCTTATTTCAGTTTTCCATAAAACAAAAATTAATCCTTGCAATGAGGCTTAATATTTAATTTAGTAGACATTAATATAAAATAGTTCAAGTTTAATACAATGTTATGTTCTTAAACAACTAAATGCAACTTTGCAGATCACCTCCATGATGAGTTTCTATTGAGAAGCACCTCTTCCAAAACATAAAACATACCCATTTGTGTTTGCATACATAATATGCATAAAGGGGAGCACCAAAACTCACGGGCCAATATACCTCTTCTTGTTGTTTAGAGCTACCCAACTCATCTAAATCATGCACATGAGGAGAATTCACCAAACATGGGGCACTGAAGAGGAGATATAATATTTCTTAGCAAGCAGACATCACATGCCATTTCGTACACTTCATAGAGTTGTTTTTATGACCCACGTAATTAAAACTTACATCATTCAAACCCCAAAATGGTGAGCTTCACTAAGGGAGTGCATTACATTTATAGCTGAAGATCATAAATTATCAATACCACAACGGAGAACTTTGACAACAGGTTTTATTATCTGGTTTTTTTCTTGTAGTAGTAAATATATTTGCTTCTCTAGATGCCCTCTCCAAGTGCAGCAGTTTATTGATGAACTCCGATCATGTATACATACAGGACAAAGTGACAAAGAAAACCTCATTATATTTAGCCTTGGACTATTTCTCAAGTACTGGAACAGACTCAAATGATTTTCACCCACCGAGAGAGAACATATATACATTTACCCTTTTCAGATTTGGCAAACTCACATCGACTTGTTCATCCGACTGCACCATCTCACTCACTCATCTCACCCTAAAAATGGGTTATTATTATCTGGCAGTGGATGTTATCGATATTATCAACTTATTTAAGCATATACAATTCCAAACTTAATCTACTTTTCCCTATTTTTGATGTCACAAAATTTATCATCATTACTTGTATATAAAGGATAAAGTTGAGATGATAAATTGTTTAGCAAAAGTATGAATTGTTGAAACCTTTTTTATACATGTGGACTATAGTAAATAACATTAGATCCCATCTCAAGTGAGCCCACAAACCAATCTACATTTACCAAAGCTTCAATGTGCTTGTTCCCTCGACATGGTTTAACCACACCATGAATATTTTGAGTCATATTTCTCATCTTTGTGGCAAGATTTGCCTCTCTCGCAATGCGGTATAAATTATGATTCATGTTTTATACACTTGTAAGCGTTACAACAAAACATCGGTCAATCGATGGCTCCGAGACACGCGTCTACATCATACAACGCAAATTCCTTGACTCATGAGCGATTATCCTTCGTAAATCTACACCGTCCATTCTCTAAAGCATCTAAATAAATGGTTGAGATCGATTTGTTCAACATCCTTGACGGATATCATCTACTATGTATTCCCTGTCATTGGATGTCTGCTCTTGTCAACTACCCACAGGTCTTTACCATAGTGGGCGCCTTCTGGCGTAATTATGCAATCATTTTAAGCCTCGCCAATACAAAATTTTAAGGAGAGATTTGACTTTAACATTTGTAAATACACTATGAAATATTTGTGGAATATTGCTTTATCCTTTGTTTATGAATTTTGCATCATTAAAAATATTTTTGAATTGAATTATAGGAAAAAATATTTGGTTGAAATTAAGATGGCAATTTTTCCTTTTTAAAGGTTAGTTTCGAGAAAAATAAATGAAAGGAATAACTTTTGGAAGTGCATACAATACCGTGTTCCATTTAAGTTATAGTTGCGTGCTGAAAAAAAGCTAAAATCCTTTCACTTCAATCAATCTTTCTTGATTTGACTTGTTGACTCGAAACTTCCAGAATTGTTTCTCATAAACTTTGAACTTATGCTTTATTTCCACAATAGAGCATTAAATAGTTTCTATGATGAGTTCAGGTGATTAGAGCTATGTTCAAGATCGCATATCCAATTGAAAAGGGTGTTAGCTAGAAAGATGATACTCAATACATGTATTTTATGCCCTTGAAATCGTTGCACAAATTCTCAAGGATAAGAATAAGGGAGACACAAATAATACAATGGGTTTGTTCAAATCTTCATGTTATCCATCAACATTGATTTTTGCTTTTGTTTTAACTTTTAATGGGTTTTTAAAATAAATCATTTTTTCCCATGCATTTTGCTAGTCCCAAAAGAAAATGATGCGGTTCGAGAGACATGCAAACATTTTTCTTTTACAAGAGATTTGTTGTGGAAAAATCTTAGAGTGAGGTTTTTGGCTCGGCGTAGGAACCGAACTAGTGGAATAGCTCAAGAATGCGGGAATAAAGGCAAGGATGGTATCGATGTTCAAAAGGAGCTAAGCTGTGGCGATTTCAATTGGGATGGTAGTGGAAATTAAACCCCACCACATGTCACAAAATTTGGTAGGTGACTCCTTTCCTCCTTGACATTCTTAGAGACTATCTTCCCTGTCTACGAAAAGCTCAATATAACAGATTAGGATATTACATTTCAAAATGTCATGTCATGTTCCTCCCTCCAAGGGCAGCAAATTGAATCCCCAAATGATAACACCCCCACACGTCTATTTTTTTATTGTGTGGACTTGGGTTTTGTGCAACCCCCTAAAGATGTATATCATGTTGATTGAATCTTCAATCGATCACTTCTCTTATGAGAATGTTTGGCTCTGTAAGGAGCTCACTAGGTTTTAAAATGAATTTGATGTCCATAAGCCTTGTGATTCATATCTGGGTGGAGTTTGTCTAACAGATGAATGTGCTCACCTGTATGCCTTCTAATCAAGTAAATTCTGATTTTGTTTCTACACCTTCACCTCCTAAAACCCATAAATGATATCTATCTTGTAGAAAATTTGTCAATCTAACCAAATTTAAATGTTTGTCAAAATACCATAACATAATACAAAATGAAAAAGCAATGTTAAACTTTCTCCTTAGTTAAATTTAGCGGGGTTACTTAAAGGGTTAAACAACTCCTAAGATGATCTTAATTATGTTATAATTGTGGAGTGATATGATTCTTTATTTTTCATGTTTGTCTATTAGTAGTCAAACATTGTGACCTCTCTATTTATACTACCTATTTAAAATTATTTGAAGTGGATCATTCATTAGTTTCAATAATACTAGAGTAGTAGATAATTCCTAGCATTGATGTTTTGCATTTTGTCAATAAAATAGGTTTCCACTTTATATATGCAACAAAGATCATTTCTTTATCTAATTTGAATTATTGGTTCACGTATATAGTTGGTTTAATCTAGATGCAACTTGTGTTATGGTTTCTCTAAAATTATTCCCATTTGCAACTATAGTATTTAATTTCTCCTCAAATCCATTCGGCCATATAACCTCGTGTTACTTATAAATATTTACATTTGCAAGTAAATTGAATAGACGTAATAAAAATAACGACAATAATATGTAAGTTTCTCATGGTGAAGATATGTAAGTCGGTTCGAGAAGATAGGGTTGTATATTTCCCAAATGAACACGATGCATACTTTTAATAGTCCATATATTTATCATAAGCTATTATTTGTAGTCATTTTTAGCCACTAACATGTGTATATTTTCCAAATGAGTATTGCACAACCCTTTATATTTATCATCAACATATTACATTTTATATGGTTATTCGGAGAGTATCTATATAATCATTTCTCTTCTCCGTAGTCATTTTTTAAGGCACTAAGAATTGTTCATCATTTTACTTTCTACATGTACAATTAATATTTAATTGCTAGCTCTCGAGAAAATGCTTTTGTATGCACGTTAAAGAATCTACGCTAATCTAATAAAGGATTTAACACCAATTAAATCCTAGCTTAATTATTTAATCAAATACATCAAGATAAAACATGAAAAGAAGCTAAAAACTTGCACAAAAAGTTAAGAACAAAGAATGCAAAACCTCCTTTCGAAATTAGATGTGCTTTGAAATGTAGATATTTCCTTCTAAGTGAACACAAACTACGTGTGATCAAGGATGATACTAAAAAAGAGATTTCCTCAAAATGGCCTAAAGGCCATGTTTGAATCTTCTCTTACTAACTTTAGCAAGTAAGGGGGTTTCTCAATTTGGCAAGCCTTCCTATAATAGAAATGCTCTCTTGAGTAAGATGTATAAGATTGTAAAGGTGTCAAGGTGTAGGTTGGTAAGAAGGTACTAGGTTGCTTATATAGCTTTCCAATTTGGGAGAAGCATGCATCCTAGTGAATGTGGGATAAAAAAGGTGTAGAATTAGGAGTGATAAGCATGTTTAGAAGAGATTAATTAGAGATTAATGACCCATAGGAGTCAATGAATGTTTAATTAATTAATTGGGATTAATTAGTAGGCCATGTTTAGCTTTGATTATGTTAGGATGTGAATACACAAGCCTAATCTAATGTTATAATAGTAGTAAATAAATGCAACAATGGAGTATAGAAATATACGAAAGCAATAAAATGTAAAACCTTCAGTGCAAAGAGAGGGTAAAAAGCCTTAGCTAATTTGCAGAGTTCTAGAAAATGCACAAAGTTGGAAATATGGAAAATGCGAAGCATTGACCGTCATGCACCTGAGCTCGTAAAATTACATAACTAGAGGAACAAGCTAGGACTGGAGTGCCTGGAGAGGGATAAGGGTGCCCATGGGTGCCCTAGGCCTGTTTCTAGGTGCCTAGGTCTGCAGAAATGCTCAAAGAACCTCCTTTGAGGTGTCGCAAGGTGTTCGCCTTTAGTTGCCTTTGGTTGCTTCGATATCGCACCAAGATCATCAAGCTCATCGTAAACTTGCGGTGAAGAATGAACCTACAAAACCCTCAAATAAACATCAAATCCTCAAAAAGAAAGATGCAGAATGAGGGGTCGAACTATCCTCAGTTGTCACAATGGTGAACTTATGACTAAGCGTTACACTACATCTCAGACCCAATGTAGTTTTTTGTGTGTGTTTGCGTGGAATTGTGCCCTAGGTTGCTTTTGTGTCTGTCACACTTGGACAAATGAAGCAAGCAAGTAACTAGATGTAGAATGTAATAAATGTGTGCATGGAATAGAATGAACTTCCCTCCTATGAAGTGTGATGCAGAAAACCAACCCTTATGTCCCTTGTGATGGAGCTAGATGGATGCAATGGAGCTCTTAGATGCCTTGATGGATGTAACCTTAGGTGGTGATAGATAGTGCTTAGTGCTTGGTCCCTTAGTGTTTGGTCCCTTATTATGATCACATAAATTTATATTTATATGATTCCCTTGCTTGAATTTCATAATTAACCCCGAAAAGGCCAACTACCAAAAAGATAAGATGCTCAAACAACTAGAAAGGACCCAAAAAGTGTGAGTAAAGTACAAAGAGGATAGGGGCACCCGAGAGGGATGAGAGCACTGACGATGGCATCTTGGTTGAGTCTTTGGTGTCTAGGATGATAAATGTCGAAGTATAAAAAGACAAACTGAGCAAGTAAAAGTGTAAGACTAAGAGAAGTGACATAAAGCAAATAAAGGTGGCCAAAGACATGGGTTGATTAATACTTTTCTCACTTAGGAATCATATGAATAATAGTATGTGATCGGGACTAGATAATTACCCAAAGTGTGTGATTATGTGTCTACATTTTCCCCACTTTATGTTGGTGAGTGGAAAGCTTGGTAACATAAAGTAGATAGAGATGCGTACCTGATAACTATGTAGATCAATGTAGAAAGTGTGTCGAGGGACTAGACAAAGCGTGGAGTGATAAAAATGTGAAGCGTGGATGTTAATGAGGAGAAAGTGTAAAAACAAAGTGATGATGAAAATGAACCTAGGGTAGAAACGCATGTGTAGATGTCGCGATTTACATGTTGTCGATGTGTGTTGTTGGTGTGTGTGATGATGTTGGTGTTGACTACCGCTTCCCATACGGATGGACCTACAAAAGAGAAGCCGAAAAGTAGTCAAATACGCATGTATATGATCAAAAATATGTAAAAAGTGTGTAAGTATGTAAAAATGCTGAAAATGTGAAAAAGGAACATGTGCACTTGATCCGTGACGATAAAAGAGTGTAAAGAAGGATCATGTAGATGATGTTGATGCACGAGGTTTTTAGGCAATCTCACATCAAATGAATGGAAGAAGTGTGGGGAGAACTATCTCGGTGTCGTCCATTAACCTTTAACTCTTTCCCGTTATATAGAACACCATTGCAAATGGTGTGTATGCAGATGCATGGGCTAGGACTCATTTGCCTTGTAAAAGCTATTGTGTATGGAGTTTTGTAGACTGTGTTGAACTACCAATCATTGTGTAATTTCCCCCTGGTCTTAGGCATCTAGGAAAGATCATTGTATTGCCCCCTAGTTTTGGGCATCTAGGAAAGGTCATTGTGTTAAGGACCCAAGTCGATTCTAAGCCTTGTCGAAGCGAGAATTGTGTTATATCGATACCATGATGTGTATAACATTGTATGGGGTGACTGATTCACCCAAATGATGCCCCCTCGTTTGGGGTGCATGCAATGTCACTGAAAGAATATGCAGCCCAAAAGAGGACCAACCACTGTGTTGAAACCGTGACTCATAGGGGGAGGTGTGTGTTTGGTAGAAACCAAGGCACTCGCAAACAAATGGCTAGGAAAAACAAGTGTTAGTACAAGAAAATACAAACACTCATGTAAAAGATGACATGGAAGCTACGTAGACAATGTATAAGCTAAAACACAATCAGAAGACAACGTAGACTGCGAAAAGTGGGTTGCAAACATAGGACATCACTCATGATGTCACAAGATAATCAAGGTCGTAGTGGTCACAAGCAGAAAAGTGTGCACACAAGACAAAGGGAAAATCCCACAAATAAGAGAAAATAGTGACAAGCAATGACAACCAAGGTAACAAACAATTATAGAAGTAAATAGCCCCGCATAACAAATGTTACACATGAAGCACCCATTTGCATGTAAGAAAGATAAAAAGTATGTCAAAGCATGTATAATTTGATAAAGTAGTGTGATATGAAACAAAATGAAATGATATCACATGTAGTGTACGAAAGTAGATGCCCCTAAGAGCCGTTGTGGGAATGGTAATAGGTATTGCGCCAAACATTTGTGTTGCGTGTAATGGATATGTATAATCTACGATCATAACTAGAAAGCAAGTGAACACGCATGTGTGTATGAAAATATAATGACATACAAGATATCTATCTAACATGTGTAATAAAGTGAACATGTAAAAGCATTAATAAGAAAGAGTAAACACAAACAAGATATGATATGTTGTGGATGAGGTGTAATGGAATGCAAAGTGAATTATAGCAGCAACATGCCCTCGAGTGGATATGTATGTATGCAATGAGGTTTATTTATTTATGCCCCTCAACAGTCAAGAATGAATTGTAAATGAGAGTGCATCATCGGGAAATGGTTTGAATGATGTGTCGTATGTAGAAAGAGATAATGAATAAAGTGTGGAATGTCAATTGTAGAATGATGATGTATAGATGATATCAAATGTGACATATGGATGAGTAATCGTGAGGTTGTAGAATGAGGTGATGATTTAGCCTAAAAGCATATATCATGAAGTGCGTGAGTAGGATGGAAATGATAACAAGTGTGATGATGTAGCCAAAAGTGTATATCACGAAATGTATTCATGGAATGATAGAAAGCATGATGATGTAGCCCAAAGCGTATATCATGATATGTATGGATAAGGTGCTAGAAAGAGGTGAAGATTTATCCTAAAAGCGTATAAGTTTGATGAGGTCCATTTGATATGTATACCCTTCGTAGTCTAGTATGGACCATGAGACTAGAGTGCATTGTCGTGTAGTGAGTGTAGTGTATATAAGTGGATAAAATGTGATGTGTGTAGTAAGTGAAGAATATGTCATTGGTGTGTGACATGTGAAACGTGTAATGTGGAATGTAGGGTGTGTAAGTATAATAGTATAATTTGTGTAATGCAAGGTGTGTGGATTATATAATAATGTAGTGTGTAGAATGTGTATGATGTATGGGTGTATGAAGCACATAGTGTGGATGATGCATAATAGATGGAAGATTGTATATGTAGAAAAGTGTATGATGTGTGAAGATGTGATGTATATTGTTGATGGTGTGCAAAGTGTGTGAGGTTCATGTATATAGGATGCCCTCAACAGTCAAGTGTGAACCATAAGCACAAGAGTGTATCATAGGGAAATGATGATATGAGTGTGTGTGAAGATGTATATGCTAGAAGTAAGGTGTTTGATAAGGTAAATGTAAGACACATGTATATTGTAGGGGGAGAATAAGCCTAATGGCCCCTAAGTGTGTGTTGATGAATGAGCTATCGATAAAAGTAAAGGATAAAAGTCCTCTACCCGATGCTTGCAGTGATGAAGGCATGTGACCATGCTCTAAGAGTGGTGGTATATGAGATAGACATTATGCAGGTGAGTGAATTCTATATGCATGCGACTGATGAGTGTATTGTGGGCACCTTAGTGTAACAAAATGTGTAGTAATGTGGTAGTAATGACACCCACGTGGAATAAAACGAGGTAGTGAAGTACGTCTAGATGTAGGATTTGTCCTAGCAATGGGCCTAGACTGATGTACCTTGCACTAACAGAGCGATGCGACACGTAGGTGGTGCACGAGCAAGTGAGCTAGAGAAAATTATGTTTTTAGTGCTAGAGGTCATGGCGTATTAGATGGATGAAGTGATGCATTGGTAACCACGAGAGGGTATTGTGACCATGGAGTAGATGGAGGCACACCATTGATAGAAATGAATTGATTTTTGTGAATGAATTTTAGACGCAAATGATTCATGGAGATGATAGACTTAGACCTGCAGATCCAATTGAGGCCTAAGAACATGTCACATCCATCGACTACTTGTCCCACAAGGAAGGGTACCAAAGCATGGTAAGAGGGTTGACTATAACATGAAGCTTAACAACACCATAGGAATTGTTCATTGGATATGAAATTTATGAAAGTGGATAGTCGATAATAAAGAAGAAGTGGAATAGAACACACGCTAATGGGCCATGACAGATCAACCTTGGTGTTATTGATAGGGATAGATCCGATAGAGGCACTAATGTGTAAGTGATTAGAAGAAAATGCCACATGATAATCATGGTCAGAGAAAGAAATGATTGGAGGAGACATCTTTGTATTAGCAACTAAGAAATCAAGAGCCCCGATGCAGGAGGAGGCACTATGCGATATGTATGATTAGTTGAGGAGTCAACCAATTTCTTATCATGTTTTGGAAGTGGATTGTTAAAGATCTTGAGCTTATGATTTTCATTGACAGGTGCAGAAGTCGTAGGCTCTGGAAGCTCAATTTTATTATTGTCAATCAAATCTTGAATGATATTTTGAAGTTTGAAACAACGATCTGTAGAATGCCCTACACATTGATGATAGTCACAATGGAAGTTTTCATCATAATTATGACCTTTTGGATGAGATGGATCTAATTGGAGTGGAGGAGGAAGTGTGATGAGATTACTTTCGATAAGATGTGGAAGCAAAATATGTGGAAGGATAGTTAACTTCGTGTATGTACGGGGTGGTTGTGATTGAAGTTCTCTAGTGGTGGATATTGTGTTAACAATGATTTTTGTGTCATTGGTTTGGTGGTTGATGGTTTAAATGTTGAATTACTTTGAAAACGTGTAGAAGATGATGTTTTCTCTTGATATTTAATCTTTCCTATGGATAAGAGCTTAGTTTCGTGAAGCTTAAGAGTATGACATAGTTGATTGAATGAGGGAGATGTCTCAAAGAGAACGATCTCCTAGAGAGGTGGTAATAGACTTTGAATGAATAAGTCCTGAAGCTCAGAGTCCGTAAGCACATTTGACATCTTAGCTAAGTTGTTTTTGTATCGTAAAACATAGTTCGCTAAGTGTTCATTAGATCCTTGTTTGAGTTGTGCAAGTTGTGCATAAGAGATCTTGGAGTCGATGTTGATAGAAAAGTGAGTGAGAAAAGCATCGGCCAAATGTGTGAAAGATGTTACCGAGTGAACAGGTAGGTCATAGAACCAATGCATCACATACTCTTGGAGACTATGAGGAAAGAGCTTTGTTAGGAGAGTGTGATCATCCACATAATCAAGACATGCTACGTGAAAAGCTCGAAGATGCTCTTGTGGGTCACCATGGCCTTTGAAGATAGGTAACTTAGGACAAATTAAGTTAGGTGCTAACGAGTAGAAATAGGCAGAAAGCGAAGGTGTAAAATGAGTATGAAGAAGTGAAGCGGAATCAAGAGATGGGGATGCATGAGAAGTGACGAGTTGTAGCTGGTGAATTTGTGTCTGCAGATCCTAATATAAAGAAGTTAAATCAAGAGTATTTAAAGAGGAGTTAGGTTATGCATTGGGAGTATTAGGTGGAATGATAGGAGCGGTAGTGGTAGGAATGGAAACTGGAGCAAGAGGCTGAGTGGAGACCATGGGAGCTAAAGAATTAGTAATAAGAGGAGCCGAGGAAACATCACGAGTATTTTTAGCAATAATCAAAGCATGCAAAATATGTGGAAGATGAGTGGGATTATTACACAAAGCTTTCGAAAATTGGTGAGTGTGTTTAATTGGTCTTGATCGACATTAGTATCCTCATCGTATGATTTTTGCTATCAGATGTTTCTATTTCATTAAGGGGAACATTGTGAGAGTTAGCAAAGGGATTTTCAGTTGCAACCATTGATGTAGAGACTTTAACCATTGATTTGGAAACCCTACAAGAGGATGGAGGAAGCTCAAGATTCTCAAGAGACCCAAATCGACCACTACGAGTGACGGGCATAAGAATAAAACCCTAGAAAGAAGGTGGATTTGAGCGATTGGGTTCACCAAAATGATTATGCTAGAATGTGAATACACAAGCCTAATCTAATGCTATAGTAGCGGTAAATAAATACAACAATGGAGCACAAAAATATACCAAAGCAAGCTAAACAATAAAATGTAAAACCCTAAGTGCAAAGAGAGGGTAAGAAGCATTAGTTGATTCACAAAATTCTAAAGAATTTACAGAGTTGGAAATATAGAAAAGATGAAGCACCGACTATAGCACTAGAGGTCATAAAATTGGCGTGAAATGGAGGAGCATCTTTGACTGCGGCACTTGGAGAGGAACAGGAGTGCCCACGGGTGCCCTAAGCCTATTTCTAGGCGTGTGGGTCTATGGAAATTCTCAGAGAACCTCCTTTGAGGTGTCTCAAGGTGTTCACCTTTAGTCATTTCAAGGTCACACCAAGATCGTTGAGCTCACCGTAAACCTGCAATGAAGAATGAACCTACAAAACCCTTAAATAGACATCAAATCCTAAAAAAAGAAAGATGCAGAATGAGGGGTCGGACTATCCTCAGTTGTCACAATGGTGAACTTACAACTGAGTACTACACTATATCTCAGACCTAATGTAGTTCTCTGTGTGTGTGTGTGGAATTGTGCCCTAGGTTACTCTTGTGCCAGTGCACTTAGATAACGAACAAGTAGCTAGATGTAAATTATAATAAATGTGTGCATGGAATAGAATGAAATTCTCTCCTATGAAGTGTGATGCAAAAAACCATCCTTTGTGTACCTTGTGATGGAGCTAGATGGAAGCAATGGAGCTCTTAAATGCCTTGATGGATGCAACCTTAAATGGTGATAGATAGTGTTTAGAGCTTGGTCCCTTATTACGATCACATAACTTTATATTTATATGATTCCCTTGCTTGAATTTTATAATCAACCTTGAAAAGGCCGACTACCAAAAAGATAAGAGGCTCAAATGGCTAGAAATGACCCCAAAAGTGTGAATAAAGTACAAAGAGGATAGGGGTGCACAGTGCTAGGGTCTTGGTTGGGCATTGGTGTCTTGAATGATAAATGCCAAAGTATAAAAAGCCGACTAAGCAAGTAAAGGTGTAAGACCAAGAGAAGTGATAGATAACAAAGAAAGGTGGCCACAGACATGGGTTAATTAGTAATTTTCTCACTTAGGAATCATATGAATAGTAGTATACAATTAGGACTAGATAATTACCCAAAGTGTGTGATTTTGTGTCTACAAGCTCGTAGAATCCATTTGGAGATGACTTGAAGGGAAATTAGTGGAATTAGAGGGGTTTTGAGAGGGGATTTAATTAATAAGAGGGTTTATTAATTAAATACAAGATTGTGAAAGGGTAATTAATTAATATTTGTTAATTAATTAATTGAAAGAGGATTTTAACTAACGAATTGATGTTAATTGGCACCTAGGACGAGGGAAAAGTGGCTAATTAGCGTAGAAGGTCTCTAATTATAGTGCAATGATGGGAAGAGGACAATAAGTGTAATTTTGGTATTAAAATTGTGCAATGGAAATTATGTGTTTACATTTGCACCTCTTTGATGTGGTGTAGCCAAGCGACACCATTTCAAAGATTAGTAGACAATTTTATTTTGTATGGGTAGAAGAAAAATTAGTAGGATGGACAATGCCCCTCGAGCATCGGTGGGGTGACAAAAGAGGACGATTCATGCTCAAAAAGGAGAGAGAAATGATCATGGCAGAAGAAAATCCCATTGTGATGGTCGGTAAGCCATCGCAGTAGTCAAAAACCATTGAGGTGAGGGCTATAGATAGGGAGGGAGGGGTAAAAACAAGTTATTTTCACCACCATGTCTCAGTAGGTTAGAAGAAATGGAAAATATTAGTTAGAAAGAAGGGAGATACATGATGATGTAAGATGGTTGGGGCAATGAGGGATGGAAAGATCGTATTGTATCTTGCGTACTATTACTGCTTGAAATACCTCTTATTTGATGTAAGCATACAAAAGAAACTTAAAATGACATGAGATCCATGATAGCCATTTTTGTAAGATGTTACAGGAGTGACTCGAAGCAAAATACATAAGTAATGCAATACTATAAAGTAAACAAATAAGAAACCAAATAAACAAACAAGTATAGACAAATACACTCAAAAAAGCAATTTTTGAGATGTACTAATGTTTTTATTATCCAACTTCAAGTACCTAAATGTTGTAGTTATACACCAAGGGTTAAAACAATCCCCCAAATGAGTATACATACAAGGGAATGGATGGAGGATGTATAAGTCCAGAGAAAAGAAAACATGCACTATGAAACTATCATAAGCAATGATATATGTCGGGATGAAAACACAACAAAAAAGAAAGCTTGTTGATGAAATAAAATCACAAGATGATCTACATTTCGTGGCGCTAGAACTAGCGAGTGCTAAAGTAGGATGTGTTGTAGTATAGTTTCCGATGTTTAGTGTTTTTCATTAGACACTATTTTTTGTTTTTGTAGGTTTTCTCAATGTTTTAGGATTTTGTAGTTTTTCTGAATGTTTTTGGATTTTATAGGTTTTTGAATTTTTTAAATTTTCTAGATTTTCCGGATGTTTTTGGATTTTCTAGATTTTCTCGAATGTTTTTGATTTTCTAGATTTTTTGAATGTTTTTGGATTTTCTATATTTTCTAAATGTTTTTGGATTTTTCCTATATTTTTGATGTTTTGGAACGTTCTAAGATTTTCGAAACTATGTACAGTAAGAACATTGCACAAGATGCCCCAACGAGAGGTGAGAATATACGAGGGAAAAATCTTGCGCATATATACAAGCATAGGATAGGTCGATCAAGGCCAAGATGGATAGGTTCCATAAGATTACGAACTCAAGCTAATGAAAAGCTAGGAAGGAGTGATCATGCCCCCAAGTGTGAGGTGCTTGTGAACAACAAAACCCTCATATGGCGCCAAAAAACTAGTATTTTCCAAAGGACCTGTTCAAAGCGCCACAATTGCGTGGTTTTCACATTTGAACGAATTTATTTATCTTGACTTTTTTTTTTTGAGTTTTTTTATTTTTAGAAATGCCTTTGAGCTTAGGTATAGAAACGTTTGATATGTATGATATTCATGGGATCCTGGAGCTTTGAACCATCAAGATAGGCAAGCTTATAAGCTCCTAAACCAAATTTAGCGACCACAATATATGGTCCTAACCAGTTAGGCTCAAAATTTCCTTTATTTTCACGTTCCTTAGTGGTATTGAACTAATTTTCTTTAAGAAAAAGATCTCCAACCTCAAATTCACGAGAAATAATGTGCTTTTTATAGTTAACGAAGATTCGATTCTAATACACTTTGAGGTGATCCAAGGCATGAATGAATTTTCATCAAGCAACTCGAGCTCTACTAGTCTAGCCATTCGTAATCCTCTTCATTATCTAAATAATCTTTCAAGGATATACACAAAGAGGGAAGCTTGATCTCTAAGGGAATGATAACTTCAAAGTGTTAAAAATAAGGGAGTATGGGGTTGCATCATGTAGGTGTGTGGATAGAAGTGTGGTAAGCCCATAAGGTGGATGGATCTAGAGATGCCAATTATGGCCCGTTTTACTGACCAAATTTTCCATAATACGAACAAGGGTTTTATTAGTGGCCTTAACTTTCCTATTACCTTGAGGGTAATAAGGGGTAGACCACTTTTGATGGATCTTAAAGCATTGAAAAGGGTCTTCACTTGCTTATTCTTAAAGGATTTACCATTGTCAAAGACAATAGCAGAAGGGATTCCATAGTGACAAATGATGTGGTTCATGATAAACTTGGATATCTAAGCATTAGTAACATAGGTAAGAGGAACAACCTCCACCCAGTTGGTAAAGTATTCAGTTGTGGTGATGATATGTTTATGGTCATTATTATCCAAAATGAGCCCCTGCTTATTTTGGCTAACTTGCCTTCATTCTTTCCTTCCTTGTGCTTTAACTTCAATTTTCACATATTGCAAGCACTCAAAAGATTCTAGAAATGGCTTCATTAGATAGGATTTTTCTTCCCCTTTCTAGAAAGGTAAAGAAGTCCTCCTAACTCCTTGTATTTTTTGAGTTATGGCTCGGTGGAGTTTGGAGGGGAAATTTTCCTAAGGCGGGCCCGCGGAGCTTGGGAGAGTTTTGTGCCAAAGAGGCTCCGGGCCGACGGAGTGGAGGAAGAAATTGAGAACTTAGCACTTTTTGGGCTAAAAGCACAAAATTCATTTGCACTCCCACGAGCCCGCAAAGGAGAATGGAGAAAAATTGGTTAAGGCCCCGCACCAATCATAATGCGCCACGTGTCCAAGTCAAGCAGCGGGAGTTGAGGGTCGGAAGGATTTTTGGTTTTTGCCAAAACCATAAAAGCACAAAGGTGAAAATTTGGACCACATCTCCGCAACCAATCAAAAGGTGCCACGTGTCCACATCGAAGCGGAGGTCGGGCAGCGAAGGGAACTTTTAGAAAAATTTGCCTTGCGGGTAAAAGGGGAAAAATGTTGTTTTGAAGCCGCAGATCAACCAGAAGGTGCCACGTGTCATCAAAGAAGTGGAGTGCGGAGATTTTTTAGAAAAATTTCCCAATTTGAAAAAAGAGGGAAAAATTTCAAGTTTTGGCCCACCGACCCGATTTTTGCCCTAATTTTGCCCTGTTTGCCCTAAATCTTCATAAGGCCATATCTTTCGATCCGAGCTCAGATTTTCACGATTTTTGTATCAATGGAAAGCTGTTGAAATCCTCTACACGATGGACACTTCAATTTTAAATTTTGATGGAGTTTTATAGGAGAAAAATGGGAAAACGTCTCTAGCATGGAAAAATTACAAAAACGACCCCAACCACCAAAATTAATGAAGTATGGGCCTCTTTCTTTCTTTTTTGCGAATGATATACGATGAAGTATGGGATTTTTCATGGAAACCCATCATTTTGTAGGCTAATTAAATGGATCTTGTCGGTGGTTGGAGTTTTAAAATCGATTTGCCCGCATTTTCTCATTTCCTTCATTTTGTTTGAGCGATAAAAACTAGTTTTGGCTCATTTTGAAAAAGGTTGTTCATCCTTCTTCTCTGCCTCTCCCTTATTTTCTTCCCTAGGGTTGAAAATGGAGTTTGAACCTCCTCCCCGATCTGTAATGGAATTTTTGCCTCTTACCCGTGAAATGATGCACAATGTAAATTTTGAGCAATAAAAACATTTTTGAGGTGCATTTGTCCATTCTGGTTCGTTTTCTTTGTTGTTTTCCTTACCTCTCTTTATTACAAGGTATTTGTGCATATTTGGATGTTCATTGAAGGTCTTGGAGCTATTTTCATGGAGTTTTGGAACATTTTCTGTGTGAAATCCATCTTTGGTCTGTGATGCACTTGTCCATCCTTTCCATTGCTCACATCTTCTTGTTCCATAGCAGTTTTGATAGATAGTCAACACTTTCCTTCTCTAGTGTATCATTGTTTTAGTGTAAGCTTTATTTTCCTTGTTTTCTTCCTCTCTTTGTCTCCTTGGAAGTTAGATTAGGTTAGATTAGCTTGCCCGCACTTTGGAATAGCTTGTGGCGGTGTAGTTGAGGAAGAGGAACTAGCCTTCCCCTGGAGAGCTTTCCCCATTTGCAAAGGTCCCACACTTTGGGAAATATCAATGTTGTGAAATCACACCAAATGAATTTTCCTTAGAAAAGCAGATCCATAACTCATTTGGGGGTGTTGTGAATCGCACTAACAGTCATTCAATGAAGTAGATGTAAGCTTACCGTGAGGTCGATCCCCATTGGGAAAATGAACATGATGTAGTGTTGGGTTACAAGGATTGGGATGGTGTATGGATCAAGTTACCATGTTTTTGACATAAGACACGTTTGTTATGTACTAACAAAAATATGTTTCCATGGTGGGCCAATAATAACCTAACCGTAGAAGATTTTTTTCTAGAATAATGACACTAGTATGAGCACCACAAATGCCTTTGTGCACCTCATTTGTTGTTTATATAGCCTCTTTTGAGTTAAGACACCATAACAAAGTTCCATCATAGCCTCAACGATATAGAGTTCCCCAAGGAGGGTATAACATGTTATTCATTGGATAAGGGTTTGTTTTTGTGAGTGGGAAATGTCATGAGGGAAGGTACCATATTATAAGTAATTATAGATTTCCACGTACTAGAGGAAAAAGGACCAACAACTTCACATACCAAACATGATTCCATCATGTCTTAATTTGGGATGGTTAAGTGTTCCACAAGAAAACAAACATCTTTGTTATCATGTGGTAAGCCTAAGAGTGAATCAATCCTAGCCATAACATCAACTAATTTATTCGAACTCTTGAAATTTCTTTGAAAGAATATGTGGAAAAATATTCTTTGAGATTGTCCACCATACACTTATAAGGGATAAGCTTCTCATCTTTTACATTATACTCATCATTAACTTGTTTGATAATGAGTTGAGAATCGTCAATGACCTAAACTTGTGTAATGTTCCATTTGATGAAAAAATTAGACCAACAATAAGGGCCTCATATTCAACAATGTTGTTAGTACAAGGGAAACCAATCTTGAAAGCTCTTGGAAACATATCACCTATAGGGGTGACCAAGATAACCTCTGCACTTGAACCATGAAAATTAAAAGATCCATCAAAGTAGATCTTCTATGTGGTAGATTCTTCGACGAACAAGATAGAAGCATCCGGTAAGTCAAGCCTCAATAGTTATGTATCCGGTAGGGAGCTTCTACAAGTTGATCTACTATGACTTGTCACTTGACTACTCTCTGATTTACATAATCAATGTCAAACGTACTAATTAGTATGATCCAGTTGGTCATCCTCTAGGTAAGAGCGGGTTTAGATAAGAGGTATTTAAGTAGGTCAACTTTATAAATAAGCTTGGTTTTATTATTAAGTAGGTAATGACAATTTTTTGGAAAGATAAAACAACAACTAAGCATGTTTTCTCAATATGTGGGTAATTTAGCTCATAAGATATTAAGGTGCAACTAAGATAATAAATGACTCTCTCTTTATGTTGAGCTTCATATTGTACTAAGAGTGTGCCTATAGCAAATTGGGTGGTTGAAATATATCACAACAAGGGTTCACATGGGGTAGGTGGTATTAAAACATATGGATTGGCCAAGTATTACTTCAATTGGGTAAAGGCTTGTTAGCATTCGAGACCCTAATGGAAATCAACATCTTTTTAAAAAGATGGGTAAAGGAATGACACTTATTAGTAAGTTGGGAGATGAATCTACGAATAGATTAGATTTTTCCTTGTAAGTCTGCGAAGTTATTTAAGGTTTGTGGGAGGAGGCATGTCAGTAATAGTTGTAACTTTAGCAGGAGCCACTTCAATTCCTCTTGTAGAAATAATGGAGCTCGAAAATATTCTTAAAAGGACATCGAACACACACTTCTTTAGATTTAGCCTAACTTTATATTCCCGAAGCCACTCAAAAATGTGATGAAGGATTGCAAGTGTTCTTCTTTAGTTGTGGAATTGCCAAGGATATCATCCACGTAATCCTCTACTATATCGTGCAACATATCATGAAATATAAATAGTCATGACACACTGATATGTGGCTCTTACATTCTTAAGGCCAAAAGGCATGAACTGATAATAGAAGGTACCTCAAGGAGTAGTAAATGCAATCTTATGTTGGTCCTCTTCAGTGATTTTGATTTGATTATAGCTGGAAAATCCATCCATAATGGATAACATTTCATGGCCTGCAGTAGAATTGACAATCATGTCAATATTAGGAAGAGGAAAATCATCTTTAGGACATGCCTTATTAATATCCTTGAAATTTGTGCAAATTTTGATTCCAACTGGTTTCTTGTGAACATGCACAATATTGGAGATCCACTCTGAATAATCAATAGGTCTAATAAATCCTATTCCCAGTAATTTCTCAAGCTCTTCTTTTACTAGGAGAGTTATATATGGATACATCTTATGCAGTTTTTATTTTATGGGCTTAGCTAATTCATGAACAACCAAATTGTGTATAACCAAAAAGGATCTAAGCCCGACATGGCTACATAAGACCACGAGAACACATCAATGAACACTTTAAGAAGCATAGTAAATGTTTTCTTCTCTTGTGAAGTAAGAGAAGCCCCTAACTTGACAATTTTAGGTTATTCCTCTATGTCGATGTTAACATCAATAGTCTCTTCAACCAATAACTTGGAATCATCTTTCATGCATGTAGGATCAAGAGGGAGATTGATTTCTTCCTCTATTGGCATCTCAATGAGAATTTCACTAATAGAATGATCACTTATATAATCTATTTTTATTTTTCACATTATTTATCTACAAGTGCCTTAAAGAGGTTTTCACTATGGGACTCAAATTTTCTGTTTTAAGATTTTTGGAAGATATTTTGGCTATTGGAAGCACAATGGACTGAGAGTGGGGGTGAATCAGTCCTACAAAACTTTCATTTCATTTTCCATTACATACATTCATCATTCAAACCATTCATTCAATCAACCATGAACCATGTGAGCTTATTAAGTGTGTATTAGAAAATTACAAGTGCATACAACAAGATAGAGAACACAAGACACTAGATGTAAGTGGGAAACCCTCAAGGGGAATAAAACTCACTGAAACCTTAGCTTATATTACACAAAGCAAGGACTTGAAATAATATTACACATCTTGCAATATTTTTTTAGTGAGGCACCCACCCCACAAGGAGCACCAACCCCTAAACATTTACTGATATGACTCACAACAAAGGACTCCTATGAATATTACACATCATAATATATTTTAAAAATGAATGATCACATTTAATAGGCAGCTGACATAATTAATTGTGATCCAAATTCAGCTCCAAACACATAAAACCCTCTTCAAACTTCTATCTCCTTCAACTCGCTCAAATATATCCTCTCATGGCTGATTATATCAATTTCCTTTACACATATGATTCTATATCTTCTTTGGGTCTTAAACACTCTTCTAGTCTCTATCCATAACCCCTCTACACTCCTCTTCAACCCCTCTAGGTTGCACTTTTCCTCCTTGTCTCAACTAATCACAAATGACTCATTTCACTAGCTTATATACCCAACACTAGCTCATAACACCCATAGGTCAGTCATAACAAAGTAGGTCAGTCATTCCAACAAATAATAATAATAATAAAATCATATAAAACAACTCAAATGACCCAAGTAGGTCGGTGAGGTTCAAAACAACGTGAACAAGCTCCAAGATACACCAACAAGCTCAAAACAAGCACTCCAAGCTCTAGCGAATGGATCATGATATCCAAAGGCATACTCCAGATTTTTCAAGACACAAGAAGCTTCAAACAAGTCATACATAGGTCCTTATCATCGTCAACAATCTTAGGAAACATTGAAATACCTATCTCCATCATGAAACTAACCAAGAAGCATGTTATTCCAACTAGGTCTTCAATGCCTAGAACATGAACGAGTTCACATATCTAAACTCATCATCATGACTCAAGTCATATACCATTGGAAAGGTATCTGAGTCTAATTTCCATAACAACTCACATTTTCATCCAACTCATAGTGGAAGACCTCCAAACAGCTCAAACTCTACAACTGCTCCAAATTGGCTTCAAGACCCCAAAAATAGGTCTTCAAAACAAAGATGGTTCACATATCAAAACACCTCATCAAGACACAAACAATATACCATTGGAAAGGTCTCTAAATCTAATTTCTAGAACAACTAACTTTATCATCCAAATCATAGTGGAAGGCCTCCAACCAAGCCAATATCTGAAACTGCTCCAAACTGCCAAACACGACTCAATAACCAATCTTGAGAGAAACATGCTCCAACACCTTAAAAGTCACTTCAAGATCAACCAATATCTGGAACACATCAAGGAAACTTGTATGAACCTGACCAAACACTAATAAGCATATGCCATGTGGAGAAATATGATCCAACACACTTGTTTTAGTCACCTTCTTGAGCAAGCCAACTAGGGCTTTCTAGGTCATTAGGTCTTTAACTGAAAACCATCACTCCATATCACATCAAACACTCCAGAACATCATGATAGGCTCTTATCAAATATCCATGACCATTAAATGTAGTTACATAATAAGCAAAACCATCAAATTCATCTCAAACCAAGAGACTAACATTTTAGCACTTAAGGCCAAAATAGGTAGGGTCACTTTGAGGACATATATATTTCATTTTCTACATTGTACCTGCCTTAATATTTTCATGATAGTTTATATAACCTCCCAAGAATTCCAAAACAATTTTCTTTTCATCTCGGAACCTCTATCTCATCCCGAAACTCGCAAAAACCCACAAAACTAGGGTTTTTATCTCCATTTCCAAAATAGTTGGAACACCAAACCACCACCAAAATGAGCCTAGAGGAATCCTCTACAAGAAAAAATCATCACATTTTATTTCTAGCATCATTTTAAGACCAAACAATTCAAATCTCTCAAGTCAATCTAGAAGGAGAGTTTTCTTTAGAGTTTCAAACCAACTTATCTTCTTAACAATTGTTCATAAAAAAAACGACTATAAAATGACCTCATTATTTTTGTAAAACACTCATATATAAATGTAAAAATCCCCCAAAACCTCTGGGTCCCATGCAAAGTGTGTGTGAGTGGGTGAGCATTTGAATTTTCCAATTCGAGTTGGATTTTGCTTCTTCTCAACTTGATTTTACCAAAAACTTCATAACTTGCACAAATATCTTCATCTTGACCTGAAATTTGACCTAAAACATCATTGCTACCTCCTATAAATTATCCAAGTCTCATTCATGCTCAAATATTCTTGAAACTCTCCAACCACAACAACTTACTTGTGTTTACTTAGCTTGTCTTCACCTTTCTTGCTTCCCAGGACCATGAAACATCATCAAAACTCTAAAAACTAACTTGAAACTCATCATACACCTGATATAACATGTCATAACACCTTTTCATGCTCAACCAAGACTGATTTTCTCTAAAACTCATGCCTCTATCTCATCCGCTTGTTCTAGGTCTAGGAATAGGCCTATAATGACCACTTCACACTATGACTCTTCATGAAATGACCATGATGACTCATTACAAACACATAAACACCTTTTACACACCTCTTAGATCATGTTTAACCTCATGACCTCATTCAACCAACTTTGGCACTCACACATTGAAAGATTCCCGAGATGGATCCCGGTTGTTCTCCTATAATTTAAATCAATTAAAAATACCCAAAAGCTGATTTTTATTATTATGGCAATCACACTAAAACAGATCTGATTTTATGTGAAGAAGTGCGACTGGGGTTTGAATGGAAACTAGCCTGAAACCCATTCCAAACAGATTTGAGACTGTACAACATTAAATATGGATGTTTTCTGTTTATGGCGACTAGTCTAGATGATAGAACTACTACCAACATTACCCATTCTTGTCATAACAAGCTCAACTGGAACAGTTTATTATAACATAAAAATCTGGTATTTTTGAATATAAAACAGGCTGGGATTTAACACAGAAATCTGCAGATTTTAAAGAGACTTGAACTGTAATATAAATCCTTCCAAAATATCGAAAATACCTTCCCTTAAGCTGTAAAAAAAGAATACAACAGGCAACAACACAGATCAGACCTGGGAATGACGTCAAAACACCACAGGACAACCACATATAAGCCGCTCCATGAGATAAAATCAGTACAGCACTGCTGCAACACGGATATTTGACTTTTATTGCAAAAACACTTCAACTACTACTGGAAAATACTTGAAATTATATGTAAGCTCTATGGAAAATCCAGTATAGAAATTCCTCCTAATCTCCAAGAGGGTTTTCATCCTCTAGAGGAAATATACTAAGGGTTTTCATCCTTAGAATATTTTTGGTGAAAGCTTGTGCTTAAACACAATTTGAATATATCAAATGAATATGGAATGCCTCTCAAGCAAGTCTACTTCTCCTTTTAAAGGAAGAAGAGACCCAAAACAACCTTCAAGACCACCAATCAGCTTGTATGATTCTTTCGATGCATTTTCCACCCTCCATTTCTCTTAGGGAGAATACAAAAGGTATTTAATAATTATTTTCTTCTCTCCCAAGGTTGGTCGCTTTTCCCTAGAGGGAATACACAATAGAAATGTTTTATCCTTTCTAAGTTCCCATTTTCCCCTTAAGGCAAGTCGCCATTTTCCTTAGAAAATACAAATTAAATAAGTGCTTTTCTTTTGATGTACTTTTCTAGGTTCTATTTTAATGTTAAGTTTATTAATTTATTATATGTGCTATTATATTGTAATTTTTTGCACAATATAATAAAATTAATAAAACTTAAGTCACCCTTATATTTTTCCTTTGGCCGTCGGGTTGACAAAATGGGCCAAAGGTCTTCGAATGGGAAAAGGGGACATTATAGTCCTCCCTTCCCGAGATTGTTTGCCCTCAAGAAATTCTGATCTTGTTTTGTCCAAGTGTCATGCACAAGAGACAAAACATGCTGAAATGTTCTACCACTGGCTCCTATACCCGTTAAGTGAGCTATAACTTGCCACCATATTCCATCAACAAGTTGCTCATATATTTGGACCAATGGTTCAACAAACTCCAAAATGAAGACTTCATCTTCTATCATATCATGCATCCCATGATGAAAATAGATTGGACTAGCAAAGCAATAAATAAGATGCATTATTATGTTCATCATACCTTGGAGTATCGCCAACATCCACGTCAATCTTGGACTTCATAATGGCTTGAATTTGTTGAAATCCCCTTCATTCAATCGGAATGGAATAAATATTGTTGTGAACCAGCTGCTGCAATAAATGAGATGGCGTATCTTCTTCCACGCATTCATCAACTTGTTTGCCTCCTATGTTAATGAGATTGATCTTTTCTTTGACTCCTGAAGATGTTGTCTTGCATTGGCAGCCACTAATCTAGCCTCTTTGGCTTTTCATGACCACATATCACACAAAAGTTGTGTCTTTGTCACATTCTCCCAAGTCCGATATAAAAATTCGAGTTCTTATGACTTGAATTCATCACAAAAACCCATTTTAACACCCAATTCTTGGATGGCACCAATGGAAGACCCCATGGCATTGTCATCCTCATGTAAAATGAGCATCCTCTCATGAAGGGGTTGTCTCGTCATAAAAATGAAATAGCTATCATACTCTTTTGCCATGTCTTCAAGCTTCACAAGTGCATCTTCCGTGGAATTTTCATATCCAACACATGTACTTTGAATGCCAACACTTCCAGACTCTTCTTCATTCTTTTCTCCACGTGTAAGGGCTGCCATCTCATGAGAGTAGGGAGATAAATTAATGTTGTCCCAAATCGACTTGGGATCCTCCTTCATGCTTTCATTACTTCATCAACCTCTTCCCAAATCATAGGCCTTTGTTCAGAACATCCATGGCTGTTATAATCTGATTTTTCTCCATGTGTAGATGATATGACCAAATTCAAATCAGCACTATCAAACTCATCATATAAATTTTTGCATACCTCTTTGGAATTTGAAGACACCAAAGCCCTCTCGTGAAGAGTTGTATCATCCATATGTGAAGACTCTCTATTCCTTCCACGTATCAACCATTTAGAAGCTATGGTGTGATATTCCTTCCTTGCCTGCTCAGTCTTGTAGCCAATACTTGGGTGCATGTCCATGTAGTCCATGAAAGGAAGATTCTCCTTAACATCTTGAGGAAGAATGCTATACTCCTCAAATATGCTAATCACTTCCACTTCTTTGTCCTGTGGTGTTGGACCTCTGTGAATAGAAAGTGATGATGATCTAGGCCTCCGATCCTGTCTGGCCCTCAAACTGTCTCTTCTATCTCTTGACCTATCCACGTCCATTCTCTCGCATAATCTGTTGCATGGTCCGTATCATCTGATGATGGGTAGTAATCATAGTCCTAAGAAGATTGCTATCCATATTCCATGGAAAAAATTTTTGTCTAACTCCCATGATTCAACTCTATCACCAACCTCTCGTGGCTGTATCAAATCAAAAACCCTCCAGGTGGGAGGAACATTGCTTTGATACCACTGAAAGATTCCCAGATGGATCCCGGTTGTTCTCCTAATTTAAATCAATTAAAAATACCCAAAAGCTGATTTTTGATTATTATGGCAATCACACTAAAACAGATCTGATTTTATGTGAAGAAGTGCGACTGGGGTTTGAATGGAAACTAGCCTGAAACCCACTCCAAACAGATTTGAGACTGTGCAGCATTAAATATGGATGTTTTCTGTTTATGGCGACTAGTCTAGATGATAGAACTACTACCAGCATTACCCATTCTTGTCATAACAAGCTCAACTGGAACAGTTTATTATAACATAAAAATCTGGTATTTTTGAATATGAAACAGGCTGGGATTTAACACAGAAATCTGCAGATTTTAAAGAGACTGGAACTGTAATATAAATCCTTCCAAAATATCGAAAATACCTTCCCTTGAGCTGTAAAAAAGAATACAACAGGCTAGCAGCACAGATCAGACCTGGGAATGACGTCAAAACACCACAGGACAGCCACATATGAGCCGCTCCATGAGAGAAAATCAGTACAACACTGCTGCAACACTGGTATTCAACTTTTATTGCAAAAACACTTCAACTACTGCTGGAAAATACTTGAAATTCTATGTAAGCTCTGTGGAAAATCCAGTATAGAAATTCCTCCTAATCTCCAAGAGGGTTTTCGTCCTCTAGAGGAAATATACTAAGGGTTTTCATCCTTAGAATATTTTTGGTGAAAGCTTCAGGCTTCAACACAATTCAAAATATATCAAATGAATATGGAATGCCTCTCAAGCAAGTCTACTTCTCCTTTTAAAGGAAGAAGAGACCCAAAACAACCTTCAAGACCACCAATCAGCTTGTATGATTCTTTCGATGCATTTTCCACCCTCCATTTCTCTTAGGGAGAATACAAAAGGTATTTAATAATTATTTTCTTCTCTCCCAAGGCTGGTCGCTTTTCCCTAGAGGGAATACACAATAGAAATGTTTTATCCTTTCTAAGTTCCCATTTTCCCCTTAAGGCAAGTCGTCATTTTCCCTAGAAAATACAAATTAAATAAGTGCTTTTCTTTTGATGTACTTTTCTAGGTTCTATTTCAAAGTTAAGTTTATTAATTTATTATATGTGCTATTATATTGTAATTTTTTGCACAATACAATAAAATTAATAAAACTTAAGTTACCCTTATATTTTTCCTTTGGCCGTCGGGTCGACAAAATGGGCCAAAGGTCTTCAAATGGGAAAAGGGGACATTACACACACCGTGACCATGCCTACTAGACCATGCTCCGAACACCATAGAACATCATCAAAACAAGTCACTACCACTTAACCTTCATGTTTGATCTTAAATGTAGTTGTAGTCAAATAAACATCATGCCCCAATTTCAAAAGTGTTATTTTTCATATGTCGATCTTCCTACTTCTTCATCTTATTCATACTCACTACCACTTTGTCCCTCAAAATTTACATAATGTTTTACACCTCCTCTAATTTTTCCTCTACTATCAATACCTTTCCCCTTTGATTTATCAAATCTAAAAGGATGGTTTGTCATACCCATATAGAACCTTAAATGGTTTTATTTTGATGGTAGAGTGATATGTGGTGTTGTACTAATATTTATCCAATGTAGTATGGTAACATCTCCTTGTTATACATTAACATTAAATATTCACTCTCATTCAATTTTGGTGTTAAATGATGGTCGTATTGAGAAACTAGTGCGCCATGTCCATATCTAGAAGCATCACATTCAATGAAAAATGACTAAAAATAATTAGGATTTGTTAGCATCAAAGTTGAGACAAGATATCATTTGAGATCCTCAAATGACTTTTGTGCCTCATTGGATCACTATAAGGAATACTTTTGGCACGCTCGGTCAAATGACAAGATATAGTGTACAAGTTCCTTACATAACTTCTAAAGAATATTGTCAAGAGTAAGAAAACGTGAAGTTTCTTGAGAATATATGGTGCATGAAACTCACATGTGACATTGATCATTTAACAATCAATGTACACCCCATCGATAGAAATAATGTGAACAAGGTATTCCAGATATGCCTTAGAAACCTACACTCATATGCATTGGTATACAACTTTCCTTTTTCATGTCATCCAACACAATGTCCAACCTTCAATATGTGATGCCAATAAATTGTTGTAAATAAGGAGATCAAAAAACCCAAGGATTAAACTACGTGGGAATTTAACGAATACTTTTTTCATCAATGGATGATTGTAGTTGGAGCATTTCTAATACCAAAAGGAATGAACCAAATGATTTGGATTGAGGTGCATCTTGGTGGACAACACATTAATGATGGTGCTTAATGTGTTATAACAATCAATTCACAATGAAATATTTATAAACACAAACTAATTTTATTGCAATTCCAAATGTATACAAATTGGCAAACTCCATAAGAGATATGTATGCCCAAATATCTATCTTTATTCAAAACAACTTGTTTTATAGCTATATAAGGAAAATATGAAAAGAACTACTAACAATAGAACATGAAGGGTTCGGCAGGAACTAAAAGGTCATCCTACATGGAGACCATTTGTATCCACCTTAAGGATGGATTTGAAAATACAGAAGTGGAAAAATCCAAAATCTATCATATTATTACTATTATTTTATTTAGTGCCCCTTGTTAGGGTCATATCTCCTAGCCCATTGACCCATTTTATGAACCGCAAGAACATTTGGAAAGAGCACATAACGAATTTGGAGATGTTATTTTATCTTCTTTGAAGTCTAAATTCCATAAATTCTTTAGAGACCCTCAAAATTGTAAAATACTAAAAGCTATTGAAAAAATGCTAAAAATAAATTTTCATGACTTTCCAAAAATAGCTTTTTAGAAATCTTGTTCTAGATCATTGAAATCGATAGTTCCCTTAAAGAGTTCTAAATGCACTCTTATTGGTCTTGAATTCGAAATGATATCTAATAGTATCCAGTCTAAGATTTATCTTTGAGAAATAACTTTCCTACAAAAATCATCAAGTAGATCATCAATCCTTGGCATATAAACTCTTTGATAAAATTCTTGAAAAAATGGCGGTCTCATGGACAACAATGATTGATGGATGCAAACACAATGGGTTTTTAAAAGGATTTGGAAACTTTTAGGCAAATGCAATTGGCTCAATTGCGGCGAACCCCCGAACTCTCTATATAGAGATGGAGATGGAAATGACGGGGCCCTCTCTCTATATTCAACCTCCCCAAATAGAGAGGGCGGATGGCCAACCCAACCTCTAGAGTTGGGTGCGACTATATCTATATACCACGAGGGAAGGTCGGATGGATGATGGATGATCCCATATAGATAAGATATATAGAAAGGGGGCCGCCTTTATCTATATCTAGGTTGACTAACTTAGGTATGACTATGGATTCGACCAACGGCCCTGAATCGCCACCCCTATCTATCTATCTATCTATGCCTTAAAGAGATGTGTTCTCGGGGACAATGATGGATGTTGTTTTTTTGCACAAAATTTGGTTGGTTAAAATGCCTTTGACTATTTATCAAAAGTTTTTGGCTAGTGTAAAGACAAATTCACACAACTTGCGCCAAACATATTTCCGACTTGTGCCAAAATTGGAGCTTTGGGGTAGGAACTATTTGATGAAATGCCTCAACGGAACGTAATGTCATGGAATTCCATGATTGTGGGATATGCACAGAAATGTCTTGTTGAAAAAGATTTTGATATTTTTTAAAACAAATGTAATTGATGAGTATGAATCCAAACTCCACAACCTTTGTCAGTATCCTTGAATTGTGTGTCAAAATAGGATCTTTGGGCTGGGTGTGGAGGTGCATATCGCCTAATTTTGACTTCACAAAATTACAATGTAAAATTTTAAAAAAATTGAAGTGTCATTTCTTGTGCTTTAGTACCTTCTGCCGTGATCGTTTTATTCTCCCGATCATTTTGACCTTTGTTTCGTCCATTTGAAGGCAAGAGCTTCTCCCGCCATGTCGCAAATTGTGTTTAAAATTAATTAATTTCTTACCCTTTTATTTAATAAGATTAATTTTATTAATTTTTTTGGTTTTTAATTAAATAAATATTAATTTAATTTTCATTAAAATTGATCGACAAATTTGGAAGAACTTTTCTCATTTTCCCATTGCCGTGGGCAATTAAAATTGTGCCTCAATTTGTTGGGAATGCCAAGTTGGCTTTCCGCTCCCAATTTTCCCTATTCGAAAAGGTTTCCATTTTCCTCCGCTTGTTGGAAATTCTCTTGTTGATTGCCAACCCAATCAGATGTCAAACAACAAAATATCTCTCATTTTCCCATGTGGGGAAATGGATGGGAATTGCAGCCGGCTTTGCCATTGTCATGGGAAAATGGTTAACTTCTTCCCATATTCCCCTGGCAATTAATGCCCACTACCCGGAGAAAGAGGAAATTGGTTATTTCAACAGGACGAAAGAAGAAATGGTTATGAGAAAGCTTCTTGAATCCTCGTAATTTTCTTCCATGAAACTCTGTGGAAGAATTCGTGCGATTGAAGCTCTTTATTTCTAACTTCTTTTTGTTATTTCCAACTTATTATTTCCACTATGTAGAAAAAAAAAAAAATCGAGAAAGAATTCTTTCCCGAAGATTCATAGCACATTCTTCACAGACATTGATTCTCTACGCATTCCAAGAAAGTTATAAGCAGCTCCATCAGCTGTGCGTGCAAGGGAGGTAGCAGTCCAAAGCCAGAACAAAGAAGCACGCAAGTTTTGAGAAGAAAGATGGCATATTTCATGCATTTGCAGGTGAAAGAAAAATTTCCACGCATGGATATTGACGCAGCCAATACACACACCAGTTAGTATTTTTCACGTGCGAGAAGAGAGTGAAGGCCCATGCAGCTATTTCCATGCATTTATTTTAGCAGGAGCTCACAATTATAAACAAAAAATAAAAGGCAACAAGGTTAATCATTTCCACGCAGCTAAGGATTATATAAGCCACACATTTGCAAAGTTAGAAGGCCACACATGCCTAAGAGTAGAAAACAGTTGTCCAAGAAAAACAAATAAAAGAATTCAGTGTCAGAGATAATTGCCCACACCAAGGAAAAGAAAATAAGAAGAGCACAAGCAAGGAAATGGAAGAGATAGTATGGCACAAAACAGATCCTCTTAAGTCCAATGGGAGGAATCACAAGTGTCAAGCAACCCAGTGAAGAACTTTCCAATACGCAAATGGCCACATGGTTACCTATCCAGTCAACCAATGCAGATAAAGAAATGCATGACAAATAAAAGACATAAATTTGTGGAAGATAAAGAAGTGAGTGGACCAGAATGCATGCATGAAATGGAAGAATAAAACCATATAGCCAAGACAAAAGGAGAGCCTAACGCATAGGCGGCCAGGAGGAAATAGTCACGCAAACCTGCGCAAGCGTGGAAGAGAGCGAGGATGAAACGATTAATCTTGCTTTGATTTGTTCGTTTAAACAAATAAAGGAGCCTTTAGGTCTGAAAGAAGATGTGGGACTTGATAATATCCCTGAAGAAAATGTTAATGCTGTAGCATATGTGCTGCGGAAATATGCTTCCACTTTCCAACTCTCTGATGATGGAAAGAGAGTGGGGTGTGTCAACAAATTATTGAAACATGAGGAAACTGTTGAACATGTTAAAAGTGTGTGATTGCTTTGTCATGTTGTTGTGAGCAAAGTATATTGTGGCTCTGCTCTTATTGAATTCTCATCAGAGGAAGAAGCTAATACCATCTATTACTTGAATCTAGCCTATGCTGGTGCAAACTTGGAGATTAAGACAAATAAAGATTTCGATGCCAAAAGGAAGGTTTTGCTAGAAGAAATTAGCAGTGGTGAGGGGTTTGCATAAGGAACAACTGGAAGAAAGATGGCCATGCTAAAACTGTTAGGACGAATAACAATTATCCAAGAGATTTGATCATTGCTTTTGCTCCGAGGAAATTATCGCAACCAACTCTGGGAAATAGAATCATACTGCTCTAGCAGCATGCAATATGGGACTGTGAAAAATGTTGATCATTTAATGGGAGGAGATTTTGAATATATCCGTTTTGAATAGCCTGAAGAGATTTAGAAAGCATGAGCGAAAACTATACTTTCCGAAGAAGGTGGTTTGATAGCGAAGAATTATGTTGTTATGTTGAAAAGAAGTGTTGAGGACAACAGAGAGATAGTAGCATGGAGACAATACATGGAAATACGTGGAGTAAGAACGCAAAATCCCGTGCCTAAGTTTATAAAAATGAAAAACTTGTAAAGTAATATACACCCCAACACCTTCCCAAGATTCTCATCTTTGGGAAGAAAACAATAGATGCGGAACGAAGGCTGTTGTGGGTTGTATTTGTCAAAGTAGTCAACTTTAGAGCTTGGTATCTCAAAGCAGGATGATTTTTGTGAAAAACCAATCATTGCCCACAATTTATACATGTTAAGGTGTTTCTATACTTATTCTCAGAGCCCCAACACCTCGTTTGATATTTTCACGAACCCAAATAAAACGTAGTTTGTTTGAATTTCACTACGTACCCAGTTTTTAGCTTGTCAGAAGGCCTACTTTGAGCATCCGTATTTTGGGCCTGAGTGATTGTCGAGAAGAACGGTTTGGTTCTTTGGATTTTATCCATCTTCATGTACTCCTTTGCCAAGTTACAAATGCACAACACCTCATTTGGTATTTTTCGCAGACCCAAATAAAAGACAATTTATTTGATTTCGTTGCACGTGCAGTTTTTAACCTGTCAAGGGGACTCACTTTGAGAGTCGATATTTTGAACTTGGGTGATCGTCAAGAGAAAAGGATTGGTTATTTGAATTCTCCCCAACTTCATGTGCCCCCTTGCTAAGTTGTAGATTCCTTGAGTGACATTTGGTATTTTTCCCAAGCTAAAATAAAATGGAGTTTTCACAGTTTCACACCTGCATTTTCCTGACAGTTTCAGAGAAGTCATCTTTGACCTTTAATATTTGACTAAATAATTTGATTTGGAAAAAACCCTCGACACGCAAACTTGTGGTACCTTAATAGACTCCCTCATCCAGTGAGAGCTTCTCATAACAAGATTTGGTATTTTTCTCAACCAGGGCAGTTTCAAAGGTGATTTGTTCAATTTTGAAGTCTGGAAGTAATAGCCAGAAATCAAGCTTCTGTCACGTCTTCACAATCATGTCATCTTCAAACAAGTGCGGTTGTGTGGATCATCAAGCAAGGCCACATCATTCAAGTGTGTCCCTATCAGCTCTCAGTTAGCAGCGGGCGCGATACTTCATCGGCTAGTCTTAAAGTTGGAGTGTTCTCGAATTGGATGATCGTGAGCGAATTAGAATGACAACACTTCGAGATGGTGACAAAGATGAAAGACATAACTCTAGGAAGTGAATTGCAATCTCAACTCTTGGAAGATCTTCTCAATGGCGAAATATCGGGAGTTGGATTCTGACAAGCCAAGGTGGCGTAACAACTATAGTCTCATGAAAAATGAAGAATTCACCATGGAAAGGTATTCAAAGCATGTGGAGAATTGTGTGTAATTGTGAATGCAAATGCAAATAAAGACAAAATTTCTCACACCAGGATGTTGCTCAAACGGAGAGGTGGATGAATTGCTCAAGTTTCAAGCTCGGCTCTCTTGTCATATGGAGGATTGTAGAGCACGATCAATGAGTTCATTCATGTACGACCGGGACAGGCGTACTCTTGGCCCAATGGATAAGACATTGATCCCAGCTATCTTGATCTAGGCGGCACGTTGCTAACAAGGATGTCTATATGTGTGTCCAAATCATTTAAGTGGGGTCCACATGTACCCATTGCTTTTATTTATGTACTTTTCCTAAAATGACTTTAAAATTGTTATAAAGTGATGTTATTGTTAAACTCACTTTTGGCAATTTTTTGATAACTTAAGTGGTTTCTATTTTCAAGTTACTTTTTAAAAGTTGGTTGAAAAAGTCAAAGTCACTTAAGGTGCCCTATTTAATGTTCATGTCAATCCTAACTACTTTGTAACCAACTTTTGGGTTATAAAAGGAAGTTAGGGGCTCATTTGTAAGGGTGACTTTGAGAGAGGAGAAGAAATACTTTTTTGTGTAAGTTTTGTTTCAAGAAAGAAACTTTGTGTTCTTTTGTGAAGACATTTTGGAGTTAATGAAATATGAACTTTGTGTCCCATTCATTATCTCTTGTAGCATTTGATGTTCTTATGTTCATTAGATGTTAGTGTTTAAATCTTGCATGCGAATATTGTCTTTGATCTTATTGTCAACACTATTAATATGTTGTTCTTGTTCACAATGATCAAGCTCTGATATTTACTTGCTCATGTGTGTTCCCTTTTACTTATTCTTGTTTAGCTGATTCGAACTTTGCTTTATTTGAGTTAGTTATTCATTTTTTTCCTCTATGTAATATTAGGCTTTGCTTTTACCTAGCTATTGTGTAATATCCTCTTGTGGGATATTAATCAATTTTATTAATCTACTTGCGAAAGAAGTAGACTTAAAAAGAAACCCTTCTAGGTTCACCTCAACTAACCCAATGTCGGCTTCAATACAACCCAAATGGGGTTGGAGTGAGCCAAGGTAAGGGTTCAAATGGGCTATCTAGTTGGAATTTGCACTTCTTTAACCAATAAACTTGCAGAAGTAGAAAAATAAATTTAATATGCCTGGAAATAGCTGAAAATGACTGCAAACTTTAAAAATTAATATCTCCCACAATATTAACTCTTTTTGCCTGAAATAAAATGCAAAGTAGGAAGATAAAATTAAGATCTTTCAAATGCATCCAAAATCAGAATTTTTAATCAACTGAAACCCACTCAAAACAACCCCGAATCTGCAGTTCAAGTCGCTAGGGTTAGGGCAAAATATGTAAACTTATTCCAGCACTTTCCCTTCACTCTTCAACCCAATAAATGTAGTTTTCAGATCTGCAATTAATTAATTTATAACAACTCATAAATATTAGAAAACCCCTTTCAATGATTGCCAAAATCCTCTACACAAGTCGATTTAGCAAAGGTAATTACCAGCCACATTAATAAGCATAAAAATGGTCAAATCATGGCCATATTGATTAAATACACAAGTTGGAAATGATCAGATTTGAACTTGCTTCAAATACCACCGATTTGCACCACAAACATCACCCACACAAGTCGACTTTGATGCACAATAATCAGTTGTAAAAATCAGATTGAAACCCTCACACAAATCCCTCAAAAACTTTCATCAACAAGCTCATGCACTCTCCCAAAATGACGACTTACATATATAGAAGAAAAGATGCAAATAACTTATCAATTCAAGCTCAAAGGGCATACACACTTCACTCAAAGGTGGTGTTGAAGAACACCTTTTGTTTTAGATCATTAGTGGGCATACATCCCTTCTTCAAGCATGAAGATAAGTTTCATAAACCGTCAACATGCGAAAAGGAGTACCCACATCTTCTTTTATATCTTTTTCCTTGCACATCCTCCAAAGTTCTCTCTCCATCTTTGGCGCCAAAATCTAGGAGGGAATATCATTTTAAAAAGTGCCTGGAGATCACACTCAAATAAAATATTAAATGCATAGAAATTAAATCAAATGGGTCCATATGGATTGACCCATGCTTAGAAGAAATCAATTTATTTCAAATACCAAACATTAAATAATTCCCAGAAAAATGTGACTTGCTTAGTCACTTAATTCACCTTTAAAATAAGTAATTATTATCCCAAGGTGAAATTGAATTTCTCTTTTATTTTTGATTTGCATAATAAAATATATTTTATTTTTAAATTTACATGTGCAAATCAATTTTCTCTTCTTTTTAATTTTTAATTAAAAAGAGGGACATAACATATGCATGTTCATTCCATTTATTTCCTTCATTCCATTCCATCTCCCTCATTCACATGTCTCTCCATTTGATGTTCCAAAACACTCGGGCCCACATACAATTTTGAATGCACAGATGTAAATATTGTTTTAGTTTTCAATAAAGGTAGCCTCACCTTCATTGAGGAGGGACTTCGTTCCCTTAGTGTTCGCATGTCATTTGCGTGCGTGCAAATCCATATACTAACAAGGTCCATCGAAAATTAATTGATTGCTTTTTTATTTTGTTAGATGGTGTAGTTATGACTATCGTGATAGACATGTATGCAAAATATGGCAGCTTAGAGAAGGCACGTGCATTGTTTGATATAATGTATCATCCAGATAGGCTTGCATGGACTGCAAAATGTTGCAGCATAGTTTCTTATCTCAAATGTCTATGCAGAAGTGGGAAGGTGAGGTGAGGTTTAGATGATTCAAAGAATGTTTTAAAGCATATGTTGTTCGTGTTAAAAAAATTGAATGAAGCGAAGGGACAAGATTTTTCTTGACAAAATGCCTTAACAAACCGTGGTCTCATGGATCGTGGAAGTGGACCACTTGGAGCCTAGTGTACCGAGTTCAACTACTATCATGCATGGCCATATTACCCTTCTCTTGCATGATCTTAACATTTCTAATTCTCCTTTTTAATGGAGTTGTTAATAAAACTAAATAAGAATAAATTTTAGGTGAATTAAATGAGACGTGTTATTGTTATCCATTTTTACCCCGGGCAAAAATGGACAACCTGGGAGGAAATTGGACTTGGGCAGTTGATCGGGACTTTAATGGAGAATCTAGAGATGTCAGGTAAATTCCATGTTCTTTGACACTTGTAGTTGATTTGGGAGCACTTGGGGTCATTGGTGCATTTCCCTTCTTCTAGAGGAAAAGGAGTTCAATTCTTAGCCAAATTTGAGCAAAAATGAGTAAAATTGAGAAAAATTGGCTTTGGGGCACTCTACTTCATTTTTTCTAACTCCCCAAATCAAGAGAAATCCAAAAAGTTAGAGAAAAATGGAGAAAAGCTCAAAAAATTGGATAATGTCGTAGAGAAAAAGTCCATGGAACAAAATTCGTAGAAGCCATAGAAAACTAAAGCCACAAAAATATGCGGAAAATGCTGCAGAAAACTAAAGCCGCAGAAATCCAGGAAAGTGTTGTAGAAAAAGTTTGCAGAACGTGCAAAAAAAAAGTCCACAAAACAAAGTGCTTTGCAGAAATTCCACAGTAAAATCCACTAAGCCGCAGAACAAAGTGCCGTAGAAAATCCGTAGAATACTAAAGCCATAGAAAATACGTCAGTGGAAAACTCGGAAAGTCACGAGAAACAAGAAAATCCACTTTAACAAAGGAAAAGCGGTAGTTTTTCACGTGAAACTTAAAATGGCCATAACTTTTGATCCAGTGCTCGAAATTTGACAAAATTTATATCATTGGAAATGTCTCAACGTCCTTTATGCAATGGGAATTTTATTTCTCAATTTTATTGAGGTTATATTATTTTGAATGTAGATTGTTAAGCTACTTGTCTAAATTTGACACTTTTTGGAAACTTGTAACAAAATGGGGAAAACTATCGTATGACCTTATTTAAGAAAAATATCGATCAAGAAACCCTGTAAACACTAATACATGATTGTAGGAAACCTTCTTGATGCTTGTTTGAAAAGATATTGAATGTGAAAAAAAATGGTGTTTTCTCTCTCCTCTCTATCTCTATCTTTAGCTTTGAAAATGAAATGAAATGGCATTTGTATTTCTTACTCTCCTAGAAGTGTGTTAAGTATTGTTTTCATTATTATTGGAAAACTATGAAATCATAATTTTTGCTAGATTGTAGGTAGATGCCATGCCAACAATTGTGTTGACCATGTGGTGGTTGCAAGTACGTGGGACAAGAAGAAAATTGTAGCGTTACTTGTGCTTTTGTAATAACGAGTTATCTTTGAAATACATGTAATTGTAAATGGATAAAGCAATACTATTGTTATAAACGGGCATGTTATTTATTGATTCTACGATGAACATGAAATTGTTAGCTTATGGGTATGTTGGAAAATGGGCATTCTATTTTGGGAGTGATTTTAATTACAGGTTTATATGTTTCTCTTATGGTTTAGATGTTTTGAAACAGTCATACACCATGTTGATTATTATTTATTTCTCTCTAATACTTGTATTATTGGTAGAAACTTACTATTCCTAAACTATCGAAATGAACCGTGCTCTTAACCCTTGTTTTTCTCTCTTAATCGAGTCTTGTATAGTTTTGCAATACCCCTACCATTTTAAGAAAAGACTCAAACCTATAACATGTCATTTCTTGTCTTACACCTTGAATGATCTCATTAAGAGATCTAAGAGACATGAGTGGAATCAGGTTTACCACTTTACCTATGTATTAAACCCTTATGTTTGACTCCATTAACCCCCTTCTCATATTTAATTGATCTTAGGGAGGTTGGATTTCTCTAATGTTAACTTGTATCAAGTTATAAATCCCTTGAGTTCAAAAGGAAAGAAGTAAACCTAGTACCCTTTTAAGAGATTGATTGGCAAACGAAACCCACGATGAGATTTGTCTATTGAATTGTGTCCCTAGAATGTTGAGCTTAGGAGCAAAGCAAAACATGAAACCCCCCCCTTTCAACTCATTAGTAATCCCTTCCATGTTTTAAATGATAATATGAGTTGTTCCTTATGGGAACACGTATTTTGACAATGTGACCTTATTTCTTGAACATGGGATTCATATGACCCATGTGTATCTCAAAATGCATCCAAACATTTATGGACTATAGAAGTTTAATTACACAAGAGGAGATAAGATCACAAATCCATGTTATTGTAAGAACATGTTTTCTTAACATCTAAATATGTGAAACTACCCTATGGGAATAGTAATGGACCAACTCTACTAGGATATTATTCTATAAGACAACATGATGGTCCTTTTTGGTAAGCCTTGAGTTATGTTCAGATCTAAACTTCTTTCATAGTCCTAGAGACTTAGGGGCACCGTAAGAGTTTGTGTGTTCCTCCCTAAGAACCTAGTAGAGAGCATTCATGTGGGTATGTAAGTGTGTAAGATGCTTAGATGCAAGGCATAATGTCACTTTTGTGACATACATGACGAAATGTCTAACATGTAATCATATGATTGTTCTAGAAACTAAACATCATTAGGAGGGAAGATAATGTAAAGTGCTTGGGATCACAGGGATAATTAGGATATGCATTAATGCACCTTTAAGATTCTAATTGTAAAGGAAAATTGTAACTTGCTCTTAGTTATTGAGAATGTACCCTTGTGATGTCGGTCTAAGAATTTTAAGTACCATGGAGATTACTTGTAACTTAATAAATCTTTCTTATGATGTGAAAGTAGATGTGAATTGATCCATGTGAAAACAAGTAATTGAGAAAACATAGTTTCTCATTTGGGAATCAAAACTTATGATGTGTAAATGTTAAGATACTTCAAATTAACAATCGAGTTATATAATTTATTTGCAATAAGATAAACGAACTAAATTAGATGGAACCATTATAAGTTAAGTGTTAAATGAACTAAAAGAAATGTAGTCTAGAGAAAAGAAAAATGTGTGTTTTCATGTTAAGTACTCTTCAAATCATTAAGGTTAAATAATGAAATATGATTATAATAAAGTTGTAACTATGAAAATGTGGTAATGTGGAAGGTGCCTATTCGTGATGTTCATATTATGGTTGGGTCGTGGTTTTGTACTTGTTCGTTTATAAAAGTGTGGCTTTGATGTGCATCTTGTGTCATCATATTGTTTGCATGTTCTTCATGTTGGTGTAGATGTCTTATGTGATGTGGAGCAATTTCTTGTGAGCCTAAGTGGTGTCGTATAGTTGTATAAGTAAATGAAAGTTTAAAAAAAAAATTGGTTTTGTAAGCTAGAAAAAATACACTACTAACAAGGAAGTAAAATACCAATAATCATACCTCCTCCTTCGCATTCCGTAGCAAACCTCAGAATGGGCTAGAAAACTTGGATTGAGCCTTGATTGTGTGATATGTAGGTGCTTTTCTTCAAGACGGAGCAAGACCTTCCTGCAACAATGATCCTCTTACTTTACACCAGATGGGAAAAAGGATTATGAGGCTATTTGGGCATTAGGACGAGGCAGAAGGATGTTCTTTGCTCAAAGGATGTAAGAACTTAGATATGACATTCAAGCTTATTCTCCATGTGTTTAGAGGGGAGGGGTAAGGTTTTATTTATAGCCTGGGGGAGTGATTAACTTAGAGTAATTTAAGTAATCATGGTTTGAAAATATGGGCAAGATTAGGTGAGTGGGGACCACGAGGAATGGGTGAGGATTTGAATTTAGATTTTTAATTCATAAGTGGAGGATTTTAGGTGAGTAGGGACCACGAAGAGTGGGTGAGGATTTGAACTTTGAATTTTTAATTCAATAATAGAAAAACATGGAGAATAATGACATGTGGTGAGGATTGGGTTATTTTTTAGATTTTGAAATGGATAATTAATCAAATTATATTTGATTAATTCGAAGTGTATTTTTGTGGGAAATGAGGAAGGGGAATTAATTGATTTATGATAGATGTGAAATTAGGGTGTCTACATTTGCCCCTCTTTGGAAGGGTACTATGAAAGTAGTGTCCTTTCAAAGAAAGTAGACGGGATGGGGGAAGAATTCAATCTACTTTTCTTAAGAAAAAGGTAGAGTGAATGTTTGTTGGGGAGAATAGAAAGTGGTGAGTGACGGATGTCATAGTATCCTCCAAGACAAAAATTTCATGAGAAGATGTGATTATGGATAGATGTGGTGATGCCCCTCGAGAGGATTGACGAGAAATGAATATATGTGAGAACTCTCGAAAAGAAGAGAAATGAATTATGCGGAGAAAATGATGATAATGGAGTGGAAGAGAATGGAATGAATGCATGACGCAAATGGAGAAAGGATTCAATTGGTCTTGAGTGCTGTTAGGTGTGATGGTGTGTGGGAAAGAGAAAAGGGAATGGATAGGATTGGGGGTTGATTACGAGAAGAGTAAGGGAGATAGGGGAGGGGGAATGAAAGAGGTAGAAATAAGAGAGAGGGATGATAGGGGAAGAAGGGAATGATGAAGGACAAATAAGGTAAAAATAGGAAAATGACAAAGTAAAGTGTGAAGGGATAAAATAGAGAGATGTGCAAAATGAAGGAAGCAACAGAGATAGTAAAGAGGGATGCGTGAAAGTGAAAGAAATGATAGAGTTGAGAAAAGCAGGAAACGGGAAAGGATAAATAAGAAGGAGAAAACAAGGTGGGAGTAGGGGTGAAATGGATGAAAATGGAAAGAGGACAAAAGAAGAAGTAGAACGAAGAAAAAAGAAACTATGAGGGGCGAGGAAAGTGTGAAAAAGAATAGAGAAAAGAAGAGAAACATATACAGAATGAACGAAAAGGTAGGGGTGGTAGAGAAAAGGAGAAGTGGTAAGAAGAAACGTGAAAATTAGGGGAGAGGAAAGGAAGATAGAGTGAATACAGGGAGAAGATTGAAGGAATCATGTCATTGTGAGGAAGACCAAGGCAAAGAATATGGAACAGACTGTATGGAGATGCATGTGGAGGGTGGTATGATAAAAAAAAAGACAAGGACAACGTTATCGATGGGGAAGTAAGGAGGAAACATGATGGAAAAAGGGGAAGAAGACGATACAGGGGAAGGGAAATAAGACGAGGGGTGGGAAAGAGAAGAGGATAACAAAGAAAATGATGTAGAAAGAAGGAATACATAAAGGGGTAATAAGTGGAAAGGGAACAATATAAGGAATGTTCAGAGAAGAAAGAGGGGAGGAATGACATCGATTGGAAAAGATGCGGAGATACATGAAATGAGGATACTAGGATGACGAGAAAATAGAAAAAGGATGTATGATGAAGACAGTAAAGATATTGAAGAGGGCGAAGAGAAGATGGAGAGATGGGTAAGAAGCGACAAGAAAGGGTGGGATTGAGGGAAAATAATAGGAGAGAAAAGAGAATGGGGGATAGAAGAGGCAATGCCAATGAGGGGACGTTAGGGAAATCCCCCTTACAATGATTGGTGGGGAAGGGTGAAAGAGAAAAATGAAGAAAAGAGAAAGCTAACAAGGATTAGAAAGGGTAACACCAACAAAGGGACGTTAGAGAAAGCCCTTTACAATGAGTGGTGGGCTTAGAGGAGAGAATGAATGAAGGAAACTTTAGAAGGTCCAAGGGAGTGAATGAGGTTGTGTGGAATGAGGATTGATGATTTTTAGGGAAATCCCACTTACAATTATTAGCGGGAATAGAAGATGATGATGAAATAATGATAGAGGAATGTTAACAATAATGGCGAATGCGTGTGTGGGTAGAAATGTGGGGGATTTGAGAAGATGAAGTGGAAAGAGTAAATAAATGGGAGGGATGAGTTGGGACTAGGTGAAAGCGAGGAGAGGATGCGGGTGATGAGGATGAACGAGGTGAGGATGAAGAACCAAGACATGAAAAGAATGGGAAGAAACGGTATGAAGGATGATGGATCAAGAAGGGGAAAATGGGGGAAAAGAACATGATTGTAGGCAGAAGAGATTAGATGTATGTTGTAAGAGGATATGTGGAGAAAGGATAATAGTAGGAGGAAAAAGTGGGTAGTAGGAGATACTAGGTGGAAGAAGTGATCAACAAAGTGAATGAAGAATGAGGTGGGGGAGAAGTTCATGATGACAAGTTAAGCGTAGGGAGGACTCTGACATAAGATTGTCATGTGACGGAAGTGGTTAAGTAAGATTGCCAAGCGAGTAAAACTAGAGATGACAAGTGGTCAAGTGAGAAGTGGTGTTTGTGAGAATGGAAAAGGAGGTGAAAGGATGTGATAATGGGGAATGCCGAGAAAAAGTGAAGGGTGAAGGGTGTGTAGTGATGGGGAAAGGCAAGGAGATAGATCATCCTTAAGAGGGACTCTTAAGTGAGATCGCCATGTTGAGTGAGTGGTTAAGTAAGATTGCCAAGCAGAGGAGGGTGATAGTGGTGGTAAAAAGATGTGATGATGGGGAATGAAGAGGAAAGATGGATGGTGAGATTGTAGAGTGATGGGTGAGTGTAAGATGACATGTCATGCTTAAGAGAATCTCTTAAGTAAGATTGTCATGCTGCCGGAGAGGTTTCGTAAGATCACTTAACCAACAGGGATGATATGCAAGGAGAAAGACAAAATGATATTGGGGACAGGGGTGGAATGGTAGGTTAAAATGATGATCACGACGAGAGTGGGAGAAATAAGATGGGGAAATATGATGGGATGGGGGAAGGCCATAGGGCAGATCAACCTTAAGTGGAAGTCTTAAGTAAGATTGCCATGGCCGGAATGGTTAAGTAAGATCGCCAAGCTGAAGAAGAAGAAGGATGATGATAGAGTTGGTGGGAATAGGGTATGACAAAATGGACTGAAGGGGAACCCTCAAGTGAATTTTCCATACTACGAGAGCGTGTAAGTAGGATGACTAGGCATAAGACGGATTTGGGGAAGGATGAGAAAAGAGTGAGTGAGGTATGCTTGAGTGGTATATGATATGAGATGAGGTGATAACAAGAAAGAAAGGAAACAAAGGAGTGTAACATGAATGGATGAAGGAATATATGTAGTGGAGGGCGGAGAGTGTGAGGGGAATCCTTAATTGGGATGCCCATGTGGTGAGAGTAATGATGTGAGAATGAGAAGCAGAAGAGGTGGAATGGGAAGATGTGTTTGGTGGTGATTGTTGTTTGATGAGAGGGGAGGTGGTGAAGAAGCTTCTACAATGGGAAGATCTTAGGGAGAGAGTAAACCTCCACCGAGGATCCCATATAGAAGGGGTTATTAAGTAAGATTGTCAAGCGGGAAGTAGAAGAGGGAAAGGAAAGAATACAAATGGGTGAGAGGGGACAGGAATGGTGAGAAGGGTAATATGGGGATAAGTGGTGGAGGAGTAAAAATGAGGAGCGAGGATGAATGGATCAAATACATGGTGATCATGGTGGGGGAGGAGGAGTTGTTGGATAGTGAATGCTACTTGAGAAAGATCGTCAAGTAGGATTTGCAAACTGCAATGGTGATCAAGTAGGATTCCCAAACTGGGGAATGTATTAGTATGGGTGAATGGATGGGGTGTAAAGTAAGATGTTGATCATGCAAGAAGATACTCATGTGACGAAAAGCATCTTAATTTTAATATAGCACATAACAGGATGCATCATGATATAAAAGATCAGGATGACTAGACTGTAATATGCGTGATAGCATAGACAGGGGCCATCAAAAAGGTTTGATGCCCCAGTACGATATGTAAATGGAAGAGAGCATAGACAGAGGCCATCAAGAAAGTATGATGCCCCAGTATGACATGCAATCAGATAACATAAGAATATTAGAGAGAACACCAGGATACATAAAATCAAGATGCCCCTGTAATATATCAAGATACAAGAAAGCAATTAATAATTTATAACTAATAATGCAACACAAGAACCAATAAACATGTCCCTAACGTGTTCCACAGTGAGGATTGATTGGATGTGCCCCCAAGCAGGGGTACGAGGACATAGTAAAGTATTGGGTCATTGTCCTCAAACAAGGAAACAATGAGAGCCGGATTTGCCCCAAGCGAGGATTCACGCGAGGAGAAGTGGTTTGAATTTGGTAGTCATAAGGTGATTGGATCATTCGTTGGGGATAATAGTTCAAAGGTTGAATTGTGTTGGTTATTTTAGAGTTTTTGTGATTTTGTGGAGTTTACAATATTTTTATTTTTGTTTATATATATATATATATTTTCTAATGTTTTTATGGATTTTTGACGATTTTCAAATGTTTTTAGATTTTTTGATTTTTTTCTAATGTTTTTAGATTTTTGACGAGTGTTTCTAATGTTTTTAGATTTTTGACGAGTTCTAATTTTTGTTGGATTTTGGACGATTGTTTCTAATGTTTTTGGGTTTTTGACGATTTTCAAATGTTTTTGGATTTTTAGATTTTTACATTATTTTTAGATTTTTGACGATTTTCACACTGTTTGTAGATTTTTACACTGTGATTGGCAATTTATGGACCAAAGTGCAGACTTATTTTTGAGAGGCGATAAACCAGGATATTATCTGTATGTACCATGTTCCGTGTGGTAACTTATGCTCAGAATAACACAAATTCTCTTTCCATGGTGGATATGGTGGTGATGATATGATGAAAAGAAGTCTAGCTCCATTCTTGACTCCACACAACTAGTAAGATGCGTGGGCTCATCACCGAGAATCAAGAAGGACGTAGGAGGTAGATAATGAATATAGAGACAAATGCTAACAACAATCCCTTTGGGAAATTGTGACTTCATTCTTCATAACGGTAATGAACCAGTTTCAAAAATGGCTTTCACTTTATGAGTCACATGTTAGACTTAGACAATTATGTGGCCTGCTGATTGGTAAGATATGAGGTGAAGGGATAGTTCTCTCTTCACTTAGGCATCTAAATTACTTCTTTGGGGATGTTATAATTTGCAAGCACTGTAAGATTTTTGTTTTTTTGAAATGACTCCCTATGCCTTGCCCCATGCTACTAGTGAGAAGCAAGGGCTCATCACCAAAGGCAAAATATAGGTGAGTGAATTCCCTTTTTGTTGTGTTTTTTTTTTTTATTTTGTTTTTGGATTTTGAATGTTTTTAAATATTTTTATGTTTTTATGAGAATGACCCTCTACGCTTTGCCCCATGCCACTTGTAAGAGGCAAGGGTTTATCACCGAAGACAAGACGTAGACGAGTAAGGGCACCTTCCTCCATTCCTAGTCTCACACTACCAGGAAGAAGTGTGGGCTCAACACCAAATACTATGAAGGACGAAAGATGTGAAAATGAATTATTCATAAGTTATTGAATTGATGGATTTTTTTACGATAGTGCTTTGTATTTGGGAAGGAACGTCTGCCCCCAATCTCAGCCCCACACGACTAGTAGGACGTGAGGGTTCAACACCAAAGACTGAGATGGATGACCAAATGAACTGGGTAAAGAAGTTTAGAGCTTTGTTATGAAAGAGAGAATGTTTTTGAAGGGAATATATTACCATCAGTAAGCTTCTAGGTATGACCATAGATGAAAGCGACTAAAAATGGAAGATATTATAAGAAGTATGACGCTCACAAACTTAATAGGATTTATATTAGCACTTGTCTCATGATGATAAATATGAAGATGTGATTTTGATAATGAAAATGTCTGCCAATGGAAATAAATAAATTTATTCAGAGATAAGCAAGACAAAAGGAACAATGTACACTTTGTTGTTTCTGGAATAGAGAGTGCTTTCAAGAATAGAATTTATTTGAATGGAATGCATTCATGGGTTTTTCAAGGACTTGGCCTATGTCAATGGCCAATTTATAAGCTCCAAACCCAAAATTATCTATGATTTCGTTGGGCTCAAATTTGTCTTGTTTGTCTCGTTCTTTGGGTGTGTTCTTTCGATTTTCTTTGAGAATGAAATCATTGACCTTAAATTTTCTAGGTTGAATTTTTATGGTAGCTATGTCGTAGCTGATTTTGATATACTTGAAGATGATCTAGGGCATTAAGTCATTTTTCATCAAGAAGCTCGAGTTCATTAAGGTGTGAGTGTCGATAATAATCTTTATTGATTACATCTTTGAAGGATATTATGAAGGATGGAAATTCAACCTTGACATGTAAAATAGCTTCCCAACCATAAACAAAGGAGAAGGGAGTGGCTCCAGTAGGTGTGTGATAAGATGTGTGGTAAGCCCAAAGAGTGGGATAGATTTGGTTAAGCCAATAGCTTCCATGTGTGTTGACAATGATGGTTTGTGTTATTTGGTTTGTTGCTTCTATTTGTCCATTAATTGATTGTTTTGAGGATAGATTCATGATTAAAGATGGAAAAGGTTGTGTAAAGATATTCCTGGGTATAATTACCTCGTAGAATGTATGCACGTAGAAGTCTTGATAGGTGAGAATAATTAGTGATGAGATGCCTGCAAGATCGATCGTTGAAAGCATGATGGACACGATAGGTTGCATTATCGCAAGTGTCCAAACTCGATGTGGTTGTGTTTCGACAACAAGGCTAGAGATGTTAGGCATAAGAGCCAATATTGGAATAATTAGAATAAAATTAATGGTACCTGTTAATGGAACCTCTTATGTAGTGTCTAATATAGTAGTATCAAGTTAGTTCCCAAAAAGGGAGTTTGAAATGAGATCAAGGTCTCATTAGATGTTGAAGAAGAATGTTGTATGTTTGCCCAAAACAAGTTCAATATATGTTTGGGTGAAAAAAGTCTTGAAATAAATTCAAGTGCTCGGTAGATATTGTCCAAAAAGAATGTTGTTGCCTAAAAAATAGGTTCAATGTATGTTTGGGTTGAAAGAGAGTCTCGAAATAAGTTCAAGTGCTTAGTAGATGTTGGAAGAATGTTGTTGTCCAAAATAGGTTCAATGTATGTTTGAACTAATGGAAGGAAATTTGAAGAAGATATGGATTGGTTTGGAATTAGAGATTCTTGACTTTTGTCGTCATGATCTCGTGGAATTTTAGTATATATAGGAGTTTCGAAAGTAGTCAGCTCTTCATGGAAATTTGTGGTATTGGATGTGTCATTGGTTGCAAGAGCATTGTCATCAAGTTCTACAGAGATGACATCATCGTCAATTAAGTCTTGGATGTAATTCTTAAATCGCACACATTTATCTATGTGATGACCATCAATGCGATGAAATTCATAGTATGTGTTAGGTTTGTACCAACATGGCTTAGCTTTTCCTTTGACAAAGGGTTTTGTAATTGGATATCTTATCAGTTTAGCCTCTTTTAGTTGATGAAAAACACTAGAGAGACTTTCTCCAGGGGGTAAACTGGCATTGGACTTATTGATTTGCATCGTCTTCATTAGGTTGTATGATCATAGATTTTTGGGTGATCGTTCACCGATTTGGGTAGCCATATGAGAGAGTTGTGTTTATCATCTTATTAATCGTTCTAAAGTGTGAGTTTCATTGTGTGATGACTTTTTCATGAATTCATCATGTTTGAAAGAGAGGGAGAACGAAGAAATAACTGGAATAAATGAAGAACTCAACCTATTGATATGTGATTTTTATTTGGCTCAATCAGTTTTAACAAGAGAATGGGCTTATTAAATAGGCTTCGAAACAAAGCTACTCAAGATCAAAATACATAAATGGAAACACTTGCCATTGGAAACTCCATTGATAGATTTAGGGAAGAATTAGACACAGGATCTAGTCATACACATCTTTGAAGAACTATTGTTAATAGATCAAGAGAAAGAACTATACAACTCATAGATAATATCTCCTAATAGGAGAAATATCCACATCATAAGTGGGTGAGGATAAATATTAAAGGTTGTAATAAAGTACCTAGGTGAATATGTTTTTAATTGAATACCTATGTGCTTTGTACCCCCTCAAATGAAAGGGGCCAAAATAGAAGTATTCATTAATGAGTCCTTTTATTTTTAGGCTCGATTGAAAACTATTTCATTAGAAATAATGTGTAGTAGGAAAAAAGTGACATGCAAAGTACCCAAATTACAAAAGAATAACAAATAAAGAGAGTAAGTATTGCTCCAGGCACCCCAAGAAGTTCAGCTCAAAAAACTCGTACATTGTTGAAGAGTTAATGTCACTATTCTCGAAAACGAATCCATACTTCAATTCACAAAATCAAAAGTTGCTGACATTCCATAGAATAGCTCCATAAAGGTCAGTGTTAAAGTTTCTATTCTCATATATGTGATGTCTAAATAATTGTGTTGCCAAAAAATACCAAACATAATGTTATTGATAAAATAATCAAATTACAAAAAGAGTCATTGTCAAAATTTGTAAAAACAAAACTCTTAAAGATGCAGGACACAACACTCATTTCTAATAAATTGTCACGATTCAATAAAGAGGAGACAAGTAATAAGGTTCAAATGAAACGATGAGCTGAAAAGAGATCAACACCACACCCTCCGATCTAGCTTGAATGGGTGAATGGGTGGTGGTATGTGAGTTGTCAAAAGGATTACCATCAATCCTCTAATCAAATGCACAGAATAGATCTCGGGCCAATCATGATCACAACATGTCAAAAGTGACCTTTACAAATACTTAATAGGATTTATCTTAACACTTGTCTCATGATGATAGATGATATGAAGATGTTTTTGATTTTAATAATGAAAAATGCTCAAAATAAGAAATAAATAAATATAGAAAGTGGAGCAGATTTTCAGAAGGAACAATGTACACTTTGTTGATTTCTCAACGAATGAGAGTGCTTTCATGAGAATCAAACCTTTCACCCCAAATGCAGGCACATGGGATTTCAAAGACTTGACATGTGTCAATGGTGCAAAATTTATATGCATTCTTGAAAAAATTATGTATGATTTCGTACTGTTTAAATAAAATCTTGTTTTCTCGTTCTTTGGGTGTGTTATGTTTCATTTTCTTTGAGAATGAGTCATTCACCTTAAATTTTCGATAGGTTGATCCCAATTTGGTCGATAGCTATGTCGTATGCGATGAATTTGATATACTTGAAGTGATTTCCCAATCAGTTTTTTCATTATGAAGCTCCTTAGTTCATTAAGGTGTGAGTGTGATAATAATCTTTATTAATTACATCTTTAAGGATATTATGAAGGATGGAAATTCAAACTTGACATGTAAAATAGCTTCGCACCAACCATAAAGCAAAGGAGAAGGGAGTGCTCACTTTATGTTAGTGTGTGTGATAAGATGTCTGATAAGCTAAAAGAGTGGGATAGATGTTGAGTTAAGCAATAGCCCATTATTGTTGAATGATGGTTTGTGTATATTTGGTTTGTGATGGTATAGATTTAGTCCATTAATTGATTTTTTGAGGATAGATTTTGATTAAGATGGAAAAGATTGTGTAAAAATATTAATGGCGATATAATTTCCTGAATCAAATATACGTAGAAGTCTTAACAGTGAGAATAATTAGTGTGATCAATATGTGTAAGATCGATAGATAAAAGCATGATGGACACGATAGGTTGCATTATCGCAAGTGTCCAAACTTGGTGTGGTTGTGTTTCAACAACAAGGCTAGAGATGTTAGGCATAAGAGCCAATATTGGAATAAATGAATCAAACGTAATGGTACATGTTAATGGAACCTCTTATGTAGTGTCCAATAAACAATATCAAGGTTTCAAAGGGAGTCATAAATAAAATTAAAACAAGACATGAAGAAGTCTCATTAGATGTTGGAAGAATGTTCATACGACCCAAAACAAGTTCAATATATGTTTGAGGTTAAAAGAAAGTCTTGAAATAAATTCAAGTGCTCAGATAGATATTGAAAAAATTCAAAGGTGTTGTTTTAAAAATAGGTTCAATGTATACAACCAAATCCCAAAGAAGAGTCAAAATAAGTTCAAGTGTTTATTTAGATGTTGGAAGAATGTTGTTGTCCAAAATAGGTTGATGTATGTTTGAACTAATGGAAGGAAATTTGAAGAAAATATGGATTGGTTTGGAATTAGAGAATAAGACTGTTAATTCGTCATGATCTCGTGAAATTTTAGTATATATAGGAGTTTCGTAGTAGTCACTTTTCATGGAAATTTGTGGTATTGGATGTGTCATTGGTTGCAAAGAGCATTGTCATCAAGTTCTACAAGAGATGACATCATAACAATGTCAATTAAGTCTTGGATGTAATTCTTAAATCACACACATTTATCTATGTGATGGCCATCAATGCGATGAAATTCATAGTATGTGTTAGGTTTGTACCAACATGGCTTAGCTTCCCCTTTGACAAAGGGTTTTGTAATTGGATATCTTATCAGTTTAGCCTCTTTTAGTTGATGAAAAACACTAGAGAGACTTTCTCCAAAGGGGGTAAACTGGCATTGGACTTTACGTGAAGTTACATCTTCATTAGGTTGTATGATCAGATTTTTGGGTGATCGTTCACTGATTTGGGTAGCCATATGAGAGAGTTGTGTTGTCAACTTATTAATTTTTTCTAATAGCTCATTGCGTGATGTTTTTCGTGAATTCATCATGTTTGAAAGAGAGGGAGAACGAAGAAAGGTGTGATGAAGAACTCAACCTATTGATTGTGATCTTTGTTTTGGCTCAATCGAGTTTTAACAAGTAAGGCTATAAGGAGCAAGCTTAAACAAGCTACTCAAGATAAATATGTGATAGCTTAAATAAGCTATAATGAAAATGGTTGAGATTTGGCTTAAACAAGCTTGGATTGTTGACGGGGAGAGTAACCCAAACAGGTTAATCGTGATATGGTTGTGATATAACTCAAAATGAGTTATGAAAGGATTTGTGTTGGCTGTGATTTGGATAAAAATGAGATGGTGGACGATAAATGTGATGGTGGAAAAAATAATGAGTGAACTCAAATAAGTCACCCAATATTAGTTTGATATAGCTAGAAACAAGCTATGAAGGATGTTTTGACAATTGATGATATGGGGAGTGAATGCTAGTCACTCAATATCAGTTGGATATAGCCAAGACAAGCTATGACAAATGTATTATTGGCTGAAGTGAGCTAATGAAATTGGTGTGATGTTTTGGTCTACATTGTTGGATTGTTTGGATGTTTTCACTTGGTATTGAATTGGTCGAGAACTATTTTTTTTTGTGGAACACAACTAGGGTTTGAACTTTTACAATGAACACATTGATATCAACCAAGTTTTATGATAAAACAATGCTAAACTATTTTGTTTTCACACAACAAGCAATCATGTGGATCCAATTGTTTTGGCTTAGGAGGTAAATTCTTCAGGAATGATCATTGTTTCATGTAATCATACATGTATGTTGTGGATTGATGGATGTAGGCTCTTATTACTCCAAAAAAAGATGTGTCCTCCGATATACCCTAGTCCTGATATACCTAATTCTGTACGGGGACAAAATTGGTACGGGGAGCCCTTAGAGCACTGGAGGAGACTCACCAATTCTTACTTGCCTGTTTCGGAGTGAATCACCATGTCTAAAATAGGTTTTGTGAAAAGGTGGAAGGTGATGGAGGGATGAATGTGTATGGTGTCCTTATAACTCCCCGAAGATTTATAGGACGATGCCAGGCTTCATTGTTATAGATATTTAGGTGTGACTTGCATGCGCATGCACACACAAACATTACACTGTAAAGTGAAGAGCAGGGGCGAGGTAAATACCGAATGTTGTGATGAGACTAGGTCTCAAAGTGTAATGCAGATGTAAATGTTGTTGGTGCGTGGTAGTCAAGTCCACGTCACCGGTGTAGCTTTGGTGGTGATGAAATCCACCTCGTTTACGTGTAAAAACAAAATGATAAAGTGATTAAACACAAGGTTCTTTCCAACTTGAAATAAATCACTAGCAGAAAATAATTGCGTACCTGAGCGTGTTTTTTTTTGGTTTCAAGCAATTTTCTTTGAATGGTGGTATTTTTGGGATTTTTGTTGTTTTTGTTTTTGTTTTGACAATATTCCAATGACGCGGTCCTACAAAAAACAAATTAGTAGTTATCCTACAAACGAAATGTTAGAAAAGTGATCGTGGTTGTTTTTGATTTTCTAGATCGCTCGAAGGCGTAGGAAAAGAGCATACACAACCAACGACCAAACAAATATTAATAATATGACAAAGGAAAATAATTATTGAAATGATAAGTTGGAAAACAAAGCTAGAGGATCCTGCAATGTTAGAACAAGAAACTAAAAAATTGTGACCGTTTCTGATTTTCTAGATCGCTCGAAGGCGCAAGAAAAGAGCATACGCGGATACAATTGGAATAGATTTTTTTTTAATTTTTTTAAATGTTAATAATTATTGCAATTAATCATGATTGTGAAATAGTGATAATGATTGTTTTCACAAAAAATAAAAATGACGAAAGAAGAGTGTGAAAACGTTACCTAGAAGTGTTGTCGTGGAAAATTGAAATGTAAGGCAAAAAATAAAAAAATAAAAAAAAAAAATTGTTTTGCATGGAGCCCGGGTGGCCTCACATTTCTGATTTCCAAGATCACTTTTGAAGTGCGAGGAAAGAGCATACGTGTGAGGTTGTTACATTAAATAAAATAATTTTTTAAAAAAAAAAAACTATAATTTTGTTGTTTTTTGTTAAAAAGACAGGTGTTAGAAGAAATGAAACCAAAATTTTTCTGTAAGTCTAAATTTAAAAAAATCATTGCATAGATTTTTTTATACTTTTCCGTTAAAAAAATGAAGTCATTCCAAGTTCGGGAGCAAAAGTTATGGCTTCCGGAAGATGGGCTACGGTAGCACTTTGAATGAAAATTTTGAACATGAGAAAAACGTCCTAGGAGCTAAATTTTTTTATTTTCTGACTTTTGTACTTCCACGAGAAGCTAAAATTTTGACAACAAGGTTAAAAAAGAACAATAAACAGAAATAAAGAGTTAGATCACAAAATGATTAACTAAAATGAAAGAAAAAAATAATAATAATAAACTTCCTACAAAGCAGTTATTTTAGCAAAAGTAAATAAATAAATACATTTTCCGGATTGGTTGTCCCATGACAGTAAGATGATAAACTAATGACTAGTTCATGTGTTTCTATAGATTACGAGTGAATAGCAAAATCAAAACGGGAACTAAACACCAAGCACCGAGGAGATCAAAGATAGGATGAGCATCATAGTTTCATTGTTGTTATAACTCTGCAGATACACCACAAGACACCGCACAACAAAAATACTACCCAAAGCGTGAAGGTTAACCAAAGAAGGCCATAAGAAGAAAAGGAAATAATAACGAACAATAATAAACAAAGAACAGATAAAACCACTAATTGGGAAATTAATGGTAACATATCGAAAGTAACCGGGCATGCCAGAATGTAAGCTAGGAAAAATACACTACTAACAAGGAAGTAAAATACCAATAATCATACCTCCTCCTTCGTGTTCGTAGCAAACCTCGGAATGGGCTAGGAAACTTGGATTGAGCCCTGATTGTGTGATATGTAGGTGCTTTTCTTCAAGACGGAGCAAGACCTTCCTGCAACAACGATCCTCTTACTTTGCACTAGATGGGAAAAAGATTATGAGGCTATTTGGGCATTAGGATGAGGCAGAAGGATGTTCTTTGCTCAAAGGATGCAAGAACTTAGATATGGCATTCAAGTTTATTCTTCGTGTGTTTAGAGGGGAGGGGTAAGGTTGTATTTATAGCCTGGGGGAGTGATTAACTTAGAGTAATTTAAGTAATCATGGTTTGAAAATATGGGCAAGATTAGGTGAGTGGGGACCACGAGGAATGGGTGAGGATTTGAATTTAGATTTTTAATTCATAAGTGGAGGATTTTAGGTGAGTAGGGACCACAAAGAGGGGGTGAGGATTTGAACTTTAAATTTTAAATTCAATAGTAAAAAACATGGAGAATAATGACATGTGGTGAGGATTGAGTTTTTTTAGATTTTGAAATAGATAATTAATCAAATTATATTTGATTAATTCAAGTGTATTTTTGTGGGAAATGAGGAAGGGGAATTAATTGATTTAGAATAGATGTGAAATTAGGGTGTCTACAGGTTTATTTGGTCTTGTGTTTGGGTACCACATGGGTGGGCGCTACAGGAAACCTCTCATAAGTTTCTAAATGGAGACCTAATTTGTGGACTTGTTTCTTATCTATAATATTAAGTGTACTTCATGGATCAACCATGACCAAAACCCGATATTTCTCGAAGGTATCTAAATGGACCAACCCTATCGGGACATAAAGTGAGAGACAATTTTTTTATTCACACTCAACATTAGGATTTTTAGAGGCATCCTCATTATCACACTTTGATTCTAGATCATATGGATACATATTATTCCATATTAAACTTTTTTCCACATACATTACCCTTACACCATAGTTGGAAACACCTACAATAAGGGTTTACAACAACAAGCATAGGGGCATAGTGAAAACCAAATTTTTAATGAAGACTCAAATTTTCCATCATTCTCTAGTTTTCTATCAATAGTATAATGCTTTCAAACTATAGTTCCTACAATTTTATAATTTAGAGCGACAATGTGAATTTTTGCTCTTATAACTATAATAGACCTTTCAAAAGATTATAGTTTAAAATTCCTTACCTTTATTCAATATAAGGAAATCTTGGACTTGGACTCCAAAACTTGAAATTTTTGGCGTTCTCCATAGAACTATCTTTTTGAAAAAGTGCATTAATTAGGTATCATATGGTTCATCCCAGTTATGATCTTATCAATGAGTTAGAAACCTTTGGAAAAATTAGCAAACACCCCTCGTGATGTGTAAAAACTGTCTTTCTCCCCATGGGCGTAGGATCCAAATGTTGCAAGCCATATTTATTTTGTCATATTTCTTTTTAACCATTTACGCCATATAATACATTTAATACTTCTCATGCATATGTAAACCTCCATCCCAAGTCCAAATTCATATTATGGGATCTTTAGTTGTAGGTTAAAAGAGGGACGGTATGAGATTTTGCCTCTTTCACTTCATCATCTAGTGGATCATGGTTAGGATCCCCCGATGGTTGATTTTTTTCATCATTTAATTGCTATGGTTGCTTTCCTAAGTCTTGAATCTCCCTTGAAGATCCTTAGAAAACTTGTGAAATAATCCCTTAATCTCATTATTGATCACGAACTTTGAGTTGTTTCTTGAGTGAACTCTCATTGGCATTTTTGCCGCAACTACAAAAAAACCAATTGAAGCTTTGATGTCTCTTGTTATGTTCCAAAATAACAATTAGAAAATGAAACTACTAATATAAAGTGGAATGAGTGATAAAAGGGAACATTGGGGAACCTACTCTCACTGGAGCATGGATTACACTGAAAACATGTCTATAACACGATATTTTTCATATAATGGTGGCTCTTTATTTACATTAGTAGTTGAAATGGTAAAATATACATTCTTCAATGTTTTCCCCGCTTTTATATAACAAGAAAAAACCCTATCTAACTCATGACATAACCCTTTACTAATTCTAAGCTCCTTGATATAATATATCTTGATAATTATTAAGACTAGGATAATAAGGGTAAAAACTCCTATAACATATGTTGTGACTAAATATACAACAATTTTAAACCCTAGCCCATTCTAGACTTTCTTTTCTTAAGGACATCCTAAAGAGATACAATACCTAAGAAGAATTTTCCAATCTTCAAACCCATGAGTAACTCGAGAAACCCACTCGCACATAAAGAAATACTTTGCCTATGGATATCAATATGCCCATTCCTCCTCTATCTTAAGGAAGGCAATAGATATCACAAGTAACAATAAAAATCTTTGGTCTACTTAGAAATAACACAAACAATTCCCTTAACAACTTGGTAATCTTCTCATTAGTTTCTTTACATAGAGCCCAACATGAAAAATAATAAACATGAGTAACAACAAGAATCTTAATACACAACTAGAACTTAACCTTGAAGAATAAGGACTTAATGATCTCGGTAGGAAATCTTATTCTCAACCCATTGAAGAACATATTGCCACAAGGTAGTAGGGTAACTTTCAAAAGTGAGATATGTCTAAGACTTATAAAAATAATCCCTTCTAAATCCACATCAATTGAAATTATATAGTCATTTAGGCATGTTAATTACATGTTGCCGATAGTATTGGTAATTTTGAATCCAAAGCCTTACAATAAACATCAATGCGAGGAAAGAGCTTCGTGAATACACCATCATTTATGCAAGCATTAAAAATGTGTCATCAACAAAATGGAAATTTAGAAATTGACTATTTTTATCATGGATTTAATACCCTTGATAAGACAATACTCACTTTTTCTTGCTAACAAATACCCAATGGCCTCTGCAACTAGAAAATATAGAGAAGGGAAAAGAGGGCATCCTTGTTTGTTCAAGTGAGGAATGTCAAATCTTTCAAACTTATGTCCTTAATAGTCAATAAAGTTGAGGCCTCGACACAAAATAATTTTGATCACAAAAATTAAAAACATTCAAACCTTAATACTTGAATATGGCTAAAATGAACAAACATTCTATAAAATCATAATCATTTTTAAAATCTATCTTGATAAACATATTTATTTGTATAGAAGCTCAAGCCCACTCCATAACTTCCCAAAGTGCAAGGATATAAAAATTTAAATGACACCTATTTAGTTTGGTTTAATGAAGAGCAAAAGCGAAAGGTGAGAGATTTGGAAAGAAAGAGCTTCATGGATACGTCCTTCATTTATTGAAAGTGTTAAACAATGAGTAACCAACAAAATGACAATTTATCAATTGACTCTTTCTATAAGGAGATTAATACTCTTGACAATAACTTTCTTACCCATTCCTACTAACAAATATCCAAAGGCCTCTCGTAATACGAAAATACATAGGAGAAAGAGGGAATCCTTGTTTAATCAATTAAAAATGCCAAAGCTCTCAAACATATGTCATTAATGGTCAAAGAAATTGAGGCCTAAACAAAAAGAGTTTTGACAACAAGAATTTAAAATAATACATCCATAAGCTAACACTTTGAATAGGGCTAAAATAAACAGCCATTCAATACAATCATAATCATATTCAAATATAGCTTAAGAAATAAAATTCCTTATTTTCATTACCTTCCCAAATTATAAAGATATTAACAATGACATAACAACTTTCAATCAAACCTATTTGTGTCAATCTAACAATTGTAGGAAGAAGAGGAAATAATCGGAAGGCAAATGATTTGGTAAGAATCATGAATGAAACGCATGGTAAGGTGATGGATCTCAAATTGGTGCTTAATTTAGGATCCCTTGCCTTAGGAATGAACAAGATATTTTCTTGATTAATCATACTTTATATGGAATTGGTTTGCAAAGCTTCTTTGTAAATATAAAGCAAGTTTGGATGCATGAATTGCCAAGTGCATTTGTATAATTCACACGGGAAACCATCAATATCAATGGATTTATTATTGGTCATCTCAAACATGTCATTATGAATCTCTTCTAAAGAAAGAGGAACATAACAAAAATTTCTATCATAAGAGCTAAGCTTATAAGGAACGACATCTAAATGCTCTTGTAAAGCTTGAGCCCGCTCTTCAAAGTCGATCTTAGCCTAAAAACTAATTTATAGTGGTCCAAAAAGGCATTAGAAATATCAAGAAGCTCGGTTAGCCTATCAACGACAACTTTAAGCGTCAATATTCTCTATGTATTGTTTGACCGACAATGAGAAAAAAACTTTAGAGATTCGCCAATTTTAAGCTAGTGAAGTCGCTCATATTTGATTACTTTATCCTCATGACTCTCCACCAAATTAAACTTGTGTTTGAGAAGAATGGTTTGAATGTCAAATGGGATGAAATTGAGCTAGTTCATCGGAGGTGTTTTCTATGAAGAGAGTCCTGTTGGAAAACGTCAAATTCGGCAAAGTTGTTTTCTTATAGCATAATTTTGACAATAATGCAAGGATTGTCTCCTATGTCTGTCAAAGTTCGCGAACCTCAACTCGCAACATTAGAGATAATTTTTGTCCGCTTACTCCCACGACGAAAATTTATTATCCGATGCATCCACGTCGTCAATATTGTGTGCAAGTGTTGTTTTTAAACTAATGCTAATGTAAACAAAGACTAACACCTAAATAGTCTTAATTAACAAGAATTAAACAACATTATAAACACCATCATGATAAGAATTAATCAAAGGTTAGATGCTAACAATTATCAATACAAAACTATGAAATCAACTATGTTAAGCACATAAATATCCTCTATTCTCTAACAACATATAAATGAAGGAACCTAGGTAGGTACCATGGCTATAAAAAACAGTTGTCCTTAATGTTCCAAGAATCTAGGAATGGGGGCTTATCAAAGTTGGGCTACAAGACCCTTTTGACACCTCCCATATGACCCAAGCACTTTAAGAAAAAGGCTTAACTCTTCAAGATGATGAACTCTCAAGAAAACAAGGCGCAAGCTCTTAGTCTCTTTGCTATATGCTTTGCATTTGCTCTCTAAGGAATTTAGGTGTAAGTAAAAAGGTAGGTGGAGGGCTCATTATAAAGCCCAAAGGATAAAGGATTCAACACATTCTCATGAATGTGGGATAAAGGTAAAACATGATTAGGAATGGATAAGGTTGTTTTATTAAAGGTAACCTTACTTTAGAAGGGTTTAATACATGTTTAGCAAGTCGTGGGAGTTGGGGTATTTTAATTAATCAAAGGTGATTAATTAATAGGTAGGTGTAAGCTTATAGAAGCCATTTAGAAGAATATTAGTGCGATTCAAGCTATTAGAAAGGGATTAAATCAATTTAATATCGATTTACTAGTTTAAATGAAGGGGAAGACTAATTAATTAATCAAGATAGAGGAAGTGATAATTAACGGAAGGTCGTTAATTAGGCTGTTAGCTAGGTAGGCGACTTAATCAATTAGCATATTGTAATTAATTGACGACAATTAGAGGGAATATGAGCGCTTTTGACGATATGTCGTCTATTTGTGGAAAAGGAGATAATTAGCGCAATTTAAGTATTTAAATTGCTTGGGCGTAATTACGGGTGTCTACAAATATTTAAGTTGCCTACCGACATTACTAATTTTGCCGATCATGATCGAAGGTGACGCCTATGCCGAATCTTATGTTGGAGCAGCCATCAACAACACCAGGAGACTCCCAAGTTGTTTGGAGTAGCTTTGAAAAGGTCTTCTTCGTATGACTTATTTTTGCCATTGAAAAGGCACTAATTGAATTATGCACATTGTTAAGTTTGACACGCATGATATGCGGTCTTGCATTTTGAAAATGCAGATTGCATCTTTAGATATTTTTTTCCGATTTAAAACTTTGCTATTACTAAAAAATAAAATATATTTTATCCAAAGCTTTTGCAACTTGCGTGAGGGTTTGCAAACCAAAGCTTTTAAACTTGGGAGAGCATGAGAAAACCAAAGCCGTGTATTTCATTTGTCTTTTCCTAAAAAAATAATAAATGGAGTGAGTGTTTTTATTGACGTTATACGTGGTGATTGAAGATTTTAGTATGCTTTTGATTTCACACCTGTTTTGGTATGGCCACATTCATTAGCTTGACAAAGGAGTGTTGACATTGGATCTTTGTTGGATCTGTATCAGTGAAGAGAACTCCACAATCCCTGTGTAGAAATCAGAAGATCTATCTCCCATACGAAGGTCCTTTGTTTCCCTTTCAATGGAAAAAATGGCTTGCACTCCATGATTTCATTGTTTGTTGGAGCTACGTATTTCCATTTGGCTCAGCTTTCACGGCCTCTTCTTCTTTTGAAAGGCTCGATATCATATTCTTCGACTCCGATTCATCACCGACATTGCATTTATCGACAAAAAGCTTCCTTCACTTTTACACCTCCCACATTAATTTCGGTGTTGCAAATATTGCATCAAGATTTCTTTCCACAACCCATGGATTTCTATTAAAATATGTTTGCATTAAGTTCTTCGAAAAATACAAATAGAACTCGAGCCTTTACTTCCTACTCTCGGTGGCACATCGTCATACATTTCTCATTGCAATATCTAATCCATAACTCTTTACAAGTAAGAAAAAGGTTTACCATATATTTCTTAAAGAAAATCCAAATCTAAGCCAACGTGGAGTCATGGGAAAACATGGACACTTAACCTTCGAATCCATGAGAACCTTCAAGATGGAATGTGAATGACCAGTCATTTTTGTTTAATGTAAATGTCTTTCCTTAGTCCTCTATACCACCTTCCCACCTATGCAAAATCCTTATTTTAATGTGGCACCTTCATAGGATTTCACCTTTTATCCAGTGAATCCGATGAATCACCTGCAATTCATAACTCCAATGAACAATATGAATCCTTCCATCGAATTGAGTCCACAATGATATGTTTGTATCCCCGCCACTACTCTAGCTTATGTTTCATCTGGATCATCTACAACCAATTGTGAATCAAGTTGCCATTGGACATTTTTCGAAGCATTATGGAGAAGGGACTTTTGTTATATGTTGTAGTGGTAGGTGCCTGCGAACTATGCTTGGAGGACTACATCTAAGAGGAAAAATCCTAAAGTGTTCCTTCACATAGGGTTCCCACACTGCTATGTTTCGTAATCTTTCAAGAATTACTAATTCTCTTGTTCTCACTTTTAATGTGCAGAAGAGTTTCTAAAAATGTGTAAATGCATTACTAGAATTCACAATGGTGTTACTTTTTCCCAAATTGTTCCAATTTGTAATTGCATTAGCTTCGTATTATTCATGTACGTTCCTCGGTGATCAATCTGCATGTTTTCCCAAATGTTTATTCGATCTTTGGTAATTTTTGGAAGTGGTTCTATTTTCTTTGAACGACTATGTTTTTGAAACTGTTGACCATACATGCTACCATCGTGTGCATATGAACTATTAGACAAAATGTCATAGTATGCACAAAACAGTTGACATTTTTAATTGCTTATTCTTTAAGGCGAGGGAATTTTTTTGTCATAAATCCAACCCATGTTTAACGTTGTTGATCGTTTACATGTGTTTGTGTTTTTAACTATAAATAATTACTATTTTGGTAACTTTCTTTGTAAGCTTCTTGTTACTCAGTGACAAATGGTGTCAAGAATATTTAGACATGGTCATCCTCAAGAGCCATTGAGACTATTTCACCAAATGCAACAAACATATATTCAACCCATCAGCTCATCTTTGCCAGCTTACTCGCAGGGCATGGAAAAATAAGAGCTTTGTAGTAGGGTATGAACATTCATCATGAAAAATATGGACAACATCAAGGCATAACATGAAGTATTTTTGTTGGATTTTATAGTTGTACTACAATGCTTGCTCCTCCTATCACACAAACTAAAACCAATTTAAGATAGCATACATTTCATGAAAAATTACAAATCCAACAAACTTTACATTTTCATTCTCTCCGATGTAATTTGCAACTCTTGTGCAATTGCTAGTTTTAGACCCTTTTGAATTCCATAGCAAGAGCATTTTCATTACTTATGGGATCCTAACAACTTACTTGCCCTTGTGCATGAGGAAAAGGTGGTGCCATGCTTCATTCCACTAAATATTTCGACTAGCAACTTAAGGACAAAGAGCCAATTTTTGTTCTCTCGGGAATGAGCTAAATCATATTGTTGTCTATAATGCGAAGTTGTTCAAGAAAAATGAGTATGGGGGATCTTGTCACACTAAAAAGTCTGAAAATCATTATAACACATTTTTTTCATTAGGATATCTTCAATCATTTCAATTACATGCCCAACACATATCGACATACAATACAACATATGTGGGAGTATCATTATGAAATGAGTGATTTCCCTTTATGTTTAAGATGTTCGTTTCCTTGCGGTTGAGAGGGACATGTCCCTTGTATAATGGAGGTATTTTTGGATTTTGTGTACTTTTTAACTAGAAATCATGATGAGTAAAATATGAAATAGGACAAGGTGAGAAACTCACATTAGACAAACGCAAAGGAGCATCAAATTACTAAAAGATAGAAAATGAATGGAAGTTTCTCCTTTGCATACAAGTGGTAATAACAAATAGTATATCCGATGGGAAAAAATAGGTCATCTTTGAATCTCCAAGTCTTCTCGAAATATTAACCATATGCAAATGACACAAATTACATCATTAAAAACCGCAACATAACTTTTGATCGACATAAATAACTCCGCATACAAACTGATTGTACACCTTTCACCACACATAAATTCCTTAAACAATGACACATGATGCCCTCAAAAGATAAAAGGAAACATGAAACAACCCACAATGCATTGAGAAATAAGCTCTTAGAAATACAAATCATGAACACCTAGTCAAAACCCATATAACACATGATCATTGGCCCATCATAAATGCCACACATTCACATTTGAAACCGAGTCCTACAAGGACAATTGACTATAATGAAAGTTGAGAAATGAACTCATTTGGTAAGTGTTGATGATGTAGGAGACATCCATGTGTCCCATTGTCACCTTTTTCACAAAATGTCAACATTGATTGAAGCATGGCCTCTAATTGCTCGATAAGATGTTAATTGCTCAATAAGATGCAATTGGATGTGTTATTCACAATTTTTTTAATGGGGATAATAAGATAGCACAACCACTTTAGATATGAAAAATAAATAGGTAATTGTTTGAGGACATGGTCGAGGCCAACCCTATAGTTAGTCCACATTAACCATGAATCCACATTCTTAAACTGTTGCCAAAAGTAAGGTTTAACAAGCCACAATAGTTTGAAGTAGTTCTAATCTTTAAGCTCACCAATGCACCATTGTATAGGTAAAGCTTCATCTTCCTCCTTGAGTGCCTCTATCATATTAAAGTTGTCACAAACCAATGCATAGACAAAGCTCCCTCCTTGTTCATGACCATCATTAGGAGCATAGATATTCACAAGTCCCAAGGCTTGGATGCCAATGTGACACATAACTATGGATTGAATCTCCCCTACATAATATATTAAGAGACAAGCCTAGGGAGATGGGAATAACAATCCACACATATCCTCATGAGAGGTGGTGTCTTGAGTAGCACCATGCCATATGTTTTTTAATATTATTTGCACTAGAAAATCTAAAACTTTAAACTCTTGAAAATATGATATTTAAGACTCCTAGCTACTAATAGCAAATGTTCCGATAGATAATCATCTATGAATAATTCCTTGTGACCATCAACACAATCAGCTAACACAACAATCCAATTACCAAGAATGTTGGTTTGGAAGTAACAAATCACCACACAAAATGGAGCAATGGTTTTCCCATTATATCCTCTTGAAGAATCATTGTTGCTATGAGATGGGCTTCAAAACCCCTAGAGAGTGGACAAGACCCCTAGATGCTTGAAATGTTATCTTAAGTGGACAAAGTTAGTAGTGTTTAGCTCTATGGGATAATGCCAAGCAAAGGGCTAGACTCAACTTTCTTGTATATTTGTTGGGGATTAGCACATAGCACCCATTGTAGGGTTTCTACATCCACCACAATTTTTCTATTGCTAATGATATCAAACATCCCTTTTCAAGATTTGAAGGCTCGTCAAAAGCCAATTTGGGCTTAGAGCAACCCATAAGTGAACAATCTCTTCTTTAATAGTCTATCCACCGACAACATAAGCATGCATTAAACAAGATGTAGACAACTTTCTAGGTAAAACCATTGGAAGTTGGAACCCACTTGTATATCATAAGATTCTTTCAAGCCTTTCATGAGTTCAACCTCCACACATACCCGTTTGTTGGGTTGAGTCGAATAGAATTTATCGTGCTCAGAACTATTTGGTCAAGAAAAGCCCATAACATGGCTAACAAGCCTAGTAGTTGAATTCACTTGAGAACCGTAAGAGAGGTATCCTCTAAAACAACAAATTCAAGAGACTAGCGTGATAAGACCATCAAGATTTTATGAATAAACCAAAAGAAAAACATTAAAACTAGTTTAAACAAGTTGCACATTGGCAAAAGATAACAAAAAAATCCCTCATTTAAGTTTCAAACCCTGTAAAATTTAATCTAGGGATTCTAAAGTATAGTTAACCCATCCAATGCGAGATTGATCATGGGGATACGACCGACATAATAAGCGATGAGATTATTATTTTCATATCAATTGCAAAATGAATCAACATCAAAAGTTAAGAGCATATCTACAAATTGAGAGTTGTCGTCTTATCATTACATGTCATGGACCTTCACAACAAACGTTTGTACCAACTTTTGTGTCATGCTCTTGGACGTATGCAACTAAAATTGCAACATGTTTGTTTAGAGCCATACTTAAAATCTAAGTCAGCAAGCAAGATTAAATATAGCAATTAATGCCAAATGGCCTAAAAATGTCTCGCATAAGCAAAATATGGAGTCAAGACAGATACGGGAATTCCTAAAAAAATCAACCGGCAATATTTTAATATGCAATAAGACCCTAGAGCCACGCACAAGAAATCTTTGCAAAGCCAACATGCAACATTTAAATATGCATGATATACATTTCAACTCACCAGTTCAAATTTGCTAGAATTATAGGACATTTATCGTATCACATTTCATGGATAAATATTAAACATGTCTAAATTGACGAAAACAAAATGTTAAAATCCTCATTTGATTTTGGTACACTTAAAATTGAATTCAGTTGTATGGTTTGAAAAATTGCAGGTCCTTTACCACATGATAATTTAACTAGTGCTCAACTAAATGCACAATGTCTTTAAATTTTAAATACATATACAATTAAATTGTGCCACCTAATGAAATTTGATAGACATTAGATTAGAGAAAAGTTAGAATTGGGTATTTTTATCAACAAACTTTCATGCTTATTTCTACTACATCCACCCCTCTTTCATAGGCCCTGAATTTCATTTTACATGTACTTCTAACTACTTCATTTGGGTCTCTCTCCTATCATTTTGCAATGCAAGATAGCACTAAATTAAATAAAAATTCATTTCAAAAATAGGGAAATGAAATGCATTGCAAATTCATATTTTGATATGGACTTGGTGATTCGTTTAAGACATGGCCTAATGTAATTAACCAATCAAAATAATATTTTCTTTTCTTTTTCTTCAGTGAAATAAATGAAAACTAATGCATTAATGAGTCGTTAGGAATTTTGTTATTACCATTTAATTGTGTTGAGAATAATATCTTAAACATTGCAACATGATGCATTTGATTGTAATCTTTTCAGAAAATGATGTTTTCCGTGCTTCACATAAACTAGTGGCATTAGGTAAACAAGTCTAATCATTTCTAATAGAAATATGAAGATTACAACTTTTCCAGATTGGGAAGTATCAACTTTTGGTTTACTTTCCCCTCAATTTTCTTAGTTAAATTTTCTATGTTTATATGGTATGTGTCACTTTATCAAAATCCATAACATTTAAATTAACCTCCTGAACTTTAAAAGCACAAACTCGTTGATATTTATGTCAATGCCGAATATTATCTTCTCTCTTACTCAGGCCTGTTGCATTTCCCTTCTAATCCATTATTTGCTCAGATACAATTCCTGTTGAAATTCAATAGGAATCATAAACAAGTATTTCAGAAATTTTAGACCATTCTCTAGTTTAGAAATTAGAACACAGATCGATCAATTCATTGGCAACCATTCTTGATGATTTACATTTTTCAAATGTATAAAGGGGGACAGTAAGCCAACTTTCTGTATACTTTGTGCTTTAAGAATCGAAGTTTCTTAAATTTTCTAGACAATTTTCTCTCATTTAGAAGGAAATTTATTGAAAACTATTCTTGATGTTTTATATTTTTTAAGTGGAGCCACAAAGCCAACGTTTTTTTACCCCGTGTGCAACCAGAATCAAAACATATGAACAAAATTAAAATATAAAAAGATCCCCAAGAGACATGATTCTCTAAAAGCATGCTGCTTCATGGATCATAAGAATCAAACAAGAAGTTTGCAATATAACAGTAGAAAGAATAATCAACAGAAGGCCTGGTGTACTTGCAATAACAGACATGCAATTAGTTGCCGAGATCAATATATGAATTTCAAAACTCAAACTGTTACATGTAATATCCAGGGGGAGCCCCTCCAGACATTGGCATGTGCATTGGCTGGCTGCCATATTGAGGCATTGGAGGGCCTAGGTGAGGACTGTGACCAGATGGCTGGAATTGACTCGTTCCTATATTACTTCCTCCATGCCCCGGAGGAGTAGGCATTGCAGGGTTCGAACTGGACCTTGTCCTGCATAAGATGGAGATGATAAGGCATTAGTGCCTGCCATTTGAGAGGATGCCTGTGACTGATTGTACTCCCATCCCTGTAAATGCTGAGGCCCAGCAATGCCTCCCGGCTGAGGATTGCCACCAAACCCATTTGTAGAGTACATTGGGGCAGATGGAGGAACTTGCCATCCACCAGAATTGGTTGGGGTGGGAACTGTAAGAGGAGATGGCTGGGTTTGTAATATGCCAGATGCTGGAGATGTATAATCTCTGCTTCGGTCATTATTACCCTGCATACGATATATATTTTATAAGAAAATTCTTCCAATAATATTTTCATGTAACAAAAATTACAAGTCTCTAGCAAAATAGTTTCTTTTGAAACCAACCGGAAAACATGACTACCTTTACGTTTAAGTCAGTGTGACGAGAATAAGATAGATGGAGTTTGCAATAGCCTCCATCATATATGCAATGTCCTTCTAAAGCTTCCTTAGCAACTACAGCAGTGGTAATATCTGGAAGAGAGATCATATTAGCCTACAAAAAAATGTGCTTCAACCGGAGAGTAAAATGCATGGGAGCAAATCATTAGGAACAAAACAGCCATTGTTGTTACCAAAGTGCTTACTATCTTTTAGAAGAGTAAAACCCAGTATAGTTAGACTACAATCCATATGTAGTTTCACATAAGAAGAACACAACAAGAAAAATAAAGTGCTTGCTATCTTTTTGGAAAAAGCTGAAGCAAAACTCATAGACCATAATCCATATGGAATTTCACATAAAAACATATAAAACAAATAAAATCCTTCCTCTCAACAATTACATGAGAGAACTTTGACATGAATATATATTTGAACATGACATCAGCATTTTATTGTAGTAATTTGTGCTAGAAGTAACAAATTCTATAGCACTGAAGATTTAATGCTAACGGTATTGAATAAGATGATGATTGTTTTCCACCATCTCGTTCTTAGTATTGGTTTATTGCATACTGAGGATTTTTAAGTATTTTCACCATAGTTACCATGTTCTTACGAACTTGGTGAAAATTCTGTTCGAACTGTACTTTTTGGTCTAACCAAACTTACCAAACAAGTTTGGTCGAACATTATTTTTTCTTTTTCAATTAAAAAATTAAAGTGAATAAATTTAAAGAACTTCAACACAACAAAAATGAAACAAGAAACACTAATATCCAAGCACGTGAAGGTAAAACTCTGTAGATAATATATTATCATATATGTATAGTATTTATTACTTATATATATTTTATATTCGTAAATTTTCTAAACTGAACCGAACCAAACCTTTTGAAAAATTCTGAACTTTTTCCCCTTTCGAACTATCCAGACTTTTCGAACATGGTAACTATGATTTCACTCGTTGTGAGGATTGAGGAAGGTAGGTCTGTAATTGCCATTTCTAGATTTTTGAGATTCTTTTCTAAGGTTCGCATTTTTGGAATGTATCTGGAAACAACCATGCTCTATGATCTATCCACCTTTCCTTATCTTCTCTATCATGGAAGAAATATCAGGCCAAACACAGCACTGGCTAAGTTTCAGCACCAGCTTTCCGGCCTACAGCTGTTCCTGAAGCCCAAATACATCTCCAATTCGCTCCACTACCCCTTTGCAGGCTGTCATTGGTGAAGCTTCAAGCTTATGCATCATCAAATTCCAGATAGAGGATGCCTCTTGTACAAGATAGAGGACAAACAACTTATCAATGACATGAACATTACATGTATATTTTCAGCCAACTGGTGTCTTAGCACGACAGAAAAGTGACAGTTTATATGGTGTCTTCCAAACTGTGTTTGAATGCCGACACATCGTTTTGTTGCTGACTAAATTGATTTCATCCAGAAGACTTTTATTTGAAAAGGTGTCCATAATGAACAAAAGAAGTTAAATAACATCATCCCATCATTTGCAGCCAAACTTGCATCACAACATTATCACAAACCTCACACTTTATGGAGTTTTGCCTTATTAGAACTGCACCACAAGATAGAGGACACCCAGCTTAATGCTATGAGCCTAACGGGAAAATTGAAGATACATTTTGAACCAATAGGTGTCTTAAGCATGACAGAAAGGTTACAGCATATACAATCTTACAAACCGTACCTGAATATATCAGTTCACTAACACCGACACATTGTTTTGTTGCCTGATTAAATTGACTATCCAGAAGACTTTTCTTTGGAGAAATGTCCATGATGAACAAAAGCAGCACAACAGGATCATCCCATCATTTGCAGCCAAACTTGCCTCGCGACTTTATCACAAACCTCACACCTCATGGAGCTCTACCTTATTAAAACTGCACCACAATAAACATTTCTTATTCCTGTGTGACGGGTTACTTCCATTTTGAAGTAATTTTCCAACATAAGAAGTTAAAAGGCCAGTTGGGCCCGCAAAACAGGTGGTCCAGAGTGGGATTGGAAGATGATGGGTTTTAAATCGGACCTTACTTTGTGAAAGGAAAATTACATTTCACATTTCACTTTTCAAGGGGAGTTTGGAGATTTATGCAGATTACCTGGGCATTTAGTTTTCTGCCCCTTTGTTTAGCTTGAAGGCAGACTCTCAGGCACAACTATGTAAGAAATATGCATTATGACCAATTCTTGAATGCTAGTATCCCACATCCATTCTCAGGATTTTCCACCCAAAATGCACCTCTAATACTATGACCAAGTCAGTTGTTCGGTAGGGTTTTATAACCTACAACTTAGCCTTAATAGTTAGTTAGACATGTACCGAGAAAGTCTAGACTAGACCAAAATATTGATCGTGGCATGTTTGATTTTCATCAAATTTAATTAGAACCAGCCTCATTATCATTGCTCATGAATGTCTCTTCCTAGATTACTATAAATGTCAGTAAGTAATTTTAAATTTCTCAATGAAATAGCAAATATTTGTAAAATCACAGGATGACAGGGCGGATGATACACTGGAAAGAATCATAACTATTAAACCTATTTCACCCCAAATGTTCAAAGCAAAAATAGCTCAAAACAGAATATGCATCTGTCGAAGCTAAATGCAAAATACAAGTTTAAGTGCATCACCTGGATATTGAATCAATGCCTGAAATCCTCCATTCTTCTCAAATATAGCAATTTTCTGAACTGTGCCAAATGATGAAAATACCTAGTAATTCAGAACAGAGAAGCAAATCATTCCCTGCAGTGGATACCGAAACTTGACAATTTCAATGTCCACACAACTGATCAAAATAAATATATGACTACCGTGTTTAAAACATCAACTGTCACTGCATATTGCATATTTTCGATGGACGCAAGAAGAACATTACTCTCGAGTTCCTTTCTCTTTCCATCAGGTCCTATGGTAAACTGGAGTGGTGATGATCATGTCAGTTCAAAGAAAAAGAAATGAGATGAAGTAAATTTAAAAGCTACTACTAGAACGTAAAAAAAAGTCCACACAAACCTGCCCATCTATTGCAGAGGGTTCACAGGAAGGTTGGGATTCGTGTAGTCTCTACAATAAAACAAACACCAAAGGAGGGGATAGTCGCAGTCAGAAGTGAGAAGAAGTATTATCTTTTTATAAAACTTTAAACCCATCACATTAATCTAACCAACAATAAAATTCAATGATCTTTGATGTATTGAAAACTAAGAAAGCATTGTAAGATTTGTTTGCAAGAAGGGACTCATACATTACATTTTACATCCTTACATTACCCAACCCAAAATGTGCTTCATTTAGTAACTAAGACAACCTGCTCACAAAAAGTACAGGTAAAATATGCTGCTTACCAAGTACTCATCCACCATATGCATAATCTAGCTAGCTGCTAGGCCCACACAAATTTATATATAACTAAGTATTTAATGATCCTACCAACAAAGACAGGCCCTAGAAGAATGTGTGTGTGTGTGTGTGAGTGTCCACAAATGACCAAGAGCAGGTCAATGGGACTCAAGATTACATCCAATCACAATAGAAAGTGCTAGGGTAAAAGGACCCTAGAAACAATGACTAACTAAATAGAAAAAGAACAAAAGCATTGAAAGTAAACAACGGGTGAACCCAATGTACTAAATCCCCCAACCCATGTGTTTAGGACAACAATACAAACAACCATGTGGGGGGAGTCAGAACCCCCCAAGAGCATGGTCTAATGAAAGCCAAAATGAATGGATGGTAGTCTCCTCAAACATCTATGGCTGTGCCCGAGATAATAGAATCATCTATGTCATCATCTATCACTATGAAAGGGCCAATGCAAGATTTGATAATGCTCCTTGTGGAGATTCTAGGACTGAGGGGTCCAGTTTGGGTAGTCCCAGGAGAATGCAAAACAATCCCCCTAGAATCCCTCCTAACTTCCAAGGCCAAAGAAGTTCCACTGGTAGCAGAGGAACTTGTAATGTGTGCTTGCCTCCAAACCCTAGGCGGCAGTCATGAACAAGCAGAACCATGCCAGGGAACAAATACATATCGTCATGAACTAGTGCATTGGGGTACTTAGGAGTAGTGTTGTGCAAAGAGAGCTCTGCCCCACTAACCTACCCCTTTAGTGTGCGAAGCAACAATATCTAAGGGACAGTTAATGTCACAAACCTCTATGAGGGGCTGAAAGAATGAAGTAATCAGCATAGAGGTTCTAGGGGCTCACTGTAGTGAGTTTCGTCGAAGGGTGAGAACGTTTCAAAGAACATAGGACCACGCACCTTTCATCTAGATACTGAAAGAAAATGGATAGAGAGTTGCCCAAGTCTTTGTAAAGATATTGATAACTCCCCTGATCTCGTTATAAATAGGTCATCTAAACATAATATGCTTTACTTTCTTTCCACCTCCTAGGCAATGACAAATCCAGTCCCCACGTGGAATATGATGATCAATATGAACTCGCAACTAGTGTGTCCATGCCCTCAACCAGCCAAGGGGAAACCCCAAGCCTTGAGACCAATGACCTTAGAGATAGGCAGGGCAAGAAATGGCATCATCCACCACCTACAAGAAATGCTCAACGTAGAAGGTAAGCTTGGGGTTGAGCGGCTGAGGAGAGGTCCAAATGACATGGATGTATTGCTTATAGATATCCTCTCTAACAACTCTAATGATGACCTCCTTTAAGGGAAGAAGTTGAGGAGGGCATCCAAAGAGTTCCTAAAAGGAGGTAACCTATCAATAGAGATGTCAATAGATTGGAAGAATAAGTCTCGGAATACCAACTACAATGATGTATATTGAGGCACAAAAATGCAAGTCTCTTCGAAGAACATAGGGCTAAGTATGGATACCTCATGCAGCCTAAAGTGGAATCCCTCGTGGTTTTGAGTGTGAAAGTAAAAAGTGACTCGAAGATAGTCTCAAGGCATAAATGTTGGGTTGCAAACTCAACTTGGACGAAGCACCGAGGAACAATTTGTTCGCAACGGATCATACACTTGATCACAAGAGTCTAAACCCTCTTAATACAAGCCCAATCAATGGAACGTAGACTAGGTCCCCAAACCTCAAACCCATATAAAACTATAGGCTTCCTAAGTATATCGAAGAGGCACATCTTCAAAAGGATATCCGGAAGTGAAAAGCATTGCACTCCAAGAAAGAAAGGAAGGTTATCCCTTCCAAAGGCATGCCAGAGACACAAGATTCATAATAAAATATGGTGCAGTAAAGCTGGACCCCTAGTAATGCGTAGGCAATACGATCTCCAAAGATTTACCATTTGCATAGGAATTAGAGCAAGAAAAGAGAACGTTCGGAAGTGTTGAATATCATGACCTTGGTTTTGCTAGCAATCGATTTGCAACAAATCATATGCCGAATCATGAGAGTTTAAACACTCTCAATATTTACCCAATGGCTCCCCTTTGTAAAGGAACTAGAACTAGGAAAGAGAACATTTGGAAGTGTTAAATATCGTAAATTTAGTTTTGCTAAGGTTGACCATCAACTAGCTAAGCTTGCAAAAACAAACAAGGACACAAGTTTTCTCTATAAAGCATCAACCGAGTGAGAGAAGATCGCCATTAGAAAAAGGAGTGGCTTTCACCAATGTAAAATGCTGCCATTATCTGAATGGGTACGGTGTCAAAGAAAACCTCTCACTCATCGATGCAAATGTTAAAGTGGGTCAAAGTGTTGGGAAATAAAAAGATTGCACAAGCCGTGCAAACCCAACCGAGTAAACGTAAATAGATGTAATACAAAAAGATGATGACGGACAAGCATGAATCATAGTATAGCACAAAGCAAAAATAAAGGACCAGAAATAGACACATGTTTATCCTAGGACAATCCTTTCGGGTAAAAACCAGCGACAGAGATCTTTCTTATTGCACTTAATTTAACCCAACAATACAACAAGATCCGAACAAAACTCTATTCATAGTGCTTCAATAGTCCATGCACATCCTTTGCTCAATTACAATAGTGGCCTACAATACAAGACTCAACACTTAACATGCTTAGTACACTAACTCGTATACTCAAATGATATCTCTAGCATTCACCTTTCCTTTCCTTCATCCTACCCGGTTGATATTTATAGAAACACAACCTGAAAAAAGTTGTCCCAACCGTTTTCAAGTGATTAGCTCCTAGGAATCAACATGCTCTAAAACATAGGCATGTTTTAAAACACCTCGATGATTAAACTAACGAGAAAATCCTAAGATTCCCTCTAACCGCCACCTAATCATCATTAACACGTTGTTTGGCGTCTTCAATGCCCAACAAATGCTTGACAATGCATAGCGATTGCTATTTGAAACCATCGCTATCCAATGTTGCAACTCTTGTGTGGACCATAAAGCAACTCCCACTACGTCGTGGTCCAGCAAGAAAGTCCCACATAGTTCACACTATGTTTTTACACCTACAAAGCATAGTCCATGATGCTCAAGTACTCATACGCTTGTACACATGCTTATGTTTAGATTACATTATTCTTTACAAATTCTTAATTGTGGACCAAAGTTGCACACTGTCTACACAATCCAGCCATTGTGCATGATGGTTACAATGCCATGCAAAGTTGAAACATTCCCAACATTCTCCCACTTGTTGAACACTTTGCATGAAGGGCGCATCGACTCATTTCTCGCCAGACACAACTAATTACGCCCATATTTTCCTTGCACCAAGTAAATTTCTCAACAATGACTACCTTGGTTGATGAATCCGCAACATTCAAATTGGTCTCCACCTTCTTCAAGAGCACCTTCTCTTCCATCATTTCCTTCATAAAATGATATTGCACATCAATGTGTTTAGTGCGTGCATGATACTCGAGGTTCTTTGCAGACAAATCGCACTTTGTGAGTCACAATCTATCCTCACCATTCCTTGACACAATCTCTAAAGCCACGCTACTTCCTTGCTTGCATGGAGTAGCTACCATATGCTTCGCCGGTGGTAGAACTAGCAACACTTGCTTGGCGTTTGCTCATCCAACTTACTTGCTCCACCAAACAAGTTGAAAATGTACCCTAGTGGATCTACGCAAATCCAGATCTCTACCCTAATCAAAGTACATAAAACCATGTAAACCCAATACCTTGCTTTCACCAGGACTTCGCTAATAACAAATCACGTGATCCATTTTGCACAAATATCTCGAAAATATTTTTCACCACAATCCATTGTTCCATCCTAGGAGTCACCATGTATCTGCTAATAACTCCCACTGTATGTGCAATGTCAAGTCTTGTGCAAACCATTGCATACATCAAGCTTCCCACCGCACATGCATACGATACCCAAACCATGTCCTCTAACTACTCTTGAGTTTTTGGACATTGCACAACCAAGAGTTTTTGACCAACTAAAAAGGTGTGCTAAAAAGTTTATTGTCATGCATTCTAAACCATTCTAAAACCATCTCAACATACTTCCTCTAACCTATCCAAAGTTTCTTGTCTGCTCGACCTCACACAATTTTCATGCGAAAAAAAAAAATTTGCAGATCGAGATCCTTCATGTTGAACTACAGCATCGCTAAGACTTTACCTACTTGATCATTGCCTTGCAATTTCCAATCAGCAACATGTCATCAACATAGAGCACTATGATGATAAAGTTCTTTCTTTCTTCTTGGAATTACAAGCAAGGATCCGCTCTCATCGCGCATGAGACCAAGTTTGGGCGCATGGCTATCAAACTTCGATCCCTCATCCTTAGCAATTGTTTCAAATCATATAGGGACTTCTTCAAAGGCAAATCAAATCCTCTTTTCCTTTGACACCCGAGACCTTCGGGTTGAAGCATGTAGATTTCTTCAAGCTCTCTATGCAAGAACATTGTCTTAACATCTATTTGATTCATCTCCAGATTATATGCGATTCTGCAATAGCTAAAAAAATATCAAAGTCAAGTTTGCAACATGAGAGAATATCTCACTCAAGTTAATTCCCTCGAGTTGAGAGAACCCTTTTGCAACCTAAGGGCGAACCTTATATTTCTCCAATTTACCTTGCGCATTTGCACTTACTTGTTTCTGACCTATCGGCTTTCTTCCAATAGGTAACTTAACAGATCCCAAGTCTCATTTGTCCTCAAAGACTCCATCTCCTCCTCCAATGCTTCCTTCCAAAATGCACTTTCCTTAGAGACGTGTGCTTTGGACCATTTTGGATCTTCGCCATCTATTACCGAAAGTAGGAAAGCAAAACACTAATCGGTGGGGCTATACCTTTTTGGCATTTTGCGCACTTCGTTCGACCTTCTAGGCACAAAGTTCAAGGTTATTCTTCCTCTCATTGTGCTACTTCATCAACAACTTCATATTCGGTTATAGGCTCTTCTTGGACTCCATGTCAAACCACACTCGAATGATTTTTCTTTTGGTTGCTTTCCTAGATGTTTTAGCTCAACCTCTCACCGCTCACATCCTTTTGTGTAGGAATCCTCTTCAATTCTTTGAAGTCAACATTGTGATGTAGACCATCTTCTCTCGATTTTGGATTCCACACTCGTAACCTTTCCTACCATTCCCTATCCCATGAAGATGCACTTCTCAGACTTATAGTCAAGCTTTGTCCTTTTTCTTTCAAAATGTGAACATGCATGCATCATACCAAAAACTTTAAGGTGTTTAGGGATGGTTTCTTACAGTCCAAGCTTCTTGCAGAGTCATATTTTCTAATGCCAAAAATGGTGACCGGTTCACCAATTAACAAACGATAATCACGCTTCAAGCCAAAAATTTTGCTCCAACTACACACGCTCAAAGCAAACTCAAGGCTTTCTCCATTGGTGTCCTATTCATTTGCTTCGCAACTCCATTTTGTTGTGGCACATATGTAGTTTTCTTTTGCGTCTCGATTCCACACTCCTTGCAGAATTCCTTGAATTATTTTGAACAAAACTCGCCCCATTAATAATGTACAACACCTTAATCTTTTTCTCCTTCTAGTTCTCCATAAGGACTTTGAACTCCTTGAATTTCTTGAAAACTTCAAACTTCTTCCCGAGAGTTTATATCTAGATATTCCTTAAAAAGTCATCTATGAATGACACATAGTACATGGCTTTCCCAAGTGATGCAACCTTTACCGATGCAAATGCATGACTATGTATTACCTGCAAGATCCCTTCTACATGTGCAATGCTTGTGGGAAATTCACATTGCTTTGGTTGTCGTAAACACAATGTTCGCAGTAGTCAAAGTCAAAGGGACCTTCATCAATCCCTTTTGCCATTTCTTTGAATTGTAGAGTGAGCAATTCGCCAATATGACCCAGCCTATTATGCCATAGCATGGTCTTCACAACCAAAGACATGTTGGTTCTCTCCTGTAACCCATTGGCCTCAAGAACAATAGTGTTGTTGCAAGCATCAATAACCATACTCACATCCAACTTGAACAAGGTTCCAAGGCCCACTCCTCTGGAGAGTACCATTGTTCCATGCACCATCTTACAACCATCCTTTGAAAGACTCTTGCACTCCAATATCACACATCTTGCTAACCAAAACTAAATTCCTCACAAGGCCCGGAATGTGCAAAACTTTTACCGAGAGTCTCGATCCTCCCATCTTTGAACCTTAGTTTAACTTTGCCTTGACCCACAATATGGTGAGTGGATTCATCTCCCAGAAAGACATTAGCACCATCACCTACCTCGCATACTCGCAGAACCAGTCTCTGTGAGAGGTCATGTGGAAAGATGCACCAGAGTTGACCAACCAAGCTTCACCGCATGATTGCACACTCAAAGCTGCCAAGTACACATCACCACCTTCATCAACGGATTTTTCACCAAAGGATGAACCATCAGGTGGTTTACTCTTATCCACCTTCATCTTGTAGTCCTTAAAGTGGCCTAACTAACTGCAGTTCCAACACTTCTTCAATAAGGACTTGTCTGAAGCTTTTGATTTACCCCTGACTTTGCACGTTTCTCCCATCTTCCACTTGCCTTTTTCTTGCGCTTTCCCTGCACCAGCAACGCATCACCTTGGTGATCTTCATGGATTGGATTTGTACCTTCTTCTGACAATAAGGCAGAGACAATCTCATCCATCTTGAGCTTGGTTGAAGTGCTAGTGATCGTCATCACTAGATTATCCCAAGAGTCATCTACCAACAAACATAGAAGTGTAATACATTTATCCCCATCATCTATCTTGATATCAACAGACAATACCTGACTTAGCAAAGTGTTGAAGGCATTCAGGTGCTTTGTAACTGAGTCATCGTCCTTCATTCTCAAGGAATACATCTTCCTTCGTAGAAATAGTTTGTAACTAGAGATTTAGCCTAGTATGACTTTTCCAACTTCTCCCACATATCCTTTGTCGTCTTCTCATCAGCTGCATTCAATAGTACTAAATTTGACAAACATAATCAGGATAGTTCTTGTTTTCTTATACACAGCTACCCATTGATCTTTGTCAATCAAGAGATCTTCCATTTTGAGTTTCCATGGCTCAAAATTTTGCCCATTGAATTTTTCAATCTCTATTCTAGTGCTTCCAAACATGTATGATCCTTGCACAAGATTCACACACCTCAGTCAAAACAGTTTTTCACGATCTACTCCTGAAGTGCCTTCAACTTTGAACACACAAATGTTCTAATACCAGATGTTGGAAAATTTAAAGAACGTGCAAGCCGCACAAACCCAACCAAAACTTAATTAGATCTAATGCAAAAAGATGAAAGACAAGAATGAATCTTAGTACAACGCAAAGCAAAAATAGAGCACAAGAAATAGACAACTTTATACTGGAAAAACCCTTTCAGGTAAAAAACCAGTAACAGAGATCTATCTTATTGCACTCAATCTAACCCAACAGTACACAACAAGATCCGAACAAGACTATGTTCCCAATACTTCAATAGGCCATGCAAAACCTTTGCGCAACTACAATGTTGTCTTACAATACGATATAGTATTCAGCACTTAACGTGCTCAGTACACTAACTCATATACTCAGATGATGTCTCTTGCATGCATCTTGCCTCTCCTTCATCCTAGACCCGGTTGATATTTATAGAAACACAACAGCCCCAAAATAGTTATCCCAACCACTTCCAAGGATAAGCTCCTAGGAATCAGCGTGCTCTAAAACATATGCATGCTTTAGACAACCCGATGATTAAACTGACAAAGAATCCCGAGATTCCCTCTAACTGCCGCCTAATCATCAACACGTCACTCAACATCTTCAGCCCCTAACAAATGCTTGACAACACATAGCAGTCGCTATCTGAACCCGTCACTATCTAATGTTGCGCAACTCTTGTGTGCACCATAAAACAACTCCCATTGCGCACTGGTCCCACGCACAATTCACACTGCGCTTCCGCACCTCCAAAGCATATTCCATAATGCTCAAATAGCCATACACTTGTGCACATGATTATATCTGGATTACACTATTCTTTAATTACCATGCATTGCACACAAAGCTATGCACCGTCTGTGCGATCCAACCATAATGCAATGGTTACTGCGCAATATGCCTGACCCAAAGAGAGGGAACATCCCTGCTTGACCCCAATAGTACTTTTCACAAAGCTAGAAAGACTGCGAGAAGTACAAAACTATTCAAAAACAGCCCCATAGAGCCTGCAAGCAGCAAGAATGAGAGAATCTAGAATGCCAACATCACGCAAATTTTGGAAGAGTGCATGATGGAAGCAAGTCAACAGATTTCCGGAAGTCTACAAAACAACAAATGACTTTGGAAGACCGATGACGAGCCTCCTCAATGATAGCTTGGATTATATGCGGTCAATCGTTAGGTATTCTTCAATCGTTAGGTATTCTTCCTGAAGCCAACCTGGCCCCCAACTCTGAGATTACCCCCAAGTGCTTTGAGAGTTGCATGTCTAACACAGTGGCATAAAGTTTGGAAAATGTATGCCAAATCATAATGGTCCTATAGTTGTTACGTTGTTAGGGTTGGAGCTATCCCTATACTTAAAAATGGGATGCCAATGGATTATATGTTGGTACCAAGAACAAGGATAACCAGGGAAAACAACCTCATTAAAAGGCTTTTTGAATGGGAAGGCAATGGAGTTCAGATCATAATTGAGGGACTCAGCTTGAAGGCCCAAGAAATCTGCTTCTTTGTTGGTACATAACTTCTGAATAGCCTTCTTGACTGTACTGGCAGAGAAAACAATAGAGGTTGAAGGTGGGGTGGAGACAATGACAACAGGCTGCTCTTGGATGTCATGGAGAGACCTAGCATAGGGAACCCATGCAAGATCTTCCTCCGAAGGAGAGTGTGCCTAAAGGTCTCGAGGGAATGATGGGGGCAGCAAAGAGAGTAAATTGGCTAGACATAAGAAACTCATGTTTCTTTCGTCGAAGAAGACAACTATAATCTCTACAAGTGACAGGTACGGAGGAAGGGTCGTGGTTTATGACAAAACAAAGCCTCTTATGGAATGGTTTACACTTGTCATTACCAATGGTTCATAGGGCAGGACCCATGGGAAAGAGAATAGTTTATTTATTAATTTATTATCAGAAGAAATTCCCATATAGGTGGGTAACATACTGTATGTTTATTTGAGGGGAGGGGCCTCTCTCAGTGGCCTTGAATGCAAGGAGAGGTTCTAGGGAAAGCAACATATTTCCTCTTAGGACTGTCCATCCGAGCCCCCTCAACCCAGGTCAGTCTCCTGTAGATATTATTGTATCATGCATTGGTCCTATAATGGTGATGGATTGTGATGTTGATTGTCCTCCTGCTTCAAGCATTGATGGAAACATATAAGATGCGTTGATTTCATGCCCCAGTCTTCTACTTAGGTCTTCACATCATTCTTGACATCTTGTTTCCCTTGGGAATCTTCCCATTGCTTGACTATTTATTGTTGTACATGTATCTTATGCTAGGGCTTACCTGCTTTAACCTTTCCTCCTCTTGTTAAGCTTATGTCGTTTTTAGTGATTTTGTTTGTCTTAGTGTTGTTCCCCTTTTATTTTCCTGTGTTCTTCACGTGCTTGCTTTCTCCATCTAGTTTCTCTCTTTATCACACATTACTCTATTTTCAAACCCACAAAAACTCCTATAGCCTGCAACGAATTTTTGAAAAACATGATTCAGAATCTAGAATATATATAAACCCAACATTTTGCCAAAACATATCAATAATTGTAAATAAAGGAGTCATTAGTGATATCAAAGGCCAATTTCCTTTTATAATCTTTTATGTGGAGGCAAAGTGCAAAGAATGGATAGGTTCAAAGGACATCTAGACATCCAAGGATGAGATTGTACATGTCCAATACACCTTGTGCATGCACAAATATCTTGACTATGCACAACATCAGTTTCAATAAGAAAGATGCATCCCCTATGGAAAGACATCCACCCACACTTAAAAACATGTATACCTTTAACATAGCATCCTATTACTACAGGTGTTGTAGGTCATAAATGTTATCTACCATATTCGACTCCAAACAAAATTATGAGGAGACCATGAAATCTCTGCATCCCTTAATTAATAAAAGAATGGAACCCACAATTTCAAGTATCACAATCACCAAAATACCATAATATATGGAATCACAGTCTACAATCATAATTGTTGACTTCTAACCTATGCTTGCATATCATTCCTAACATCTTCCTAAACTCTGATTACAAAACAATCTCAGTGGCTGAACGTTTTCAAGATATAAAGTGCAATGCTTCAATAAATTCGGAATAGATGCACTCAAAAGATGGGAAATTATGACTTAAATATGGTCAAACCCCCACTTCTAAGTAAGTCCAAAGTCAAACTATTAATACAACTTATTTTGCTCTCAACAGGAGTCTCTTGGAGAAGGCTTTCTCCGCCATTCATATTTGCAGGTGCCATCCATCCTTGGGTGTGCAAGTGCCCTCAGTCTTTCTAATTCAACAAAAGTTTGACTTCTGAGAATCTATATTTTATTATTACTTATGGTTTTCCTCTATTATAATATTGGATGCACATTTGTTGTTGTAGCGGTGCCATTTGCATACCAGAATGCTGCATACCCGGTACACATACTAACCCCACAGAGACACATCTCAAGGAACAGAGCTTCAGACTCCAGGTAAGCTATTACAAAGTCTTCCAATGCAAAATCTACTACAAGGTCTTGAGTCACAAGTAACCTATTTTCTTAGACTCCAGGTGAATCCCATTACATCTTTATTTTGATTCTTTGACTCAGAAGAAAACCCAGATGAGTTACCAAAACTTAGTTAATAAATCATCTATTCACAAGCAAAATCTTCAACTCAGGTACTCCATATGCAAATATTGAATAGATTTTGACTAATGAATTCTCTCTCACCACCTTCTCATACAACTCAGTACAAGACGCTTTCAAATCCAAGGTTAGAATATGACTTAAACTCAGGCATCACCATTTTTAAGGGATATGATAAGCTATCTCCTAGAGGTTAGAACGCTATTTCTAAATGACATAACAACTGCAGGTGAAGAAATGTCTAGCTCTTTTGTTGTCTCTTAGGTCACATTATCTACGATTGCCAAAGTGTATATTTTCTTTCGATACAATAATTTTACTGACTCGCCTGTTGCAAAGCTTCCTCCCCTTCAAAACTCATACTATCAGATTTCCAATAGCGTACCTCTTTTGAAGGCACATTTTGAATCTCAACGTAGCCCACAAGAAATTGTTTAAAGTGACAATCAGGTACAATATTGATTAGGATAAAATACTTTTGGAAGGCAATAAGAGAATTCTTTTGGGGACTCAAGGTTGTACTTATAAGTTGTAACGTGTTTGCACAAATTCAACATGAAATTTTCCCTTCTTCAATGGTGTATACATGACATGTTGGTACCTGAGATGTTTACTTTAACCATTGCCTCTGAAAATACATTTATTCGGAATTAATATATAATTTTTAACTTCATATATAATTACTAAATCATGCTCTAAACATACAAATTGTTTATTTCCTGAATATCTACTTTAGTACATTGAAAATAATTGATGCAGATATGTGTAATTTCTGCAACCCTACTACATTATTTTTACAATATATACAACTGCTTATTAAGAGAATCAAAACTTCGAAAAACAATTTACAAACACAAACCATGAGCAAGCATTTATACCACAAGTAGTAAAATAGCCTGGATAGCAAGCGGAACTATATTTTACCTGCTCCGATGACTCTGAAATTTGACATTTAAGTCAGTATGTGCAGAAAATGATATTCGCAGGTGGCATGATGTCACGTGATCTGGAAGCAAATATCTAAGTTCAAAAATAAAAACACATACAATGGCAGTCAGTTGTTACTGTAGACCATACCTGAGCTTCCAGGCTTTGGTCTCAAATACAATCACATTTTCTATTGTTGTACGTTTATAATATGTTTACCAAACACACAAGAAATATAAAATCACCTTGGAATGCTTCTTCCATCTAGGGCATTTCTTGCCGCAGTAGCAGTGTCTGGATCGCTAAACTGCACCAGCGCCTGTCCATGAAAAGATACTCAAAATAAGCATTATACCATATGCACTATATTGAAATTTAGAATATAAACATCACAGTTCAGAAGATACTACCGTATTATCTTAGTTCCCAACCTGAAATCCTGCACTCTTCTCAAACGTAGCAATCTTATGCACAAAACCAAAGGCTGAAAAAACCTGTAGTAAAAACCAGTTTCTGGTTATGTTTTAGCTTTTAAAATCATTAATTAGACAGATAATGGAATTTCCAGTTAATTTAAGCATACAATTTACGAAGGAAACAGCATTCAATGATATTTGTCCAGAAACTGGGATACTACAAAGCAAACAATTACCATAAACACTCATGGTCCTGTGACCTATTGCATCGATCTTGAGTACAAAATTAAAATAAATGGAAGGCAAAGTTCAGGAAATAAGGGTGACCCCCAGTTTCTTATCAAACAAAACCAGGAACATACTTTCAAGAATGCAGACCGTTCAAATACAAAATGCTATACTAGATACAGGGACATGAAAAAATCCAAAACAAATTTCTGAGAAAATTAAGTGTTTCTAAATATATTGATATTATAAACTTGAAAATGATATTACTATTTAGGCTAAAATAAAGAATTAATATACTAATTAGGCAAACAAACATTGGCTACATTTTGTAAAGGTGGACTCAACAAAAGCAGTTTTACATATTTAAAAGGCAGATATCCTCCAGGTTACATGGATTGTAAGCAGGGTTTTTAGGACAGAGAAGTAGAATCAAATGAATCTATAACAATCAGAAATTTTTACAGGTTGTGGGGTAATGAGCAATAGGTTCAAGAAAGAGGGTTAAGAAAATGGATGGAAAGACCTGGAGGAAAAACTAGTTTCTAGTTATGTTTTAGCTTTTTTAATCATATATTAGATAAAGCAGTTTCAAGTTATTTCAAAGTATATAAAATTATGAAGGCCACAGCATACAATGATATTCATCCAGAAACTGGAATACTGCAACAAAGTACCATAAAAATCCAAAGGTCCTACAGCATATCGCATCAATGTAAAGAGAAAGATAAAACCATGAAATAAGGGCATCTACCGGTTTCTTATCAAAGAAAACCAGAAACATACTTTCGAGCATGCAGACCATCAAAGAGAAATTAGTTTACAAGAGAAAGAAATTACACTAAAACATCCACAGCATTTTCCTGAGAAGAATAAAGTGTTCCTCCATATTGATATCATAAAGTAGAAGATTGATTTTACAAATTAGGATATCTAAAGATTACTAATTCTAATTAGGCAAACAAAGATTAGCCAATATCTGTAAAGGAGACCTACGAAAGCAGTTTCTCATCTTCATTAGGTAGCTATCCTCCAGGTTACAAGGACTATAAACTGGGTTTTCAGGACAGAGAAGAAGATGAATCAATAACAACTGAAATTATGAGGCTGTAGGGTTAGGAGCAGTAGGGTCAAGAGACAGGGTTAAGCAAAACACACGTGCGTTCTCTCCCAATGCAGTAGGCTGCCATCGAACATGTGTCCGTCACATGGACCTCCTGATAAATGTAGATTTATGTCAAACACAGGCCATAACATTAAGTATAACCCCTTGTTTGTAACTGTAATACACAAGACAATCCACATCAAAAATGCTTACATGTCTTCTAACCTGTTCCATTGAAGATGTCAGAAATATAAAAACAGGCTGCTACCCAAATTGAATAAAGTTTATATTGGTTTGATGTAATACCAATTTTCCTGCAGCAAGTTGTAGAACCTCCACATTGAGTGTTTCAGAAACTTACCAAATGCAAAACATCAATGCTGACATCCCCAGCCTCGACACCCTCAATTGTCACCAATAAAAGCGTTGCTGGCAACATCCCCAGTGCTTTTATTGTTTACAATTTCTTGCCTATTTGAGTACTGCAGGTAAACGCTTTTGCCTCGTACCTGAGCAGGCTCTGATGACGAAGCATAATATGAAACCATTGCAATGGCTTGATTTAAATCTGCCTAAAAATGCCATAAACCATAAATAAGAGTTAGCACTGTACAAATAAAAAAGCATGCCAAGAATCCCAGACAAACAAATAACTGAGCTGACTCTCTGACGAAGCCTGATATGAAACCGTTGCAATGGCATGACTCAAATCCACATACTAATGCAATTAATCACAACAAGGAGTTAGCACTGTACATATAAATACATCCCAAAGAAAGGTAATTAATTTAACTTGCACCAAAATCCCAGGTCAGGTGTCCTACCAATGCTCTACCTTGCCCAATCAGCTCATCAAACAATTTCTACAAATAATTATAAATTTACAAACTATTATATAGGTACTCTGTACATGGAATTATTATATTTCAGAAAAAAGATCCATTTAGAAATCAAGTAAACGTACTTCACTCTGCTTGGTTTTCCCTCATAGTGGCAATCCCCTTCTCATTCATTTTTTCTTTCTCCATGGCCTTTTCCATTTACTATGCACCTCTGATCAATGTTTTTGGTAGAGTTTCTATTTTGGAACTAAGCCTGTGCTTGCCTTTTCTATCCATTGTTGAGAGTGAAAATTCATCTCCAAGCTAAGGCAAAACAGTAACAGGCTCTTTTAACATCAAAAGGTGATACCGAGTACTTTTATGCCACTCTATCCAAAGACCTTAGTATATTTATTTTTTGTTGCAATTTTTTTCATTCGATTTTGAGAGCATTTGTTTTGAAATTTAAATAGGCCTGGATTTGAGTTTTGATAAAGTTTTAAGGACCATATAGGATGTGCACATGCAGTCATTGGTGCTGCATTGATAGGGATGGTGCCCTTTTCCATATAATGACTTTTCCCTTTCTGTCAGACTTTTACTGTCGCGGTTTGAAAGACAGGCAGGTTCTTTTTACTTAATTTGACTGTTATTTTCATCAGAGGATAAACATTACACTAGCATAATGAAGCATTTCTGAGTTATATGCATGCATGCAAAGAAACATTACAACAGCCTAATGTGAGAGGACCTTTAAATTAACATCTGCTCCAGTTGCTCTCACCTTTGAAAGAAAACTGTAGACTTCTAGTCTGCTCCATAACAGGAGAAATGATAACTTTATATACACATGATAGTCCTAACAGGAAAAACAGCTCCTTTGTATACACCCTGATAATCCTAACGGTAGAAACAGCCCCTTTGAATATTCCCTGGTTCTTTTTACTTAATTTGACTGTTTTTTTCATCAGAGGATAAACATTACACTAGAATAATGAAGCATTCCTGAGTTATATGCATGCATGCAAAGAAATATTACAACAGCCCAATGTGTGTGGACCTTAAAATTAACTTCTGCTCCAGTGGCTCTCATCTTTGAAAGGAGACTGCAGACTTCTTGTCTGCTCCATAAGAGGAGAAATGATAACTTTATATATGCCTGATAGTCCTAACAGGAAAAACGGCTACTTTGTATACACCCTGATAATCCTAACGGCAGAAACAGTCCATTTGAATACACCCTGGTAGGTCTGGTTCTTCTTTGCTCTATTTAAATTTTAAGGTTTATTCAATGTAAATGGCGTTTAAAGATGTGTCAATACAGATTTTATTAGAATATTCCACCATGTATAGCTTTTACTACTCAATTCTTTCGATGCCCATTGATACAATGTCCTGAGAAGACATTTGAGCAGAGTGTAAGTTATTTTTATAGTGATGTGGAGGTTTCACATTTTAAGGAGATTCAATGTTGTATCCTTTTCCTACACTTCGCAAGATGTTGATTTGCTGGTTAAACTTTGGATAGATGCCATTGTCCATAAAGCAAGAGTGAGATGGGTTGTTTTTGTCATTTTTGAACTGGAATCCTCTAAAGCTTTGAAAAGGCTGTAAAATTTCACCATCCAACAAAATAGGAGTTACTTGTCTTTATGGTCTATTGTAAGAATCCATCCTCATAAATTGTAGTTCAGTTTATTGGAAATTTATTATGAGATTTTGGAAGCTGTCCATATAGAAGTTTGTATTCTTCGGAAATTATATTCAAAGCTATCAAGAGAAATCATCTTCCAGGATTTTCTTACTAAGGTTTCAAAGTATTTTTAGTAAAACAGATGGTTTGGCAGAGTAGTCAAAGTACTCTGCTTTACAAGGTATGCTTTTTACTGTTTGATTTGATAGTCAAAGACTTTTTACCACACATGAAACATGGTAACAGTACTTCACATTTTAGTTTTCTGATGAGTTCAAAGTTCAATTTTATCTAGGCAACTCGCTTAGGCAGTTTCACATGGTATATTTAGCAGAGGGATTGAAGATCTTTTAAAGCGCCAACAATTACACCCGTGAAATAAAAGGCAGTTTTATTCAAAATTGTAGTCTGGTATTCTCATGCAAGCTTCTTTAAGCTGCTGTCCATCACCAATTCCAATTTTTGAACAAAGAAAATTCCATTCATGGTCAATCACGAGCTTTTCAAACATACATCTCATTACTCTGTTAAGAAGGATTTTCAAACAGAAGTGAGTTGCTTTCATGAATTGTTCTTGGATGATCAATTCAGTGGATTTTTTTAAACGTTTTTTGAGTTCAAAAAGACTTATGAGCCACAGTGAGGATTCATCATTTTGATATTATTTTCTATTAACAAAAATTCAAAAAAATGCATTTATATATTGAGAATGGAAAAGGAAAAATTGGCCACACTTCAAGGCAATTTCTTTGGGCTGTTGAAGGCACAAGTATTTGCACCAAGTGGAATCCACCAATCTCAATGGACAATGTCTTATGTGTGCATGCATGATGATTAGATCATCCGGTTATTATGTAACAATTGTCATCCAGAACTCAGAAGTCAAAAGCCACGACTCCACATTGCCTTGCCTATAAATAACATAAATAAAAGAAACTGTTCTATTGGATTATTATTATAATAATGAAATGTATTGTTACATAGTTTGGTTGTTGATTCTATTTACTATTCTTTGTAGATACGGTTGAAGCTTATTTAAGCTTTCCATTCAAATCTTGTTATGCCTACTTTCCTATATTATAAGAATTGTAATAGCTTTCTATATGGCTACCTTCAATAATATGATTACGGCTTATAGCTTCTCTAATAAATTTAATATGGTATTTGAGCTTATGGTTGAGTAGCATGGGAGAGACAAGAAAGATTTCGGTGAGAGGGAGGAAGTGTGTCGAGAAGCACATGTCCTAAGGAATCTTCCTTCATCCAGCAAGAGGAGAGGAGGACGTGCTTTTTCTGATCATGAGTAGAACATAGCATTAAATATTTGCTGCTGTCCTGGAGATAATATTTCAATTTTCCTTTGTAGCGTGGATTTATGTCCAAAGGAAGGACGTGGTGAAGTGATCCAAAAAAGGAGGTGCCAAGCCACAAGGAGGAGCCTTAGAAACCAGGCAGACTTGGACACCATTCAAAGTCTGTTCTGTTTTTCATTGTTGGTGGCATGCACTCTTTTCATTGCTGCATGTACCCTTTACCATTGCTGGTGGCGTGTGCCAAGAGGCATTAAAGAGGCACTAAAAGAAGAGCTGAAGCCCCTGAGTGAAGGAGGGGATGCCATTGAGGCTGCAGCTGCACAATAGGAAGGTGTCATTTGCAAATTGGAGCACCATGTATTGCTGCTGCACAGGTCTTCTATGATTGGCCCATAAAAGAATGAAAATTTTAATCCAAAGTTTCATTCTTTTTTTAGATAGATTAGCGCTTTTGACTGGAGCTTAGAACCAAGGGATTGGAGGGATCCCACCCACAATGCCCAAATAAAAACTACTACAAACGACCCAAACACGCAAGCACGCCATGCAACAAAAAGATCTGAGAAGCCAGAGGCAAGCAAAGACTACAAAACAAACTAGCAAACAACTAGCAGATATCTATGAGCATTGAGACCCAAAACCAGGAAGAAAACCAGCCACGATTAAAAGGGCAACGATCACTGAACATGGTGACTAGAACCTTCCACTTTCTTTCCTCTGGCAGTAGCGCCCCCATGTGCTAAACGAAGGAGGAGATTATAGGAATATCCCAACTGTCGACGAAGATGAGCCGCCCCCTTCGATTCCACGACCACCAGCACTAAAAGACCTGGTAAATCCAAGTTTTTATTCTACAACCCGACAGAGAACTTGCAGCGCAGGCGCCATGAACATCCGTAGCAAATTTCATCAACTCAGCATTGCGAGCCAACAAAGTAGTAATAACCCTTCTAGCTTCCACCAGGGACTGCGCTTCCCACTCCTCCACAGGAAACAGATGTTCTCTATCAAAATCCGCAAGGGCTTCCACCAAATTGACACGGAGTTGTGGCCTGATGAAATGAATGGCAATGACCCTGGCCTCGTCAATGTTGCGCTTAACCTGTAACAGTCTCGACACGAACCAAAAGCTACCTCCGAATTGACCCGCGCTCGACTGCCTGCTACTAGATACTCAAACCCCAACATCCTCTCAATCGCATCACAGATAGAACCAGACTCAACCCTAAAAATGAGACGCAGACGAGCCCTCATGACACTCCCGAAGAATGCCATTTCCCTTTTCTCACCTTGAAGGAAAAGGCAGGGCAGCGGAGCAGGAGCCATCAAAGAGGAGGGCCCGAACCGCTGCAACACACCACCGAACAAACGTAGAAAGACGAGCCGAAGGATGATTAAATAATCACCGACCTCCTTGGATGCCTTCCCTTGTAATGAAGGCATTTAAATCTTCCCACGCATTCGCTTGTGCGGAAATGACCGAGCCACCCTGTTTTATAATGCCTTGATTTGCAAGATAATCGGCGGCGGTATTGCATTCTCGATAAACATGACTAATGTTCCAGTTTGGAATTCTACTTAGCTAGTATAGAATGTTTTTGATGTGGAAATCCAATCTCCAAGACACTACTTTACCTCTGCAAACATCATTAATCACCACTTGGGAGTCGCCTTCGATAATCAAATCCTTGCAACCCACCTTGACAGCGAATTTAACTCCTTCGAGTAACGCTTGCGCTTCCGTTGTGTTACTCGTTCCTACCGACAAGGGAAAGGAGCCTGCAATCACCAACTTACCAAGATCATCTCTAATTAAGCACCCCACTCCCGATAGGCCCGGATTACCTTTCGAGGCATCATCGAAATTCAATTTTCGAACTGCGGGAGGGTGATTCCAAAGTTTCATTCTTAGAAGCATTTAGGGCAGCAAATATTTTAAGTTTATTATAAATTTAAACTTAGGCAATAGAATTTTATTATTTGCCTTTTTAGATTGTTTGGGAGGCTGTTAATTTCGTCTCCAAAGAATGGAAAGGAGTAGAACCTTGAAAATTTGCACAATTGTCTAGTTTGGTGCCTAAAATAGCATGCAAAAGATTTTTTTGCAAAAGAGTGTAAAACTTAAAATTTTAATTTTATGTCATTTTCAGGCAATTTTGTAAAAAACGGTTAAACATAAATTCTCATAACCAGTAAAGAGTTTGTTGCTAAAAGAGTGTAAAACTTAAAATTTTAGTTTTCCGTCATTTTTAGGCAATTTCACAGAAAATGGTTAAACATAAATTCTCATAACCAGTAAAGAGTTTGTTGCTAAAATTTGGCAACATTGTTCAGTTTTAGTGGAGGATCAGTCTGCAAAAGAATATTTTGTAAAAGCCTTTCTAGTTTACAACACCTATTGTTGTCATATTCTCAAAAGTTGACAAGGAAAAATTTTAGTTTATGGAGTCATAAGATAATCACCATATGTGAGTATCGCAATCTTGATCAAATAGTACTTGCTAAGGAAACACGACCTAATGATGATGATGATGCTATTAATGACTATGATATACGTCATAGGGAAGCCTTACTGTTGTTTAAACTATTTGTTACTAACCATTTAATTCCAAAAGTTAGAAATGCAACGGTAGCTTCAGATTTGTGGAAAAGTTTGACTTCAAAGTACCATGCTTTAGAAGCCGGTAGGGTACTGTATTTGAAGAATATGTTGTTTCCACTAAAATGCAGGAAGGTGGGTCGGTTTCTAACTTTTTGTTGCAGTTGAAGGATATCTATGATCAACTAAAAGCAGTTGAGAAACCTGTAGATGAGCAGGATTTGATTGCTCTAGTACTGCAAAACTTGCCGCCATCTTTTGACTCATTTGTTGAGTCATTGCACATGATCACGGAGACACAAGAAATCAATTATGAGAAGTTGTCTACACTTCTCATGCAGAAAGAAAGGAGGCTAGATCAGTCAGTTGCCTCTACATCAGTTGCTATAAAGAATGTTTTCTTCACAAGGTCAAAGGGCAAGGGTAAACAAAGTGGAATGTCAGTGGTTCTTCAAAAGAATCCTCTAACAGCAATGTAAGTACTTCTAAGCAATCTAAATGGAAGTGTTTTTATTGCAAGGAACCTGGTCATTTGAAGAAAGATTGTCGTAAGAGACAATATGATTTGGAAAATAAGAGAAGGAAATCACAATCTGCAAATATGGCTGAAGAGGATGAACAAAGTTCAGCGAGTGAGTTTGCATTTGTGGTGACACAAAACCAATCAACAGAGTCAAGAATGTGGTATTTTGACTTAGGAGCATCAAGACACTACATGTGTCACAAAGACTGGTATGTAAAATTTGTAGAAGATGATAGTTGCAATGAATTTGTTTCCTTAGGTGATGGTTGGGTTCACTATGTGAAAGGATATGGAGATGTTCATATTTCAATGAATTTTGTTACATACACTTTTCAGAATGTTTGGTTTGTACCTGACATGAACAAAAATCTTCTTTCCATAAGTGAAATAACTGCAAATCCTAATCTTTGTGTGGAGTTTAAAGGAAACAAATGCATGGTTTGTGATATTCATGAGAAAAGAGTCATAGTTGTTGGTCTTGGTAACAAAGGACTGTATAAGTTGGTTGATCCAAAAACTGCAAATGAGCATGCACTAGCAGCGGTGGAAAGCACTAGTGAATTGTGGCATAAGAGGTATGGTCACCTTGGTTATCAACATTTGCATACATTAAGTCAGACTAACATGGTGAATGGAATGTTTTCTATTCAAAAGAATCAGAAAATGTATGTTCAAGATGTCAGATAGATAAGCAATTTTCACATTCATTTGACATTGGTAAGACACAAAGAGCTAAGAATGCATTGGATTTGGTACATGTGGGTTTGCATGGTCCAATGCAGACACCTTCCATATCTAGAGCATTGTATTATTTGTTGCTTATAGATGACTTTTCTAGGAAAATGTGGGTGTGTTTTCTGCATAGAAAGTTAGAATGTTTCTCTAACTTTGTTGCTTGGAAAGCTATGGTAGATAAGATAAGATAAGATAAATATATTAATGTCCAACGAATGACGACAAAAGTTGGTCAATGGGACTGCAGCCCAAACAATCTACAAAGTGTGAGCGGGAAAACTCAAAATGAGTTCCTAAAAACAGAAGAAAAAGAACCAAAACAAACAAGAGCCCCTAAAGCCAAACCCCCACAAGCGGGGCAATGAAACAAATGGGGAAAAAGAAGGGAGAAGCGAGAGAAGGGAATGAAGGAGGGGACAAACAAGGATCGGTAGCCTACTCGAAATGGTAGCCACATCCCTCCTAACATTCGAGGCGGACGAAAAGAAATATAAAAGCTCTAAGATCAATCACTTTGAAGAAGAGTTTGTCTCTGAAAAATTCAAGGAATTCTACAAGAAAGAAGGTATAACATATTCTACCCAACAGAATGATGTCATGGCAAGGCGAGAATAGGATAGTCATCGAGATGGCAAATTATACAATGGATAGACAGAGTGTACCATATCATCATTGGGCAAAGTCTGTAAATACAATTTTCTACACTCTCAACCACGGTCTATGTCACAAGGTTCGTGTTCATGTTCGAGTTCGGCAACGATAAAATTCCGATGAAATTTGGCGCATTAAAATTCGGAAAAAGTTCGTGATAAAATTCAACACAAATTATTTTTTTATAATATACGAAAATAATTTTAATTTTTACTATTATATAAATTATAAATATTATTAAATTATAAATTGATTTTTTATATTTTATATTTCATAATAAATATCATTTATTTTAATATATTTTAAACATTATAAATGTTTGATCTTTTTATTTAAATTTAAAAAGGGTAAAAATTAAAACATAAACATAAATGTAAAGTTATATTAAACTAACCTAAACCATAAAACATAAACTAAATACATAAACGTAAACATAAAAGCTAAAGTTCAAATGTAACCTAAAACATAAACGTAAACATAAAGTTAAAACTAAATAATAAAATAAAAAATTAAACTAAATACATAAACTTAACCTAATGAGTTAATACCGTTGTCCACTCAAAATTCCCCTGCTCTTAAGGAAGTGAAAATTTTAAAAATTTGAGTTTGGGTGTCTTCTCTGTTGTACTCCATGTTAAAAGTCGAGAATTTGGGAAAAATCTGCGTTTTTGGGTCATTCTGTGTGTTTTTCGGGCCTGTCGGACATTTTTGTCCCGCGTGTCCCAAGTTCAAACGGGCGCTCTGTTCCCCGATCGGCCGGTTTCCCGAAGTTTGTCTTTTTCGGGCCCGTCGCGCTTTCACGTCCCAAATGTCCCAAGTCCAATCGGGCAAGTTGTTCCATTTTCGGCCGAATCGCCCGAACCGCGTACTTCGCGCTTTCATGTCCCAAATGTCCCAAGTTCAATTTGACAAGTTGTTCCATTTTCGCCCGATCCGGCCGAGCCGCGTGTTTTCGCGCATTCGCGTCTCACTTGTCCCGCATGTCCCAATTTCAAATGGGCAAGTTGTTCCATTTTCGGCCGAATCGCCCGAGTCGCGTACTTCGCGCACTTTCGTTCCGCATGTCCCAAAAGACATTTGTGCGTCTTTTCCCCGCTTCGCCCGAATCGCCCGAGCCGCGTGTTTCGCGCATTCGCGTCTCACATGTCCCAAATGAACCAAGTGCCATTCGTGCTTATTTTTCCCGCTCTACCCGAATATCTTGCTTATTCAAATTGGTAAATGCGCATTCATTATCTTTCTCTCTCCTAAACGGCTATATTATGAGCGAACCCCCTATGCATTTTTCACGCTGTAATTCCTTCCCGAGTTTAGTGTGCGGCTCTACCCTCCGAATTACTATCAATTTGAAGATCAAATGTCAGGGACAGTGAAGCTCATCATCTTGATTTTGGCGACTTTTTGGTCGAGGATGGCTGATGCAGACCCTACACCAACGGCGCAGATGATTCTATCATACTCATGTCGAGTTTGATAAGGAAATGGAGAAGTGCCCCGGATTTTGGGCTCAGTCTACAGCCAGCACGTCAGTCCCTCGTGGCAGAGACATAGCCGAGGCATTGAAGAATTTCAGGCAGTGAATTTTGAAGTCAGTGGGTCCCTCCCATTCATAACCACCTGTCTTCTTCTCCTTATTCTTCTCCTCTTTTCTAATTCTTTTTCTCGGATTCATTGTAATTAATTGAGGTATTGCGATTGGCAATCCTTAACTAATCTTTAGTTAAAAGAAGTAGTTACAAAGAATAACTGATTTGTAAGCTATATAATGGCCTCTCCACGCCATTTTGAAGGGAGGAAGAACTTGGCTTATTTTCTGAAAGTGTAAATAGATCATAAAGAAATCAATACAGAAGGGCTTTCCATTCTTTATCTATCTGATCTCCTTTATCCCCAAGCTTTCATTTAATTTTTGTGAGGATCATTTGTCTATGTTATGTTAAGAAACTTTGTGTTCTGGCAGATGTTATTTACAGAACTTTGTGTCTTTAAATTCCATCTTATTCATATGATACAAATGATCTTGTTTCAATTCACTGTAACTTCGCATACATAAAGAATTACTTTGTTATCTATAATTCTGCATGTTGCCTTTCTGCTCATTCTCGTTTTCTAATTCCTCAGTCCTTTTGTAATTGATGATCTTTATAGAAAACATTTTCGAAATATCCAAGTTCAACCAGAAAATCATGTTTTGTATATTTGTAAATAGGTTCGTTTCTGAATAAGGGAACCTCTCCCATTAAAGAGGAGGGACTTCTTGCCCCCTGACTGTTGCTCTTCGTAAAGTCCTATTTGACGACCAACAATACCCAACCCACGACCCAACCTAAACGACAATGGCGGCGACTAAACAGGCGACTGGAGTTTAGCAAATGGAGTCTACAATCTCCCATGAACCAATAAAATGCAATCTCAACTCTGTTTACAGCTGTTTGGTGGTCACTCACAGGCTTCACACAAACAGGTACAAATTTTATGGTGAATTTAACCGATTTTTTTTTGTTTTCATTAAGTTCGCAAGAATTTGAACTTTTTGCTTGAGGTTCAGCGAACCCTGTGACATAGACCACAATCCTTCATAAGCCTTGCAAAATGTAACACTAGGATCATGATCGGAAATACACCTAATGTAAGTAATTTTCATGTTTTCGGATCCATTGCTTCTATATTGGGAAAATTGTACATGTTTGTTGGTTATTGTGAGTAGAGGAATGCATACAAGTTAATAGATGTCTCCACATACATGATTGTGGTGAGTAAAGATGTTGTAGATGAGAAAGTATCATTCTTTTCGATAATGCTCAATCTACTAATAGTATTGTATTGCTATCTGTTGATATTTCTAGAACAAGTTTTGGTACTAAAATTGAACAGGGTTCAAAGATAGAAAGACCAGAAAAGTCTAGTTCTAGTAGTGAAGAGATTGTTTCTCACTCTTCACAATCAAATCAAACAAGCCAACAGAAGAGGCCTAAGTGGTACCATACCACTATGAAGGATGTAAGGAAAGATGAATTGCCTTATCTACAAGGTCGGGAAAATGAAGAGCATGTAAATTTTGCTCTTATTGTTTTGCAGGTATTGAAACCAAGCATCATTTCAAGGACCAAAGTCAAACCCAAATGGAAGTTTTTCATGAAGGTTGGTGAAAGAGGAAGATAAGATAATTATATTAATGTCCAACGAATGACCACAAAAGTAGGTCAAAGGGACTGCAAAGTACAAATGTGTCCATACAACTGGGAAACCAAAAGGTTTCCGAAAGAAGTGCAAAGCAAGAGAAGAGGTCAGAGACCAAAAACAAAGTGAAGTGGGAAACCCTAAGGTTTCCAAAGAAGTACAAAGCATGAGAAGGGAAGAAGAAGAGAAGGAAGAAGACCAGAAGAAGCAATGGAATGCCTATCTGGGAATGGTGGACGCATCTCTCCTAACATCCAAGGCCGACTGGAAGAAACTCAGAATAGTGTGATGATCCGAAGACGAGGAAGAGGTGAGATGACAAGATCTCCCCTTGTGTTGCTGTCTTGCGAGAGTAGTATGCCTCAAGGGCTTGGTGGATCTAGTCCGCCCTCTAGTCTGAGGATTGGTATAATAGTGCCTGGGAGATATCAGGGGGTTAAATATGGACCCTTGAATTGAACTGATCTAGAATGTGATGTTGAGATGATATCGATCGGGGCTTAGTGCTTTCTCTCGAGGGTAAAGCCGGAAAGGAAGAGATCCTCTCAGCAGAGAGTCTCGCTATATTAAGTGTTTGAATAGTGTGATCCCGAAGCCTAAGAGCCTCCTGCATGTATAAAGCCAAACACTTCTGATCAACATATCTGAAAAAGTCAGTAAGTGCGCAAGTACCTGCGAACAAACAATGAAACCTCCCCTAATCTCATAGTAGATGGGACAACGAAAGATGAAGTGGGCTTCGTCTCAACCTCCAAAAGATTGCATAGGGCAAGTCTGTCTAACCGATTGATCCGGTGATTCATCTCAATCGAAGCCTATGAGAACTCACTGCAGGACTCGACCCAAGGGGATGTGAAGAGTGTGCATCCAATGGCGAAGGGTATACTGAGGACGAGATAATAAGCCCATCCCTTAACTCCAAGAAGTGCTCCGCATAGAAAACCATCTTTGGGCATAACCCACCATGAGGGTTCACCCAAGTGGTGTGGATGAACTGTCTGTAAATATCCTCTCTGATGATCTGTTCAACTCCTGTTTGGAAGGTAGGAGATGAGTCGGTGCATCCATGGAGTATCGAAAAGGAGGGAGATGAGTCGGTGCGTCCATGGAGTATCGAAAAGGAGGAAGATGATCCATCCTAATACTCATTAACCTCAAGAGAGAAGAAGCCCCAACGAGCGCAACCCAAAGAATCAGAAAGGGAAATGCTCTCTGAGGAATAATATGCTAAATACGGGTACCAATCCCTCAAATCCATCGAGCAAGCAAAACCCCAGACACGGTGTTTTAAAGGAAACCAAGTCAAAAATGGTCTCCAGCCTGAAAGGACGGGCCCCAAACTCTACAAGAATGATGTGATGAGGAACATACTACTTGCATCTGATGAAGCGACGAAGGAGAAGTGTCTGGACTCCTTCAACTGAAGCCCAATCGGACTTGAGCAAAGAGGGTACCCACATCACAAAGCCATAAAGAACCGCGGGTCTGATAAGAGAATCCATGAGGGACATTTTGGAGGAAATGTCCTGAAAATGGTGTCGGCAACACTGTTGCTCGAGGAGAACTAAGGAATCGTGACCCGTATTGACACGTGGCTAGAGGGCTTGTCTCAGACGCATTTAAAATGCGGACCAAAGAACTGCACACCCAAGTAAGTGTCGGTATTAGTAATCTCAATCTCCTCCCCCTGAAGAAGAAATGGAGGTGTGAGGTCTTCAACCCGTTGAAGACCATAACCTTGGTTTTACCCAAGTTGACCATCAACTGTCGGAGATCACAAAACAACTCTAAGGCATCCAATTGTCTCTGTAGTCCCTCAGAGATGAGGCTAGAAGGACCACATCATCAACAAACAAAAGGATAGATATCAAAACCTGGTGGAGGAGGCACCCATCACCATCCTGGATATGCTCACGAAGAAAAGACCCTGGTGGAGGAGGCACCCATTGCCGTCTGGATATGCTCACGAAGAAAAGCCTCAAGCTCATCAATGTAGATCCCAAACAAAGTGAGGGACAGGGGGCAGCCCTGTTTAACCCCAACGATACTCCTGATGAAATCGATATCCCATGAACAATACAAAGACGACCAATAACAATCTCATATAAACGCATGATGGCAATCAAAAGGATCTCGGAAATACCAATGTCTCTGAACCTCTAGAAAAGAGCCTTATGAGGGACGAAATCAAAAGCTTTCCAAAAAACTACAAAGTAGCAGTAGATTTTCTATGAACAATGACGTGACTCCTCAATAATGGCCCGTCAACGGTCCAGCAAGCGGTCGGAACCCGGCCGCCCCTAACTCGAGATGTCTTTGCTCCAACTCTCTGGAAAGCAACATGTGGAGGACAGTAGCATAAAGCTTCGAGAATGTATGGCCAACCATGATAATCCTGTAATTATTGGGGTCGGAACGGGGCCCAATTTGTGTATCGGGTGAATGGAGTGGTGGGACCAAGTCGGTGGAAAACCAAAACGTACCACGTGGTTGAAAAGATCAACCAAGAAACTACCTAACTCTCTAAAGCCAAACTTGAAGAATTTAGCCTGGAAGCCCTCATCAGTGGTTCTGCTACTGTTCATCACCCGACCGCCTCTCTAATATTCCGGTAAGTGAATAAGTAACATGAGGAGGGAGGAGGATCAACCTAGATACGAGGTTGCCAGGGATATCATATAGAGTGGAGGTGTGAGAGAACATGGACTCAAGGTTAAGATCGAGAGGAAGGGGAGAGCGGCGAGGGAGGATGGTGTGCCAAAAATGTTTGGGGAGTGCCAGAGAGAAGAACACAAGATCCATCTCCTTAGGGAAATAAAGAGACATTTCTTACGCCGAAGAAGACAACGGTAAGAGGCTTTGAGGGAGGGATAGGAGGGAAGGGAGTGGATGAAGGCGTGACAAAGTGGTGAAGGAATTTGCACTCATCATCGTACCACTTGTTCATAGGGAAAGATCTAGAGTTATTGGGTTGATGGGAAGCGGGTGAAGCTGGTGGAACTAGGGAAAGATTTGAGGGCTGCCTCCCAAACAATGGAAGAGAGGCGGGTGTATTTGGTAACACAATCCAATGAGAAGAAATGGGTCTCCAAAGGAGTAACTAATGATGTGGGAAGAGAAGGTATTGGGGTCTCCATCAAACCGGAATGTAGTACGAGGGAGACTAATGGGAATAGTGGCGGGAGGATATCGACCAAGAGAGAGAGAAAGGAGGGCATGATCAGCAAGGGGATGGGGGAAACAGAAAGATGACAAACAAGTGATAAGAGATATTGGCTAGAAAGGACATAATCCACGACACTCACACCCCCACCATGAGGCCGACAAGTGAAGAAGTGAGAGTCAGGAAAGCAAGTGAGCCCATTCAGGATCAACAACTCATGGGATTCCCCTAACTGAAGAAGGTGTCGGCCATATGCAGTGAAGGGCCCTGAATCATCCTCTGATATCCTATGAAGTCCCACTACCTTAGGATCAATTGGTTGGATGCGAGAACACGTCCTTTGAGCGATCATGGAGAGAAGTCGGAGGGCTCTAGTATGGGCATCGACGCCCCCAAAAGGATGACTTAGCCAATTGTTAAGTACTATGTGATTCGCATACAGGATGTAATGTCCCTCTTTTCGGATAGTTCTTATCGAAGACCTTTGGCCCATTTTGTCTACCCGACGGCCAAAGGGGGTGCATAAGGGTGACTTAAGTCACAATAAATTATTATAAAGTGCTATAAAAAAATAAAATAAATTATTAAAGCACTTATATTAATTTATTTGGCTTAATAGAAATAAATTATAATCCCTATGGTAAATTCGATTTGCCTTGAGGGTCAAATATCATTGTAAAGGGATTTATTATATTTTATTCTTCCTAGAAAGGATAATGGCAACTTGGGCCAAAAGGGAATAATGAAGTTTAGGAAGGATAAAAATATAATTAATTAATGTATTTCCCCTAGAAAAATGCGACTTGCATTAGGAGGGAAAAAGTTGTTGGGAAAAACATTTAATATGGGAAAATATTAAATGAATGCATAGGGAAAATCATTGTAAGCTGATTGGATATTGTAGAGGTTGTTTTGGGTCACTTTTCCTTTATAAAGGAGAGTTCGACTTGGGAGAAGGCATCTCATACTCATTATATCAAATTCAGATTTGTGTCTCAAGCCTTGAGCTTTTGCATAAAAATACTAAGGACGAAAACCCTTAGTTTATACCTCTAGAGGACGAAAACCCTCTTAGAGAATGTGAGGGATTTCCACACAGGAAATTCTATTGTGCTTCACTAGTTTCTAGTTATTTGCAGCAGTATTTATTGAAGGATTGTAGCAGAGCTTTGTCATAAAAATTGCAGCAGTGATATCATATTTTTCTCTTGTGGAGCGACCCATCTTTGGGCTGAATTACAATGTTTGGGAGACCTTCCAAGTCTGATTTTATATGTGCTGCCATTTTTGGATCAAGAGAGTAATTTCAGAATTTTTGTGAGGGTTTAAGGTGCCATTTTCAACTCTTTTCATCTGCAGATTTTCTGAACTATTTCTCAGTCTTATTTGCCTCATAAAATCTGGTTTTCTTCATATTTTGGCCACTAAAAATATAGCAATCAGTTTAGAGGAAGCACAGATTTATTTGGGTGTTATTTGCATGAGTTTTTCCTCCATACCCTAGTTGCACTTCTTATAATTAATTCAGATCTGCCACAATATCAATTGCCATAACCCTTATAAATCTGTTTTTATGTTTGGGAGTGAGAAATAATAATTTATGGGCTGTTTGGTGTGAGTGTATACACATACCCAAGTCGTATTTTGCAGATTTATTTCAGTTTTGCAGAGTTTCATTTGATCAAGGGTTTGGGATTTGCTAAGAATCTGAGTAGGAGTCAAAATATCCATTTGGGGATATTACACAGGTCACCAAAAGGATCATCATCATGGCCATTGTGAATGGCATACGGGAGGAAGCCAAAGGAAAGTAGCAAACTGCAATATAAATATCCCTAGAATGAAGACCTGCCCCTTTGAACCGGATCCACATAAACATGGCGAACTCATATGTGGTCACCAACGAAACCTTGCTCCTAAGGGAATCTCTATACAAACAAACCACACCTCCTCTTGGCATTTGGTCTTCAACAGCTCAACGCAGAAATATCTCTTAGGGGATATTCTTTGTTGTTTAGTCTTGATGTATATTCTAAGTTTTTGTTGGACCTGATCACTCTAACAAATGAAGCATGACACATTCAAGACATGACAACTCTTCAAAGGAACAATAGAATCCAATGAACCCAATATTCAACACCATTTCCTACTTAGCAATTGCAATGACTCATTACCCATGTATTCTGGTAAGATGGATTGGCGACAATAGGGACATTTGGATACATTGTTGTAGTGGCAGTAGGACTACACCTTGGGTTAAGTTCGTATATGGACTTTATCATTTTTTTGTAATAATGACTAAAACATTTGATTTAGTCATTAAGGGAGGGTGTTAGATTAATATTATAATAATGTAACAATACATTACAGAGTTTGGTTGTTGAGTCTATTTACTATTGTTTGTAGATATGATTAAAGTTTATATAAGCTTTTTGTTCAAATCTTGTTATGCATATTTTCCTATATTATCGAGTTGTAATAGTTATTTATATGGCTACCTTCAATAATATGATTACGGCTTTTAGCTTCTCTAATAAATTTAATAGTCTCTCTTACCTGAAATGTAATAGTGTATTTTAGGATGCATTAGATCCTTTTCTTTTCCAACATAGATTATAGCTATACCCAATGACTATTTAACAAAATGGTAGGATTTCATATCAAAATGAGAACTCAATAATTCTTCTCTTTTAGTGGGCCTTTTTATGGTAATTGTAAATGTTTCGAGGTAGTTTTGGTAACATATTACAAAGTTTTGGATTATTTTCTGATATATTTTCCCTTAGAGTATTTAACAAAAGGAAATATTCCATTTCAAAGTTAGAATTTGTTGATTTTTCCTTTTCGTCGATCCTTTTCTACTAACTATAAATGTTCAAAGGTTGTTTCAGCAATTATTGTAAATTCTTAGACTGCTTTTTAATTTAAGTCAAATTTAACTACGATTTGCTATTATTGGAGAACACAAAGTTCAAAGCTTCGGAACATTCGAGAGGAAAAATCCATATCTTGCATGGACAAAAACTTCTTCTAGGGTTTTCTACATGTACCTATTTTGATCACCCACATGTAGCAAACCATCACGAGGTTAAACTTGTAATTAAACTCTTCTTCATACACAAAGAAGATAACTATAAGTTTGTCCATTGGATTCGCGACATGCCCGAATTGTATAGATTTTAATTCTTGGGGTTAAATTTTGATTGTTTCTAGCCGGACCATGGAAGTAAAGAATTATTCAAGGCTCTTGGCAAGTAACTTTGGTGAATTACAAAGAGATAAAGCCCATGGTGTGTTAACATTTTAATTTTTAGCTGGTTGGTTATGTGCGAGTCTCCAACCCCGCATGTATTAGTAGACTCAATTTCAAAGCTCGGGTGATAATTTCTCCAAGAGGGTGGTACACATTGATCGCGAGCCTAGAAGATCCCGTCGCCACCCATGAAAGAGCAGAGAAGATTTACACAACAATATTATATATCCGAATGATAAAAATCATTCGAGAACATTACAATTTTATAGGAGTTGTATGAGCTCCTATTTTCATGGAGACTTAACAACTCGACTACCTAAAATATTGGGTTGGTTCAACAACCCAACCACTAATTAACGTATATACATGAGTTGGTTTTAACAACTCTATTAACATAATTATTTACTAATGGAGCACTAACAAATATGAATTCCTAACATTCCCCCCTTAGTGCGAACATGGTAGAAAAACATTCACACACTCAACTGCAGTATGATCACTCTTGTAAAACATGTCCTACTATGTGACTCATGATCTTGATCAAAAGAAAGGCTCTCTCCTTCCATGGTTTTAAACAAGCTTACCAAAAACCTTGACGTGAACATGCCCCATCAACTGTCCACCTCGTGTGGTTTTCTAGATCCTCCCACAAACCCTTTCAAGATCTCAATTTACTCGGTGCTTTTGTTTGCCACTATGTTTGTACATCAGGGAAGTATATAAGAATCACAACTCACTTATTACAAAATTGAACAATAGAACACATACTGGAAAGAGATTTCACATTACTTCCTATAAGAATCACAATGTTCTTAATTGCGTACTTTGCCATCGTTGTCAATTGTTGCCACTCGATCTCAAACAACGTAAGAAACTTCCACCGCCACCTGGAAGCCACCTTAAATGCCTTCACACTCTACTAACACTGCTGCGGGAAAAGAAATTGTTTCCAAGCACTTGTAGATGCATACGATCTGACTCATAAGATGCAAATGCCAAATATTAAAACATGTTCCGCGCAACAAGAAAACCTCAAAGAATGCCCCCAATCAATTTTTAATATTCCATTACAATCGAATCGAAGACTACGATACCGGATGAAAGAGCAGAGAAGATTTACATAGCAATATTATATATCCGTATGATAAAAAAACTTTCGTGTACATTACAATTTTATAGGAGTTGTATGAGCTCCTATTTTCATGGAGACTTAACAACTCGACTACCTAAAATATTGGGTTGGTTCAACAACCCAACCACTAATTAACGTATATAGTATATACATGATTTGGTTTTAACAACTCTGTTTACATAATTATTTACTAATGGAGCACTAACAAATATGAATTCCTAACAACCCAAGGATTACACCAAATTGTAATAGGAATTACCCTAGCCCTACGAACAATTATATCCAAAAATCACAGTCTTGCCCTTGCAAACACAACAAGAGGATTTGTTACGCTCGCTCAACCGGGAGTCAACTCAAAGATAGCTCGAGACCTTAGGGGCCAAGGGTTCACATCTAGCCCAAGCCGCAACATGTCTACCCTCCATTGCTAATCCGTAAGGGTTTTGCAATGAGGTAACGCCACACATAGGATATTTGCCACTAAAACAATATGTGTAACAGTAGGATCACTCATAACATATTCATTATTCTCCAAAGTGGTTCACTGTGGACACAAGAGCATCCAAGGGGTGTGGGAAATCTTGCATCAACCAAAAACATTATTGATAAGTGGCATTAAGCAGTGTATGCAGGCCTTTGGTGTTTGAACGGACTATGATACTCTAGAATCACCTCACATGTCCAAGGCATCTCGTTGGTCATCAAACCATCACCATAAACAAGGCTCACACTCTTCCTTAGTGGCACAACATCTTCAAACCAAAGGTGCAACTGTAATTACATGCAGAGCTCTAAAACATCCTATAGTGCACCACACCATCTTAGGACATGTATGCAACATATGGACAGCCTCAGCAAGCACAACACCTAAAAATTTATGTACCAAGAAACGTCTTTGAGGGCCCGTACCCTGTCAGGTCAAGAATTGGACGGACTGCAAAAGAGAATAAAATAGAAATGGAATGTGCAAACCAAATTGTGTATTACTAATTCTGCAAGAACAAACAACAAGATTTACAAATATAAACCATTGGAATGACTGCTACACTTCATATTCTCTATGACTATTCATATTCCATAAAAGACTCGTCACCTAGCACTATATAACAAAAGAGATCCTACCCTAGGATTAACAATATTATGTACAATAATATTACATCCCCCTTAATCTGCAGGGGTAGTTGTGAGATCAAGCATGCCTCTGAAATTTTCAAAATTTTCTCTTCCAAGTGCCTTAGTCAAGATATCTATTGGTTGCTCCGCAGTTGGACAATGTAGCACTTTTACACTGCCTTCTTTTACAATTTCTACAGTTACCTCTGAAGCTACAATGTATTCAACAGATTGTTTCTTTGACTTCCAGCTGATCACTTCCTAAATTCATGAGAAAACCAGACGTGGATTGCCCATCTTCAAGATCTCCACCATAATCAGAATCAAAATATCCAGCTAGTTTTAAGTTTTTTTCCCTTGGGTATTTGAGTCCAAAATTTATTTTTTTAGATATCAAAGAATCATTTTGCTGCCACCCACTATCTTTAGGTTGTTGCACGAATCTAGAAAGAAAACTAACAAAGGAAATGTTTGGTCTAGTTGTGGTCACATAGATCAAGCTTCCAATGAGTTGTTTGCATTTAGTGGCATCAACAAATTCTATAGAAACTTCTAATTTCAGCTTCAAATTTTGTTCCATGGGCATACTGAGAGGCCTATAATTTGTCATTCCAAATTTGTTTAGAATTTCACCAGTATATTTATATTGTGTGATGAAGATGTACTTTGATTTTTGAATTACTTCAATGCCTAAATAGTAATGAAGATAACCCAAATCTGTCATCTCAAATCCCTTCATCAGCTCCACTTTGATTTTTGCAATGTATCTTTCATTAATTCCTATGAGCAAATCATCCACATACACCACCAAATATAGCCAATTGTGGTGTCAATTATTTTGACAAAAGAGTTACATCTTCAAATTCAAAATGCCTGAAGTTTATATTCAAAAGGTGCTTAGTGAGCTTTCCATAACATGCTCTAGGGCCCGTTTAAAACCATACAGCGATTTATCTAGTTTACACACTTTTTGCTCTTGGTCGTCACCTGCAAAACCTTCAGGCTGAATCATGTACACTGTATCTTGAAGATCGCCATTTGAAAAAGCGATTTTCACATCCATCTGATGAAATTTCCACCCGTTTCGTGGTGTCGTTATTGGTGCAGAGATTTCATTGTAGTCTATGCCTTTCTTTTGGGCAAATCCCTTTGTGACAAACTTGGCTTTATGTTTGTCAGGTGAGCCATCTGCCTTGTACTTGTTGCAAAAGACACACTTGCAGCCAATTGGTTTACAATTTAGTGGGGAATCCACTAATTTCCAAGTTCCATTTTTGACAAGAGCATCAAATTCTGCCTTCATAGCTTTTCTCCAGGCCTCACTTTTCATAGCTTGTTTGTATGAGGTTGGTTTAGAATCGAACACAACATTGAGTTCTTCTTTTGGAGGATCATTCAAGGTGAATTGTGCTAGCTTGTCCTAGACTTCTTCAAGGAACTTGTCTTCTTCTTGTTGTTTCTTTGCATAGGCACTTCGAGTGCCCGTTTTTCCTACTTCATCAGGTTTGACATCTTTCAATGTCTAAGTGGCCCATTTTGGAATCTTCTTCTATGGTCTTTGCAGAGTAGGGGGTGCCTCAATTTCCTGATCTAAAGTTACTTCATCCTCTGACTCCTTCTCTTGTGGCCCTTTGTAATGCCCTTTGTTTTGCGGACCTTTCTCCTATCCTCCTTGATTCAAGTATTATCAAGGTTCGGATTTGCTAGCATTGTTTATCCGTATGTCAAGCTGGGCGAGGTTGATATCATGGTTACCGAGAAGAGATTTTGAATTTGTAGACAGGTATAATGAAAATAATAATAATTAATAATAATAATGGTAATGATAATAATAATAAGATATATTAAATGATCAAGAAAATAAAATGGAGTTCAAAATAAATGAAATGATATTTAAGTAAAAATAATAAAGAAAAATTTGCGTGAAATAGTTATAAAAAAAAGGAAAAAAATTTAATAGCAGTGTGTTTGGAGGAAGTGGGTGAGAGGTTTTATGGTGTGCAGGGCAGTGGAGGCATGGAGTGTGACAGGCCCTTGTCAAATGTTGTAATTGCTAATGCCTTTGGAATGTGTGTAGGCAAAAGGTGAATGGATCAGTTTGGACACCTATTGGTTGCTTTTGGTGAAACAATGTCAAATTTCAATGCTTTGTGAGGATGCACGTCTTTTGTTAACCGTGCCAACATTCTCCTCAACCCTGCACACATCCTCTGTGTTTGTGCAAAAATAGGAGCTTTGAGAACAGGGCCTGGATGTTTTGGTGAACACGTTGTCCCTAGGCAAGTTGGATGTATGCGTGGTTTTGGTAAATGTGTGGCAAGTTTGGCAGCGAGTGGGTCTAGATCCTCAAATGCTTAGAATTTTTCTTTGTTGTTTTAGAGGCTGGAATATCTTGTGCCTTCTTCTCCCAAGACATTTCCTCCAACTTTGCATAGATCCCTTGTGGGTGTGGTGGTTGCATGGATTTAGTTGCTTGGTAGACTTGTATGCAATCTGGAAACACAGACAAGGCACATTACTGTTTGACAAAATGTTTTAAAATATGGCCGCCTGACCAACAGTGATTATTGGGTCTGCACAAAATGGGTTTGTTGAAAAAGCATTGCACCCTCTAAAGCAAATGTGTTTAGCAAGTGTAAAGCCAAATCCTGCAACCTTGCCAGCATCCTCCATGTCTATGCCAAAATGAGAACTTTGGAATGGGTATGGCCCCATCAAAGCATAATGGAAACGGGATTTTCAGATTTTGTAGTTGTTAATGCCTTGGTAGACATGCAGGTAAAATGTGGAAGCATACAAAAGGCATATGGACTGTTTGAAAAAGAAGGTGTCAAAGAAATGTGATCTCATGGAATGTGATTATTGCTGAGAAAATGGTGATCTTGCCAGGTCTTTAAGGCTTTTCAAAGAAATGCCTCATCTAGATGTCATCTCATGGAATGCCATGGTTACAAGATATGCACAAAATGGGTTTGTTGAAAATACCATAGAGGCATTTAATCAAATGCCATTGGCAGGTTTAAAGCCGAACTCCGCAACCTTTGTTAGCATCCTCCAAACCTATGCCAAAACGGGAGTTTGGAACAGTCTATGGATATCCATCAAACAAGGACTGCGAGCAGATATTTGTTAGTTGCTAAAAATGTGGAAATGCCCAAGGCACAAGAATTGCTTGACCAAATGCCTCCGCGAATTGTGGTCTCACAGGTCGTGAATGTGAACCGCGTGAAGCACCTCGTGCAATGCCTAGCCAGTTCAATTCAGGCATGGTTTTCTCACCTACATTTATCATGATTTTCGCATTTGTAGTTTTCCCTTCACATTGGTATCGAAAATTAAATCAAAGGAAGAGTATGCTTTTGGTTAATTAAAAGGACTTGTTGCACACTACGTTAAAATTACGTTACATTTTGCACAAACGAAATGACTTTTTTAGTGTTAACCATGCTCTCAAACCACGTCCCGAGACAATTAGAAAGCTTAGATAACAAGACGGGATAGCCGAAGCCTCAAGATTGGTGATTTGAACTCGAGTTTTCATTTAAATATGCCACCTGAACACCTGTTATGCCTCCCTGTGCTCAAAATGCCTCTTTGGCAGCAAAGACGCCTCTCTCCAGGTGGTAAATTTAGCAAATGCAGCCAGAAATATAAGTCTGGTCTTAATATTGGTCTTCAAACAATAAAAGAATAGCAGATGCCTCTGTTTTGAAGTGCCACCTCTTCCTTGTAACGCCTCCCTCAGAATGAAAGCTTCCAATGTCTCTCTCCTCGGCGCTACTTCCTGGCTTCCTTTCTTGCTCTTTCTTCATCCTCTTTCTTCCCACCACGTTATTGGCAATTTGAGGTTTCTTCTCAAACAATCTTCACTGGGTATTCTACCTCCCTAACAAGATGTATTTATAGAGATTTCCTCCTCCTCATGGGCTCACAGACCATTTGCTCTAATACCATGTAGAAAAACAATAACACAGGAATACCAAGAATACGTGTATTATTAACAATAAGATAGCCTAATAAATAGGCACATAACAAGCTCCTAGAATAAAGGAGGAAGGTGCAACAAAAAGTTGACGGAAATAGAGAATAGAAAAGCTCGTGCAACCACAATAACAAAATGGTTATAACAATATAACCATATTACAAATATATTAATAAGCTATTAAGCTTATATAAACAATTATTCTAATAGTATTATTAATTCAACAAGAACTAATGATGGGATTTACAAATATAAAGCCATTGGAATGGTTGTTACACTTCATATTCTCCATGACTCTTCATATTCTAGAGAAGACTCTTCACCTAACACTACAGGACAAAAGAGATCCTACCCTAGGATTAACAATATTATGTATAATAATATTGCATACCCATGTACGTACATACCGAAAACAAGTACGGAAATGCGTGGAAATCGCAATAGAAACAAATAATAGAGTAAGATATGACAAGAAACACTGCTATGTCTTCGCCCCTATACCCGGAACATCTTCGTCCTGTTTCTGATGCTACATGCATTTTAAAAACACAAAAATAATAAAATAAAAACACTCTAAACAAAAAAATATAAAAACCTAGTGGGAGTGGCGTCACTAGTGGCATTAATGGAGCTGATTTTGAGGAAAATCTAGTTCTAGAATATAGATTATAATCATGTACATATGAAAATTTAAGCATGTTGAATGTTTTGAACTTTCATGAATACAAAATATTTTAAGTGTTTTATCGTTTACGGGCTAAAAATGTGAATTATGCATGCATATATATGTATATATATATTTTTTGTGTGGATGTTTCCATGTCGTTTCATACCCAAGGGTTTTTTGAAAATCAGTGTTTCCGCATTTCGGACCCATACTTGTACGTGTTTCTATTTCCTAGAAACATAGCTGAAAACATGATGTGCAATTGTAATAACACACAAGGCTCTAAAACATGCTACAATGCACCGTGCCAACTCATGCCATCTGCACATACTCTAGGCAGCCTCAAGAAGTGCCTCATCGCTTCAAAAAATGGCGCACAAAATATTTCAAGTGCTTTATCCTTTATGGAATATATATCATTTTTAGTCCATAAAGGATAAAGCACTTGAAATATTTTGTGAGCAATGTTTTGAAGCGATGAGGCGCTTTTCTTGAGGCTGCCTAGAGTATGTGCAGATGGCATGAGTTGGCACGGTGCATTGTAGCACATACTCTAGGCAGCCTCAAGAAGTGCCTCATCGCTTCAAAACATGGCGCACAAAATATTTCAAGTGCTTTATCCTTTATGGACTAAAAATGATATATGTATGTATGTATGTATGTATGTATGTATGTATGGATGTTTCCATGTCGTTTCGTACCCAAGGGTTTTTTGAAAATTGGTCTTTCTGCATTTCGGACTTGTACCTTTACCCATTCCCATTTCCTGGCAAGGTAGCTGAAAACATAATGCACACCTGTAATTCAACACAAAGCTCTAAAACACACTACAATGCACCGTGCCAACTCACACCATGTATACATACTCTAGGCAACCTCAAGAAGTGCCTCATCACTTCAAAACATGGCGCACAATTACGCTTTTATGCAGAAATCCAAAACTACAATGTACTGCATCATCTCGCACCAGGTTTACCCTCCAAACAGCCTCAGCAAGTGCCTCATCACTTGAAAACACGGTGCACATTTATGCTTCTACGCAGAACTCCTAAAACCCACAGCAGCCATGTAGAAACTTTGTGTTAGGATACACCATGCCTAGTGTCATATTTAGGGCTCACATTATGACAGCACCTCTTTCAGAGTTCCGCACACCTATCAGATATGCCTCATAGCCTATGGAAGCCAAAAATCGCGAAGGGAAGATGGAACTTCTCATGGATGGAAGCAAAAGTGTTTTGACTTCCATAACGGTTCTTGGGTAACACCTTGGGAAGAAAAGAAGTGCCCATTCGAGAGGGAGTAGGCTTAGCTAGCTAAGAAAGTTAGCTAAGGGACATGAGTTGGTTCAACATCTAGATGTTGAGGTACATAGTATTATTTTCTGGGTAGTTAGAGAATTGCAAGTAGAGACTTGTTGAAGGCTGTGCAGATCTAAGTAGAGTTTCACATGAGAAACACATCCATAAATGGACTAGCATTGTAACACTACATATTTTGTAGTCTGCACTAATACCAGAAGTATAAATGCATGTCAAAATCTTCCAATGTAAAAATAATGGATAAAATTAAAGTTCATGCTCAACAAGGATAAAGTTCGGCGAAGTTCAAACATTTTCCATAAAATTCAGCATAACTTGTCACATAGCTTAGAACTCTTTGTTTAAATACCATGTCACAAATAATAAGCTATGTTCATTATTTTGCTCTGAATACTGACAACTGTTTCCAATAGGCAAGAGACCTTTTCTCAAAATACTTTCCTTTCCCAATAACTTCTACACACCCCAAAAAGATTTCTGGCAACTCTGGAAAAAATTCCAGCATTTTCAGGTCATTTTGCAGAAGTTTCCAAATATGAAACTCAGAATTTCAAAAGTTTCTAAACAGTTTTATGTTGTTTCCAAGAATTTCATAAGTTATTGTTGTGAACAACACCTACCCCATCCTTTAAGATAAAAGGATGGGGCCCTCTAATGTATTTTGCAAAAGATTCAACAACCATTTTGCATTATGAAGGATAACTGAGTTACTTGGTAAGTTGGTTGCAACTTGGTCACATTGTTCTGTTGAAATTATGTTTTTGGACTAACAATGCCTTAACAGAACTGTGGTTTTAAGTATGAAGTTGCAGGCTTTTAATTTGCAAAGGAAACGTGTATTTTTGGTCAATAACGTTCTACAGACTGTCACCACAGTGTTCATCAAATTGTCAATGTTTATTCACACTTTATCTTACAGACTCTGATATTTCCAAAGCAACGTGGCCGTTGTGTATTCACTCGTTGCATACCTTAAGAGATAATCTCACAAGTCTGACACATTTTAGCTGTTTCAATATGATGTGGAGTTTGCTTATTTGTTCGCAGTTTGCAAATTAACTGGGCAAGTAATTCAGAGATCTTACAAGTTCTGACTTTTTCTAAGGAATTACGCAACATGGCGCTTGCTCATTCACGCGTATCTAGCATCACTTCATCTCTGCCCATCTAAAGTTTGGCATTGTGAAATGCGAAGCAGTATGGAGTGTTGTCATTGGTTCGCAACTGACAACTACTGACAAAATCCTAGCAAAATGTGAAGTAGCGTGGATCTTTTCCATTAGCTCGCACTCCGCGTTTTGGCATACTTGAGAGAGAGGTCTAGACATCTCAAATAGGCCTGACGACCATGCATATGTGGAGCCTTTTCATTGGTTTGCTCTTTACATTATGACATCGTTCTTACAAGGAAAACAAGATAAGAAAGCTATCAAAGCTCACCACGTTGAAGCTACGGGATTTAAAAGTGACAAGACTGACAAAATCTATGGGGAGACATGGAAAATTATGAAAAGCGGCTAATTAAAGCCACATCAGCTGTAAAGGCGTGAGTAGCTCAAATTCAATGCCAAAACACATAAATGGCTGAGCAGACTTGAATGTTGTAACGGTATGCAGCCATTTTAGCAAGTATATGCAAAGATTTAAATAAGTGCAAAGATTTCATAACAGCTACCTTGTATCCGAGCTAATACAGAGCATCTGGAATTCTAAGTCGAGCCATTGTGAGAGCAAGCAGAGTGTTTCTACTTTCAGAGATTAAGAGATTTGTATACCTACAGTCGCTTGAGCATTCCTTCAAGCTAGGTATCAATGGAAGCCCACCTGTGTACTTACTTCTCAAACCAGCTCTTTGGAGACACGGTCTTTGACAAGCAAATTATTGGTGCAGACCATTACGCAGCCCCGAAAATGGAGGTCAAAGAGGCTAGATTAATAGATGATGATGATGAGGCAGATCGGGATAAAGCACACTATATGGCCAACTTAATGGCTATTCAACAAACTGGACTGCACGTTCTAGCAGGCAAACCAGAGGTGATGCCATGCATTGATTTACTTTGCAGCATAGTAGGTGCTGATGTAGATTGCAAAGGTGGGATCCTAATATCAAAGGCAGGTAACATAATTGGCAATATCACTAAAGATGTTATTGTTAGTTACTATCATCTTCCTCCATCTAATATTACTTTTGATCAAGAGACAGTTAATAAACGGGACAGAAAAATAAGGTCAAAGCGGTGCTTAAAGATTGGGTAGATAAGATAAGATAATTTTATTAATGTCCAACGAATGACCACAAAAGTAGGTCAATGGGACTGAACCGTACAATGCAAGAAGTGCCAGCAAGGAGACCAAAAGGGTCACCCGAACAATAAAAGAAGAGAAGAGAAGAGAGAGAGGAAGGAAGAAGGAGAAGCAGAGGCCACTGTGACCAGAAGAGTGCAGATGGGTGGAGCCGAAGAGGAGGGCGGGAGATACCCACCACTCACCCCGTCACCTAGCATTCGAGGCCGACTAAAAGTAGTTGGCAATATGTTTGTGTCCTGTATCTGAAGCCGTGAGGAGACTGGAATGCCGGTGAACGGAAGAAGGACGAGCAAGACGAGCTCTTTGAGTTCACTGGTCAGATGCAGCCTCTAAGAACGGGCCCTAATCCGAGTGCAGTCACGAAAGTCTCTGGACTAGGAGGTAGCCCCGGGTCCGGACAGATTTGGTCTGGGAATCCAGCGGAGAATCAAGGTGCCGCTTGGTGCCCCTTACCGAGGGAAGCACCGAAAAGAAGGAAGTAATCTGTAGAGAAGTAGCCTGTCTGGGAGGAGATTGGAGGGTCTCATTCCGAGCTTGAGCGCCTCCAGAAGGTATAGAGCAAGACACCACTGATCACGGTATTTGAAGAAAGCTGCAAGAGACGGGTGCTCCCGGAATAAACAATGGAATCTCCCTCTAATCTCGTAGTAGATAGGGCACCTGAAAATGAAGTGGTCTTCCGTTTCAATCTCATGAAGAGAGCAGAGCTGGCAAATCCTCTCGGAGCAGTCAAGTTGGTGATCCTCCACGCGAAGCCTATGAGAACCCACTCTGAACTGGCCTAGAGAAATGCGGAGTGCCTGTAGCCAATATTGAGAGATATATGCATGTCGTCGATAAGCCCGTCTATGATCTCAAGAAAATGTGCAGATAGAAAGCCATCTTAGGACGAAGCCCATCTCGGAGGACTAATCCAAGTATGTTGGATGAACTGCCTGTAAATCTCTTCCCTGATAATTTTGTGTAGATCCTGCTTACCCGGGAGGAGGTGGGTAGGGGCATCTAGGGAGTATCTATAAGGTGGGAGACGATCCATCTGAATCCCGAGAGAGTCGAGAAGACGTGATACTCCAGCATACCAACAACGAGAGCGGCTGCAATGGTCAGAAAGAGCAATAGTCTCAGAGGAATGGTAGGCGAGGTAGAGATACCTATCTCTGCCTGCAAAAGAGTCAGTAAGCCTTCGAATGCGGTGCAAAAGTGAAACTAGGCCAAAAATAGTCTCCAGTCTAAAGGGATGAGCCCGAACTCGGCCAAGATGATATTATGTGGAACCGTCTCTCTGCACTAGATGAAGCGTCTGAGCATGAGGATCTGGACGCGCTCGACTGTAGCCCAATCAGAGTCGAGCAAAGAAGGTCCCCAAACCTCGGAACCATAAAGGACCGTGGGCCGCACAAGAGAATCCAAGAGAGACATCTTCGACAAGATGTCCTGGAAATGGTAGCGGAAGCACTATCTCTCCAAGATCACCGGAGAACCTGTTATCCAATTTTGTACACGTGGCAAGATTGGACAACGGGGTCCTATCACGTTCAAAATGAAATAATAGTCCTAGGAACCCACCTCTAGTTATTATCGAGATACAATAATTAAAAATAATTCCTAAATTGCATATGAAGAGATCACCTAGCATCGAAAGGCACCTAGTTGATCTCAACTCAGTGAAGAGTTCGGGGTCGAGTTGATAGAGAACCCGGTGTCAAATTGATAGTCATCTCGGAAATCATCTCGGTAGAGTCTCTCAGTTGTAAGAGCTCGATGAGATCTTGTTAATACAAAATATAGCTCGTTGAAAATTGACGAATGAAGGGAACTCTATAAGGATCTCAGTAGAGATCGATGCAAAAAGATTTGAAGGCCAAGTCAAGGAGAGTCAAAGTTCGAGCTATGGCATCAATAAAGTCTCAACGAATTGGAAAGGTTCAAGCCACAAAGCGAAGGCAGAGATAAGGAGTTCGACTCATCTTAGCGACTCGTTCATTTTGGAGATCATGTGGTGAGCTTCTTTTAGGACACATTCTGCAGAGCTAGGGTGATTCAAACACAAGCCAAGGCATCAAGAGTGCCATAAAATGAATGGAGATCGTTGCGTAAACAGAGATACGTGATGGAGCCCTATCGATGGGACTCATCGAGCATGATGGATAATTCAAGGCAACTCGTTTCGTGTGGATGCATTAAAGACGGTTTCTAGGATACAATTCCAGGGCTCATTGATTAATGCAAACTGGGAGGCCTGCTCGAAATAATTTTACAATGGTAAGCTCGCAGAGGCAGCAAGAATGTCGGGCCAGGGTATTAGTGAATACAGTATATATATTTTCGTTGGCATTGTTCAGACCTTCCTCGACCGAGCATTCGGTGCAGACAAAGACAGTAACTTTTCTAGACTCAACAAGATATAAGGCAAAGCTAAGGCAGGCATGTTGCAAAGATAGTAGAAGTTCTTTTGAGCGCTTCCAACAAGCAAGTCGTCCAACTATGTCGTTATCCTGCTCATGATCGAATGCATCCTCAAATTCGGGATTCTCAATGCTCTAGCATAATGCAGTGAGGCTTATCCTTATTCTCGAACTCGAGATCCATGGCAGTGCGCAGAAATAAATATTCACCGCCGTGTACAATGGATTGGAGTCACGCTATTCAAGGCTTCATAAAATTTCCCGAATCAGAGATGAAGGTTTATTACGGTGCGTAATGAAACGATTCATATTGCTCTGCGTTTTCTCCTAGAAATGAATTGAATGTGAAGGTCAACTCGAAAATACCTGATTGGCCATTTTGTATGCTACATCCTTGTTACTTGTAAATGGTCTCTTTGAGAAACTCGAGGGCAATAGGCAATATTTATACCCTTCCATTATGTACGTCAATCGCATAATAAAAAGTATTCTTTAACCAGTTCGAGAGAAACTTGTTTTTTACAATGGACGATTATACTGTAGTTTCAAGCTAATTTTATCTAGCTTTATTTCTATTAGCTTTGATCCACGACTAAGGAAGAATTCATATGGTTGTTACCTATACATTTTTCCAAGGTCCTCTTGGTTGCCCCAGTTGTTCAATGTATTTTTCAAGGGCTTCTTTTATGTGTTGCAAATTGTAACATAAAGGATCTTTTTAGTTTCGGAAAATGAGTATATGGTGTAGCTCACACTACCTATGCCATACTAAGATCCCAATAGTGGCATAATTGTTGATTGGAGCGAGATTGCAGAGTGCACTGCCAAAATACCGAAGGGCTCTTTGGCCAAGAATCAGTCTTAAGGGTGTCTATCGACATGTTATGGGCATGAACCTGGGTCATCATCATGGCAGCATTAGGTCTTTATTGGTAATGGCATTTTCTCATCGTTTGGAAGGTACAATTGTGCTTATTATGGCAAAGCCAAAACATTCTTACTACAAGTGTTATATAATAAGGAAGAACCATGAGCATTGTGGTAAAACCATTCTTTTCAGAAATGTTGGGTTAAGCTCAGTATTCAAGTGAGTTGAGCCAGAGAAGAACTCAGGAGTTCGGTTCTGGAAAGAAGGTAAGACGACACGAAGCATCGAGAAGAGCTGGTGGAAGACGAGTTGTGGAGAATTGAGTTCATTTTGATTGGCTCACAAGGTGTTCAAAAAGCCATGACAGTGGGGTAAATTGGCTCCGGTCGAGCTTATAGAGGATTCGAAACTCACCGAGTTGGGCTATGTGCAGACTCTATCCACATGGACCCTCCTCCTCTTCAAGTCAAACGGGTCAACAGGGGGTCCCGACATTATGTTAATTGATTTAATATTTTTATTTAAATATTTTAATAATAATATTTATTATTATTATTTAAATATTCTTTTAATTAATTGAGAAGACTAGGTCATCAGGCAATTAATGACCCATGATGGAACCTTCTCAGGTGGTTCAACTAACTGTAATAAATACATCATGGGCCTTCAATTTAGGAATGTAATTATGACCATTTCCTCTTCTTTCTCACATATTCTTCTATAAATGTAAGTTGGAAGCTCATTTCAAGGGGTTCCAACAGTTTAGACAAGTTGGACAGTTAGATATCTTAGGCAAGTGTATGCTTTTCAAGAGTCCTCTCTCTTCTGCAAGTTGTTCTTGTGTGTTGAGAGAACTTTCAAGCCTCCTCTTCAAGACTGTAATGGCAACTATTGCCTCTTTTGAATGTATGATGCATTGTGCATGTTATTGAAGAAATAAAAGTGTGTGTTTTGTGACTAATCTTGGTCCTTTCATCCTTCTGTGCTTCTTTGTGCCTTTCTCGTACTTGCAGGTACACTGTGCAAGTTTAAGTTTCTATTGCAGGTTCTTGGAGTTCTATGCTTATCGAGTGGTGGAGTATTGCATGCAGTTGAGTTGTGGTGTTTGTTCACCCTTCTTGAGTTCATCCTTCTTCACTGGGAAACTGGTATATTTCTCGGTCTGATAAAGTTTAACAAAGGGAACGCGTGTCTCTTAGTTTGTGGTATCCTGTACCCTCTCTAAGTTGCAGTAGGTGAAGTTGACCTGTGGTGCACACACCCTCTTCAAATTAACCCTTCCTGAGTCTGGAAACACCCTTTATTTGGTGCATCACCATCCCTAGTATAGTTTCATTTCTGTAAATCTCTTTCCCTAAAACCCCATGAAAATGTTAGCATAGGACTAGATAATCATTTTTGTTACACTAGGAGTAATGCAACACTTAGTTTAGGAAGAGGAAGCCGGCCTTCTCAGGAGGTTCACCTCGAGCCCAAGTCCCACACTGAGAGGTGATCCCATGTGTCCCAATCACACCGAACGTCCTATTCACATCCGGCCATTCGGAGGGTCGAACCATAACCCTTGTTGACACGGTGGTCAAGGGCAAGTCAAGACTCGAATCGGGGCCCAGAAATAAAACGCATGTAAGTATATAAGCCGGTAATCTCAATCTCCTCTCCTCTGTAGAAGAAATGAAAGTTCGAAGTCTTCAACCCATTGAAGATCATGACCTTGGTTTTACCAAGGTTAACTGTCAACTGTCTATGGTCGCAAAAAAGGGCTAAGGCATCCAACTATCTCTGCAGCCCCTCCTCGGAAGAAGCAAGGACTACATTGTCTGCAAAGAGGAGGATGTAGATCAACACATGGGGAAGAAGACAACCGTCCCCTTCCTGAATATGATCTCTAAGAAAGGATTCCAGCTCGTTTATGTAGATACCAAACAAGGTGGGTAGAGGACCAAACTCATTTTAAGTCCAAAGTTTCCATTGATAAAATGTCTATCGATCTTCAGACGAGGAGTCAAGGTTGGAATGGCCTTAATGAATAGACATTTTGGTGCAGCAAACAGTGCATGTGAATCAAACTTGGGTGCCCTTATTTGCAATGATTATCAATGACGAAAAGATTCCTCGCTTTGGCTGGAGTTTTATCTTACAACCTCTACAATAACCTTGTAGAAGTTAAGAATAAGGGGGCAAACTTTTATATGATGTCCTACTTACTAAATGTAGTGTGTATCGTATACAAAGTAGTTTCAAGGGGTTCCCAACTGGACACCTCAACACCCACACATAGTTTCCAAGGTCTCTAGTAACTTGCATATGCATAGTTATAGAAAGAATATTGTGGTGGTTTGTAATCACTACTACCCTATTATTTTTAATGCTATTTATGATACCTCGATGCCCAGAGTCACCTAGAGAATAATCAACACATTAAGTCCTTGGGGAGCTTTTTGGTGCTATCCAGATTGAACTATAATCAAAATAGAGGGAATCATCTCCATCCCATTCAGACTACCTAAGTTTGTCCCTAAAAACTAGTTGAGCAAGAGATTGCATATCAGTTTGTCCATGGCATTAGCCATGTGGCAAATGAACAAAAAAGCAAAATCCACATGTCCTCCTATGCCCATCCCAATCGGTTCTATAATCCTCAATGGTTGGCAGAAATCCAAGAGGGTGGTTACACACAGGCCATCATTTCATTTGGAGTACCATACTTCAAGGCTTTTTTATCCAGCAGGGGAGTTGCACAATTTTGCAAAAACACCCCAGGCATGCACACTTTCAATTACAGGCACCAAACACATAAGGATGACCTGGTCTACAAGGATGAGACCAATGATCAAGTTGTGACCATCAACATGAGGAATTTCAAGGTCACCTATACACCTATTGGGCAGCCTGCTAAAGTTGGTGGAATAGAACTCAGACCCGGGCAGGAAACAGAGGAGGAGGAAGATTTAAATGAGTAGGGTACTGACCCTAAACAGCTTGAGAAGCTTCTTCTTGGAGTCCCTCCTACATTTAAAGAAAAGGTTGGTCTTTCTCATTTTGGAGCTTCTCTAAGTGCACAACTCACAAGCCCAATAAGCACTATAGGGGCTTCTCCGAGCATAAATTGGCTAGTCCTACTATAAGCTTCCCCTTGGTAAGTATTGTTGCAACTGTGTCTCCTATGTCTCTTCCTACTTTCTTTTCTTCAACATTTGTTAGTTCTTTGGGAAAAGTTTTCTCTTCTATTCCATCTTCGTCGGGACCTTCTACAACAAATATTATCATTTCTTTTACTTCTTCTGAAGATGAGGCAAGGGTTGATCATGAGAAATTGGATCCCATTGAATTTCAAGTTGCTCATTCTTCCTCAAATTCAACTAGCCCCATTGTTTCCCCTTCTCTTCTAGCTTCAATCTTTGCACAACATCCATTCCCCTGCCTATCCTTCTATGCCTATCTCTTCGACTGTTTCACTTCCTTCTCTCCCATTTCCAATATCTTCACCATTATCCCCACCAATCACAGTTCCTTCTTCTGTGTTCCTCGCTCTTTTCTTTGTCTTCTCCTCAAATCACTACAGTGGCTCCTTCTCAACCAGTAGTATCTACTACAACAATATCAAAAGTAACAGTTGCAGATTCCTACAACCATTGTTTCTGCTCCTCTGGCCACTATATCCTCTTCAACTCCAACTTCATCTAGCACCATTGTCAGAAGATCCTCCAAGGCCAAATTGAAGGCACTTATGCAGCCTTCTCTCTCTTTTAAGGCCCTTCCTTCAATTCCTCCATCATCCCATCACTCCCTATGTTTCTCAGACTTTTCTACCAGGCATGCCTATGCCACTCCTTCCACTCCCTTCCTACATTCCTATTTCCTCTTTCCCAACTCCCATGGTTACTCAGAGTTTCATGAGTCATCTCTTGGCCCCTCTGGAACCTATTCAGCCTACCTTGCCTTGGACACCACAAACTTTACCACAAGTGATGAGGTCTTCCTCTGCTTTGCCTTTTATAACTACAGTTGCACTTGCTACTCCAGGGGAACATGGACTCCTAGTGGACAGCAGGCAATGGCTTCTGCTATGGCACAAATTGAAGACCCAAAACTGGCTCTCAAATATGATTCTCCTATGGGCACTCTAAAGAGGGTGACCAAGAGGAAATTAGCCCAGGGACAATTCATGTATACATGGAGACTAAAGAAGATATTTTGAGGATCTTCAAAAGGGTCCATACAGGAGAAGAGATCATGGACACAGATCCCCAATCTATCATCGATGTTACACAGCGAATGACAGCGGATCTAGTCAAGAGAATGCAGGCCAGGTTGGATGCTCTTAATGCCCAGAAGCAGCTGACAGTGCCAAAGAATACTTTGCCTAATGTACAGATGGCCTTGAGGACTTTGTTTGAGCTTTCAATAGCTATACAAAATCATAAAGATATAGCAAAGCAGGGGTTACTTCAGGTACAGGGCCAACATAAGCGCATGACCAGAATGAGCTCGATGATGGATAATGACAGCGGATCTACTCAAGAGAATGCAGGCCAGGTTGGATGCTCTTAATGCCCAGAAGCAGCTGACAGTGCCAAAGAATACTTTGCCTAATGTACAGATGGCCTTGAGGACTTTGTATGAGCTTTCGATAGCTATACAAAATCATAAAGATATAGCAAAGCAGGGGTTACTTCAGGTACAGGGCCAACATAAGCGCATGACCAGAATGAGCTCGATGATGGATAATGTGTTGGCTGTCATAAACATAAATATTTGCCTGAATGTGCTACACATCAAGGGTCAGGACTTAAATACAGACAAGATTTACATGGGCCATATTATGAAGGAGTTGAGTGATTGAATGGCTACAATGGAAGGACTGCTAAATGAATTGCTAAAAACAGCTGATAATATCTTAAAATGATCGACCAACACAAAATCTGCAGTCTCCTAGGGCAGCAAACTGCCTATGAGATTCAAATCCACTTTTGACTATGTAAATCAATGTAGAACGCCACGAAATAATTTATCTAACCACAGCAATATTTATGCATCACAAATACATCAAAATACTTGAGAAGTATCTGGAAATCGCAGCTGGAATCAAATATTTATGACAGTAGCAGTTCAGCCAAACCGAGGGCTAGGAAAAATAGCAAATCCTCACCAAGATTCTCCAAAGTTCAGATTACGGCCTTATAAATTATGCCGAACTAGAATATCAAACCAAAATAGTGAAATCGGCCCTAGAACATATCAAACCCTCCACCCATGCAAGACGCCTAGGGTAAGAACAGGGAAAAATCAGCAATAAACCGTTTTGAAGCACTTTAGAAACCCCCGTATGGGATTCCCCTCGAGCTTGAGGAGTTTTTGTTCCTCAATCTTCCAACAATGGAGGTTTTCATCCCCAAAGTTGAGCCACACTAAAGGTTTTGTCTTTAGTGGAGAGTAGGGCACACTATGCACAAACTCAAGATATCAATCTTCAAAATAAACATGCATAACCTTTTCAAATGAACCTTCATGTCTTTATATATCCTCAAGTGGTGCCAACATCAAAATAGAAGCCCAATGCATAGGCCGACCTTCAAGTAGTTTTATTTCTTCATTATCCTCTATGTAGGCTCTCCAATCAAGGCCGACCCATAAGGATTAAAAGTCCTTCCACCATTTTTGAACCAAATAAGAGGCCTTCATGCCCAACTCGCCACTAAAGTATTTAAAAATACTTTTACGCCATTATATCAAGTAAAATTCTTCATCAATTAAGCCAATATTGACCCAAACAAAGACATAATGAGAATTAGAAGAAATATGAATGCAATTCTTGTTATGTCCCATTTAGGGGACATTACAGGTTGATTCAAAAGCCTTTCTTTGAACAGCAATTACAAGCATTCATTTCTATTCTGGCTGCCAATTTTGCACAAGCCAATACAACGTGGCAAACATCTACTATCATGGCACTGGTCACCTCTACAAGTAGTAAAGTGGAGAAAGCTTCACTTCTGAGTGAATCCGCTAAATCTATTCACAACAAGATCCCAATGATAATTCAAGAAGTTCCTAATTTAATGAGGCCACCTATTTTGGATTTTGTATATATAGAAAATGAATTCAAAGCATGCGTAGCTGAGCTCCAATGAAATCAGATGTAGTCAACACAGACAACTACAAGTGGGAGCTCCAAGTAAAGCTTGGCTAAGTAAAGCTTGGATGAGCAATAGCTTCACCCTAATGATGGTTCATGTACTAGAATCGAAAAGTCGGTATTAATCTTCCTTACGCAGTGTATTCAGAAATTCCATTCATTATTTGACCTGCGAAATGAATCTCAAATCTTTGCTTTGCTATTTTTAGGATTTGTTATTATAAAAACATTCAATCTTAAAAATAGGCAACACAAGCTTTCTTGCATGAAAGGCTTTGTCTTTGTTTTTGTTAACCGCTCGAGAACAGTTTGTTCTATTTTTAAACTGGTTATTTTTAAGCCCCAAGCAGTGGCAAATTTTGTATAAATATATCAGTTGTATACCCTCTAAAGAGGAAGAATTTTATGAAGAAAGCACTTGGAAAGTCTAAGGATTGTTTAGTGAGTGTTTTCTACATATTGCTTTCTCAATTGTTTGGTAAATTGCTTAGATCAGTTATTTTAATTAATCATTGTATGGTTTGCTTTATCATGAAATTTGTAAGTGTGCAGTAGCTACTTGTATAATCATAAGTTCAATTGGTTTCATCTTGATTAGCAAAGTGTTAATGTGTAAATGCAATTGGATATTTTGTTAATACATTGTGTGACTGATAGATTGTATGTTGTTTCATGATCTTTAGTAGTATCAAATTGAATTGTGCAACAGCAAGTTCAATTATTAACATGAATTGTTATTATTTCAAAGCTTCTCTATAAATGGATGTGTGTTAACAATCTTTTGCAGGAAACGGGGAATAATAAGAGTTTTCTAACGGGTGTTTACTAAAATAATCAATCCACAAACTTCTTGCCCTTGTCACCTTAAGCCTGTGTCGAGCTAGGATTAAGTTGATATAGGTATCCTTGGTGAATCATATAGTGGTAGCATTAAGATAACAGACCTTAAGTGTTTCCAAACAATTCTCTTTTCTGCCCTACCCTACCTTACCCTTTTTACAACTTTTTTTGGGACGAGCCCTATCAACATCAAAACTATCCTTTTGAGGAAGTACTACCAACAAAAGACAGGAAACTGTGAGTACAGTGAGAATCTCCTAGTGTTAACAAGCTACATGCATGCTATTCCACCACTTGGTTATCTATAAAACCGCATACCCGCAACTTGTGCATTGAGTCAACCCCCTCTAGGCTCTAAAACGAGTAGGGAACGTAAAACTTCCCTATTTCTGCATATGGGTGTAACAAACCCACATCAACAGTTATAAATACTCTTTCCAGGGTTTTCAGAAATTTCTGCACTTCCCAAATCTCTTTCCTTCTGAATTCCTATTTACAACCAATTCCTTGAGATGTTGGCCACAAAACTTCCGGGTTCAGTAATCTAACCGTCCCCAATTCCGATAATTGTGTTTCTGACGTTTCCAAGTATGCATTTCTGCTTCATGGTGCAACATAGGTATTTTCCACTTTTGCTTTCCAAATGCCGGAGTCAAGATGGTTTCAGAAACACAACTTAAAAGCTCAATCCGGACCATGGATTCGTCATTATAATCCTAAATCAAGGTAGCCAACATAGACACGCTTCACTAGTGAGTCTGCACAGACTATTTCTAATACTAATGAGGGTCCCATTGCAGCTGGGTTCTACACGGCCAAATGACATGTCACTAAAAAGTTCAAAACAGAGGCTGTGACCAGGTCTTGGGAACACTGGGGTAATAGAATAACAAATACCCAAAATAAAATCCATGTTTAATGCTGTGAATCTCCTTCAGTACTATGTTTTAAGAAGCCTCACACAACTAGAAGAAGTCAAACACACCATGATTCACACCTTGACTGCTGGTACGCAGCCCAACAGAAATCCATCCCCGTAAAACACTAGGCCCCTGATGCTTAAAAAGGGTATAAATAATAAATTCGGTACCATTCCTGACCAAATATTTCATATTAGCATAGTCGTTACCCTCAAACCTTGACATCAAAGCTTTGCATACGGGGATCGCTGCCACATGGACAGCTTTGATTAAAAAAATACAGTTGTTTGGCAACAGGTACTCAGGGATTTAGTCTCTCTTAGGCACAAAACATAGTTTCACTTTCCACGAGCTAGCCCGTTGCTTTCCCAGAAAAGCTATCTCCCCATGTTCACAAGTTCAAACCCCAGGGCGACTCCTCTCATTCATCGACTAGGTAAATGTTTCTCTCCTTCTTCAAGAAATTCATCGTGAAATGATTTCAAGATCTAAGTTCATATTGCGATCTATTTTTATTTGCTATTTATTAGTGAACTGGGCTAAGCTTTCGGTAATTAGTAATTAATTTGTTATGCAAACAAAATCTGGCATGTTAAAAGCACGATCCAATAAGCATATAAATTTTTGACTAATAAAAGAATTGGAACCTGAGAAATTAAAAGCATAGGTCAAAATACTTACAAATTCAACGAAGGCCTGGTTATGGTTGGCTCCCACGTTGCATTTAGTGTTGACAATTTTCCCAAAGGGTTTGCAGAGCTCAATGAGTTCTTCCTCCGTGCATTCCCACGGAAGATTTCTTAGATGCAAAACCTTCGAAGGAGGCTGCGTATATCGAAACTGGGGCTGACCCGCTGAGGAAGCCATTGTTATAATTATAAAGCAGATGTCTGTTTCTAGCGTAAAACTGTAAAAATGAATAGCAAAGGGCTTCGAACCCTAGACGGCCATATCGCACAATAGGGCCGTTTTCCTCCTCTTCTTCCGCTGTCTTAACCGAAGCTTTTGCTCAGCAGAGGTCTTCCTCACTGGAAAACACAAATACGATTACGGCGATTTGTACGTACGCCATAGGTGGATAGCCGTATGTGTGTATATGTATGTATTGAGGCCGTGAAAGCTGCAAGTGTTTTGGGTCGGATTGTATAGGTTCGTAGTCTGCGAGTGTTTTTAATTTATTTTGTGGGGAGAGAGGGGGCAAAATTTATAGTAGCCCACGTACGATTTAATTTTATAAGCTTCTTCCGCGTCGAAATCAATTTTTGATTTGGGTTTTTGGATGATGACGCTTGTACTCCGCTCGCTCATCTTAGGCTCTCCTTTCGATTTCTCTTTTCTTCAATTGGCTTATTTGTTAAGAGTCTCGATTTTCATATATTTATGTAATATTTCATTGTTATTTTGCATAATTATTGTCTTTTTTATTATTGTTATTATGAGGAATCATTACATTTTACATTCTTAAGCTTAGTCTTCCAGCCTCATTAAACTTTAGCTTGGCATGAGGAAGGGACCACCAGGTGCACAAGTTTCATACTACCTTCGTACAATTAGAGCCTAGGTTTCATATTGCCTTTGTATAGTTGGTGCACACTCAAGGACGTTGGTCGGACTACTCCGTCGCACGTAAGGGCCCTAGTCGATTACTCCTCACGGATCGGACATGTCAATGGGGTTTGAAGCTTGGACCTCCTCTAGTGCATTCCGATGACATGATAACTAGGAGCACCATTGATACAACCTACAACAAATGATGTTGGAGGCATATAATCAATCATCAAAATAAACAAAGTTTAGTTTCGTCACTCTATCGACGATAAATTTTTTTCTTTGAAAGTGTTTCACAATATTATTATCAAACTCTGCGGGGTTCCTTTTATGGTGTTATTTGTTTCTCTTGAATTCAATAACATATATCCTTGGTTTGAAAGCTACATTATGATATAATATTTTGTTGGTTGTATCCCCTCATAAAACATGTTAAAGAATTGGGTTCACATCCATTAAGAGCCTCGTTGCTTTAAGCTTGAGGGTGTGTGAAACCTAACCAAAGGTTTCTTTCTTTTTTAAAGTTAGGAGTGTTGAGTATTGTACTACCATATATAATCATGGTTTGTGGTCTATTTACAACACCTACATTGCCTTCTCCTTTGGATTAAAGATTTTTTCATCTCATAGGAAGCCAAAATTATCTGTAAACTTCTACTTTGGAAACTTACAAAACCACACAATTGTTGTTCCTACTTCCAATTTACTTGAAAATGACAGTTTGTTGAAAGTTAGTGAATGAATTTTAGTGCTTAGAACTACTTGCAATAATTAACATGAATAATTCAAACATGGGACACAATATTTTTATCCTGGAAACCCCCTAATTAAGGGAAAACCAATCGGGAAGGGCAATTGCTCTTTCTTCCTAGTATTATATTGGTCAATTCAAAAGAATGCAGATTACATAAGAAGTTGAAAGAAGACAATAATGTTACTTCCACCCTCTCTACTTACTTTCTCTTCTCATACACCTTGCTTCTATAAATCAATTCCAACACCAAAGTCTTCTTGCTCACTTCTCCCATGAATGAATGCCCCATCCGCATGCTCTTCTTTCTTATATAGTTTGTTTTTATGTCCTCCCATGCACTAAAGAATAGGAAGGGTCAAATAAGGAAGAGACATGATCCGAGATGCTTCAAATCCACAAGTATTCATGGATGTATTTTTTTGTTTCATACGGTGCATGGGACCACCGGTGAACACGAGAGGGGTGGTTACACAATTGTCGCGACAGTTACACAATCGTCAGTGTCCACAAAGGGGTGGTTACGCAACCGTCGCTCCGCAAAAAGAGGCAATTTTTTAACTTAACAGTTTGCTTCTATTTCTACTTATTTTTCCTTGATTTTGGTTGCTTTGATGAAGTGGTGTTTTTCTAGATCCCTATGGATCACACCTCCCCGCTCATGAGGCTTTTGGTCCCACAAAATCTTAGTGGGGGAGTAGATGAGGAAACAATTCCCTCACTATCTCCTTCGAGTACCACTGGGCATGCCTTGGTGTCTTTCCCTTGAGTCCAACCTGCCAAGATTCATGTGGACCTCTCCTTGTTTCCCTGACCTTTTGTTGCAACACTACATCCTCCTCCAACTCACCTCATGAATCCAAGACGTAATCCTCTATGGAAGGTAACAACTGACATTCTTCTTCCTCATCAAGCATAAATGGCTCATATAGGTGCAATTTCTCACAATTTACTATTGAGTACATCTGCATGAAGTATGGAAAATCAAGTCTGAAAGCATTTTCTCCAACATGCTCTAATATAGTGAAGGGTCCATACCATAGTGGCTTGAGTTTCCTTGCTTAACCTTATAGTCTCTCCTTGCTAAAGTATAGCCAAACCTTGTCTCATACGTGGAGTTTGTGCTCTCTACAATATTGATCGTGTCCAGCCATGAACTTGGCTTGAGACTTCTCCAATTGTTCCTTCACCTTGAGATGGATTTGTTGGATTCTCTCAACAAACTTTGTTGTTCTAGTTGCTTTTGAATCATGTATCTCTCCTTCTTTTTGTTGTCCAACTATGATGTCCAGTGGATTGGTAGGTAGATATCCCAAGCATGTTTTAAAGGGTGACTGCATAGTGGATGTATGTACTGCCTCATCATAGGAATGTTAAATGTAGGCTAAGGACTCATCCCAAGTCCATGAATATTTGCTATTATATCCTCTAATCAGTTGTACCAAAGTCTTGTTTACCACCTTTGTTTTCCCATCTATTTGGGGATGGAATGTTGTGCTTCTTTGTAACCTAGTGTCCATATTTTCCCACAAAGTAGTCCAAAACTTACCCAAGAACCTAGAATCTTTATCTGAAATAATAGACTTTGGCAAACCATAATGCACCCATACATTAGCAAAGAAAAGTTCTACTGCCTCATGTCCTTTTATTATCTTTTTATATGCCATAAGAATACACATTTTGCTAAATCTATCAACAACAACATAGGTAGTCATCCTACAAAAACCATATAGGTATCCTCCGAAGGTCGAGTAGGATCGATAAAGGCATATACAAACCTTCCTTCCCGATTTTAGGCTTATTTGTATAACAAAGTTTGCATCCTCTTATGAATTTAGATACTTCTTGCAGATTGGGTGATATACATACTTTCGCAAGTGGGTGGGTCATGGTCTTGCAAACACCAAAATGTCCTGCTACTTTCGAGGTATGTGCTTCCCTCATCAATAAAAGCCTTTCTTCTTTTGGCACACAAAATTTCCCCATCGGTAGAGTAGCCCATCTTTGAGATAACAATCATCAATACCGTCCTTTGGTCCCTTTTGATTGCAACTTTTGATATGTCACCCCAAAATTTGTCTTGAGCATATGCCTCTCTATAAGCTTCCTTTGTGAAGGGCTCAACATGAGAGATAGTGGCCAAACTAGATATTTTCTCCTATGTAGGCAGCCTAGACAACATGTCTGCCACCAAATTTGTGCTACTTTTCTTGTATTTGATCACCAAATGGAACTATTGAAGGAATCCCATCCATTTGTAGTACCTTGCCTGTTGTAATTTAGACTGTGTTTGCAAATATTGAAGAGATTTGTGGTCGGTGTGCACAATAGTTTCTTTACCCAACGAATAATGTTTTCATTTCTTTAGTGCCGAATTAGTGCATACATCTCTTTATCATATACTAAATATCCCTTAACTACTAAAGTGAAAGTTTCAGAATGATAACATATTGGCTTACCTCCATGTAGCAACACTGCTCCCATAGCGTAATCGCTGGCATATGTCTCTACTTTAAAGGGTTGTTGCAAATTAGGAAGAGCAAGTATTAGAGCATGACTAATTTTGTATTTTAATAACTCAAAATAGTCTTGTTCCTTACCCTAGTCAAAACCCTTACTCTTTGTGGTCGTTGTGTGTAGAGGTGTTGCAATAGCGGAGAATCCCATAATGAACTTCCTCATGTATTGTACTACTCCCACAAAACTCCTAGTCTTTGTGGCTCTTGTTGGTGTTTTCCAGTTGGTGATAGCTTCCACCTTCTTCGAATCCACTCATAACTCTCCTCCTCCAACCATGTTGATTAAGCTAAATATGGAAATATATGCCTAATCGATTGTTATTGTAGCAGTAAATAAATGAATAATTAAGTATAAAAATTAACCTAAGCAAACTAAGCAATAAAATGTGAAACCCTAGTTGCAGAAAGAGGGTAAGAAAGTCTTAGCTAGTTCGCAGTGAAATTTAGATTGTGCCAAAGTGTTGACTGGATGAACAGAGAGGGAGAAGCGTCGCACAAAGCCTCAAAAAGTGTGTGAGCTGATGATCTGCCTAGACCGAGGCACCTAGAGAGGGATAGGGGTTCTGTGGGTGCCCTAGACCTATTTTTGGGTGCCTATGTCTGTGGAAATATCAAGAAACCTCCTCTGAATGGTCGCAAGGTATTCATTGTTGTTCACCTTTGGTCACTATGAGGTCACACAATGATCGTTAAAGTCGTTAAAAACTTGTAATGAAATAATGACCTACAAATCCATCAAAGAGATATCAAATCCTAAAAAAGAAAGATGCAGTGAAGGGTCAGACTGTCCTCAACTATCACAATGGTGAACTTACGACTGAGCATTGCACTACATCTCAGACCCAATGTAGTTCTATGTGTGTGTGTGTGGAATTGTGCCTTAGGTGGCTCTTGTGCGTGTTGCACTTGATAGCGAGCAAGATAGCTAGATGTAAAGAAATGTAATAGATGTGTACATTGAGTAGAATGAACTTCCCTCCTATGAAGTGTATGTAGAATGACCATCCCTTGTGTCTCTTGGATGGCGTTAGATGGATGTAATGGAGCTCTTGGATGCTTGATGGATGCAACCTTAGGTGGTGATAAATAATGCTTAGTGTTTGGTCCTTTATAGATTAATTACTAAAGGGAAAGTGGTTATCAACATTCACAAGGTTGTTGTAAGTTAAATTGACCCATATAGATTAACAACCACTTCATGTTTTACTAAATCACGTATCACGAGTGAACAAATTCCTTATAATTTTCACGTGTTTAACTATAGATAATAAATAAGGTAAAAGTGTTTATCTTAAACCTCGGGGTTTTAAAATCCAAAGTATAATAAAGCTTCACCTTAGTCTTAGATGTTTACTAATTCAGTTTGAAAAAAAGATACACTTATTTATAATTTCATAACATCTCATATTATGGTCGTACCACAATTTTATAATTTCATCATAATAATATCTTCCAATTTAACACGGGGATTATACGACTATAGGGTTTTAATTAGTTACTTCCCCACAAGTTCATTCAACATTTAAAAGTTCTTAACTCCCAAAATTATAAAATAAATAAGAAACCCGTTTTAATTTTGTCTTCAAAAGGATAGGTTATTCATGTTATAAATTACAATCCCATGGTTATTAAGATTCAATATACAATCCATTAATCAAATTCCCTACACACCAAAATGTATTGGGTGGGGTCAAACTTATGATCCCATCCACTAGTCCACCTTTCTTAACCACTCGTTGAACTACTTACACATATTAGTACAACGACTCATGTTTGTTATATACCATAATTAGGTCAACTTTTATTCAAAGGAAAACAAAGTTTGAATCTTGTTTAAAAGGTTTGGGTATGTAGGTCAAACATGTGATCCTAAACTTGCAAAACTCGGGTATCACCATTGAGCCGAGTACATATCTCATATAAAAACACACATACATATTTAAACACAAATTTCTAAGGGTGAAAGATTTAAATTTGAGCAAAATGGGTTTAATGAGGCTCAAAATTGAGACCCCGAGTTCACATGCCCAATGACCTTACCATTATACCACAAGCATGTAGATAACAAACAAACAAAGATAAATCTATTTAAAATATTTAGAAAGTAACTTAGGTTATGATGTTAATACGACTGTGGTGATTTTATCTTATGCACTGATAGAATGGACTAGGATTCCCACTCCTTGTTTCACACAATACCAGTCTTATAGAACTTGGTAAAAGCTCGAGGTGGCAACACAATTTCGTATCTTATTGATAGGTTCAAGATCCGAGCTCATCCTCTCTTCACAAAGTTATCTCCACTCGTTATTCTTTATGTTCTCCCTTTTAAAACTTGATCCATTCTTTGTGTTAAGACTTTTTCGTGTCAATTTATTTCTTTGTCTCCTCTTCATAACATTTTCCTTCTTTTTAATATTGTCTCTCTCTCCATGTTCTATATTGGGATCCCCCTAAAAATAAAAAATAAACCCTTTTTTCAATTTTTGATCCACTCTCAAAACTCCATGCATATTAGCATGCTCATGTGGTGATGGAACACTTTGCCATCCCAACAAGGCTTTAAATCTAGCCAAACAAATCACTAAAGATTCACTCAAGCTTAATATGTAATACGTCCACATGGTAGGTGTGTTAGCCACAATTCATATTTGTTTTAGCGTTATGTGGAGTTAACTCAAGTCATTAGGACTTTAGTCCCACATATAATAAAAAACAATGAAGATAATAGTTTATGTAGAAAATCATGGTAGAGACATGGTCCTGTGCCATACCCATATTAGACTTTTTTGGCTAGTAGGTGGAACTAATGAACATATGACCGTTTGGAGTCTTAAGCCCAAGGAGGTATAAACGAGGTTAGGGTGAAGATATAAGGTTTATGGAGTGATAAGATGAAATTATGGGGTAAATACATATATAAATGCATAGCGTCACCTAGGACATCTAACCAAGTGCCCATCAACCAATAAACCCTTTTTGATGAGAAGTTGATATTTTTTATGACTAACAAATTATTATTTCCCCCATTATTGTTTTTTCCAAATCCTCATATTTTATGCATGTTCTCTCATTTATATATCATCATAATATTGATAATAAGAGAACTATTTTCACAACACGATAATGTGTCACAAAATGAAAAATGTTTCACACGATAAATGTCATCAAGTGACATTGTGCCTCTCTCGTGCAAAAAAAGTGCGCTAACACAATCTCATCATCATCACAACATGATTTGAGGTTTTAATGCCTTGTAATGAGGCAACATAACAATACATTAAAAAGATAATAAAAACTAGACAACATTGCTTACATATGGTCACCCCGACCTGCGACACCACGAAAACACATGGTTTGAGCTTTGTACTTTACATCTTGCCCACATCTTTCCATTTATCCACGATGTATATTGATAAGATTGGTGTATTAGCCCAATGATTTACAAAAGGCACATCTTTTTGTAAGAAGAGCCATTTTATCTATATCACAACATGTTTGCTTTTTATATTTCAAAAAAATCTAGAAGCAATACCCTCCCAAAACACACTTCTTAGCCATATTTAGTCACTTCAAGGTCACATCCGTGACTATTTGACATCTAACACCATTTCCCTAACTTTAGCATTGTTCAAACCTCTCATTTCATTTCCATATTTTTCCTTGTCTGCATTGCATGCATGATTGCTATGTGATTTTTAATCCATCTCATTTTATATCTCTATCATCTAGTACATTCTATCTAGCTAGATTTTACATGGTCTCAAGTGTGAATCCTTCACATTCATATGTCACCATTTTCCCATTGACCTACACCACACTCCCCGCGCTCACCCAACACGTCATGTTCACTATACTTACCCAATACATTATGTTTAATGTTCTCACCTAACGTGTTGCACTTGTTATTCTCACTTGACTAACAAAGTGTGTTTTGTGCTTGTCTAATGCACCGCACTTGCCACACTCAAATAACGCACCTTAAACTAACATCCACAACATTATATAATCCTTTGTTAAGCCTTTTCAATTTTACAACATTATATCACCCTCATGGATTATTCCCATATTTTCTTCCATTACCTTAACACATGGCCTCTTATCAATCGCTTTATACCACATGAATCTCTCACCATTCCACTATTTTTGACCTTCGATTCCTCGTTGTCAAGTGACATGTGTCACATCGGGTCACCCATGTCTCCATTGTTAGTTGTTCCCCTTTTAAGGACTCATATTGCTTGCCTAAAGGACATATATACTCGAAGGGTCACACTCAGGACCCCTTCATGATTTTTGTAGTGTAACCATCTAATCCATGATTTCATGATCACATTTAATCCTCTGCACCTAGTCACATTTGCAACCAAGTTGTATCTTTACTTCCATTATTGTTCATTTCACCTGATTTCCTATAATATTATTATTACAAATTTACATCATTTGACATCCTTAATAACTTCTTATTGATCCCACCTCAAACCCCACATTAAGTTACTCACACCCACCTTACAAGTTTTCTTCCCACTTGATATCATCTCTTTATTGTTTTTTACTATCTCTTACAAGTAATTGTAGTCTTTTATTTGCACATTCATTAGCTATGCGCATTGACACTTAATTGAGACATATCCGAATTCTCACCCAAGCACGCGTAGCTACCAGGTCCCTCCTTTGTTATGTTTGACAGAAGTGAACATGCATAATCATCATGATAATAACCAAGAAACTACTCATACACAAATAACCACACCCATGTCATTTTGGAAACACATATAATAAGGAAGATGAATAATCTAAACAATAACCAAGATCAACTAAATCATTATGACACCATATTCAGACATGTTAACAACCATTATCCAACCACAATTGTCCATTAAAAACCTTAAGCAATTACATAACATTAAACTGCATTACTTAGTCAATATAATAGTGCGTAGGACCATGCGTGCGGCCATCAAAATCATTAGATTTGTATCAAGATAACATACTTGGTGTGCACTCCGAATCTATAACCTATGATGAACACTAGGACAATGACATACATTAGGTATATATAGGGGTGGGTACTTTCCTTCACCGCCCATGCACTTCTCCTAATAATAGGTGTGCTCTCAAAATAACATACATGCTTGCATTCTTAAAAATAGCTATACATATAAAGCTTACATGCTTTACAAAAGCCACTAATAATAGATTATCCTATTTATACAACTTGCTTTAATCCTATTATTATTTGGATCCATGCATGTGCTTTCTTTTTTCGCTTGGCCACCAAGTCTCCTTATTTTCTCTAGTTTTGGATCTTTACTTGGGTGACACTCCAACTCCACTTTTATATTTTTATCCTTGGCCTAGAAAATTACTAAGTCCTCGTTCATACTTCCGAATGCACGTAACCGTGCACCAACCTATACCTCCAAAGACGTGCACTTCTTTCCACGTTAGTATTTTCCTTGTACGTGTGTGTTTTATCGTGCTTTGACTTTGTACTAATCCAAAACTTAGCAAATTATGTGACCAACATTACCCCACACTAGGTATGTTGTTTCGTCTCGTAACACCTAATCAATAATATCCCACATAAGAATGCATGACTCAAAGAATGTATCTCGAAAAACAAATTAAAGAATATGGCTTATGCCAAGGAATTAAAGAATCAAGCACTAGTCTTCCCGGGTGGAAGGAGCCCTGGAAACTCCTTATCCAACATATTCTCTAATTCCCTCCATTCCTCCAATTCCTTGGTTGCCTTTATTGCACCGCATCAATAATAATAGGCACTTCCGTAGAACCGAGCTCATCAATCCAACCTTTGAGATCTACAACTAATCCATAGGGATCCAAAATGACTCTACTTCATCAGATCAATTAACATGAAGAAGGAAAATAAATACATGGAGGTTCTGTCTTTATAGTAACAGGACCACCACTCTGTGCAAAGTGGTGGTTACTGGAACCGTTGCCCAACCAGCAGCGGTCCTGGGACCATCACCGTTGGGCGGTGGTCCTGGCTCTTTCGGACAAAAAATAAAACATGAAATGAACAACCTCAGAATTTGAAAGGTTGTTCATGTCTCTTCTCCTCCATGACCTTTCCCATTCTCCAGTGCACGGGAGAACATGAGAAAGACTATAAATATATGTTTGTAGAAGAGAATAAGATCATCGAAGCATGAAAGCAAGTGAGCAAGAAGTTCCTAGTGTTGGAATTGTGTTTTGTAGAAGAAAGGAGTGTTGAGATAGAGCAAACAAGTAATTGGGAGGAAGTGTGAGATATTATCTACTTCTCTTTCATACTTATTGTAATTTTTGTACTTATTGTTCGAATTGGCCAATAAAAGTGGGAAGAAAGAGCAATTGCCCCTCCCAATGGTTTTTCCTCCTCCGAGGTTTCAGGATAAAACCTGTTGCTATTTGTGAGTTCATATTCTTCATTTCCTACAATTGTTGATTATAAGCACAAGTAAAATTCATTCACTAGCTATCTCTATTAGTTTCTAATAGAAAGTAGAACATCAACATTAAATTTCGATTCTCGTGGATAATTTCAAAGTTGAATAGTTCTGAGATCATTTTGGTATCAGAGCTAACAAGTATCCAAGATTGTGGTATTCATTCTTGGATTTGTATGACAGTGACGAGATATAAAGGCGAAGAGGCTTTACCTTGCGATCCAAAATTCTACAAAGAAGTGGAAACAAAGAATTCAGGGACAAATGGAGGAAGAGAACTTGGTTCGTAGAATCGAGATGCTGGAGACCATGATGGATAGGATGTTTAGAAGGCAAGAAGAACTTGCAGATTTGCAGAAGACAACTTCTATCAAGCAAGACTCCATGGACTCAGTGGTTTGAGGCTTAGCTAAAAATTTTGGCATAGGGAAGAGCCACCATGAGGAAGATTATGGGGAAGAGCATGAAGAAGAGACTTCAAATGCAAGAGAAAAGGTAAAATCTGATCATACTCCTTTTAAAGTTGAGACGAAAGTTGAGATTAAAAGCTTTGAAGGACAAGTAGATGTAGAGTTGCTTGATAAATGGTTAAAACAGTTAGAATTCTACTTTAGCGTCTATAACGTCACCGAGGCTGAGAGGATCACCTTTGCATGTCTCAAAATGGAGGGACACACTCTGGTTTGGTCAAAAACCATCTAACTACTTGTGAAAAGAAGAAGTGTCCTATTGTGAAATATTGGCAAGAATTTAAAGAATTACTTAGAGCTAACTTCTATCTTATTGGCCAAAAGACTAACCAAATGATTAAATGGTAGTATTTTAGACAAGGTAGTGGTCAAAGTGTGTAGGACTATACTATGGAGTTTCAGAGGTAGGCCATGTTGCTAAACATGGACTTGGAGGATGAGGATATTCTGACTAAGTACTTGGGAGGACTTCACACTCACCTTCAAAGAAAAGTCATCTCCACAAAGCCCAAAGATCTCAATGAAGCATGTGTGTAGGCATACTACATAGATGATGAAAAGAAGCAAGGAGAAGTAAAGCCAAGGGCAAAGAAGTTGAAAAATCAACAGAAAAAAGAGTATGGGAAAACAAGTAACAAGGGTAAGTGGAAAGGGAAAGGTAAACAAATTGCCACTACTTTAAATACTTGTAAAGATCCCAAGAATTTTTGCAAGAATTGTGATATCAATGGTCATACTGACGCTACATGTTGGAAGTTGCATGGAGTTACATCCGAAGAACCAAACCAAGGACTCAAAGAAGTCCATGACAATTGTAAAAATAGAAGGGGAGGTGGAAATCGAAGATGACTCTAATGTAGATGAAAGGCTTGGATGCACGACCACCAACATGGACAACTAGGAAGAGGAGATGAGTAGACTATTCCAGATCAAAATCCAGATCAAGAGAACTAAGGTAAATGCTTTGGTTGATACCGGTTCTCAATCTAACTTGATTTCTGAAGCAGTTGTAAAGAAGCTTGGTCTTGAGACTTACGAGCATCCATACCCTTATCCTTTGGGTTGGGTGAAGAAGGGTGTTGAAATTAAGGTAACAAGAAGATGTAAGGTCAAGTTTGGGATAAATTCCCAGTATATTGATGTTTTGGAAGCTAACGCTATTCCACTTGATGCTTTTGATGTTGTATTCAGGAGTCCTTACTTGTATATTAGGGATGCTATATTTATGAGAAGGGAAAACCAGATACAGATGGGTCAAGGATGGGATCAGCTACAACATCTCGGGCACACCAGCGTAAGACACGGGTTACTATGGTGAGTGCTAACCAAGAAAAATGACTTATTTAGGAAAATCATAATCAGTTTTGTTTACTTTTGTTAAAGGATAAACAAGATGGGGTAGAAGTTTCAGATATTTCTAACCAAGGAAAGCATGATTTGGATAGTATTATTCAGTCTTTTCAGGAAGTATTTTAGGCTCCAGTGGGTTACCACCAAAATGGGAAGTAGAGCATGAGATTCAGCTATTGCCAGAGTCCCCTCTACCAAACATCGGGTTGTATAGGCAATCCTTTCTTGAGAGTACTGAAGTAAAGAAACAACTCAGGAACTACTAGACCAAGGGGTGATACATCGAGCACCTCACCATGCGGTTCGCCTATTGTGATGGTGCCAAAGAAGGATGGTTCTTAGATAATGTACATCAACTACCGCACTTTGAACAAGATCACCATAAAGAACATATATCCACTTCCCCGCATAGATGATCTCTTGGACCAACTTCAACATGCCAAATTCTTCACGAAGTTGGATCTCAAGTCAGTTATCACCAAGTCAAAATGAAGGAGGAGGATATATGGAAGACTGCCTTCAAGACAAAACATGGTTTGTATGAATGGTTAGTACTTCCTTTTGGGTTATGCAATGCACCCGCTACATTTATGAGATTGATGAATGATGTATTGTGGGATTTCATAGATTCATGTGTCATTGTATATCTAGACGATATCTTGATTTTTAGTGCCACATGGGAAGAACATATAATTCATTTACAACAAGTCTTGTAAGTTCTTAGGAGAAACAACTGCTTTGTAATATGAAGAAATGTGAATTTTCCAAACAATCACTTGTCTATCTTGGGCACATGGATGGAGGAGGCGAGATACGAGTGGATCCAAAGAAGGTGGAAACCATAACTAATTAGCCAACACTAATAGGAGCCACAAAGACTAGGAGTTTTGTGGGAGCAATACAATACATGTGGAAGTTCATTCGGGCTTCTCCGCAATTGCAACACCTCTACATATAATGGCCACAAAGAGTAAGGGTTTTGAGTGGGGTAAGGAACAAGACAAATCCTTTGAGTTATTGAAATAGAAGATTAGTCATGCTCCAGTACTTGCTCTTCCTAGTTTGCAACATCCTTTTCAAGTAGAGACAAATGCCAATGATTATGCTATGGGCACAAGTGTTGCTTCAAAGAGGTAAACCCGTATCTTTGTCATTCGAAACTTTCACCTCAACGGTTAAAGGATATTCAATATATGATAAGGAAATGTATGCACTAGTTCGTAATTAAAAATGGAAGCATTAGGGTAAAAAAACTATTGTGCACACCGACCACAAACCTCTCCAGTATTTGCAAGCACGGTCTAAATTGCAGTAGGCAAGGCACTACAAATGGATGGGGTTTCTTTAGCAGTTCCATCTGGTGATCAAATACAATAAGGGTAGTATAAATTTGGTGGCGAGACATGTTGTCTGCAGGCCGCCCAGCACAAGAGAAGTTTTCCTATTTGACCACTATCTCTCAGATCAAGCCCTTCATGAAGGAAGCTTATAAAGAGACATATGCCTAGGACAAAGACTTTGGGGTGACATTTCAGTAGTTGCAGTCCCAAGGGATTGAAAGGACAGGGATTGAAGATTGTTATCTTAAGGACGGGTTGCTCTACCGATGGGGGAAGCTTTGCGTGCCTAAAGAAGAAAGACTTCTATTGATGAGGGAAGCACATACCTTGAAAGTAAAGACATTTTCGGTGTTGGTAAGACCCTCAGCCCACTTGCAAAGGTACGTGTATTGGCCCAATACGCAATAAGAAGTATCAAAATTTATATGTGGATGTAAAATTTGTTGTACTAGTAAGCCTAAGACTAGGAAGGAGGGTTTTGTATGTGCCTTCACAAGCACCTACTCATCGGTGGGAGGAAATTTCTATGGATTTCATAGGAGGATTGCCTATGTCTAAACATGGCCATGACTATCTCTATATGTTGTTGATAGATTTAGTAAGATGTGTATTCTTATGGCATGTAAAAAGACAATAAAAGCACACGAGGCAACAAATATTTTCTTTGCTAATGTATGGGTGCATTTTGGTTTGCCAAAAGTCTATTGTTTCTGACAAGGATTCCATGTTCTTGGGGAAGTTTTGGACTACTTCATGGGACAAGATGGATACCAGGTTAGAAGAGCACAACTATCCATCCACAAACAGATGGACAGACAAAGGTGGTGAACAAGACTTTGGTATAGTTAATCAAAGGGTATAACAACAAATACCCAAGGACTTGGGATGAGTCCTTAGCCTACATTCAACATTCCTATAACTAGCAAGACACACATCCACTATGAAGTCACTTTTGAAGCATGCTTGGGATATCTACCTACAAATCTGCTGGACATAACAGTTAGGCAACAAGATGAGGAGGAGACATGAGACACAGAGGTGACTAGAGCAAACAAATTCATTGAGAGGATCCGAAAAATCCATCTCAAAGTCAAAGAACAACTAGAGAAATCTCAAGCCAAGTACAAATCTAGGCACGATCAGCATAGGAGGGAACATAAGCTTCATATTGGAGATAGATTTTGGCTTTACTTGAGCAAGGAGAGACTACAAGGTCAAACACGAAGCTCGAAGCCAGCCACTACAATATGACCCCTTCACCATATTGGAGTAGGTTGGAGAAAATGCTTTTAACTTGATTTGTCGTCATTTATGAGGATGTACTCTATAGTAAACTGTGAGAACTTGCACCTATATGAGCCATCCATGCTAGATGAAGATGAAGGACTATAATTGCTACCTTCCATTGAGGATTGTGTCTTGGACTCACAAGGTGAATTGGAGGAGGATGTAGTGCTACAGCAGAAGGTCAGAGAGACTAGGAGAGGTCCGTAGGAGTCTTGGTAGATTAGACTGAAAGGAAAGACACCAAGGCAAGCCCGATGGTACTTGAAGGAGCAAGTGAGGGAATTATTTCGATCTACTTCCCCACTAAGTTTTTATGAGACCAAAAGCCTCCTAAGTAGGGGAGGTGTGATCCACAGGATCCAAAATGACTCTACTTCATCAGATCAGTCAACACAAAGAAGGAAAATAAATACATGGAGGTTCTGTCTTTATAGTAACAGGACCGCCACTTTGTGCAGAGCGGCGGTTACAGAACCGCCGCCCAACCAGGGTGGTGGTCCTGGGATCACCGGTTTGTATTGGGCGGTGGTCCTGACTCTTTCAGACAGAAAATAAAACATGAAATGAACAACCTCAAAATTTGAAAGGTTGTTTGTGCCTATTCTCCTCCACGACCTTTCCCATTCTCCAGTGCACGGGAGAACATGAGAAAGACTATAAATATATATTTGTAGAAGAGAATAAGATCATCAAAGCATGAAAGCAAGTGAGCAAGAAGTTCCTAGTGCTTTGGATTTGTGTTTTGTAGAAGAAAGGAGGCCGAGACAAAGCAAACAAGTAATTGGGAGGAAGTGTGAGATATTATCTACTTCTATTTTATACTTATTGTAATTTTTGTACTTATTGTTTGACTTGGCCAATAAAAGTGGGAAGAAAGAGAAATTACCCTTCCCGACTGGTTTTTCCTCCTCTGGAGGTTTCCAGGATAAAACTTGTTGGTGTTTGTGAGTTTATATTCTTCCTTTCCTGCAATTGTTGATTCTAAGCACAAGCAAAATTCATTCACTAGCTATCTCTCTGTCATTTTCTAATAGAAAGTAGAATGACAACGTTAAATTTGTGATTATGTGGTTAATTCCAAATTTGAAGAGTTTACGTATCAATAACTATTTTCTTAAGTTGTGTAGCCACATCCTCCAAGGCATCCATCATGCACGTTACTAAGGTAAAGAGTTATTTCAATAGATCTTTGAGCGCGACTTTTAGAATGGTTGATAAATCCCTCTTTTGCTCTATTTTAGCTAATAGTATCTCCCTTTCAACCCTATTATTTTTCATGTTGGCCTAAAATGCCTTTAACTCTACTTCTTCCCTCATTTGCCTTTGTTGTCACTACTTGGTCAAAATCCTAGTAGTTGTCAAAGATGAATTGTTCCCTTTGCACAACCTCCTTAGCCTCCGCAACTAGTGCCTCGTACTACATAAGATGTTCCTCTATCAGTTCCCTATCATATTTCTTCTACATAACTAACTCCTTAGTTGTTGACCTTGTACCTTTTCTCCTCTCACGCGAGAACATCCATGCCAAGTCTTCTAAATAATGCAATATTGTTTCATATTCTTCCTTGGTATGTGCAGCTAGGTCTGGGTACGCGTTGGTGACAATGTCTACAACATCCTTAAGCTTCTTGTATGTTGCACACGTCTTCCCCTTATCTTCTCTCAAGTCTTTTTTCAACTACACAATCGTTTCATCTTTTTCCTAGATCTTGTCACACAGTCTCTTGATCATGTAGTCCTTATCAAAAATTCATGTTCCTACTTCTGATGATAGTTTATTAAGCACATTACATGCTTGTTCATCCGTAAGTAGCTACATGTCGAACATGGGGAAAGCCTCTCCTAGAGTTGACTTAATCGAGTCTCGATAGTGACTACACGTTAACCTCAAACTTGGGCTCCTCCATATGTGATTAATATGCCCATGAGAGCATATTTTTGGTGCACAAAAGGGCCTCATTCTTGTCAAATAATGACCAATATAAGAGATCTTCTGTGGCCACCAAACTTTGATATCGTGCTCATAGGACCTTTGAAGGATCATCATTATACTACATAAGGGGGCCTTGGGGAATGTTCTTGTGCCTTCTCCCGTTCCCTCTCGCATCCAATGGGTACCTCCTATTCAATGGAGTGAAGTGCACCACTCACTTCCCCCATATCTATATCTTCTCCCATGATGGTGTCCTTAACCATTTATTCCTCATCCTCGTGCTCAACCTCACACTCTTATTATTCATGTTCTTCATCTCGTGCCTTCTTCCGGGGCTCTCCATGGCCTTCTTCTTCATCATTCCTCTTTGGCCCTTCATTGTTCTTTTTCTTGGCCCCGCTTCTTCATCATTCTTCTCTAGCCCTTCCTCATGGTGCATGTTGCGCTCTTCCTCATCCTATCTTTGGTGTGTAAATCATTGGAGATATCTCGTGGTATCTCTTCACCATTTTTTCCGCCTCCTCGTTTCTTCACTTGAAACCACTTTGGGCTTCTTCTTCATGCACGTCTTCTTCTTGGGAATTTGATTTTTTGGTGATTTCTTGGTTGCACTGGATGTACTCGCTCCTCTCCCCGATTCCTTGCGTGAATCCTCTTCCACTCTACCCTCTTCTTCTTCATCATCTCGGCGGGAGGGTCTCCTGCAGACCCTTTTTTACCCATTGTTTTCTTTCCCTTAGGTAGTGTTGTAAGTGTAAGATCTTCTTCATCTACATACTCACCATTGGCTAACTTCGGATTCAAGTAAATATAAAATTTTTCCACCTCATTTTTTATCACCAAAGTTGTGGAGTTAATGTTGATATCATAGAATCTACTTACAATGTATTTCGGGATAGACATACTTCTTGCACATTGTATGGTGTTCAAAATACACTTTATCCACATCAAATTTTAGCTTGTGTGCTTAAGAAAACTTGTTTACGAGATGCCTAGAAATACCTTTCCATAAAGACAAAAGGGAGTTTACACCAAGGGATTTTTCCACCAGTCTTTAAATAGAATCTCGTGAGGCAAAAGTGTTGATACACTACAAAATCCACTTTCCCTTCCAAGACTGAGGGCATCTCATTTGGAATGTGCCACTCCTATTTGAATGCCTCGCGCATTTGCCTATACCATTTGTCCACCCTTAACTTGCAGAAGCATTATTGATCCCATCACATGTGTATTCGGTGAATCTCTTCGCGATGGACTTATTCTCTGGGGGAAATTCCACATTTTATCATTCGGTCCATCAAGTACCCCTATTTATGAAAAATGATCATAAGGAGAATTTCTCCCCAAGTTATTTTCTCACTAACGTGCGCTTCTTCTATGATTCCCTCGGCAATAAAGGAAACAATGTTGTATGCGGTTTTATAGGCCATCTTCTATGCAATATGAATCCAACTCTTGTTTACTTGAGTCCATCATTCTTGTGCTCTCAACTTAGTGACTTTTCGTGTAACAACTCTTACAACAGAGTCGATAAGTTTGACAATGTCCATTCATGACCCTCTCTTTGATACTTTAGGGCAACGACAATGAGCTCTTGATCCGTAAATAGGGGTAAACGTTTCTAACGGTCTATGGACCCCTATATGCACTTGTCAATCAATTCCATAAAAGTTATCAACTTAAATGAAAATGTAAGGGAAATCTAACACCCACACATTGCACAAAAGTTGATAATGGAGTTTGACAATTGCCTACGTCTCTAAGTTCAAATGTTGAACCGATTCATTACACTTCGATTGTAAACTAGTACAATTTACAATGAAGCTATGAAGGTACAATCTGAACCAATGTTTACTAGTTGATTCCACAGGGACTCTCGAATGGCCTCCGTAAGAACATTTAACAACTGACTCCATTGGATTTTGAACTGATTCTCCTGAAGTATAAGTACTCTTCTCCATGAACAACTACCACTTTATTGCACGACCACGACGCCTCTATGTAGAGTGAAGATCCAAACCGAACAAATCTAGAGGAATGATGCCCTAAATGATCCATAATGGATCTAAACCAGAGCATACAGGTGATTATATATCTAGTTGAGTCACAAGGACTTTGAACTAGATAATAAAATGGCCACATAATCTAGTTGATTCAACACAAATCAATTCTCGAAAACAATGTGATCAAGGTCCAGTTTATTTCGGTGAATCGAACTAGAAAAGATGAAGACAAATTATCTCCTCCATGTCCACCAAGTAAGATAATTTGTTGCGTGGCCCTAATATTCCTCTACGTAAGCGAATATCTCAACTTACAATGACCGATGTAGAAGACCCGATCTCCAAAAGTCTTCCTTCAAAGAAGTACACACTTGACGAAGGCTCCAGATGAAATCCAAATGCTCGAATGATTTATATAGGGTAAAAATTTTCACAACACCCTCAAATCAAGAAAATAATAGGTCCATGAGGAGCGTCTCGAAATTCTCGTCCAACACTCCAGTTTACATTGAGAGCCAAAAATGCTCTTAAGTGCCTCCAAAATATAGATTTACAAAAATTGCCGTAATACGCCTAAGGCCTAATCACATATTTGTACAATATAAAAAAAAAATGGGAAAAAAAGATTCACCATCGGAGTGTAGTGGAATTCGAGAAAATATCCTTTTACACCAAAGGCTAAAAATGCCTCTAAGTGCTCCTAAAATGATGATCTTTACAAGCACCTCCTTGAGCCTATAGCTCATACACAGATTTGTGTGTATACAAAACCAAATTAGCCCCTTATATAACATTAGGCAGCTCTATGGCATGGTTATGGGCTCTAATTTTGGTATGTGGGTGATTGGGGTTTGAATCTCCCCAACCACTCCACCTCTTTACATTAGTGTGGGAGTTAAAATCCCACATTCATGAGCATAAAGGATGGCGGTGGGTTTAAATGCAAAGTGGCTGCCCAAACTAAATGTGGCATGGGCCATGCATTAGACCATTTTTCTGCCATGTATGCCCAAATAAAAATATACCACGTGTACAAATACATTTGTGCCACATGTTAACTCGTGATTTGTCCACCTCTCGCTCATTGACCCCAATTGACCGAACTTTGACCGGTCATAACTTTTACATACGGACTCGGATTTGGTCCATTCAAAATGCATCAAAAAGGTCTTGATGATCTCTACGTAATGGTGCTAAATACGAGATGATTTTAAAGTCATCCATTTTCCAAGTGTCATTGTCATATTGGTGGAGTTGACTGTCGAGTCCAAAGCGTGACCAAACTTTGACCAACCATAAATAGACCATTTTATGCCACGTATGGCCAAATAAAAATGTGCCACATTTCCAAATGTAGATGTGCCACATGTCAACTCGTGATTTTTCCACCTCCACTCGTTGACCCCCAATTGACCGGTCACAACTTTTGCATACAGACTCGATTTGGTTTGTTCAAAATGCGTCGAAAAGGTCTTGACGAGATCTACACAATGGTGTCGACTCCAGATGATTTCCAAATCATCCAGTTTACAAGTTTCACTATCATATTGGCCAGTTGACTCTACCAAGTCCAAACTATGACCAAAATTTGACGACCATAAATTGAGCATAGAAAGTCTATTTTTTGTGTTTTAGGTACCCACGGAAATCTCTCTAAATTGTATACCACACTAGAATGTTTTAAGGAGATTTAGGTAACTCTCGATGTTCCAAAATGTCCTCTAGATCACACCTCCCCAATGAGAATGCTTTTTGTCCACAAAAATCTTATGAACCCCGAACCATGTTACCGAGAAGAGATCTAAGGGTTTCTTTACCAACTCCATGATCGACAAGCAATGGTTCGATTCTCGAGACATGTGGCATCTAAGCCATGCTTTGTTGACACCTCCTGGTAATCTTCATCCCGCTACAAAGACACTTCCTCTACACAGAACAAAGTTGGTGCCAAATGAAGAAGACACTTTTCTCGACCCGTGGGCACAGCATGATCTTGACTCTACACAGACTTAAAAGTGTCGTGATGGTGACTTTACCCCACCGCACGACCTTTGCCTCTTCACCGGTACAAGCCCTAATGATGATGAAAATTAGGTACCATCCCGCCGCTTTGCACGACCATAACAAGCCTCCTCATAGAATGAAGATCTGACCCGATGCCAAGTCCATGAAAATCAGCTACCATTCTATTGCACGCCTCAACTTCTACACAGAATGAATATCAAGCTGATGTTAGGTGACGATGATGATCAACTACCACTCTGCTTACACAACCATAAGCCTCTACATAGAGTGAAGATTTGATTTGATCTCCCACGAGCTCAATAATGATAACTTCAACCCCTTGCGCATGACTACTACCTCTACATGGTACGAAGCCTCTTGTCGATAATGACTATCAGGTACCACTTTGTTGCATGACCATTAGCCTCTACGCAGAGTGACTATCCAAACTAATGTCAGATTCCAATGATGATCAACTACCATTCTGCTACACAATCACAATGCCTCTACACAAAATGACTATTCGAGTTGACACTAATAAGCTCAACCTGTCTGCAGAAACAATCGACACATCTCAAGCTTATAAACATGAGTTAATTCATGTATCCAAGATGTAACAAGCAATCAAAAGATGATTAGGAGATATAATGGAGTAATCCAAATGTAAATGTGAGAAAAATGCTAAGTATGATAAACCTGTCTCTTAACTATTGTTATCCAAAATTCACCCTCAAGGTAATTTTGATAACATGCATCGATTATTCGATCCCGAGCAAGTAGATTGATTCGAGGCCCAAATCATGTTTTTCGGGGTCCCCTCGGCCTTTTTTTAACTCTCCCATCCAAGAAGAAATCCCAACGAGCTAGAAAAAATGGAAAAATGCAAAAATAAGGTTGCAGGATTGTTTTAAGGCATTTTGGGTTTGAAGGGTTCGGGTCGTACTGAGGTTCGTCATACCAAGCTTGGGGCCGAAAAAGCAAGAAAATCGGCTAAGTCTTTTGTCCCAGGCAGTCCGCGGGACAGTTGGGACGTCGGGACGCGAGGGACGTGAAAAGCTCGAAGCGGCCGAAAGCAAGGAAAATCACCTAAGTCTTGATTCGCGTGGTTTGGGACATCCGGGCCAAAAGTACGTGGAGGATGCGAACCGCCGATTTGCCGGCTGCATACAGTCCATTTCGGGCGGTTCAGAGATATTTGTCCCAGCGATTCGGGACAGTTGGGACGTCGGGACGCGAGGGACGTGAAAAGCCCGAATCGCCAAAGTAGAAGTTTTTAGTCCGGACGGTTGGGATAAAGATACGCGAGGGACGCGAAAGGTGAAAAGGCCGCAAAAGAGACAAGGAGGCCCGCAGACGAATCAGAACGTGCCACGTGTCAGAAGGGAAAAAAGTTGGAAATTTGGCTAAGTGTTTCACCAAAAATCCAAAAGGAGTGTTTTAGCCCACCCCCTTATTGCGAGCCAATAGAATCTCGCCACGTGTCCAGGTGGCGCCAGAAATTGGAAAAGCCCGCAAGGAAATTTTGGAGGGTCAAACCCGCATCCAATGGGGTTTTGACACGTGTCCAAGTCAAAATGTCGAAGCGACCCGCAGGAAAATTTAGGAAAGACAGCCCATGTTTAATCAGCGCTTGCCACATGTCATCCAAGTGGCGGAGCACGGGAAAATTCAAAAAAATTCCAAAGACCAAAACGGGTCAAAATTTCAAATTTTTGCCCGCCGATCCGATTTTGGCCTGTTTTTGCCCTAGATCTTCAAATCGCCATATCTTTCAATCCAGAGCTCAGATTTTCATGTTCTTTATATCAATGGAAAGTTGGTGAAATTATCTACATGATTCCAGGGTCAATCTTGCATTTTGGTTCAGTTTGGAGAGAGAAAATCAAGAAACATCTCTGGCACGTGGTAATGGCCAGAAATGACATTTCAACAACCAGTTTTAATGTAAAATGGGTCGCATTCTTCTTCAAAGATGGCCAAAATGTCGGGAATGGGTTTGTAAGGATGCCCATTGCTATTTTAATACATCTTCATTCAATGAGGAATGGCTCCCATGTTTTTCACGTTTTTCTCTCCTGGCTCGACCCATGCATTGTAAAAAGCCGATTTGGCTCATTTTTAGGGGGTTGTTCATCATTTCGCTTTCTCTCCTTTATTTTCTTCCTGTGGTTGAAAATGGAGTTTGAACCTCCTCCCCGCTCTGTAATGGCGTTTTTGCCTTTTACCATTAAAATGATGTTCTGTGCAAACTTCTGGAGCAACAAAAACGTGTTTTGTGATGCATCTGTCCATCCTTGCTCGTTTTTGCTTGTTTTCTTCTTGCCTCTCTTCATTGCAGGTATTTGTGCACGTTTAAATGTTCATTGCAAGGTTGGAGCTGTGTTCATAGCAGTTTTGATAGATGTTCAACATTTTCCTTCTCTGGTGTATCACCGCTTTAGTGTAGGCTTTCATTTTATGCATTCCCTCTCCCTGGTCCCTTGGAAATTTAGATTAGAATGATTAGCTTGCCTGCACTGGAACAACTTGTGGCAGGTAGTTTAGGAAGAGGAACCAACCTTCTCTGGAGATTCCTCTCTCATTTTGCAAGTCCCACACTTGGAGATAGGTTTCAATGTTGTGCAGTCACACTGGATGCTTAGAATGATCAAACTAGAAATCTGATCAACATCCATGGGGTGCTTCTTGATTTGCACTAACACTATCTCACTGATTTGGACTCCAAAAGCACAAGATGACGCTAACATCACAAATCAACCTATTGAGATACCAATATGCTTAGAAATTAGAGCTTTTTGTAAGATCAACCAACTCGATACCAACATGAATTGTAAACAAGGGTAATTTTTCTAATTGTCCATAGACCCCTATAGGCACTTGTCAATAAACTCCATAAAAATTATCAACTTAAATGAAAATGCAAGGGAAAGCTAACACCAAAACACCGCATAAAATTTGATAGCGGAGTTCGACAATTTCCTATGTCTCTGGGTTCAAATGTTACACTGATTCATTACACTTCTGATTACAAACTAGTGCAATTTACAATGAAGCTATGAAGGTACAACCTGAACCAATGTTTACCAGTTGATTCCATAGTGACTCTAAATTGGCCTTCAGAAGAACATATAACAACTGACTCCATTGGACTCTAAATTGATTCTCCTAAAGTATAAGTAGTTTTCTCCACAAATAGTTACCACTCAGACTGACCACGATGCCTTTACGTAGAGTGAAGATCCGAGCTAAAAATGTAGAATATGGATGCCCGACCAATCCGCAATGGCTCCGAACCAGAACATACAAGTGATCATATATCCAGTTGACTCACAAGAACTTGAACCAAATAATAAAATGACCACAAAATCTAGTTGATTCAACATGAATCGAACTAGAAAATTATGTGATCAAGGCCCATTGATTCACGGTGAATCCAAACTAGAAAAGCTAAAGACAAATGATCTCCTCCATGCCCATTGAGTAAAATACCCTATTTTATGACCCTAAGATACCTCTACTCGAGTGAATATCTTGGCTTACAATGACCGATGTAGAAGACCAAATCTTCAAAAGTCTTCCTTTAAAGAAGTGCATGTTTGATGAAGGCTCCAGATGAACTCTAAATGCTTGAATGACTTCTATAGGGTAAAAAAGTTTCACAACACCTTCAAAATGAGGAGCGTCTTGAAATTATGGCCAACTTTCAGCTTTACACCGAGAACCAAAAATGCTCCTAAGTGCCTCAAAAATGTAGATTTACAAAAACTGCCATAATAGGCCTAAGGCCTAAGCATAGACCTATCATACAATATCCAAAAATGGGAAAACAAGATTCACCATCAGAGCGTGGTGGAATTATGAGAAAATCTCCTTTTTACACCAAAGGCTAAAAATGCATCTAAGTGCTCCTAAAATGGTGATCTTTACGAGCTCCTCCTTAAGCCTATAGCTCATACACAAACTTGTGTGTATATAAGACCAAATTATCCCCTTATATAACATTATCCAGCCCTATGGCATGGTGGTGGGCTCTAATTTTGGTATGTGGGTGGTTGGGGTTCGAATCTCCCCAACCACTCACCTCTTTACATTCATGACCATAAAGGATGGCAAGTGGGTTTAAATGGAAAGTGGCTGCCCAAACTAAATGTGGTATGGGCCATGCATTAGACCATTTTTCTGCCACGTATGCCCAAATACATATTTTCCATGTGTATAAATGCATTTTTTCCACGTGTTAACATGTGATTTGTCCACCTCTGTTTGTTGACCACCAATTGACCGAACTTTGACTGGTCATAACTTTTGCATACATAATTGGATTTGGTCCATTCAAAATGTGTCGAAAAGGTCTTGACAAGCTCTACGCAATGGTACTAACTCTAGATGATTTAAAAATCATACATTTTTCCATGTGTCACTGTCATATTGGCTAGTTAACTATGCCGAGTCTAAATCGCAACCATACTTTGACCAGCCATAAATTGAGCATACGAAGTCTATTTTTCATGTTTCAAAGCAACCGAAGGAAAGCTCAATGAATTCTCTACCACACTAGATGGTTTAGGGAGATTTAGGTAATTTACATGCCCTAGGATCTTGAAATATGTTTGCTCAACCATCGTGCCAAATAGTCTACCCTGTCCTCCTTACTTTCAAACCTTGGTCTTCTTTAACCAAATATGTGCCCTATCTCCAATTTTGTGTACCTATCTTATGGAAAATACTAGCTTGAATAAATAAAACCATTGCTCTACTAAAAACCTTCATTCCTTCCTCAAGCTCTAAACTTCCACCTCCGGGATCTTCTTAACTTAGTCGTGTGTTTGCTCGAATCGGGTTGCTCAATTCTTCAGTTTTTACGCAAATTTGCACAAGTTTGTACCAATTTGCACTCTTCAAATTTGCAAGTAAATGGTGAAAATAAACTCTCTTTGACACCACTTTTATAGATTTCTAATTTTTTAATCACATTTATTGCTTCTCACCTACCACCATACCGCATGACTTTAATTATGCTTTTGCTTTTACGCACTTTACGTTGCTTTCATTTTGTGTGTGTGATTTGTAACCTTATGGTGCGCCATCTGCTTCCAAGATGCAAATATCCTCGCGTGCATCTTATTGCACCACAACGCATCTTCCTCTACACCATATACTAAGTAGTTCATCCTGTCACTTCCTACCTTGCATTACATTGCACGACCTCTTCCTCGCGTGGTCTTTAATTCGAGCAATTTTTTTAATTCCCAATCAATCATCAACACCTACACACCTTTTTCATTCTACTCGTGTGTACCATTTTCCTAGAATCCCACATTTCTACTATCATGCGTACATCTACTTCAACACACTAAAAGTATGTGCGGTCCTCTACATGTCATCTCAACAAATAGTAATCAACTTTCTACGTGCAAGCACACTTATTACAACAAAACAAGTAAAATAAAAACAATATATGAAAGGAAATCTAATCTAAGTGGCAATACTGCCTTATTACAAACATGAAGAAGCTTATTTGTAGTAGGGATTTAGCCTATTCCCATTGAAGTAACTAGGCAACATGGTTCCATCCAGTACTGTGATTGACATGCACCTGATTTAAGTATCTTGGTTACTACGAATGATCCCAACAAATGCACCTTCGACTTTTCCGGATGACACACAAACTTAGAGTCATACAAAATTACCATCTTATCAATCGTAAAAGACTTGCTTTTTATGTGCCTATCATGCCAAGCCTTCTGTCATGCATTTTATGTCTTCTGGATCAATGCGTGATGGCGTGCCGCTCATCTAGTTGTATTAGTTTCTCAATGCACTCTTCCACAACTTGTTCATTGGAAAATCCTCCCATGCGTGCGATATGCGGGGATGGTAATAAGGATTCCATAGGTAGTATCGCCTCTGTGCCAAACACCAATTGAAAGGGTATGGCCTTGTTCAAACTTTTACATGTGGTCCTGTGAGCCCAAAGTATAATTGATACTTTATTGTCCCAATCCTTTCTTTCAACATCAAAAATATTCATCAAAGTCTATCCCAAAATCTTGTTTAAATCTTTTGCAGTACCATTAGCTTGAGGGTGATAAGGGGTGGTTTTATGGTGTGCCACCATAAAATTTGCTAGATTAATTTTAATTGTCTCATTCGATAAATGAGTCCCTCTATCACTGGTCAAGATTAATGGACAACCATACCTACTAATGATATTCTCCCAAAGGAACCTTTCTTCCACGGTCAGTAGTACAATCCTTCATAGGTGCAACTTCTTCCCATCTAGTCAAATAATTTTTACATGTGATGATGTAGTGCGCCCCGAGGCCCTATTGTGTGTGGTGCAATAGGTCTTACAAAATCAACATCCCACTTCTCAAAAGGTTCCACACTTGCCATGGGTCGTAATGCCATCGATCTCTACTTCGGGCTTGCCAAGTCATTGACAATGATCACATGCTTTAACATAAGCCTTGGTATCCTTGTACAATGTCTCCCACCATAATCCATTGAGAGGGATGTTACGTAGAGTTGCATCACCCGTATAATGTCCTCCTGTAATACCTCCATGAGCTTCCTCCATAATTTCTTTACGCTCATGCTCCAAAACACACCGCACAAGACTTTTTACATTGCCTATCTTATATAAATCTCCACCAATAAGTTGATAAGGTGCAACCCAAATAGCAAGTTGATTCTTCTCTAATGTCTTCATCCCTTTAGACACAAGTACTACTATATCTTTTAGATCTGCAGGCATGTGAATCAACATGAACATCTCGTGCATCAAACATAGTCTCCTCAATACTCTACACATCCTCTCTAGAATTGATCCTTGATAAGTGATTAGGCCCTGAATTGCTCTTTCCTAGCTTTATAACAATTGTGAAGTCAAAATCCTGAAAAATAAGTATCCACTAACAGATGTGCCCTTGTAAAATAGTCTTTTTAACCAAGTATTTCAATTTCGTATGATTTGTATAGAAAATGAACGGTGTGGCCAACAAGTACTGTTGAAATTTATGAAGCACATGGTGTTATCACGAAATTACAACACCGCCAAATGGCCAACATGTGAATGGGGCATTTGGTGTAATTTGCATAACATGGAGCTATCCCTCAAGCTGTGGGACTTGCGGGCTTGAGATAACTCTCCGGAGAAGGCCAACTCCTTTCCTAATCCTACCTGCCACAACTACTCCTAATGCAAGCAAAGAAACTAACTACACCTATTCTAACATTCCAAGGAGATAGGAGAGAGATGCATGAAAATGAAACCTACACTAGAAGTGGTGATACACTAAGAAAACGAGCTACCAAGAATTTTTCCCAACCCGCAAAATGGAGTAGGAGTGAATTTTGGGAGGTTGTACAAAATGCAACACAGACCCAAACTACACCAATGCATAATGGAGAGGGTAAACAATTGTGCCACATACCATAACACATGCAATCACCATTCCTGATAAACACAACACACCCAAACCCTGTAATGAACAAAGAGTATACACAAATCCTGCAAGCACAATGAGAGGTAAGATGCAAATAATAAACCATGAGAGGCTGGAAAGATCAACATAGACATAGTTTTATTGCTCCATAAGAATTTACATAGTGCATTATTATAGAAGAAAGAGGGATGAATCCATTATAATGATTTAGAGGAAGGCTTGAAGCCCCAAATTTAAAATAACCTAGATGTGGAGAAGAGGGGAGCATGGGGAGGAAAATGACCAATAACCTTTACAATGCATCCCCTTTCAATTTATAACACTTGATGTGAGAAGAGAAATAAATTAGAAACACTTGGATGCATGCATTATCCACCTACCAAGTGAAAATCTTGATTAAAACATCATATGAAACCTACACATCCCATCCCTTTTGTCTTTTGTAGCTTGTGGGAGAAGAAAGCGCATACCATTCCCATTAATGGTGGTAGCTAGTTGTATAGTGCCCTGGAGTGTAGGAGAATAAATACAATTTTTTACCTACATATGCCCACTAAAACTTAAATTTTAAGTTTCCAGTACGTAGAGGACTCTGAGACCTTTTCGGAAAGTCCAATTTTGTGTGAAACAGAGCTAGGGAGAAAGTTATGGCGTTTTGAAGTTGCAGGACCGGTGGGGAAACCACGACATCACTGTTGCTTCCAATTCATTGCGGTGATCCGACTATGCATTCTTGCCCCTTTGTCGGCGCTATTCTCCATTTTCTTTACTTCACCCTTTTTGTGAATTAAAGCAACTGCTTTCACTGCATAACTCTATTTGCTTTACTTTCTAGTTATGTGGTGAATTAGCGGTGCTTTCTTTGCTTAGGATATGGATTTGCCTTCACTTGCCAAGTCACCGACCTAGCATTCACCACTTTGCATTATGAGCGGATCACCTATCATTACATCAATTCAAGCTTTCTTTACTTAGCTTGGCCCTTTACCCATTCATTGTAGTGATCTCCTTTTACTTTACTTACGCAAACATGTCTCCCATGTTGAGTTGAAGTTGTTTAAATCTTGCTTTGCATTTAAATTGTCAACTCGGGCCTCGACTCGAGTGCTCACCTTCTTGGTAAAACCACATTACTTTACTTTCCTTGGCATCTTGTTGTAAGTCTTCACCCTTTACATCACTGTTTAACACTAACTCAACATTCATTGCGTCAAACACAAATCACTTTTCTTTGTTTAGCTCGCCCAATACAAGTCTTCACCCACTTAGGTTTGCCGCATTACATTGCGCCAACTCACCCATGCATTGCGGTGAATTCATCTCCTTCGCCGCACAAGGCTCACTCAATACAAATACTTTGAATCCTGAAACACCACTTAACACTATCCTTGGTTCCCCAACTTTCCCTTCATTTTGCGTTGAAAGCGTTCCGCATTACTTCCCAAGTGGCGAAACACATTTAATTTATTTATTTAGCAGCTCGCATCCCAATTCAAGTCTTCCTCTCCCGATTCGACACCTAACGAAGTACCAACTTGACCTCTCTCTTTTTGATGAATTTGAATTACTTTGCTTGCCTTTTTGCGTCGAACTTGGCCCTCACTACTTGAGAAGTAAGAGGCCCTTAAATCGCCACATTTCACTTTTTCTTACCTCGGCGAGTCCCCGCGTTGCTTCCATGCGAATCATTCCATGCATCTTTGCATTGCTCATTCCAGTGAGCTCCTACTTTTCCACAATCCCCTGTTCCCTACGTTTATCTCACTTCAATATCATCCTCCATTGCACAAGATCGTTGCCTTGTCTCTCACCAATGCCACCACAGTGAGCTCGGGAGCTCGGTACTAACTCATTAGTTTGTGGCAAAAATCCGGGACCGCCGAGTCATAAGGGCTTGACCCTAGCTCACCATCTTTACCTTACTCTAGTTCATGGTTGACTCAGCCTCTACACTACCGCATGATGGGTCTTCCCACCACACTTCACCTTGTAAATCAGCTAGTTCTTCCCACTTGTCGACACCATTACCGAACTCGTGATCCCGCATTGGCTCCACTGCCCCCAACACCTTTGGTTGTGACTCACCAATACTGACTTGTCCTTCTCACCTTTTCCTTTGTGTTGATGACTTGCTTCCATGCCGAGTCGACCTCATCGTAATGAATCGTCTTTGACAAGTTCCTTAGTCATGCAATCGCAACTCAACGTTTGACCTCCACCGAGCATGGGGTCGAGCTTCTTCTTCCATGGCCCGAGCCGCTTGGCTTCCCTAGCTAGGCTTCTTCTTAATGCTCAAGTGTCGACTCCTTTGGCTTAGTGAGTTAACTCGTTGAGCCCACTTTTTACTCACCATGTTAGGCTTGCTACTCACAAATCCCCCTTTCATGTAGCTCGGTTACTATTATTCCCTTGAGCTCTAAGAGTTTGCCTCGTGCCCATTCTCACTCGGCGTTACCATCCTAGCTCGCTAAAGCGAGTTCCTCTGCAGCGTTGCTTAGCTCGTCTGAGTGAGCTCTCAATCCGCTAAGCTCAAGGAACTCAACTCTCCACTTGCCATTTGTGTCCTCAACTTGGCTCGGTGAGCCATTTTTGACTCGGTGACCCTTTAGACTTTCCCTTTGCCAATTTTGGCAAACTTTTGGATTCTCGGGGAAATTTTTAGCATAGGGGACCATGAAGGTGGTAATGGGTTGCGTGGGAGCTATTTTCTAGCGTTGGCCATTTTGGCCCGATGTGGGCCGCATGGCTGCATTCCATCATTTTTAAGTTGATCTTAAGGGTCTAAACCCATAAGAGGAAAAAAATCCTCAAATATGATTTTTCACTCCTGGATTCCCCGAATGAGCTCCCGAATCCTCGAAACTACTTGAAACCCAATTTCTTTATTAGGTTCCCTCTCTCGATGCTCGGGTCAGTCACATCCCGTTGTCCATTTTTTCCTGTGGGAAAAATGGATAACACGTAGATCATCGACAATTCCTCGCACTTTGTTGTAGTATTATTTTTCTCTACGGGTGTCAACTTCTTGCTTGCAAAGCATATAGGGTGATCCACATTACCCTTTCGAGGTTACACCAAGAATGTGCCATTGCCATATCGGAGGCATTAACATGCACATGAAAGGGTTTGTTCTAGGAAGGAAAATGCAAGATTAGAGCATTAGTGAATCTTTCCTTGAGGTCTCAAATTCCCTCTCTTTGTGCATCACCCCAATAAAAATTTCCCTTGGCTTTAAACAATTCCACCGAGAGGCACACCAATCTTCATATATCCTTTGATAAATTTTCTATAATAACCCATATGCCCTAAAAATCTGCACACCTCACTTTGGTTGGTAGGTTCTTCTAATCCCAAAATTACTGCGATCTTAGCGAGTGTCTAAAAATAATCCATCCTTCAAATGATGTGTCCAAGCAAAGTCCCAAAGGGCATAACAAAGATACACTTCTTAATGTTAAGAGATATTCTTAACTACCTATACCTTTCAAACACGAGCCTTAAATTATCACAGTGATCTTTAACCAACCCATAGACAATCCAATCATCGAAATAGACCTACAGGAACTTATGAATGAAATCATGAAAATCCGAACAACTATGCGAAAATACCACGGGCACATTTTTCAATCAGAAAGGCATCATAGTGTATGCAAAACTTCCCCATTTGGTGGCGAAGATGGTATTTTCTGGTCTTGCGTGCAATGTGCACTGATGATAGCTTGATAACTCATCGGTAAAGAGTAGATTTCGTGCCTACTGCAACTCCTTCAAGTATCTCCTTTGTGAATGGCGTAGGAAAAGGATCTGTGACACATGAAGCATTAAGTTATCGATAATCTACACAAATCTTGATCGCCCATCCTTCTTGATGGTAATAACCATAAGGCTAACCCACTCTGACTCCTCAATCGTTGGCTCGATGATGTCAAACTTGAGCATCTTATCAATTTCTTCTTTCACCTTTACACGTAGATTGAGGTTCATCCTATAGGGCCTCTTCCGAATCGGGAACATGCTTTCTTTCAACTTAATCTTCATCTCACCCAATGAGGAGTGTACTCCTTTCAGCTCATGGTGACCTCTTGGGAATAAGTCTTTGAATTCAAGCAAAGCTCAATGATCTTTGGTACCTCTTGTTCGAACCAATAATCTCTAGTGATGGCTTCTTTAGGCACATATTTTGTACCAATGTTTACCTTCTTTATCTTCATTAGAGCATGGTATGATCATGAATTTTCATCTGAGTGTCAATACCTCGCACGCATGACCTCTCGTGTGTGGTTAAGCGATGTAGTATCCCCTTCATTCAACTCCTTCTTGAATCATTTTAGGTAAAACTTGCATTAGCTTGCACTAGGACTGATTTGTAGTTGTCAAGTTGTCTTGAATTATTTAATGACACCTTAAAGGAATATAACCATGCATAAAGTATCCAAACAACACCTACTCTGCTTCAAAATTCTCTTAAAATTTCAATGCAATCATTCAACTTGATTCAATGACATGAAAGTAGGTATAACATTCACATACCTTGTATTTGCTCCACTAGTCCTTTAGCATAGTCTTCAATTCTAGAGAATTCTCAACATTGTCTCTTCATAATCCTTCCTCTACTCTGCACCTTCTTTAAATGCTTATTTTCATCCGGGATCATTCATCCAATGATCGAGAATTCACAAGTTGAACACTATTATCAAGATACTCTAAAATTGCCTTTAGGTGTTCTCAATTAGGTACTCGGGACAATCATAAGAAAATTATCTTTTGAGATATATAGAGAACTTCAGATAGTTCCTTGGTATCCCTCTGGCCACTCTTAACATGTTCTCCAAGTTTGAGTCTTGACTCTTCTTGTAACTCTTTAGAACCCAACTTTTGCAATTTTACCATTTTGACCTTCGTTAGGCACTCATTAAGAACATTTTCAACGATATTTGAGCTTGTGGTAGGTTTCTATCAACTAGATAGGAGTTTTGGACATATAATAGGCCCTTTTTAGTCTCTTATAAATTCATGAACCAAATATTAGTGTAACTCTAAGGTCCTTTGCAAATTAACCTCCAAAACTAGGCTTAAAATCGTGTATTATGTCTCGAGTCATGATTGTAAAGAAATTATTCAAAATTGTATAGTGGAAATTTAATTTTATTTAAGAATATCCTAATGCATCTCAGTACATACCTCCATGTAAAATTTAAACTTAAAATATGAAGGTTAAGGGCTCCAAATACCTTGCCCTAGCTCTGGTTCCTTGAGAAGCCTAAGAGTTTGTTTTAGCAATATCTTTTAATGGAGATTGATTCCAACTTCTAAATTTTGATGCAAGATCTATTTTAAATATCTTAACATAATTATCTTACTATTGGAAGATCTTGAGCTCATGAAATCATTATTTTTATTCATTTTTCATTTTTCCTACTCCACAGGAGATGATGGTTTCAATTATGCAATGTAGTATTTTGCAACCAAAACTTAACTTATTCTTCATGGAAATGCCTATGGGTCTTATCACATTTAATTTTGACAATCCTCGAGGTTTCCATACACAAAATTCCCCATTTATTGGCAAAGATTCATCTTATCAAGCTATAATCTAGACTAAACCCTCTTTTTTCAAGTTTAAGGCAAAATACTTGAGAATATGATACCAATGGTCTAAGTAAGGTTTTTCAACCCTGGGAGGCACATTCAAAGAAAGATTTTAAAGAAAAGATGTGGTCATGATTCGAACCAAAACCCTTCGATTCATACTTTCAAAGTCATATAAACATACAAACTCAATCCAATCCAATTCTTCTTGAAGTTATCTTACATGCAATGTAGATTGTCATGCCTATTACTACCAATTCTTAAAATATCAAATCTCACACTTACCCTCACATGACCATTGTGCTAAAAAGGACTTTTCTAAACATTCTCATAATCAAAACACCCCAAAACTTGTTAGAGTCAACTTCCTTGCTCTGTACGGTCTAGTGTAACAATGATTATACAAGAAAACCAAAGTATTTCAACCTTGAGCTTCCATTGATCCCTCGCAAAGTTCAATCCTCACCTTTCAATACAAGTAACGCACAAAACTTAAGACCAATCATGCTCAAAATAATATTTTATTACAAAACCAGAGTTCATTATTGTTTACATGACTGTATTTTCACAAACTTTGCTTCTTTCCATTTAGCTTTCCTCTTCTTCCTCAAGGAATTCCATTCCCCGATATCCCCTTGATTTAGTTACATTATGAGGATTTATAGCATTTCATAACAGATTACAATCCTTTTTTTTGAGGCTTTATTAGCCTTTAAACCATCTAATTACCTTTTAAACACTTTGAACACAAACCTTAACTAGGACTTTTAAACCCTAGGTCTAATATTATGACTTCAACTAGACTCCCTAGGACATACAAGACCTTACCATACTTATTCGATGCTTTAATAATGACTTAGACTCCTTTTTAAGCCAAAATCCATCACAATGCTCTTATAAGAATTTAAATTTCATTTTGGAGGAAAACCTCCTAGTTTGAATTCCTTGATGACTTAGACCAACTTAAGCATTTAAGTGGAATTATTGGGACCCTATTGACATCCTCTAAACTTTTCCTAGCTTAATTAAACCCAAAATTTCTCATTTTGTACAAAACCCCAAAAATGCCTTGTTGGGAGAAGATGCTCTAGCATCACTAACATCCAAATTCTCCACCTCGTCATCATCAATTGGGTAAACTAACTTCCCTTTCTCTTTCTCTTTCCAAGCACGACTTAGTTGCATCTCTCTGCATTTCAGTGTATCAATGCACGCCTCGGGATCGGAGTTCTCTAAGTAAGCGGAACATGAGCTCCTCTACTTTCGCACTATCCCCGGTGTGATGCACTTCATAATATGTAAATCCTCATGGACATGTGGTTTATTAGAAAAATAATCAAAGGTGTGAACCATACCTTTAGTCATATCTTTCAATTTGTAGTTTCTTGCTTGAGCTCAACATGCACATACCATGCCTATGCACAACTACTCAAAGTAAAATAGAACTTATGTACCCACAAAAGATGGTGGTAAAGCTTCCTGACCTTATGCCCATTATCTCTCATAGTTATGAATGTGTACCAAAGAAGGAGTCTTCCCATCATACTCATAGATAAGTGTAGGCACATTGTTCTAAGTAAACCTTGTTAAGAAGGCAATTATCACTTCTCGCCATTAATATGTTATCTTTGTGTGTCGCCCACTAACACGTTGTCATTCCACGTAACATATAAAATAACATATTCCTTTAATCACCTTCATTCTTCCACTACTCCTCCATGGCGCATAAGAAATATTCGGGCTTCTCTTCACTAGTATACCTAGGTAATTGAGTTTTCTCCATGCACATGACCACGCATAGCTTTGATCATCTTGGTTACTCTTCCCTTCATCTCACGTCTAACCATCTAATACGTGCCATGGGCCAGTTGTCATAAGAAACACTAGTAGTGTCCCTTATCAAGTGTAAGTCTTCCCCCGAAGTACACCCTCTTTAGATGGTTCCAAAGTCTTAGGATCTCTCACTTTGTGCACATGTAAATTCTATTCAAATCTTCTTCACTCACTGGCTCAGTATAGGGTGCAACCTTCACATCATCTAGGGGTATGATTACATGCTCATCCTTGTTCTAAAAAGTGATATACATCTTGTTGAAGTGCAGGTCAACATTATTTGCATAACACTAAGGGCATCCAAGTAAACCTAGGAAGTTATCTACCTTAGTGAGCTCCAAGACATTAAAATCCCGAGTGAACTTAGCTCTCTAAATGGTATTTGAAGAATTCTTCAAAACCCCAATAGATATGGCTCTAGTTTTGTTAACTATATAAAACACATTGGAAGATGGCTGTAGTGGTGGCCTCCCCATCTGATTCCATGCATCCAAAGTCGAACATTCGCCTCAAATTTTGTGTCAATTAAAATGTTACTCACCATCCGACCATGAATCAATGCATCAGGGTAATTTCTTTGTCATACTCATGGTTATGTGGTGGTAAATTCTCATAGAGGATCTGTCACTCATGCTCAACTCGGTGTGTAGTACCTTCTCACACAACCATTCCCATAGTAGTGGGATGATATTCTCAAGAAAAAACATCTTACATACTTCTATTAGATCATCTACATTTTTTTGTGGGAGCTCAATGTTCTTCGTGCATTCTCTCTCACCCGCATGCTCCTTTAATCACCTTTGTATCCCACCTTGCAACTCTTTGATGACCCCCATAGTTTCTTTGTAATCCTCCTTCTGATGGGAAGCATCAGGATCATTGGCATGCATAACCTCTTCTCTCCTAATGAGAGGCTTAACATTAAGAGGCTTGCGTGCGTGCTTTCGCTTCAACATGAGTAGTGACCAACAAAGGTTGTAACTTAGAATCAAGCATATTCTTTGGCATCCATTGATCACTCTTCACGTCATTGCACCTTGATCATCCCCACACCTTTTTCCTTCTTCTTATTCTTACACATGTGATCATAAAGGTCAGGGTAGTCCTCAACCTTATTTTATTTTCCATGAAATACGCACATATGCAGTTCGGGGATATTCGTGCTAATAATGATATGGGGATCCATAAGTGTAACAAGTTCCATGTGTAAATCTTCCTCTACCACCACAACCTCTACTCCTATATCCTCCTCGAAATCCACCTTCACCACTGCGCCCTTCAGTGGGTTGAGCTTCCTGCACTTGAGAACTACTTGCTTAAAGTGGTTTGACTTAATCAATTTTGTATGCCTCATGAATTTGATCTATTAGTAACAATATTTTTGTATCGTGTGTGTACATGTCACAAACCTTGCAATACATGGATATATTCTTCATCTTCGTATGTTGTAAGAGAGGGAAATTCTAGACATCATGATTCTTGTGGAAAATCTCACAAGATTGCAATGAATAAATCTTGGCGTATAGTTATGCGTAGATAACTATCCATTATATGTCCTTCAACTTCAAAAATAGTGCACCATAGCCCACTTTGTATCTCATGTGTCAAATTAGTAGAGACATCATCTAACTACTTAGCCATAGCATAGCTACTATCTTTGCCTCAAGAAAAGCACTCACCCTAGTATCAACACTCCCAAATGCTTGGTAGCAGAGAGTTGCTTTCCAAGCATTGCGTGGATCAATGTATATCTTGTGTGATAAAGCCCTTCGCAACAGAGTCAATAATGCTCAAACAAACCAATGTGTATGTTGGCTCTGATGAATGTCATATGATAGCTTAGACAAGAGATTCTTAAAACACACATCATACTCCCTCACACTTTCATATAAACCCTGTTGAATGTCCTTGAGCGTGCTAATACTTTGTTGTTCAAACTCTAGAATGTGAAACTCAGCCAAAAACACTACGCACAAAGTATCATAATCCATTGTAATTTAGTGTGGATTGTAATTTCTATACCAATTGTGTGCACTCCCTTATAGTGTGGTGGAAAATTGGCTTGCCTTTCTATCTGGGGTTGTAATTCCTTCCGCGCACCATAATAGTTCACACTTGTGCACATGTTCAACAACATCTTCCACACCTCTATACTCTAGCAAGTGAGAAGACATCTCAAAGAAGGCTTAAGGTGTTTGCTATTATGGTTCTTTGAGGTGGTGTCGATGAGATTGATTCGGTGGTGGCTATGGACCTTGTTCTGGGTTAGAACCAAACCCATATCTAGAACCCCCACGGGATTTATGCCGCACGATATTGAGCTAATCTTCCTGAGCCTCCTGTGTCCCCCTGGTGCATTTTGTAGCCAAGTAAATGAACTTGAATGTGTCCCAATTGTAGTACTAAAGCTGAACACCCACTATCCGTGCTATTAAACACCTATAGAACTACTTCCCATGGTCTGTGTGCTAATACTCTATCTTGATGACACTCCGTATATAATCCCCCCAAGAGTACTTTTAAACACTTACACCTATTACACTGCCATGGGTGTGTTCCTAGTCTAATGCACTTCTTGAATTAACATGAAATTATATCTACTTATATCTCCTTTTCCACGTGGGGATACTGCCTACTTACCTTCACTACTATGCCCTTCAAAACTACCTATGGATCTAGAACCCCTTACGCAAGGGCTAGGTAGCCAGGATGGGTTAGATGCGCGCCCACGGTCCTCATTCTCTCTTTTGACGCATTCTCATCTAAAGCCGATGGGGTATCTCTACTGCACTTTCCCAATGTTGAGAGGACATGATGTTGTGACTCCTTGTCTTCCACGATTGTATCAAAACCTTCGCGATCCATCACTATTATTGAAAACAACACTTTGCTTTAATATCCTTCTCCTGCGCTTCATTATACAGAGCCATCTCTCTTATCTCTACCTTTCTTACGCTAGGGATGCTTCCATTCTTCTCCACACTGTTCCTTCCTCTAGGTGTAGTGGGGATTCAACTATCCATAGGTAATATTTCCAATCCCAACTCTATCATCAATATCTTGATAAAGCTAGGGGTATCGTGCACAAGCAGGATCCTCTGGACTTGCATGAGAACTTGAACTCTTCTTCCTTATGGAAATAATACATTGAAATAACATATTCCAATGTATAGTTGCACAAAAAACCTTCCCACCAATGATCCACAACTCTAGTCCACATCTCAATTGAATAAAAAAGAGTCTAGTAGTCTTCCTACGTCTAAACTCTCGGCATAGGGCAATAAATTCGCTTGATGCATATGTTGATAACCACTAGTATGATTCTATCGGGAAAATATGAAGAATGTCTCATACAAGTAGTCATCAAGATTATCTTCCACCCACTTTCACGCATTAAAACTAGGTCTAGTGCTATACCTTTGTATAAACTTATCTTAGCCGTCTTTTACCCAATTCTCAATACTCTCTAAAGACAATCGATACGCCGCCATCTGTGTATGCAACATCCTGGCTGAAAAATTGAAAAGAGGTCCTCACAACGTAACTAAAATGTAGTCTTTTATTTGCACATTCATTAGCTATGCGTCGTGGCACTTCATTCAGACAGATCTGAATGCTCAACCCAAGCACATGTAGCTACCTAGGTCCCTCCTTTATTATGCTTGACATGAAGTTAGAATGCATAATCATCATGACAATAACCAAGAAACTAATCATACACAAATAACCATTACACCCATGTCATTTTGGAAACACATATAATAAGGAAGATGAACAATCTAAACAATAACCAAGATCAATTGAATTATTATGACACCATATTCAGACATGTTAACAACCATTATCCAACCACAATTGTCCATTAAAAACCTTAAGCAATTACATAGCATGAAAACTATTACTCAGTCAATACAATAGTGCGTAGGATCATCGCGTGCGGCCATCAAAACCCTTAGATATGTATCAAGACAACATACTTACTCTGCACTCCAAATCTCTAACCTATGAAAGACACTAGAATAATGACATACATTAGATATATATAGGGGTGGGGACTTGCACTTCACTTGCCCATGCACTTCTCCTAATAATAAGTGTGCTCTCAAAATAACTTGCATGCTTACATTCTTAAAAATATCCATGCGTATAAAGCTTGCATGCTTTTACAAAAGCCACTAATAATAGATTATCCTATTTATACAACTTGCTTTAATCCTATTATTAGCTAGATCCATGCATGTGATTTATTTTCCCTTGCTTGGTCTCTAAGTCTCCTTGCTTTTCTCGGTTACGGATCTTTACTTGGGCAACACTCCAACTCCGCTTTTCAATTTTTAGCCTTGGTTTGGAAAATGGCTAAGTCCTCATTCTCTCTTCATGAATGCGCGCGGCCTCACACGCCAACATATACCTCCGGTGTGTGCGCTTCCTTGCACGCTATTTTGTTCCTCTTGGCGTACACATTTTTCTGCGCTTTCACTCCCCCATTGATCCAAAACTTAGCAAATTCTCCGGGCAACAACAATCACGATTATTGTTTTCATGACTTAAATTATTCACTTGTGGGTCTCATTGGCTTGTGCTCTTGGTCAAGGTTCAATCCCACCTACCATATCCATTTCATATTTTCCTTAGTCATGGGTGTGACTTTTTGGTTTCCCATACTCGTCATACTCTTCATCTCTTCATTTTGTCGTTAGTTTGGATGTCATAGGGTCACATCCATGATATTTTTACCTCTCTACCCTGTTGTGGCCATGATCTTGCCATACACTCCATTTGATCCTTATGTTCCACTTACACCATTTTTACTATGACTAGGAAATGATCGTCATTCTCTCACTCATACCGTGTAAAAACCTAATTTCCTCACATCACAACTGAGATAAACATGACCATAACTTATACAATTTCTAACCAATATCGTATACTTGTGTTGACACATTCTACATGATAAGCATGTATACTATGGGGTGCATCATCCATCTCACTTTAGTATAGTGTGTTGGCACCCAAAATTAATCACCTCATTTTGGGGCCTTATAGTTAAATTTTAGAGGTTGATCAATGAGATATCTATCATTTTTGGCATATATATGTTTTTGAACTCAACAAAAATGGTTTTCCTTACTTTCTCTGCATGTGATAGGTTGTTCCAAAAGATATTAGGAAAATTCGAAGTGTTTTTGGACTTAAAATAGGTGGTGATGTTAAAATCCCTTGCATCTCTTCATTAATAGGGCCATCAAATTTAATCACGCAAAATCAGGACAAGTTCCAATAAGTCTTGCCTTATGGGTCTTGGGACCTAGGAATTTTTAAAGAAAAAGGATCAATTTAATTAGCTAAGTGTTTTTCCTAAGTCAAAAACTCGCAACATTAATTCAAGAAAGGAAGGAACAAGGAGAGAATGATCCTTGAATCCTGTGAACCCAAGAATGTTTAGAAATATGTCATTGGTCATCATGTTAATCAAGTCCTAAATGGGAAAATAAAAGAAGCTTGATCCCAAGTGAATAAAGGAGCACGAGATCACATAAGCTTTTCATTGGTCCACATGGACTAAATAACAACACTCCTTTGGTCTTGATATCAAGATGAAGTAAGAATGAGAAGCCAAAAGACTTAGGTTCTTGGGTTCGATAACTCAAGAACCAAAAATGATGGTGATCGAGGGACCTAGAAATCCTAATCTAGATCATGGATAATCGATAAGGTTAAGACAAACCCAAGAATCCTTTGATAAATCTAAATGATTTTAAGAATAGCTAAAGAACATGATTGGTCCATGTGGACTAATCATAGGTCACTCAGACCTTGATAAAACAAAGGAGAATGTCGAAGAAATATTTAATGACCCATGACCATGTGAATAAGTGATGTTGAGAACCCCGTGTTAGAATCACAATGAATGAGAAGGGGTGTGAACCAATCCTTTAAAACATTTTACTTTAGTTGTCTTAACTTGCATACATCATTCAAAGCATCCATTCAACATACATAATCAATGTGAGCTTATTAAGTGTGTAACAACCATCCACAAGTACATGAAATAAGAGAGAACACATGAACACTAGATATAAAGTGGGAAACCCTCAAGGGGAAGAAAACCCACTGAACCTTTGCATATATTACACAACACAAAGGATTTGTTTAGTGAGACACCAACCCTACAAAGAACACAATCCTTATTTTAGTAGGGCACCAACCCTACAAGGAGCACTATCCCATGATTTAGTAGAGCACCAACTCTAAAAGGAGGCTATAACCCCTTAATATGACCAAGCACCAACTCAACCACCTGAAATGAAGATCACTTTAAGTACTTATTGCTCCAACAACTGATTGTGATCACTTGTTTAGCTCCATCCACTCAAAACCCTCTCAAACAGATCTCTCTCCTACTTCACTCATACTTGCATCATAATATGTTGATTAGGTCATATGAACTTTAATCCATGTTCCTATACTCTTCTCAAACCCTCATACATCTTCTTAGCTCTTCTCTAGAACCTTCAAACCCCTTCACACTCCTCATTTAGCTCGCATTTGACAACCCCATCTACTAGCCTCACTCAAATGAGCTTTACACTTTGTGCCTTATATACTTGACGCTTATAAAAAAATCTCATATATCAGAATAAACCAATAAGGTAGATCATAAAAACCTTAATAAAATTTACAAAACATAAACAAATGACCCTTTAGGTTGGTAAAGACCTTACACACATGGACAAGCTCAACACTTCTCAAAATGGCCTAAGACACACTAGTTATCTCTAATGATCACAACTTGAATTTATAAGGCACTAGGTAGCATAGACAAGATTCCAAAAGCTATGAACATATCATATTCATCCTCTCAATACCATCTACAAGCTCAAATAACTTTTTACTATCCATATTTATTATGTACTTCACCATTTGGCAAGCACACCCATTTAGGTCTTAGGCACCTAAATAACACTCCTCAAGATTGAGAAAATTCACAACTCAAATCAGCTCACCAAGGAAAAAATGACACATAGATATAAATATATTTATGTCACCTAACTCATGCAACTCATAAAATCCACCAAATCGAGCATAAGACCTAAGAACACCACCATATCGATACTAATCAAATGGCTTCTAGGATTCAAGAACTGTCTTTGAGAAAACTAATCTCTAATACCTCAAATGCAACTTCCAAGAACTTCTACCATTTGGAATACATACACCTCCTCAAGCATTCATAAATATATGTCACATGAAGAAAACTAATCTTGCATCCTCTGTTCTAATCACCTTTTTAGCAAAGATGATAGGGATGATTAGGCCATTAATACTTAACATGAAAAATACCTTACCCGATCAAACCATGAGTTCACACACTTGATATTAGATCCATACAAGCTCTTCATGCACATATACTACTGCTACGCCATGCAAAACTTCACACACCATCTTAAACCTACAAGATTGATTTTTTAGCCCTTTAGGCCAAAACAATAGTTCAACTTGGAAGACTGTTTCACGCATTTTCTCCATAAAACCTATCTAATTATTTTCATGATCACTTACAACACATTCCAAGATTTTCTAAACAATTGGTTTTGCATCATGACTCCTATAACACACACCTGTACCGGTAAAACTCCACAAAATAGGGTTTTCTTGAACTTACCAAGACACACGGAACATGAGAATGCCAACAAAAGGAGCTTTGGAGAATTCTATACAACCATGAACCATCACATTAGCCAACGCATGCCATTTGGAGACCATATCATTCATTTATTTCCTATCACTTTGTAACTAGGGTTTAGGGAGGGTTCTTACCTACTTAACTTCTTAGCAATCGTTCATAAATGATAGTGCATCATTTAACTTCATCCCAACTACAAAATAATCTTAGCTCCATGCCTCAAATATGATGAAAGGCTTAGGTCCCCATGAAAATATTTCATGTGTAAGTGAGAACTCCAAACTTACCTATCAAGCTGGGAATGAGTGTTTTGAGAGGTTGGTAGAGCCTAAAACAAATTTTCTTGCATTTCCTTCATCCTCCTAACCTAAAACTTTTCTCAAACCTCGGTAATAACCTCCTTAATGATATCCAATGCTTATCCATGTAGGTTCATACTTGCTTATCCTAAAACAATTTTTCTTGCATTTACTTCATCCTCGACCTAAAACTTTTTCACACCTCTGTAATAACCTCCTTAATGATATCCAATGCTTATCAATGGTTATCCCATGCCTACTAGACTTTTCTATAATGAAATTACTTCAAAATACCTTGAACATGCTCTATACACGGGTTATGGCATTGCGGACATTCCACACTTGTTATCAACGTCAAAATGCCCCTCGCATGCTCACATAGGCCTGATCTGCCTCATATTTCAAGGTACCATACCATCTTGCTTGAACTAGGTCTAGGACTAGGCCTAGAATGGCTTGAATCAACACATGCCTTGAAGAACTTGAAATTTTTCCATCTTATAGACTCATTAACACCTTTGACACATCTTACCAACCATGTTAGACCTCATAACAACCTTCATACGTCCTATGTACTAGACCATACAAATGCACCAAGACAACATGTTACTTCACCAAAAAAACTCATCATGACCACAAACTAGGGCACTGCTTAACCAACCTTCAAGTTTCTTGATAAATGGCATCTCATACGAAACCTATGACTCCAAGACATCATTTGCCATCAATGTCACTTGACATCAACGACAACAACATTGACACGATGCCTAACACCCGATCGATTTGAGAAGGAGGTGGGGCACTTATTTAGGTATAAATCATTCAACGGGGCCATCAATGAGGATGTGACTCTGAAAACATCAACTATGAGGTTAAATTTGAGAGACTCGTGGCTATCAACCGTGTAAAATGGCCTATGTATCTTCAAATGCTCATAAATTTTGACTGGGAGTTCCAAATCAAATTAAACTAGTACCGTTGGAAAGATTATAAAGAGGGATACAAAATAAGAAGAAATTTTGGAAAAATTGATGTGATATTTTTAGATTATTTTCTAAAATATGTTTTAGATGTGTTTTCCAACATTTTTTTGTCATCTATCTCGTTGATTTCCCAAATTGGCTCATGTGTGGGTCCTCCAAGATGCATCTTAGGCTTGATGTGTTTTTTTTTAAAATGTGCTTATAGCCCGAGATCCTTAATTAATCGTCAAATGGTGCCATGCATCAATTGATCAAAGGTGGATCCATTAAAGTGATATGTGCACAATTATTCCTTTGTTCTCATTGGTTCTCCACAATCTGTAATCCCCACCCCCATTTCCGATTCTAGAATGTTATATCATTGTATAAATTAATGAAATAGTCACTTCATCAAATATTCTTTTAGCTTGTCATTCTTGGATGGATCTCTAACCCTTTTTGGTAGTCTAGTCTGTAGGTGTTCATTTTCAGCTTTGTTCTAGGTGTTAGAGTTAAGATTAACAGTAATTAGTTCAAAGACATTGTAATGAAGGTTTGAGAGAGTAGTCATGTATGTTTTGTTGAGCCATAAATGAGATTATGGATTTAGATGGAAGATATCATTTGGGTCAGAAGTTTTTCACTTAGATTATTAGAATTTTCATTTGGTAATTAGGTGCAAAGGTCAAATGTGTAATCACCAAAACACTTAATTATAAAATCCTTGTGAAATTCTAGTTTCATTTGCTCTCAACAAGCTTATCTAATGCTATATTTTGGATTCTAAGTTGTAATGGTTTAATAATTAAGAAAATCTTAGTGTATGTGGTTTCTTAATTATCTAAATTATGGGGATTGAAGCAGTTGTGTAAATTGAAGTGATTCTTGGTTATTTTTACTCCTTCATATTAGATTTGCAGGATTGAACAAATGGACAAGGTGCATTTGAAGTGATAATGATCATTCCCCTCTTTTAATTAAATATTATTGCTTTGCCTCCTTAAGACCTCTATTTAATCCTACGTACTTTTAGAGGCCTCTTTGATATAAATTTGGATGCATATATTCATTGTAATGACATGTATGTCTACAACGTTTTCCCAATTTCAAGTAGCTTTACGGTTCTCTTCTAGTGACAACCTTTAGGTGGGAAATCATCATGGTTAACTGCTCGAGTAGATCTACAATGCTATTATTGCATTATCCATGTCATTTGACATCACTTGGGTTGCATTAGGGTATCTCTCTTAGGTTTCACATGGACCAAATACTAAGAGGTTGACCAACCTCTAATTTGTTGCCTCAAATATTCCCCCGATTGGAGAAAAAACACACTTCTACAATGACATATCTCTCTCTTCATTCATCAATAGGTATAAAAATTTGAGAGCCAACAAATTGGTGCCATTTCTAGGAGTAAGCACGAAAAATATCAGCATAGTTGAGAGACAAACAATAAACATAGTATACCTTTCTTTCAACTTTTCCCTTGCAAATATAAAGTAAGATTGCAAAGCACTTAGACTTGTTGAATCTTGTATTAAGAAAGATTGTGGATGCTCTTGATTAATTATCCAAATGGATGGATGCAAATGCTATGAGATATGAAACACAAGGATGCAAATGTCTAATTCGTAGAAGTTGGCTACAATTTGCTCAAAGATTCTAGGGATCCTCTAGGTAGATTTGCAAAGGATATGGTATGATTTTATAAGCGAGGGTGAGGCCATGGAATATGGATCAAAGTTTGACTGAGTTCTAGGATCATGAATGCCTTTCCTAAAATAACAATTAGATTTAGTTTGTGCAGTTGTAGCTTTAAAGGGGTAATGATTATTTGGTTGGAAGAAGTTATATCCGGGAAGGTGATTATACGTGCAATTTAATTGTCCCCACCTTTCAGGATTCTAGAAGTGTAGTCCAGTGGAGTTGGTTTGGGATGGTGAAGTGGAGTCCAAGTGGAGTCTAAATGGAACCTAAGTGGTAGTTGACTAGGAAAATAGGTGTATTTTCCTAATTAACTAATTTAATTAGATACAATGTGTAAGATAATTAATTAACCATTTATTTAATAAATGATAATTAACTTAGCTAAAGTGTGTTGTGGAATAATTTAATTAATCCCAAAACATGAATGCATATGAATTAATTAATTAAATTAATCAATCATACGAGATGTGAATAACTGAGGACAAGTTGGGAATAGGTATGTAATTTTTGGGTGTCCACATTTGCCCCTGTTTAAAGTGTTATTATGAAGTAATATCATTTTAAAGATAATAGACATATGCAAATTAGTGAATGAAAGGCAATAAATCAAGGTAGATGTTTAGATTTTCCCTAGTGAAGCATTTAGATGCCCCAACAAGTAGGATAGTAAGGGAATGCCCCCTCAAGCGGGTGGGTGATGTAGAAAAGCGGTGAACAACCGCTTGTTAGGAATAAGATGAGGGATTTGAATAAGGATGGGAAGAAGCGTGCTCATAACATGCACGCTATTGAGAGAGTAAATTTTAGAGAAACCTTATTTTGTTGCTACATAATAGAGTTGTCACCATGATTATGAAAGAATTGTGATGTATAACTCAGATGCTCATAAACAAACACACACACAACAAAGAAAATATAAAAAGGAAAAAAAAACCCAATATACAAGTAGGTGCAGGCATCATGGTTATAAATGAACCAAGATGTTATCATACTACTTGTAATTGGTCTAAAAAGGAATATCAACAATGCAACACAACTTTAAAAAGAAGACAATTAAATATGCCCCTAATGCATGCCACAATGATGATTAAGCAAATGTAAATTCCCCAAGCACTAAAATTATGAAATGCATTGGGATAATATCAGTTGAAGAGTGAAGTGATGCTTAAATACTCCTAATGAAACTCTTGTTGGATCCGCATTGAAGAGTGATCTGAAAGTTAAAAAGGATCATTTCCTCCATGCAATAAAATTATGAATTATAGGAGAGGTAGAATGAGAGCCTAAATTTCCATAGGAAAAGTTATATCGCAAAGGAAAAATAATTGATTTGACTTGCCCCAAACAGAGTTAGTAATCATGCAAAGGGAAGAAAGTGATAGTCGTAAGATTGGAATGATCACTAGGGTAGTAGATAAAGGTATGAATTTATCAAGATTGTCTTGAATTGTTGAAATATCAACTTCATGGGTTTTCCAATTGTAGGATTTCTATGATGATGTGAATTTGTTCAAATTTTTATAAATTTTGTGATTTTTTTGAATTTTTGAATATATGTTTGTTTTGGATTTTTACAAAGTCTTAGAACATATTTAATGCAAAGAAAGATGAGTGGTGTTTTTGCTACACATGATTTATTATGGGTAAATGATGTTGTTGAAAACTTAAAAAAACATGTCAAACAAACCCAATATGAACAGGAAGAAACTACACCAAAGTTATATGTGAGCTAAGATGCTAATAATTCTCCTGCAATTGGTCTACACTAATAAAGTACAAAAAATTAACAAACTAACAAAAGCAAAAGTATCATCACAATGTTGACAAACTGCAAAAATACAACACAATTTGTAATAACGATGTTTAATGACACTCCTAATGTGTTCCACATTGAAGAATGAGATAGATATGAATGCCCTGAGTGATAGCTTAGAACGTGAGAGGATTGGTGTAGACACCTAAATTTGACTACGTAGTTTTAATACTAAAATTGACACTAATTATCCTCTTTCCTGTCATTTCATTATAATTAGTGATTTCTCACTAATTAGCTAACATTCCCCTTTGTCTTGGTCAATTAACGACACTTCGTTAATTAACTAGCTTCATACTTCATCTTGGATGCCAATTAACGACACTTCGTTAGTTATAATCCTATTTTAATTAATTAATTAACCCTTTAAATCTCATATTTAATCAATAAACCCTCTTATCAGTTAAATCTCCCTTTCAAATCCTTCAAATTTTACCAATTTCCCTTTGAATAATCTTGAATGACTTATTAAGCTTATCTTGGTCTATTAATTAATCCTAGTTGATTAATTAAATCACCTCAAATCCCATGAGTTGCTAATCTCTAATTAATCTCTTCTAATCATACTTATCACTTTCTAATCCTAAAAGTTCTTTTTATTCCACATTCACTAGGTAGCTAGCTTCTCTAAAACCGAAATGCTATATAAAGAACCTAGTCCCTTCCTTCCAATTTTAGACCATGTCCTTGTAAGACATGTATATGATAAGAGCATTTCAATCTTGGAAGGAATATGTATCAAACAACCTTTTCCATCTTCTACTTGGAAAATATTAGTAAGTGAAGAACCAAAAATGAAAATTAAGATCTCTTCCTCTTCCTTGGAGAATTCCTTTGATTGCACGTAGCTACATTTGGATCACTAAACGAAGTATCTATAATTACAAAGCATATCTAAATATCAAAGGATGGTTTTGCATTTAATGTTTTAATGTTTGATGCACATTAGTTAAGCTTTTCCTTTCTAGCTTTATCATGATGTTTATGTTTTTGATTAACTAAGTTAGGAATCTACTTGGTGTTAGTTTCCTTTCATTAACTTAGATTAATTCAATCACATGCATACAATTGGATCAAGCCAAAGAGCGAAGTGATGCTTAGATACTCTAAAAACACTCTTTTCGGATCCCATTGCAGTTTGATCTATATTGGATTAAAATCTGAAATCCAAGTGGGCTCAAGCAAAGTTATATTGTGAAAGGGTAAATGATTGTTTTTCCTTGATCATAGATATACACCACAAAAAAGAAAAGTGATTGTCGAAAGATGATCTAGAATGATCATGATGAATGTTGTTAAATGGTGAAATTGTTGAACTGTGTTATTCAATTGCTAAAATTTGGTCAAACATTTTACGAATATTTTCTTGTTGTCAATTTTATACTATTTTTGATTTTGGAACAATTTTATATTGTTTTTGTATTTTGGACAATTTTATGTTTTTTTGGATTTTGAAACACATTTGAATGTTTTTGAATTTTCGAAACTTATTTGAAAGTTTTTGAAACATATTTGAATGTTTTTGGGATTTTGAAAACATATTTGAATGTTTTTAGTAGTTTTAAACATATTTGAATGTTTTTGTGTTTTTGAACATGTTATCCAAAATAACTCCCCTAGTTATTTGGACAACTCATATCCCTATTCTGGCTCTAAGGTTACTCGCATTGTAGGTTACTCACACTTCAATCGACCCACCGATACATTCCTATGATTGTAGATTCCTCACGTGCCCTTACGTGCTCCTCCTCTCCTTCACCCTTTCTTTTCCTTTCCCTCTTTGTTTCATTTCTCTCATGTGCACTCTCTGCGCATCTGCCTTCTTCCGATTAATTCATGCTTCCTGCACACACACCTTGATCCTACTTCCCAAAATTATTTAAGTACCTAACATCCTCGTGAGCCCCCTCCTTTCTCGCGCATTATTGTGCAGTAATGATTGTGCCTTTGCCATACGTTCCTCTCGCAGGTGTTTCTCCCATTTCTCCGCACGTGCTACCTTTACGCGCCTTTTCCTCTGTTTCCCTTCCACACTTAGCTCTTCTACGCACATGCCTTCATGCCTTCTTACGTGCCATTCAGTGTGATGTGGAAAATTCTAGACATTGAGTGGGCTATATGTAACCAATCAAAGCACACCAATGAGGCACCAAATCCTTGCAACTAATCAGTGCATGACACATGGCAAAAAAATGACAAAATGGTTGTATAGTTGACCGGATTTTCAAAGTAAATCAGCTCGCACCATGTGTCTTGTGTGTTCAATTTGCATTGACAACTTATGATAGTCGTAACCTGCTTTATAGGGCTTTGACACGTGCATGCCAGTCTCATTTGAAAGCGCGACGTGGGCTACACTCTAGATCATTCAAATTCAAATTTCGGTGGGATTGGGTAGGTAAGAAGATGGAAAACATCTTTCATGCCATTAATATAGGATTTGATTGCTCTAACCACCCGATTTGATCCAAATCTTACATGTTTTGTTCTCCTACATGCAGACATGGACAGAAGAAGTGCATTTGATAGATTTACAGGTGGATTTATATGCATTTATTGCTTGTTGTTGGTGGTTGTGATTCAAATCGAGTTTTCCCTCCTTCTCTTCTTCTCTCATTGATTTATCTATAAATGTAAGAGCATGGCTCATTGTAAAGGGTTGGATATTTTTGGGTCTTATAACATTTGCTAAGGATTTTGTATCTTTGTATTTTGAGTTGCAGACCTCCAAATCTAGTTCTTGCATGTGGATATCGGTCTCATACACCATTATAACAAACTGTGCATACTTAGAAGCAATAGAAACATTATTTTATGGTTATTCTCTACCTTAACGTGTTTGTATTCTTCTTTCTTGTCTCCCTTTTGCATTATGTGCTTGTTGTGTCATTTTAAATCCCTTGTAGCTCCATTTTCTTGTTGTGTCTCATAAAATCAAGCATGTGTATGCATCTACGGTCTATCTTTGTGCGTGCCTAGCCTCCCTTTATGCCTTCCCCATCATTTTCACTTGAAACAAATAGTGTTCATCCCACTTTTTCAGGTGCTATCTCCTTCCTTAATTTAGTTTACCATTTTTGCATATCCTTCTATCTATGGTCCCTTGGCATTGTTAGCTTAGGTTTTCCTTTCAAAGCATTAGGAATAACAGTAGTAGTAGAAATAGGTAGAGGAACCACCTCCTCCGAGGGCTGTCTCAAGTGAGAAAGGTTCCACAACTTGGAGCAGTCCTATTATTGATTGAAATGACTCAAATCTTTGAGATCGATACATAGGTGCAAGTTTGAACAACCAACAAAACATTTTTGATTTTTGACTCGGTAAAGGGGTGCATTATTGAAACTCATCTTAAAACAATTATAAGCATTCCATTCCATTGATATAATGTAGATGATGTAATGATAGGATGTCTCACTCCATTCATGACTCCACACAACTAGGAAGATGCGAGGGCTCATCACTGAGAGCCAAGAAGGACATAAGAACTAGGTGAATAGTGATATGAAAATGAAGATGATGGATGCTAAGACATAAGGTGTAACAATGGTCCATGTGAGAAAAATGTGACTCATCTTCGGTGAAGATTTCTGACCGAGTCTAAGATGGTTTAATGTATAGGTTTTGACTAGACTTAGATTTGTTGATGGCCTATTGATTGATAAGATCGATTGAAGGAATTGTTGTCTCTCTTAACATAAGCAACTTCTTGGGATGTTTTTGATTAAGCACTGTTGATTAAGATTTTATAAAAGATTTATTTTGCTTATTTTTTTGTTTTGAATGGACCCCCTACATCTTACCCCATGCCACCAATAAGAGGAAAGGGCTCAACACTAAAGACAAAATGTAGGTAATTAAGGACATATTTCTCCATTCCAGTCTCATACTACTAGTAAGAAGTATGGGCTCATCACCAAGACTTTGAAGGAAGAAAGTTGTAGTGATTGATATTTAATATTTTTACTATATCTTAGATTGATTTTGCCTTGTATGTTAATATTTTGATTATTGGGAAGGAACATTTTACCCCCAAGTGTCAACCACATGTGACTATTAGGGCCATGAGGGTTCAAAACCGTAGAATGAGATGGTGTCAAAAAGGTCCAAGTAAAGAAGTTTAATGCTTTCTGTAAAAGAGAGCTTGTTTTAAATGAGGAGTTTCCATCAGTAAGCTTCTAGACAAAACCGTAGGTAAAAAGATCTGAAATGGTAGAAACCATAACAAGGATGAGACAAAATTCCCAAATAGGAACAAGTTTAACTTGTGTATGAGAGGTGAAGAATGCAAAGATATGATAATGTGATGATTAATATATCTACCAATAGATGAAATAATTAAAATTGTTTGTTATATGAGTTAACCATGCAAGCGACCTCCACTAGTGCGAAGAGAACCCATGGAAGAAGATGTTTTTACTTCTACATTTTTGATGTTCAAATGATGTGTTATTGAGGGGTTGGATAAGGATTTTTATTCTATTTTTACGCTTTTTAATGTGTCTAAAATTTAACAAATGAGATTTTGCAATGGACTCATTGAGAGAGAGATCCATGTTTATGAAAGTTGAATGGTTATGATTTACGAGACTTGGGCGAGATGAAATCAAAGTCAAAGGAGAGAATTGAAATATTTGATAGGTCCTGATGTACGAGACTTGGGAAAATGAAATACAAGTCAAAGTAGAGAATCAAAAGATTTGATAAGTCTGAAGTATGAAACTTGGGCGAACATTTCCAAGTCAAAGGAGAGAATCAAAATATTTGATAAGTCCTGAAGTACAAGACTTGGGAAGATGAGGTCCAAGTCAATAGATGTATGATTGGATAAATATTTGATGAGATCGAAAGACCTATGTGATGTTAGAGGAGGATTGTCGAGGCATATAATTTGTTAAAATTCATATTCATTTGTGAGTAGAAGAATGCGAGGAAAGAAGGATTAATATCTATATGTATATCCGATGTTACTTAAAGGCTATAGAGAGGAAATAGTTAATGTTTCTCCTTCAGGATGTTGTTTAATTTATTTGATGAAATATTTATAATTAAATCTTGAAATAGTTGTATAAGGATATTCCTAGGTATATATACCTCATAGAGTGTACGCATGAAAATGTCTTGACATGTAAAGGTCATCGTTGATGGAATGCCTACAAGATTGATCATTTGAGGCATTACAAAAACAGAAGGTTGCGTTGTTTCTAGTGTCCAAACTTGTTGTGGTTGAAATTCTATAAGGCTAGATATGTTAGGAATATGAGCGAGCATTGAAAGAATAGAATCAATATCAATGGTGCTTGATGATGGACCCTCTTCCTTAGAGTATTCATGTATATCAAGGGTTGAAAGAGAGTATTGAAATAAGTTCAAGATCTCATTTGATGTTGGAAGGTTATTGTCCAAAATAGGTTCAATGTCTGTTTGAACTAATGGAAGAAAATCTGGAGAAGAGATTGATTGGTTTTGAGTTAGAGATACTCGACCCTTGTCATAGTAATCTCATTGATTTGTATTATGTACATGATTTTGGACAATGTTCAAATATTCATTAGAAGTTGTGGTAGTTGACGTGTCTTTGGTTACGATATCTTTGTTATCGAGATCTATAGAGATGTCTCCATCGTCAATTAAGTCTTGAACATAATGATGAAGAGTTATACAATGATCAATATAATGGCCTTAAATGAATCACAATATTATAATTCTTTATACCACTTAGGCTTGGGTTCCCCATTATAAAAGGGTCTTGTGATTGGATATTTGATCATGTTAGCCTTTTCTAATTGATGAAAGACACTAGAGAGACTTTCTCTGAGGGGTGTAAAATGACGTTCAACTTTGCATGGAGTAGTGTCTATGAAAAATGATATGATCAAGTTAAAGTTGATGTTATTCGAGGATTGACCATGTTCGGGAGTTTTGCTATTTATACCATGTTTAGGTTTATTTGGTGTTAGGTATTCAACTGTGATGTTTCCATTGTCAATGATATCTGGATGCAATCACAAAGTTTCTGCATTTTCTATTTGATGTCCATTAATACGATGAAAATCACAATATGTGTTAGGTTGATACCAAGCTAGTTTAGGTTCCCCTTCAGGAAAGGGTTATGTGATAGGATAAGTGACCATATTTTCACTTGCCAATTGTTGTAAGATGCTTGAAATATACTCTCCTAATGTTGTATATTGTCTTCATTTGTAATCACGAGGGGAGTTTTTTCACTTCTTGGTATAATGATGGCTGGTTTAGAATTAGTTTGTATTGATTGGTTGTTTTGTATATTGTGCATATTGTGATTATCTATTACACCATCATTGATAATATTATGGTTGTGGTTAATGCACCTATATTTATCATTAGAAGTGCTAGTGTTGTTATTATTGTTATGATTGTGCCCATTACCTTTAGAATGAGGCTATAACAAGCCTTATGCAATGAGGGCCTTTTCAATTTGAGTTCCTTTTTCAATGATTTCCTCAAAGTTGTTAAGGTAGTGCATCTGCATGTGAAAGGATAAATCACTGTTAAGGTATGGGAAAAATATTCAAACCATTTGTTTTTTAAGGGTTAAACATGGGAACTGACTTGTGATTCCTCTCCATCATTGTAAAAATTGTGCAAAGCTCTCATTTGGTCATTTTTTTGCATTGCAAAAGTCCATCATTTTGATTTCAGAGTCAAGGTTGAAAGAGAAATGTTTGAAAAAATTCTCTAAGAGGTCTAGGAAGGTGTTGATAGATCCTTTTGGAAGGTGTAATAACCGGTGGGCAAATCTTGCCCTCTTAGACTTCTAGGAAAGAGAAGCAAGATAAAGATATCGTTATATGCTACTTCTTGGCATACCATGAAAAATTCCTTGATATGCTCTCTTGGATCAGTTTTTCCCTTATATTTATCAAATTTTGGTGTCTTAAAATATTTTTGAAAATGTATACATAAGATATCCTTATCAGGGTAAGGACACAATTCATCAAAGTTGAATTGTTTACATTGGTGTTGTAAACCAGAATTGTTTTTTAATCATTTTCTAATATCGAGAAAATGGTGAGTTAGTTTGTGGGATAAAGGAAGTATTATCATTCTTCAGGTTGTCCTCTTTATTTGGTGCAGTATGGGTTTTATATGAATTTTCATTTCTTTTTATTTGGTTCTTTGTCGGTTGTGTTGGTAGTGACTTTAGAAGATATTAGAGCTAGTTGTTTTGTCATCTTAGTAAGTTGTTCTAATGACTTGTTGTTTGATGCCTTGCATGAATCCATCATTTTTAAAGAGGGGAAGAATGAAGGAAGGTGTGATAGACTACTCAAAACTTAGCATGCTTTGAATGCTAAGATGGAAGAGTGAGAAGATGAATATGGGTTACTCAAAACTTTAAAAAGTGAATGTAAATATAAAAGAGCAAGAAGATCTAAGATTTTATGATTAGACCCTTATAAAAATGAATTCTAAGAGGGAGGAAGCAAAAAGGTTAGACGTGCTCAAATTTTTAACAAAAAGGAATGTTAAAAGAGAAGATACTTAACAAGGTTAGTTTGATCAACTCTTAACAAAATGAGTGTTAAGAGAGACTAAAAGATTTGAAAGGTCAACTCTTAACAAGATGAGTGTTAAGAGAAACAAAAAGTGCGACTTCTCAACCCTTAAAAAAATGAGTTTTAAGAGAGATGAAAAGGTTTGAAATATTTCTCGACCCTTTACAAGGTGAATGTAAAGATGGAAGAGGTGAAAGAGGTTGGCTTGCTCAACTCGTAAAAAAATGAGTGTTAAGAGAGGAGACTTGAAAACACGAGGAAAATGCTTGACTCTTAACAATATGAGTGTTAAGAAGGAAGAGACTTAGAAAGACAATGAAGGTGCTTGACTCTTAACAAGATGAATATTAAAAGAGGAGACTTGAAAACATGATGAAAATGCTCGACTCTTAACAAAATGAGTGTTAAGAGAGGAGACTAAACAATGGAAGGGAAGCACTCAAATAATGACAATGTGAATGTTGAAACAAGAAGTGAAGAAATGATGATGAAAATGTCTCGAATCTCATGAAAGTGGAGATAAGAGATGAAGGGAAAGTGATTGATTAAGGATCTCAAATTATAGCAAAGGGAATGCTTTAAAAGAGAGGAGGGAAGAAAAATGAGGATGTCAAAAATTCAACAAAGTGAATGTTAAATTTGATGACGTAAGATGGTAGAATGCTTAAAGTTCAAAAATGTAAATGTTAAACTTAAGACTTAGGAAGATGACCATGATGGTACTTGATCATGATAAAGCCAAGAGTAGCACAATGTTAAGACTTAGATAAAAGGATGATTGTGCTTAAGTTTGGATATGAATGTCATGCAACTCAAGACTTAGCTTTGATTGCAAGTTGAAAAATGGATGAGATAGAAAGTGAGGATGGTGCTTAAGTGAGGATGAAGGTATCCACAACTCAAGACTTAACTTTGATTATAATGTGACAAGGTGGAATGATAGAGAGTGAGGATGATGGTGCTTAAGTTAGGATGATGGTATCATGACTCAATTCTTAACTTTGATTGTAATGTGACAAAGTTGTTAAAACAAAATATAGATGATAATGATGTAGTGAAAGTTGGCCTCTACCTTAAATTGTCTTGGTCAAGGCATGGCTTCCTAGAATAAATTCTATCCCTAGGTATCAATAGTATATCCCAATGAGTGCGGTACTATTTCTAGTTTCCAACTTTACTTTACCCCTTGATACGATAAGCGATTTTACTCTACTCAAATGATCAAAGCTGGGGTCCCCACTATGGATATCCATGAATCTATCCTCTCATAAAGGTGTACTAGTCGGTTAAGGCGGGAGTACCCATTTCATCGACCCGGTTCACTCAAGGTACCGACTACTTTGGGGTTCATGTGGTAATCCTCACAATGAGTTTCTAGCCCCTGGCCATGCCATGCACTTCGCACGCTGATTACGGTTAGAAGAAGGAATAATCCCGACTCGAAAAGTTTAAATAAATTTACTTATCTAAAAATTTAAGAAAAGTGATAAAGGGGGCTACTTGAATCCACGATCAATGACAACATGCAGTCAATAGTTTGAATGTTTTAACAACCTTATTTAGAGATGGTCTTGCAAACAATGGTTAGAAAGTTTTCTGCAGTGATGAAAACACACGAGAAAAACATGAAAAACAAGCAACAAAACCTACGTTTCTGATTTTGAAGATTGCTTATACAAGAGCGAGAAAAGAGCATACGTGTGGTTAATTGTGATTGGCCTAACAAAAAATATGATTTATGACATTCTAGAATGTAATAAAAATCCGTCAAAAAGTGTTAATTACATTGCTAAAATGGTTAAACAGTTATAAAATTCCCTAAAAATGAATTTAATTGGACAAAAATGTCTAATAACCATGCATTGGCAAGTTTCATGATTAGTCTATTTTATGAAATTAACAAAAATAATAATTAAAAGTACCTAATGTGTGTTAAAATGGACCTAATTAATTAGACAAAACTAATTAATTAATTAAAATAAACAAATTAGCTAATTAAAATAAACTAATTAGTTTTTTTAAAAAAGGCCTAACTATATTTTTAATTAAAAATAATCTAAGGAGATTAATTAAAAGAGAATAATATATAATAAAAATGGAATAATAAACTTAACAATAAGTTTAACCTAAGTTCTTAAATGTTAACCTCATTCTAATGCCTTGTTGAAATGGAATGAACCCTAAAAAAGTTTAAGTGTTGGGATGCATTGAGTTGGGATTTGTTTTTTTGTTTTTGTTTGGCTTGTGTGCGAGGTTCGAAGGGGATGGCTCGAAGATAGATAAGTGGTAGCATAGTGTAGGGTGTTGGTTGTGGTGGGAACTTGGCGAGAGCTCGGGGACTGTAGGGAGGGTTTGCATGGTGGCTAGGGTGTGTAGGTTGAACATTTAGGGTGTGGGAAATGGTGGCTTGGTGGCACAACGGTGGCTGCAGGATGATAGATCAATGACATGGTGGTGGTGGCTTGTGAGGATCCATAGGTAGCATAAAGTAGTGGGAGGAAATAAGAAGGGGCTTAGTGGAGACTCAACGGTGGGTGGGTGCGTGATAGAAGTGAGGGAGGGGGATAGATCCGGGGTGAGCTTGGCTCTGCCGATTCGGGGATGAGTCGGGCCATGGGGTAGGTCGATAGGTAGGTCGAGGAGAATTTAGGGAGTCTCAGGGAGGGAGCTCGGTGAGCTAGGTAGGTGTAGAGGGTATGGGGATAGGTAGGATTAGGAGGAGCTCATCTCGACCGAGTTCTGAAGCTGAACTAGGTAGGATAGGGGGAGCTTGGAGGATAAAATGCAGTGAGGAGAAGAATAGGTTGGAGTAGGGGGAGCTAGGAAGCTCATATTTTTGCATTTTTTTGTAATTTTGAGAGTCAAACCAAACGGGAACATCACCAAAGTTAGCATATCTTTGCCAAATTTTACCCTAACTAAAATTACCACCTCATTTAGCGAGTGAACCACCTACTTTGGGGAAGTTACTTTTTAAATTTAAAATCTAATTTTTCTATCGAAAAGCTGTAAAAAACACTTGCAAACAATAAAACAACAACATAAATATACATATATAAGTTTTGATTTTATAAAATAATTTATTTGTCAAATTCTCCATGCTCCCGTAAACACAACAACACCACAAACAACAAAAACAAATAAAAAAGTTAATAAAATAAAATCACATTCACACAAATTTTTGTAAGAATTAAAATCTACATTACGAGATGAAAGAAAAAATGAAGGAAATATGGGTAGGTCCCCCTTTGGCGTGCAAAGTGTAAGCACATAAAATCTTGGCAAAAGTTGAAATATAAACAACAAACACAATATACCTCTCTTCGAGATTTCCCTTGCAAACCTTAAGTAAGGTTGCAAAGCACTTGAACTTGTTGAATCTTGTATTAAGAAGGATTGTGGATGCTCTTGATTAATTCTCCAAATTGATGGATGTAAATGCTCGAGCTTGAAACACAAGGATGTAGATGTCAAATTGGCAGAAGTTGGCTACAATTTGCTCAAATATTTCATGGATCCTCTAGGGAGATTTGCAAAGGATATGGCCTACTTTAATAGTTGAGGGTGAGGTCATGGAATGTGGATCAAAGTTTGACCAAGTTTTAGGATCATGACTACCTTTCTTGAAATAACAAGTAGACTTAGTGTGCACTGATTTGCAACTTTGAAGGGGCAATGATTATTTGGTTGGAAAAAGTTATATCTAGGAAGGTGGTTGTACGTGAAATTTAACTACCCCCATCTTTAGAGGATTTTAGAAGTGTAGTCCAAATGGAGTTGACTAGGATGGTGAAGTGGAGTCAAGCATAGTCAAAAAGGAACCTAGGTGGTAGTTTACTAGGAAAATAGGTGTATTTTCCTAATTAAATAACTACTTTAATTATCTACAATGTGTAAGATAATTAATTAACTATTTATTTAATAAAGGATAATAAACTTAGCTAAATTATGTTAGGACTAATTTAGTTAATCCCAAAATGTGAATGCACATGAATTAATCAATTTAATTAATCAATCATACATGATGTGAATAAGCGAAGACAAGTTGGGAATATGTATGTAATTTTGGGGTGTCTATACCGGGAATGTGCCAATTTTGGTTTTAGTTGGCATGCCTTGGCTTCATTTTTAGATTAATAATTTCTTTTAGTTTTGATTGCATATTTATACAAAGATTTATGATCTTGTTCTTCCTTGTGAAGTGAAAACCCCTTGTTGTTTTATTGACTAGTGTGCTTCAACATTTGTATTTGTTTCCAAACATTCAATGCTGCTGATTTGTGTTCTATATTTTGGAAAGAGGATTTAGAAGTGGTGTTCTATCATTTTGCATGACGACTCCTTATGGTTCTTTCTCGGATCTTTGTGTTTAATTACATCGGTGGTATTTAAACTTATTGTATATAGAAGTTGAGTGTTAGAAAAATGTATATCTCTAGTTTGGCTTCTTGTGCTCAACTTTATGGTGGTACATGTAACACTTTTGATTATTCGATTAGTATATTATGATATGTGAGTTTAATTTATTCAATGTCACATTTTTGTATTTATGGTTTCTCATTACGCTTCAAACAAACCTATGAATAGAATCTCATTTATTGGTAAAATATATCAACTTGTTAATATAGATTATTTCCATGATTTCTTAGCATATTTCCCAAAATCTATTAGAGATTGTTTGCACAAGTTCAATGATATTCATAAACTTAAGGGAGAGAGACATTTGAAATCATGTATTGACTTGGTTAAGGATTTTGACATTAATAAGAAGGTATTGTGGTTAGTCTTTTCATTCCCGATGATGCTCTGGATTTGGTTTCATGGATTGCATGATAAGATTATTAACCCTTGGGAAAATTTTCATATTCTCTTCATTGAGAAGTATTATTATAACGCTGATTACTCTTCTCTTGGATTATCTTTAAAACATGGTGAAAGAGAAAATGAAAACATTAAAAATTTTAATCTCAAATTTTTAGTAACACAAAATAAGTTCCAAATGCATTTGAAACCAAGTGAAGCTTATGCCCTCATTGTATATTGTGAGGTATTTAATGGTGATTAGATCTATTCATGATTCATGATTTCAATCATTCATGATTTCAATTTGGCTTTGAGGTTTGGGGATCTTTCATATGTTTCGATTTAGGTGTTGAAAATCAGTTTAATGTATATGAAGAGATGGTAGATGATGATGATGATCAATATGATTATGAGAACCCTAGATTTTATACTAATATAGAATCATAAGATTAGAATTAGAATTCACATTCTAGTTTTTTTGATAAAGTTCTTATCCCTCTTTATGGTGAATGCGAGGAATTTTTGCAAGTGATTCTAGTCCTAGATCCGTAAAATGATAACAACATCTTGGTGAGCTTGAAAATGATATTCTAGTTTCTTGTAATATGATTATAATTATTGTCAATGTTTTGGATGAAGTTGAATACTCCTCTAGATTGATGAAAGAAGAAGACACATTTCAGTCTATTACTAATTGTGTAGAACAAAATTTTGCTATCCTTTCAAGTTCCAAATGTTTTAACTTATAAGAGAGTGAGGTTTTTCGTTTCTTATTACATATGGCTAATGATTTTATGAGTGGAAATGTGTTTGATTTTGGTGAATGTTTCAAGTATAAAGAAGTTAGAAATGATTTTCTTCATGGAATCTAATTAAAGAGGTAGAAACACCTCATAAAAGTCCATTTATAGTTTCAAAGACAGAGAATGGGGAGCTAGAGCTTGAACAATATTTTCCTTATCAGGCCCTTGCACACACAAATCTTATTGAAGATGATCATGAGATAAGAGTTTTAAAATTTGATGATGAAGACACATCATTACACATCCAAGAGCTGTTTAATATTGACCATTAAAAACATGAAATAAAAGAGAAACTGTTCTTAAACACTACTTAGACTTAGTTTAAAGCTTTGGAAAATAAAGACAAAGATAAATCAAATTACGTGATTTGAATATAACGTGCATTGCTATCTATTGTTTTGAAAAGGTATGAGTATGCTAACTTTTGTTATTCTAAGGATATAGATAAACAAATTGAGCTTATGTAAAGTGAAGATGAAATGGATGAACTTGTCTCAATTGATACTACAAATTTAAAACAACATTTCAATGCTTTAAACGAGTCCATAGAATTAATAGTGAGTGGGAATTTGAGTCTATTAAACCCATGAATGATGAAGTGAACTTCTATCTAATTTATGGTGATAATTTTGAGAAATTAAAATTGGAGTTAGAGAATGCATATGAACATGTTTCACTTCATTCTAATTATCCCAACTCTTCGCTTGTTGATTTTATAATTGAACTGAAATTTGTTCTCCTCTAGATACACTTTATGATGAATTTGTTGAAACTAACTATGCATTGACATGTAGTGGCAAGTTGCTTGGTGAATTTGATAAAGACAATGAAATCATTCATGCCCATGAGAATGAACTTGCAGGGTGTTCTGATTATTTTTACACATAGACAAATGTGGATGTTGATTTGGACCCCATTGGAAATTCTCGGTTTAATGAATATTTATTGATTATAAGTATTGAACATGGTAAAGAGGTATATGAAGTTATAAATAATTCATTTTATCTTATTTTTGTGGAAGTAGAATAAGAGAGTACGTGTAGTCATAAACTAGTTGCACATGCATTATCTTTGTATGATAACATTAATGAGTTGTATAAAGACGTGAGTGATAAGTCTAAAGCGTGTTACATTGTGAGAAAGATTCTCTTCATTTTTTTAGTTTTCCCACCCTCCCTCTCCTTCTACTCACTCAATTGATGTTGTGTACAAGGTATTTAGTTCTAAATTTGAATTAGTCCATCTTCATTCACTTGATCACCCCTTACATCCACAAATGTGTGATTGTATTTTGCATCCGAATATGAGCTCTTTATCGAATCATTTGTTGTGCAATGGAAGTGGTAAATTGCTACAATGTTGTGATGATAATTATTTTTATGAACATATCTCAGTTTCGAGTCTAAAACTTATCTGGTACATAATCGATAAAAACTAGCGTTTAATGGTGTGAAATATACAAATACAAGTGTTTTTTGATGTTGGGATTTATTTTTAAAATAAAGAGTTGCTTCCTTGTTTGGAGTCCGAAACTATAAATTTTGATACTAGTATTTCTAACCTTACTATCAAGCCTTTATGTTTTGACAAGGATGAAATTTTGGAGCAGCAAGAGGATCACCCGAGTGAGAAGTCAAAATCTAGTTTCTTTTTGGAATAACTTGTGTGTGTTGATTGGAGCATTGATCAAAGTTTTGGGAAAAATCAAATATTTAAACTCTAAAAATCCATCATTCTCATTCCCCAAATCCATTTTAAACCAAATTTTATAAGTGTTGAAACTTGTGATGACAACACGGGTGTTGAATCTCCATATTCATATGTTGATGTTGTGTTTTCATTTAAGTTTCAACTTGGATCAGAATGCAGGGTTGGGAAAATCAATTTCATTTCTAATAAGAGTTTCAGTTTGATTGGTCTTCATTTTTCATATCTAACTTCACATTTGGGACTTCGACTTAGTAATATGTTTTTGGCCACACATTGGAATTTTTGTTGATGTTTATTTGTTACATTATACTCTAAAAACACTCCAAGTTTCTAAGAAAAGGATCATATTCCTCCACTCTAGTGAATGAGTTTATTGAGTGAGAATTGGGGCTACTTTTCTCTTGTATATATTGTAAATACTTGTAATTTTTTTGTTTTTAATAAGTGGTCAACACAACTAGATAGATGGGGATTTCAGAGTTCTAATTTTTTGGTATTGTAGATATTTTCAGTTTGGTTTAGAAGCAAAAAACTTGGGTTAATGCCTTTGAGTTTAAGGATTGACTTGTTTATCTTCCGGAGGTAATAGTCCACTTATATAGAGTTTTTATAGAATCTCATGTTACACACATGGTGTACTCATCCTGCAGACAGAGCCAATGTTGGCACCCATAATTGTTCACCTCATTTTAGGGCCTTAGAGTTAACATTTAGAAATTGATCATTGAAAAATCTATCATTTTTTCCATCTCTATGTTTTTGAACTCACCAAAAATGATTTCCCTTCCTTGCTATACATGTGTACAGGTTGTTCCAAAATAGATTAGGAAAATTTGAAGTGTTTTTGGCCTTAAAATGTGTGGTGACATTCAAATCCCTTATATATCTTAACTAACATGGCCATCAAATTAATCACAGGATCAAGACAAGTGTTAACAAGTCTCACCTTCCTAGTCTTAGGACCTAGCCATTTTTCAAGATAAGGGATCAATTTAATCGACTATGTGTTTTAAATTCCAAGTTGAAAAATTACAACATTAATTCAAGTGAGGAAGGAACAAAGAGAGGAGGATCTATGAATCTTGTGATCCTAAGAATGTTGAGAAACATGTAATTGGTTATTGCACTAATCAAGTCCGAAAGGGGGAAATAAAAGAAGCTGAGCCCAAGTGAATGAAGGAGCATGAGACCACAAAAGCTGTCATTGGTCCACATGAACCAAATTAAAATACCTACTTGGTCTCAATATCATGGAAAAGTAAGAATTAGAAGCTAGAATACTTAGGTTCTCGGGTTCCCAAGAACCCAACAACCATAAATGATGGCGATCAAGTAACCCCAAAATCCCGAGAGATCATGTCTAAGCCCGATAAGGTAAGGAAGGTCCAAGAATCCACATGTGAATTCAAAAAAATTGAGAATAGCTAAATAACATGATTGGTCCATATGGATTAATTACAAGTCACTCGGACCTCAAGAAAACAAACGAGAATGGAAAATAAATGTTTAGAGACTCGCATGACCTTGTGAACTAGTGATCCCAAGAACCCTTTTCCAACGAGGACATATGCCACATGTTTAGGTATAAATCATTCAACAAGGTCTCCCACGAGGATGAGACACATGAAAACATAAAATTTGAGGTTAAATTTGACATCCATGTGGTTGTCAATGTGTAAAACAACCTAGGTATCTTCACATGCTCATAACTATCGATCAATGAGAGCTCTAAATCAATTAAAGCGGCACCATTGGAAATATTATATAGAGGGATACACAATGGGAACACATTTTAGACAAATTGATTATATATTTTCAAATTATTTTATGATAGAAGTTTCATATGTGTTTTCTAACATTTTACCACCATTTATCAACTAATTTCTCAAATTGGCTCATTTGTGAGGCCTTTGAGATGCATCTTAGGATTGTTGTGTTTCTTTTGGGATTTGATTATAGCCACGAGATCCTTAATTAATTATAAAAATGGCACCATTTGTAAATTGATTAAAGGTGGAGCCATTGAAGTGATGTGTGCATGCTTATTCCTCTTCTCTCATTGGTTCTCCACATTCTGTATTCTCCACCCCCATTTCCAATTTTGGAATGTTCTAACATTGTATAAATTGATGAAGTAATCACTTCATCAAATCATCATTTATATTTCCATTTTTGGTTGGATCTATGATCCCTTTTGGTAGTCTAGTTTGTAGGTGTTCATTATCAACTCTATTAGAGGTGTTAGATTTAAGGTTACTAGTAATCAATTCAAAGACATTGTAATGAATGTCTGAGAGAGTAGCAATGTATGTTTTGTTGAGCCATAAATGAGATAGTGTACTTAGATGAAAGTTATAATTTGGGTCAAAAGTTTATTCACTTAGATTATTGGAATTGTCATTTAATAATTAGGTGTAGAGGTCAGATGTGTAATCACCAAAGCACTTTAATTATAAATCCTTTTAAAATTCTAATTTTATTTGCTCACATTTTTTTAAGCTAATGCTATATTTTTTATTTTAAGTTGTAATGGTATGATAATTCTACAAATATCAGTGTATGTGATTTCTTAATTATTTTAATTGTGGGGATTGAATAAGTTGTTTAATATGAAGGGATTCTTCTACTTTTTTGACTCCTTCATCTCCAATTTGCAAGATTGGCCCAATGGAAAAGATGCATTTGAAGTTATAATGATCAAACCCACCTATTTTAATTAAATCTTGTTGTACTCTCTTCTTGAGACCTCTGTTTAATCCTTCATACTTTTAGAGGAATATGTGATATAAATTTGGATATATCTTTTCTATAATGATATGCGTGTCGCAAATGTTTCCCAGTCTCAAGTAGCTTTATGGTTCTTCATTGTTAGTGACAACTAATTGGGTGCAAAATCATTGTGGTTAAGTTCTTTGAGGTAGGTCTACTATACTATAATTGCATTAACCATGTCATTAAACATCACTTGGGTTGCATTATGGTCTGTCCCTTAGTTTTCACAAAGACAAAATAGTAAGAGGTTGACCACCCTCTAATTTGTTTCCTCGAATATGCCCCCGATTGGATACGATCCACACTTCAACAATGAAATATAAAATATCTCTCTCTTCTTTCATCTAATAGGCGGAGAAATTTTGAGAGCCAACAAATTTGTGCCATTGCTGAGGATGTGCCAATTTTAGTTTTAGTTGGCATGCCACGGCTTCATTTTTAGATCAATAATATTTTTTACTTTCAATATTGCATATTCATACAAAGATTTATAATCTTTTTCTTCCTTGCGAAGTAACAACTCAATGTTGTTTTATTGACCAGTGTGCTTCAACATTTGTATTTGTTTCCAAACATGCAATGATGGTGATTTGTGTTATATATTTTGGTAAAAGGATTCATAATTGGTGTTCTCTCATTTTGCATGGCAACTCGTTATCATTCATTCTTAGAGATTTGTGTTGGATTGCATTAGTGGTATTTAGACTTATTGGTTAAAGACGTTGAGTGTTAGAAAAAGTATATCTCTAGTTTGTATTTTTGTGCTCAAATTTATGGTGGTTTAGGTAAAACTTGTGATTATTAAATCATTATATTTTGATTTGTGAGTTCAGTTTATTTAGTGCCATATTTTTGTATTTGTGGCTTCTCATTGTGCTTCAAACAAACCTATGCATAGACTCTCATTTATTGATAAGAGATGTCAACCTGTTAATAGATATTGTTTCCATGATTTCTTAGAATCCTTTCCCAAATCTATTAGAGAATGTTTTCCCAAGTTCAATGACACTCATACACTTAAGGGAGAGATAATTTTGAAATCCTTTATTGATTTAGTTGAGGATTTTGAGATTGATAATGAAGGTATTATGGTTAGGATTTTCATTCAAATTTTGGTTGATGATGTTTGGGAATAGTTTCATGTGTTGTAAGATAAGTTTATTGACTCTTGGGAAAATTTTAAGATTCTCGTCATTGAGTAGTATTATTATAAGGCTGATTACTCTTTTCTTAGGAATTATTTTTATAACATGGTGAAAGAGAAAGACGAAAGCATTTAAATTATTAAGCTTAGATACATAGAAACACAATAAGTTCCAAATACATTTAAAACCAAGTAAATCTTATGCCCTAATTGTATATTGTGATGCATTCAATGATGATTTGAGAAATTACTTGAGGGATAAGAATACATTAACAATCATTCATGCTTTTAATTTGGATTTAGGGTTTGGGGCTATTTCATATGGTTCCGATCTAGCTGTTGAAAATTAGTCGATGTAAATGAATAGATGGTAGATGATGATCAATATGATTATGTGAACCCTAGAGTTGATACTAATATACAATCATGAGATTACACTTTTGATTTACATTCTAGTTTTTGATAAACTTTGTTGCTCTCCTTATGGTGAATGTGAGGACTTTTTGCAACCGATTCTAGTCCTAGATCTATAGAATAGTAGCCTCTTAGTAATCTTGAAAATGATATACAAGTTTATTTTAATATGTTTGTATAATTGAAAATGTTTTGGTTGAATCTGAAGACTCTACCACATTGATAAAAGAGGAAGACGCATTTCATTCTACTAATAACTTTGTGGAAGAAACCTTCACCGTCAAGTTTCAAATTTTGAATGTTTTAACTTAGAAGAGAGTGAGGTTTTTAGGTTCTTTCTATAGATGGCTAATGCTCTTATAAGTGGAAATGTGTTTGATTTTGGTGAATTTTTTTATCCTAAAGAAGTTGGAAATTATTTTCTTCATGCACTTGAATTAAAGAGGTAGAAACACCTCATAGAAGGCCATTTGGATTTTATAAAGATAGAGAATGGGGAGCTAGAGCTTGAACAAGATTTACCTTATAAATCCCTTACACATACAATTCTCATTGAAGATGATCATGAGATAAGAATTCCATACTTTGATGATGAAGACACACCATTTCCCATCAAGAGGTGTTGAATAAGGACTAGTAAAAACATGGAATAAAAGAGAAACTATTCTTGAATGTGAGGTAGGAGAAAATTGCACATCAAAATCATAGTGATAATATTCTATTGATTGACCATACAGATATAAAAATATATAGGATGGATTTTTCCTATAAAATAAGAAACTTCCCATAACCACTCCAATCCCTATTTAAGTGGGTTGTTATAACACCACTAACAATATAACTATATACGTAAATATTTTTGTAATTACAAAAATATTAAAATATAACAATATATATAAATTTACCATACAATAAATTCACTAGTTACATGAGAATACCAACAAGGATATTCCTAACATTACCCCCTTAGTGTGAACATGGGAGAAAAACACCATCTTCAACAAGCAAGAGCATCTTTGCTCGCTCGTAGCTTGTACATGGTTTTGGTTGGTCATCAACATTGAATGTGGGAACTAAATCATCCATGAATATGAACCGATCAACCTATTCAGGTGAATACATGAATTGGGACCATTTAACCAATTCACCTCAACCATCAAGTCAATCTGATCAACAACACTTCCTGCTATAGGACCAATGGTAGAAATCTCCACATCATCATCATAACAGGGAAAACACAAAAACTTTATTGCACACAGGAACATGGATGCACTTTTTTTCTTATTCATCACACAAAGAAAAATATGTCACTAAAAAGATATCGACCTCCGAGGTAATGAAAACTCAAGGACATTGATCATCCTCCGCCTCTGTTTCCTCCATCTGCCATGCATGAGGTGATTACTCAACTGATGAAGACATGATGATCAATGATTTCCACATTGTGTTTAGTTTATCTCCCCCAAAAATGTGAAAACATTTATTTTTTCAGACGTTGGGTTACACTGAAAATGCACCCATAAGGAATTTTTTTAAATTTTAACAATTTTCTTTTATGGCGCGAATTTAAATTTTTAATAAGTACAAATGGAAATATTTAATGGAATTTTGACACTTTGAACACACTACATAGACACCACAATATTACGTACATAACATATTACGTAACTCTTTTGAATTTGATGACACTATTTCAAGTTAGTTTAACTCTATAGCCTAAGACTATATTGGGTTTTTTTGACATTAATAAAAACTCTAATATCAACTAGACACCAACTACCAATGACACAACTATGTAAGACTTCACAAATGAAATAATTATAAAAATATTAACTACATAATTACTAAGTAATGTTATAACCTAAACATCGCCTTCTTCTGTTTACTTTTGGCTCTTATCTAACTGCATATAAGCTTCTAGATAATCTTGCGTGAAATCTGTTCTTTGCCTCTATTGCATATAATAATGTATTGTTTGTGTTCCCTGAGACCAACTTGATGTATTTCAAGTACCACGTGGAAGAGGCAGCTGCTAAGAACCTGAAGGAGATCTGTTTCAAGACATAGCGTTGTTTGGTATGTAAATTCTGTTAAAAAAAATATTGGGGTTTCTATTTCATAACTTTGAAATTGTTGAGCAGTGTTTTACTTGGTTGTTTTGGGTTTTTATTTATTGATTTATGAGATTGCTTGTATCAGAGATTAGCTCTGGTTCTCTGTTGTTAAGTTTTAATTGTACATTTAGCATGTTTTGGACCTTGGTTGATATTCCCCTGAAAACTGATACAATTTTAAGGGTTGGAAAATGTTATGTAAGTTTCATCTCCATGGCTGGGGAGCCCTCTGTGGGTATAGTTTATATCAACATCATTCTAACATCTTTAATGGGTAGTATCAGGTTAGTTACTATTTGCATATTACTGTATCTACTGTACAAGTGGCAGGGTTAAAGGGATCAGTTTTGTTTAATGCTTGTTGGGGCACCAATTTTTAGGTGTACCATTACATACAAATTTGAGAATTTTGTTTGGGATTTTAGCAGTCTAATCAGTTCTTTAAGGTTGGATTTTTAAATATAGGGACTGTTTGTTTCGTCCATATGTTAACTCATTTTTTTCTCCTAATGTTCGGTCAGGAGACTCTATTTCATGTGTCCGAATCAAACTTCATAGCCAAAATTTCTGTTTGTTTTGAAGTCCTACACTCTGTCTCTGCATTCTTCATTACTCTGGTAGCCTTCAGTTTATTGTCTAGAGCTGTTTCATTCAAACGAACTGAAGTCAATTCCTGTTGGAGAGTATCCAATTTGCCTTGAGTGGCCTGAAGCTGTAAAGAAAGTGCCTCGGTTCTAGCATTAGCCTCTACTCTAGCTTCCTTTAACTACCCAAAAGACTCTCAAGGACTTGGATTGTGCTTGGTCTTTGCTCATTTGTTGACTGAAGAAGCTCCTCCATCTCCCGCTCCCGCTCATCAACTCGTGCCTCTAAAGTTGCAACCTTGGACAACGCATCCTGTTCAGTTATTCTGATCCTTTCAATTTCCTGTACCAAATCAGCCTTTTCCCTCTCTAATGTTTCTATGTGCCTCTCTGATCTTTCAATTGCAGTCAATCTTTCCATGGCCAACTTCTGAATTTCAGATTTCACTTGCTGTGCTAAGGCTGCCTCATCATGAGCTTTCTCAGCCACATCCACAGCTCTCTTGGCTTCCTTCTCTGCAGCCTTACACCTTTCACCTACTTCCTCAAAACTTTTAAACTCTGCTACAAACCTTTGCTATAAATGTGATTTCTTTTGTTCAAACAAACATTGTGGGTACTACACAAAAATCGCTAAGGATTCCCTTTCACAACATGCAACTCGAGTTCATCGCCAACAATTCCCTTTCACAACATGCAACTCGAGTTCCATCGCTAAAAAACAAAAAAAAGCTAAAGGCCCTTCAAATTTAATGGAGCAGGGAAAATAGACAAATCATCTCCACATCCACTGTGGGTAGCATCAAGTTATTGCCTTCAACTTGATTGTCGAGAAAAGCAACAGAAAACAACCAAAGTAGAGAGGTATGTAACATTCTCAAACGTGAGATATGTTTCCCCTTTTTACCTGGTAAGAATAGGGATACAGTCATCCTTATTGAGAAGAGATATTGCTATCAACTTTGACATTAGAAAAACCTTCTTTGGCATTGATGTTTGAAGTGTCCTCTGCTTTTCCTAATGTTTCCCTGAAGAGTTATTTGCTTTGGCCAATGTTTGCCTTGTAGATTTATCTGCTTTGGCCAATGTTTGCCTTGTAGAGTTATCTGCTTTGGCAATAACAGGAAAATTTAACCCTACCGAGGTCTGATAATCACTCAGATCCTCAGCCTTATAAACCACAATTTGTTTAGGTATCCCAAATGTCTCATCCTCATCATCATTACTATGTTTGTCTTATACCTTTGATTGTGCTTTGTAAATTTAGTTGTAATCAGTTGACATTTCCAATGAGATTATAGGCATGGCCCATAGGTTCATATTGAAATTTTCTAAAATGGAAGTAGATCATATAAGTCTTATAGTTAATAAGGGCAGATACATACTGTTTGTATACCACAGAAAATCACTTTTATCTTTAGCTGTGTACAACTGCTCTAACAAGCCGTTGCCAGAGAAATGTTCACCACCCCAAATTCCAATAAGTTCTTTGTGCCAGAACCATTTTACGAATGGCTTTGTATTTTTGGTTGATGTTTCAACGGGAAGAAGGGATTCCAGGCTAACCTTCTCCATTCCCATTGAAGAAGTCTGTGTACTTACCTGTATTTCATAGACAGAGACATCCTTATACAGCTCCATATGATCTGCAACTTTAATCATATTGTGATTATACAAATTCTAAAGTGAAAACATGACTAACCCTTGCTGTGTTGAAGACAACATTCTCACAATCAGGCAATATACTTGGTGACCAAGCAGGTAGGTAATATGACTTTCCATTGAATTGTACAGTTGCATCCTTCCTAGGGTGTGCATTGTTGAGAAAAGCAGCACATGCGCCAGAGTGTTCACAGAATATATTGTTGGTGAATATCAGATATAACATTTTGTATTAAATGCCAGTTTTTGAACACCATAATATGTATAGTGCTACTGCCAAATACCATAGAGAGAGATGGGCCATGATATGATTCTTCACATTGGGAAATAATCGACTTAAATGTTCGTTGGAGAAAAACTTTTTCGACAAACTGGAAATCCTTCTCCGAGGATAGCAAATGTCCTTTCCATTTTCCTAACTTTTAGTCCATCATGTTATATGTTATTTGAGATTCTATTTTTCACACTGGAAATGTTAAAATTCTATTTTCTTTTCTGCTAAATCCTGATCATATGAATTGTCATTGTCTTATACCTTTGATTGTGCTTTGTAAATTTTTATCTTTTGATATGCAACCACTGGCATACCGACATGAACATCCACACTAGGGACATCACTATGGGATTGACTCAAAAACTTACCCTATATGTGGGAAATGTTTTATTCATTGTGGGTAGCTGTGGGTGGGGGATGAGAAAGAGCGGCCAATGCCATTCAATATTTGGTATTTTGGATTAACCCCCCTCAGAATGAGGAATTAAATAACTATACTCCGGAGTTGCAGCCAGGTTAATTACAATAGGATATCTAACTGCATATAAGCTTCTAGATAATCTTGTGTGAAATCTGTTCTCTGCCTCTATTGCATATAATAATGTATTGTTTGTGTTCCCTGAGACCAACTTGATGTATCAGAGTTATAAAACCAAAAAACCACCAGAACTATGCAAAATACAGATTTGGCATATTTGAAACCATCATATCATAACATGATGGATTTTCACTGTCCCAAACACCATCTTGGTCTATCAAGCCACCTGTATAACTGTAACAAATATTGGAATTAACAACCTGTAGCAAATTCAGTGTTGAGAATTTATATAACAATACCAATATAGATAGTCATCTAAGTACAGATATGGATACACTTTGATAAGTCCTGCATGCCAAGATGTTAGAAATCTCCATCTCAATTATGATTTATAGCATTGCTTTTATATATGCATATTAGAATTAAACCACTTCTTTTGATTTGGGTGAAAGCCAATTCTGAAATGTATAGAGTTGTTGGTGATATTAGTAGTTCTGATATACTCTAATTTTGGGCCAGAGGTTACTAGAGGAGCCTGAGGAGGTAGTGAGCCTTTAAGCCACATTAGCCATGATATGGGCAAGCAAATTAAACAAAAATGGATAAAGGGGAGGGGAGCACTTTTTTTCTTGTTTTACCTTGGGGATTTCTAGAAACTCTCTTATTTATCTTTGGGACAAGAAACTCAATGCTTCAACAACCTTCTATATGATTATACTTGGTCATTTTTCATTACTTGATACCATATATGTTCCCCATAGATGCGTGGCCTAATTTTGAATGATTATTTATCCTTTATTTAGAAACTTTAGTGACCAAATGTTTTTATAGCCCTATATGAGAATGGTCTTTCCTCTGTTACATAATTTATGAAAATTAAGATTTGAGGATATAACATACCATTCTAATGTGAGTATGCAAGTTCTGAATCTTCTGATGTAGAACTGGCTATGACAGATTCTACCTTATGTCAAAAATGGTGGGAAACTTATATGTTCTTATTAAATAACAAAGTTGTATGAAGCATGTAAAATTTGGAATTTCGTAGATAAATATGAAAGACTATTAGTATTAAAGCAAATTTCTTGGCCGTTAGGCAGTAATTATGTTCTAACTGTCCCATCCCTAATATGTTCCAACATATAGTTATGGTAACCACTTCCTTATTTTGCACTGGTTTAGTCTGTCACTGCAGATGTAACCCAAAGCCACTTTATTGTCTGCTACTGCAAGTCCAGATTTACTTTGACAACTGCCCTATTTTAATCAATGCTACTTTCATTAGTTTTCATCAGTTCTCTTACAAATATTACATCTAAAGTTGACTCCTTACGGTTTATTATCTGCTACTGCAACTCCAGAACTCCTTTGAAAACTGCACTATTTTAAATTTTTTAATCAATGCAACTTTCATCAGTTTTCTTACAGAGATTAGATATAAATTTGACTATTTATATTGCTTTCTTCCCAAATGTTGCTTGCAAACACTCCGGGTTATCAATTTCTAGACATTTCTTTACCGGTGATCAAATCCCATGACATCTATTAAAATAATTAAGAAAATCTCGATGGTAGATAGGGTTTAATTTCAAATAATAGTTGTTATATTTACAATACACAAAAATTAAACAAAAATTGGATAAAGGGGAGGGGAGCACTATTTTTTCTTGTTTTACCTTGGGGATGCTCCAAACAACACCAATTTGGTGAACAAAGAAGGCCTCTTGATGGAAGCCATGCAGCCAACCATGGCAGACAGAGAGTGGCCTACAAACATACAGTTTTCCACACCCAGCTCGTCCAAAATGGTTATAAGGTCTTCTGCATAGGCTTCCACACAACCATATCTTTGGAAATCAAAGTAGTCAGGATTCACACTCCCAACACATATTAAATCAAATAAGACAATCTGAAAATCTCTAACAAAATGTGGCAAAATTCTCTGCCAGACAGACTGACAATTAAAATGCAAACAAACATATTTGCTTGAAGCAATTTTTGATGGACTTCTATGTAAATCTTATATCTTTTGTGTTTAGATTCTCCATTCCAACATTTCTAATTTTCTTGTATTGGGTGAAGCAGTATAGGCGCCTTTACCTTGGATGAAAATCTTCCATTAGATTTTAAAGTTAGAATTTTAAGGCAAAAAATTGCCATCATTTTGTATTTGTACTCTTGTCTTCATTGCAATTGTGTAGAGTTGACTTGGAACCTTTAGAAGATATAACAAGTGAATATATAGTTCAAACTTTGGAAGATTTTATATATTCATGTATGCAAGGATTTTTTAAGATGACATCTACCAAGTTATTTTTGTTTGGAATTTATTTTCTGTTGTAAATCATTTTAGCTGTTAGCTTTGTAGGTTGAAAACATATTAGTTTTTGGGGGATCTAGAAACAAAAATCTTTGGGCTATTCAATTTTCCTTTCTAAATTTTGGAAATTTTTGTGCTTTCCATTTCGATAAGGATTTATCGACATAAAAGATTGAAGTACATTTGATTTAATATGATAAAGAGCGGTTAGACTATTTACTTACAGTTTCACCCCGGAGGTAACTTGGAATGATTAACTCCATGTAGACCATTGACAATATAGAAGGATAAACTCCATACAACTAGGCCTACAAGAATGAGAAGAATACAGAGATCACCACCGTAACAGTTCCAAGAGGTCCTCCTATGAAGATTGGATAAGTCCATAGACTCACTCTCCATTTATTTCTTTTTGGCCGAAATGGAAACCATTCTCACTTTTGATTGAAACAATTACGTGTAGCTACAAATAACATATCAAACCATTTATTTAATGGATTCCTTGAAACCCAATAAGCAACATATAAAAGTGTTCCCAAGCCCAATATTAGCTTGAGCTCACCTTTCTTTCTATTTATTCAGTTGTTTTGACATGAGAAAAAAAAGGAACATTTGATGGGAACCTTAAGAGCTTGATTGAAATCTTACTTAATGGCCTGTTCATGTTGGTTCCCTGGTTATGTGAAGGTAGATGGATCCCAAAATAGAAACCAGAAATATAGGAGCTGAAAGCAGAATATTGATAGAACCTGCACAAATAGAAAATATGAAATAAACTCAACCAAAGATGATACAAGCATTTGATTCCCTAACTTTGTTGGCCCATATGTTTACTTCTAGGAATTGAGTTAGTAAGGAGTCGGAAGCAAAACCTCCTTTGTGAAACCACATTGTTTCAAGAATGGTTGGTAGTTTGTATTTATGGGTGAATTTGTGTCTATTAGTAAGCATGATTAACTAGTCCGTGGGAAAAAGATGTTGATGAAATCATACCAGCCATTCCAAAATAGGATGTGCTTGTTTTCTTATGAAAGTCAGCCAAGGCTTCACCCTCAACTTCAATGGCCTCGAAACTAGAAAACCATCCACCCCACAAAAATATCAGCATGGATAACCTCAAAGAAATGGGCAATAATGAAATCAACCCCTTTGAAGGTTCTCTTCTTTATTCTGCTCTTCTGCTATTCTCATCTTTAACTTTGCAATTCAATCCCACCACTAGATTGCCAAAAAAATCTGCGATGAAAGATTAAAAACATGATGATGCAAAGATGAGGTGTAGGCAAGCAATGTTAACTGGCATGTATCTACATTATATTCTCTCTCTCTCTATGTATATATATACACTGAATGCAAAGGGAACATTGCAATTTTTTTATGAGTTATTGTTTTACATTTGTGATACATCCCATCGACCTGGGGATTACTCTTATTTGTCTTATTCGACATTCTTTGACAGACTGTAGAATCTTGATTATGAAAGCTTCGAGTAGCAAACATCTAAGGGAACATTTAGAAAACTACTTATTGTCTACTCCTCACGATCTTGTGTATTGCGGAGCCTAATAATATTAGGGCACATTCGGTGCAAATGAACAAAATATGAAAATAAACCAACCAAAACCCCTGTAGATTATTGAGGTCTATGTGTTTGCAAAGCCATTGGTGGCGTTTTTCTGTTATTGATTTACGCCTTAGATTGATTTCTCTTAATTAGGGCCCAGGGGTTAACATTGCAATTTATCATTGTACAGTGAAAAAAATGATGGTGGATCATAGATGTTTTTTTTGGATTGAGGGTAAATTGAGGGTGTTTGAAAGGACCCATGTCCTAAGTACACTTGAGGATTTTGAGAGGATCCACAACCTGGTTACAATGAAGGGGACCACTATTAGGAACCCAATTGAAGCAACCATGAAACCAAAGTGAAGATGCAGTGACCGTCGACAACGACCGCAGTGAGTGGGATAACTATTAGAACAACCACCAGCGTCGGCATCGAGAGGAGTAGCCATTTACCAGGATCGCAGTGAAGCAGAGCAACCACAAGTGTCAGCATCGAGAGGAGTAACCATGACCGCAGCGAGAGGAGCAACAACAGTGAGCGGAGCAGCCACCAGCGTTAGCAGCGAGAGGAGAAGGAGCCACTAGTGTCGACAACGAGAGGAGAAGCCACCAGCGTCAGTAGTGAGGAGTAATCACCAGTGTTAGCACAAGCAGAGATGCCGCCTCTAGCGGTGAAACCACCTCGAGGAGGATCATGCCTCGGGGGGATTTGAAACCGGGTGGGCAAGCACACAACCATGTGACTTGACCACACCACTCCCACCCCATCGGCCGTGGATCATAGATGTTCACAGTATATAGAGAGCACAATTATTTAGATCTTGTGCAGACATATATGATTGTTATGTTATGTGCCACTTTTATTTTGAATACTTAGAACTCTATTTTGTCCATAATTTCGTAGGGTAGGAACAAAGTATTTATGTTCTGTCAAGGGTGTAATTTTGCAGTCAAGGGTTTAGTTTCTTTGTTATGATATTTAAAAATTATGATTTCTACGTCAAGTAGATCTTGTGTTTGTGCAGGCCTTGCAATATAAAATCCAACACGATCCCTATTACAAAGATGTCTTAATCGATGATGACACCCTTTCCTCACCACCATCTAAGTTGTCAAATGTTTCCTCCTCTCTCAACACAACCACAATGGAAATTCCCCAAATGCAAACTTGCTACAACTCATGGTAGTGGTGTTCCCACTCACTTTGATGAAACATACATATGAACACTCATTTTCTTTCATGCCAACACCTCACAACTGAGGAGCAGAAGAAGAGAAAATCGAATAGTTCTTGCTCAAGCACGATGGTAACACTCCATTTACCATGCCATGGCCAGAGCTTGGGCTTTTGCCAATAAATGAATACAATACGGAAGGCCTGTTCTCAATGGATTTCGCAACTTTATTTTTGACAGGAAAATCAATGTGGCAACAAACCCGCATTAAAGAAGTTCTAATGCATGAATACGCTCTTCATTTGATGTGTTACCATGATGGGCATTTTGGTTCCCACCCAAGATTTCGATACTTCCTTCTAAATCTCGTAATGCGACATAAAAGCCAGTCCACGGCAACAATTTTTATGAAACAAAACACTGAATCTGAAATCCCTTCGACAATTAGAGAGTTGCGAAGACAACTATTGGAATTCCCCAAAGACAACCTCCCAGACAACTTAATGTGTTTTGGATTGAGCCTTCGAGGACACGTTCATTCTAGGCAAAAGTAGAAGCGAGCTTTCAGATATGGTGGAACAATTGGGGACACCAACATTATTCTTCACTCTAAGTGCTGTAGACACTAAATGGCCAAATATCCACAATATTATGCCTGGTGAATTCCCAACAAATCCTCGAGCCGCACAACATTGGATAACACTTAACATTATCTCTAACCCCCATCGAGTATTATCATACCGCATCATGCATTCACAATATTTCGGGAAGAAATATTATAGAAGGAACTTGGAGCAGTAGACTTTTGGTACAGGTAATCAAATCTACTTATTTCAAAGTTTTTTCCAAACTACATATCTAATATTTATGTTCCCTTGTATCGCAGGTATGAATGGCAACATAGAGGCTCCGCACATGTCCATGGTTTATTGTGGCTCGAGAATGCACCAAAAGTTGACGAACTGGACTAGGAGGACACAAAAGTTATTGAGGTAAAAAAACAATACTTTGATAAGTTCGTGTTTGCCTGGAACACCCGCCTTGACTTACAACCGCTTGGATTTTGTTTGTAGGTCACTCCTAGATGACCCTTGCTTGCTAGATACAACAAAAATTCTATCCACCTCCCCACATGCAGACCTTGAAGAACTAATTAATTGAGTTCAATGCCACACTAAATGTTGAGTAGACATGTGCGCATAGAAAGCAATCACGGTTGTAGTGCAGAGGTACAACGCTCCCGGGCTATGCAACCTACTTCTTCCTTACACATTGAAAGTGATGGGAAAATAAAGTACCTCCCTTCTAGAAATGATGAGAGAATGAACATCCATAATTGAACAATGATATACATATGGAGAGCAAATGTCGATTGCCAACCGGTACTTTCCTGCCATGCCATTCTTAAGTATATTGTAAAATATGCTTTGAAAGCTGAGCAAAGTTCATAAACATATCACCAAATGCTATCCAGATTTTCAAGAGACACAGACGTAGATTCTCCAGCACATATCATGATTCGTAAAATTCTCACAGAAAGCATTATTGAACATGACATAAGCACATAGGAAACATGCCACATGCTATAAAAATGCCACTTGTTATGTGCAACCATCCATTTGTATCATTAAATGTTGGGAAAAATATTCGAGACGTGTCGTTGAAAGTGACGTCGATGCACAACAAACAACCGCTTTCTTGGATGCATATAAAGTTTGTCCAACAACCATGGAACACCTACCACTTATTCAAGTTGCTTGAGATTGGAGCTACAACAAGAACCGTAAAGCTGATAAATGGAAAAAGCAACCGACAAAAGTAATTGTTCGGATCCACCCGAGATTTGTGGATGTCCTCGCTAAGAATCAACATCATATGACCTTTTTGTTGGTCAAAACTCCTATTATTCAATCCTTTCAGAAATATTGCATCGAATTTGGCTCAACCCCACATGACATCAATGGCACTTGGGACATGTACAAGCACAACTACAGACCGTGGCATGTTCTATGCACTACCATGAGACACAAGACTTGCTACAGATGTTAGTTCTGACTTTGAGCCCGAATGCAGTATTCAACAAGAACCATTGCAAGAATGGCAGGTCTTTGCCCAAATTTTCCCCGAAAACAACACGAGTCTGCAGACGGTCTTGAAATGTTGGGGAAACAAGATTTTGACATACAAAATAATTGGAACATACATGACGTTCCCCATGATTTGTAGATAACTGGTTCATCATTCATTGAGAGAGAGAAGGTAGACAAAATTAACAACAACATACATGCCACACCACCATCTTCCACACTTCTTTTGTCTCCAGAACAACAAATAGCTCTTGATACCATACTACACCATTTAGCAAACAAAACCCTTCTACCTCCACTAAGATTGATAATTCAAGGAATGACTGGCACAGGAAAATCATTTCTGATAAATAAAATTTGGAATTCATTCACAACATCAACCACATCTCCCTCACCTCTACTTGTGCTCGCCCTATCGGTGTTTCAACATTCAACATCTCCGCATCCACAATCCACACAACCATGCACATTCCAATCAAAGAATTGAAACCCCTTGAAGGTAGTGCATTATCATCTTTTCAAGAGTCACTAAAACATATATAATATGTTCTTATTGATGAAATGAGTTTCATTGGGCCAAAGTTACTAAGAAAAATTAACAGTAGGCTCCGTGAAGCTTTCCCACACTCGAGAACATCTGAATTTGGGAACAGATCAGTCATCCTCCTCGGTGACCTCAGGAAATTACCGCCGGTTTTGGACAGTCCTCTTTATGCAAGTAATTCCTACGGAGCAACCCTTTGGAAGAGATTTCAGTCTTTCATTACATTGCAAACAATATTTTGGCAATAAGGAACAACCAATGCACATGTTTCATTTCGGAATTTACTACTCCACATGAGAGATTCAACCCCTCTAATTGAGGATTGGGAACTCCTAATGTCTCGCACAGACACACACCTAACTCAAGAGGCTCAACATTTTTAAAGACGCACCACATTTGTTTACAAAAAATGATCTGGTCGACTCCCACAACCTACTGAGATGTTGAAGGAATTAAACGTTCTGATCGCCCAATCCATTGCTGAAAGTAATAGGTGGAATGGACCAGGAAATCCTGATAATGATCGGTTGGAACACAAAGTTCTGTTGTGCAAACAACAAAAAATCATGCTTATTACAAATCTATGGGTTGATGTAGGCCTTGTGAATGGTGCCACAGGAACAATCATCGACATTTTCTACGACGCATCAATGCAACCACTAGCATTACCTTTATTTGTTGTTGTAAAATTTGATAGATACAACGACCCATGTTGGGATCCCTCCAACCCATCACATATTCCCATACCCCTATTTCGAGATGGAATCAAAGATATTGCTTTGATTAAAATGGCACGGGATTAACTATCCACAAGTCCTAAGGACTTACTTTGCACAGAGCAACCGTTGACATTAGAACCACTGAAAGGCAGGGTCTGACATTCACAGCTTTCTCCAGAGTTCCCTCACTTGCAAATTTGTGCATTTCACCTACTTTTTCATTCAAGAGATACTCAAATATGGTGCATATACCAACACTTGGAGCAAGAAGAAAGGAGGAAGCAAGACTACTATCACTCCAACCCTCGTAAATACTACCCTCTACTTTGATAACACCTCCGCTACTACTATACTCAACACTTCTTCTATCCAAAGTGACACTGTCGTTCAAGGGGTATCAAATGTAATCATGTTTATTGAAACTAAAATTGCCCACTAAAGGCTACCATTCATGATATAAATACTACAAATGTATACATGTCTCATTATGTGTACGTATACCTTCATTTATTTGATGTTTTCAAATATGATATGCAACTTTAAATGTACGAATCTATAACATAATTAAATGTACACATACAACATTTCAATGTAATGTTTCAACTAAAGTCCTACACTACAACTATCAATCACACACATTATCAATTGCATAATAAATGTTTCTCCAACAAAATACCAACTGAACAACCGATGCATAACTAACAACATCAACTATAAAATTAATTAACTATCGAAAACAGTATCACTAGTAATCATGTACGAATTTATAACAAGTTTGAAATGTAGAAACAACCTTCAAATTAAGTGGATCAACTATATTTCTACAATTACAACATCACTCGAACCCCTTAACAACATCAAGTACAAAATTAATAACTATACCTCTAAATCAGATAACATATACCGTTCGACGTTCACATCTCATGAAACACATGCGATTGCTAGTGATATGCAACTATGATGAGTGGATCTAATAAGAGCCAAAGGAACACATGTCTTTATATGTTGAATCCAAAGTCACCCAACTATTCAAAAAAATCTTTGAATATTATCCTTGACATAAAAATCTGATGTACACGAGTTTTTGGAATTATTTGTGGATACTAAAAATGTAAGCCTTAAATTTCAAATTATTGACACACATTTTCAGAGAGGTTGAATTAAATACATATCACGATGCACAACTAGAGACATCATGAATAATTTAGCTCTGACTTGTATGAATATGACATGGAGACTAATGCAATGAAGATTGATCCTCTGTTACGCCCTTAATTATATATCTTACATAGGATGGATATAGCCGACTTGTTCTTATCATAACTTAATATCATGATGTATCTATTTTATATATGATCTATTAACATTGGTTGGTCGTCCTGCATTGATGGCCATAGCATAGTAATAGTATAAATAGGGGTTATAGGTAGTGGATGATCATTATGTTGAGTACTTGAGTCTTATTATATGTTCTGGAGGTTGCCCCCTCAAAGTGGCCAAGCTATTATACTTTCATATTGAGAGAATTTATCTGAAATATTGTGTTATTGGGTGTTCTATTACTGGTGATAATCATAATTAATCAAGTAATTTCATTACAAGTGGTATCAGAGCTTGATCTCGGCCAGGACGATGTGAAACCCTAGTTCTGAAGGTTCGGCTATATCTCAAGATTGGTAGCGAATTTTTCTACAATTGTTTTTGTGGTGAGGTGAAATAAGTCAAGTAAGCTTCTTTGCAAATTTCAATAAGTTTTAACTTGTTTTGCAAAAGTTATTACGGTTCTATATTTATTCATAATTTGGCTCCCTAGGGTGTAATTTTTGAAAATTTTCAAATTTCTTATATTTTTGGAAACCCCTCCAAACAATAGCTAGGGTTTCTATTTTATAAATTCCTATATTCGGCCAAAAAAATTGTGAAACCCTAAACCCTAAAATTCGCCCTATTAAGTCTACCCCTAGGCCCACATCCTTCGTCATGGCTGGTAGATCTACCCGAGGCCAAGGAAAAGGACAAGAAACTCCAGGAATGACCCCAAATAAGGAAGATATGGATTCAAATTCTACTGGTTGGGAGTATCTGAGGTGGTCATCCAACTTCAGGAAAGGGTAAACAATATGGTGAGTAAGGATGACCTTAATGTTGAGCTTCATCAACTGAAAGGTAGCCTTAGGAGTGAGATTCAGAAGGATTTTCATGTAATGCAACAAGAGTTGTTGAATGCTATTTCTAATACAACTTCCAATGCTAGTCATATGGGTTCTACTAGAAATGGTCACACAGACCCAAATCACTCAAATCGGGAGGATCCTTTAATCATTCAAGTGGATCTTCGACCAATGGAGGGCATGATTCCAAAAGTTGAAATGTGTAAATTTGATGGAAAGGATCCACTCAATTGGATTACCCAAATGGAAAATTTCTTTGATCTCCATCATATCCCAGGAGGACAAAAGGTAATCGTGGCATCCTTATACCTAGAACCTGATCAATTTGTTTGGTATCATTGGTTATGTGCTCAAAGGAAGAAGAATGGCCTAAATGTCACCTGGATAGTGTTCACTGAAGAGCTTTAATTACACTATAGTTCTAGTGTTTTTGAGAATTACTTCAGCCAATTAGCAAAGTTACGCCAAACTGGTTCAATTAAGGAGTATGTCCATCAATTCCAAACTTTGTCCTTGCGTGTGGAGGATATTACAGAAGAGTATTTGAATGACCTATTTCTTGGGGGTCTTAAGGACCACATTGAGCATGAGGTACACATGTTCAACCCACTCAAGATTCTATTATCATGGCACATCGAGTAGAGGAAAAATTTCTTTCTAGTAGAAGGCACACCTTTTCTAGCATAAAATATCATAACACCTTGTCTCCTTCTTACCCTCGGCCAATTCGGTTGACACCTCAACAAATTGAAGAAAAAAGAGCCAAAGGGTTATTCTTTAACTGTGATAACAAATATGGACCAAATCATAAATGTTCTGAGAAAAAATTGTTCTACATTGAAGGATATGGTGATGAGGAAGAATATGAGGCAACATCAATAGAGGAAGAGGAAAAATTAGAGGAAGAATTTGGAGATCCTCAGCCCACTATTTCATGCCATGCTCTATTAGGTATTAGTACCCCACAAACCCTTCAAGTTGTGGGTTATCTTAAGAAGTAGAAGGTAACCATCTTGATTGATTCAGGGAACACACATAATTTCATCAATCATAAGTTGGCAACAAGACTAAATTATTTTATCTACCCATCACCTGAATTTCAAGTAATGATTATAGATGGTGGCACATTCCAATGTTCATGTAAATGCCATAAAGTAAGAATCATGATGGGTGATTACACATTGGAATCTACGATGTTTTCTATCCCCATGGGTGGAGTTGATATTGTCTTAGGTGTTTAGTGGCTCACAACTTTGGGCACCATAGAGATAAATTTCCAGGAATTGTTCATGTGCTTTCATTCGAGGGTAAAAATTTGAACTTCGAGGTCTACAAGTTAAAGATCATCTAGTGGTGAGTTCTCACCAAATGCGTAAGATTCTAAAAAGGGGTCTGAAGGTTTTGTAGCACAATTATTCTCTATAGAAGTCCAACCACAAATGAAGGTATGGCATCTTGATCTTCAAAAGGTTATTAATAAACATGTAGTTGTCTTCAAGGAACCAAGAGGATTACCACCTGAAAGAGAGCATGATCATGCTATTCAGTTGATTCTATGAATCCAACCCCCAACATTAGGCCTTATAGATATCCATATGTGTAAAAGAGTGAGATCGAGAAGATGGTGGAGGAAATGTTGGAAATGGGTATTATTCATCACATAGTCAAAGTGCCTATTCTACTCCCGTGGTGATGGTGTGTCATAAGGATGGAAGATGGTGCATGTGTCCAGATTATAGAGAGCTTAACAAGTTCACTATTAAAGATAAGTTTCCTATTCCCATCATTGATGATTTATTAGATGAGTTGCATGGTGCCATTTATTTTACAAAACTAGATCTCGTGCTAGGTATCACCAAATTAGAGTCAAACAAGAATATTCATAAGACATTTTCATAACTCATCAAGGCCATTATGAATTCCTAGTGATGCCATTTGGCCTTACCAATGCTCCCTCCACATTCCAAAGCTTGATGAATTCAGTATTTAGACCATTCCTAAGAAATTTTGTCTTAGTATTTTTCGATGATATACTCATCTACAACAAATCATGGGAGAAACACTTACATCACGTCAATACTGTCTTAGAAGTCTTAGAGAAACATCAAATTTATGCCAAGCCTTCAAAGTGTTCTTTTGGGGTACATGAAGTGGAATACTTGGGCCATATTATTTCTCATGAAGGTGTTAAGGTGGACCCTCACAAGATCCAAGCCATGGTGGAATGGGAAACCCTAAGAACCCTCAAACAATTATGAGGTTTCTTAGGTCTCACAGGTATTATCATAGATTTGTCAAAAACTATGGTAGTATAACAACACCACTCACAAAATTATTAAAGGAATCCTTTCAGTGGAATGAGGAAGCATCTAGGGCATTTGAAAAATTGAAGGTAGCTATGTGCACCACTCTAGTATTGGCAACCCTAGATTTCTCCAAAACTTTCATAGTTGAGTGCGATGCTTCAGGAAATGGAATCGAAGTAGTACTAATGCAAGAAGGACACCCCATTGCTTTTGAGAGCTGACAACTAAAAGAATTTTTTTGTTAAAACCCACATATGAAAAGGAAATGATGGCAATACTACATGCAGTCAAACAATGGAGACCATACTTGATGGGTAGACATTTTAAGGTAAAAACTGATCATGATATTTTGAAATATTTCTTATAACAACGTCTATCTTCAGAAGAAAAACAAAAATGGGTCACTAAGATGTTGGGATATGAATTTGAGATTGTTTATAAGAAAGGAAAGGAAAATTTGGTCGCTGATACTCTGTCTAGGAGGGATGAGTCCACTAAAGCATTGTTATGTGCCATCTCTATACTACATGTAGATTGGGTAGATCAAGCACGAGAAGAATGGAAGAAAGATACAACCACACATACTCTCATTCAAAATCTCTAGGCGAGATCCATCATATCGATCAATTTATATGGAAGGGGGATACATTGTGGTATAAAGATCGGCTATATATATGTAAGAACTCTACACTTAAACACCATGTTCTTTTAGAGCTACAATCTTCTCCAATAGGTGGTCATCTGGGGTCCTAAAACATATCATAGAGTTAAGAAGGATTTTTTTGGGAGGGGTTGAAAGGAGATGTTCAAAAATTTGTGGTAGAATGTTTGGTTTGCCAAAAAAATAAGGGCGAGACCATTAAGACACTGGTCTTCTCCAACCTTTGTCTATTCCTAGTGAGAGATGGGAAGAGGTATCAATGGATTTCATCACAGGATTACCTAAATCAGAAGGGAAAAGTTTCATCATGGTCATGGTAGATAGACTTACCAAATATGCTCATTTTTGTGCCATGGCTCATCCTTTCACTAGCTAGTGCCATTGCCATCTCTTTTATGGATACAATTCAAAAGCTCCATGGCACGCCAAAAATTATAGTAAGTGATCGTGATCCAATATTTACAAGTAACTTTTGGACTGATTTGTTCTCTTGTCTAGGTACCCAACTAGCCCAGAGTTCCTCTTATCATCCCCAATTAGATGGGCAAAATAAGGTGGTAAATAAATGTTTAGAGGGATATCTTCGATGTTTTACTTCAGATAAACAAGAACATTGGGTGCAATGGTTGCCACTGGTAGAATGGTGGTACAATACTTCATTTCATACCTCCTCCAAAATGTCTCCATTTCTGGCACTTTATGGGTACCATCCTCCATCACTCATATCTAGCTTGAAGGTCAAACCAAAGGTGATAGCAGTTGAAGATCACATTCAACATCAACATGAGGTACTCTCTAGTCTTAGAGAAAATTTGGCATGGGCACAAAACCGTATGAAGAAACATGTTGATCAACATAGGAGTGAGTGACACTTTGAAGAGGGAGACTTTGTTTTGTAAGGTTACAACATATAAGCAATTATCCTTGAAACAACAACAAAAGGATAATAAGCTTTCTCCTAAATACTATGGTCCTTACCGAGTTTTGCAGAAAATTGGTAGTGTGGCATATAATCTAGAGCTCCCTCCAGAAGTAGAATACATCCAGTCTTCCATGTTTCTTGCTTAAAGAAAGTTATAGGGCAGCACATTTCCACCCAATCAATGCTTCCAGAACTAGACGAGGAAGGAAGGATCATATCGGAACCCGAAGGAATTCTTCAGACATGCACCAAAAGACTGAGGACCAGAGTCATTACCAAGTACCTGATCAAGTGGAAGAATATAAATATTGAGGATGCATCATAGGAAGATGAAGCATTCATTGAAAAACATCTAGGGCTTCCCAACATTGGGGACAATGTTGCTTTGAAGGGGAGGGAATGTTACGCCCTTAATTATATATCTTACATGGGATGGATATAACTGACTTGTTGCTATCATAACTTAATATCATGATGTATCTCTTTTATATATGATCTATTATCATTGGTTGGTCGGCCTTTCGATGGCCATAGCATAGGAATAATATAAATAGGGTTATAGGTAGTGGATGATCATTATGTTTAGTATTTGAGTCTTATTTTATGTCCGGAGGTTGCCCCCTCGAAGTGGCCAAGCTATTATACTTTCATATTGAGAGAATTTATCTGTAATATTGTGTTATTGGGTATTCTATTGTTGGTGATAATCATAATTAATCAAGTAATTTCATTACATCCTCAATCAAGGATTCACGAGGTGGATCTATCTCAAAACAAAACACAAACTATCTTGACTTTGTAAATCTACCTAAAATAATATGATCATCAATCAAGGGTGATTAAAGAAATTACGAGACTACTTCATTTTTATTCTTGATTATTTAAACTCCATATTCTCCCAGGTATGATCACTTGATACCAGATGTGAGGTAGGAGAAAATTGCACAACAAAATCACAATGATAATATTCTATTGATTAACCATATGGGATATGCAAATATAAAGGGAGGATATTTCTTATAAAATAAAAAAACTCCTACAACCAATCTAATCCCTATTTAAGTGGGTTGTTATAACACCACTAACAATATAGCTATATACTAAATATTGTTGTAATTACAACAATATTAAAATATAACGATATATACTAATTTACCATACGGTAAATTCACTAGTTACACGAGAACACTAACAAGGATATTCCTAACATTGAACAATACTTAAACTCAATTTAAAGTTTTGGAAAATAAAGACAAAGATAAATCAAATTTCATGACTAAATATAACATGTTATCTATTATTTTAGAAAGGTACAAGTTTGTTAAAATTTATTATTCTAAGGATATAGATAAAAATTGAGCTTATGTCAAGCTAATATGAAATGAATGAACTTGTATCAATTGATAATACCAATTTAGAACAACATTTTAATGCTTTAATTGAGTCCATAAGAATTGATAGCGATTAGGACTTTAAGTCTATTAAAACTATGAATGATGAAGTGAACTTGCATCTAACTTATGGTGACAAATTTTAGAATTAAAGTTGGAGTTAGAGAATGCATATGAATGTGTATTGATAATCCCAAGTCTCTGTTAGTTGATTTTGTGATGAATTAACTTGAACTTTGTTCTCCTCTAGATGCACTTTATGAGGAAATAATTGAAACTAAATATGCATTGACATGTAGTGGTAAGGTCCTTAGTGAATTTGATAAATACAATGGACTTATTCATTCCCATGAGAATTAAGTTACATGGTGTTTTGATTATTTTCACACAAAAATGTGGATTTTGATTTAGACCCCATTGGAAATTCTCAGTTTAATGACTCTTTATTGATTAGAAGTGTTGAATTTGGTAAAGAGGTAGATGAATTTATAAATAATTCATGTTATCTTATTGTTGAGGAAGTAGAATACGAGAGTATGTGTACTCATAAACTAATTGCACATGCATTATCTTTGTATGATAAAATTAATGATTTTCACAAAGATGGGAGTGATAAGTCTAAAAATGTGTTACACTATGAGGAATATTCTCTTCCATTTGTTGAGTTTTCCCACCCTCCCTCTCCTTCTTCTCGCTCAATTGATGTTAAGTATAAGCTCTTTAGTTTTTACTTTGAATTAGTTCATCTTTATTCACTTGATTACCACCAACATCCATAAATGTGTGATTGTATTTTAAAGCCAAAATATGAGATATTTATTGAATCTTTTGTTTGTAATGGAAGTGGTAAATTGTTAAAATGTTGTGAAAATATCTCGTTTTATAAGACTTATTTGGCACATCGATAACAAGCTAGCGTTTAGTGGTGTGAAATATAAATGGTCCCTAAGAACAGTGCCATAAGTGTGTTGGTCCTCAATTCTACACCCCTTGGTGGCTGGAAACATTCTCTTAGGAAGGGGAATGATTGGATGGTGGTAGACCGAGTATTATGTGTCATTTGTAGCTAGGGAGGGGTCTAACACTTCCTTGGGATCAAGATTTGAGGTGATTGAGGGGCACGTACAAAGGGGATGGCCTCATCTTGCTACTTTTGGTCCTGCCTTGAACCAAGGTGAGAGGACCCATGAGGTAACCTGAATGTAGAGGGGAGATGAATTCTTTGTTCCTCTTGATATATTTCAATGATGGATCAATCTAGGATAAGCATGGCCATGAATATAATCACTCACTCTCATGAGTTGTCACAAAAAAATGTTGTATATGCTTACCATACAACACAAAGGTTACTATAGACAATAAATGTCGGTTGCTCTTGCATTCTCTTGATAGTAGAATTAAAGCTAAAGGGAAATTTCAATGATATTTAGAGACAGAACAACAAAGCAACAAATGGAAGTTAGTATGGGGTGGGATCAATTATGGTAGTTGTAACTTCACAAAGGGGGGATTTATATGATGAAAAATTCCTTGTATCAAAGCATTTAACACTTACTAAAGCAACCTACTATTCTAGAAAGTACAAAACACTTGATTAAGTAGTGACAATTTCTCCAAAGGAAGATTTGCATTCATTGATACTCAACAAATTAAAAGTTCCAACACAATATCTAAAATACTCAACACAAAATCTCATGCAAATATTCTAATAAAGTATTTACTGCTTTTACTCTAGTATACCCAAGATACACTCAAAGGCTAACAAAAATCACTTTAAAAAAATGGCTACAGTAAGGATTTTAGAATTATGTCTAATATTGCGAGTAAATGCTCACACCACAATATTGAATTAATGACCAAAGCACAACCATTAAGGACTGATCTAGTGTACTATAAAGAGAAGTAATAAACACAAAATTGTAGTAGAAAGTATAACTCATCAATCAAAAATTCAACATACAAAACCTAGAACATAGAAATCAAAGCTCATAAGTGAACATATTTCATTTAGATCTTGAATTTCTTAACAAGGGAACATAAAGAAAATTCTCTCAATGTTTTTCAATGGTTGTACATTACAACCACCTTGACACAAAATTTTGGGAAACCAAAATCCATATGCATTTCACAAAAGAAACATGTAATCTTACAATTGTATCTCTCGACCTTTTCAAAAATAGAAAAATTTAACCCCCTTAATATGAGGACAAGCCCCCATATTTATACAAATTTGGTGCATTCTTACAATTTGATCCCCCAAATAGCAAGTGAATCTTCTCCTTGTTCATAAAGAAATATATTTAATCAAAGTGGGAATGTACTTTGTCTAACTAAAAATATCGATTTTCTGTTAGTATTTTGGGATCGATTCCATGCCTTCACTGCCACATGTGCAAAATAGTTACGTTATAATACCAAGTACACTTGTGTATTTTTTTCTCTTTTATCCCACTAAACACCATCAATTTCTGAATCAAATGATGCCAAATTAAAGATCTCAAGGAGACCTTTCTAATGAGACCAATTTTGCATGATTTGGAGCTCTGGAGCGAAAGTTATGGCCATTTGAATTTTTATGTGTCGGGATGAAAATGAGAGTGACACGTGATAACTTTTGATTGGCTTCAGGAATTGCATTTTTCTACATGCCTGATTCCCTTTTATTTTGTGTGTTATGTGGCTTTACACATAGGTATGTTCCATTATGAAATGTGAGCCAATAATAAAATGCCACACACCTTCGCCTTCTCATCTTTGTTATTTTACTTATATTGACTCTGCAAAACATGAGATAATGAGAAAGCTCCATGATTAATTTACATTTCACTTTACAGTTTCACAATGTCGATTTTTCTTGATTTCATGTTCACCTTTCATTGGTTGTGGGGTCGGGTCATCACATTGCGACTTATATCTTGGTGGACTTCATTTGTTGGCTCCACAGAAATGGTATAGTGCCTTGACCTGTTAGACCACCCGGACACGAAGACCTTTGAAATCTGGCTCATTCTATGGACTTTACATCCATGGGATCCCATCTACTCACCATGCACTAGAATGGTGACATGTGTCCATCATCGACTGTTGATCTTGTGCCATCTTGATATTCCCTAACTCTAATTTTTTTCTGACAGTAATAATTTTGTCCGCCCCGTCGCAGACCCGAAATTCTATCAACCTTGGTTGATTTCATGGATCTCACATCCATTAGGTGCATCTAATTTGAAGTTCTCTAAAATGGAGACATGTGTCTCACTGACCACCTCGATTTACTCTGTGTGTCCTATTGACCTTTCAACCTTACTTGGTTGTTTTCTAGACACCGATAAAATTATCCATGTGGCTTGTCCGGGGATTTGACATCCGTAGAGCCCAAAGAATTTGAGGAAATCTAGAATGACGACGCATGTATCCACCTTGATTGTTGATCTTATGCCATGTGGCCCTTGTTTGATATTTGAAATTGAAATTGACGCCAATTCAACGTCACACAACCTTTTAAATATAACCCACCACTGGATTAACTAAGCCTACCATGGGTTTTTAAATGGCACCGATCAATACTTTTTAGTAGTGAAATTTGACGACCATTTTGAACATCCCAAGCTTGTTTAAATGGCTAATTTCATTTTAAATGAGTTATCCAAATTAATGGGAGGGGGTTAATTTGGGATAACAAGTCCTCCAACATTTCCATTGAATATTTTATTTTTATTTTGACAAGGCACAAAATTTCTTACAAATTGATAATTCTCCTTTACTCGAATGAAATTTGAAGCAAGGGGAACAATATGAAACACACATAATGGTTACATCTACAAAGAGTCTAGGAAAAAAACTTAATCCAAGGGCTTGGATTGAGCACCAACATATCATATAGAAATAATCTAGCAACATGACCTCTCTCTTGAAAATTGTAGAATATTACATTCCTTGATTGAGCATCTCTTTTATCCCTCCATGGATGATCATCTCTAAAATACCTTCTACACTCCTTTTCCATATGTCCAAATCCATTGCAAGTGAAACGATAACCATTAAATGATCTATCATACCTTGTAGTATTAGGCTACCTTATGTACTTTATCTTCACATTGTCTTAGGACACTTCTATCATTTTTCTCTCCTTTGATGCTTATACCTTCAATATCCTTACTTGTAACTATGTTTTATTGCATCAACTATTTCCCTTTGAGGTCATATTTAGACCCCAAACCTATCTTGTCACCTACAGATTTATGATTTCTCAATATGTCATCAAGATTCTTGGTGCTTTTCTCATCCTTTTGAAATGATTTAGCCATGATGACAACATAAAAACTATCCTTTAAGAATAATCACATCTTCTTCCTTGGATTTCAAACTTAGAGTCGTGGTGCTCATATGCATCTCTAGCCTTTTTACTATCTCATCTATCTTATCTATCATAGCCCAATGTTTCTCTTCTAGGTCCTGAATCTTTGCCTCATATTCCTTGACTTGAGATCTCAACTTCTTGTTTTTATTTTCAACACGCTTTAGCTCAGTTTGAAAAATACTAGCTAAACCTTAACATCATCTTATTCTTCTCTAAATTCCCTACAAGAATCAGATATGAAATCACCCAACAATGTGGAGCCATCACTTGTAGATCTCATGGCATCCTTGGTCATGAACAAGACCTCATCTCCAACATCTCCATGCTCTCATTCAAATTCAGAATCTGAAACACCACTATCACTAGTTTCTTCAGATGAACAAGCCTCTTCCTTTGAGTAGAATCTCTTATTGAGCTTCTTATTATTATCAAACCTATTGAAGCTCTTTTTACCTTTGTCATATGTTTCATCAAGCTCATGCTCATCATGATCTTATTCCTTGTACTTGTAAGGGAATTTGATAGAAAAATGACCTATCTTACCACAATTGAAGCATTTGAAAGGTAACTTCCCTTTGTACTTACCCGATCCAACCTCTAGTCTTCTAGAAATCATAACAAAAAGTTCTTCATCATTAATCTTAGGAGCATATCCATCATCCTTAGCTTTCTTTCCCTTGGTCTTCATCTCAAATTTGAAATCAATCTCCTTCTTGGTTGGTTAGAATCAGTAACCCTCATCTCATAAATAGTTAAAGTTCCATGTAACTCATCCATAGTCAAGAGATTCAAATCCTTGGCTTCTTCAATGGTAGACACTTTAGAATCAAATTTAGGAGTAAGAGACCTCAATACCTTTTTACCACAACTTCTTCCTTCACTTCTTCACCTAATCCTTTCATGGTATTGACAACCTTATCAACTCTAAGCAAGTATGCAACAATAGACTCTTCATCACTCATCTTTAGCCCTTCAAACTAATTTTTGAAGGTTTGAAGATTAGTTATTCTTACCTTGGAATCTCCTTCATAAAGGACCTAAATTTTCTCCCACATTGATTTTGTTGAAGTACAATGCATAACCTTCACAAGTTTAGGTTCAATTAAACCACACATGATTACATTCATATCCTTGGAGTTGTCACTACTAGTCTTCTTGTCTGTAATAATTTTTGGAGGAGTTACAGGAGTTGTATAGCCATCTAACAAATATTTGAAAATATCAAACCCTAAGGACATGATATGAGTCCTCATCCTTAGACTCCAAAATGCATAGTTTATCCCATCAAACAAATGTTCCTTGTTGAAAGATGTGTCACTCTGCTGATTCATCATTTTATTACTTCAAAGGATCTCCTTTCAAGTGATTAAACTTATCCAAAAGGACCTTCTTTGATACCAATTGTTGGAAGAACAATGGACTGAGAGGGGGTGAATTAGTCCTTCAAAACCCTTAAATAATTCAAATTAACTTGCATACACCATTTAACATTCAATCATGCATTAATGTGATCTTAACAATATGTAACAACCATCCACAAGAGCATAACCATGAAAGAGTACAAAAGAACACAAGATATAAGTGGGAAACCCTCAAGGGAAGAAAACCCATTAATTTTTTTATTATATTACTCAAACTAAAAATACTTTCACGAATATGACTCATCACACAAGATTTGTTTAGTGAGGCACCAACCCCACAAGGAGCACTAACCCCTAGAAACCCTTGTTGATATTACTCACAAAAAGGACTCATGTGAATATTACTCATCACAAAAGTTTTGATCAGAAGAGCATTGAATATATGCTACAAAAACACACAACTAATAGTGATCACAAGATTTAACTCATACACCTTCAAACCCTATTTAAACACACCTTCTCCTAACTCACTCAAACTTGATATTTCATGGACTGATTTGGACACAAACCCTTGCACAAAATTTATTCAACACTATAAAGACATTTTCACACACTCTCATCTTAGTCTTGATCCCCTTGAACCACCTTCACTCTCTCTCACCTAGCTCACACTTTTTCCCTCTCTCAACACTAGTTCAAAAATGAACCACAAATGTAATTTTGTACAAGAATCAAATAAAAAAACAACATAGGTCAATAATGACCCAAAAGGTAGGCCATACCAACTAAAAACATAAAAAAACTTAGATAAATTATCATGAAGTACCCATATGGGTCGAAAATATACCAATAGACTCAAACTCTCTCACAAGCCCAAAAAGGCCTAAAACCCCAATACCTCCAAACACTTCATCAAGATTTTTCATGCCTCTACAGAATTCACACATGTCCATGATGTCCTATCAATATTATCCATCAGCAGATTACTATGCACCATCCATTCTTCTCACTTCACCACCTTCAGGATGTTTCCAACTCAAAACAGACACTTTTAGGAACCAATCTTCAACTATGGAGCTCAATAACACAAATATCAACTCAACTATGCTATGTAACAAATTATTATAAATAAAATTACCTCTAGAACACATCCATGCATGCTAGAACTCATGAAACATTCATAAATGCAAATTAAGCCAATTCTCCTCTTGATAAACTAAAGCGCCCATGAAGAAGTTTTGCAAACTCAAATTGATTGTACCCTTTTCTGTCACTTTCAATACCTCTAAAATCATTCACAAGGAAAAAAATTCATCCCTCTTCTTTCTCAAGTGGATAGAAAACATAATCTAAGCCAAATAATTAGTCTTCTACATTAATATTCTAACCAAAGAAGAGTTGTCTTGAATCAGTCAACTTGTGACCTCAACCATGCCACCTCAGTACACTTTCAAATCTGAACCAAGACATTAAAAATGTCACATGAGATGTCAACAACACCTCCAAGGCCATTAGATTCCATAACTAAGCTCACAAGTGCTCAAAAATTCCATTTACCATGATTGATCAACTGTCCTCAAATATAGGCCAAACTTTTCACTAACTATCATGGACATGTAGTACAACTCAAGGATTCCATAAATGGTGATTTAGTTAATAGGTTGTGTGGACATCTTTTTCACAAACTGAAAATCTTTAGAAACACACCTATTTAAGTAGGCCCCATATACTTTGTCACAAGCTATAACACCTCATTAGAAAGATGGAGGAGTCCTCTATAACCTCCAATCATCACATTTATAAAACCAATCCATTCTAGGATCATACTATTAATATCTTCTCCATCGCTCATAACTTAGGGTTTCAAAGCCATAAAAAGTGACTTACCTTCTTAACATTCATTCAAAATGTTTGGGCCTCATTTGAATTCATTCCAACTCTTTGATCTTCTTAATTCCATGACATAACATCCATGAAAGGATTAGCTCCCCATGAAAACCTTACACGTTCCATCCATGAATATTTCTTCCATATCGAGTTGGAAAATGCACTCTTAAGAACCCTATTTTGGTCTAACATCATAACTTGCAAAATTCTCATCATGGCAGCCTAAATTTTTCCCACAACACTAGGAAACCATCTTATAATATCTCAAATCATCACTTTTCCAAAAATAACTCTGCATATTCATATCCCATCTCATTTGCATGACTAGCTTAGGTGACAATAATAGATGCTTAGAGTTTGGTACCTTATTTTGATCACATAGCTATGTATTTATATGATTCCCTTGGTTGAATTTCATAATTAACAATTGGAAGGCTGACCCATAAAAAAATAAGATGCCCAAAAGATAAAAGAGGCCCAAAAAGAGTGAGTAAGATAGAAAAGAGGTTAGGGGTGCCTAAAGGGGATGAGGGAGCTCGGGCGATGATGTCTTGGATAGACAAGTGGTGTCTCAAGTCATAAAATATAAAAATTAAAGTGCAGACATGGGATGTAGGGTGTGTAAGACCAAATAGAAAATAAGAAATAAAGACAAAAGGATAAATATAGATTTCAATTACTAGTTTATCACTTAGGAATCATGTGAATGCTAGATGCATCTAGGACCTAGAAATGTACCCAAGTACGTGATTTTGTGTCTATATTTTCCTCACTTTATTTCTTTAGTGAATACCTTATAACATAAAGTAGTAAGAAGAGGTGTACCTAATAGCCATGTAGAGTGTGATGGTGAAATATGTGCTTTGAGTGGACAAGTGAAAGCGTGTAGTAATAAAATTAAAGCGTGGAAGCTAAGAAAGAGGAAGTGACCCTAGGGGTGAAGCGTATTATGTTGTACCATTTTATAACTATTATTGTTCTTGATTTAGGGATGCTTCTTGTTGCATATTAAGGATGGAACTACAAAATAAGAACAAAAAAGTAGTCAAATATGTGTATATGATTATTTTTGTAGAAGTATGTGAAAATGTGTAAAAAGGAAAGTGTGCACCTAATTTAAGAAGAGTGAAAAAGATTAAAAATTTCCTAAAATTCTATAAAAGAGTGACTTTTTTTGGGTGATCTCATGTCGAGTGTGAGGTTTTTGGAGATATCACACTAAGTACGATTTTTTGGTGATATCATGCCAAGTGTGATTTTTGGGCGATCTCATGCCATGGAAGAAGAGTGTTGGGGAGAGAGGTCTAGTGTTACTTTCCTTCCATGACTAATTCTCGAGTAAGAACCAATTAATATGGTACACCCCGTGTTTAGTTCCATGTTACACTTAGTTGAAATAGAGAAAGAATGCATTCTATTTGTTGGAGGACTGTGCTGATTGTGGCTCAAGCTACGAAATATTTTGTGAACCATGCTAAATCGAGAAAATAATCAGTAACTTCCCCTAGTCATATGTTCCCAAGAAAGGTTAGGAGTGCATAAGAACTAATGTATGTATCTCGGGGCGCTAGTGTCGTGCTAAATTGAGGAACTAAGTCAGATTCTAGGCCATTTATGAAGTTGTAACTCTGTGATGATTCTATAGTGTGCATATCTAAACCGTAGCTCGAGCCAATGTATGGGGTGACTGATTCACCCAATGTATGTCCCCCTAGTTTGGGGTACATGCGATGTCACTGAGATAATTCCGCCCAAAGAGAGTACATGGCGATCTGTTATTGCTTTGAGATGGATGCCCTTGGGAGGGGAATGTGCATGGTAAAAATCAAGGCACATGTAAACAAAGTGGCTAGATACATGTGTTAGTAGAAAAATCTAGAAAACATGCAATAGAAGACAATGTAACAAGCAAGAAGACAAGATAGACCATGAAAAGTGGGTTTCAAACATGGGACATCACTCACAATGTCACAAGACAATCAGGGCCAAAGTGGCCAAAATCATACAATGTGCACATAAGATAAAAGGACATAGCCCACAAACAATAGCATAAAATTAGAAAGCAAATGGAAAATAAAGTGTAACAGATAACCATGGTGGTAAATAGTTCCTATAAAGTAAATGCTACACATGAAGCACTGTTAGCATGTTAGAAAGATAAAAAGTATGTTAATACATGTATGTATCAATGTAAAGTGATGTGCTAGTAAGAATAGGGATTATTAAAAAATGGAACAATAACACCTGTGATGTGTGAGAAGGTAGATGCCCCAAGATCCATTGTGGGACTAGTAAAAGGTGCTATGCCAAACATCATTACTTTGCATGTAAAGATTTGTAGGAAGTCTACATTCACAACTAAAGAAAAGTGAATGTGTATGTGTATATAGAAAATATAATGATATTTGGATATCCGACTAGCATAGTAAGAAAAGTGCGTCGTGTAAGTATAAGAAAACAAGAGTATGTAACCAAGATATAAAAATATGTGAATGAGTGGAATGGAATGAAATGAAATGTGAATATGATAGAGCAGCGTGCCCCCAAGCAAATGTTCATGTATGAGATGAGGTTCATTTATAAAAGACCCTTGAAAAAAAAATGAACCATAGAACAAGCGTGCATCATCGGGAAATGGTTTGAACTTGTACACTAGAAACATAGATCATAAAGCATAGAGCATGAAAGGAGAATGTGGTGACTTTCATTTCAGATTCATACCTTCAAAGAGTTAAGTATGAACCATGGAAGTATAGTGCGTCATAGGGTGATGACGATACACCATGTGTACTAAAGGTGTAATAGTGCTTTGAAAGATTTAGACATGAAGCGTGGAGTGTGAAATAGGCACTAGAGACAACTGATAGTGATGGGAATTGGGGAGTAATTGTAATTCCCCCAAGTGTTCCAATGATGGAGATCTTTGTGATTATACAAGAGAGATATTGCGGTGGTGACAAATTTTGAAATGTATCATAAGAAAATATATGGTCACCAAAATGGTAGGTAGGAGAAAGAGTAGAACTAGGGTTTGATTTTGGGTTGACAATACCCAATTTAAAGAGATTATGTAGATTTTTCGGTTCTTTCTTAGAGGGTGGTTTGTTATTTAGAATTGGTAACTCTGTGGAAGAATTGAGAGGAGGAGGGGTTGGACCCATTTTTAGAGGCAGTTTCTTAGTTTGACTTGGTAATGTTGTAGTTGACTTAGTAGGAGGAGGTGATTAAGGAAGGACCTTGAGATGTGATTTCTTAGGAGGCTCTTGACTTACTGTATAAGGGACACTAGTACCGATGGTATGATGATCATGAGACATAGATGAATCAGATTTAAGAACCCATTGAGATGTAGCAATTGGAGATGAACATGTAGCAACATTTTTTGTAGCAAATGAAATGAGACCATAATGCTTAAGGTGTCCAATTTTTCATTTAAGAGCATAGAAATCATTGTCGCAAGTCCATTAATTTGACGATGATTGTAATATGGATGACATTGATATCTAACAATATGATAAGGAGGATATGAATGAGTAGATGGAAAATTCATTAATTTATGAGCGATGAGTTGCAGAAGAATATCTTATTGCATAAAATTGAAATTAAACTTGAGAGGCGTGGGGAGTGGAAAGTCTTGAGGTGCACCGATACAAGCACATGTAGAAGACATAGAATTAGGATGAGGGTGAGCTTGAGAAGCATCCTTGAGATGTTGGATTTCAGCCTTAAGAGATGTAATCATTGTTTCCATAGCTTGGATTTTGTCTTGAAATAAACAATGTAAATATTTAATTAAATCTAAGATGGGTTGTTTAGATGGAGGATCGAAGCAATAGAGTAATCAAATAGATGATAAAAAATGGTACTTAATTGAGAGGGTAGTGTATTACAAGGGAGATACATAGTGTCAGGATTTTTTAGAGAAAAAAATTGTAATGGGGTTACATTTGAAGTAAATCATGCAAATAAATTTGAGGAATTTTAGGAGCCATGAGAGAAGAAAAATAAGGATCCAAGAGTATTCAAATGTGGGTTCACCAAATGATTTAACAAAATATAGAATTTAAGCTAATTGTTAAACCCTAGATATTACAGAGTCATGTATGATAAATAAATGTTAAAGTACATATTTTGACATAAGCAATAAGCTAGATAAATATGAAACCCTAAGTGCAAGATAGGGAAAGAGTGACTTATCATATTTATGCTTCCCTGAAGGTGATTGGACTGGAATAATTGATGAACAAGAAGGGCGTAATGTCACAACCATGCTCAATAATTCTAGAACTATCGAGATAAGCCTAGATAAGGTTACCCGGAGTGGGGCAAGGGTGCCTAGGCACCAGAGACCTCTGCTTGGGCACCTATGACCACACATGAGCTCAAAATATAGTTTTCATCTTGTCACAAGATGGTTGTTGTTGGTCACCTATATGTCGCTAGATGATCACCGAATTCTTCTATAACCTACACGAGAGATGAAGACATGCAAAACCTCAAACTAAATTAAATCCCCAAAAGAAAAGATACAATATGAGGTGTCGATCTGACCCGGCCACAACTCGAGAACTTGATACAGTGATACACTTTTAGACTCGATGTAGTTCTTATGTGTGTGTGAGAGAATCTTGCCCTAGGAGGCCCTTTTACAAGTACACTTGATAGCAGGATATAGCTAGATGTACCAATGTAAATAGATGTGTGGATGGCAAAATAAACTTCCCCTTCCTATGAAGTGTATGTAGAAAATGCAGTCCCTTGTCCCTTGTATGGATGCTAGATGGATTCCTTTAGTGCTCTTAGATGCCTTTGGATGCAATATTAGGTGATGATAGTATATGCTTAGAGCTTGGTACCTTATTTTGATCACATAGCTATGTATTTATATGATTCCCTTAGTTTAATTTCGTAATTGACAATTGAAGGGTTGACCCATAAGAAAATAAGATGCCCAAAAGATAAAAGAGGCACAAAAAGAGTGAGTAAGATAGAAAGAGGTTAGGGGCACCTAAAGGGGATGAAGGTACCCAGCACCTCGACATCATGGTTAGACTCTAGTTTATGAAGTCATAAAAGATAAAGAAGTAAAGTCACATTTGATCTTTGTAGGGTGTGTAAGACCAAATAGAAAATAAGAAACAAAGACAAAAGGCCAAAGATAGATGTCAATTACTAGTTTTATCTCTTAGGAATCATATGAATGATAACATGTGTCTAGGACCTAAAAATGTACCCAAGTGCGTGATTTTGTGTCTACAGGGCCCAAATAGCTCTGCACCTAATGATCATGCCTCATTAGGCCTATAAAAACCTAGACTAGGTCTAGATGAGCACCTACAACCGAGTCTTCCACATATACCTGCACTTTGAAACTCATGTGAGTGTCCTAACACTCTAAAATCATGCTTTCCATGCCTCTACCATGATCCTCAAATCATCATTCAACTCTATCCACCATGTACCATCACCTAAGCTAACCGGGTCACCTGATTAGGCCTTCTAGGACAAACCATTCTCACTATGTCTACTCATGCCATTATGTTACACCTTGTTTGACCATGTCACCATCATGAAACACACCCTCTAACACTCAGAGAACATCCTCTTTCCCATTAATGAGATTTTACATCAATAACAACACTAGCTCACTCATACCAACAATATTGTCCCCTCTCTATGAAGAGTTGCTTTTCCCTTTGGTTGGGGATCCCATCTAGGTGAATACCAACAATATTACTAAAAATCCCAATCGTAAAAACTCTATGTATATTATAAATTTACCATACCTATTATTTTTATATGGAAGTGGAATCATTGTAGTATCTCTATTATTTAGATCCCATACATTTATGTACATATAATTTAGACCCAAATGTTCTACTTTTATCCTTTTATTTTAGAACCTGTCATAACGATGTTTCAAGAGATACCCTTCTTATTTTAATTTCGTAGGTGATTTTTTCTTGGATAGCTATCAAATTAACATCCTTATATCTTATTATCCATTTATCACACCTTTTCTAGGTCCTCATTACATCCTCTACACTTGACTGCAAAGTGAATAGTTTCTTTTCAATACTTAGATCCACTTTTGTTACTAATGGTGGATTATTCAATCTAGCTCATATATGTGATTTATGTACTCCTTTCGCTAAATTATCGTGTAATAAATGAATTGTGTTTTCTTCTTCATAATTTCCTCCTTGACCTCTTGAGGTGGTGGTGTATCCAATAATTTTTTGGTCTTTTTCTAACTTAACTTCATAGAACTCCAACTTATAAAATTCTTGATATGAAACATTCCTTTCACATTACGAGTTGTCATAAGATTGATCCAAAAGTTTATATTCTTATATTTATGATTTTTATAAATTTGCATCAACAACATCATCTAAATGAATCAGAATTTGAATTTTACCAAAATATTCTCTTCACCTTTATTTTTACTATTATCATGTAAATCCTCTTCATATGACACAAAATCAATCTTTGGAAGATAAGTGGGTGATTTTTGAATAGGAACATTTTTTCAACTTCCTCTTTTATGGTGGCTTATTCTAATGGCTAATTCCTCTCTATTTATTATAGTTGTAATTTTTCCTCTTCCTCTTGCATTTTTTTTTAAAATTTTCTAATTGTATCACCACCTTTTAAATGAGATCTTTGTTTTCTTCACTTTGTAAGAACTTCACTCGAAGAAAAATTGGTCGATTAGTTTTTGTCATCACGATTCACATAGGATATGTAGATCACATCTCTAATACCAATGCAATGTCCCTTAGGGAAAAATAAGAGCAATTTGAATTTACTAGAAACCCTTATGACAAACATGTAATAATGTGAATTTTCTTCAAACTCTCATGGAAAAAATACATTGGTCTGATTTCTTCCTTTTATTAATGAAATATCAACAAAATAGAAATACCCACTGGGGAAATCCTTATGAAAGAAAATAAATTTTACAATCAACAAATGAATTTATTTTTGAACTGATATAGAAGATAATTACAATTGAATGTTTGATGCCAAATTGGAAGGATGAAAGGCTAAAAATTATGCCCTAGGGCATATTGAGGGCTTAGGAAAGACCTAACACCAAAGACAACCATTTCACCACTAAAATGACCTCCTAAGGGGTTCATCCCACTTCCTTAGAAATTCATCTAGCCCCATAAATTCTTTAAAATTGTCCAATCTTCCCAAAGTGGATTCTGACTGATTGATGGATGTCCCATGGTGAAAAATTATGAAGATCTGATTTGTATGTGTGGGCTAGCTGCCAAAATTTGAAAATGACATTGAAATTGTGGCCTAGCTCTAAAAATATGAAATTAATCTCAAGTATGACCTATGAATGAAATCACCAAGTAGATGTTGAGGGTTTCCATCCCCAAATTTGTATGCCAAAGTGGGTTTTCATCCTCAATAACCAAAATGTTGAAGCAAAAAGATACACTAAAAATAGAAATGAAATTATGACTATTCCATGCTCACATGTGAACCCCCTCACATCCTTTTATACCTTTCTATCTCTATTTCCCAAGTGAGGAACTCTATGTGGGGCTTTTGCACTTTAATTACAAATGAATTTCTTATTTTCAATTTTAGCTTTAAGTATCTTAAAATAGAAAGTCTCCTTTTAATTTAATAATAGTAACATAATTTGACTTTATAATATTGCTTTTTGGGCACTTAGTTATATTATTACCTTATTTCCTTTTTTCCACCACCCCCATGTGAAATAACCGGATCAACTAAGAGTCTTCTATCCGAATTAACCCGAGTAAGGTACATTACACCGATGTAGGCTATGCATGGATTACAATTTAACCCAAACATTTACCTTCTTATAAGGTATTATACCGGTTATGTCAAAATTATAGCACCCCGATTGCTTGTGATTTACCTACATAACATGGGATTATCCTGCAGTGTGGGACCTTGTAAGTAGAATAATCCTCCAGAGAAATCCAGCTTCTTCCTCTAACCTAGTGCCAACTTCTCCAAAGTGCAGAGAATGGAAAGCTAAACTAACCCTATTCTAATGCTTTCCAAGGAGACATGGATAGAAAGATGCATGAAATAAAACTACTCTAAGTGAAGGTGATGCACCAAGAAAGGGTGAGACAATCCAAGTGAGTGAAAGATAGGGAGAAAATGAGGAGGAGAGGGTTAGTAGAAATGCCACAATCCAAGACAATATTCAATTCCCTATATTCATAAAGCACAACAAACTATGGACCCTGCAAAGAGATAGATACATGCACAATATACTTATAAATATAATGGAAGGAAAAATATGCAATTCATACAAGCTAGGGTGAAAATGGCCACAAAACATGAATTTTATTGCTTAGAAACATGCACAATCCATCATACCATAAGCACAAGACAAAATCTTTTACAATAAGCCCAAATTCGAGGCCTTTAGCTCACAATAGCTCTAGAACAAATTTGACAGAGTTCCTTTGCTTTTTGGAAAATACTTGCTATCCAAAATTTGCCCCAGAAAATTTGGTCAAGACAAGTCCTACACATAAGGAAATTATGAAGGAAATGACTCAGACCCGTGAGCTCACATTCCAGGATGACAAACAAGGTTGCAGAGGGACTTTACAATGGAGTGGCGGGGCTTGCGAAAGATCAAACAACCCTATGCAAGAAGAAATTCAAGAAATGAATCTGTCGAGAAAATTCGTGCCTCAAATCCAACAAAAGAATTATAGGTGAGCTCAAAAATGGAATAGCAGGGTCGGGATAGGAGGCCGAGTGGTGTCAAAGGAACCAGAGACTCAAAGGAAAAGAAACAGTGAAGATTCAAAGTCTTTGGGCTCTGAAATAGTTTAGGACGGACCTCGAAATCGAATAAGTATGGAGGAGACAGTGGAAGCTGCCAAGTGTCTAAATGACGCACCTCCAAAAGTTAAAACCAAAGGGGCAGGCTCAAACAAGTGCCAAGCCTCCACGCATCCAGGGCTCCAAAATTTGCACCGGTCATTGAAAAGTCTTCGACTTGGCGGAAGGTGCCAAGTGTCGACTCAGTGCAATTCCAAATGGGAGCCCAAGGCAGAGACTCAAACTTGCGCTAGCCCTCCACATAGCTAATGGTTAACAGAGTTCAAAAGGAGAATGAGCCCAAAACAACTAAGTAATGAATGTAGGTGGAAGGCACCAGGTGTCCAAACAATGCACATTCAAAAGCGGGAACCTGAGTAGGTTTTCAAATGAGCGCGGGCCTTCCACGGTGCTCGAAAAGGTGAGGGCGACCATTGAAAAGTCCAAAGGCCCATGGAGGTCTCCATGTTTCGTATCCATGCTACTCCAAAGGTAAATTCTGGGGGCAGTTTCTAAACATGCGCAAAGCCTCCACGTGTCTTGGGTCGGATACAGTGCCTCGCCCACGGAAAAGACTCAGGAAGAATACAAAGGAAATAGGGAAACCTACGAGATGCCACCATGTGTCACATGGGTGCTATTCCAAGAGTGAAGGAAGGATTCAAATCTCAAATGAGTGCAAAGCTGCCACATGGACCCGGTATAGATAGACTCATTTAAATATTATGTGCCCACGACCCAAAAATTCAAATGACCATATCTTTTGACTGAGAACTCATATTTGGGTGGGAGAAGATTTTTTGGAAACATCTCGATGCCCTCTATGCCTTGGAAACATAAAATATCATTTTTGCAGGTGTTGGTGGGTGAAAAATGGGAAAACATCTTCCAAGACATTAATACAGAGCCCGATTTCTCCAACTACCAAATCTGATTTGATTCGATCCATTGTTCTTCTTCAATATCTTTGGGACAGACAGAGGGAGCTAGAATTGACATATTTGGGGTGGATTTGAGAAAGGCATTGATTGATAGTGGTTGAGTCTTCAAGGTAGGATTCAATGCATATCTCATGGTAGTTGAAACAAGATTTGACTTTTCCCTCTTCTCTCTCTTATTCTTTCTATATATTGTAACACTTCTCATTTGAGAAAAAGAGATTATTCTAGGCATAGGGAAACTCTATCAAATTTGTTTCCCAACTCCATTTTGAGTTGAAAACCTTCTCCTATATCCTGGCAAGAATTTTTATGCCTCTAAGCAGAAACATAATGGTCTGTACACCCATATAGAGCAATAAAACGTGTTTTTGTGGTGTTTCTTCAACCCTTTGCATTATTTTGTTGTCTCTTCGTGCCTCTCCCTTTCAAATCTATTTTTGTGCATGTATTTCACATTTACAGGTGCAGGTGTTGTGTTTCATGGAGTTTTGATCATGGATTAGGATCTGGGTTTGTGTCACTTTTGTTTGACCTTCCCATCTTCCTTTCTCCCTTGTTTCATCCTTCCTCAATAGAGCATCTCACCCCTTTCCTTCTCTGGTGTATCACCGCTTTAGTGTAGGCTTTTATTTCACCCTCTCTTTCTCTCTGGTTCCTTGGAATGGTTAGATTAGGATAGTTTAGTTTTTTCCTGCATTAGAGTAGCTCATGGTAGGTAGTTTAGGAACAAGAACCAACTTTCTTTGGAGGATCATCTCAGGTTTGCAAGTCCCATAACTTGAGAGATGATCCAATGTTATGCAATCACACCGAATGCCCCATTTTAACCACTTCACATCTTTGGCCATTCGGGATGTGATTTTGCACTAATAATAGCCTACTCAAAATGAGGTGAATTTTACAATATATAGGAGATTTGGGTCACCAACTGACATGATGCATTAAAGAGGTATGGGAAACCATTCATTTTGGTACTTTTCCTACATGGGCGGTCATGGGTGCCATGCCTCATTAATTCTAGTTGTTGGGATGTCATTCATTCACCTACCCTCGTCTGGCTTATAACTCATCCATCCGATGGGTCATCCAAATATGGGTGAAGGGTTAGATGACATCTATCTCCATGACCTTGCATGCTTCTAGTCACCAACCAACCTGGGAGTTGCCATCTTCACATTGTGGGCCATCTAACCCAGGAGGTTGGATGACCATCTATCTCTGCCCATACGACACACTACCCATCCATCCTCATAGCCGATGAACTAATGAGCCACCAACCTCTCCGTATGCCGTCCATCCGACCGGTCATAACCTTGCCAACCTAAGCCTCCATAAAAGTCAAGCGACACACCCGTCGACCAACCATCACCTCGATCAATCGAGATTCCATACCAAGGTTAGAAACTATCCAACCCTTCACCTAACCAACCATCAACCGACACAAACTAACCAACCATCACCTAACTAACCTATATGACTAACCATCACCGACACATGTGTCTAACTAACCATCGGTGACACACACCGCCCGACCAACCTAGCCAACCAACCATCACCCGAGCAACCTAGCCGTGTGACCATCAAGAGACACACCTGTCTAACCAACCATCAGCCAACACACCTTCTTGACCAACCATCACACGACCAACATGTCTCATAAGCTTGAATTCCAACTCCAAGAGTTGCCACGACTACTGACTTACCCGACATGCCACGCGAGTTATAACCAACTTGAGAGCCAATACACGAGCTACCCTACATACTATAAAAGCATTTCCCTTTTCCCATCAACTACCAATGTTCCAACATGCTAAGTTGTCCATTTTGCAGGGGGTGCAAAAATGGATAACAATACCCATGTTTAGGGTTTTAGTTCCATTTAGTTGAGTTTAGATGGCTTCACGATTGCATGACACTTAGGGTTTGACAATGAGACATATTTCTAGATCATGAAGGGCACAAAAAGTTGAAAAACCTCATTACAAGTAGGTATAAGACTATACAATAGGTACAAGACCATATAGTCGATCTTGCAAGATATGTACGGTTTCATACTGGGCATTTTCTAGTTCTGATCTTAGGAACGAATCATCTATATTTTCATTACTCTCATTTTATCTGGTCTATACACCTAGATCTCTCATGTACCATTCTATGCAGCTAAGTACATCTCCCCTCTTGTATTTTTGAGATTATAACATATCAATATAAATTGTTCCAAGGATTAATGCATTATTCTTATATTGCATAATTAATGTTAGAAGTTAACTAATCAAAATAACTCCCTATAAAAACCTTACATTCCCTTTTATTGTTTTGCACTCCCATAAAAATATATTGATATTAAAAATGGTATAAACATGTGTAAAATTTAAAATCAAAAGAAAATCCATTTAAAAAAACTAATATCAAAAATCACTCTCTTAAGGGTTTTTCCAGTATCTCTATTGGGGCTATGGATGTTTGGCAGGAAATAGAGAAATGTTGCAACTAGAATCAAATATTTCTCTGTCTAGGATATAAATGCATTATTGGCAGTGGAGAGATGCATGAATTATAATTAATTTCCATTCCATAAATCACTGATCATCTACTTCAATCACATGTACACATTGACCTATGTTTTCACTCACTATCTTGTGGGTTTTCTCTTCAAGAAAAAATCTAACTTCATGCACACACATGATCTCAATGATACATAGGGTTAGTATATCACTAAGTGATGTTTATAAAATTTTCAAGATCCGATTGTGGCTCACTAATTGTCTCATGACTCGTTCCTTTTATCTCATCCCATACTCACCAAATCTTGTTTCAAATGTTCACACACACAAAATCTCAATGAGATATATGTCTAGTATATTTCTAGGTGATGTTTAAACCTTTTTCAAGCTCCTTTTTTAGCTTACTACTTGTCTCATGACTTACTCCCTTTATCTCATCCCATGCTCACCAAATCTTGTTTCAAACTATGTTTATACATATACATAACTATTATACTCTATCATGACCACCGTGTCACTTACACATGTGTATTTCCTTCCTCCAAGAATAAATGTCCATGGGTTTTATACTACATATTACATAAATTTTTGTATAACCACCTCTTCTCATGTAATTTATCTTTCAATAATATTCAATAAACACTATTAGGTTGGGCAACACTACTCTCATGATCTCTAACTTATATCCACTCTTGTATATTTCACGCATAACTTTTTCACCGCACGTGGTTGGAGTAACATTGTCCTAATTTCCAATCATCATGTCTTTATCAAGGTTAATTTTATCTCATTTATAAAATACCACTTTTCATATTGCATTATGTTGGGAAACTAACAACTCCAATTGTCACTTGAGGGGGGATACTACACTAAAACCCTTTATTGTCAATCTTATGGCATTCAATCGTCACCTATCTTAGTTAGTTGACTCAATAGTCTCTACCTAGTGAAATCAATCTATCAATCCATTCATTTAATCAACTAAAGTGGCCCATCCATCAAATTTCTAGGTTCATGTCTATCCAATCAACAATATAAGCCTGTTTATGTAGCCATTATTACGGGGTTTTACGATCCCATCTTGTCTTCAATTTTTATGTTGCATCCTTCCTGGTGCAATAAACAAACCAAAATGGGAATAATTTAGACACTAGAAAACATACCATGAACACAAGATCTCCTAATCTAAACATACAAAAATATTATAAAAACCATAATAATCCCAAAAATATCAATATTCCCACAAAACACCTAAAAAGTAAAAATCAGTTCATTCAAGACATGTCACCCTCACTTATCCTCATCCACTCTCATTTAGTGTTGTCACATCCATTTAACCATCTCACCCACCTGTTTACATCCCTTATACTCAATGGACCCTTATCATCTCACCCCTCTACACACATTGGACCCTTAAGCTGTCACAATCTTCTATGTACCCCAAAACTATAAAATAACACCCACCCCATCCTTTCATCCACTTTGTTTTTTGTTACAATTTTTCCTATCACTCACACATGCTTTGTTTGTAGTTTTTTTTAAGGATAAAAGAGTAAATATTAGACATTCAAAGCTCACTAAATAGTCACATTTTATATTTCTCAACAAAGGGTTCGATTGCGGCGTGACTAGCCTCTAACTTCCATGTAATTTTCTAGGAATCATAATTATGAGTTGCTTGAGAATGACGATAGATTCTAATTAGAATATACACTTTCAACAATCAACAATAATCTAAAAATAAACCTTGCACCACATCTTGGTCCCCTTGGGCCCCTAAACATGTATACCATTTCATATGTTTTCATTTATCAATAACATGTCTTATATGTTATTATTATCAACCTTGAAAATGGTTAGGGATCACGACTAAGACAGTAACCTAGCCACAAAAAAATAATTAAAATTTTTATAAGTGTATTTTATTACAAATTTATATCCATAACTAGATATTTCAACCCACTTTATTCAATGAAATAACCTTACAATATCCCTCAATTTTTACATGGCGGTAACAAAATACCATTATATTTTTAGTAGGATTGATTTGAGATTTTATATTATGTCAACTAACAAATATTGCTAGGTGATCCAAATATAGGAATATAGCTATGTCATGGTACCATTATTCTAGTGTGAATGAATCAACCATGTACTCTGGAAAACTATCTTTGGATCATCCTATGTTGTTGCATGAATCGGGGCCATGCCTCAAAAAAATCTTCATCGGTTGGATTTCCATGTCAATTTTTTTGTGAGGATGGTTATCCACTTATTGCGATGCTCTCCAAGCTCATTCTCAATTAACATTTATTTTATTGTGGGGTCAAACACAATATCAATCTAATTGTTTCATAAGATGTAGTGTTTGGAATTATTTAATTTTTTGATCAATGGAGAATCTTGATTTTTGATTCCGAGTAATAAAGTTCGTGTAGTGCAAGGATGAAATCATGAATGAAACAGCCGAGTCACTCTTTTATTATTCCTCCCCCAGGTCTAGATGGATGTGCAAGAATGTTTTGAAGTGAAGGCATAGATGAAAAAGGGTTTCACATAATCTAGTTTGATCAAAATGGGGTCTGTGTGATGAATTCTTTGATTTCTATGAATATAACACACGCTTATTTTGTCCATTCATTTTTTTATATTACTTCAACATTACATTAAATGATATGATTATCTCAATTTTTTTGAGATGAACCTTATGATAAAGTTTATCTTTCTAAAGAAACATTTCAATTATTTCCTACCATTGAGGAAAATAATCTTCAAAAGAGATTTAGTGATGTAAGGATCAATGGATACTTGTCGAAATGGCGTGACCTAATAGCTTCCCTTCGGTCATCCTAAAGAAAAATTCTTTGGATTTATGGATATGTCATGTTTATGGCATCACTATTGGATTTACACTTGAATACTCGAGGTGTAAAATGGATGGCTTTTGATTCGACCATGCCTCATATGGTGTTACTCTATCAAGAGCAATAATGGGCACTTATTCAAAAAAATATATTGTAGTCTTTCTTGCTTCGACCTGAATGTATTCTCATCTGAATCATCTACCATACATCACACCATCTCCATGATAAGTACGGTTCCTTCTCTCAATAAAAATATTTTGTTGTGGTGAATGTAGAGGATGCATCTTTCAATGAATCCCTTGAGCTTCCATATATGATTTAAACTCATTCTTGGTGAATTCTTGTTTTGGCCCCTCCTTTTCTTTGTGGTGGAGTTGTGGAGCTCGAGACCTCCCATTTGGGGCTGTTATGCAACCTTTGCCTCTTGGCAACTTTTGCGATGTTGTATCTCTGTAGGGCAAATAAAAATGCATTTTGTGGATGATCCTCAACCCTCCATGTATTCTTTTCCCTCCTCATGATCTTTACTGTGAATATGGCTATCTGTGCATAATATCTTGCATAGCATTTCTTATGGTTTGTGTTTATTGGCAAAACATATGTTCTTCATTCCTCGGTGCATCACCTCCTTAGCTTAGGTTTATTTTCATGCATTTCTCTCTCCCTGTCCCCTTGGTAGTTAGATTAGGTTTTTGGGTAAACCTCTCCATTTCATTGGTGCATCTGAATAGAGGAATAGGAGCCGACCTTCATCCGGAGAGCTTTTCCGATTTCACGAGGTCCCACACTTGGGAAAAGCTCCATGTTGTGCAATCGCACTGAGACTTTCAACCCATCGTGTTGTAGAGTCCAGGGGTGCTGCGTTTCGACACCAACAGTTTTGGCACGCCCGGTGGGACCAAGAGGTCATTCCATCAAGATTCGAAGGAGTTTTCGTGAGTTTTGGGCTAGAAAATCGCAGTTTTACAAATTTCAGATTTTGCGCCTCCCAGCCTGAACTCCGAAATCAATTTTCAAGGGTTTAACTCGCTCAGAACAGGTCAAAAATTCACCAGTTGGTAGATCTGACTATAATCTTCAAATGGGTATCCTTGATTTTTGGAAATTTTGATTTTCAAAATTTCGGGTTTTTAGTGATTTCGGGATTTCGGGGTCCGAGAGCATCAAAGCAGAAGCAGTAGTGTTTCGGGTTTCGGGGGATGCATTGCATGGTCCTACCCCCGACAGCAGTGATTTCGGGTTTTCGGTCCGAGAGCATCAAAGCAGCTTTTCGGGTTTTGAGGGATGTCGGACATGTTCCAAGTTCCGACACATAGCAATTCGGGTTTTGTGAGTTGCATCGCATGACCTGAGTTCCGCCTGTACTTTTCGGGGATCCGCAGCTGCACAACAAGGCCCGAATTCTGGATTGAAGATTGTCTCCTCTGGGTCCTTCAAATTTCAAATTATATTTTCAATACTGTCAAGTTTGGTGTGTAACTTGGCAAAATCCAGCCTTTTAGAGGCTTGTTCTCTAACACATCTGGCGACTCCGAAGGGATAGAGTTCAGTGGTGTAGCAGCACAAGTTGTCCAGGCACATGAGAAGAATTCGGACAAGGTCTTATACTCGAGAAGAAGGGCTATTTGTCCACTTGCAACTATCACCAGGTAGAGGAAGGAGAGGAAGAAGACCACAAAGATCACCATCTCCACCTAACAGGACTTTGTCTACACCTCCACCTGGTAGGCCTTTTCTCGCATCAACCAAGGTTCTTAGGCCAATCATAATGGCACAGGCTACCACCTTTGAATCCATTTTTCAATTTCACAGGAAGTAGTCCACTTGCCCTAAATGCTCGAGAATCAAATTCCGGTTGCAGTAATGAAGAATATCCCCTATTTCACAGGAGAAAATCATACTACTCCTGTTGATCACATCCAGGATATTGCTAATGTATGCGCAATCCACGAAATAAATGAAATGGATGTTGCAGTCAAGTTGTTGGCTTCATCTTTCAAAGGTAAGGCCTTACAATGGTTTAGGAGCCTAGCAGCAGGATCTATTACGAATTGGGACCAACTTTGTTCAGCTCTTTGTAGCCAATTCGGGGAGAGGGCGGACAATTTGTCATTATTGGAACAGCTGACAACAATCAAAAGGGCTCCTAACGAACAAATGGCAGATTTCAACTTCAGGTTCCAACGGTCATGGGACAGGATCCCAATAAGCTGTCAAAGCAATGCCTGAAGGAGCTTTCCTTTATTTCTCAAGGCTATAAACTCGAGACATAGCCATGATGATCCCGATCAATGGGAGGGACAACGCCGCCAGGGTCCTATGACATAGCAATCGAGAAGAGAAGCTGTCGATCCAGCCGGGAAGCTTGCACCAAGGCCGCCAATGCCTCTCTATCCGAATATGGGAAATCCTACAACGATCAAGCACCGAGTTGAATCCCATTCCAACTCCTAGAAATCAAAGCAATAATGAAGCATCCACATCTTCAAATACTTCAAAGGAAATGCGGAGGTCATGAAACAACAAGTGCAGAACCTTGAAATGAACTTGTGACTATCAAAAGATAGCAAGCTCAAAGTTCGCATCAGATCGCCTCAAGCGCAGTACCAGGCTAGGCCCTCATACCAACAGAATAGACCACCACCACCTCAGGCTGCAAATCAAAACCAAAACCAAGGACAACCTCAAGCTGCCAGGCCATTTCGGCCGTATGATCCAAATACAACGACGTCCTCAAGAGCCTTGGTCCCAACACAAAACAACATGGCACAGGAGTACGACTGGTGTTACCCTTGCAATCTACCTCACAATCAGTCAGCATGTTTTAATGGTGCACTGAATCAGGCCTTGATGGTGCAAACCATTGGTGTTCCTCAAGAACCAAGCCAAGAAGGGAATCAGCAGCAAGAAACACAACAAGAAGGACCTCCAACAGAAACCACATTGGCCAATTGGCAAACGGAAGACTTCTGTGGAGTTAACCAATAACCTTTTCAAGGTGTGGCTGCCAACACATGGTCAAAGAAGAGAGGCATAGTGGAGGAACAACCGCCCAATCCAGTTGTTTCTCAACCCACTCTTACACAACAGGGGGTCGGCAGACCAAACATAGCTCCAAATGTGCAAAGTCAGCCTAGGTACCTGTTGTAGCAACACATGCACCCGTTCAAGCTCCAGAAAAGCTTGCACCAAGTAAGGGACAGCAAAAGGACAGTTCATCCCCCTTCAACATCATCGATCAAATGAAGAAGACACATGTGAACATTTCCATGTGGGAATCACTTGCGATCCCAGGGCAACGAGATTTATTGCAAGCTGCAATGGCTAATTGGTCTGCCACAAATGTATCAAACCAAGGACATGAGAAAGTTCTCACTAATGCAGTGCAACATGATGGGGACCAGACAAGGAAAAATTTGAAGCCTCCACCATTCTATGTTTCATTGATTGTTGGAAACCACTTGGTACACAACTGCATGATAGATTCAGGAGCAAGTAGTTCAGTGATGCCGAAGCAAATAGTGGATCAACTGGGTTTGAAGTATGAGCCAGTGCTGAAAGGAGTAGTGCAGCTAGATGGAGCAGCGGTGGGGAGCGATTGGGGTCATCAAAGGGTTAAGCCTAACGCTACATTCATGTCCTAATGTTACAGTCTTGCAAGATGTGTCTGTAATTGACCTCCCGCCACTCTTCGCGTTGTGTTTATCAAGGGACTTCACTGCAAAGATCGGTGGATATTTATCTGCAGATTGGTCGCACATGATTTTCAGGACAAGGTATGGAGCCAAAGCAACAATCAGATCAGAATCAATTGCCAATTTCCATATTGAGCCTCATGTACCAAGTCCTATCAATGCAAATTGCTCAGCTTTTGATCAAGAGGAGTGTTCAAGTGATCTAGAAGCAGGTACTAAGGTCGAGGGAATTCCTGATTTAACTTTGGATGAATGGGCAAACAAAAGTCATGAATTTGACCCCTACAAGGAAATTGAAGAATCTGAATTGGGTGTGTATTGTGTACACGAAGAAAATCCACCCATTCCTGACATCCTTCAGCCTAAACAAAAGGACGAAAACAATGAGGTATGGAAATTATTTTTCGATGGATCAAGGAGTAGGCAAGGTGCTGGAGGTGGTGCAGTGTTGATTTCACCACAAGACATCAAGTATTATTCAGCTTTTCGTTTCCAGTTTTCTTGTTCAAACAACACAGCTGAATATGAGGCCTTGATTCATGGACTTCATTGGGCTAGGAAAAGGGGCATAAAGAACTTGCAGGTGTTCGGAGATAGCGAGCTAATCGTCAACCAAGTTAGGGGACAACATGCTACAAAGAATGACCTACTAAAGAGCTACAAGAATAGGGTATGGGACCTCATTGAGGATTTCGAAGCTTTCAGCATTGTGTCCATACCCAGGAAGAAAAATGAAGCCGCAGATAGGCTCGCAGCAGTTGGAGCAACGTTTGATGTGGTTGAAAACATCAGAAGAGAAAAAACACAGCCACATATCCATGTGGTTGTGAGGCCAGCAGTTCCAGATAACAACACAAGCTGGCAGGTGTTTGAGAACGATCAACAGATCGTCAATTTCTTGCAAGAAGAGGCTGAATTCTCAGCTAGAAATCAGGATAGGCTAGAGCAGCAGTATGGGGATCAAGTGGTGCAGCTACGGACAAATAAGCTTCCTAAAGGTTTAGTAACATTGGAATCTATCTTCAACCCTAACGACCGATTTTGTAAGGAAAAGGCTAACATACGGTCAAGAGAGAAGATTGAGCCAATTCGATTGGGGAAGGCAAAACACTTAAAATTGGTAAAGTGGCCACTGAACAGGAGAAATCAGATTTCATACAACTTTGCCAAGAATTTCCAGATGTCTTCGCTTGGAGCTATGAAGACTTAAGAGGATTCGATCCAAATTTGGCACAACATACCATAGAATTGGATCCAAATGCTAAGCCCATCAGACAGAAGCAAAGACCAGTCAACCCTCACATTGAGCCTCTGATGAAGAAAGAGTTAAACAAGCTAATAGAGGCAAGCATTATATTCCGATCAAGCACTCAAGCTGGGTTGCAAACTTGGTTCCGGTCAGGAAGAAGAGCGGAGAAATTAGGTTATGTGTGGACTTCCGAGACCTCAATAGGGCATCTCTCAAAGATCATTACCCACTTCCTTCAATGGAACAAATATTGCAAGTAGTATCCGGTTCAGAGAGGTTCTCTCTCCTAGATGGCTACTCAGGGTATAATCAGGTGATGGTGAAAGAAGATGACCAGTTCAAGACGGCTTTCACCACCAAATGGGGGACATATGCCTACAAGAAGATGCCATTTGGGCTATCAAATGCTGGAGCCACTTTCCAAAGGGCAATGGATATGGCATTCAAGGGGTTGATCAATAAAATAGTTCTAATATATCTTGATGACATCACTGTATTCTCAAAAAATGCAGTGGATCACCTCTTTCATCTAAGGCAGGTATTTCAGAGGTGTAGAAGATTTGGGGTATCATTGAATCCCAAAAATGCATATTCTTGGCTCACGAGGGAAAACTTCTAGGCCATATTGTTTCAAAGGAGGGGTTGACGATTGACCCAGAAAGAGTTGAAGCAATTCAAGCATTGCCATTGCCAAGTCACAAGAAGGCTCTTCAAAGCTTCTTAGGAAGGATCAATTTCGTCCGCAGGTTTGTTCCAAACTTTGCAGCTCTCGTAAAGCCAATAACGCTGATGTTAAAGAAGAGCATGGCATTTAAGTGGACATCTGAAGGCAAGGCAAGTTTCGAGGCAATAAAAGAGGCTATATCTCAAGCCCCAACTCTCGTCAATCCAGACTTCTCTAAGGACTTCGTGCTATATGCCTTCGGTGGTGGAGACACAATTTCTGCAATCCTGGTACAACAGAACAAAGGAGGATTAGAACAACCAGTTGCTTTCTTCAGTCAAGGCTTGGAGGAATACGAAACTAGGTACTCTTTCATTGAAAAGCATGTCCTTGCAGTGATCAGGAGTTTAAAGAAATTCAAGCACCTAGTCTCAAACAACAAGATCCAATTGATGGTCTCCCATGCGGGAGTCAAGGACTTCCTTCTAAATAAGGATCTGAATGAGAAGCGTGCAGGGTGGATCACTCGTGTCATGGAATATGACATCGAGATCAAGGTCACAAAACTAGTACGTGGAAAGGGACTATGTGAGCAGCTAGCCTTGAGTCAACAAGTTGAAGTAGGTGACGAAAAGGAGACTACCTTGGTACTACAGGATGGTCAAGAACATGAAAATGATGATGTGCCTACTCCTTGTTGGACTCAGAATATGATACACTTCCTACAGACAGGCCTATGCCCTCCAGAAATGAGCAAAGCAAAGAGGAGATACTTTAGATTACAGGCCATTCCATATGTGCTTGTTGATGGTGTTTTGTTCAAAAAGGACGTCAATGGAGTTCTATTGAGGTGCATTGGGACAGGTCAAATTGAGAGGGTGTTACGAGATTTTCACGATGGAGATTCTGGCGGACATTTTGCCCCACGAGTAACAGCTCTCAAGATAATGAAAGCAGGGTATTATTGGCCCACAGTGTTCAATGACTGCTATACATGGATAAGAAAGTGCAAGAAATGTGCACTCTTCACAGGCAAAGAAAGACTAGCAGCACTTCCATTGCACCCAATTTTGGTTGACCAACCATTTATGCAATGGGGATTGGACTTCGTCGGGGTCATCAACCCAAACTCAAGCCAAGGCCACAAGTGGATTCTCGGCAACGGACTATTTCACCAAGTGGACTGAAGCAGTAGCGCTCAAAGAGGCAAACGAGTCTAATATACTAGAATTTTATGAAGGATTAGTGACCGAGTTCGGTGTGCGAAGCCACTATCATATCAGATAATGCATTGGCATTCATAGGTTCCAGGATTACAGAATGGGCTATCAAGAATGGAATCTATTTGAGCACCTCTTCAAATTATTACCCGCAGGGTAATGGACAGGCAGAGTCCACGAACAAAAATTTGCTAAGAATCATCAGGAGGACTCGGATGAAAACCAAAGAACATGGCATACAGGCTGAAATCAGCATTATGGGCTGATAGAATAACACCAAAAAGAGGTCTACAGCAATTCCCCTTACAAGTTGGTCTATGGAAAAGAGGCAGTATTGCCTATATCATTAGAACTACCTGCATTGGAGTTCATGAAGCAGTTGGAGTTGGCTGAGTTTGAACCAATGGAGGCTAGGTATGCAGAGTTGATGGAATTGGAAGAAAGCCTTGGTGAAAAGATGGTTTGATAAGAAAGCAAGAGCAAGGACCTTCCAGGAAGGGGACCTAGTTCTAAAATGGGATGCGGATCGGGCAAAACCAGGAAGGCATTCCAAGTTTGATGCCATTTGGAGTGGCCCCTACATGGTCATGGAATGTAAGAATAAGCAATGCCTTCCAATTGTCTACCTTGGACGGAGAAGAACTTCCGATTCCGGTCAACGGAATCTATCTTAAACGTTGCTACTGAAGAGAGAAAGGTTCTACCCTTGTAAATATTAGCCTAGATTTCAATTCCCCTAAGTGTGTATGCACATTGTCTTGTTGTAGTTAGGTTTCAGTTTCCCTAAGTGCTTTGGCATAGGTTTTGTTGCTCCTGGGTTGGTTTTCTACAGTTCAGCGTGCTCTCGGAGAAGGAGTTGCGGTATCAGGTTGGTTTCAGGGTTGCTTATGACTCCATGCCCAATGGATCGCTAAAAGGCCATTGATCTTCTACCTAGCAGGCAGGTAACCCCGTGAGTCACCAAATTGTTGTATATATTTACCCCGGGTAAATATGGATTAACAAGAAAATATGTCGTCGGGCCCCTAAAACCCCACATCACACGCAAAAGAAACATGTCGCGAGGTTCCAAAACTTGACAACGAGAGGCAAATCGGGTTTTGGAGGCGTAACAACACGGCGCAAGGACATGTCGGGGATCTCCAAAACCCACCAACAAAGAAAATGTGTCGTCGAGATCTCCAAAACCCGACGCAAAAGGAATCGGGTTTCGGTGGCGTAGGAACATGTCGGAGGCGGATAAACCCGATATACAAGGAAAATCGGGTTTCGGGTTTGGGAAACATGAAACATAAAGCATGTAGATCACAAAGGATGTCCCGATGCTCGAAATTTCCGCAGACCCAACAACAAGGGAAATCGGGTTTCTGAGTCGCGAAACATGGCACGAAACATGGGGCGAAAGCATGTCGAGCCACCCTCCAAACCCGATGCATATGCAAGTCATACCTCCGAACCCGAAAACAAAGGAAATTTGGTAATAGCGGTGGATGCGGGTTTCGGGAAAGCACGAACATCAAACACATGCCGCGGTGTCCTCCAAGCCCGATGCGGATGCAGAGGAGAGTCCCGAACTCGCCGAGAATGACCGACGCGGGAAATATTCGAGATCGCCATAACTTTTCACGGGGATCTCGGATTCACACAAGGTTGGACTTTTCGGAAAGCTCTCGGCGTCCTCTACGCAACTACGACTAGATATCTTTAATTGGGTGGGAACAAGTTCTTAAAATGCAAAAATACAGTTCGCCATGTTTTGAGTTGTTGGGGATCCCACCTACCGCCATGATGAGGAGTTAGGCGCAGTCTTGGAGGTGGTTGGGAAAATCTCGATTTTCTCACTTCTCCATCTCTTTCCCTTCTATAAAATGTAAGGAGGGGCTGTTTTTCAAAGGTTGGACATTTTGTTTTGGCCCCTCCCTTCTTTTCTTTGGCAGGTGGAGTTGTGGAGCTCAAACCTCCCATTTGGAACTGTAATGCAACCTTTGCCTCTTGGCAACTTTGCGATGTTGTATCTCCTGTAGGGCAAATAAAAATGCATTTTGTGGATGATCCTCAACCCTCCATGTATTCTTTTCCCTCCTCATGATCTTCACTTGTGAATATGGCTATCTCTGTGCATAATATCTTGCATAGCATTTCTTATGGTTTGTGTTTATTTTGGCAAAACATATGTTCTTCATTCCTCGGTGCATCACCTCCTTAGCTTAGGTTTATTTTCATGCATTTCTCTCTCCCTGTCCCCTTGGTAGTTAGATTAAGTTTTGGGTAAACCTCTACGTTTCATTGGTGCATCTGAACAGAGGAATAGGAGCCGACCTTCATCCGGAGAGCTTTTCCGATTTCACGAGGTCCCACACTTGGGAAAAGCTCCATGTTGTGCAATCGCACTGAGATTCTCAACCCATCGTGTTGCAGAGTCCCAGGGGTGCTGCGTTTCGACACCAACAATTCCCACTTGATCTAAGTGGAAAGATCTAATTTTACAACTAGTCTCATTCTCAATAGACACTTTGAACTTCTTTAAGTTCTCAAAAGCTTTAATTTTTTACGAACAAAAAAACCACATTTTTCTTGAAAACTAATCAACAAAAATCATGAAATGATGAAATCCGAGAATGATTAGGTTGTATCGCATCGTGAATATGGGTAAGAACCAAAGAAAGCTTACTTGGAGTTCGATAAGTACTTTTCTCGGAAGGAAGATCTATGTTGTTTTTCGGAAAGACAATTAGGAAACTTGTGTATATCATTCTTAAGAGATGGAAAACCTCTCACCATATTGTACTAGCCAAGTGTATCGAGAAATCCAAAACTTATGTGACAAAGCATCCGATGCCACAACTGTGTAGAAGAAGTATTCTTAACCACTAGTTCCCGATCATCCATGTGAAAAAAATCAAGCTAGAACATCCGTACCACATTTGAAGCTCTTGCAACAATATTTGAGCTTTTGGAATTTTCTTGAATCAAATACACTTTCTTACCAGAATGAATATCAAAATCAATCTTCATATTATGATCTAGAAGCTAACTAACTGATAGTAAGTTCTTTGTCAAACTAGGGACATACAAGACATCTGATAACCTATAATTTTCATGAAACAAGAGGAAAAGTAATGTTCATAATACATTGGAATGTGTAGGATGATTCATCCCTTAATGAAACATTATTTTTGGAGGGTATGTCTCATATCTTGGCGAACCATCTCTGCATCCAATCATGTGTCTAGTGGATCCCCGATCAACGTACTGCATTGTACTAGATGACATGGTTGTTTCACTAGAATGGGTAGTGTACAAGAAGTCCTCATCATCTAAATGGTATTCTTTCTCAACTACATTGACTTGCTGATGGGTTTTCTTTCTCTAATTACCCTTCTTCTTCCCTTGCTTGTAGTGTGATTGTCCTTGTTGTGATTGCTAATTTTGAGGTTTGAAATTACTCGATGAACCTTTCTTGTACGTGTTGTACTAACAATATTTCAACTCATGTCCTCATTTATAGATAGGACATTTCTTATTTTTCTTGTCCCCTTGTTGATGCTATTTTTGGGACTTTTGGGAAGATTGTGCTTTTCCCTTCCCTTTTTGATGAGAAGATAGTGCTTGATCTTCTTCTTCATCTTTGTTGTATAGTTCCTCTTCTTGTTGCGAGAAAATCCACTAGCCTCTAAAAGCGATGGTCGATCTAAAAAGTTGATTGTTGTCACAAAAATGCAGTAAGAGGGAGATCTCAAAATAATGGATACTATAGTTTTATCAGATACCTCCTCTCCCATGGAGAATAATGAAGCCCTCAATCTTTGTAACTCGTATGCGAAAGCCTCCACTTTCTCTTTTAGATTGAATTTTCTGAACCAAGAGAAAGAGTAATGTTTCCAATACCTTGGAAATTATAGGAAGAGTCATCCCCAATGAAACATGATTTTTGGAGGGTGTGTCTCATATAGTGGTGAACCAATATCTACATCTATTCATGTGTCGAGTGGCTCCTAAATCAACATACTAGATTGCACTAGATGACATGGTTTCTTCACTAGAATGGGTAGTGTACAAGAAGTCCTCATCATTTGAATGGTATTCTTACTCAGCTACATTGCCTTGCTGATGGGGTTTCTTTCTCTAGTTCCCCTTCTTATGCCCTTGCTTGTAGTGTGACTGTCCTTGTTGTGATTGCTGATTTTGAGGTCTAAAATTTCTTGATGAACCTTTCTTGTATGTGTTGTACCAAAAATATTTCAACTCATGTCCTCATTTACAGATAGGACATTTCTTCTTTTTCTTGTCCCCTCATTGATACTATTTTTAGGACTTTTGGTAAGATTATGCTTTTCCCTTCCCTTTCTGATGAGAAGATAGTGATTGTTCTTCTTCTTCATATTTTTGTAGAGTGTCTCTTCTTATTGCAAAAAATTCACCTAACCTCTCAAAACTAATGGTCGATATGAAATGTTGATTGTCATCACAAAAATACGGTAAGAGGGAGGAAGTGCTTTCAAAACATTGGGCATGAGTGATGTATTATATAACTCCTCTCCCATGGCTAGCATTGAAGCCCCAAATATTGTAACTCTTCACAAGAATGCCTCCACTTTCTCATTCTGCTTGAATTTTAGTGTATGCAACTGAATCTACAAATTCAGTATTATGTTCTTGCTTCGGGCCTCTTACACTATGATCAAAATTTTCCATGGTTCTTTGGCTGTTTTTAGCATCTCGAATGTGGGGTTACACATCATCGTACAATCGCGAACAAGATTATATACTTGGAATTTTGATTGTCCCTATTAAACCGATCTTTGTTGGGGTACGTCATATGTTGATCTAGTTGCTTTGAACCATTTACAATTGATAAAATTATTAAAACTTGATTTGAGTTCAAATTTTTGTCTTCCCCGCAAGTGTAATTATCACCACGGAGCAGATGTGAGCTAGGTAAGAAGAATTTGGGGTATTGTTTTGCATAATGGGTTATTATATTTTTACTAGCTAGAGGGTAAGTTAGCACAAAAATGTAATAATACTATTTCACCTAATTTGTTGCTAGTTAAAAATTAATAGGAAATAGGTTAGGAGGAATACCTGTCATATGTAGGTCAAAGGTTGAATGTGTGCGTCAATGAATTTTTGATCCAAGCTGATCGTGAAGAGATTCCCTTTGGCTAGGAGGAACGATCTGTAAGAAATAAAACAAGACCACAAGATAAAATTAATAATATAGGTTAATGGATTGCCTAATAAATGCTAGATCCAAGAAGCGTGATGATTCTTAGAAGGCTACAAATCCACTTTCAAATATAAATTAATATTACAAATATCATGAAGTAAGGAAATCCTACTGTAGTTATATGATTTAGGTATCTCATGCAAATACAATAAGCAAATATAATCTAACAGGAAAGGTTATGATTAGATCTAGAGGTTTGGTAGGTTATTTTGGGTTTTACAGTGCAGTCAAGGGTCCGGGATTGATCGGTGAGGTCTAGGATCATTGGGTAAGGTTTGGGTTAGTTTTGGTTGATCGAGAGGCTTGCTCTCAAAAGGAATGAGATGACATAGATACCGACCGATGTCGGTATAAAGGTGAAACCAGCAATGGTTAGGTAATCGGTGTCGAGTAGTGGCAATTGAAAATAATTTGATAAAAATGATTTTTGGGCTTCTCTGTGATTGCACAGAGAGTGAGAAGGGTGTGGTTAGGTTCGTAATATTACTGAGAAGACTCAGGGATACTAGAGGGGGAAGTCACAAAAAGAAAAAAGGCTATAGGTGGTTGGGTTGGTAGATTAGTGAGGAGGTGGAGATAAAGGAATACATGCGAAATAAAGTATAGTGAAAGAGGTAAGGAATATAAACTTTATGCAATCACAATATGATCAAAATCATAAATAATTACTTGCCTTTACAGATTTGGTAGGTGAAGGTGGATGGTAGTTAATCCGTGAAGAGATTTTGGAGTCAGTTCCATGGAAGTACTCCCGTAGTGTTCCTGTGAGTATTCCAATACTACGGAAGGAGAGCCGAATGCTTGCTTGGGCTTGTGGTTGAGTCTTTGTGTTGTCGGATGCTTTGAGAGGCTTTGGATTTGCACTTAAATGCAATAGTTCTATCAAAAATACAAATGACCAACCTAGGTAAAAGGTTTTAAAATTGTCTATAAAGTAACTGATATTGATTAGGTGACTGATGCCGGTCGAGGGATGACCGATGCCGGTTGAGGGATAACCGACGTTGTTTAAGGTGGGTAAGTCTAGGTTTACCAAAAATAGGCAAATCTTCCCAGATTTGGTGTGTTTTCCAAGTTGAGTCTGCTTAGGGAAGTGGATTTGTCATTAGAAAAGGTAGGAAGGTCATAAAATAAGTCCAATTAGGTTTGAGAAGAATTCTTAGTTAGTTAGGTCAAGTAATGACTCAACACTGGGAGTGATGAATAAGTGCTAAGAGTGATGACTTGGTCATTGTGAGTTGAATACCCGTGGAATGGGTTCAGGTGAGGTGTAATGATGAGGTGGGGGTGTGAGGGTGAAATTAATTTAATTAAAATAATTTAATTAATTAATAATGTGAAGGTGAATATATTAGTAATAATTAGTAATGAGGCCATGGTGTGTTTAATTAATTGAAAGGGACCAAGGGGAGTGTGACCCAAATTTGGTGTCTACATTTGCCCCTTTTTGTCACGTAGCTTGTATTGGTAAGTGATGCTGAAAAAAATAGGAAGTCGGTGTCCTAGGTATGAGTGGAGATTATGTTTCCCCAAGTATGGATGAAAGTGATCCCCTCAAACTAGAACTGATGAGGTAGGAAACAAAGTTGGTGAATGGTTTGATAAATAGGTTTTTAATAAAAAGGGTGGATGGGTTATAGGTAAGGGTAATGGTAGAGTCGAGTAATAGGTAATGGTAATCAAACACACACACACACGTATAGATTGTGATAAGGTACCATGTTGAAGAGCTTACAAACTCTACTTCATCAAAGTTCGATAGGTTTATCCAAATGAGGTTGAAGTGGTTCAGGTATCCAAGGTATAGGATATGGTCTTGAATCACAACTAGGCAAGGTTTAGGAACATGTAATAGGTTTTGTTCAGGGCACCAAAGGTTTGGTCAAGATAAACATCATGACATCAGGAAAGGTAAGGTCATTAGGCTAAACCACATGAGTAGCATCATTGCAAGTCATAAAGCAAATACACAAATTTAAATGTCACAAAAGGAGGTTCAAGTCAGGGTATGTAGGTCAGGGCATAGGTAAGGCCAAGGTATAGGTAAATAACATGTCCCTAAGTACAATTAAGGAAATGTACAGGTAATGTAGGCTTGTGGGTGAGGTTTTAATAGGTGTTGGGAAGGGTAAAAGTTGTTTGAAAACATTGTTTTTAGGCAAAGTGGGCATAGTTTGGGTTGAATGGATATGTGTGGTGACCAATGCCGATTAGAGCTTAACCAACATCGGTTGGCTAGGGCACGACCTGACTGATTTTGGTCATGTCGATTGGGGGATAAAAGGGTAAAATATGTGTTTTACATAATCAATTATTGCTTTTCCATTTCTAGAAAATGATAGAGAAGATGTGGAAGGTTTGAAAGCAATAGTATGAGGTCTCTAGCTGAGTTGGTGAGCTACTATCAGGTGATTGGCATTCGATAGGCGGGTCCATGAGATTGATTGGAGAAATTGATTTGTTATGAGGTGAGGAGTGGATTTTGGCATGACGGAGGTGGGAGAGGGAGTGGGTGGACCACCGGTGTAGTGACTCAAGTGTCATTGTAGAGACGACGTCGAGTAGAGGTAGGAGACAATCCTAAGCCTGTATTTGATTGAAAAGGTGTGTTTAATTTGGGTAAAATGTGGGTGGGAATTTGAGTTTGAAATTGTGGGTAAAAAGGGGTGAAACGAGGGTGGGAAAGGGGAAAATGTAGGTTAAGTAGGGTTGGGAATGAATGTAGGGTAAATTTGGGTGGGTTGGGATAGGTTTTTGGTTGTTTTTGTTGATTTTTAACAATGGGGGACATGGGTTTTGGTTTTTTGTCGCAAAAAAGTGACCAACGTCACCATTGGTTGGAAGATGTCGGTTGGTTTTGGCCAGCATTGATCATTTTGGGGTGACTTGCTTTGGTTAAGGTGGTGATTGCGGTCAAGGAGACTGATGTCGGTCACTATACAAAGTGACTGGGTGAAATAAGGGCTAGATGGGAAAGTTAAACAAGTGAGGTAGGGGTAGGTGAAGACTAATGTAGGTGGAAGAGGGTAAGGCACAATTTGGAAGGTGTGTGATAGGTATGTAGGTGAAATGATCAAGGATATTAGGTAAGTATGATAATGGAGATAATAGGTTCTTCAGGGAAGTAGGTAAAGGTGTAGGTATTAGAAACTAGGTGGGGGTAGGTATGATTGATATGTTTTAGGTATTTTTTGGTATAAAAAGGGCTAAGTACGAGGCAAGTTTGAGATTTTGGTAATAGGGGATTATAGAGGGTCTCGACTTGATAGTCTTTGGGATGGATAATGTAGGTGAGAGATCAGCTGACTATGAGATACAAAGTACCACCTATATTAGTACGAGATGTGGCCTAACATGACAACTAAGGAGTGGGAGCACATAATAGATGCGCGACTTAGTTTGATTAGGTGCTATAGGCGTATAGGCCGAGATCATAGCTTGATGGCTACTCTCATTGATAGATGAGACTGTGTGACCAATACCTTTCATTTACCAACTGACGAGATGAATGTCACATTGGAGGATGTGTATAGGATCCTACGGCTTCCTATTATTGGGGAGCCAGTGTATTCGATTTCGAGAGAGGTGTCAGTGGAGCCCATAGTGGCAATATTTGGTGAGGCAATGGGTATGCTGAGTTATCACATCATGAGTATGAGTTATGGGGATATGTATGTGACATATCCACATGAGACCAAGGCTATCTAGTTTGATGATGGTGAGAGGTTGTTTTCTCTCCCAAATTTAGTGGGTGGGATATTTCCATGAGCACTGATGGGGGTGCTACAAGACATGATCAAGGAGTGGATATGTTTTTCTTGGGCACCAAATTTTCTAGTTTAACTATATAGGGAGCTATGGGCCTATGGTAGGTACAAGAGATTTGGTATGTGTTGTACGTACTTGTTACATTCTTTGGGTGTATGAGTATATTGTGTGTGTGCGTCTAGTTGGGTTACCATGACAGAACTGGTTTGGGGGTGATTTGTACAAAGTGGGTTTTAGGAGATGGGTACCGTCGAGGGGAATAATCGAGTGGTCAGGGCCACATATGATGTTACATACTATATGTGGTCATTGGAGGGATTATCAGTAGTGGATATCATGTGGCAGCCATATGTTGCTTTTTTGTTATATATAGGCATGGATGGGGAGTTAGAGGGGCTTCAGTCATTGAGATGGATACATGGGTGGCATGTCGATGAGCACGAGATGATACTCATGGACAAGGTCAGATGATAGTTTGGACTACGATAGGACATGCCCCCACCTTTCCCATAGATGCAGAGATAAACTGGAGAGACCCATGTCTCCACCATGTTTGAGTGATCCCACAGGGAAAGAGAAGTAGGTGCAAGATTGATGGATTGATTATGTAAGCATCATCGATGGATACATGAAGTGGTGGGTGGCATAGCTACGAGTGGCACCACTGAGGCCAGATGCTTTGATTTAGCTATAGTCATAGTTTAGAGAGATACATTACAGGTTCTGTGGGTTCCCTATAGGCACAAATTTAAGGGTTGCATGTATAGTTAACAGGGGTACATGCATAAGTGACCACCTTGTAGACACATGTGATGACCTTGCAGGCCCAAGTAACATAGGCACCAGCTCCCACACATGGTGGATATACGGATGAAGGATAGGTAGCCACCTTAAAGGCCCATGTGGCTGGATTACAAGGCCAATTGGCTGCTAAACAGGCACAAGTTGCAGCTTTATAGGCCCAGGAAGCCACATAGGTGCCACCGTTGGCACCAGGACAGGGTCCCATTGTATAGGTTCCTACACTAGGATAGGTCCTGCTGACACTAAAATTTTCCTCCGTAATTTCTATTTCATTAATGTATGTATTAGGAATAGGATGTTGTTAAGTGTAATTAGTAGTAGATCATCGATAGAAGATAACGGCGCCACAAGATGGTGCCGCCAATAATGTAGAGTATGGTAACAGTCAAAGTACAATAGGAATGTTGTAAAAGTAAATATTTGTCGTAAGTGGTAGGTAATGTTAAAATGTCAAAGTTGGGATAAGTAGAGAAATAAGGTCTACATGATTAGGAATTAGAAATATTATATTGGTAATAAGGACAAGGAGTGAGGTCATAAATATTGTGTATTTTATTTGTAAAAAGTCTAAAAATGTGGAACCCATGTGAAATGATAAGGTTTATCTTATCTTAAGAGATAAGCTTACATGTACAGATAAGAGTTAAGGTATGGAATATGATTTGTTAGAGTGGATTTCTTATCCTATCTTAGAGATAAGATGGATAAGCCTGGAAGTTCTATAAATAAAGAGGCCACCCCCCTCATTTAGCATAGAAGGAAGTAGTGAGAAATATTGTATGAAGTGTGTAAAGGAAGCCATCAGTTTAAAGGTGTGTTGAAGAAGCCATTAAGAGGTGTAATTGTAAAGTTTCTTCCATAGTATTGGTGGAAGGCAAGTGAAGTCAATAACACTTGAAGTACCTCATGGGTGAGATTGTAACAATTTCATGTTAATATTATAATTTACTTTGATATTTCAGATTTGTCATCATTCCGTCTTATCATAGTCGATGGTATTCTTATGTTACATTTGTTGCTTTGTTTCCAGATTACATCCACCAAACTAAAGGCTATGCATTAGTAAATAATCATAGCACGAGGAGTTCCCGGTGAAGAATTATCATAGTGCCAGATTGGTGATGACAGTCCACTTTTGGTAGGGTAGAGTTCATAGGTGGTAGTGAGGGTGATGTCACCGCCATAGATTATATCCATGGTGAGGTTCTGGGGATTCCATGAATGAGGTGCGCTATTATCGGGACCAGCTAATGAATGCAAGTATTGATGTGCCTTCCTAAGTTGAGCACCAAGCCCAACAGACATACCCGGTGAGCGTACTAGATCTAGGACTCATAACTTAGGTAAAGACAGGGGTCGTTGGCCCCAGAGATAGGGATAGGGCGAGGTTACTAGTACCCATGCATAGGCCCCTGTAGCGAGAAATGAAGAGGAGATGGAGGCAAGGTAGGGACCAAAGAGAGGGTGGTGAGATGTCGGTAGGGCTTGAATAGTAGAGAGGAGGAGATAGGTGAGGCTGGAGAGGGGGCATCGGTGGGGAGGTGATTGATATTCATATCGATATTGTAATATCATTTTGATTTTTGATATATATACCGACCTCCGCATGATAAAGATGCAAGATGTACATAAGAGTTTTGAGACAACGATAATTATTTATATCCGTGTATATATGTATTGATTCAAATACAATCCCATTATATATTTGGCAATGTTTGTTGGATGGATGATGTACTTATTTTAATTTCCATTGCTATTATGTATTATGGAAACTAGTTGAGTTAGGCATGATTGAGTTGAGGTCATTGTTGTCACCAAATCACTGCACCCTCCGAATGACCTAAATGTGAACAGGACATTTGGTGTGATTGTGACACATGGGATCACCTCTCAAGATGTGGGACTTGGGCTTGAGGTGAACCTCTAGAGAAGGTCAACTTCCTCTTCCTAAACTAAGTGTTGTACTACTCCTAGTGCAATAAAATGGTTATCTAGACCTATGCTAAATTTTTCATGGGTTTTAGGGAAAGTGATTTGCAAGAAATAGAACTATACTAGGGATGATGATGCACCAAATAAAGGGTGTTGCTAGACTCAAGAAGGGTTAATTTAAAGAGGGTGTGTGTACCACAAGTCAACTTCACATACTACAATTTAGAGATGGTATAGAATACCACGTGACTAGAAGCACATGTTCCCTTTGTTAAACTCTGGATCGAAAAAGAGTTATCAGTCTTCCAGTGAAAAAGGATGAACTTGAGAAGGGAGAACAAGCATCACAACTTAACTACATGCAATACTCCACCACTTGATAATAAAAAACTCCAAGAACCTGTAACAGAAATGTGAACTTGCACAATGTACCTGTAAGCATGAGAAAAGGCACACAAAATTGTAGAAGGATGAAAGGACCGAGATTAGTCACAAAACACACACTTTTATTACTTCAATAATGTGCAAAATACATCATATATTCAAAAAAGGAAATGGTTGCCATTACAATCTTAAAAAGGAGGCTTGAAAGTTCCCTCAACATACAAGGACAACTTGCAAAAGAAAGAGGACTCTTGAAAAACACACACTTGCCTAAAATTTCTAATTGTCCAACCTATCTGACATGTTGGAACCCCTTGGAATGAGCTTCCAAATTACATTTATAGAAGAAATTGAGAGAAAGGAGAGAAGGAGTCATAAATTTCTTTCCTAAATGGAAGGCACATGATGTATTTATTTATTACAGTTGGTTGGACCACTCTAAAAGCTTCCTTCATGTGCTATTAATACCCAATTTGATTTAATCCTCTCAATTAATTAAAATAATATTTAAATAATAATAATGAATATTATTAATAAAATATTTAAATAAAAATATTAATTTAATTAATAATTTTCAAGTGGGACCCCTTGGAATTTGTTTGTAGTGAAGGGTTCATGAGAACAAATCAAAAAAAGACCAACTCGGTGGTTGGCTCGCCGAGCCAACTCATCGAGTTGGTGTCTAGCTCCTCTTTTCTCCAATGACGAACCCAAAAGTCCTTTGCATGAGTTCATCACTAAGCTTTGTCTCCAAGAGCTCTGTTTGATATGCATCAAGTTATCCCCCATTTGAGTGCTAAATTTGATCTCACTCACTACATCGTCCTTGAGATGTAACTTTGCATTGAGGTTGCCACTGAGCTCAACACCTATAACTGATGAGATCCCAAACTGAGGATCCTACCGAAGTCACTGAGCTCTGTGCCGAGCTATGACTCTCCTCGAATCTCTAAGTTCTGTTACATTGCAAGGTGATACTACCTCCTCCTCAATGTCATGAGTTCATTTTCATTTCCCCTGGCCCCCTCGCGTTTAACTAGATCTACATGCTCAACTCACCGAGCACCCCGAAAAGAACAATGATTTTTCATGTCTTTCATCTCTGGCATTGTAGAATCATGTAAACTCAGTGAGCTCAATGAGATTAGATCTCTCTCTTTTACTATACTTAGAGAAAAACTAAGCTTGATTTGAGCATCCCACCACTGGTCACACATTCCATTGTATATTAGGAAATCATGCCCAACTCCAACTACAAGCTCATTTGAACAATCACCTCGATGCCCCCTGTTTGTAGATGCATCAAGCTCATCTTCATTTCACCATATGAATAACTCGGTTCATTTGATATTCATTGGTGACTTGCTTGAAACTACTCGAGCTCATCACATAGAGATACTCTTACCAACATATTCACTCGGTGGAAGGACATGATCTTTCCTACCTTTTGAGCCAAGCCATTCCTTGATGACCCCTTGTTGATAGCTCACCACCGAAATCCTTAGTGACTCCATGTCGACTTGTTTATGCCATAAAATCGACCTCCATCTACACTACCCAATACCAAACTCTTCTGGCAACGAGTTCTATATTATCAAACCCAACTCTTCTCGTGAGTTCTCTCAGCTTCTATGCTGAACTCTTTATGAGCTAACCTACATTTAAGTGAAATGAACTCCCATTCTACATCAAGCTCTTTTTACCTACATGGGATCATCACCGAATTCAACCTTGCATCACGTAATCGTAGTGTGCTTTCCCACAACATTAACGAGTTCTCCACTCAACCCCCTTGTTGTGTAAGAGCCAAGTGGCTCATTTCATGATCTAAGCTCACTAAAACTTTTACTTTCCCGAGTTTGTAGTCTCCAAACTCGCTTGACATATCTAAGTTGAGCCTCATTTCCTTCATGTAACCTTTTACCATTGTAATATGGATTAATGAAATTCCCATCTTCTAACCTCGGTTCAATCAATGATTCAATCATGCCTAGATTATCTTCATTATGCCAAGCTCAATCTAAATGAGCTACTCATGTATGCAACGAATCACCTCCATGGCCGAGCTCGTATCTTTTCGTCTTCATTCGACCTTGGAGTAGCTTACCCGATTTCCATGCATGATGAGCCACTCCCAACTCACACCATTTTTCCCGAGTTACTTGTTATGTTCGATAACTCCATCAAGCTTCAAAAATCTGAATCACTTTCAACATCCATGCCAAGCTTAGCCTAAAACTCTTAAATCCTCCTTTGTCTATCTTGCACCATCATCCTTGAGCTCAAGGTCTTCTCATGAATTTCCAAGTTCGATGTCTTTCTCATTGAGCCACTAAGTTAATTGCTTGGCCCTTATGTGTTTCTTTACATGGATCGATTCTATGAGCTACACATATGTTGAGTCCTACAACTTAGCCACAACGTGACTTGGGTTAACCAAGTGAGCTCCAAACTTCATTATTACTTCTTGGGAGTTTGTGAATCTTGGCGAACATCTTGGCACTTCGCATGTATTGATTAATATAGTTACGTGAAAGTTTCAAATTTCCTTAATGGCTCCTCATGTAATTTTCCACAACGAGATTCCTCTACCATAAATCTTAGCATGATCATACATTAAATAAGGATCTCGAGCTCATTTATATTTGCCTCTCAATGCATGACTCGCTTCTAATACAAAGAGAACTCATTACCCACTTGAATTGGTGACATATTCAACCTTCAAGTTAGTATGTTTGATTTGCGTAACTTCTCATTTGGTTTTCCATTGTTAATACTCTGTTTGGCCATGTTTGCATGAATCTCCCCTACGTGGAGTTATTGGCTTGGCCTGCCATCACGTTATCTCCACATGTTAAGCCATCCCAAAAATCCCCAACTTGGCTCGTCAGACAAGTTTCACCGTGCTACCCGCTTGTTGGAAGATCTCATCGGTGGGCCCGAGCTCTTGGAATGTCTTGGCTTGGCTACGGATCCCCAAATTTCCCATGTAGATTAACTTAAGCATGTTCCCCAACTCATCTTAGCTTGGTTGAGCGAGCTAATTTTCCAAGCTTTACCTATTACACTTACACGCTTACTTGATCCCAAGATTTGACCTGCCGACTCGTTGTTGCCTTCCATCTCGAAAGAGCTCTAAGAATGACTCGGAGAAGAAAATTACCACTCTTTCACACAAATTCTGGTTGTGAAGAGCCAACTGACCCATCTTCATTTAATTTACCTCACTGACCTTGTATTTAGATTGTTGAGCAAATTATCTTTTCCCATAGGCTCACCACTTCATATGATTTCGAGCTCCTCATGCTTGAGCAACTCACTCTACTTGCTTCATGACTTGATGAGCCAAGCCATTCATTACCATCCCCTGCAAATTTCACAATATCTCCATGCAACAAAACCTTGAGCCATACGATCTTGTTTGTAAGCTCATTACAGACTCATCTTGCACCGAGCTAATCCATGATTCAAGCCACTCCCTTTGTTCTTTCCTATATTCCACTGAGTGATATAGCTCTTTATCTCGTAATTTGGGGACGATCTCTAAACCGAGCTATGTCTCGACTTCATCATGAGCTTCTAGCACTTAGGCTTAATGTCTATTTCCATGACATGATTTGGTCACATCAAACTTAATACAATCCCATGTTAATTAGCTTGACCAAGCTAACACAACCTAGCTCTGACCTTCTACAAGATATCAGCTTGCCAAACACTCACCAGAGCATCTCGGTGAGCTATTTGAGCTCATAGTCCCTTTTTTGGAGCTTTCTTGCTTGTTATTAAAACTTAAGATCTCCTCGAGTTTCTTTTGAAACTGAGGATCATAGAGACATGGAAAAGCTCCTCATCATTATTAATTAATTATTTTGATTATTTTATCTTGATAACAACCGGAAATGGGTCCCTGAGACTAACATTTCATTTTGAACATAATAGGACCTCGTTGTCCAATTTTGCCATGTGTGCAAAATTGGATAACATTTTTAGCGACCTCTTGGGGATGATTTCCTACTAAGCATGATTCCAGTAGCCTTAAGTCATCCATTGGGCATGGAGTCAATGTTGGAATCTTGAAAGTAATTTGATCTTCTGTGATACATCCAGGATCCCCTTGAGAAAATCTGATCTTGGACCTCCTTGGAATGCTAGGCATGAGGTATACTTGAATCGATGAATGCTTGGCATTTATGGAACACTGCATAATTTTAGATGAAGAAGATGTTGAATTAGGGATATCATGAAACTCTTATTGAAACTTTGAACATTCCTTCTTCTGTAAAACCTCCAATGATAAAACAATGTGCAAGAACAATGACGAAACACAACACAAACTGCAACAATGAAAACCATACATGCCCCAATTGAAACATGTAGGGTGTGCAATGCACTTATTTTGTTGAAAGAAAACCTATTCCTACTCAAGCAAGCTAAACAAACCCTGGCAGAATGGTTGTGAAAAATAGCTCCCTTTCCTCACAATGGATTGCCATGCAGATGATTTGACAATGGACATGGCTGAAAATGAGAGTGAAAAACTGAAACAAGCCCAATTCTCCACTTGGTCCACCAAGGTATCAACTAGAAAGAGAAATAATTCCTCTTTTAGTTGCTCTGCATTTGTCTGTAGAGGCATTATAGCTGATCCTCAGAATTGTGAAACTCATCCTCACATTTTGAAATGAATGTGACTGGTTTTGGATTCTCTTCTGGCTTCAATGAAGCTAGGTACCTGATGGGACATGGTCGTACCCATTGAATATTCCTCTGCTCGAACTTTAACTTTAACAAGAAAGTCTTGTCTGAAGACATCCTTGAAAAAGATGGTTATTCATGACCTGATTTCCCTCTTGTTTCCCATTTACAAACAACTTATATTTCACCTAGATGGATGGTATGCAGTGACATCTCCCTTATTCGGCATGGAATTTGATAATTCAAACCATCTAATTTGTAGATTTTGAAGATTGTTAGGGAAGAAAAATATTCAAGAATAATCTCCTCCATCATAGACTTGTTAACCAAAACAGGTTCCATAACTAAAAATAGAAACCTCTCCATGACATAATCTTCATTCAATGTTTCTAGATCAGTCCTAGCTTCTCCTATGTGTTCCTCCTTTATGTGTGATGAGGGATATGGAAAATTCAATTCCTCCAATTCTAATTCAAGGATATTTATGAGTAATGAGATGTTTTTGAGCATGTCCCTCCATGGAACTCGACACTTTGTGTTGGAAAAGAAGTGATGGAATAACAAGATTGTCAAGTTCCATAGGCTCTTGTCCATCAAAACATTCTTCCAAATTTGATAGATAATCGCTTCTTCATTCTCCAACTGTGTCAAAAGTTCCTCTACAATCGAGTATCCTCCAAACTAGAACCTCCTTCACCTTGATATTCTTCATTTTCAAACATGAAATTTTCAAGATCAAATTCATCTAAGAAATCAGAGTTTTGAGAAGATAGAGAGGAAAAAGGATTTGGAAGCCTCTGCATGGTCTCATCCACGTTCTCGATCTCTGAATCTACCTTGGTCTCATGAAACTTTGTGTGGCTGATTATAACATCTAATGATGACTTTGGAAAGATGCTACCATCTTCCGAAGTGCTGCAAGTTCTTGACATGCATGACAATTAGGATCATTGCACTCATTAGAATCAGCTTGTACACTTGAGAGTCTTTCTTCTTCAACTTGCACATGCTCTTCTACCACTGACTTTTCCACTTGTGGTGATCCAAATTCCTCTGATGATATGGAGCCAATATGGATACTACATTTTGAACAGGTAGATTTTTTTCATCATCGACTTGTATTTACTCTGGATTTGTTTTTGGTACAAAACTAGTTTGTTTCACTTGTTCTTGAGCCTCAACTTCTGTAGGAGGTTTAGTCAGAACAAAGTTTTCTTGATGTTAATTTTTACATCCCATTCTTTCAAATCCTTTGCATGCTCTCCTTTGCTAGTATCCTTAACCATATATTCCTCCCTTTCACTCATTTCTTGAAGATGCTCCTCCCAAAATGGGTTTGGGACAACTAGACGAGGGACGAATTGGGATTCAACTGATTTACTCACCATTTGAGGAAGTGGAAGAGATTCAACTTCTTGTCTTGGTGGCCTTCATAGAAAAGAAGGAAATTTAGAAGAATGAGGCATGGAAGATTCATGATGGAATGGAGGAATAGAAGATGAAGTAGTGAATTCCACCGCAGGGGTAATAACTGGAAGGTTAGGATCATGTGCTTCAAGTTGAAACTACATGGATGGAGACATAGAAAGAGGGTTGTAAGGTGGTTGCTGATCAAATAAAACTTAATGAAAGCCCACAAGAAGTCCACGTGGGAAATCAGGTCATATTCAAAGGTGTGAATGGATAGGAGAACACGCGTGCGAGCAGAAGTTCAATTTTTGGGACTTAGCCATTTTCGCTCATGAAGGTCTATTTTTAGAGATGATGTACAGAGAACACAAACAAAGCAGAGACATGTGTGCCATGCATTGGATAATTTTTGGAGGATTGGATAGAACACACTTTGCATGGACACATGTTGGAAATAGATCTACTACTGTCAGTTAACTACCAGTAGTCTATTATTAGCGCACTTGTATGTGTGGCTAGTTTTGTAATGACGCGTGGCTAATAATAGCATGTGACCTATTTTTGGAATGGATGAGCAGTGAAGGGAAAGTCCCCACCCTTATAAGTATGTAGTGAACTATGTAGAGATAGAGAGAGCTGCAGACATGGAGATATAGTGAGATTACGGTGATAAATCTCTTACACACATACTACTGTTATTGTAATGAAGCTTCTATATACTTATTACATTTAATATAATGAGAGGATATTGAGAATATAAGTGTTAGTTCTGTGTGTATCTAAATCTAGTATGTTTTTGATATCATCATGGTTAATATTTAGTTATGTTCTCCCTTTGAGATAGATCGGTATGCTCTGTAGAATGATGTGTTAGTAATGGAACCGTAACATGTTAAGTCTTCATCATGCTAACATCTTGCAACATCAACCTTAAAGAGGAACCTGGTACCTTTGCACACTTCAAGTGAGTGATCGGGTCGGTGAGTGATGTGCCAACATGTCTAGGGTCTTATTGGATTTATATCACTGAATTCTAGGCTGCATCATTGGTTCCATTTCTGGGACCTCTTTTCGATTGTTTTTAGGATGGTTCATGATGAAGACGTCTTTGGTTAACTCTACCAAGTGTTGAGGAGTGGATACACAACTGGAGGAAGAATACACATGCAAGATCTCGAGTTTAACGCACACGTGTGGGTGGAACAAAATATGTATGATATTTTATATGAGATATTTTTCACTATCTTTCCATTAGAATTGTATGAGTGGCTGATTGCTTATGCATCTAAGCGGAATTAGAGGTATCGCGCACTTTTCTAGACTTAAGAAGAATTATAGGCCCTTTATGATGCTAATCTGATTTGGACTTGAGATGTGGATACATGGTTCCATGGTGTCTTGAACAGTTATATCTTGGAATACTCAATTTCCACTTATTAATGTCTAGAGGTAGCTGAATTATAGTTCTTACGATATCCAAGGGGAGCTTACCTACAAGGCATTCCACCGGTGATCAAGATCCTAATGGTAAATTTGAATCTGGAGAGTAAACTGATGGCTAACTAAACCCCACCACCACGCATGGGGCGGGAGCAGGTTTTGTGAAAGATGGTAGACCTAGTGGCATAAAGACAAAGAGAGGAAAGGCGGTTTAAGTATAATGATGTGTGCGAGAGGGAGATAGAGAAGTAGCGTGTAGTGCCCACTTCCCTTTGACACTTTTAGATATTTATTTTGATACTATTGATCATATTATGGACACTATTATGTTTTGTTTTAATATGATGGTTAGATCATGGATTTTTATTGATCTGGATTCAGTTATTATACATGATGATTACTAGAGACATTTTCTATATGTGGTTGATGATATATTGTTTGATAGGGACATATTATGGATATTGATTTGGACTTGTGACACTTGATATTTGGAGTAGACCTAGTATGGTAGATTCTTGATGATGATATAGTTGATTTATGAATTAAAAATGATGATGTTGAATTCTTGATGTTGTTGTGATTCATGTGTTTAGATGATTTTGGAATGTTGTTTATATCATTTAGGATGTTCTGATATGGCCATGAGGCTGAAGGAGGTATTTTCATTTTACAGGTTAAAAATCACAACAATGTTGGGGGACTGGAGACTAACCATATTGAAATTCTGGGTGAAATCAACAAGGTCACCATGGCAACTGTGTTGTTCGTTTGTGTGTTGAGTTATGTTAGGATTTCCCATGGGGGGGATTTCCATTATATGTGACCATGGGATAAGTGTTTTATTTATGTGTTCCTTTTTGAATTATTGTTGTATGTATTTTATTTGTAATGTGTTCCTTCTTTTAATTAATTTAAATGTGGTAGATTAATGTGAGAGATCATATAGTTAAATTTTATTTAAATTTAATTGGGACATGGAATGTAATTAATAAAGTTGTTGAGTTTAAATAATAATGTTGGAAGAGTGTGTAAGTTAACATGTAAGAATGTGTAAGAAATATGTAAGAGTCTTGTAAGGTAGATTTTGGAAGGTCAAGCACTCCATCTTTTATGAAATTCGAATTTGACCTTGGAGGCCAAATTTGGAGGCTTGTCCCACACCTCTTAAAATGATCCACCAACCATGCCTATGGTTTGGAGGTTAAATGTAGGAATTTATAATGCATTTTTAAGTGACAATATGTAAGTTTTAATTGCACTTCCCTTACATGTTTTAAATTTGGTCCTTTTGGAGTATGGGCATTTTTGGAGTATGTAAGTCATTTTTGTCATTTTATTTATTGTGATTTGGTGATGGATGTTGAATTTTCCTTTTGGGGTTGAGGAAGAATGATGTGGCATCCCACATGGATCCACATCATCCTCTTCTCTTCCCTCTCCTATAAAAGTGAAGCTTCTTGCTCATTTGAGGTTGTTGAAACTTTGTTATTTTCCTCTTGGGGCGCATTTTTGGTGCTTGTTTCTTTTGGAGCTTGTTTGAGGAAGAGCTTGGAGTCTTTTTGCTTGCTTGAACCTTGCTGATTTTGGACTGTATTTGACATCTTAGAAAGCTTGTGAGCTTGGAATAAACTTCAGTATGGAGAGGTAGGATCTTGAGTTGTGTTTTAATTGCTTTTCCTTCTCTTGCATGCATGTTTGAAGGGTGTTTGTGTTTGCATTCTTGGCTAGTTGGGTAGAATGCTTAGGGCATGGTGTAGGAGAAGGCTATGGGGATTTCATATGGGGGAATAAGGGATTTCCAATGGCACTGTTTTATTGAGGAGGGAGTTTTGGTTTGGGATCCACCTTGGAAAAGAAACTACTTACATTTCTTACTCTTGGGGGCATAAGGGATAAACTTGGGGGCATAAGGAGGGGTTGGGAGATATAAGGTTTATGGGGTTGATATGTTTATTGGCGGTATGCATTTTGGTGGATGCCCAATTCCAAATTGGGAGGCATAAGGAGTTCCCCATAGTTCTTGCTCTTGTTGGCTTGCTTGATCAAGCCTATGTGTTGTGTGTATGATTTCAAATGCATTGAGAATTCTTTGTCTTATTGGTGTGTTAAATTGTTTATATGTAATGTGAAGAATGCTTGTTTGTTGTGGAAGAAGCCTTGTTGCCATGTGTTGATGTTCATACTTTATTTCAATATGGTTGGGGCTCAGGGGCCAATGAGGAAAGGATGGCTTCTCCTTTCTCATTGGATGTCTTGGTTGGGTGGAGAGTGTTGCCTTTCCCCCTTCCTTGTTGTGATCAAGATGAAAGAAGAAGAAACTTGCATGTTCTTTGTTTGGAGCAAGGAGAATTTCATAGTATGACAGTCATTTCCCTTTGAGTAATTCAATGTAACTTCTCCCACTTCGAGTGGATGAATGTATAAATGTTGTAATGTGAAGCATTGCATTGTTAATGGAAGTTGTAGTTGCATTGAGGAATGTAAAGAAGAATTACACTTGTTTTATGTTTTTGGAAAGAAATGTAAAGGATATTATAAGCATTGTAATTTGTATTTTGTAATCGAATTGGAAGAGTGTTAAGTTGTAAAAGTGTCATTGAATTATGAATAAAAGATTGAAGTAGTTTCAAAATTGGATTGTATACTGGAATTGTTTTCTTTGTCCAAGAATGATATCTCTGTTTTGAAAAGGAATAAGAAACAATGTTGTTATTGTATGTATTGTATTTGAAAACAAATGAAAAAGGAAAGACAATATTGTTCTCTTTTGAAAAATGCATATTTGAATTGCATTTAATGTAGAAATGAATGGTTGTTTAATAATCAATGTATTTGACTAAGTTAGGAATCATATGCACATTTAAATGACAAAATGGAGGTTCCAATTTGAAGAAGCATTCACTATAGTATACTTCATCCTGGCAATTCACATTTTAATAAAAATGAACAGTTCATACTTGCACTAAACAATCAGTTATGAAACATTGAAAATTAGACTTAGTACTACCTAAGGAACTCAAATTCACTAAAACAGTAAAGAATGAATCTCCAAAACTTAATGAATTTCAATTCAGGGTTCGCATGATTGTTATTCCGTCTATTGCTAGAAAAATGCAACCTTGAGCAGTTGGATAAATTGACTTCCTAAAACATTCTAAACCCTCCTTGGACTGATCCTCCATGTCTATTTGACATGTTGAGTGAAGGAGGAGTTCTAATTTTATCAAAATTATAAGTTGGAAATTGCTAGTTTGCCAAATAAAGGCCTGTAGATCGTTTTTACAAAATTGACCCTTAAAAATTTATCAAAATGTAAATTTTATGTTTCTTGTGCAAAGAGGGCATCGAGATCTTTCAAAAGTCCTCGTTTCCCAAAAATGAGCTTTCTAGCTCAAGTTATGGCACTTTGAAGTTTTTGTGCCTTGGCGGGAAAATTTGGGAAAATTTTCCTGGCCCGCAACCCAAAAATTTCCCATCAAAATTTCCCTTAGAAAATTTTCAAAATTTTGGACTCGGGAAAATTTTCACTTTTTCCTTCGCCAGCCCGCAGCCAATCGAGGTTGCCACATGTCCTCTAGGGGCTGAGGCGGAGGCACGGATAAATTTTACCCCTTAAACTTTTGAATTTTTTTGGAAAATTTTCACTTTTCCCTCCACCGGCCCATGAGCCAATCAAAGGGTGCCACATGTCCCCTTGTGGCTATAGCGAAGGTGTGGGTTCTTTTAAAACCCTTAGCTTTTATAAATTTTGGGGAAAAATTCCCATGTTGACCCCGCCGGCCCGCGACAATGAAAGCGTGCCACATGACACCTTGGGGGTGGTGGTAGTGGTTTGGGAGAAAATTCATTTTTTTGGGCCTTTGGTAAAAATTATAAAAATCTTCCCGTGGCCCACAACTCCGCCTTCTCCCTCGGATTACCATCTTTGGTGGGCGCGCGGACCTGCGCGTCCTTCCTATCCTTTTTCCCCTCGGGCGCTAGGCGCTAAATTCTTCGCCGCCCCATTCCTCCCCGGTCTTCTTTGGCTTTGAATCCATGGGCACCATGTGTCCCCTTATGGCTACGGTGGGTGCATGGACCCGAGCACTTCCTTCTTCTTTTTTTTCCCTTCGTTGGCGCAAAGCGCCAAATTGGTCTCGCCGCCCGCCCTTTCCTTTCCCCCTTTTCACCTTGCGCTAGGACCTGACACGTGTCCCCTTGGGACCCATGGGGGTGTGGAGTGCATTTTGTCTTTGAGCCCACATTGGGAAAATTTCCCAATGTCACCCCGTAACCCGCCAACCCGCCCAAGGTGCACTCCTCCTCCTCTTGCCACGTGTCCCTCTGGGAAAATTTGACCCCAAGACTCCACCCACTTATATCTTGAGTTCTACAAGGAGTTAGGAGGACTTATTTATATCACCGGAAGGTGAGAAAATTTCCTATCCATTGGGAATGGTTTAGGGAAATTTTTAAAGTGTTGAATATGAGAAAAATCTAGTTGAATTTCTAAGCCTGTTAGAGAGCAGGTATGGGGTAAGATTACTCCCTGAATCTAACTAGAACATCTAACCCTAATATTTGAACCTTGTAAACTTGTTATAAGTTAATAAAGGAAACTTGTGTATTAGTAAATAGGTTTATTCGGAACCTATTAGTGAAAACTAATGTCTTGCAATTTAGTTGTAGACACTTCAAATAAAAAAAAATTTATCCCATAATTTTCTAGCTAACCCTAGGTTTTTTCTTTGGTCTCAAGTGGTTGTTTAAATGGGCATTACATAGCGCAACATTACAGAGAGAGAGTATGGCATTGAGGAGAGATATGGTTCATGAAGGATTTGAATCTCACATAGAAGACATGGAGCTAGAGCATCAGGAACTCCCCCATCTTGGAAAGCATGACAGGATTCCCCCTCGGCCTCATGTGAAGCGCGCCATCGAGACTACTGGGCCGTGGGTGTGCATCTAAATCGACTTGGTAACCTTGCCCTTGTGTTTTGTTTTTAACATCTATTACAATAAGCAGTCAATAAGCTAGTTCAAGTAGTGGGAGAGTAAGAGTGAGTATTATAAGATGCACAACGATGACAACACAAACGAATTCATTGTTCTATGGGCGTACCTTTTTGGGTGTATCATTAATATAGAATACAAGTGCACTAATTTTTGGATTAACTTCTGGGAGTAGTAACGCTTCACAAACTTTCGGGGTACAGTTCGGTTCTACTATTGGGACACGGGGAAGTATATCTTCTAATCGACCCCAACTACAAGTTTCGGGATCGGGAGGCATAGTAGCTTTGGTTTAGGTGGATATGGAGGTTACGGAGATAGGGTAAACATAGGAGGATCTGGATCGGTGGGAAAGGTCTCGCATCAACCCCATAATATTTACATGGAAATGTCTCTTTGCCTTCCAAAGTATAGGGGAATAGAAGATGCTACCAAATATGTGCTTATGTTTGAAATATTATGGCACACAAAAGGAATCACAACTTCTAAGTATAGGAAGCCAATTTTCTACTACGTTACAAGGGTGTACACATAGTTGGTATAGAAATTTCGACCACTGATTAGAATTGTGTAGATTATAAAGCTTTAAAGGATGCATTCCTTAAAGAGTTTCATAACCCCGCATTTGAGCGAAGAGTATAAGTGTGCTCAAGGATATTAAACAATGCACTCTCTTGAAAGAGTTAAAGAGCATGATGCATGGTTTAAAACAACTGTTATCAAAGCTTTCTTATGATATACATGTAAGCCAACATGCATAATGGTTTGTTGGAGGCTTGATCACCCATTTCAGGAGGGCATTATCACATAAGACATACACTAATCCACACAAAGCACTTGAAGCAACCTTGTGCGTTCAGCATTGGAAGCATAGATACTAGAGTGAGCCCATTCTTAGAGGCACAAATTGCAGCTATGACAAAATGGCTTAGAGAAATTATCAGAAAATTCAGCCCATGAAACACTCTCAGGGATTTGGTGTACAAATTGTGAGGTAGAGGAACACACCAAGGATAGTTTTCCTCATAGATCCATATGTTCATTACTATTAGGACCGTGAGATATGTCGTTTGAATCATGATCTTAGCCCCTTTATCCTTTTCTATAACGCGCCATAAGGATGAATGTTTCAAGCTCTTTGTAAAATCAGCATGTCCACAACTCATGACACGAAGACTACAAATGATTGGGACAGATCCATGATGCTATAGATATTGGTGTATGATAGACAAGAGTTTTAGATAAGGGAAAGAATGAGCATCGGGTGAGATCACAATCAAAGTGCGCTTGATGCTGAAATGAAGGACATTCTCAAGGCAATCATGGAAGAGGCCAAGGATACTACGATGGATTCATAGGATGAGGTTGTGATAGTGGAAGAAATGAGTTTCCTCACTGAACATGTTGTACATGCCGATCTCCTGACCACTATAGGCACAAATGTCCTTAGAATACTACATGTTCTTTTTGCAGAAAGAACCATAGCTATGAGGAGTGCTTGGACTTATATGAGCATTTGAGTATACAACATAAATAAGAAAACAAAGGCACAGGGATGGTTAGGATACATCATCTTTGTGGAAATTCAATGGATGCCCAAGATGGAAATAGAATTTGAGGCACTATAAGTGAAGATAATGACCCGCGCCGAGGCGACACGCACTAGGAAGCATTGCAAGAAACCTACCATCACTAAAGAATAAGTTCTTCATGCACGGTACCTAGATCTTGCCTATCAGAAGGAGGTTTATTAGGAAACCATGGAATTTCTAAGGAATCTTTAGGGTGAGATACAATACTTAAAGGAGCAAAAAAGCATTAGAGATGGTCCAAACTAATATAGATGACTTGAGGGAAGTGTGTAAAATGTTGTGCTAGGAAAACATCATTCCATTGTTAGGGAGTTGGTTAAAAGGAAAAACTCCTCACATACGTGCTTTGAGATTGGATGATAGATCCTGCATGTGAATCTCCCCCTCATAGTCTGGATTATGACAAGGAAATCACTCTAAATGTTGTTGTGGATGGGTGGCTATTGAGTAATATACTAATTGATATAGGCACGAAAGTCAATGTTCTTACCTTGGATGCATGGGTATAAATGGGAAGACCCCCATTACAACCATCCTCTAATGTATTATTCATGGCTAATCGGACTAAGGCCACTCCCATCGAGTTTTTAAATATGCATTCATTAGCATACAAGGAGCCAATTTCACTAGAGACTTTGAAATTTTTTAGCGGTGGCAGAGTCGAGATAGCTTCGGCTCTATCGGGGCATCTTTGGTGCTACGTAAATAATGTTGAACTTCAGTTCAACAAGGGATATATCAACTTTGAAAATAAAGAGGAAAGAGTTATTATCCCTTTAATGATGAAAATTCCACACCCTATGTTGAGCCCTTGGTGAAGAAGATCGAATAGGATTTATGTACGCGCCATCCGAGATCCAAAGATGATTGAACCAAACAAAGAAGGACTAATTCAGTGGGAGGATGCATAGTCTATTATCGATAATATAAGTGTTGCTTGTGATAATTGGGATCACAACACTTATGAGTTGGTAGGGCGCAAAGCAAAGAGCATATTCCCTTGAGGCACAAAACCACGTTGTCAGGAGGATAGGTAACAACTCGATACCTTGTTACACAAGAGAAGGGGATCCCATGGTATTCTTGCGCGCCATGGAAGAAAAATGGATAGACCCACTGGAAAGAAGAAATATGCTAGAATATACACTACATGGGACAACAACATGTTGGTGGGTGGTCCACAAGGATAATCTTGTCGGATGGAATGAAATTGGGATTTCCCTAACTACTAGGTTATTTAGGAGAAATGCAACTACTCAAATATGTACTTATCACGGTAATCAACCTATTCAACACCACGTTCAGAAGTGTGAGAGACTCTGGACAAAAGGAAGGAAGATTTACCACCTTCACTTTGGGTGCACTAGTTTTATTCTACTTTGAGGTTGCGCGTGTGCTTGGTATATATATGTAGAACTCTATAGAGAAACTGGAAATTGGTAGAATTTAATTGCAAGAATGGCCCAGACATTTGACTTCTTCTCTAAAAATCCTCTAGTAGAAGAATCATTGAAAGTTATCAAGTGCTTAACTATGGGGGATAGTGCGAGAAAAGGCTGAAGAAATCCTTTAGGATTTATTAGGAAAAGAAGACTCAGGAGAGTGTCTTGATGAAGAACTAGAGGCTGATGCAACGTTGCTTCAACGTGCTTTCCTTGAGAGAGAGAAATGAAAAATGGTCTACTTAGTGGATGACAAAGAAGTAGATAATCTAGAGGTAAACCATTCAATAAGGAGGCATGAGTCTTGGATAGTGTGGACAAGGCCACACATGCCTATCATGAACTCATGAAGACAAAGTGGGTGAATATTGGAACCTATACTGAGCCTAAGGAAGCCATAATTGGAGACTATTGGTCAGACTCTGAAGTGGAGAAAATCATAGAGTTACTAAGGGATTACTAGGACTTATTCCCTAGGGGTTACCATGAACTTAAAGGTGTGCATGAATCATTAAGGGAGATGAAGATAAAGCTTAAAGAGAGTGCGCACCCAGTTAGAAAGAGACCTTATAGAATGAACCCAAATTTATGTGAAAAGGTCAAACAAGAGATTGATAATATGTTGAAATTTGGGATTATCAAGCCCCTTGATGAGTCGAATGAGTTAGTCTAATGGTGATCGAGTATCAAGAAGGATAGGCAGTTAGGATATCGTGGACTACGAGGAGATGAATGTTACATGTGTAACTAATCCATTTCCTACACCATTCTTTGTGGAAATACTAGAAGGGGTTGCGAGGTGCGAAATCTATTCATTTACGAGATGGGTTATTTGGGTATCATCAGAGTTTAGATTGCTAGGAGGATTAAGAAAAGACAACGTTTACTAATGAATGGGGTAGCTTCGCCTTTATCTTGTAATGCCTTTCGGTTTGAAAAATGTGCCTATTGTATTTTTGTGCATAGTTGTCCAAGCATTCAAGGAATTTATTCACAATTTCTTATAGATATATTTAGATGATTGGATGGTGTATGGATTGGCTAAGGATCACTATGACAATATGCGCTTAATGTTTGAACAGTGTAGATAGTTGAGTATCTATTTGAACATCAAGAAGTACATATTTGCTACACCGTTTGGGATACTCTTAGGACACATAATCTATAAGGAGGGTTTGTTGGTTGATCCAGCAAAGGTTGCGGTCATCATAGGCTTAAGGGATCCTACCAATCAAAGTGAGGTGCATGGATTTTTGGGTCATACAGAGATTACAGAAAGTTTATCAAAGGCTATGCCGAGTTGTCACAACTTTAGAAGAGTTATTGAAAGGGAAAGGTACATTCTACTGAGGAGAACAACAACAACACGCATTCAAGACATTAAAGGAGAAACTTACTACCATGCCTATTCTACATTTTCCTTCATGGGAAAAACCATTTCATGTACATGTTGATGCCTCTAGTATAGCCATTAGCGCGGTGTTGGCTCAACCTAGAGAAGGTATTATAGATCATCCTATCTGTTTTGCTAGTAGAAAGCTGACTCCTATAGAACATAATTACACAACTACAGAGCGCAAAGCTTTGTCAATGATCTATGTGCTACATAAATTCCACCGAGTACACACCTACTAGCTACACCATTCTTATTTTATACAGATCACATGACATTGAAGTATTTGGTAAATAAACTTTGTTTTACAAGGGTGCATATGTCGATGAGTGCTCTTATTTCAATAATTTGATTTCACAGTTGTTCTAAAACTAGGAAAAAGTAATTCTAGACTAGACCATCTATCAAGAATACAGTTAAGAGAAGAAGCACATGAAATTGAAGATACCATGCCATATGCATAGTTATATAGGTTACAACACGCGCCATCAGAACTAGAGGACATTGTTGTCTTTCTACGAATAGGGATGACACCAAAAGGAATGAAATCCTTAGAGAAGAAACAAATTGCTATACGTGCCACACCTTATATGTTAATCAATGGTGACTTGTACAAATTGGTCCAAGATGAAGTATTTCACCGTTGTGTATTGGAACATGAGTGCACGAGGTATTATGGAAGAAGATCATGGTGGAATTGTAGGTGGCCACTATGCCGGTGATGCCATAATGCACAAGATTCTACTCACTGGATTATGGTGGGAGACCCTCTATAAATATTGTAAGGAATTTTGTAAGGCATGTGATCATTGTCAACGTCTTGGAAAACTAGGTCAACGAGATGAAATGCCTCTGAGACCTATTGCTAGTGTAGAACCATTTGAGAAATGGGCTATAGATTTTGTGGGTCCTATTTCACCAGTTGCATGCAAAAATGGATCACGCTACATTATAACTTACACAGACTATCTGAAAAGGTGGGAAGAAGAAACACCTACAAATTACTTGTATGACACCACAATAGACTAATTTCTATGGGAAAATATTATTACAAGGTATAGATGTCCTTTGTGTTTGACCAGTGATAGAGGCACACATTTTCTTAATGAGACAATCAGAATTTTATTGGATGAGTTCATGATTGCACACCATAAGAATACACCCTATCATCCTCAGGAAAATGGAACTACTGAGGATTTCAACAAAAAAATTGAGCCAGACATTGACAAAAATCTCTTATGTTGGAAGAAAGGATTGGGATGATAAAGTCTCTGCGATCTTTGTGGGTATATCGAACAACATATAAAAGGTTGAACAAATCCACACCATTTCAGTTAGTTTTTGGTGTAGAAGTAGTTCTTCCTATGGAATTTATGTTACCTTCTTTGTGTATTACATGCATTGGAGGTCTAGCTGATGAGAAAGCTTTATAAGAATGGATTAAAAAGATAATTAAATTTGGATGAGTGACAAACCATAACACATTGTTGTCAGAAGAAAGAAAAGGGTAGGTAGAAAGCATGACATGACGAAACATAAGGGGCAAGAAGTTTTAGATTGGACAAATGGTGCTTCTTTATGACTCTAAGTTATTGCACCATCTAGGCAAACTTAAGGTACATTGGTTAGGTCCATATGTTATCACTTACATCCTTAAAAAGGCACTTTCGAGTTAGAGGCACTTACACAACTACCGGTTAATTTAACGGGAGTAGGCTTGATGCAACCTAGAATTTACCGAGATAACACCCTATTCACGCTGACACATCACTCGGCCTTGGTGAGCACTCACTGAAGTGCACAAAGGTGCAGTCTCCCTTTAAGGTTCTTTGTAGTAGGATGTTAGCATGTTGAAGGAAGAAACATATAGATTCATAACTAATCCATCATTCTATAATACATGCTACCCTCAGATCTATGAAAGAAAAAGCTAAAATAGTAATCATGATTGAATTAATAACATTCACTACTCAACTACACACAAAATGACACTTAGATTCACCAATATTTTCCATCTTTTAATAAATACAGAAGCACCTTACAATATTATCAATCTATACCAATGCACGTATGGATCGATACTGATAATTGATCATATGCGTATATCACACATACATACACACACTCTGTATATTCTCATTACACTTACACACACTCCTCTACTATGTACCTAACATCATATATATAGGGTGGGAATTTCCCTTCATCGCTTATCTATTTCATAAATATACCACATGTTATTGATAGACACACACCATTTACATGCATAGCCACACATGCAAGTGTGCTATCTATAGTCCTCTTGTGATTAGCAAGTGTCAATCCTATTCATAGCTCGTCTCCATGTAAAATTCTTTGATCCACTTCTCCAAAGATAAACAATGCATTATGTGCATGTCTACGCATTCTTGGTGTGTTCGCATGCCATCTTCTAAAAATAGGTCTTCATGATCAAAACCAGCTAAGCCCTAAAAGATGAACTTGTCTTCCACGCGTGGGTCCTTCCTATCCTTCGTGCCCTTGGTTCTGAGCCTTCTATCCCACACGGACTCCTTGTGTGATCTTTGACAAGTATTCTTTGATCAACATTACCCCACACTAATCTCATTGTCATCCTGACAATGGGTATCTCCAAAAATTGAAGTAAAGAATAGAAGAATGGAAAGAATAAGAATGAAATAATGTAGATAAATAAAGAATTTTTATGAGGTTATGAGGCAACCTCCTCTGTATCAGTTTGAAGTATCAACTTTGGATACTCCTTTATTTTGGCCTCCAAAACCTGTCATTCAGTGAGTGCTTGTTCTACTTTTTTTAGGATGTCCACAACAATGGATTCCAATTCATCCCTCATAATCTCTCCTTTCTCATTTTATAGAACCAACACAATGCATTGGACATTGATGTCATTATCCCTTCTAAAAGATCCATCTTCTACGCAATTAGCTTCCCAAGCTCTTCTAGTGAGTCTTGTGTAGATCTTGTGCTACTACCAAGGCCTTGTGCTTTTGTTTAACCATTGAAAATATTTATGTGCGTGCCCAATGTCTCATCTTTCATCACTTTCTGGACCTCATTATTCTCTTCTAGGGTATTGATGTTGATAAGCACCTCTGGAGCTGTGCATATGTTTAAAGCCTAGTTTGCTTTCTTGATACTTCCTATAACTCTTAACGAACCTTCATAAGATGAAATATTTTGCATCACCGATGCTTTCTCTCGTTGGCATCTTGTTATGAGATTAAGGCACTTTGGCATGCATAGAGGTTCACCTTCAAGTACAAAGTCCACCAACTTTCCTACATAGTGTATCGTTGAAGGAAACGTCTGTGGTACCTTGGCCTCCAAGTGTGGCCTTGCTCTGATGATATTATCCCTAATGTCCTCTATGATCTTTGATAAATACCTCATTTTTATTTTGTGTGAATTCCCTCTCCTATGTTATGTGTGCTATCTTTGTATCCTTTGTCTTCACCTCCTCACGCAATGCTATGATCATTGCAGCTTTGTCCATGTTTCTTCTAGCCACCTCAATGAAACCTTCACCAATGCATTGTTGACCTACTCATTTGACATGACAGTAGGCTTTACTATCATGTGTCTAGCTTGGGGTGCCTTCTTTAGTCATCTTGAAACGCATGAATCTTTGCACACATCAAAGTCAGGCTCATCCATGTGGGTGTGCATTGACCACGATAGTTGCTTTCGAGTGTGCACAATCACCATATCCTCATCCATTAGCTCCCAAGTTGAATAAATCCTCTTGTTCTATCATGCTCTAGAAGTAGGCGCATACAATTTTCATGTGTCCTCTACATACCCCATGTAACATTCCCATTTTAAGACTTTAGAAATAAGGGAATTTTTTTGAAACAAAATGTTCTCTCTGTTCTAAATAAAACATTATTTAGAACACACATTCCATGCGAATCAATCTCACAATAGATAACCATATGCAGCTGTAATGAATCAGTTACCAACCAATATCTCATGTTTGTCTTAAAGTATAGAATACTTTATGTATACTACGTATACTTGGTTTCCTACCCTATTACGGGTACTGAGTGATCTGTTTAAAGAACCTATTTGAATATTTGTTACCGATATTTATTTGACATCACGTTGCTTTAAACTAGGTGACATAGGACAACACAACCAGTAGCTTGCGATACTTTAGCCAAAGATTTTCAACATATTGTTCATGTTACTATTCCAAGACGAAATACTTTTCATTTTAGAATACGTCCTTCACCTCAGTCTTCTATTATCTAGAATGGTCTTTCTTTCGACGATCTTTGTCGGTGCACTTGCCAGTTTGACCCTAGCCCAAGTTAGCAACATAATTTGTTATAGGAAGATGCTCATGATGACTTAGGGTATATGGGCATACTCGATTGACCTAAGTCAACCAAATGTGCCAAGGTACCCTAAGTCATAGAAAGCTACTCCCTATCCTAAACATGCTACTAACTTGACCTAGAGAGAAACTAAGTTCAAGTCCAGATGTGTGTAGATCTAGATGAACAAATACGAAGGGTGTTGCCACATGTCAACTGCAACAATGTATCCTCGAGAATACCTTGGTCTTCTTGAAGGTACAGTCCTACAGTTGGTGTGTGCCAACATCTATTAGAACTGATTCATCATGATGTACATACCCCTTGGTGGTTATTAATTCATAATTTAAATGGATTAAGATTCAGATTGCAACAACCATGCCTAACCCTAATTCCAACATTCATTAAGTTATTTATCCATAATTAATCTGATTTGATATTAAGAACTTCATTAACTCATGCTTGCATTGATGTTCATTAACGTGGCCTAACAAGTAGTTATCCAAAGGCAGCAAACATCAAACGGTTAATTTTTAATGTAACCTAGTTGTCTAAAGAAGGTGTATCATTCACCTAGATTCAACTAGTGTTTACTTTTTATAAACGAAGCACAAGGATTAAAGATCATAACCACCATTCCATTTATTTTTCATTCTTTTGAGAGAGGAAGAGTCTTCCTCTACATGGTTAGATGTTAGGGTTAACATAACCTTTTTATCATTCTTTACTCATATAGTTTAATTGTATGACCAATGTATATTTCATTATTAAACTATAGTTGTGTAGTTAGAGAATGACATCTTTTGCAATTTAACAAGTTTCATTATAGTAAGGGAGATTGTACTATCCCCTTAATCCAACTTATTAATTGATAACAATAATAGTATACAAATAGATATAAAGAATATCGACAAGATATCACTACTCGCTTTAATGAAACAATTAATATATCATATAATTAAGCACAAGTAATAACAACGAGAAAATAAGTACAAATAAAGAGTCTGAATTCACTTTTAAGAAAAGAGCATAATATAATCCACAACATCTGTATTATAACATATAGTTTGATTGATCCAATCAATTACTTTTAGACAACCAACAAATCTTGTCATCTAATTATTTCATATTTCATTCTCATTTGAAGCACCTTTGGATTTATCTTTACTAAAAAAAGAGTTAGCTTCAGCATAGTACATATTTAGAATGATTCATCCCACAACTTAAACAAAAGAAGAAGAATCAATACATACTATCCACCATTCACTAATCATCTGAAAGACAGAAATAGGTTCAGAAAGTACTCAACTGATTACCCACATAACTACTTCAGTTCAAGGAAACCAATATAAGGATTCAACATTAAAGAGACAACATCTAAACAAGAATCCCAAATCAATCCAAGAAGGGATAGAGAATCAAAATAGTCTACCTACAAGTCTTAACTAACTTCTACATGTTAGAAGATATCATTCAAGTTCGAAACCATACGTTCCACAAATCAAAGAAAGACTCACACAAGTTTAATCTCTTCTCGTGTCCATCCAAGGAGGATTCATAATAAGATAAAGTGCAAAAAGAGAAATCCTTCCATTAACAAATCCAAATGGAGTATGACTCAGTCAAACAAAGTAGTCGGTCAAAACATTGCTTACACTTTCTCTTCTACAGAACCGACTCAGTTGTTCTCTTTCCACATCATTACAACAAATGACTTAGTAAAAAGTAGACTAAACAATCCACAAGGAAATTTCCATCTCAGAAGAGTGGTTTCTCACTATTTCCTACAAGATAGAAAGGACAAAAAGCTGAACCCAAGAAGTCGAGCAGGTCTAAGAGAACAATCACTCTACAGCCAAGAAGAGAGTCATGCTACAAAGAAGTTTAATCAAGTGAACTTATCTTACAAAAGTTAAAGGATCTCAAATAGAAAAGATCCAATCAAGAATTCATTTCATTTATTCTATCAAATGAATTCCCATCTCTATTTCATCTCAGAAGTTCTTTTACTAGTTTCCCAAAAGAGAAAACAAAATCAACACACAACTTATAGACCACAACACTTCTAATTTCCCCTAAGGATTCAAACTTTATTGAAAAACAAAATCAATACTGACCTAGTTCACATATTCCACTTTATTTAAACACAAGTTCAAATAGAAAGGAGTACACAGTACCATCCCAAGGCTGAAGATAAAGCAAAATCACCGGTGCACAAGATAAATCCATTATTTTTTCCTTTTAAAGACTAGAAATTAACCAAATAAATCTATAAGAGGGTACTAAAACTCAACAACAATATTAAGCTTAAGCAAGGTCTCCAAAATACTCACAAACTCAAAAGTAACTGAAATCCCAACACAAGGACTTAAACAACTCAAAACAAAAGAACATAAGTTCGTGATCCAAGTAAGAACAATTATACGTAACAATCCCGAACTAGAGGTAATAAATCCTTCCATACAAGATTCAGTACATGAGAGTATTCAACTCATCTTTCTTTTAAAACCTAGAAATCAATTAAAAGGATATGAAAGAGAGTAAGAAAACCCAATACACATTAAGTCAAGCAAGGTCCCAATGTTACCTCAAACTTGATTGAAACAAATTTCACAACAAAAAGACTTGCATAGCTCCATCTATAAAGATTGTGACAGAGAAGGTATTCATTCCAAACATCGATTGCAAGAAGGATCATACATACTGCATTTCCATAAAATTCAAAAACCATTAACAACTATTTCAAATGAGTTCTTTTTCAACCCAAAGAGAAAATAACAATACAATATCAAACCAGAGGTTCCTTAGTCCCACAATAAGATACAGTTCCCAAAAAGGTCCATTAACCTTCAAACAAAATAGTCAAGCCTTCAACAAGACATGAGTTTTCTCAGAGTAGAGGAGAGAAGAATATCCTCCATATTTACACACCCTTACAAGTTCAAATAATGCAATATAGTCTCAAAAATAGAAGTACCGCAACCATTCCAAACTCAAGAAACTTCAAGGAGAAGATCTGAAAAGAGATTACCAAATCAACTCAAACCAAAACTATTCTCTCAAGCTTTTCGAGCAGGGAGTCCCCAAACGAGTTCTAAGAAACTCAAAACCTTGAATACGAGTAAAACACAAAGCTCAGAATATAAGTAATGAACCAAACACAATGCTTCAAACACAAGTTTAGAACACACATGTATTGAATATGAGTTCAGTGCTAAACACACAGCTTCGAACACAAGTTTAGAACAACAAAAATCTCCAATACAAGTTCTAGAATGAAACACAAGGCTTAGCATTTGAGTTTAGAACCAAACACAAGGAATCAAATACCAGTTCAGAACAACACCAACCTTGAACACAAGTTCCACATGCATATCACTACTGAACTTGCATAGAGAGAGTTTTCAAAGGCTAACATTAACATGCAATGGATTTATATCCAAAAACCATAGAGATTCTTACAACCAAGAAAGTAAATAACCAGAAAAAACATGCAAACATTTATCTCATGAGAGTAGAATTATTTTAATGAATCATTTAGAAGAAAGAAAGAAATCTTAATGGGTAGAGCCTATCATGCCTGATAGTGCTTCTACCAATTTGAAGGAGACTTCCAACCGAGCTTCCAACTTTTTTTCTCCTCCACGAAAGATCAACAACCAAACATCTTTTCTTCCAATGCCTCATATACTTTCCTTTGATCGAAAATAGACTAGAGAAACCAAAAATAGCCACAAAGTAAAAGTCAAACTACTGTTTCAAAGAACCAAATAGCTCCGTGCAGAGAAAAAATCGTAATGCATGCAAGATAAAAAAACATCCAATAAATCCACCTTCCTTGTTTCCAAGATGGTTTGCACGTAAAAACCGAGGTTCATTAATGTAATTAATCCCAAATCTCCCACCTATCTCTCTTTATCACCACCTCCTAAAACTGGCGAATGTTATTTCCACTTCAGACATGCATTTCCAACTTTAGTGAAGCCTCCACATATGCTTCCACTAAATTTTACTTGCCTTTGCCAAAACTGGATGTACCTCCATTCATTTAACGAAATAAAATAAAATAAATGCCATTGGAACCATTACCATAATGCCATGCGACCCTAGGCTCCCTTTGATAGTTTAGGATAGATTTCACCTTAGGTTTAGTCAAAATCATTTCATAAGTAATTTCCACCTTAGGTTAGATCAAATTCACAACCATATAGTATTAGGTATTAGGTTAAAATAGCCTAGCATTACCTTAGTAATTTCTCCCTTATTCATTTAGCACAAGAACTTAGGTTAGGATGCCATCCAAACGAAATAGAATAAGAATCTTAGGTTAGATTGTAACCCAAATAAGTAGACATAGCTAGGAATTAGGTGCATTTACCTAGTTTAGGATACCATTAGGATAATCCTTTAGGTTTAGGATTTAGATCCCCTTCATAGTTGTGAAGCAAAATTTATTTTACTTACGCCATTAAATGTCTGAAGAGATCAATCCCAAAGATCCAAGCACAATCATACAACCGAATGAAGGCACGTTCATACAAGACCAAAGAATTTGTAACATACAAAGTTCATTCCACTATGTCTCTCCACCTATGAATGTCAATTTTACCATTCAGTCCGGTAAGGAGATTTAAAACATTCCTTGGATCATTGGAATTGATCCAAGGATGAGTCAGTTAAAAGAGATAAGTTTGCAACTCTCAAAACCAGATTGTAACTCACCTACAAGAAGTGAAAATGGATTCTTGCAAGCCATATCATTTTAGTCTAATGAATCTAAGAGCAAAAATGATTTATCCATAATAAGCATGATTTTCAACAATCAAGGAAACATACCTCATTCAAGAAAATCACATGCCAATGCTTGTAATGCAAAAGAGAAATATAACTATTTGTCAAAGGTGTTAAACCCCATGGCTTGTGGAATGTGCTCTCCACTTGTTCTTCTAGACCATTGCTTCTTAGGGACTTTAGCTTCCAAATTTAGGACTTGTGTGTCCATGTCTTGAAAATTCTCTACGATTTTTTCCTTAGCTATTTTCTCATCCTCTCCTTTTTCATTTGATTCCTCACCCTATTCTTCTGTGTTCTCTGGAATTATAGGAGAATTAGGCGTGCTCTCTCCTCGACTCTTTTGCTTGCTCATTTAATTTCAGTTTCCTCCTTTACATGGTCACCTCCTTTTGTGGAGAGAGTCTAGGTGATTTGCGCATAGTGGTTGGAGTAGCACCTTGGGTCCTTGTTCTCCTAAACACCCTCTTAAACATGTGCTCCCCTTGGAATGCATTCAAGTCCTCATCATCCCCCTCTTGTGGCTGAGGTGGTGTAATGGCACGTTCAACTTCACCCTTATTTGTAGGATGTCTCCTACCTCTATGCTCCAAAACACCACTATCTTCACATTCCTCCTCATCCTCTACTTCAATTGGCTTTGTGGGATTAGGCGCTAGGATGTTCTCCATTGTATGCTTTCCCTTTGGTGGTCTTTGGAAGTGTGAACTCACCTTCCACATACTTGTTATTATCCATATTTGGCTTCAAATCGGAGATACACCAATGTTTCCCCCATATTTGCTACATCCAGACGCACTAGCTTAACATTTAGCACCTCTAAAATGATCCTCTCTGTATAAGCACTTCTACCAGGATACACATACTTCTTCCTCAACATATGGTAGTCGAAGTCTACCTTATCTGCATTGAATACTAGTCAGCACATGTCTGTAAATTTGTGAACAGATGCTTGGAAATACCTTGCAGTGAATGCATAAGGCAATTTACACCAAGGGCTCCAGACTCCATCTTTCATTGGGAAGCACGCGATGCAAAAATGCTGATATACAACAAACTAGACTTGTTTCCCTACCACTACTGGTAGGTCCTTTGGGATGCGCCACTCTTCCCCAAATTCGCACGAGCCTGTCATACCATTTCTCCGCACTTTGCTTTATGTCATCTGTCATGGCCCTTTTACATAGGTACTTGCTGAATCTTTAGCTAGTGACTTGTTCTCCATGGGCTATTAAACGTCTGGTACTCCAATCTCCATGAATACCAGTGATAGTAGAACAATCCCAAAGCTGATATTCCCTCATGTGTGCACTTCTTCGACTATTTTCTCTGTAATATAGCCTGCAATGTTGTAGATTGCCCCTTTTGACATCTTACGCGCCATGTGTAAGCACATAGTATTTACCTGTGACCACCACTCTTGATCATTCAACTTGGTAACAAGGTGTGCTGCAACTTACAAAACTAGACAATTCTTCAATTTGTCTATATCCATTCATGCGGACCCTTCAAGTACCCCAACTCCTGTCTGGTCTTTAAAATCACGGCTTTATCTGTGAGATCACTTTTTATTTCCTCTCTTGTGGCCTTCAAACATGTAATTGATGAGATAAACATTGATGAGATTCTAATTCTACATCCTACAAAGTAGAAGAAGTCCTCGTGCACCCTGCTCATGAGCCACTGATACAAGGGCTCATACTTCCTGAAATATGGAAGCTCATATAATTGGTAGACCTCAATTATCTTTAGAAGCTTCTCACCTGCATCATTATAAAATGGCATGTCATCCGCCGTGTGCTTGTTCACCCTAACAGTGAGCAAGGAGTTGAGATCCTTCTTGTTCTTTGAAGTCCTGTGATTGTATTCATTTACTTTGCTCTTTTTGATGGGTGAATCCCATTCCTGGCCAATGATGAATCCTTCTGGATATTACATTTCTAAAAAATGGCTTTCGGGTGCCATCTCTTCCTCCTTAACGACCACCTTCTTCTTTCCTTTTACTGCTGCTGCAGATGCCTTCTTCAGTGCCATTTTTACCTTATAAATGTCTCCTCTTCAACTTTACAACTTTGCAAATCAAACCCTAGCTCGATTCAATCGTGCCCTAGGTGGAAACTTCATAACCTAACTCTTTTCTATCTCCTTGCTTTGCTCAAACCCTTCACCACCGGGGACGCAAGCTTCTTTTCACACAGATCTGGTTGTCACGCTTGGTTTCACACCCTTCACACCTTAACCCGATCACTCGGCTCTTTGCACTTGGCTCTTTCCTCAAATAATCTTAGTCACAATGGTAAAAATGAATCTGCATTCCATCCTTATATAAGTTTTTCAAATTTTGATGCATTTATTTCTCCTTCACCTACCAAATATCCCCTCATTCATTGACCAAATTTATTAGTTTTGTGTGGTACATCTTCACGCCCCAGCTATAACCTTCTAGTGTGCCTTCCTACCCTCTAGTCATAGACTTCTCTTTAAATGCGCGCCCTTGTGCATGAGTACCTCATCACTGTACCTTCTCCTAGTAGCTATCATGGCCTCCGCTTACCTCACGTTATACTATTCTTTCATTCATCTCCATCCTTGGTCACTTTTGAAAAGCAATCTTATTTTGACTTAAAGCACACCCGTGTGACTTAATCCTTTCACCTTTCAATTCCCACAGTATTTTTCTTGGATAACTACAACCACCCCACACGAAAGGTATGTGTAGTCCTCTGTGCATAAACATTCTTCATATAGTAATTAGCTTCATGTGCGCAAGCACACTTATTACACAAGAACAACAACTAAATTGACAAAACATAGTGACAATGAAGGAAATACATAATTGAAAACCTAAGCTAAATGGAAATACTACCTTATTACAAACACCAAGAAGACTTATTTATAGTAGGGATTCAACCTACTCTGTTAAAGTAACCTGGGTAGCCATGTTACATCAAGTGCTTCTAACTGGAAAGTACCTAATTCAAGTATAGAAGTGATGACATATGACCCCAACCAATGTACTTTGAGCTTGCCTAGATGGCGCAAGAACTTTGAGTCATAAAGAAGTACCATTTGTCCAATCTCAAACTTCTTATCCCTTATGTTTCTGTCATGCCATGCCTTCTGCCTAGCCTTTTCCTACTTCTGACTCCACCGTGTTATGGCTCGGTGCTCATCTAGTTGAATCATCTTTTCGATATGCTCTTCTAAAGCCTGTTCATTAGCTAGACCTCTAGTGCATGTAATGCACAAAGAAGGTAACATAAATTCTATAGGGAGAACAACTTCCGCACCAAACACCAACTGAAATGGTGTGGCTTTGTTCAATCTCTTGTAAGTTGTTCTATATGCCCAAAGAACAAATGACAATTTGTCATCCCAATCCTTTCTTCCAACATCACAAATTTTTGTCAAAGTATTTCTCAAAATCTTGTTAAAGGCCTCAGGAGTTCCATTTGCTTGAGGATGGTAAGGTGTAGTTTTATGGTTTGTAACCATAAAATCATCTAATAGGATATTGATTATCTCATTCAAAAAGTGTGTACCTCTATCACTTGTCAAGCTTAAGGGACATCCATATCTTGTAAGAACATTATCCCATAGAAACCTAGCTGTTGTAGCTGCCGTATAGTCCTTAATAGGTGCTGCTTCTACCCACTGTGTGAGATAATCTATGCAAGTAATGATATAGCACGATCCAGTCCTACGCGTGGCTAGTGAAATAGGTCCTACAAAGTTAATGGCCCATTTCTCAAACAGTTCGGCACTAGTAATTGGTCTCAAAGGCATCTCATCTCTTTGCCTTGGTTTTCCTAGTCACTGACAATGATCACATGCCTTAAAATATTCTTTACAGTCCTTATACAATGTCTCCCACCATAATCCAACAAGTAGGATCTTTCAGGTAGTCGCATCACCTGCATAATGGCCTCCTACAATACCATCATGAGCTTCTTCCATGATATCCTTACGATCATGCTCTAATACATAATGACGTAATACTATCATCTCTACTTAGCTTGTAAAGGTCACCACTGATTAACATAAATGGTGCCACACGTATAGAAAGCTACTTCTTTTCTAATGCTTTCATTCCTTCTAGTGCCATACTTGTTTATAGAAAGACAATAATGTCTTCTAATTCCATGGGTGTGCATTGTAACCTATATAACTATGCATCTAGCATGGTTTCTTCAATTGTTTGTGCATCCTCTCTTGAATTGATTCTAGATAAATGGTCTGGTCTAGAATTGATTTTCCCTAGCTTCACCACAACTGTGAAGTCAAAATCTTGAAATAGGAGCACCCATATGCATATGCACCCCTGTAAGATGGGCTTGTTTACCAAGTACTTCAATTCTATGTGATCTATATAAAACACAAATGGTGTTACTAACAAGTATTGTCGAAACTTGTGGAATGCATAGATCATTGACAAAGCTTCGTGATCTGTAGATGTATAATTCCACTTAGCAAGAGTCAGCTTCCTACTAGCAAAATAGATTGGATGATCTATAATACCTTTGCCAGGTTGAGCTAACATAGTGCCAAATGCCATGCCAGAAGCGTCCACATGGACATGAAATGGTTTATCCCATGAGGGAAAGTGCAGAATGGGCACGGTAGTAAGTTTCTCATTTAATATTTCAAACGTGCACTGCTGTGGTTCTCCCCAATAAAATGTACCTTTCCCCTTTAGTAATTCTTCCAAGGGTGTAACAATTTTGACATATCCTTTGATGAATTTTCTATAATATCCCGTATGACCTAAAAATTTGTGCACCTCACTTTGACTGGTAGGCGCTTCTAGGAAAAAAATGACTGCAACCTTGGCTAGATCAACCAACAAACCTTCCTTGCAGATTATATGTCTTAACAGTATCCCAAATGGTGTAGCAAATATGCACTTCTTGATGTTAAAAGATATACTCAATTATCTCGCACTTCAAACATTAAGCGTAGATTATCACAATGATCTTTCATAATCCCATATACTGTCCAATCATCTAGGTAGACCTGTAAGAAGTTGTGAATAAAATATTTGAATTCCTAAACAACTGTAGTCATTTTTACCCTTATCAAAAAGAAAGGTACCCCATACACGCTGTCCTATCACCCAACGGATTTGGGTGCTCACCCGAGGCATGCGTGGGTGCGAGTCTCTCTTTATGTGAGTTTAGTGGGAAATATCATCATCTATGATTTGTGCTTAAGAGATTTAAATGCGGTTAAGCAATTCAAGAACCACAGAGCTCTAATGAAAATGAGTCATTACGTGACATTAAAAATTAATTAACAAATTATATAACTTGTACTATAATGAAAGAAGTATACAAGCATCCATACTTAGCATAAACATAAATGAAAGAGAACCTATGAGAAAGACGTATGCATCAGAATCATTGATATTCATATTCATATAATTGGTAACCTCATTACATCTATGGAGCCATTATAGAATTTCATAGAGAAATAGCATTGCAACATGCTTTCTGATGGACTAATTTAGCTAGGCTATCAAAAGAAAAATTACAATCCCCATACCCATTATACATTCTTTCCCAAATACCATTGTCTATTAATAGAGTTCTTGCGGTATTTGTAGAGCTCCACCCTCTTTTGTTCTCTCCTTGTTTGCTCTCTGTGTGCTTGTATTTATAGCCTCTCTAGGCTGCCAACTCATCCTCAAGTGCCCCGAGATCTCGATGCTAAGTGTCGAATGTGGTCCTCTATGTGAGCATGCTCTCCCAGGTGCCCGAGCTTTCCACTTTTCACCTTGATGTGCTTCTAGAAGCTTCTACCATAGGCATGCTCCTTCTTGGGCCAACTGTCACTGAGTTGGCACCTTATCCATTCATCATGCGCATGATCGGGTCATGTTTTTTATGTGTTCTATCTCGAATGCCCAATTTTTATAAGTCCCAAACCCTTGGTTCTATCTCGAACACATTGTGTGGGCCACGAGCTTCCTTAAACCCTTTTCTTAAAACATCTGTCTGTGCACCTCTCTTCAACTAGGACCTACACACATATGCACCTTTTGTACTTAGCCAACATTCTAGGGGCCCAACAACAACTATGTGCGAGAATACAAAAGGTACATTTTTATATCCAAAAGGCATCACAATATAGGAAAACTGCCCCATTCGGAGTAAATGTTGTCTTTTCTTGATCTTCTGAGCAATCCTAACTCGAGGATACATGGAAAACCCATATGTGAAGGAATATATTTTACGCCCTGTAACTCCTTCTAGTATTTCCTCAGTGAATGGCGTAGGGAATGGATCTGTGACACATGCAACATTTAGCTCCCTGTAGTCCACACATATTCTAATTTTTCTGTCCTTCTTGATATTGATCACCATTGGGCTAACCCATTCTGACTCATCAAGGGGCTTGATAATTCTAGATTTCAACATTTTATCAATTTCTTCTTTTACCTTTTCATGAAAATTAGGATTCATTCTATAAGGTCTCTTTCTAATTGGCCGTGCACCATCCTTAAGTTTTATCTTCATTTCCCCAAGTGATTCATGCATGCCTTTAAGTTCATGATACACTTGAGGGAATAAGTCCTAATAATCCCCGAGTTAGTTACTCGATGATCTTTGCTACCTTTGAGTCTGACCGGTAGTCTCCAATTATGGCCTCCTTAGGCTCAGCCTCTGAACCTATATACACCTTCTTTGTCTTCATGGGTTCGAGGTAGGTGCGTGTACCCTTGTCTACACCGTCCAATACCTCATGCACCCTTGTGAATGTTCAATATCCAAGTTCACAACTTCCTCATCATCCACGATGTAATCCATCTTTCCTTTCTCATTCTCAAGGAAAGCGCATTCAAGTAGTATGGAGTCCATTTATTCTTCCTTTTCAAAACATGCTCCACACTCTACCTCACTTTGAATAATTATTGAATATGCTCTTCGATTTTGCACTATCTCCCATAGTTAAGTGCTTGAAAACTTTTAATGCCTCTTGTATAGGAGGTTTAGTCGAGAAGTAGTCAAAAGTCTGGATCATTCTGTAGTCAAACCTTGCCGAGTTTTCAATCTCTCGATGTAGTTCGCATATACATACAGGTGCTTGTGCATCGTTTTAGTGTAGAATATAGTTGATGCACCTAGAGTGAAGGTGATAATGCTTCATGTCTTTGCTTGTCGAGTCTCTCACACTACTGAATGTGATGTTGAACATGTTGATCACCATGATAAGTGTAGATTTGCGTAGGTGCATTGTTCCTTATAAACCTAGTAGACAAAGTGACTCCAATCTCTTCCTAGTTTATAAGATTATCTTTGTGGACTACCCACTGCGCATTTTTGTCCCATGTAGTGTATATACTAACATATCTCTTCTCTTAATTTTATTTGTCCACTGTGTTTCCATGGCCTTCAAAAATGCAGGAAGATCTTCTGCCCATGTATACCAAGGTACTATGCTACCTATCCGTCAAATCAAACTCCATTCTTGTGCATAACCATGATTTTTACCTCATGTCCTACTAATTCATATGTACCATGAGCCCAATTGTCACAAGCAATACTCATAGTATCACTAATAGAATGAGAATCCTCCCACTGTAGGATGCCTTCTTTTGATGGCTCATTGACCTCTAGGTCCTGAATAGTGTGTACATAAACTTTGTTTAAGTCCTCCTCACTTAGAGGCTCAACATATGGTGTAGAATTTCCATTTGTCAAAGGTATCACAACCCTTTCCTGTTTTCAAAGTTGATATACCCCTTATTGAATCTCAAGTCAACATTATTTGTATAACACTAAGGGCGTCCAAGCAGGCTGGAAAATTGTCTTCTTCTGCAAGTGCTAATACCTCAAAATCCCCAGTGAACTCGGCCCTTTGTATAGTTATAGATGCATATTTCAAAATTCCTATGGGATTGGCCTTAGTTCGATTTTCCATAAACAAAACATTAGATGATAGATGCAATGGAGGCCTCCCCATTTATACCCATACATCTAATGTAAGCACATTTACTTCCACACTTGTATCAATTAATATGTTGCTCAACAACTACCCATCCAAAATAACATTCAGAGTAATTTATTTTTCATAGTCAATGCTATCAGGGGGAATATTTACATGCAGAATCTACCGTCTGGTCTCAAGACTTGCACGCAGAGTGTTCCCTTTTAACCAACTTCCTAATAGTGGAATAATGTTCTCTTGGTGCAACATCTTACACACCTCTTGCAGATCATTGATATCAGTCTAGACTGTATCTGATGCTTTCTTCTGCTCCTTTAAGTATTGTATCTCAGCTTAAATATTCCTTAGCACTTCCATGGTATCTTGGTAAACTTCCTTCTGATGAGCAGGATCTATGTACCTTGAATATAAAACCTCATCCTTGGTGATCGTAGGCTTCAGTGCAATTCCTCTCTCGCACATGCTACTTCAACATGTGTAATAATATTCATTGTCAATGCCTCAGGTTCTTCTGCTATCTTGGGCATCCACTAATCTTCTACTGTGCACTAGATTCTAACCATCATGGTGCCTTTGTTTTCTTGCTTATGCTGCTTACTCAGATGCTCATATAAATTCGGGCACTCTTCATAGCTATGGTTCTTTCCGTAGAAAGAACATGTAATATTCTGAGGACATTCACACCTATAGTGTTCAAAATATCTGCACGTATAAGATTTTCCATGAGGGAACTCACCTCTTCCTCCACCATAGTCTCGTCCTTCATATCCACCATGATATCCATGCCCTCATCCACGACCTCCTTCAAAACTCCCCTCATTCTGTCATAGCACATTTGATTATGATCCCAATCCTGGTGCTCATTCTTACCCTTAGAATTATCTATTATACTTGTCTATCATACCCCAAGGTCTATAGCATCCTGGATCTGACCAATCAGCTGACAATCCTCAATATCATGGGTCATGGACCTATAAATTTTGCAAAAGCAAGATACATTATTCCTTATCACGCATTGTAACAAAGGACAGTGACTAGCATCATGATTCAAATGACAGATCTCACAGTCCAATAGTAATGAGCATACAAATTTATGAGGGAAACTATCCTTGGTGTGACCTTCCACTTCACAATATGTACACCAAATTCTTGAGCATGTTTCATGGGCTGAATTTGCTTGATAGCTTCTCTAAGCCCGATTTTCTATATTTGTGTCTGTGCCTCTAGGAATGGACTAACACCGTGTCAATCAATGCTACCAACTGCCTTAGCATGCAAAGCTGATTCTAGTGCTTTGCATGGATCAGTGTATGTCTTATGTGATAACACCCTTCTAAAAGGTGTAATCAATCCTCCAACAAACCATTGTGCATTCTCGGCTAGTGTGAATATCATAAGATAACTTAGATAGAAGTGTCTTAAAATGAGAATTATACTCATGTACACTCTTAGTAGTGCCTTTATTGATATCCTTGAGTGCACTTATACTCTTCTCGCTTAGACTGAGGATATGGAACTCTTTTAAGAAATCATCCCTCAATGCTTTGCATAATCCACACAAGTTTAATCGGTGGTCAAACTTCCTATACCAGTGTGTGCACGCCCCCGTAACGTAGTGGTGAATTGACTTGCCTTATGCTTTAGCAACCATGATCACTTTAGTGCACCACAAGATTTCACACATATGCACATGTTCGGCAAAGCATCCTCTATGCCTCTATATTCTTGGAGACGAAGAGACATCTCCATATAGATATTCTGTGGTTGTTGCGGACCTTGACCACCTAATCTAGAACCTCTTGTGTTCCCTCTGCCTCTAGAACCACCATATCCATCAAAACTAGAACCACCTATACCTCCTGATCATCCACCTGTAGTTGGAATAGGACTCATAGATGTACTCCCCTATGCTCGACAGTAGTACTATACTGAACCCATACTCTGTGAGGTAGTTCCACTTCCAGAGGTGAATCCAACATTCTGTGCACTCACATTTTGTGTGGATGATGTACCTAAGAATGTTCCTCCAAATGACATTGAAGCCATCTATCCTACCATTGATGTAATTGATCCCTGACTTACTTCTGCTCTCCTACTTCCCAAGTTAGCTTGCTAGTTACTTGTCATACTAGATACTGAAAAACCAAGCACAAGGGCTAGGTCACTAGGTGGATTAAGATGCATGCTTGCGGTCTAGGTAGTCTCTGCTGGTGCACTTCTGTGTGAGGTTGAGGGGGATCTCTATCATGCTTTCTAAGATGGGGGAGTTCCTGATGCTTTGGCTCCACGTCTTCTACGTGAGCTGTAAATCCTTCACAAGCCATCTCTCTCCTCCACACTATACTTTTTTTTGTGCGTAATGTAACGCATTTGCTTCTCTATCTCCCTCTCACACGCCCCATTATAATTAAGCCACCTTTCCTCTCTCTGCCTCTCTACCGCTAGGTCTGCCATCTCAAACCAAACATGTTCCTGCCTTGTGCGTGGTGAAGTTTAGTTAGCCATCAGTTTACTCTCCAGATTCAAAGTTACCATTAAGCTCTTGATTGATAGTAGAATACCTTGCAAATATGTTCCTCTTGGATACCAAAAAATATGGAATTCAGCTACCTTTGGGAAAGAGTACATCAAAATTGAATATTCTAGAATATAACTATTTAGAACACCACGAAACCACGTATCCATAGCGCAAGTCTAGATCAATCATAAAGGGCCTGAAATTCTTCCTGTGTCCAGACAAGTGCGCGATACCTCCAATTCCATTGAGATGCATGAGTAGTAAGCCACTCATATAGTTCTACTAGAAAGATAACAAAAAATCTCTTCTATAAGTTGTCATAAAAATTCTGTTCTACCCAAGTGCGGGCGTTAAACTCAAATCCACTGATGAACTACCATGCATATTCTTCCTCCAGATCATGTATTCATTCCTCAATACTTGCTAGAGTTAAGCGGTACGCGTCTTCATCGTGAACCATCCTAAAAATAAATGAAAAAAGGTAAACAACAAAACTAATGATGACCTAGAATTTACCGAGATAACACCCTAGTCACGCCGACACATCACTCGGCCTTGATTGAGCGCTCACCAAGTGCACAAAGGTATCGAGTCCTCTTTAGGGTTTTTATAGCAGGATGTTAGCTGTTGAAGGAAGAAACATATATATTCATAACTAATCCATCATTCTATAATGCATGCTACCCTTAGATCTATGAAAGAACAAGCTTAAATAAAGTAATCATGATTGAATTAATAACATGCACTACTCAACTACACATAGAATGACACTTAGATTCAGCCAATATCTTCCATCTATTAATAAATACAGAAGCTCCTTACAATATTTTCAATCTATACCAATGCATGTATGGATCTGATACAATAATTCAGTCATATGCGTATATCACACATACATACACACACTCTGTATATTCTCTGTTACACTTACATACACTCCTCTACTATGTACCTAACATCATATATATAGGGTGGGGACTTTCCCTTCACCACTTATCTATTCCAGAAATAGGCCACATGCTATTGATAGCCACATGCCATTTACAGGCATAGCCACACATGCAAGTGTGCTATCTATAGTCCTCTTGCAATTAACTAAAGTGTCAATCCTATTCTTAGCTTGTCTCCATGAAAAAACTTCGATCTGATTCTCTAAAGATAGAAAATGCTTGAAGTGGATGTCTCGCATTGTTTGTGTGTTTCGCATGCCATCTTCTAAAAATAGGTCTTCATGCTCAAAACCAACTAAGCCCTGAAAGCTGAACTTGTCTTCTACATGCGGGTCCTTCCTGTTCTTTCGTGCCCTTGGTTCCGGGCCTTCTATCCCACGCGGACTCCTTGTGTGATCTTTGAAAATTATTCTTTGATCAACAAGGTGAAGCCCTCCTATAAATAAGTCTTATTGGTGTTTGTAATGAGGCAATATTACCATTTAGATTAGGTTTTTAATTCTATGTTCCTTTAATGTTTTCCTTCTTCTTTATTGCTATGCTTTGTAAATTTAGTTGGTGTGTTGTGTAATAAGCACACTTGTGTGCTTGAAGCAAATTACTATTTGGAGAATTTTTATGCAGAGGACTACACATAATTTTAGTGTGGGGTGGTTGTCGATATCCAAGTACAAGATTGTGGGAATTGAAAGGTGAAAGGAATAAGCTGCTAAGGGTTTTTTTCAAGTCAAAGGATTGCTTCTAAAAAGTGACTAAAGATGGAGATGAATGAAGGGACAATATAACGTGAGGTAAGCAAAGGCCACAACAACTACCAGTAGAAGGTGTAGTGACGAGGTACTTGGCACAAATAGGCACCTTGAAGAGAATTCTATGACCAGAGGGTAGGAAGGAGTGCTAGAAGGTTATAGCTGGGGTGTGAAGATGTACCGCGTGAGACAGAAAAAAGTTGGTCAATTAATGAGAGGATATTTGGTAGGTGAAGGAGCAATAAATGCATCAAAAATTTGAAAATATATATAAGGATGGGATGCGAGTTCATTTTTACCATTGTGATTAAGAGTATTTGAAAAGATCTAATTGTGAAGAGCCAAGTGATTGAATTGAAGTGCGAGAGGTGTGTGGCAGGTCATGACAAAGAGATCTGTGTGCGTAAAGAGCTTGCATCCATGGTTGTGAAGGGTTTGAGAAAAGTAAGGTGATAAAGAGGAGTGAGAGCACACGATTTCACCTAGGGCATACCGAATCGAGCTAGGGTTTGATTCACATATTGCAGAATTCAAGAGGCGAGTATTTATGAAGGATTGCAAGGTAGAAATGGCACCTAAGAAAGCAATTGCAACAGGAGTGAAGGGAAAGAAGAAGGTGGTTATAGAAGAAGAGGAGATGGTTCCCAAAAGTAATTTTTCTAAGATGCAATATCCAGAGGGGGTCATTGTAGGCTAGGAGTGGGATTCTCACATAAGGAGAAGCAAGGTGAGTGAGTACGACCATTGTACCACAAAGAATAAGAAGGATCTTGATGCCTTACTAAACACAAAGACAAATGAACGAACGCCGAAGACATGCCAGTGTACGATGATGCTGGTGAGAAGCTCTTGAAGAAGATTAGAGTTTACCAGCTATATGAGCTCCCTTACTTCAGGAAATATGAGCCCTTGTACTAGTGGCTCATGAGTAGAGTGCATGAATTTTTTTTTGTACTTTGCAGACGCAGTGCCATAATTTCAGCCATGCTAATCTCCACAAAGTAATAGGATTAAAGGGCATAGGAGAAGATTTTAAGGATGATTTAACTGACAAGGATGAAATCTTGGAGACGAGAAAGGAGCTGGGGTACACAATGGGTCCACGCAACGTGGACATAGATAAACTAAAGAAGTATCCAGTTGTGTAAGCAACCACACGTCTTGTTACAAAGTTAAATGACCAAGAGAGGTGGTCACAAGTGAACACCATATGGCTACACATTTCCAAAAATATGTTTAAAGGGGTAGTCTACAACATCTCTCAAAGTTACATTGTAGAAAATATTGTTGAAGAAGCACACACATGAGGAAAGATCAGCTTTGGAGCTATTCTATTGTGGCTGGAGTTCATGGAGATCAGAGTACCAGATGGACCAAAAGAGAAAATATGGAGTATCCCATGGAGCACAAGTCACCTGCAGAAAGCTTCAAAAATTACTTGTGTGAAGGATCCATGATAGAACAGTCAAGAAAAGGGATGAGAAATGGTACGATAGGCTCTACATGGCCTTTAAAGAAGAATGACACATCCCTAAGGACTTGCCTTCAGTGGTTGGAAAGGTAGTTCAGTTCGATGTATAAAAACACTTGTTCATCGCGTGGTTCACCATGAGGGATGGAGCATGGATCCCTTGGTGTAAGTTACCATATGCCTTCACAACAAGGTACTTCTAGGCATCGCATACGTGTTCTCGGATGCACAATGCCTAACATTCAAGGAGGACAAGGTAGATTGTGACTACCACACACTAAGGAAGAAATATGTGTATCCAGGATGAGGTGCATATATTGAAAGGATCATTTCAAATGTATTGAACATTAAACTAGTAAGTTTGGCTGTGGGAGATATTGGAGCAGCATTGGTGTACCTTTAATTGAAGCCCAAGTTGGAGAATAACAAGTATGTGGAAGATGAGTTTGCACTTCCGAACCACCAAAGGTAATCATACCATGGAGAACATTCCAATGCCTAAGCCCATAGAGCCAATTGAAGTAGAGGATGAGGAGGATGAGCACGAGGATAGTGGTGGTTTGGAACATAGAGGTAGAAGACATCCTATGAATAAGGATGAAGATGAGCGCGCAACTACACCACCTCAGCCACAAGAGGGGGATGATGAGGACTTGGATGTAGTCTAAGGAGAGCACATATTTAAGAGAGTGTTCAAGAGAACAAGGACCCAAGGTGCTACTCCACAAATAGTGAGATCACCCAGACTCTCTCCAAAGAAGGAGACAACTGCAAAAGGAGAAGGAAACTAAAATTGAATGTGGAAGTGGAAGAGTCGAGGAGAGCACACATAATTCTCCAACACTTACAAAGAACTTAGAACAAGAAAAAGATGAAAAATGAAGGAAGGAGAAGAGGAGGAAAAGGAACAGACAGATGCAGAGACCGAGGATATGGAAACACAAGTTAAATTTGGAAGCTCAAGTTCTAAGAAGCCTAGTTTAAGAAGAAAAAGTGGGGAACACATTCCACCAACCATGGGTTATTGAAGACACAAGAAAAATTGTCCGCACCCATTTCCAGTACACCGACACAAAAGGAATTATATGGCTGGGAATTAATTGATGAATATATGGCTACAATACACACAAGGAAGTTGTTATCACGGTCGATGCACACACACATAGATGAACCAGATTTTGATGTGTGTGAGGAGTCAGAATATCAAGGAGGTTGAAAAAGACACCCGGGATAGACACATGATAGTAAATCCTATTGTTATGTCAAATGAGCAGTGATCAATGTGTTGGTAAAAGTATCAACAAAGGTGGCAAGGCGGAGCATGGACAAGGCTGCCACAATTAGGGTGCTAAGGGAAGAGATCAAAACTAAAAATGAGGAGATAACGTGCCTAACATAGGAAAGAGACTTAGCGCAGAAGAAGAACTATGTATTTATCAGCATTGCAGAGGAAATTGGTGATAATGTCATAGGATCTAGGCCACATTTAGAGCCAAAGGTACCAAAAACATTTCCTTCAGTGATACACTATGTAGGTACATTGGTGGATCTAGTGCTTGAAGATGAACCTCTGTATGCTTGTGCAAAGGATCCAACAAAGAGGTAGAGTGAGAAAAGGCTTGAGTGATATGAAATATTTCATCATATGAAGGATTGATGCAAGCGATGCGGAAAGAACTAGTGAAGGCATACCAAGCTTTGAGCATCCACAACTGAGGTGATAATAAACATAAAAACCACGGAGGAGAACAATGAGGTCCGTAAAGCGATGAAGGATGAAACATTGGGCCATGTAAAAATGTTAGCAATGGTTAAACAGAAGTGTGAGGCCCTAGCTTGAGAGCCCAAGAACCACACAAAAATCAGCTAGAGGAGATTAGGAAGCTCATTACAGAAGATGGATTTTATAGAGGTAAGGATGACTGCAATGTCCAACATTGTGTTGGTCTTGCAGAATGAGAAGGGGAGATTGTGAAGGATGAATTGGAGTCCATTGTTGTGGACATTCTAGAAAAAGTAGAGGAAGTGCTTGTTGAGTGGCAGGCCTTGGAGGCAGAAATAAAGGAGCAATATCCTAAGTTGGTCCTTCAAGTTGAAGCAGTTGAAGTTGCCGTATAGACATTATTATTTATTTATAAAGAAAATTATTTTTATTCTTTCCATTCAAATTATTTACTTCAGTTTTGGAGATAACCATTGTCGGGTGACAATGAAATTAGTGTGGGGTAATGTTGATCAGAGAACACTTGACAGAAATCCCACAAGAATTCTGCATGGGAAAGCAAGTCATATTCAAAGGCACAAATGGATAGGGAGAATATGTGTGCTTTGAGAAGAAGTTTAAATTTTTGGGACTTATCTGTTTTGCTCATGAAGGTCTATTTTTAGAGATGACTTACAGAGCACACGAACAAGGTAGAGACGTGCGCGCCACACATTGGCTATTTTTGGAGGATCGGATACAAAGCAATTTGCATGGACACAGGCCGGAAATAGATCTAATACTATTAGTTAACTACTAGTAGTCTATTGTTAGCGCACTTGCATGTGTGGCTAGTTTTGTAACGATGCGTGGCTAATAATAACATGTGACCTATTTTTGGAATGGATAAGTGGTGAAGGGAAAGTCCCCACCCTTATAAGTATGTAGTGAACTATGTAGAGATAGAGAGAGTTGCAGACATGGAGATATAGTGAGATTATGCTGCTAAATCTATTACGCACATACTATTGTTATTGTAATGAAGCTTCTATATACTTATTGCATTTAATATAATGGAGGATATTGGCTAAATCTAAGTGTTAGTTCTGTGTGTATTTGAATCTAGTATGTTTTTGATCTCATCATGGTTAATATTTAGTTTTATTCTCCTTAGAGATAGATTTGGTATGCTCTGTAGAATGATGTGTTAGTAATGGAACTATATGTGTTAAGTCTTCATCATGCTAACATCCTGTAACAACAACCCTAAAGAGGGACCTAGTACCTTTGCGCGCTTCAGGTGAGCACTCAGTTTGGGCTGAGTGATGTGCTAATGCATCTAGGGTCTTATTGGATATGTATCACTGAATTCTAGGATGCATCGGTGGTAATGCAAGGACCTCCCATTGACAAGATTTACTAACATTACATTCATGAAAATCCCTCTTCTTGATCCATTCTCCAACTTGAGGCATTGTCTTGATTATGAATTGAAGCTTTTATTGAGGATTAATCTCACATGGTATAAGGTGAATCCATGGGTATGAAATGATGAAGCTGATTTGGGTTGCCTTTATCATTTCATTGATCCTTATTTGCACCATGTTATGCTCCAAATCACAAACCTTCTTCTGTAAGTGGTCTTCTTCAAGTGTGGAATAGATTCCATAATCTGCATGCCATTTTTCTTCAGTAGCCCCCTAGTTTGGTGGATAACCGAATTGATTTGCATCTTGCTCATGTGGACATGCATGCTCAAACTAATATTCATCATGAAATTGGTTTGGAGGTGGATAGCCTAAAGATGGAAAGAACCGCCTTTGCTGCAAGTGGGAATCCCACTATGGAAATGAAGCCATGATGGCACCACTTCATGAATGGAAAGATGTCAAAGAAAACTAGATGGAAATGGATAAAACTAAAATTTGCAACACAGAGAGTGGGTCACTTTGACCAATGAAGTCACCAGTTGTGCTTGGGTATACCTCGTAAGGCTGAAATTTCACTAAGAGCACAACAACTTAATGAAATGAAGTAATGCTACAATGGGTGATGTTGAGATGCCTCTTTTCCTTCTCCTTGAAGGAGACAAGGAAAGTTCGATATGTTGATGATTTCCTTGCTTTAAAGAAGCTCTTGTCTAAATTCTTCACATAAGTGAATACACTGAAATTTGAAATCCAAAGAGATAGAGTCGTCAGTACTTTGATTTGTGTAAGTGAGAAGAGAAGTACCAACTATGTCCCACCGGCATGCTAAAACTCTGTTGTCGCCAAATCATTGCACCCTCCAAATGGCCAGAATGTGAACATGACGTTCGGTGTGATTGGGACACATGGGATCACCTCTCAAGCTATGGGACTTGGGCTTGAGGTGAACCTCCGAGAAGGCCAGATTCCTCTTCCTAAACTAAGTGATGTACTACTCCTAGTGCAATAAAATGGTTATTTAGACCTATGCTAACATTTTCATGGGTTTTAGGGAAAGATATTTGCAAGAAATGAAACTATACTAGGGATGGTGATGCACCAAATAAAGGGTGTTTCCAGACTTAGGAAGGGTTAATTTGAAGAGGGTGTGTGCACCACAAGTCAACTTCACCTACTACAACTTATAGAGGGTACAAAATACCACAGACTAGGAAGCACACATTCCCTTTGTTAAACTCGATCAGAAAAACAAGCTATCAGTCTTCCAGTGAAGAAGGATGAACTTGAGAAGGGTGAACAAGCACCACAACTCAACTGTATGCAATACTCCACCACTTGATAAGCACAGAACTCCAATAACTTGCAATAGAATTGTGAACTTTCACAATGTACTGCAAGCATGAGAAAAGGCACACGAAGTGTAGAAGGATGAAGGATCGAGATTAGTCACAAAACACACAATTTTATTACTTCAATAATGTGCATAATGCATCATATATTCAGAAGAGGAAAAAATTTCCATTATAGTCTTGAAAAGAAGGCTTGAAAGTTCCCTCAACATATAAGGACAACTTGCAGAAGAAAGAGGACTCTTGAAAAACACACAGTTGCCTAAGATGTCTAACTTTCCAACCTATCTAACCTATTGGAACCCCTTAGAATGAGCTTTCAACTTACATTTATAGAAGAAATTGTGAGAGAGAGGAGAGAAGGAGTCATAAATTTCCTTCCCAAATGAAAGGCACATGATGTATTTATTTATTACACTGGTTGGACCACCGTAGAAGCTTCCATCATCTGCTATTTATACCTAGTTTGACTTAATCCTTTCAATTAATTAAAATAATATTTAAATAATAATAATAAATATTAATTTAATTAATAATTTTCAAGTGGGACCCCTTGGAATTTGTTTGCACTTGAAGGGGTTCATGAGAATCGGTTAAAAAGACCAACTCGATGGTTGGCTCGCCAAGCCAACTCACCGAGTTAGTGTTAAGCTCCTCTTTTCTCCAACGATGGACCCAAAAATCCTCTGCATGAGTTCATCATTGAGCTATGTCTCCACAAGCTCTATTTGATATGCATCGAGCTATCCCTAATTTGAGCATCGAATCTAAGCTCACTCACCACATTGTCCTCGAGTTGTAACTTTTCATTGAGGTTGCCACCGAGCTCAACACCTATAACCGATGAGATCCTAGAATAAGTACCCTACCAAAGTCACCGATCTCTCGTGTCAAGCTCGACTCTCCTCGAATCACTAATTTATGTTACGTTGCAAGGTGATCATACCTCCTCTTAAACGTTGTGATCTCATTTTCATTTTCCATGGCCCCTCACATTTTGATGGATCTACATGCTCAACTTGCGAGCACCCCGACTAGAACGAAGAGTCCTTTGTGTCTTTCATCTAGCGTGTTTTAGAATCATGTAAACTCGATGAGTTCAATGAGATTAGAGCTCTCTCTTTTATTGTTCTCAAACAAAACTAAGCTCGATTCAAGCATCCCACCACTTGGTCACTCATTCCACTGTATATTGGGAAATCATGCTCGAGATCAACTACAAGCTCATTCGAACAATCCCATTGGTGCCCCTATTTGTAGATGCATTGAGCTCATCTTCGTTTCACCATATGACTAACTTGGTTCATCATCGATCTTCATTGAATGAATTTCTTGAAACTACCCGAGCTCATCAAATAGAGCTACTATTACCATCGTAATCACTCGGTGGACCGACGTGAGCTTTCCCACCTTTTGATCCGAAACATTCCTTGATGACCCCTTGTTGATAGCTCACCACCGGCATCCTTCGTGACTCCATGTTGACTTGTTTATGCCATGAAATCGACCTACATCTACACTACAAGATACTGAAATCTTCATGACAAGTTCAATATTATCAAACCCAAATCTTCTTGTGAATTCTCTCGGCTTACGTGTTTGAGATCTTCATGAGATAACCTACATCCGAGTGAAATGAGATCCCATTCCACATTGAGATATTCCTACTTGCACGGATCACCACCAAATTCAACCTTGCATCATGTAACTGTAGTGTGCTTTACTACAGCATTAACAAGTTCTCCACTCAACCCCCGGTGGTGTAAGAGCCAAGTGGCTCATTTCATGATCAAAGCTCACTAAAACTTATACTTTCCTAAGTTCGTAGTCTCCAAAATTTCCCGACATATCTGAGTTGAGCCTCATTTACTTCATGTAACCTTCTACCATTATAATATGAATTGACAAATTTCCCCATCTTCGACTTGGTTCAGTCAATTATTCATTCATGCCTAGATTGTCTTCATTATGCTAAGCTCAATCTCGAGTGAACTACTCATGTATGTGATGAATCACCTCCATGGCCAAGCTCCTATCTTTTATGTCTTCATTCAACCTTGAACTAATAGCCTACGCGTCTTCCATGCATGACGGGCCACTCCTAACTCACCTTGGTTTCCCTAAGTTGTTCATTATGTTCGATAAATCCATCGAGCTTCAAAAATCTGACTCACTTTCAACATCCATGCCGAGCTTAGCTTGAAACTCACAAATCCTCCTTCGCTCGCTACACTATCGTCCTTAAGCTCGAGGTCTTCTCATGAATCGCCAAGTTCAATATCTTTCTCATTGAGCCACTAAGTTATTTTCTCGGCCCTTATCTATTTCTTTCGCATGGCTTGATTCTATAAGCTCCACATACACTGGGGTCTGCAACTCGCCACAATGTGATTTGGGTTAACCGAGTGAGCTCCAAGCTTCATTATTACTTCTGGGAGTTTGTGAATCTTGGTGAACGACTCAACACTTGGCATGTATTGATTAATATAGTTATGTTGAAATTTCAAATTGCCTTAATGGCTCCTCACGCAATTGTCCACAACGAGCTTCCTCTTCCATGAATATTGGCATGATCATGCATTAAATAAGGATCTTGAGCTTATTTATATCTGCCACTCCATGCATGACTCACTTCTAATATGAAGAGCACTCATTTCCCACTTGACTCGGTGACAGACTTAGCCTTTAAGTTAGCATGTTTGATTTGCGTAACTTCTCATATGGTTTGTCATTGTTAATACTCTATTTGACCATGTTTGCATGAATCTACCTTAAGTGGAGTTATTGGATTGGCTTGTCATCACATTATCTCCACATGTCAACCATCCCAAAAATCCCCAACTTGGCTTGTCAGACAAGTTTCATCATGTTACCCACTTGTTGGAAGATCTCATCAGCAAGCCCAAGATCTTGGAATGTCTTGGCCTGGCTACGGATCCCCAAATTTCCCATGTGGATTAACTTAAGCATGTTCCCCAACTCATCTTATCTCGATTGAGTGAGATAATTTTTCGAGATTTCCCTGAGGAACTTACATGTTTATTTGATCCTGAGCTTTGACCTCTGTCGTCACTCGTTGTTTCCTTCTAGCTTGAAAGAGCTCTAAGAATGACTCGGACAAGAAAATTGCCACTCCTTACAAAGATTTTGGTTGTGAAGAGCCAACCGACCAATCTTTGTTTAATTCACCTCGCCGACCTTGTATTTAGTTTGTCGAGTAAATTTTATTTTCCCATAGGCTCACCGCTTCATATGATTTTGAGCTCCTCATGCCTGAGCAACTCGCTCTACTTGCTCCATGACTCGATGAGTTGAGCCATTCATTACCGTCCCCTACGAATTTCACAAGTATCTCCTTCTAATAAAATCTTGAGCCATACGAGCTTATTTGTAAGCTCATTGTAGCTCGTTCTGGCACCAATTTAATCCATGATTCAAGCCACTCCCTTCATTATTTCATATATGCCATTGAGTGATATAGCTCTTTAGCTTGTAATTTGGTGGGGCCAAGCTCTAAACCGAGCTATGTCTCGACTTCATCATGAGATTTTAGCACTTAGGCTTAATGTCTATTTCCATGACATGATTTGGTCACATCAAAATTAATAAAATCCTTATGTTAATTAGCTTGACGAGAGCTAACATAACCTAGCTCTAACGTTCTACAAGATATCAGCTTGCACGAGCATCTCACCCGGTTGCTTGACGAGCTACTTGATCTCATAGTCCCTTTTTTGGAGCATTCTCCACTTGTTATTAAAACTTAAGATCTCCCCGAGTTTATTTTGGAAACTGAGGATCATAGAGACATGGAAAATCTCCTCATCACCTTTTGATTAATTAATTATTTTGATTATTTTATCTTGATAACGAGAAAACAGTCCTCGAGACTAACGTTTCATTTTGAACATAATAGGACCTCATTGTCCAATTTTTCCATGTGGTCAAAAAATTGGATAACAGTCATGTAGGCATGATGGAGTCAAGTATAGGCATGATGGAGTTAGGTATAAGCATGGTGGAGTTAGGTACATGCATTGTTGAGTCAGGTGTAAGCATGGTGGAGTTAGGTACATGCATGGTTGAGTCGTATATGCATGGTGGAGTTAGGTATAGATGGTGGAGTTAGTTAAAGGCATGGTTTGGTCAGGTATGGACATGGTGGAGTCTAGGTAATTTCCAAGTTACTGATCTTATGGAAATAATGGGTTGTATGTATGTTGTGGTTAAATTTCCAAATATTTGATATCATGGAAATGCTAAATGATTGATGTATGATATGGTTGATGTTATAAAATGGTAGGTATGTATGTTTTTATGATAGATTAATTTCCTAGTTTTGTGTAAAATGGAAACTAACTAGGGTAAAATGTGAATATAAAGGGGGAGAATTGGTTAGGGGAAAAAGTGACCGAGCTAACCTTCAAGTGCCCCATACCCTCGGAGTGCTTCCTACATAGCCTGACGAAAAGGGAATTCAAAGGCGATGTAGTTATCCGTAAGTTAGGGAAGAATAAGATGAGGATAGATGAATGGGTCATTAGTTTTTAGGTATGATTGATTTTAGGTCAATTTAGGCATGGTTGAGTTTACGTCATTTAAGCATGGTTAAGTTTAGGTCACTTAGGCATGGTTGAGTTTAGGTCATTTAGGAACGGTTGAGTTTAGGTTGAATATGCATGCTTGAGGGAGAAGAAATCCTGGAATATAGGTGTTGAAGATCTGGTCTTGTGTAGCGAGAATCAATAAGTAAACAAAATTGTGAATGATAAGTGGAGACAAAATGCCTTCGAATTGGTAAGAACCATCACGAGTCTATCATACCAAAGATTGAATTATAAACATAAAACCATAAATGCGTTGCATAATTTAACTATTATAAGGGTGAAGAAGGTCACATGATCATGAAATGTCACATTTGCGGCAAAGACGTCCCTTGAGTAGGTAGAAGATTATAAAGGAAAATACGGTGAGGTGAAAGAGGTTTCTTTGTTGTAACCCTGGTGTGAGACAACATGCCTCTTCTGCAAGATACCTAAGATCAAAATAGGCAATTCCATGATGAAAAAGTTATCTTTTTCTTTTTGCTTTTGTTTTATAGATTGATTGATGTGGGAATTCTATGTGGAATGAATATAATATTTCCTTGAGGTATTCATGAAGGTGATCGATGTGGGAAGCTTCAACATATTTTTATTTTATTTTTGCAGAAATAGTCTTCTTTTGGCTAGGCTACATTTAGTATGGCTAGCTTTGTATAACTATCCTTCGAGGAGAGTCTATTTGTTGGCTAGATTTTATGCATAGCTAAAACCTAGGTAGTCATGAGATAAATCTCCCTCATTTACCGGTGAGGCTCCCATGTAAGATTTCTATCAATTATGTTTTCTAATATCTATCTATGGGCTTTAATTTAACTGCGAAGTTCATGAACCATAGCTAAGCAATTTCTGCAACAAGTAAGTAATAAAGAAATATTTGTAGGAGGGGAATAGTTGAATACGGAAAGAAGAAGAAGAAGATGTGTAATCTAATAAATAGTTTATAGAGTTTGTCTCATACAAATAGATAAAACGAATAGATCTCACAATGAGAATCAAAGGAAAGGAAAGCTTCTAATCTAAATCTTATATAATGCAAATTTTATCTAAAGATCTATACATAAGTAAGAAGCCAACGAGATGTAGTCATATTTTATACCCTTAGACCAATAGTCTAATCCCATGCACACCAACCTATCACATAACGGGTGCTAGGTGCTCACCGAGGCATGCGTGGGTGCCAAGTCTCTCCTTTATGCGAGTCTTGTGAGAATGCACCATCTTATGAAAGATAATAAAATCCGGAAGAATAGAAAACAACCATGCACCATTCTAAGAACCTAGAACAAGTTGTCACCCCATTGCATCCGAAAAGAGAAATAACAAACAACATATGGAAATGGTTCATACAGAAAGGAAATGCATAAGTATTATATTCCTAAACACATATATGATTCATAATAGAGCCTTATATTCATATTAACAGTTAAATAACCACATTACATCCCTTGAGGTCATAAAAACCCTCATATAAACATGCAGATCTAATTCATGCATCTCGAACTAAAATGTGTTCATCACATAACAAAAAAATGACTATAGACCCATCCCTCTAAATGTGCCATCACTCCCATAGTTCTCCTAATCCATTCATTATATTTCGCCGAGCTTCGCCTCTCTTCAAATATTCTTTTCTTCTATTGGGCGCTTGCATTTATAACCTTAGCAACCCCCACCATGCCTTTCTAAAGTTATAGATCGGTTGCCAAGTTTTGAAGTGGTCCTCCATGGGAGCATACCTTCTCAGATTTGAGATCTCCACTTTATGTGATGATTCTCTTCTGGAACCTTCCATCACATGCTTGGAATATTAACTTTTTGATCCTACGATTGCAGCAGGCACCTTATCCACAAGGGTCACATTTTTCTTGTGTGCTTCTTGGGATGCCGAATATGGATAAGTATAAAACTTGTCTTTCCTTGTACGTGCACCGTGTGTCCTGAAAAACCCTGTTAGAACCCTTCCCTACGCACCTTCAACCCCACACACCCTTCTTTAACTAGGTCCCATGCACCCACGCCCCTTCTCATCCTTAGCCAATATTCTGGGGCCTAACATCACCCCATACTATGCCTGTTCTCCGTCCTCAATTTTTTTTTTCAAAGAATGAAGAATGGCAGGATCTTACAAATGGTTGGAATGGGAGAATACAGGAATGAAGAAATGGGGGAAATAATGAAAGAATGGGGAACTTGTTTATCATTGGAGGAGGAGAGGGGAATCCTTCCCTCATTCTTCTTCTAACTTCCCCCAAGCATCAACCTTGTTCTAAGCTTGCTGACAGAGGTCACCCACTAGGCGCCCACTTCTTTAAAACTCATCACCTCTCCCTTAACACTCATTATATCCACGATCACATCCAATTTTTTTCCTAAATCCTCAACCGCGTCCATCCTACGAGTTATTTGGGGGTATCATTCTTTCAATCGGTTCTTGATTGAGCTCCGCAAGGTCTCAATGGCCTCTGATTTCTTTTCCACTTTAGCTAGGATTTTGTGTCACTCATCCCTATTCTCCTTATTATTTTCTTGGAACTCCTTGAGTTCTACTTCATGGGTGACAACCAAGATACTTTCCACTCTATCCCTATCTACACAATTATCATAGGAAGCCTCAACAACTTGCACGGTGAATTTTACATCGGCGAGGATCTTGTTGTACTGAGAAACAATTTCCACAACCTTTATCTTATTTTATTTTTCTTGGCTCACCAAAACCTCTTCTACCAATTCTAAGACAAGTGGCTTCCTTTCCATAGTGAGTAGGAGGTTCAAGTCCTCTAGGTATTGTAAGTTTGATCCATATTTTTACATGGGTGGTGTTAAATTTGGATGCTTCAAGACAATGACATCTGTGATCATCTCTATTTTTTTGTATATCTCACACACCCTTGCCTTCTCATATTTTAACTCACACCTTAACCGAGCATTGATTAGCTCCTTTTGCTTTAGGTATTTGATTTTATCTAGGAGCTCCTCCTCCTTTTTCTCTAGCTCTTCCTCTAGGAACTTCACCCTATCATTTCTTCAGAAGATTTTAACTTCAACCTCAACTTAAACTTTGTTGATTATGTTGCAGATTTCCTCACCTGATAATTTTTGAGCATTCACCAAGGGGTTTATTCCTTTTATTTGTGGCACCTTAAATAATGCTCCTTGGCTTATTTCAAATTAGGGTTCATCAATGTGGGACTCAAATTCCCATGAAATAATTTTCCTCGTCTGAGGGTATGCACCTTCCTTATCAAACGAATCCATGCCCAAGAGTTGTTACGTTGGCACGGTGCTCAAAGCGTGCACACAACACTTTGTTTGGATCATCGGTGTAGCCCATTACTTGACCTTGTCTGCTTCTCTGCTCTACCTACTTGTGTGTGTGGCCCTTGGAAAGCTTACAACCAAACTGGTATCTCCTCCCATGCTACCATATTATTTTTCTATGGTTTCCTCCTCAACTTCCTTTAGCACCTCATCCACACTATGTTCTACCTCTTGTTCCACCAAGTCCTTTATGATTCTCACCACTTATCTATCTCGTAGCCTCTTCTACCTATTCCTTCATGAGGCTTGGGGTCCTTTGATCCTTTGTATTTACTTCTCAGCTCACCCCTTTCCTTGAGCCTCAACTTCTTTTTCATTCTTCTCATCATCCTCTTCATTATACTCCTCATCTCCTTCTTCCTAAAAATCATGCACCTCATAGACTGGATAGTCTTCACCTCATTTAGGTTTGTCATCATCATCCTTGTCACCGATGTAGGCATCTAGACTCTGTTTCTTCTGAGTCTACCTCATCTGTCACCTTCTGCTTCTTCCTTGCTAGGGATTCCAAGTCTGAAGAGATTCGTCTTTTTATTTCTCCTTGACAGGTGATGTCTTCCTTGGTGATTCCTCATGGGTGAGGTTCTCTTTGTGCTTCGATGCCTCTTCTTTTGGGGTATTTTCCTTGACATGAGACTTATTTCTCCACGCGTAAGTACTAGGCTTAGCGCTTGCTTCCAGCGTGCTCACCATTTGTGCGGTTTAAAAACTTGGTGCCTTCTTCTCCTGCACCTCTTCTCTTTCTCTCTTCCTTAGCGCAGCCTTCTTCCTTCTGTAGGGTCTTTAGGAATGGAGACATCATTCTCCAAGTAAGCTCCCTTTTAAAACTTTGGCCTTATGAGTAGATACACCCTTTTTGTGGTCCTCCCTGTAATACAAAGCATTAAAGGATTCATCATTTATACTTCGTGGGAGACATATTTCTCCACATATGTGCACTTATTTGGATAGACAAGCTTCTGACGTAACTCCCGGTGGTCTAGATATACCTCACTAAGGTCGAACCTTAGTCTCTTTACCTCTGAAATGATTGACTCCGGCTTGAAAGTATTATGCGATGAAGGAGAAGGGTAGCTTGCACCATGGACTCATAGTACCATTTGTCAATGTAAATTTTCCATTGTAGAAATGTTGATACAATGTAAACTCTGCCTTTCCATCCACGAGCACTAGTAACTACTCTAGGATCCTCCATTCTGCTATGAATGCGTCATGCATTCGCTTATACCATTTTTCCAAGTGTGCCTTGTGAGTGGCCGTCATGGTTTCACAAGTGTAATTTTAAAACCTTTTTGTAGGTGAGGTATCCTCTTTTGGATACTCCCAAACAAAATTTTCTAGCCCATCAGTACTCCAATCTTTGAGAAGACAATGGTGAGGAGGAAGTTACCGAATAATATCTTTTCTCCCTCTTTGCGCTGCTTATGATATCATCCATGATGAAAGTGGAAAAGTTATAGATTGTTCCTTCTGATATCTTCGACATACATTTAGCCATGCCTTGTTCACTTGTGTCCATCATTTGATCATTGAGCTTGGTCACCAACCACATGATCATCCTCATAATAGGGTCTAGAATCTCAACGATGTTAAAGTATCACAACCCCTTCTTATAGTCATATGTGGCTATAGTCTCCTTAATAGCCTCCTTGTCGCTTAGATCATCATCTATGCTATCTCCTTCACAAATGAGGCACTGTGAACTTAGATATCAACTATGGTGTTATGTGCATCTTACGCCTGTAAAATAAAAGTGATCCTCATGCATGCATGACATCAACCATTGATAAAGGCGCTCAGGCTTGCCAAAGTAAGGAAACTCATATAGTTGTAATAATCCAGCCTTCTCCAATTTGACCTTCACCTCGTTTCGTTGTAAATAGGCATCCCATATGACATCCTTTTTTAGCTAGCAGACAAACTCTAATGTCATTTCCTTCTCGGTTGTGCTTGTGCGATGGTTATAATCACTCATGGCCATCTTTCGCAAGTGTGTCTCCCACTCTTTCCTAGCAATACCCCAACTAGGTACTGCATTTATGCATACCATTCTTCATTGGAGATCGTGATGGTATTTGTTTGCTTTCCCTTACCCTTTCCCTTTATTTTCTTCAGTGAAATAGTTGGTTTCCTTGGCATCATTCTTCTAGTCAGGATAAACTTAAAAATCCTTCCTCTTGTTCTACTCTACTACTCTGCTCATTCCCAAATCTCACTTTTGCGAAGAAATCCTTTTTCCTTTGTGCCCTAGCCACAAAAAACCTAACCGGGAAACCTTCCACAAAATGACGCTTCTTAACTAACTTTCCCCACGCCCATATACTCCTTCCTTCTGGTTTATAGATTTACTCTAGTTGCACACTCAAATTCCTTGGATTCTTCTTCCTTCACACAAATTTCTCTCTAGATGCCCTAGTTCGTAAGAGATTCTTTCACTTCGTAATCACAAGGTAAAATAATGATGTGCCCGAATTCATATTTATAGCTTTTCCTTCTTTCCAACATTAAATGCTATACCACCTACCACCGTACTTGACACTAAATGTGGATTTTTCTTAAAACTTGACCTCAAGCGTTTTTACCCACGTGGCTAATCCTGTGCAAAAAACTTGACAAACTTGTGACGCACCCAAATAGAAACAAACTAAAGACTCTTACGTGTGTGTCAGCGATTACGAAGGCACTTCTTATGTCCTCTTTCCTGATTTTTACTCTCACTTACCTCATGTTGTTCCTACAATTTTCCCTCTTTGTATGTGGTCTCTACAAAGCCTTATCCTGACACCAACCATTCTCATCCACCTCTCTTCTATGCGCTTTCTCAGCCTTACGCGCTTCCTTCTCTCTTGGGCCACTCAACTTGTATTACAGGCCTATAATTTGCATTACTCCACCCCACACTAAAATAGATGTGCGGTCCTCTACGCATACACAACCTTGGAAAAATAATGTGGTTATTAGCGCACAAGGCACAAAACAAAACAAAAATAAAGGAACAAATAACGAGAAAGGGAAACACAAGAAAAGAAAAGCATAAAGGGAAATTCTAGGCTAATTGGAAATACTACCTTATTACAAACACCAAGAAGACTTATTTATAGTAGGGCTTCAACCTACTTCCATTGAAATGACATGGTAATCTCATCCCATCTAGTGCTTGTAACTGGAAAGTGCCTAAATTAAGAATTTATGAGATGATGTAAGGTCCCAACCAATGGACTTTCAACTTCCTAGGATGGCGCAAATACTTGGAATCATACAACAACACCATCTACCCAACCTCAAACTTCTTGTTCTTAATATGACGATCATGCCATGCCTTTTGTCTTACTTTTTCTATCTTCTAACTCCATCTAGCAAGTGATCACCTTTTGTCTAACTGCATCAACTTATCAATCCTTTCTTCTAGCACTTGTTCATCAGCTAACCCTCCTATGCGTGCTATATGCAGCGATGGTAACATGAATTCAACTAAAAAAATAGCCTCCCCTGCCAAATACCAATTGAAATGGTGTGGCCTTGTTCAACCTCTTATAGGTTTTCCTGTATGCCCATAGAACGACTGATACCTTGTGATCCCAATATTTTCTTCTAACGTCACAAATTTTAGTCAACGTGTGACTTATTTTTTTAAATGCCTCAAGCAGTTCCATTTTCTTGAGGGTGATAAGGGGTAGTCTTGTGATGGTCCACCATAAATTCTACTTACAGAATCCTGACCGTTTCTTTGTGAAAGTGTGTACCTCTATCACTTGTTAAACTTAAAGGACAACCATACATGCTGATTATGTTATCCCATAAAAAATCTAGTAGCTTGTCGCCGCTATGGTGCAATCCTTTGTTGGTGTTGGCTCTACCTACCTATCATGTTAAGTAATCGGTCTGCAAGTAATTATATACCGTGAACTAGTCCTTCATGCAGCTAGCGAAATTGTCCCTACAAAGTCGATTGCCCATTTTTCAAATGGTTCAGCGCTAGCTATTGGTCGCAAGGGAATTTTATCTCTCTTTCTAGGTTTGGCAAGGCACTGACAATGGTCACAGGCCTTGCAAAACTTAATATAATCCTGGTAGATGGTTTCCCACCAAAGCCCTACTAATAAAATCTTCCGCACGGTAGCATTTCTTACATAGTGTCCTCCTGTAATTCCACCATGCACTTACTCTATAATTTCCATGCACTCATGCTCCAATACGCATCAACACAGAACCTCATCATGACCTAGCTTATACAGGTCTCCACTAATCAACATGTAGGGTGTGGTGCATATTGCTAATTGATTTCTCTCCAAAGCCTTCATCCCTTCTATTGCCACACTTGTTTTTAAGAATAGTGCAATATCTTCCAAGTCTAAGGAGCGCACCAAAACCTAAATTTTTTCATCGACATGGTATCCTTAATGTTTTGTGCGTCCTCCCCTAAGTTAATCCTTGATAAGTGGTTAGGCCCTAAATTTCTCTTCCCTAGTTTTACGACCACTATGAACTCAAATTATTGAAATAATATGACCCAATGACATATGCGCCCTTGTAGAACGAGATTTTTAACTAATTAATTCAATGCCATGTGGTCCATGTAGAATATAAATGGTGTTACCAATAGAATCTTTGCCTAAATTTATGTAGCGTGTAGATTATAGACAAAGCTTCATGCTCAATAGTTGTGTAATTATGTTACGCTAGTTTCAAATTTCCACTTGCAAAACACAAGGGGTGATCAATAATTCCCTCATTAGGTTGTGCTATTACTACTCCCATAGCTGTCCCTAAGGTATCAAAATACACATGGAAAAGCTTATCCTAAGAAGGGAAATGTAATATGGGCATTGTGACAAGCCTATCCTTCAAAGTGTCAAATGTCTTTTCTGTGCCTCTCCCTAATGAAAGGTACTCTTGTATTTTAGTAATTCCTCCAATGGTGCAAAGTGATCTTGGCATACTCTTTGATGAACTTCCTATAATACCCCGTATGCCCAAGGAATCCGCATATTGTGATTTGACTAGTAGGCTCCCTAATCCCACAATAAATCCAACTTTGGTGGGATCCACTAGTAAGCCTTCTTCACATATAATGTGCCCTAATAGGGTTCCAAATGGATTAGCAAAGACACATTTCTTAATGTTGAGGGATATCCTTAGTTGCCAACATATCTCAAACATCAATCTTATATTGTCACAATGGTCTTGAACAACCCATACATGGTCTAGTCATCCAAGTAAATGTTGGTGACTCAAATGTGCACCTGCATCTTGGATCTCAGAAGGGCCAAGGTGTTTGAGACCACAATGGAACCATCCCCAAGTTGTGGGACCTTGCACTCTTGGGACGGATCTCTAGAGAAGGTCGGTTCCTTTATCTATTCCTATTGCTACTCTTACTTACTCCTAGTGTTGAAAAGGGGAAACTAAGCTAATGATGTCAAGGGACCAGGGATAGAAGGATAACATGAAAGGAAAGTACACTAAAAGGTGATATAACTAGAAAGGAGGGATGAACACTATCTCTGTTTGAGTGAGAATGAAATGAAATACATGAAAGGAGGCTAGGAACGAGTAACACAATGAAACATGTATTCACTAGATTGTTCTCATGGAACACAACTAAATATGGAACTACAAGGACCTAAAATAGCACAACCAACACACAACATAAGAGAAAAGGAAAGAAGAAAGAATGCAAACATGTTATGACAAAGAATAGTAAAAAAACAATGCTTATATTACTTCCAGAAATGCACAAAGTCATTCTGATGATGAAGGAAGTGATATCCACATGCAAGAGCCAAATCTAGAGGTCTGCAAATAAAAATACATAAAATAGGGAGTCCTTATCAAAACGCATAAGGATCTAGAGTGTCAACATAAAAATGAGCCTTGCTCTTACATTTATAGATAAATCCATGGAGGAAGAAGGAAGGAGGAAAATTTGAATTTGAAACACAACCACCGAAAAGAAACATTCAATACCTACAAATCCACCTGGATATCTATGAAATAGGCTTCCCCACGCCTGTTTGGCATGTTAAAGAAGAAGAGAGGGAAGATCATATAGAATCAGGTGGTTAGAGCAATCAAATCTGCTTATTAATGCTCAAAAATATGTTTTCCCACTTCTCACCTACCAGATCCATCAAAATTTGAATTTTGAATTTCCGGCACTGTAGCTGATGTTAGCAAATTTCTGACAAGTCCAGGCATGCGCTGATATGAGCTTTGTAGTAGAAGATATGACTGTCAGAAGATTTTAGAGTCGTCAGTACATGTAAAACATGTGGTGCATGCGGATTAGCTGAAATGATGGCCAAATGTGCAAATATTTGTCATTTTCGCCACGTGTCGATCACTAATTTGTTACAAGGATTCGGTGCCCTATTAGCATGCTTTGATTTGGTTATGTCGACGTACTCAAGCATGTTAGAAGATGACCTAGCATAGGAGGGCACAAAGGATGGTGCGAGGACACGCACATAAGAATGAGGCATGGGAAGAAGATAGAAGGAAGGTGCGTAAGAGCATGTGCAAAGGGAAATGAAGAAAAATGGTGAGTAGAGAATGCATGGTCAAGGCATAACTATTACAAATTAATGAGCGTAGTGCATGAGGGGCCATGGACCTAGGCTGATAGAAGCAAGTGCGGGGAGTGCGGGAAGGGAAGAAATTGATTAGAAAGAAGGTGAATGCACAGAAGTTGGGCGCAAGGGAGAAGTGGAAGGAAAGAAAGGAAAGGGGCACGCATGGAAATTGTGACCAAGGGAATGTGCCAAGTGATCTTGAGCATGCACAACATTGCAATAAATAACTTAGAGCCAGAATGTGTATATGAGTTACCCAAATTTCTAGGAGAGATATTTAGATAACAATTTTGGTGACTTTCAGGGCTATCTACCTGCTAGATGAAGAGGATCAGTAGCATGAAGCATCCATTGGGTATGAAGTCCGCTTATGCAATCATGAAGTTGCCCTTATAGTCACTTGACTCTGTTTTGAATCTTGCTTCTGCTGAAAGAATATCTACATTCTGGAAGAAACAAAAGAGTGCGTGAAAGAAGCACATGAGAAGAAAGAACTATGTATAAACAAACAATGTGTGCACAATGCACTTGGAGAAATTGAAACTACTCTAATATATACAACAAAATTAATAAAAGGGTTTGAGATAGATCCCATTTACTAGGATTTGCAATGTGCCTCCATCAAGATGAGTTAACTCAAAAGAGTTAGCTTCTTTACAAGAACTAATGATGTATGGGCAACTCCAAAGTGCATTAAAATTTGAATAACGCCCTGGTTTAGCTCTATCAGCATCCCATTTTAGAACCAAGTCCCCAAATTTGAAAGCTTAAGGCCTAGCCTTTATGTTAAACCATTTCTTTGTTGTTTGTTGATGTTATTCTAGCTTAATCATGACAAAGTTCTGAGTTCTTCAAGATTAACCATCTTTTCCATTCGATTTATATTTGGTCTGTGCCTTCAAATTCCGATTCTTTGGGCAAGCACTAATGAATTCTTCTTTAGTGTAAAAGGAAGGGTAGCCTCCTTGCCATAGACAAGCTTGTAAGGTGAAGTTCCTATTACCTTTTTGATTGTGATTCTATCTTCTTAGAGTGCGCGTGAGACCTTTGTATGCCACTGTATTTAGTTGATGTTCATTGTGCGCTTCATGATTAAGTCGGAGTTCTTATTTGTTGATTTCGCTGGACCGTTTCCTTGAGGGTAATAGTTGGAATAAGTCTTGGGAAAATTCCTAGAATTAGATCCCAATCGGTGATTTTATTACTAAGGAAGCCCTTTGCATTATCGAGAGATAATGGTTTGAGAACGCCAAACCTTTTGACTATACCTTCGAGAAAGTCAAGGATGATTGACTCGGTTGATTCCTTAAGTGTTGAAACTTTTGTCCATCTAGTAAAGAAATCTGCACATCAACACCCATTTATGTCCAAGCGCTTAAAGGCAGATTGATCATGCCTATGAAGTCAAGACCCCATTGCGTAAAAGGCTGATCTGCTTGGATTGGTCGAGGGGAAGCGCTGCTAATTTTTTCTTCCCTGCAAAGAAAGCACATTCCTTGCATTTTATGACCCACTGTGTGCATCTACAAATAGGGTAGGCTAGAAGATACCTGCCATTATGATCTTGATTGCTGTAGTTTTGGTAGAGAAGTGTCCACCAGAGAATCCATCATGAAATTTTGCTAACACTTTATCAGTCTACGCACCATTGATACATCTTGAAAACACGCCATCAAGGTTTATTTTGAAGATAAATCCATTAATCAACACATAAGGGACAAATTGTAACCTCAAATGTATTCTCTTTGCTTTATTTAAAACTGGAGGGTAAACACCCTCAGAAAGGAATGTGATAATGTCCTTCATCTAGTCACATGCGCGTGGTCTCGTACTCTATTCAAGTTTCGCACGTGGAAGGTCTTCATCCAAAAAAATTAAGCTTTAGGTTCAGTCCGCACATCCTAAACAATGCTTTACAGAGTGCGTTACCCCTTACCACCTTTTTGGCCTTGATAGTCACATAATACTCCATGATTTGGTCACCCATCGTGCCCTTTTCTCACTAATTTCTACTCCCATGATGAATTCTCTGACAAAAGAGTGGGAGACTAACACCCTGATATGATTGGTGGCAAGCATACTTTTGAATTTCTTGAGCATGCACATGATGGTGAAGATCTGCTTCTTCCGTGTGACCATATTTGAATTCATAATCCTTCAACGTCTAGCTGAAGAAAGCCACTAGTTGTTCTAGCTCTTGTTCATTTTAATGTTAAGACAACAACAATACTTGCATCAGCTCCATAAAAATAAAGGATGAAATCCTTTGAATAATCCGGATTGATAAGTGTCGGCATGCAATCAATCTCTTGCTTGATCTTGTTGAAGCTTTCTCTTCCTTCTTTTGTCCATCTGAAGGCTTTTTCCTTCTTGAGCATCAAGGTGATGGGCCAAACCAGTCCTACAAAGTTAGGGATAAAACACCTAACAAAATTGATCTTTCCAAGGAAGGACTGTAGAGACTTTTTGTGCACTGACAAGGAAAGAGATAGAATGGCTGAAACACTCTCAGGATCAATCGTGATGCCATCCTTTGAAACCACGTGGCCCAAAATATTTCTTTGTGTTATTGTAAAATTACACTTCTTGGGGGTTAAGAGATACCCCAAATTCTATACATCTCTCAAAGTATTTTTCTGGTGCACCGTATGATCTGCGCTCTACTTTGAGAAGACTGTAATGTCATCAAGGTAAACTAGGATGAACTCATTGATATAACCTTTGAAGGAAATATCCATAACATGATGAAATGTGGCACCCATATTTTACATACCAAAGGGCATTTTTGATATGCATATGTTCCCCACTTGGTTGTAAATCGTTGTCTTGAATTGATCCTCTTCCTTGACTAGGATTTGGTTGAAACCTGAATACCCATCTAGCATAGAGAATCTTTGTGTGCCAGCCATAATCTAGAGAATCTGCTCCATTGAAGGAAAAGGATAATGATCCTTTAGAGATTCCTTATTCAAATCTCTAAAATCAACACAAAGTTTGATTTCAATATTCTTCTTATGTATTGGATCTAGATTTGTGACATAGGTAGAGTATTTGATAGGAAAAATAATATTTACCTCAATGAGTTTGGACAATTCCTTCCTCATAAGGGGTTCTATCTTTGGATTGACCGCCGCTGTTTTGCAATCGATAGGCTTGATACCGAGGATCAAGGTTAATTGAGTGTTGAGAAATGCTTGGATCAAAACCTATGAGGTCTTCATACTCCCATGAGAGGATATCACTATATTTTTTATAGTGAGATATGAAGGCTTGCTTTTCTTCATGCACATAAGTCTGCAGAGCAAGAAATCTTTCCCACACGTAACGGTCGAGGAGTAGTCTTCTTGTGCGGCGCATATGTATCTTTCTTCACCCTTGAACTCATCATCAGGGCTAAAATTTTTCTCTAAGGTGACCATCCCTTTAGGTAACTTGTTTGTCTTCAACTATATTACTTGGTCACCATAGCTGTCATGTAAATCATCTTGCATGCTTGATGAGAACTCAACTTCATTCTGGATAAACTAGATGATCTACGTGTCACTATCAAACACTTGCCAGCTAGTGTTGATATATGAAATGGATGGCCTGATCACCATATTGATGTGCTGAGTGTTTCCTTTGATAAAGTCCTTAGCAGGAGAGAACAATGAACCTAGTGCAACCATCTAGTTAGCTTCCTTGTTCATTTTGTGTAGAACCACCTGCAAATTAAGAGCATCAAATCTCTCAAGGAGGTCACAAACTCTATATTTATAATCTTTGAGAAGATTATTCTTTATCTAGAACTTATTGGTAATCGAGTGGATGATCAATTTTGTGTCCCCAAAGATGCATTGCCTTAATTTTCTTCATCTCGAAATGAGCAATCCATGCACCAGTGTTTCATACTCGCCAAATTGTTAGAGCATACAACCTGCAGCCTATGCATGAGGCAAATTTCTTATCCTAATGGGAAATGACAACCACTCCTGCTCCCATACCATTTTTATTCGGATCCATCAAAGTACAACATCCATAGACTAGGTTGAACTTTTTATTTCTTGAGCGCACATGGCAGCATAACGTCTTCTTCAAGAATGCAATAAGTACCAACCCCAGTTTCATAAGATTCTAGTTCTTCAGCATAGGGATCAAATCTATGGTGTCTTTCCGCCCATTCATAAAGCACCAAGTCGGGGACATGGGGTGGAAGATATTGCTCTTCGAGAATCAAGCTTGTTCTTCTTGGATTAAATAGTTGCCTTGGAGAGGGGATGGGGCATATGACTCTACATGATAGGAAAATATAGGCTCAGCTTGTATGGTAAATCGGGTACCATACCTTGTCTTGAGTAACATATGAGACCAATTAGAAGACAAGTAACCACCCACTTTAGCAAGTAAATTCTCTTGATAGACATAGGGAAAACAAAGGAGGCAAATCAATGATTGACACATCTTGAGAATTTGTTATGTTGGACACTCTGGATCCTTACGCGTTTTGCTAAGGACTCCATATTTTTTGTATTTTGAGTTGCAGACCTCTAGATTTGGCTCTTGCATGTGGATATCAGCCTCCTTCATCATTATAACAACTCTGTGCATTTGGAAGTAATAGAAGCATCATTTGTGACTATTCTCTATCCTAACGTGTTTGCATTCTTTCTTCTTTCCTTTTCTTTTGCGTTGTGTGTTGGTTGTGCTATTTCAGGTCCCTGCAGTTCCATATTTAGTTGTGTTCCATGAGAATGATCTGGTGAATATGTGTTTCACTATGCTACTCATTCCTAGCCTCCTTTCATGCATTTCCTTTCATTCTCACTCAGAATAGATAGTGTTCATCCCTTTTCAGTCTATCACCTTTTAGTGTAGTTTCCTTTCATGTTATCCTTCTATCCTTGGTCCCTTGGCATCATTAGCTTAGTTTCCCCTTTTTAACACTAGGAGTAACTTGAATAAAGTAGGAATAGATAAAGGAACCGGCCTTCTCTCGGAGATCCGTACCAAGTGCACAAGGTCCACAACTTGGGGACGGTTCCATTGTGGTCTCAAACACATTGGCTCTTCCGAGTTCGAGAGATGTGTGTGTACATTTGAGTCACCAACATTTACATGGATGAGTGGACCGTGTATGGGTTGGTGAAAGAACATTGTGAAAATATAAGATTGATGTTTGAGAGATTTTGGAAACTAAGGATATCCCTCAACATTAAGAAATGTGTCTTTTATACTCCATTTGGAACCCTTTTAGGGAACCTTATATGCAAAGAAGGCTTACTAGTGGATCCCACCAAAGTTGGATTTATTATGGAATATACATTATGTTGCTTCAGAGAACCTCATAGAAAATGTGATTCTTACCTTGCACCACTCTAATGAGTTCTCCGATGTGTAGCCCACCAACGTCTTTGTAGTTCCATGTAGGTTGTAATTGAGCATCCCTCTTCTCTTGTTCTCATTCTTCCACTAAGCTTCCATTTTGTGCAAGAAAATTTTAGGGTATGCTCCTCTAGATTAACTTGGAAAATTCTTTCCTCCTAGGTGATTGGTCGAGTGCACCTTTTCCACTCATGTTATAGATCCTCTCATCTATCTCCCAATTAACTCATAAGTCCCATGTGCCCAATTGTCGCATGCCATACTAGTGGTATCACTCAAGGATTGAGCATCTTCAAATTTGGATGACTCCTATGTGGGATGAATTATCTCGGGATCTCTGATGGAGAACACATATATTTTGTCAAGGAATTATTCTCCTAAGGGCTCAGTATAGGGAACTGACTTCCCATCTTTCAAAGGAATGATCACCCTTTCTTCCTTATTCTCAAAGCTAATATACCCTTTGTTAAACCTCAGGTCGAAATTGTTCTTATAACACCATGGGCACCTAAGCGGTGATGGAAATTTGTATGCCTCGGTGGCGCCAAGACTTCAAAATCCCCAGTGAACTTGGCCCCTTGAATGGTGATAACTACATCCTTCAGGACTCAGGATGAGAATTGCCTTTGTCTTGTTTGCTATATACAACACATTCAAAGATGGCTGTAATACAGGCCTTCCCATTTGATGCCAAGCATCTAAGGTAGGAACATTGATCTCTACTCCCGTGTTGATAAGGATGTTACTTATAATTCATCCATCAACAACCATATTCAAGGTAATCTCCTTATCATAGTCAAGGATGTGAGGAGGAATGTTTGCATGCAAAACTTTCCTTTCACGCTCTGCTTCGGTGCATGGTACCTTCTCTCTTAGCCATTCTCCTAACAAGGGAATTCTATTCTCTTGCCTTAACATTTTACATACTTCCTTAACCTCATCCAAGTCATCCTTTGGAGCCTCGACATTCTTTCTTTGCTCCAACTAATTTGATTTCTCCTTTAGACATTGGATCTCCCCTTGCAAACTCCGAATCATGTCCATAGTCTCTTGATACACCTCCTTCTAATGAGCCAGGTCTAGATACTTTCCATGTACTACTTCCTCTCTTGAAACTAGTGTACTTTGTCTTGGCATATCGCTAGCACGTGTGGCCTCTACTTGCGTCATCACCGGTATGGGTTCTAACCTTGAATCACGTGCCAATTTTGGCATCCACTGTGAATCATCCTTCTTGATGCTCACCATCCCAGCACTTTTGTCTTTTTGGTACCGCTGGTTCATATGCTCATAAAACTCTGGACATTATTCATACTTATGTTTCTTTCAACATCACGAGAATTTTAACATATCAAGACACTCACATTTGTAATGCTTTGTAGATCCAGAGTTATAACAGGTTCCTCATGAGAATTCACTTCTTCCTCCACCGTGATTACCGCCACCATGAAATCCTTCTCAAAAACCTCTTCCACACACTCCTCCATATGCACGCCCTTCATACCGATGGTCATCATCCTTCAAACTTCTTGCAAGGCTAGTCTGGCACACACCAAGATCAATAGCATCATGGATCTAATCAATCAGTCTATAATCCTTAGTATCATGGGTTGTAGAGGTATAGATATTATAATAGCAAGAAACATTATTGCAGATTGTGCACTGGAGTAGAAGGCACCTACTTGCATCATGATCCTCATGGAAAATTTCACAGTCTACCATCATAGTACATACCGATTTCTGAGGGAAATTATCCTTTGCATGCCCTTCCACTTCATAGTCTGTATACCAAATCCCACTACAAACCTCATGCACTGCGTTTGCAGAAAGATCCTCCAATTGCTTGGTCATTGCAGTAGTTTGAGCCTCTAAAAAGTACTAACACCGATTATTGCTGCCAATAACTTTGGAACTTAGGGAAGCTTCTAATTCCTCACATGGATATGTGAAAGTCTTGTGTAACAGATCCCTTCTAAATGGTGTTATCAATCCTCCAAAAAACCATTGAGCATGTTGAGAAGGATGAATGTCATAGGATAGTTTTGACAAGAGAGTCTTGAAACACACATCATACTCTTGCACACTCTCTTCCATTCCCTGCTGGATCTCCTTCAGAGTGCTAACGCTCTTCTGCTAAAAATTAGGGATATGGAAATTTGCTAGGAAGGCATTCTTTAATGCGGTGTAGTCTACTACTATTTGATGGGGTCATACTTCCTATAACAAATATGCACATGCCCTTGAAACATTGTTGGAAATTGACTTGCCTTCCACTCTCGGTAGTGATCCCTTTCACACACCATAGTAATTCACACTTGTGCACATGCTCTACAGTATCTTCAATACCCCTATAGTCTGGTAAGTGTAAAGACATCTCAAAAAACACTTGGGGAGGTGGCTAGGGTCCTTGTCCTCCCGATCCAGATCCTTGGTTCCCTCTAGTGTTTCCTCCTCCACCAGATCCACTGGATCCACTAGGTCTGAACCATAAGATCCACCTCCTGCAGCGGTTGAAAAATGATCTGAAGTGGTTGTGCTAAGGGTTCTAAATGTCCCACTGAACTACGCTACCGATGGTCTGTGATATTGTCCCACTTCTAGTTGTGTGTCCCGTGCCACTCCCAGATGTGATACCCAAACCTTGCATACTTACACCTTGTCTAAAGATTCCTCCAAATATAGGAATGGATTGTGCAACCATGGATGTTCCAAATGATAAATTATATCTCTTGGGTACAAATCAGTTACTCCCACCGATGCCAATTTGGGTTAATAATACTCCCTTGATATGGAAAACTAAGTTCCGGGGTTGGTTGCTAGGTGGGTTTAGATGTGTGCGGCGACGACTCTTCTTTCTCCATGTAATGAACTCTCATCAGAAGCTAAAAGGAATTCTCTCCCATGCTGGCCAAGATGGGGTAGCACAGACTACTCAAGTTCCATGTCCTCTGTGTGAACCTCAACTCCTTCCCATAATGTCTACCTCCATAGATCCATCACACTTGCAACCTCACGTTGTCTAGTCATCTCCCTTTCATGAGCTTTGCTATACTTGAGTCATCTCTCCTCCCTTTCTTTTTTAGCCATAATGTCTGCCATCTTCCTCCACCCTAGCTTCTCTCTTAAAGACTCAGAGAAGCTTATCCAGCCATGGGAAATGCTTCTAAACTCAAGGTAATGACCAAGATCTTCATAGCCAAAGGAATAACATGCAAAAATGATCCTCTAGGCTCCCTTAGAAACTCAAACTCAACAACTTCTGGGAAATAATACATAGAAATGGCATATTCAAGAGTATAACTGGTCAGCACTCTCTTCCACCAGTGATCAATAGCACACATCCAAGTTAGATATGCATCTTGTAGCCTTTGATAGTCATCTTGGGTCCATACGTGTGATCTATAGTACCAGCTTGATCTGGATGCATATGTTGAAAGCCATTCATATAGTTCTACTTGGGAAACAATAAAATAATGTCTCATACAACTCATGGTACATGTTCTCTTCTACCCATCCACGCACATCAAACTCAGATCTAGTGCTAAATATTTTAGAAAACATGTCCTCCATGCTCTTGAACCATGTTTCAAAACTTTCCAAGGTCAGATGCTCTGTCATCATGCATCACAAGGACAAAGATGCATGCCATTTCTCACAACTTTGAAAAGAGGTCCTGAAAATGGAACCAATATGTAGTCATATTTTATACCCTTAGACCAATAGTCTAATCCCATACACACCCACCTATCTTTGAGCGGGTGCTAGGTGCTCACCTGAGGCATACACGGGCACCAAGTCTCTCCTTTATGCGAGTCTTGTGAGAATGCACCATCTTATGATAGATAATCAAATGTAGAAGAATAGAAAATAACCATGCAAAATTCAAAGAACCTAGAATGAGTTGTCACCCCATTACATCTAGAAAAGAGAAATAACAAACAACATATGGATATGGTTCATACGAGAAAGGAAAGTATATGTATTATATTCTTGAACATGTATATGATTCATAATAGAGCCTTATATTCATATTAATGATTCAATAACCACATTACATCCCTTGAGGTCATAAGAGACCCTCATATAACCATGCAGAGCTAAGTCATGCATCAGAACTACACTATGTTCATCACATTACAAAAATGATTGCAGACCCATCCCTCTAAATGTGCCATCACTCCCAGAGTTCTCCTAATCCCTAACCCTTAGAACCCTCCATTATATTTTTGCAAAGCTTCGCCTCTCTTCAACTCTTCTTTTCTTCTATTAGGTGCTTGTATTTATAACCTTAGCAACCACCGCCATGCCTTTCTGAAGTTATAGATTAGTTTTCAAGTGTTGAAGTGGTCCTCCATGGGAGCATGCCTTCTCAGATCCAAGCTCTCCACTCTTTGTAATGATGATCTTCTAGAACCTTCCATCACATGCTTGGAATATTCCCTTTTTGATCCTATAGTCACCAGTGGCACCTTATCCACAAGGGTCACACTTTTCTCGTGTGTTGCCTAGGACGCTAAATATGGCAAAGTTAAAAACCTGTCTTGCCTTGGGCGTGTGCCGTGTGTCCCGAAAAACCCCGCTAGATCCCTTCCCTGCGTGCCTTAAAACCCTCGTGCTTTTCTTCAACTAGGTCCCCATACCCACATTCCTTCTCATCCTTAGTCAATATTCTAGGGCCCAACAACCATTGACACAAAGTTATCTAGAAATCTACCTCTCTGTTCAATTCCTCACTTTTTAAAAGATATCAAGGGTTTCAACACAAAGTTTGGAACTCAAGAATACTATTAATGAATTCGATCCTTTAACCCATCAGTTCTTCCTCTATTTATAGTGTATAGAGGGAAATTACAAATAGGAAAGCAATACTTGAATCGACACATGTAAAATCTATAAAGAAAACAATCGACAATTTTTTGTTTGAAAGTTCTTTCTATATGACATGCATCCGAAGATTAAATCAAATATTTGTATGCTTGCCACCTTTTCTTAATTAAATATCTTTTCGATAACTACAAGTAATGGATTTTAACTTATTACTTTAGTTTTACAATTTTTTTGAGAAAATAAGAATAAGAGAGAGAAGGGAAGAAGAAAGAAAATATGTCATTTGTCATACTCTATGATTTTTCTTTGTTCGAAAATGAAAATACTTGTAAAAATGTGACTCAATAACTTGCCATCTACTTTAGCAACCGCTTCTTTTCTCGATCTTAAACCGCATCAATCCTCCGATTAAAGTAGCAAGAGTGTTAGCCTTTACATTTTCTAAACCAAGTCCATACCCCTTAATATCTCGCATGAAGCTTTATGAGTATGCCAATTGAATCTAATGTGAAAGGCATGATGAATTCATCAATCCTCTTCGCACAACTAGAATGAATTCCTCATACAAAGCAAGCAATTCATATGGAATGTTCTTTGGTACTTCCTCCATCTTGTTTCCCAAAGAACTACATCCTCTTAAACATAAGCTTGAGGATATCCATGTGGAAAGAAAATGTGATCTCCAAATAATTTTACTTTTCTATCAATCCATCATGTACAATTTTCTCTATAATTAGCACATCCTCTGGTGATGAGTGCATAGATTGGCTCATTAATATCACTTCTTCAGACCGGAAATGCTCTTCGTGATATGACTTATTTGTATATGGGGATGTTTTGTATAGTCATGTCTTAGTAGATTGATGCATTTTTCCTTGCTATTATTTATAAAAGCCATTTATCACATGACCTCCTACTAACTGTTTTTATGAGATCAAATATGATGATGTGTGTAGGAATGATGGAGGTTACTGGTGGATAAGTTTCCCGAGTTCGATGCATGCGGCTGAAGACTATTTCCGAATTGACCTATTAGTTTGGGCTTGACTCTAATGGCCTCGTAGGAATCTAAGAGTTTCAATTGATATTTGATGAAGCAGTGTTTAATGCCACCTGATATGGCGGATCTTGTAATAAACATTATCTATATGAAGACTTTGTCTTCAGAACTAGAGTACCACTTTTTTTTGGGATTCATCGAAGAAAATTATCTACACACTATTCTATTTAGATTTTGTTTTCTGATATGTTATGAACTCATTTGGAAGTTAATAAAATCTATGAAATTTTGAGAATCATAAGTTGTTGATCACTCTATCCCGAGGAAGAGCAAGGGCCCACTCAACCGAGGAGATACGAGGTTACTTTGTGTTTTACATGCATACAGTCCTTCGATTAGTTTTACTACAGTTGTCATTTGATGAGTTTTACATGCATGCTTTGATTAACTATCTCTGTTTTCTCCATTATTGCTTTCACTTTTAAGTAGATGCTTTTGCCATGCAAATTTAGCTCATAAATAGTCTTGCTTTCTGTTGAATTCTAGTTATTCAGTTATGGTTTAAATTTTTAAGAATAAGTGTGTGCATATTTTACTTTACAGTAGAAGATTAGTTGTTGAAATCCATTTCATTGCAAACAGTTGAATTCTATAGACTTGTATTTAATTTCCATAGATTTTAGCTGCACTTCCGTAGAATAGCCACCAAGCTAAGCAACCCCCCAACAAACTCAACGTATAACTGGTTCTTCTAGACTCTATTGCATATTGCCTTGGACACAGCCCTAGTTTAGAATGACACTGACAAAGATTACGTCAGTTAAATGATTGGAAGAAAACAACGACCCATCATCCGGGAATGAATGTATCTTAGCTAAGGTATCCAGATGAATTTCAACAACTATGTTCTCATCTTCTATCCATGTCATTAGTTCCTTTAGCTGAGATAATGCCTTGTGCATATTCTCCAAGCCAACTGGTATTCCCTTGAACTACTCTGAAGCTTGGTGAATAATTTTCTCTTTCCATTGAGCAATAGCTTTGACTTGGTTCCCTGCATCTTCAATCTCTTCAACCAAATGGCTGCATACCTGTTCCTACACTAACACAGGTTGAGAAGAAGGTTTAGCAACCTTAGTGATGATCTCACATAATTGGGAGATCTGCATTTGAAGCTTATCTTTTTTTGCCTTCTCCTTGTCAAGCTTAAGGAATAAAGCATCTATCAGTGTCCGTGTATCTTGATTTAATCCTTCCATGGTGATTTTCCCCAATGGTACTTTAGTCACCGATATGTCTACAACAGTTAGCTCTCCCTTCTATTTTTCTTCAGCTGGAACTGATAATTCAACAAACTTCTGCCCTAATTATTCAATTATCAACCTTGAAGTCATTTTATCATCTTTAGAACTTTTGATTCTACCTTCCAAGCTCATAAGCAGCTGGAAGTCCTCCTCTTCCAAGTTGATTCACTCTCTAAACTCCTGAACCGATCAGTAAAGCCAACCAAGATGAGAAGTTTCTCTTTGGGGAATGAGAAGTTGTTGAATGTACCACCATCTCATGCTCGACTCTGTTGCATCTGAATTCACCATAGTGTTATGGCTTCCCTCTTCTAAATTATCCAAAGACAATGCTCTCTCAAACTCTGCCATTTGTGATTTCAACTTCTCAAGAGGGAGGTGAAGATCTCGGTGGTTGAGGAAAAAATATGAATGATGCTAGATTTAATGGTGGAATAATAACCTTATTTTTAGGTCCTAGAGATATGGAAGTTACGTGAGTCGACGCTACGCTAGAGAAGCTTCATCCGAAAGTGGCACATGTATAGTGGATGTATGCTTGCCTTTTACCGATACCGTATAATTTTTGTACACTTTGAGGTTCTCTAGCCTTCTTCTACTCTTACCTTTATGTTTTCTTTTATTGGAATCCCCTATAATTAAATTCCTGTGATTTGGTTCATCAAAGTCTCATCCATGCAATACCCCTTTGTCAACAACCAACTTTAAGTGTTAACTAGAACTGCGGAAGACCTTTATTCAATTATATGACAACCACCTACACTTTCTTGAAGAAAACTCTATCTCCTCCCATTTGATGGTATGTTTTAAGTACAACATTCACATCATTTGTGAGATTTACAGCTGTATGCATGCTAGACCATAGTCGAAACTCGTTGCACTGATAATTTGCTGAGATTCTACCTTTCTAACTTTATATCCACTCCAACACTTCATACAAAAGTCCTTAAGTGAAGGTACATGTGACTATTCTTGGGAGAACATCCTATTTTATATCCCCTAAGGGTAAAAGTTCATCTGTGACAGAAAGAACTCATGCTCATAGCCAACAAACATTTCTACTTCAATTCCTCTAGCTTTGTGATAGTTATGATGACTATAATGACCCACTTTGACTCAAAATCTACCTGTAGACTTGTGCCACTTTGACTGTAAGTCATGCAAATCTTTGAGATACCTAAACAACTCCATGATGACCCAATTATCACTCACGTATATTGGAAACTTAACTGGTTCTCCTGAGAAACCACTCACCCTGAGATATGTGAAGTTCACAAACTGGATGAAGATACAATGATGTTGGGAGATAGCTTGTCAGGCCTCTTTGCTCACTCTGTTGGTCTTCAGATCACTATTTAACTTGAAAATGAATATGTAGAAGAATTCATTGTTAACCACCCTAAAATATTTATAGCATTCAGAAATTTCAATGGGATAAGCACTCATAAATAGGATCTTTTGACAATATGCCCCATCTACTTAGCTTGGAAAATATCCCCTGAAAAGCTGTTGCATATACAAGGTATGAAGTCATCTTGAAGTTGAATGTCTACCTCACACTTTGGAGTTTCTCACTAATGTTGTCACTAATGATCTCTACCCAATTAATTATTGAATCAACTTTGTTGATCTCAATGGTTCTCACAAAGGCATACATCCATGAGCGGAAGTTATTGGTATTGGCTTCCCCATTTATCCTGCAAAGCAATTTGGTGATATCATCAACTTCCTACACAAGATTGGATCGTGGAAGAGTCCTTGGGAATTTCAATGGTGATCTAGGCTTCTTCATGTATCTGTTGTTCATTATACCCACACAATCCGATTTGTGCTTTTCCCATCTATTGCCAACATCCTATAGGATAATTGAAATCACCACTTTGGCCGTCATTTAGAAGCTTAAGACAATAATTAATAAATTATGCATCCAACCTGATTATTGTCTTCCTTGTAGCATCTCATATTTTCCTAGAAAGAGGATGATAAGACCTTTTACACTCCAAAAAAACTCAGGAATTGAGTCAGAATCGAAACAATGAAGCTTGAATAATCCCACTACTTTTTATTGCCCGCATAAGAGATGATCTACCAATGGCCTTGGATCTGTCAATCAAATCAGTGATAGGTTCAGGGCCCATGTCTGTATCATTGATTTTGGTGAGCCTGGAAGTCATGCATGATTCTACTGACCCTTCTCTTTCATCATGCTTCATCATGCCTGGAATAATCTTTGTCTGAGCTCTTTTTCTTTTTTTTTTTTGCGAATCCCTTGTAATTGGATCAATTTGTGTAGATCCTACAATTTCTTCTAATTCAAAAGATATATTCAATGTATCTAACATTGATTTTGACTTATTTTCACCAATATGAGCACCTGTGATGAATACCTGCAATTGATTCAGACAAATATGGAGTCCATGACATGAATACTCAATTTTTATCACCAAAATCTGCTTATAAAGCTTGCTTCCCTAAAATTTGAGACTTTGCTTGCATGCTAAGAAAGATAAAATATTATTTAATTCACCTGGGCACTTATACCAACATGTAAATGCTTGGAATAATAAAAATAAAGCTTCTCCAACCCTAGGTGCCAAAACTGGAAGCTTCCCAACAATGGAAATTACTTTTTAATGCAAAACACTCCTTTGGTGCCAAAATCCTCTAGGACAACAAGCTCCATCAAAAAGAATTAATTATCTCTTCCTTATGGCATCCCATGCTTATATAGCTAACTGCATGCTATTTTTAATAATTACTTTCTCCTATTTTTGGAAATTATTAATAATAAGCCATGTTCTTTCTCTCAATTTGGGTGCCCAAGTTTGCATGCTTCTGCTTGTTTTTTTATGAAATTCTTTTATTTATTTTTAGCATGCATCCTTGACTTCTCTTTAGCTCATCAAGTTGCTTTGACTTTCCTCCTATTTATGGTGCCAAACTTAGCTAAAAATAATAATAATAAATATCATTTAATGCATATAATCATGCCAAGATGGGTCACACTTTTGGCTAGAGGGTGTGCTAAAAATAAGAAGTCAAAGTAATGGAAATTTTTACCCTACCAAGCAGCTCCAAAAATCCCATCCTTCACTTAAGTGATTTGTCTTTAGTGATGGGAAAAACAACCCTGCCAGCAGCATAAAATTCCCGCCTTCCGCCACTACCAATATTCCCACCTTTGCGACTTAAATCCTTCCTTCCAAAAAGTGTGACTTGCATGCAATAGAGCTTCTTTCTCAAAAATGTGACTTGCATGGGTGAATAAACTTCCTTGATGGGAATTCTTACCCTGCTAGGCAACTCTAAAATTCCCATTGGTACTTTAAGTGATTTATCTTTCATAATGAGAAAACGCAACCTACCAAGCAGCATAAAATTCCCACCTGCCTACCACTACAAAAATTCCCACTGGTAGCTTAAAGCCATCATTCCAAAAAGTGCGACTTGCATGGGAGAAGCTTATTTTCTTAAATTCTTCTTTTTTTTGAAGTTAGCACTCCATGATCAATTTATTCCATTGTTTAAGGCCATGAATGACTTACAGAACTCCCAAGAAAATAAAAAGACTATACAAAATGGAAAAAAAGACCAAGAGGAATTTAATAGACAGATGCACCACGATAAAACCGAAAACAAACACAAAAGAAATAAATAAAAATGAAAAACGTTTCCAGAAGTTACATACAATTTCTTTTCCGAATAAGTGGTTAGTAAAAATCATCCCTGATGAATACCCTACTGAGAGGCGAGAATATTGGCATGCAAATATTAGACAGGTTCAATTCCGACAAGATTTATTTAAAAAAAAAACTTTATTTATATAATAAACAATTAAAGAAAATTCTTGCAGACAAAACCTAGCGGAGGGATAAAATGAGTTTAAGCCTTTGGGTATTCATCAAAATTAGCTCATATGATTCTCTGGAAATACCTTAAGGCAATGGAAACAATTTTAGGCAATAAAAACCCAAAACAAAGTGCGTTATTTTAAAGAGAATACAAAAATTTAAAAACGAGGAGTCCCATATTTCAAGGTGAAATCGAGGACACCCGGATTGGCTCCATCTGTGGACATCTTTACCTCTATTAAAATGGTAGGAGTAAAGATGATATCCTAACATCTCTAGTTTTTTATCTTGTCCATTGGGTTCAAGCACAAACAACAAAAAAAGAAAATACAACACCAAACAAACAAAAGAAAAAGAAAATAAAAATGACAAAAATTTATTTATTACACATGAGTTTTACCCTGTTCCTTCAATTCCAAAAAAGCTTTAAATGTTTCCTATCAAAGGAAACGATAGTTCAATTCCATCCTGATGAACAAGTATGAAGCTATCAATTCCTAGATCCTTTTGATTGTGAAAGGCCCTTTCCACAATGAATAAAATTTTCTCGTCCATGCCCTTTTGTTCATGTTTTTTATCTCATAGGAGGACCCAATCATCGATCTAAAAATTTATTTCTCTAGCCTTTTTGTCAAAGATCACCTTCACTTTCCTCTGGTGTTCTACTAGCCTATCTTCCACTTGAACATGTACTTCACGTAACTAAGTCAGATACATTATTATTTTGTCAATAGCATTTGTGAACGTAACATCTTCAAGAGCTTTGGAAAGTCGTAAAGCAGGCAGTTCCAAAGTAAGAGGCAAATCTGTGTCTCTTCCACACAACAATTCAAAAGGGTACATGCCTATATCTTTCTTCGGTGTGATCTTGTCTACCCATAATGCATCAAACAACTTCTTATGCCAAGTTATTTTATTTTCTGTTACCAATTTCCACATGATTGTTACTGATTTGTATTACTTGATTCAACTTGGCCATTCCCTTGTGGGTAGTAATTGGAGGAATGTACCAACTAGATTCCATGCGTGTAGCAAAATTCAACCAACTCCTCAGAAGATAAATTGGGAGCATTGTCTGCTACTATTTTGCTGGGTATGCCAAACCTTATGACAATATTTTCCTTTATAAAATTACACACCTCTGTGGAAGTGGCATTTTTAACAGAATTAATTCTACCCACTTACTGAAATAATCAGAAGCTGTTAGAATATAATGATGACCGACACTAGAATCCAGTTGAGCATGCCAATAAAATCCATGCCACATTGCTGGAAAGGATCTTCAATTATAACCAATTTTAAAGGTAATGCAGGTAATTTGATTTGTCCAACAAAATGATGGCATGCTTGGCACTTGGATACCCATTCCAAGTATCTTGAAAAAGTGTGGGCCAGTAATACCTATCTTGGAGGATTTTGTGTGCAGTGACTCGGGATGATAAATGACCACCACAAACCATATTATGAAATTGTTTTAATAGCTGATCTTGTTGAGCTTTATCAACACATCTGAGAAACACCCCATAAATCATTTTCTTATACAACCCATTATCCCAAAGAACAAAGTCTTTGGCCTTCAATTTAATGGTATGCTTTTCCTTGTGAGAGAGATGATCTGGGCATTCCCCATAGGTTATGAAATAGGCAATATTACTATACCATTCATCCACTAGATCTATGAAGAGCACCATATGCAAAATTTTGCCTTCCTCTGACTTAGTTATCCTTGTCTCAGTCATTAAATCACATAAGCCTCTTCCTTAGACCAAATTTGTAGGCTTAATATCCAAGTCATATTCTTGCACCTTTGTTACCCATGTGCCTCTTAATAACCCTAGTTCTTGTTGTGTTAGAATAGACTTCACTGCAGTATCTGGAACAAGGACCACAATATGTGAAGAAAGGATATAATATCTGAATTCCTTGCATGCTTTCACAACTACATATGCATGTTTTTCCATAGGATTATATTTCAATTCATAATCCTTTAAAGGAATACTCATGAAAGTAATCGGTTCTTCTACATCCTCTTGATTTTTTTGCATCAGAATTGCTGACATTGTGTGTTCAGAGGAATAACAATAAAGAATAAATTCTTTACTAAAATCTGGTGATACCAAGACTGGTGCTTCAGAAAAAGCCGTTTTGATCTTCTCGAATGCTTCCTTTCCTTCATCGCTCCACTTGAAATCTGTGTTTTCTTCATCATATTTGAAATATGACGAGTTAGTTCAGTAAATTCAGGGACAAATCTCTTGAGAAAATTAACCTTACCAAAGAAGGAATGAACTCCTTTTTGGAGGTTGGCAATGGAAAAGTTTGAATGGATTTCACCCGCTCAGGATCTATTTTGGTTCCTTCTTTTGAAATGATGTGCCCTAGCAACTTTCCTTCTATTACAACAAAGATGGATTTCTTGGGATTTAAAGAAATCCCATGCTTATGACACTGGATGAAGACTTCTTCCAGATCTGAAATGTGATTACCCCTTACTTTAGAAAAGACTGTTAGATCATCGAGGTAAACCACTATGCTTTTGTCTTTGAGATGAGAAAATTCCAGACCCATAGCTCTTTGAAATTTGGCTCCGGCATTAATTAACCCGAAAGGAATTTTCTGATAAGAAAACGTTCCCCAAGGTGTGATGAATGCTATTTTATATTGATCTTCTTCAGCCACTTTAACCTTATTATTGCTTGAGAAACCATCCAACATTGACAACATCTCAGATCTGGTGACAACTTGGAGAGTATGATCCATAATTGGAATGGGATAATTATCTTTTAATGATGCCTGATTGAGATTGCACAAATAAACAAACAATATAATCTCACCACTCTTCTTTCTCGATGTGAACTATATTGGCTAACCACTCAGAATGATGTACAGGTAAATTATCTTTGCATCCAATAGTTTCTGAATCTCGCAAAGATAGTTCCTGAAATGGTTGGGTTATGCTGCCATAATTTCTTTCAAGGGTTTTTTCTCTTGATTTAATGGGATCAAATCTTGATAAGACCAAGCAAAGACATCTATATATTTTCTAAGAATCTTTGTGAAAGATTCTTGTTCTTCTTTAGAACAAAATTTACCCAAGTTTACTAACTTGGGGTCATCATCAGCTTCCAGATTCAATGAATGCACATCAAAAGAAGATCTTTCTCCACATTATTTATTCTTTTTTATCACTTGATCATGCTTGTAGAACATCTCTTCAAGAGAAACTAAGCCTTTAGGAATTTTATTTCCTTTAAGATGAATGATCTCTTGACCACCTTCAATATTTGAATCAACTTCACCCATTGTGGTTTATCTCGGAAGTGAAGTGCTTCCTTCGTAGTATATCTCTTCAAAGTTGTCCTATTGCTAGAGGAAAGCAACAATCTGCTTATCATCATTGAAAACCTACCATTGTTGAACATTATCAGGTACCTTTGGATAGAAAACCATTTCCAATTTGTAATCACCTTATCTGAAGAATGCAAGTGGTTGATCTAGATTCAATAGGGCTGGAGTAACTGCTAGTGAATCAGATATGGAGTTTTGATCTCTAGGGATACAAAAAACTAAGAAATATGCAAAATCCAAAGTAGCTAAATAGACGTAGTCTCTATAATGCCACAATTTATCTTTTTTAACTTGATAGAGACCATGTATCTGCTTGACAATTAACTCAACATCTCCTCTTACATGTAGCAATTTAATTCCCATTATTCTAGCTTGCTCCATTACTAATAGCAGTGCTTCATATTCTGTTGTGTTGTTAGTATTCTCAAACATTAATTTAAAGGAATGTGTATGTACCTTTCCTTTAGGAGAAATAAGCACAACACCTGCACCAGATCCAAGAAAACAACAACTACCACAAAACTATATGGTCAAAAATTGTTTTCCAACCGACGTGGCTCCTATGTTATGGGATGGGCTTCTTCCTTATCCAACTCTAGGTAGTAGACTCCCATGATTTGATTCTTGGAAAAGGATATGAGATCTAGGGTCTTCAAATTTTGAGACTGTATACTTGGATTTCTTCTTAGGTTCTAACTTTTGATTAACTCCTTTAATTGGAATATGTGCACAAGACCAATCCATCTTAACTTCTCCTCCTAATTCCTTACAAAATTTTCTTCTTAATAACATGCCATAAGATACTAGAATATCTGCCACCAGGATTTTCATCTTTAATATTTTATCTGGAAAGGAAGCAAGCACTGCTTGTGCATCTTTTATCTATCCAATGAGAGGTACTTGTCTTTCCATTGAGTAACATCTTCCAATGGTCTTCATCAATGTGAGACCTAGAGCATCTGTGACTTTGGATGGCATAACATTATCGGAAGCTCCAAAATCTAAAATGTAATTACTCAATTTGTAACCATTGATAAGTAATGAAACATAGAATGGTTCAATCCTTTCAGAAGTAGCAGGAGAAGAAGTTGCAACATTATTCAAAGGAGTATTTTTGGGTTAGATAAGATGCCCCATGAAGCATTGTTCGGTGAATTATTAGGACCATTACTCTGTACATATTTCACCAATCTACTCAATTGATCGGGAAAAGCCCTCAAGTACTCAACTTCTGACATCTGAATCTTGGTCTTCTTTATATGATCAATAATATCAAAAGATTGACTTACTTCAGTTGTTTGTCTAGTTTTCCTTTGCTATTGATTAGAGGAACTTACCTACTTGTCTCTTGGAGCTAATGAAGAAGGAAGTGGGCTGCCTCTTTTTAGAATGGTAACATCTGGTCTAGGATCTTCCCTTTCTCTCCTTTGTCCACTTGAGGAAGCTTCCACATTTTGACGTGTTTGAGACCTTGTGAACACCACAAATGTATGACCATCACTATCTTCAAAAGATTTGTAATAGCCTTCATCGGATTAATAGTTTAGGTATCCAATGTTGGATTCGTTAATGGGATCAACATAGTTTTCTTCGTCAAGTGATTCATCAATAACATGATATTCTTCATTTGTTTCCAAGTTGTTCCTTGGAGAAACCTCTATTTCCAATCTCTATGGTGTGATTTTAAGTTTGTTTCGATTTAGATTTTGACCATCAAAAGTTTGAGAAGGTACCATTCTTGAAGGAGTTGCATTTCTTCTTGGAGTTATTTTTTCTTCTTTATGTGTAGCATATCATTGGCTAAATTCTATAGCATCGGATTACAAGTATTTGTTGAAGAAGTTCCATTGACTTTATGGGTTGATTGCTCAATCTTTGCAGACATAATCAAGTCATCTTCAAATTTAACTCGCAAAGTTTTGTGCCTCTAAAATATTCATAGGTCTTGCCCTCTGTAACTGATTTCATACTTCAGGTAAAAAACATTTATAAAAAATGTCTTTTTTTCCATCACTAAGCGCAATAGAAGTGGGGATTTTATATAAAATCCTTTGGAACTTAACAATAAAGTCCCTCATGTTCTCGTGTGGGTTTTTTTCAGCTGTGTCAGCTAGGTGATCAGTGTACTAGCATCTTTTTCAGGTTTGAACCTTTTAAGAAATTTCTCTCGCATGGATGCCTAATTTGTTATAGTTCTAGGAGCTAATCGATAGAACCATTCTTTGGCCAAGTCGTGTAGAGTCTCGAATGAAAAGTCTGACTGAAACATCTTCATGCTCCACTGTAAGCACTCCACAAGATATGAAGAATGTCGTCAAGTGATCATCTAAATTTTGCTTTCGTCTCTAAAGAATTTTAGGAAATCCTTTCTCGATCCTTTAGGAAACTCATGAATAGGAGGAGTCAGATTTAGAGGCCCAAAATTTATTCCCTATGGAACAAGTGCCAAACGAGCAAGTGCCTAATTTTGATTTTACATGATGAATGGAGCACATCTTCTACGAGATTAGACTTGATAGATAATTCCAACTCTGGATTATCTTTGAAGATGATCTAGATTTGAAGGATTTTACACTCTTTTTCCCGGTGAATGACTAGATCTGCGGCTCCTGAATTGATGAGGATGATTAAAATTCAATCGCTTTGCAATCTATAAAATGTTCAATCCTTCCTTAAGCCTTGTTGGATCGGGTGAATGGGAATTCAGCCAAAGTTGAGATTTCAATATGGATGGGAACTATCAAGATAAAATATGGTCTGCTAAAGGTTGTTGTTCCCAACAGGAGTCACCAAAAACTGTTGGCTAGATTTTATGTATAGCTAAAACCTAGGTAGTAATGAGATAAATATCCCTCATTTATCGGTGACGCTCCCATGTAAGATTTATATCAATTATGTTTTATAATATCTATCTATGGGTTTTACTTTAACTACGATGATCATGGACCATAGCTAAGAAATTTTTCAGCAAGTAAGAAATCAGTAAAGAAATATTTGCAAGAGGGGGAATAGTTGACTATAGAAAGAAGAAGAAGAAGATGTGTAATTTAACCAATAGTTTACAAAGTTGGTCTCATACACATATATAAAATGAATAGATCTCACAATACATAATCAAAGGAAAGGAAAGCTTCTAATCTAAATATTAGATAATGCAAAGTTTATCTAAAGATCTATACGAAGTAAGAAGCCAATGCACTTTGTTGACACAAAGTTCTCCGAAAATCTACCTCTCTTCAATTCCTCACTTTCGTAAAAGATATCAATGGTTTCAACACAAAGTATGGAACTCAAGAATACTGATTACAAATTCTGATCCTTTAACCCATCGGTTCTTCCTCTATTTATAGTGTATAGAGGGAAATTACAAATAGGAAAGCAATACTTGAACTAACACATGTAGAAGCTATAATGAACACAACTGGAAAAATTTCCCCAAAATTTCTCTCTACATGACATGCATTTGAAAACTAAATAAAAGATTTGCATTCCTACCACCTATTCTCAATTAAGGACCTTTTCAGATAACTAAAAGTAATGGCTTTTAACCAATTACTTTAGTTTTACAATTTTATCCGAGAATATAAGAATAAGAGAGAGAAGGGAAGAAGAAAGACAATATGCTGGCCATCATACTCTATGATTTTTCTTTGTTTTGAAACTAAATATACTTTTCAAACATGTGACTCAATAACTTCCCATATGCTTTAGCAACCGCTTCTTTCTCAGTCTTAAACAACATCAATCCTCTAGAAAAAGCAGCAAAGTGTTAACCTTTACCTTTTCTAAACTAGGTCCATACCCCTCAATATCTGCATGAAGCTTTATAATTCTATCAATTGAATCTAACATGAAAGGCATGACAACTTCATCAATCCTCTTCTACACAACCAGAATAAATTCCTCATGGGAGGTAGGAAATTCATATGGAATGTTCTCTGGTACTTCCCCCATCTCGTTTTCCAGCAACTGCATCCTCTTCAACATGAGATTGAGGATATCCATGTGGAAGGAAATTGCGATCTCCAACATGCCTTCCCTTTTCTATTAATCCATCAGGTACAATTTTCCCTGCAATTAGCACATCCTATGGAAATGAATGTATCTTAGCTAAGGTATCCAGATGAATTTCAACAACTATGTTCTCATCTTCTATCCTTGTCATTAGTTCCTTTAGCTGAGATAATGCCTTGTGCATATTCTCCAAGCCAGTTGGTATTCCCTCGAACTACTCTGAAGCTTGGTGAATAATTTTCTCTTTCAATTGAGAAATATATTTGACTTGGTTCCATGCATCTTCAATATATTTAACCAAACAACCGTATACTTGTTCCTACACTAACATTTGGCCGAGAAGAAGGTTTAACAACCTTAGTGATGATCTCACATAAAAGGGAGATCTGCATTTGAATCTTATCTTTTTCTTCCTTCTCCTTGTCAATCTTAAGGAATAAACAATCTATCGATGTCTGTGTATTTTTATTTAATCCTTCTGTGGTGATTTTCCCCAATGGTACTTTATTCACTGATATGTCTATAAAAGTTATCTCTCCCTTCCATTTCCCTTCAGTTGGAATTGATAATTCAACTAACTTCTTCCATGATTCTTTAATTATCAACCTTGAAGTCATTTTAACAGCTTTAGACATTTTTCCTCTACCTCCCAAGTTCATATGCAGCTGTAAGTCCTCCTCTTCCAAGTTGATCTCCTCTCTAGCCTCTGGAACTAACTGCAAAGCCAAACAAGATGATAAGTTTCTCTTTGGGGAATGAGAAGTCACCGTATGTACCACCATCTCATGCTTCAACTCGATACATCGAATTCACCACAATGTTATTGATTAAAGATAATGCTCTCTTGAACTCTGTCATTTGTGCTTTCAAATTCTCAACAATGTGAGGTGAAGATATTGATGGTTGAGGAATAAATATGAACGATGCTGGATTCAATGGTGGAATAATAACCTCTATTTTTTATTCTAGAGCTATATAAGTGTTATGAGTTGACACTGGAGAAGCTTCATCTAAAAGTGACACTGGTATAATGGATGTAGGCTTGCCTTTTTCTGATACCTGAGAATTATTGTACACTTTGAGCTTCTATCTCCTTTTTCTACTTTCACATTCATGATTTATTTTGTTCGAATCCCCTACAAAAAAATTCCCCATGATCTGGTTCATCGAATTATCATCTATGTAATACTCCTTTGTCAACAACCAATTTGAAGTGTTAACCAGAACTGTGGAAGACCTTTCTTCAATTGTATGAAAACCACCTACAATTTCATGAAGAATAACTCTGTCTCCTCCCATTTGATGGTATGTGTCAAGTACAACATTCCCATCATTTATGAGATTTGCAAGTATCCGTGCTAGACCACGATCGAAAACCTCTGCGATGATAATCTCTCGAGATTCTCCTTTCGACTTCGTATTCACTCCCGTAGTTCATCCAAAAGTATTCAAGTGAAGGAACATGTGAGTATTCCTGGGAGACCATCCTATTTGCTATCCCATATGGGTCAAAGTTCATTCGTGCTAGGAAGAACTCATGCTCATACCCAAAAAACATTTCTTCTTCAATTCCTCTATCTTTGTGAATGCTCTGCCAACTATAATGACCCACTGTGATTGGAAAGATACCTGTAGACTTGTGCCAATTTGAATATATGTCATGTAAATCTACGAGCTACCTACACAACTCCATGATGGCCCACTTATAAATCAGTTATATTGGAAACTTAACTGTTCTCCTGAGAAACCACTCACCCTGAGATATGTGAAGTCTGTAAACTAGATGAAGATACAACCATGTTGGGAGACAACTTGCCAGGCCTCTTTGCTCACTCTGCTGGTCTTCAAATCACTATTTAACTTATAAATGAATCCATAGAATAATTCATCGTTAACCACCCTAAAATATTTGTAGCATTTAGGAATTGTCAACTGTGGGAAGCACTCATAAATACGATCTTTTGAAAACATGCCTTGTCTATCCAGCTTGGAAAATATCCCCTGAGAAGTTACTGCATATACAAGGTATGAAGTCATCTTGAAGTTGAATGTCTGCCTCACACTTCAGATTTTCTCATTGATGTTTTCACTAATGCTCTTCACCCAATTAATCATTAAATCAACTCTGTTGATCTCAATGGTTCTCACAAAGGCATACATCCATGAGTGGAAGTTATTGGTATTGGCTTCCCCATTTATCCTGCAGAGTAATTTGGTGATATCTTCAAATTCCTGAACAAGATTGGATCATGGAAGAGTCCTTGGGAATTTTGATGGTTATCTGAGATTCTTCATGTATCTGCTGTTCATTATACCCACACAATCCACTTTGTTCTCTTCCCATCTATTACCAACATCCTGTATGCTAATTACAATCACCAATAGCTATGCTAGAAGATTAAGACAATAATTAATAAATTGTGCATCCAATCTAATTATTTCCTTCATTGTAGCATCTCTCGATTGTCTTGGAAAGAGAATGATAAGACCTTACACACTCCAAAACAAACTCGTGCAATTGAGCTATAATCGAAACGTTGAAGCTTGAATAATACCGCTAATTTTTATTACCTGCATAAGAGATGATATACCAATGGCCTTGGATATGTCAATCAATTCAGTGATAGGTTCAGGACCCATGTATGTATCATTGATTTCGGTAAGCCTTGAAGACATGCATGTTTCTTCCGATCCTTATCTTTCATCATGCTTCATCATGCCTGGAATAATCTTTGTCTAAGCTCTTTTTCTTTTATTTTTGCCAAAATCCCTTGTAATTGGATCAATTTGTGTAGATCCTGCAATTTCTTATGATTCAGAAGACATATTCAATGTATCTGGCATTGATTTTGACTTATTTTCACCAATATGAGCAACTGTGATGAATATGTGTAATTGATTCGGACAAATATGGAGTCCATGGCATGAATACTCATTTTTTATCACCAAAATATGCTTATAAAGCCTTTTGCCCTAAATTTTGAGACTTTTCTTGCATGCTAAGCAAGCTAAAATATTATTTAATTCATCTGGGCACTGATACCAACATGCAGATGCTTGGAATAATAAAAATAAATTTTCACCAACCCTAGGTGCCAAAACATGAAGCTTCATGGCAATGGAAATTAATTTTTAATGCAAACCACTCCTTTTGGCATCAAAATCCTCCAGGGCAGCAAGCTCCATAAAAAAATTTAATTATCTCTTCTTTATGACATCCCATGCTTATATAGCTAATCGCATGCTATTTTTAATAAATTGTTTTTTTTATTATTGGTAAATAGTTTTAAAGGGACTATACCCTGTTACAAAAAGGGCTCAATAGCCAAATATAGCTATAAAGGAACAAAAAAGAGGATCAAAATCCAGATAAAACACTATGTCCAATAGTAACCAAAATATAGTTATAAGCAAGAAACAAAACAAAAATAAACTGCAACAATACAACACAAAAGCAACATAGAAACAAAAAAGACAAAAAAAGTAGCGACTAAAACGATGCTTGTTGCCGAGGGAGATTACTTCTTGGATGCTCTGTCGATTCTGGATTGGATAGTTTGCAAGTGAGGTGAACAACGCCAATGTGGTGATGTGCATTGGGTCAGTTGCATTCAACTTCGAGATGGTCTGGCTTCTCTCTTTTTCATTCCCCCAAATAGTGTCAGGGATCCCGCTAAGCATGGTAATGCTTTAAACATGCTGCTCTAAGAAGTCACTAATGGCATTGAAGATAGCCATGTTGTGATCATGCTGTCTTTTTCTCTCCCAATCTACTATCTAGAGAGTTTAGTTTCTTATAAATGTCAACAATATGATCCTTCCCAATGTCATTATCATCATCAATTTTTCTTTTTCCTTTCTACTTGTCCATGCACTACAGGTCCTTCTTTAACTGCTTCATCTCTTTCTCCAGAGATTCCAACCTATGAGGTATGTTATTCCCCTCCTGATGCAGGGCCGTATCTAGGCCAACATTGCTAATATGCAACAAATTTTGTGTAACTTCCAGCTCTTTGGTGCTTCTAAGAACCCGGGCAGAGTGAGGGATGTCAGTTTTTGGAAGCTTTGGGTTCTTAGTCTTGGGTTTGGAAGAGGTGTCTAGTATGGGAGTGGGAGCAGAGGAGGTAGTGATGTGTGGATCATTGGGAGTGGTTGGGAAGCCGGGAATTTGGAGACATAGAGCTTATGAAGCTAGGAAGATGAGGCCCTGGTGGAGAGGGATAGCATGGGAGTGCTTCTAAAAGTCCAAAATGGAGCACTGAAGGGAATTTAGTAGGTAATGCAGAAGCAGACCACAAATTTCCTTCTAAAGTGATTAAGAAAGACTAGGTGCTTAACAGGGACAATTTTGTATCGCCCTTCCAGAGAAATATACCTAACCATCATATTTGTGACTTCATCAAATGGCTTGGGATAGAACTTACCCTGATACCCATAGAAACAAATTCTAGCTCCTCTCCCTCACCTAGAGAATTTCTTAGCCTCGGTGGCCTTGTCAATCCTTTTGCTGAAAAAATGATATCCCTCCAACTTGAGGCCTGTAGCCTCAAGCAATCAACTCTTCATTAATAGTAACATGGTGGCCACCATATTTCACCTTTCTGTCCTTCCAGTCCATTATGAAATGAACCAAAATATTCTAATCGTGTCCCTGAATGCGTTCTATAAAATTGGAAATGCTACCCTTGTGTAAGAGGTTCCATAGCTCCTCATTGTTCTTCTAGGCCGAGATCACTGCAGGGCTCCAGTTGGCACGAGCACCTCCCATTTTCTTCTTCTCCCTACTATTTCTACAAAATTTTTGCTCAAAACCCTTGTTATTTCTTAATTAATAATAATTGATTTCTCCTATTTTTGGAAATTATTAATAATAAGCCATGTTCTTTCTCTTAATTTGGGCGCCCAAGTTTGCATGCTTCTACTTGTTTTTTATGAAATTATTTTATTTATTTTTAGCATGCATCCTTGCCTTCTCTTTAGCTCATCAAGTTGCTTTGACTTTCCTCCTATTTATGGTGCCAAACTTAGCTAGAAATAATAATAATAAATATCATTTAATGCATGTAATCATGCCAAGATGGGTCACACTTTTTGGCTAGAGGGTGTGCTAAAAATAAGAAGTCAAAGTAATGGGAATTTTTACCCTACCAGGCAGCTCCAAAAATCCCATCCTTCACTTAAGTGATTTGTCTTTAGTGATGGGAAAAAACAACCTGCTAGGTAGGCATAAAATTCCCACCTGCCTGCCACTACCAAAATTCCCACTGGCAGCTTAAATCCTTCCTTCCAAAAAGTGTGACTTGCATGCAATAGAGCTTCTTTCTCAAAAATGCAACTTGCATGGGTGAATAAACTTCCTTGATGGGAATTATTATCTTGCCAGGAAAATTTAAAATTCCCATTGGTACTTTAAGTAATTTATATTTCATAATGGGAAAAAACAACCTGCTAGGTAGGCACAAAATTCCCACCTGCCTGCCACCTCCAAAATTCCCATTGGCAGCTTAAGTGACTTGACTTCATCATGGGAATTTTTACCTTGCTAGGTAGGCATAAAATTACCACCTTCCTTCTGCTACAAAAATTCCCGTTGGCATCTTAAAGTCATCATTCCAAAAAGTGCGACTTGCATGGGAGAAGCTTATTTTGCTTAAATTCTTCCTTTTTGTTAGAAGTTAGCACTCCATGATCAATTTATTCCATTTCTGAGGCCATGAATGACTTCAAAAACTCCCAAGAAAATAAACATGATATACAAAATGGACAAATGAATCAAGAGGAATTTAACAAACAAACTACGGAGAAAACTGAAAACAAACACAAGAGAAATGAATAAAAACAACAAAACATTGCGAAGTTGCAGAAAAATACTTTACCAAATGAATGGTTAGTAAAAACTCATCCCTGGTGAATACCCTACTAAGAGGTGGGAATACCGGAGTGTAAATATTCAACAGGTTCAATTGTGGCATGATTTATTTTAAAGAAAACTTTATTTATTTAAAAAATCATTAAATAAAATTCTCACAGACAAAACCTGATAGAGGGATAAAATGAGTTTTAGCCTCTAGGTATTCATTGAAATTATCTCATATGATTCTCTAGGAATACCTTAAGGCAATGGAAACAACTGTAGGAAATGAAAACACAAAATGACCTATTATTTTAAAGAGAACGAAAAAAATATAAAAAGAGGGAGTCCTAGATTTCAAGGTGAAATATGGGGAAACCACTATTTATAGCAGCAAGATAGAAAGATAGATGTCCTTTTTGAGGGAGTCATCTTTTTTCTATAAGTTTGACTCAAAGAGTTTGAATTTGAAAATCTCATATATTCCTTTCAAATTGTTTTTTGGACTTTTAGGTCATGGACAAGACTATAGAGAAGTATATGTTTCTTTTATGAAGACAAAACCATAACACATAGGGGTTAGCCATGAAAGAGAGGTTCTAAGTGACGAAAAACCATGGGATTCCATCTTGAAAAGGAAAAAAATATCCATGAGAATCATGCCATGAGTAGAGCCATGGTACTCATATTAAAGATAAGACTCGAAAGATGACGTGTAATCACATGATTCTTGTTTAGTCGTTGATCCTTAAAATAGGTAAGTGGAAGGTGGATGTTACTCAAGGGAAAAAAATTTAATAGACATAAGATGATACAAGGCTTGATTCAACAATATAATGGTTGAAGATTCAAGGAATTGAGGGGCTCAGTCCAAGTTTACCTTCGAGTGAAGATAAACAATAATCACGTGATACATAGGCACGAGTAATGATATAGGGTCCCAACCAATTAGGAGAAAACTTGCCCCGTTTACTTTTCTCCGCTTTTGTTACATGTTGATTTTCCTTTAGGAAGAGGTCATCGACTTGAAAGGTTCATTCTTAGACACGTTTATCGTAGGCACATTTGATACGTATTTATTAGATTTAGAGGTAATCGAGAGCATTTAGACGTTGTTTGTCTAATAACTCAAGTTGTGCCAAATGATCTGGTGAAAATCATCATCATTGAGCATATATTTGAGTGAGATATGAAGAGATGGAATTTGGACTTCGAGAGGCAAGACAACTTCTGTACCATAGACCAAATAGAAAGGTATGGAAGCAGTTGAGGTGAGAATAATAGTGTGATAAGCCCATAAGGCAAAAGGAATGTGCGTGTGCCAATCCTTACTAGTATCGTCAACCACTTTCATAAGAATTTTATTTAGAGTTTTGTTAGTTGATTCAGCTTGGCCATTTTGAGGATAATAAGGTGAAGAAAAACTACATTTAATGTTGAAGGCATCACAGAGTTTCTGTAGGGTTTTATTTTTGAAATTATTTTCTGTTATCAGTGATGGGGCGATGAGGAACACCAAAGTGACAAATGATGTGATGATTAATGAATTCAAAGATTTTCTTAGATTTTTAGAAATAAGAGGTATGGATTCCACCCATTTAGTGTAATATTCAGTATGGTAATAATCCATTGATGATGTTGGGAAGAATGAGGGTTGATCTCTCTCGACAAGATCCAAACCTCATTGCGAGAAAGGCCAAAGGTATTGTGTGACTTGTAAGGCGTGACTAGGGGTGTGATGAAGATTAGCATGTTGTTGTCACTTCACACAATGCTTGACATAATCACAACAATCATAGTTTAGGGTTGGCCAATAATAGCCTAGGCAAAGGATGTGCTTAGCGATAACTAATCCACTGAAGTGACCCCCACAAATCCCATCATGAACTTCCTTGATGGTGTATGGAATTTAAGAACTCGTAAGACATCGTAAGAGGATAGCGTTAAAGCCACGTTTATAGAGAAGACCACCCATGATGACTTAGCGAGAGACACTTTTGAGAAAGGTTCTTTGTCCATTGCGAGTAAGATCTCGGAGGATGAATTGAAAGAGAAAGATAGTCAACAAACTATTTATACCAAAGGTCAAATGGGTATATTTCAATGTTTCTTACAAGGTTGACGTCTCGATTAGATAAAAACGTGATTGCAACCTTTGTAGTTTGAAAAAGATTTTTGAGTCGATGGGGAAGCTAAGTTTTGAGAAGTAAGACATGACATGGTGTCTAAAAATTTATTAGTGGAACCGGGGTGTTTTGAAGTTCAAATTGGTCAATGGTAGTCAAAAGCATGTCACCATGATGCTTATACTTTTGAATTATCTCATTACAAAACTGGTATATACCATTAAATTGGTTCACAACCAGTTGAGAGTCGCCAAAGATATTAATTGATTTAACATCTGAGGATATGGTGGTTTGAAGACCTAACATGAGTGCTTCATATTCAGCGATATTGTTAGTACAATCAAAATCTAGTTTGAAAGATAATGGAATAGGCTCACCATCAAGAGGAATGAGGATAACTCCAACACCACCCCCATGTTGAAATTTGGAACCATCGAAGAATAAGGTCATCTGGTAAATGGTATCATCCAGGAGAGGGTAGCGATGGATTCATTAGGGAAATCAAAGTTAGAAGATTATTTTTCGGAGAGAGGTGCGTCTACGAGTTGGTCATAAATTATTTTTCCTTTGAATTTTTCGAAGGATGAACTCGAGATCTAGGTTTGCAAGAAGCATGAGCCAACGTGTAACACATTAATGTTGGTAGGGCTTAGCGTACATGTAATGTAAGGGGTCAGTATTGGTGACAACGAAGGTTTTGTGGTTGAGTAGGTAATGGAAAAGTTTAGTGGCGACAAAAAAATAAGGCTAAGCAACGTTTTTCAACTTGAGTATATCTAGTTTTGTAGACTAAAAGGGTACGAATTATATAATAAACCACTTTCTCCTTGTGTTTTCGCCATGATGAGAGATCATGAAACCTAGGGAATGATCAATAACAGAAATGTAAAGGTAAAATGGTTGGTCATCCTTAGGGGGAATGAGCACAGGTGGTTGGAGGAGGTATTATTTTAAGGCCAAAGGATTTGTTGAATTCATCATCCCATTTGAAGGAGACATCCTTTTTGAGAAGATGAAATGGATGGTAGCGGTCGGAAAGATGAGAAATAAAATGACGAATAGATTAAAACTTACCTTGCAAACTACGAAGTTGAAGAAGGTTAGTAGTTGGAGGCATTTCAAGAATAACCTTGATTTTAGCAGGATCAACTTCAATGCCATGTAAAGAAATAATAGAACCAAGGAGCTCGTTGAAGAAGACACACTTCTTAGGTTCAAGGTGAATGTAGTATTTGATGAGATGATAAAAGAAAACTTTAAGGACAATAAGGTTCTCTGCTTAATGTTTAGATTTGGCAAGAATATTGTCAACGTAATCTTCCAATATGCTATGCATGATGTCATGAAAAATATAAGTCATAGCCCGTTGATATGTAACACCGACATTTTAAGGCCAAAGGGCATGCCACGATAATAAAAGGTCCCTAGAGGAGTGATGAAGGTGGTTTTGTGTTGATCTTCCGGGGCGAGTAATAGTTGGTTATAACCTAAGAAACCGTCCATGAGTGATAGAATCTCATGTCCGACGATGAGATCAACTAGTTGGTCAATACTAGGTAGAGGAAAGTCATCTTTGGGGCAAGCTAAGTTAAGGTCATGGAAATCCATGTAAATGCGGAGTCCCCTATCACTTTTATGAAAAAAATGATGTTAGAGATCTCTGGGGATAATCAATGGGTAGGATGAAGGAAACCAAAATAAGGCATTGGAGTTCTTATTTGACAAGAAGGGCAATGCAAGGATGAATTTTTTACTTTTGTTTCACGGGTTTGGCATCAGGAATGGTTACAATATTGTGGACCACAATGTTTGGGTCAATACCACGTATATCGACATAAGAACAAGAAAAAGCATTGTTATGGCCCCAAAGGAAAGAAGTGAAAACTTCCCATTAGGCAACATCTAAATAATTTCCCATTTTTAGAATTTACGGGTCGTTATGAGTGTGAATATTTATTTTGATGGTCGATTCATTCAACATGGTTTGCATATTAGAAGGCAATGACCGGTGAATATAAGAATCTTCCACACCAAGGTAGGTGAGAATAAACTCATCGTCCTGACATTGAACAATGTTAATAGAAGGTATATCATCATCGATCATGTCAGGATAGAGGAAGGGAAGAGAAGAGGGAGCCTTTCCATCATGATGATAAGTCAGAGGTCATAGGGAAATGGTGTTCACGAAAAAAAAGTTAGGAGGAATGGATTTTGGATCCATAGACTCTGTAGGTGAAGGTGGTGAATGGGTTGGGGAATGTTTATCCTCTTAAATGAGTCTGAATCGAGCCTTCCTAGAAGGTGGTTCAAAAAATCCAATACCACTACGGTATTTATGCTTATGAGTGGTGCAAGGAATGACAATATCACGGCCTTGTTCATATAAAACAAAGCCAAAGCCATTTCAAGCACAATAATGGAGGAAGGTGTGGGTGAATCCATGGTTGGTGAGAGATTGAAGGTCAGAGGAAAATGGTCCAGTTTGGGAAGGTGACTCGGGTGAGTAGGTAGAATTATCAAGTCCCACATACGTTAAGTTTGTGCGAAGGTGGGGAGGACCGTAAGGGAAAACCTCGGCTATGCGGTGATCATAGTGGGGATATTGGTGAAGTTTACCATACTCTTGAGGAGTAAGGAATGTGTCAATGTTATAAAGGCGGTACTCCCCCAGAGTAAGGTGTTGAAAAACACCTTCTAAGGGATCAGTAGTTGATATGTGGGTAGAGGGAATGGATGAATCATTGGATATTTGGGAAGAAGAAGCATTATTTGTTTGAGAAGTAGTTGGGTTGGCTGATGGGTCAGATGTAGAAGTGGGAATAGAGGATTTAGTTATGGAATATGTAGCAGCCGCATTGGTGGATGAGGTTGCAGTTGAAGAAGAAGTGGTAGTGGTGGTATATGCCTTAATTGGTGTAAGGACATCATTGGGTCAATACAACATGTTACATGTCTTTAAAGGTGAAGGGTTGACTGGAATGGTATAATTGTGCCCTTCATGTTTGAACTTTGAACAACAGTGTAAGGTTTAAGGAATATAACCCATGACGCAAATGCAGGGTCAGCCAAGTAGCATGTTGTACTAGAATTCCCTGTCTAAGACAGAATAATTCAGGAATGGCACGGGGGCCTACATGAATGTGGAGAATGATGGTGTTAAGGGTGAAAGTCATGGCATCACTGAATGTACACACCATAAATGGGTTATTATGCATGTAATTTATAGGGATGCACATTTGGTTGTAGGCATGGGAGGAAATGATATTAATACCGACACCGTCATTGATCATAACGTGTCAAACGCATATATTTTCCACATAGACGAAAATAAATAAGGTAAGATTAGGATCATCGATTGGAGAGGTACAATCTCATCATCGAGAGAAAATAAGAGTGACTACTTGATGAGTGGTAGCAGGAGCGAGAGGAAGGGTGTGAAGTGGTGAGAAAGGCCACATGGTGAGGAGTGATAACGGATACAACATGAGTGGGGTTATTAGGTAGAACCTCAATAGATTGTAGAATCTCAATGGGGGCCTATCAATGAGACTCAAAGGTTTGGATAAGGTCATATAAAGACATTTTGAGAGGAGACTCGATGTAGTTTTTAAGCATTATACGATGGGAAACCACATCAGAAATAGGGTATGTGGGTCCACGGATGGTGATTTTTAGTGCAGTACCAGATGGAATATTGGGTAAAAGAGTAGCGGATGAGCTGGTTGTTTTCTCCTTTCCTTTGTCCTTTTGGGCTCGAGTGGAAATTTGAACCATATTAATTTGTGGTAAAGGAGAAAGTGAGTCATGATAGGTGTAGTGACAGGATGGGAAAAAATATGGTGAGGGCATATACTAGTTTTGTGAAAATAATGCAGCACATTGGCATTTTGGCGGAGGTTTGGATAGCTCTCTTATGCGAAACATATTGATCTCAAATTTTGGAAGGGGATAAAAGGGTTGTGGAGGTGGAGATGAAGGTTGTTGAATAGGTAATAAATGAGGATGTGAGGTAATAGGTGAAGGTGGAATAATTTCCTCATCTAAAAGATTGTCATAATCAAAGTTTTCTTGAGAGGACATAGTTGGAGAAGAATAGTCTTAAGAGCCTTATAGATTTCCATATCATGCCCTGGAACACGATGGTAAGAAATTTTTTTGGTATCATCAAACCCTTCTAGTTTAGGTTTGAGTGGGTTGTAAGGTCTAAGTGGTGGCAATGTGATGATAGAGGTTTCCAAAAGGTTAGCTAAGATGTTGGCGTAAGACCCTGCCAATGGATCAAAATGTGAAGTATATGTGGGTCTGGATGAAAGTGTGGGTGAATTTGGTGGGAGAGGCACCATCGGAGGTGGCATCAGTGGTTGAGTAAGTTTGAAAATATATTTGGTAGATAATACGATGTTAGGTTTGGATTGCACCTTCTTGGGTAAAGATGTAGTAGGTGAACTAGTTGTTGAAGGTGGTGTATGTTTAACTACCTCTTTGGAGGGCAGCGGGTTCTTGGGATTTGGTTGCACCTTCTTGGGTAAAGGTGAAGAATAAGTGCATGATGTAGAAGGGAAGGTAGATGGCGAAAGGGGCCAGGTTAGTTAAGGCAATAATGGAGGTGCGGTGAAGGTTGTAGTAAGGGGAAATGTGGAAGGTATTGGTTACAGATAAGGGAATAACATAGGTAATGATGAGGATACTGGAAGTGGTGTAGGTATAGGAGGTAGAAAGGATGTAGGTGATCTTTGAAGGCGTAAGGTGTGTAGGTATTTTGGGTGCAACAAAGGATCATAACGAGGTATTCTGCTTTGTACTTTTTGTTTACTCTAGGTAGGAGGCTAATTGGCCAATTTGGATGGGTGGGAACCTAGGATAGATTGAAGTGGTGAAGGTGACAAAAGGCTAGTGGGGAAGCCTATGTATGCATCCTAAGAGGTTGGGTTATCCTCTTAGGTAGGGAATAGTCTTTGTAACATCTTGTGAGGAGGTGGCTAAATCTATTTTGATAAGAAAATGGACTAGGATTGATGTCGGCATGACTCCCAATGTGGCAATGGGTCTAGATGCAGAGGAAGATATATGTGTAAGTAAGGTTTTAGGCATAGGAAAAAGTTCATTTGATGGTAAAAGTTTAGGTGTGGGTGAGGTGATGAAGAAGGGGTCACTACAATTGTCATGAGCATGGTGGGTTTGGTTATCGAAACACCTTTGGATAGATTGTGTAAGTATCGGCAAAAAAATTTACATTTGAGTTGAGACATGTAGTTGAAGGTGTCCCCAAAGCATGGAATTGTCAACATAATCCAAGCAGTTGGCTAAACATGAAAATGACACCATTGTAGGGGGGATGATGTTGATTTGGTAGTAATCCCTATAAATAATGTCTCGTGAGATAGGGAAATGATTGTCTTGAGACTGTGGGTAAAATATATGAGAGAAAATCAATAGGATCCTTGAAAGCCAATGGAGAATTGTCACCAATAGGAAGGGATGTTGCTAATGGATCCCCTGTGGGTAGGGGAGATGACAAGTTGGATGAGGTAAGTTTATCTTTTAGCAAAGAAGAAGGTAAGCATGAATCTCCCATGGGTAGAAGAGTTAGATCTTGTGGGTTGTTTCGTCGGGTTGAGAGGTGAGTGGGGAAACTGCATCGACAGATATGGTGGACTCCTCCATGGGTGAAGGAGGAGATAAGGAGACTCCTCTATGGGTAAAGGAGCAGATGAAACAAGTCCCTCCATGGATGAAGGAGCTCATGCAATAATCTCCTTGATAGATGGAGTAGGAGGAAATTGAGCAGGAAGAGATGGTATGATGTCAAAAACAACATGAACCTCATGAATGTTACTATCATTGGTTGAGGTTTCCCTAGTTTGGTTAGATGACGGGGTGTGTGTTATCCAAAATTCACCCCTCAAGGTAATTTTGATAACATGCATTAAATTCTCAAGTCCGAGGCAAATAGATTGATTCAAGGCAAAAATCATGTTTCTAGGGTCCCCTCAGATTTTTTCTAACTCTCTGTCCAAGAAGAAAGCAAAGCAAGTTTTGAGAAAAGGTGAAAAAGTTGCAAAAAACAAGCTTGGGCTAGAAAAAATCATGAAAAATGGCTAAGTCCTAGTCCTCGCGACAGTAGGGACATGAGGGACATCTGGGCGCGACTCGGCCGAAAAGCCGCCAGCGATCCATGAGCACTTAGGACGAAAGGACGCGCAAGGGGGCCGAAAAGCGAACCAGCCGAAAGTGGGAAAATTTGCCAAGTTTTGTTATCGTGCGGTTTGGGGACAGTTAGGACAAAAGTACGCGGAGGACGCGAACAGCCGATTCGGCCAAGCGGCGAGTCTTTCGTCCAAAGCAGATTTGGGACATCAGGGCCAAAGGTACGCGCTGGACGCGAACCGGCCAAAAAGGTGAAAAGGCAGCAAAAGAGGGACAAGGAAGCCTGAATCGGCCGAAGCAGGAGATTTTTATCCGGGACAGTTGGGACAAAGGTATGCGTGGGATGCGAGGGATGCGGAAATCGAAGTGGCCGAAGGCAAAGAAGAAAAGTCAACGTTTGACCCGTGAAACTTCAAACGGCCATAACTTTTGACTCCGAGCTCCGATTTTCACAAAATTGGACTTTCTGGAATGAGCACGAAAGGTCACATGGGTCAATTTCAATGTTTCCTACAAGGTTGACATCTCGGATTAGATAAAAAGGTGATTGCAACCTTTGTAGTTTGAAAAAGATTTTGAGTCGATTTGGGAAGCTAAGTTTTGAGAAGTAAGACATGACATGGTGTCTAAAAATTTATTAGTGGAACCCATGGTGGTTTGAAGTTCATAATGGTCAATGGTAGTCAAAAGCATGTCACCATGATGCTTATACTTTTGAATTATCTCATTACTGGAAACTGGTATATACCATTAACTTGGTTCACAACCAGTTGAGAGTCGCCAAAGATATTAATTGATTTAACATCCGAGGATATGGTGGTTTGAAGACCTAACATGAGTGCTTCATATTCATCGATATTGTTAGTACAATCAAAACCTAGTTTGAAAGATAATGGAATAGGCTCACCATCAAGAGGAATGAGGATAACTCCAACACCACCCCCATGTTGAAATTTGGAACCATCGAAGAATAAGGTCATCTGGTAAATGGTATCATCCAGGGAGAGGGTAGCGATGGATTCATTAGGGAAATCGAAGTTAGAAGATTATTTTTCAGAGAGAGAGGTGCGTACGAGTTGGTCATAAATTATTTTTCCTTTGAATTTTTTTCGATGGATGAACTCGAGATCTAGGTTTGCGAAGCATGAGCCAACGTGTAACACATTAATGTTGGTAGGGCTTAGCGTACATGTAATGTAAGGGGTTAGTATTGGTGACAAAAAAGGTTTTGTGGTTGAGTAGGTAATGGAAAAGTTTAGTGGCAACAAAAATAAGGCTAAGCAAAGTTTTTCAACTTGAGTATATCTAGTTTTGTAGACTAAAAGGGTACAAATTATATAATAAACCACTTTCTCCTTGTGTTTCTCGCCATGATGAGAGATCATGAAACCTAGGGAATGATCAATAACAGAAATGTAAAGGTAAAATGGTTGGTCATCCTTAGGGGGAATGAGCACAGGTGGTTCAAGGAGGTATTATTTTAAGGCGTCAAAGGATTTGTTGAATTCATCATCCCATTTGAAGGAGACATCCTTTTGAGAAGATGAAATGGATGGCAGAGGTCGAAAGATGAGAAATAAAATGACGAATAGATTAAAACTTACCTTGCAAACTACGAAGTTGAAGAAGGTTATTAGGTGGAGGCATTTCAAGAATAACCTTGATTTTAGTGGGATCAACTTCAATGCCACGTAAATAAATAATAAAACCAAGGAGCTCGTTGAAGAAGACACACTTCTTAGGTTCAAGGTGAATGTAGTATTTGATGAGATGATGAAAGAAAAATTTAAGGACAATAAGGTTCTCTCGCTTGATGTTTAGATTTGGCAAGGATATTGTCAACGTAATCTTCCAATATGCTATGCATGATGTCATGAAAAATATAAGTCATAGCCCGTTGATATGTAACATTGACATTTTAAGGCCAAAGGGCATGACACGATAATAAAAGGTCCCTAGAGGAGTGATGAAGGTGGTTTTGTGTTGATCTTAAGGGGCGAGTAATAGTTGGTTCTAACCTAAGAAACCGTCCATGAGTGATAGAATCTCATGTCGACGATGAGATCAACTAGTTGGTCAATACTAGGTAGAGGAAAGTAAGCTTTGGGTCAAGATAAGTTAAGGTCATGGAAATCCATGTAAATGCGGAGTCCCCCTATCACTTTTATGAAAAAAATGATGTTAGAGATCTACTGGGGATAATCAATGGGTAGGATGAAGGAAACCAAAATAAGGCATTGGAGTTCTTATTTGACAAGAAGGGAAATGCGAGGATGAATTTTTTACAGCTTTTGTTTCACGGGTTTGGCATCAGGAATGGTTACAATATTGTGGACCACAATGTTTGGGTCAATACCGCGTATATCGACATAAGAACAAGAAAAAGCATTGTTATGGCCCCAAAGGAAAGAAGTGAAAACTTCCCATTTAGCAACATCTAAAGAATTTCCCATTTTTAGAATTTACGGGTCGTTCTGAGTGTGAATATTTATTTTGATGGTCGATTCATTCAACATGGTTTGCATATTAGAAGGTAATGACCGGTGAATATAAGAATCTTCCACACCAAGGTAGGTGAGAATAAACTCATCGTCGACATTGAACAATGTTAGTAGAAGGTATATCATCATCGATCATGTCGAGGATAGAGGAAGGAAGAGAAGAGGAGCCTTTCCCATCATGATGATAAGTCGAGGTCATAGGAAATGGTGTTCACGAAAAAAAAGTTAGGAGGAATGGATTTTGGATCCATAGACTCGTGAGGTGAAGGTGGTGAATGGGTTGGGAATGTTTATCCTCTTAAATGAGTCTCGAATCGAGCCTTCCTAGAAGGTGGTTCAAAAATCCAATACCACTACGGTATTTATGCTTATGAGTGGTGCAAGGAATGACAATATCACGGCCTTGTTCATATAAAACAAAGCCAAAGACATTTCAAGCACAATAATGGAGGAAGGTGTGGGTGAATCCATGGTTGGTGAGAGATTGAAGGTCGAGAGGAAAATGGTCCAGTTTGGGAAGGTGACTCGGGTGAGTAGGTAGAATTATCAAGTCCCACATACGTTAAGTTTGTGCGAAGGTGGGGAGGACCGTAGGGGAAAACCTCGCTATGCGGTGATCATAGTGGGGATATTGGTGAAGTTTACCATACTCTTGAGGAGTAAGGAATGTGTCAATGTTTTAAAGGCGGTACTCCCCCAGGAGTAAGGTGTTGAAAAACACCTTCTAAGGGATCGTAGTTGATATGTGGGTAGAGGGAATGGATGAATCATTGGATATTTGGGAAGAAGAAGCATTATTTGTTTGAGAAGTAGTTGGGTTGGCTGATGGGTCAGATGTAGAAGTGGGAATAGAGGATTTAGTTATGGAATATGTGAAGCAGCCGCATTGGTGGATGAGTTGCAGATTGAAGAAGAAGTGGTAGTGGTGGTATATGCCTTAATTGGTGTAAGGACATCATTGGGTCAATACAACATGTTACATGTCTTTAAAGGTGAAGGGTTGACTAGAATGGTATAATTGTGCCCTTCATGTTTGAACTTTGAACAAAAAGTGTAAGGTTTAAGGAATATAACCCATGACGTAAATGCGCAGGTCAGCCAAAGTAGCATGTTGTACTAGAATTCCCCGTCTAAGACAGAATAATTCGGGAATGGCACGGGGCCTACATGAATGTGGAGAATGATGGTGTTAAGGGTGAAAGTCATGGCATCACCTGAATGTACACACCGTAAATGGGTTATTATGCATGTAATTTATAGGGATGCACATTTGGTTGTAGGCATGGGAGGAAATGATATTAATATCGACACCGTCATTGATCATAACGTGTCGAATGCATATATTTTCCACATAGACGAAAATAAATAAGGTAAGATTAGGATCATCGATTGGAGAGGTACAATCTCATCATCGAGAGAAAATAAGAGTGACTACTTGATGAGTGGTAGCAGGAGCGAGAGGAAGGGTGCGAAGTGGTGAGAAAGGCCACATGGTGAGGAGTGATAACGGATACAACATGAGTGGGGTTATTAGGTAGAACCTCAATAGATTGTAGAATCTCAATGGGGGCCTATCAATGAGACTCAAAGGTTTGGATAAGGTCATATAAAGACATTTTGAGAGGAGACTGATGTAGTTTTTAAGAATTGTACGATGGGAAACCACATCAAAAATAGGGTATGTGGGTCCACGGATGGTGATTTTTAGTGCAGGTACAGATGGCATATTGGGTAAAAGAGTAGCGGATGAGTTGGTTGTTTTCTCCTTTCCTTTGTAATTTTAGGCTCGAGTGGAAATTTGAACCATTTGAATTTGTGGTAAAGGAGAAAGTGAGTCATGATAGGTGTAGTGACAGGATGGGAAAAAATATGGTGAGGGCATATACTAGTTTTGTGAAAACAATGCAACACATTGGCATTTTGGCGGAGGTTTAGATAGCTCTCTTATGCGAACCATATTGATCTCAAATTTTGGAAGGGGATAAAAGGGTTGTGGAGGTGGAGATGAAGGTTGTTGAATAGGTAATAAATGAGGATGTGAGGTAATAGGTGAAGGTGGAATAATTTCCTCATCTAAAAGATTGTCATAATCAAAGTTTTCTTCGAGAGGACATAGTTAGAGAAGAATAGTCTTAAGAGCCTTATAGATTTCCATATCATGCCCTGGAACACGATGGTAAGAAATTTTTGGTATCATCAAACCCTTCTAGTTTAGGTTTGAGTGGGTTGTAAGGTCTAAGTGGTGGCAATGTGATGATAGAGGTTTCCAAAAGGTTAGCTAAGATGTTGGCGTAAGACCCTGCCAATGGATCACAATGTGAAGTATATGTGGGCGGATGAAAGTGTGGGTGAATTTGGTGGGAGAGGCACCATCGGAGGTGGCATCGGTGGTTGAGTAAGTTTGAAAATATATTTGGTAGATAATACGATGTTAGGTTTGGATTGCACCTTCTTGGGTAAAGATGTAGGAGGTGAACTAGTTGTTGAAGGTGGTGTATGTTTAACTACCTCTTTGGAGGGCAGCGGGTTCTTGGGATTTGGTTGCACCTTCTTGGGTAAAGGTGAAGAATAAGTGCATGATGTAGAAGGGAAGGTAGATGGCGAAAGGGGCCAAAGTTAGTTAAGGCAATAATGGAGGTGCGGTGAAGGTTGTAGTAAGGGAAATGTGGAAGGTATTGAAGTTACGAGATAAGGGAATAACATAGGTAATGATGAGGATCTGGAAGTGGTGTAGGTATAGGAGGTAGAAAGGATGTAGGTGATCTTTGAAGGCGTAAGTGTGTAGGTATTTTGGGTGCAACAAAGGATCATAACGAGGTATTCTACTTTGTACTTTTTGTTTACTCTAGGTAGGAGGCTAATTGGCCAATTTGGATGGGTGGGAACCTAGGATAGATTGAAGTGGTGAAGGTGGCAAAAGGCTAGTGGGGAAGCCTATGTATGCATCCTAAGAGGTTGGGTTATCCTCTTAGGTGGGGAATAGTCTTTGTAACATCTTGTGAGGAGGTGGCTAAATCTATTTTGATAAGAAAATGGACTAGGATTGATGTCGGCATGACTACCAATGTGGCAATGGGTCTAGATGCAGAGGAAGATATATGTGTAAGTAAGGTTTTAGGCATAGGAAAAATTTCATTTGATGGTAAAAGTTTAGGTGTGGGTGAGGTGATGAAGAAGGGGTCACTACAATTGTCATGAGCATGGTGGGTTTGGTTATCTCAAACATCTTTGGATAGATTGTGTAAGTATCGGCAAAAAAATTTACATTTGAGTTGAGACATGTAGTTGAAGGTGTCCCTAAAGCATGGAATTGTCAACATAATCCAAGCGGTTGGAAAAACATGAAAATGACACACCATTTGTAAGGGGGATGATGTTGATTTGGTAGTAATTCCTATAAATAATGTCTGTGAGATAGGGAAATGATTGTCTTGAGACTCTGTGGGTAAAATATATGAGAGAAAATCAATAGGATCCTTGAAAGCCAATGGAGAATTGTCGCTAATAGGAAGGGAAGTTGCTAATGGATCCCCTGTGAGTAGGGGAGATGACAAGTTGGATGAGGTAAGTTTATCTTTTAACAAAGAAGAAGGTAAACATGAATCTCCCATGGGTAGAAGAGTTAATCTTGTGGGTTGTCGTCAAAGTTGAGAGGTGAGTGGGGAAACTGCATCAACGGATATGGTGGACTCCTCTATGGGTGAAGGAGGAGATAAGGGAGACTCCTCTATGGGTAAAGGAGCAAATGAAACAAGTCCCTCCATGGATGAAGGATCTCATGCAATAATCTCCTTGATAGATGGAGTAGGAGGAAATTGAGCAAGAAGAGCTGGTATGATGTCAAAAACATCATGAACCTCATGAATATTCTTGTCATTGGTTGAGGTTTCCCTATTTTGGTTAGATGACGGGGTGTGTGTTATCCAAAATTCACCCCCCAGGGTAATTTTGATAACATGCATTAAATTCTCAAGTCCCAGGCAAATAGATTGATTCAAGGCAAAAATCATGTTTCTAGGGTCCCCTAAGATTTTTCTAACTCTCCTGTCCAAGAAGAAAGGAGCAAGTTCTGAGAAAAGGTGAAAAAGTTGCAAAAAACAAGCTTGGGCTAGAAAAAATCATGAAAAATGGCTAAGTCCTAGTCTCCGAAAGTAGGGACATGAGGGACATCCTGGGCGCGAATCGGCCGAAAAGCCGCCAGCGATCCATGAGCACTTGGGACGAAAGGGCGCTTGGACGCGAAAAGCCGAACCAGCCAAAAGTGGGAAAATTTGCCAAGTTTTGTTATCGTGCGGTTTTGGGCGGTTGGGACAAAAGTACGCGGAGGACGCGAACCAGCCGATTCGGCAGAAGCAGGAGTCTTTCGTCCAAGCAGATTTGGGACATCGGGGCAAAGGTACGCGCATGCAGACGCGAACCGCCAAAAAGGTGAAAAAGGCAAAGAAAAGAGGGACAAGGAAGCCCGAATCGGCCGAAGCAGGAGATTTTTATCCGGGACAGTTGGGACAAAGATATGCGTGGGATGCGAGGATGCGGAAATCCGAAGTGGCGAAGGCAAAGAAGAAAAGTCAACGTTTGACCCGTGAAACTTCAAACGGCCATAACTTTGACTCGAGCTCGATTTTCACAAAATTGGACTTTTCGGAATGAGCACGAAAGGTCACATGGGTCAATTTCAATGTTTCCTACAAGGTTGACATCTCGGATTAGATAAAAGGTGATTGCAACCTTTGTAGTTTGAAAAAGATTTTGAGTCGACGGGAAGCTAAGTTTTGAGAAGTAAGACATGACATGGTGTCTAAAAATTTATTAGTGGAACCCATGGTGGTTTGAAGTTCATAATGGTCAATGGTAGTCAAAAGCATGTCACCATGATGCTTATACTTTTGAATTATCTCATTACGAAACCGGTATATACCATTAACTTGGTTCACAAACCAGGTTGAGAGTCGCCAAAGATATTAATTGATTTAACATCCGAGGATATGGTGGTTTGAAGACCTAACATGAGTGCTTCATATTCATCGATATTGTTAGTACAATCAAAACCTAGTTTGAAAGATAATGGAATAGGCTCACCATCAAGAGGAATGAGGATAACTCCAACACCACCCCCATGTTGAAATTTAGAGCCATCGAAGAATAAGGTCATCTGGTAAATGGTATCATCCAGGGAGAGGGTAGCGATGGATTCATTAGGGAAATCAAAGTTAGAAGATTATTTTTCAGAGAGAGGTGCGTCTACGAGTTGGTCATAAATTATTTTTCCTTTGAATTTTTTCTGATGGATGAACTCGAGATCTAGGTTTGCAAGAAGCATGAGCCAACGTGTAACACATTAATGTTGGTAGGGCTTAGCGTACATGTAATGTAAGGGGTTAGTATTGGTGACAAAAAAGGTTTTGTGGTTGAGTAGGTAATGGAAAAGTTTAGTGGCGACAAAAAATAAGGCTAAGCAACGTTTTTCAACTTGAGTATATCTAGTTTTGTAGACTAAAAGGGTACAAATTATATAATAAACCACTTTCTCCTTGTGTTTTCGCCATGATGAGAGATCATGAAACCTAGGGAATGATCAATAACAGAAATGTAAAGGTAAAATGGTTGGTCATCCTTAGGGGAATGAGCACAGTGGTTCAAGGAGGTATTATTTTAAGGCGTCAAAGGATTTGTTGAATTCATCATCCCATTTGAAGGAGACATCCTTTTTGAGAAGATGAAATGGATGGCGAGAGGTCGAAAGATGAGAAATAAAATGACGAATAGATTAAAACTTACCTTGCAAACTACGAAGTTGAAGAAGGTTATTAGTTGGAGGCATTTCAAGAATAACCTTGATTTTAGCGGGATCAACTTCAATGCCACGTAAATAAATAATAAAACCAAGGAGCTCGTTGAAGAAGACACACTTCTTAGGTTCAAGGTGAATGTAGTATTTGATGAGATGATGAAAGAAAAATTTAAGGACAATAAGGTTCTCTGCTTGATGTTTAGATTTGGCAAGGATATTGTCAACGTAATCTTCCAATATGCTATGCATGATGTCATGAAAAATATAAGTCATAGCCCGTTGATATGTAACATTGACATTTTAAGGCCAAAGGGCATGACACGATAATAAAAGGTCCCTAGAGGAGTGATGAAGGTGGTTTTGTGTTGATCTTCCAAGGCGAGTAATAGTTGGTTCTAACCTAAGAAACCGTCCATGAGTGATAGCATCTCATGTCCGACGATGAGATCAACTAGTTGGTCAATACTAGGTAGAGGAAAGTAATCTTTGGGGCAAGATAAGTTAAGGTCATGGAAATCCATGTAAATGCGAGTCCCCTATCACTTTTATGACAAAAATGATGTTAGAGATCTACCGGGATAATCAATGGGTAGGATGAAGGAAACCAAAATAAGGCATTGGAGTTCTTATTTGACAAGAAGGAAATGCGAGGATGAATTTTTTGCAGCTTTTGTTTCACGGGTTTGGCATCAGGAATGGTTACAATATTGTGGACCACAATGTTTGGGTCAATACCGCGTATATCGACATAAGAACAAGAAAAAGCATTGTTATGGCCCCAAAGGAAAGAAGTGAAAACTTCCATTTAGCAACATCTAAAGAATTTCCCATTTTTAGAATTTACGGGTCGTTCGAGTGTGAATATTTATTTTGATGGTCGATTCATTCAACATGGTTTGCATATTAGAAGGTAATGACCGGTGAATATAAGAATCTTCCACACCAAGGTAGGTGAGAATAAACTCATCGTCCTGACATTGAACAATGTTAGTAGAAGGTATATCATCATCGATCATGTCAGGATAGAGGAAGGGAAGAGAAGAGGGAGCCTTTCCATCATGATGATAAGTCAGAGGTCATAGGGAAATGGTGTTCACGAAAAAAAGTTAGGAGGAATGGATTTTGGATCCATAGACTCTGTAGGTGAAGGTGGTGAATGGGTTGGGGAATGTTTATCCTCTTAAATGAGTCTCGAATCGAGCCTTCCTAGAAGGTGGTTCAAAAAATCCAATACCACTACGGTATTTATGCTTATGAGTGGTGCAAGGAATGACAATATCACGGCCTTGTTCATATAAAACAAAGCCAAAGCCATTTCAAGCACAATAATGGAGGAAGGTGTGGGTGAATCCATGGTTGGTGAGAGATTGAAGGTCGAGGAAAATGGTCCGGTTTGGGAAGGTGACTCGGGTGAGTAGGTAGAATTATCAAGTCCCACATACGTTAAGTTTGTGCGAAGGTGGGGAGGACCGTAGGGGAAAACCTCGGCTATGCACGGTGATCATAGTGGGGATATTGGTGAAGTTTACCATACTCTTGAGGAGTAAGGAATGTGTCAATGTTATAAAGGCGGTATCTCCCGGAGTAAGGTGTTGAAAAACACCTTCTAAGGGATCGATAGTTGATATGTGGGTAGAGGGAATGGATGAATCATTGGATATTTGGGAAGAAGAAGCATTATTTGTTTGAGAAGTAGTTGGGTTGGTGATGGGTCAGATGTAGAAGTGGGAATAGAGGATTTAGTTATGGAATATGTAAAAGCCGCATTGGTGGATGAGGTTGCAGTTGAAGAAGAAGTGGTAGTGGTGGTATATGCCTTAATTGGTGTAAGGACATCATTGGGTCAATACAACATGTTACATGTCTTTAAAGGTGAAGGGTTGACTAGAATGGTATAATTGTGCCCTTCATGTTTGAACTTTGAACAACAAAGTGTAAGGTTTAAGGAATATAACCCATGACGCAAATGCAGTGGTCACCAAGTAGCATGTTGTACTAGAATTCCCCGTCTAAGCGATGTAATAATTCAGAATGGCACGGGGCCTACATGAATGTGGAGAATGATGGTGTTAAGGGTGAAAGTCATGGCATCATTTGAATGTACACACCATAAATGGGTTATTATGCATGTAATTTATAGGGATGCACATTTGGTTGTAGGCATGGGAGGAAATGATATTAATATCGACACCGTCATTGATCATAACGTGTCGAACGCATATATTTTCCACATAGACGAAAATAAATAAGGTAAGATTAGGATCATCGATTGGAGAGGTACGATCTCATCATCGAGAAAATAAGAGTGACTACTTGATGAGTGGTAGCAGGAGCGAGAGGAAGGGTGCGAAGTGGTGAGAAAGGCCACATGGTGAGGAGTGATAACGGATACAACATGAGTGGGGTTATTAGGTAGAACCTCAATAGATTGTAGAATCTCAATGGGGGCCTATCAATGAGACTCAAAGGTTTGGATAAGGTCATATAAAGACATTTTGAGAGGAGACTGATGTAGTTTTTAAGAATGTATACGATGGGAAACCACATCAAAAATAGGGTATGTGGGTCCACGGATGGTGATTTTTAGTGCAGTACGAGATGGCATATTGGGTAAAAGAGTAGCGGATGAGTTGGTTGTTTTCTCCTTTCCTTTGTAATTTTAGGCTCGAGTGGAAATTTGAACCATTTGAATTTGTGGTAAAGGAGAAAGTGAGTCATGATAGGTGTAGTGACAGGATGGGAAAAAAATATGGTGAGGGCATATACTAGTTTTGTGAAAACAATGCAACACATTGGCATTTTGGCGGAGGTTTAGATAGGTCTCTTATGCGAAACATATTGATCTCAAATTTTGGAAGGGGATAAAAGGGTTGTGGAGGTGGAGATGAAGGTTGTTGAATAGGTAATAAATGAGGATGTGAGGTAATAGGTGAAGGTGGAATAATTTCCTCATCTAAAAGATTGTCATAATCAAAGTTTTCTTCGAGAGGACATAGTTAGAGAAGAATAGTCTTAAGAGCCTTATAGATTTCCATATCATGCCCCTGGAACACGATGGTAAGAAATTTTTTTGGTATCATCAAACCCTTCTAGTTTAGGTTTGAGTGGGTTGTAAGGTCTAAGTGGTGGCAATGTGATGATAGAGGTTTCAAAAGGTTAGCTAAGATGTTGGCGTAAGACCCCGCCAATGGATCAAAATGTGAAGTATATGTGGGTCCTGGATGAAAGTGTGGGTGAATTTGGTGGGAGAGGCACCATCGGAGGTGGCATCGGTGGTTGAGTAAGTTTGAAAATATATTTGGTAGATAATACGATGTTAGGTTTGGATTGCACCTTCTTGGGTAAAGATGTAGTAGGTGAACTAGTTGTTGAAGGTGGTGTATGTTTAACTACCTCTTTGGAGGGCAGCGGGTTCTTGGGATTTGGTTGCACCTTCTTGGGTAAAGGTGAAGAATAAGTGCATGATGTAGAAGGGAAGGTAGATGGCGAAAGGGGCTAGGTTAGTTAAGGCAATAATGGAGGTGCGGTGAAGGTTGTAGTAAGGGGAAATGTGGAAGGTATTGGTTACGTATAAGGGAATAACATAGGTAATGATTAGGATACTTTGGAAGTGGTGTAGGTATAGGAGGTAGAAAGGATGTAGGTGATGCTGAAGGCGTAAGTGTGTAGGTATTTTGGGTGCAACAAAGGATCATAACGAGGTATTCTCTGCTTTGTACTTTTGTTTACTCTAGGTAGGAGGCTAATTGGCCAATTTGGATGGGTGGGAACCTAGGATATATTGAAGTGGTGAAGGTGACAAAAGGATAGTGGGGAAGCCTATGTATGCATCCTAAGATGTTGGGTTATCCTCTTAGGTAGGGGAATAGTCTTTGTAACATCTTGTGAGGAGGTGGCTAAATCTATTTTGATAAGAAAATGGACTAGGATTGATGTCGGCATGACTCCCAATGTGGCAATGGGTCTAGATGCAGAGGAAGATATAGGTGTAAGTAAGGTTTTAGGCATAGGAAAAAGTTCATTCGATGGTAAAATTTTAGGTGTGGGTGAGGTGATGAAAAAGGGGTCACTACAATTGGCATGAGCATGGTGGGTTTGGTGTATGCGAAACACCTTTGGATAGATTGTGTAAGTATCGGAAAAAAAAAATTACATTTGAGTTGAGACATGTAGTTGAAGGTGTCCCCAAAGCATGGAATTGTCAACATAATCCAAGCGGTTGGAAAAACATGAAAATGACACCACTGTAAGGGGGGATGATGTTGATTTGGTAGTAATTCCTATAAATAATGTTTGTGAGATAGGGAAATGGTTGTCTTCAGACTCTGTGGGTAAAATATATGAGAGAAAATCAATAGGATCCTTGAAAGCCAATGGAGAATTTTCACTAATAGGAAGGGACGTTGCTAATGGATCCCCTGTGAGTAGGGGAGATGACAAGTTGGATGAGGTAAGTTTATCTTTTAACAAAGAAGAAGGTAAACATGAATCTCCCATGGGTAGAAGAGTAAGTACTGTGGGTTGTTCATCAGGTTGAGAGGTGAGTGGGGAAACTGCATCAACGGATATGGTGGACTCCTCCATGGGTGAAGGAGGAGATAAGGGAGACTCCTCTATGGGTAAAGGAGCAAATGAAACAAGTCCCTCCATGGATGAAGGAGCTCATGCAATAATCTCCTTGATAGATGGAGTAGGAGGAAATTGAGCAGGAAGAGATGGTATGATGTCAAAAACAACATGAACCTCATGAATGTTACTGTCATTGGTTGAGGTTTCACTAGTTTGGTTAGATGACGGGGTGTGTGTTAACCAAAATTCACCCCTCAAGGTAATTTTGATAACATGCATTAAATTCTCAAGTCCGAGGCAAATAGATTGATGCAAGGCAAAAATCATGTTTCTAGGGTCCCCTAAGATTTTTTCTAACTCTCCTGTCCAAGAAGAAAGGAGCAAGTTATGAGAAAAGGTGAAAAAGTTACAAAAAACAAGCTTGGGCCAGAAAAAATCACGAAAAATGGCTAAGTCCTAGTCCTCACGACAGTCGGGACATGAGGGACATCTGGGCATGAATCGGCCGAAAATCCGCCAGTAGTCATGAGCGATTGATTGGGACGAAAGGACGCGCGGGACGCGAAAAGGTGAACCGGCCGAAAGTGGGAAAATTTGCCAAGTTTTGTTATCGCGTGGTTTGGGACAGTTGGGACAAAAGTACGCGGAGGACGCGAACCGGCCGATTCGGCCGAAGCAGGAGTCTTTCGTCTGAAACAGTTTGGGACATCCGGGCCAAAGGTACGCGCGGGACGCGAACCGGCCGAAAAGGCGAAAAGGCAGCAAAAGAGGGACAAGGAAGCCCGAATCGGCCAAAGCAGGAGATTTTCATCCGGGACAGTTGGGACAAAGGTATGCGTGGGATGCGAGGGCGCGAGATAGTCAAGCGGCCAAGGCAAAGAAGAAAATCAACGTTTGACTGTGAAACTTCAAACGGCCATAAATTTTGACTCCGAGCTCCGATTTTCACAAAATTGGACTTTCGGAATGAGCACGAAAGGTCACATGGGTCAATTTCAATGTTTCCTACAAGGTTGATGTCTTGGATTAGATAAAAAGGTGATTGCAACCTTTGTAGTTTGAAAAATATTTTGAGTCGACGGGAAGCTAAGTTTTGAGAAGTAAGACATGACATGGTGTCTAAAAATTTATTAGTGGAACCCAGGGTGGTTTGAAGTTCATAATGGTCAATGGTAGTCAAAAGCATGTCACCATGATGCTTATACTTTTGAATTATCTCTTTACGAAACTGGTATATACCATTAACTTGGTTCACAACTAGTTGAGAGTCGCCAAAGATATTAATTGATTTAACATCCGAGGATATGGTGGTTTGAAGACCTAACATGAGTGCTTCATATTCATCGATATTGTTAGTACAATCAAAATCTAGTTTGAAAGATAATGGAATGGGCTCACCATCAAGAGGAATGAGGATAACTCCAACACCAACCCCATGTTGAAATTTGGAGCCATCGAAGAATAAGGTCATCTGCAAGCGGTATCATCCAGGAGAGGGTAGCGATGGATTCATTAGGGAAATCAAAGTTAGAAGATTAATTTTCAGAGAGAGGTGCGTCTGCGAGTTGGTCATAAATTATTTTTCCTTTGAATTTTTCGATGGATGAACTTGAGATCTAGGTTTGCAAGAAGCATGAGCCAACGTGTAACACATTGATGTTGGTAGGGCTTAGCGTACATGTAATGTAAGGGGTCAGTATTGGTGACAAAAAAGGTTTTGTGGTTGAGTAGGTAATGGAAAAGTTTAGTGGCGACAAAAAAATAAGGCTAAGCAATGTTTTTCAACTTGAGTATATCTAGTTTTGTAGACTAAAAGGGTATAAATTATATAATAAACCACTTTCTCCTTGTGTTTCTCGCCATGATGAGAGATCATGAAACCTAGGAATGATCAATAACAGAAATGTAAAGGTAAAATGGTTGGTCATCCTTAGGGGGAATGAGCACAGGTGGTTCGAGGAGGTATTATTTTAAGGCGTCAAAGGATTTGTTGAATTCATCATCCCATTTGAAGGAGACATTCTTTTGAGAAGATGAAATGGATGGCAGAGAGGTCGAAAGATGAGAAATAAAATGACGAATAGATTAAAACTTACCTTGCAAACTACGAAGTTGAAGAAGGTTAGTAGTTGGAGGCATTTCAAGAATAACCTTGATTTTAGCGGGATCAACTTCAATGCCACGTAAAGAAATAATAAAACCAAGGAGCTTGTTGAAGAAGACACACTTCTTAGGTTCAAGGTGAATGTAGTATTTGATGAGATGATGAAAGAAAAATTTAAGGACAATAGGGTTCTCTGCTTGATGTTTAGATTTGGAAAGAATATTGTCAACGTAATCTTCCAATATGTTATGCATGATGTCATGAAAAATATAAGTCATAGCCCGTTGATATGTAACACCGACATTTTAAGGCCAAAGGGCATGACACGATAATAAAAGGTCCCTAGAGGAGTGATGAAGGTGGTTTTGTGTTGATCTTGGGGCGAGTAATAGTTGGTTATAACCTAAGAAACCGTCCATGAGTGATAGAATCTCATGTCGGCGATGAGATCAACTAGTTGGTCAATACTAGGTAGAGGAAAGTAATCTTCGGTCAAGATAAGTTAAGGTCATGGAAATCCATGTAAATGCGGAGTCCCCTATCACTTTTATGACAAAAATGATGTTAGAGATTGTAACACCCTAATTTTGTAAGTTATCTTTGTGAATATTTTTCATACTATTATAGCTGCTGAAATGAAGGCAAACATGTTAAGATAAATTCTGATCTTAAAGGAATGTGTTGCTAACTTGGATTCTTGCATACTGTAATTTATTGCATAGGACAGTAGTTATTGTGCTTGTGTGTTTGCTGATGTGATGAAAAATTGTCGTATACTTGCTAAACTCTCTTTGCTGATTGACAACACACCTTGAATCAATTTCATTGATCCAAAGTATGCTGTGGTCTTCTTGTGATTTCTGTGTCGATTTACTTTTTAACCGAACCTGAGGATGATATAAATGTGCAGCGCCTGATTGCAGGTATGAGTAGCTGGCACGTAAATGCCAACGACAAAGGTTCGATTCTTGAACCCTGTACTGTCGAACTTGAGACCTCGTGGGGCAGGAAATGTCTGGACACGGGTGGCCTTGGCATGTGAAACAAAGGACGGAACGTCCTGCACAACATTGATATGAGTGTCAGTTGAGAGATTGGATTAGAGGTTGATTAATGTTAGTGGTTAGAAGGAATTAAATCCTAAGCTAATCCTAAGTTCTAACATGCATCCTAAACTACTATCCTAAGTGGATTTTTAAATTAAAAAAGAGGAAATAAACCTAAGTCCTAATAACCTAAAACTAAACTATGACCTAGGTTGAATACTAATAAACATCCTAAACTAATCCTAACCTAAAGGGGACGCGTAGACCCTTGGAGGGAGAGGATAAGGATGAAGGGGTATTCAATGGCATTAAATGGGAGTCCATACGTGGACAACGCCAGTTTGGCGGGGCAGGTAAGTGGCGGAGGTATCTAGTTGGAGATGGAACCAAATTTGGTTTTGCATGTGAAATTTGAAATTTAGAGATCGCCAACTCAAGTTGGCAGTGGCGTGGAAATTTGGAAAAAGGCAGAGCCTTTAATGCATTAAATGTTCTTGGTCCTCGCGACCAGCTCACCTTGGAAAGTGTATGAGGGAAATTTGTTTGTTCATTGTGTCGATTTGGATTTGGTGAAGTTGCTCTGCATTTGGTTTTTTTGTTTGGTTCAGTCGAACCAGTTTCTTTGGATTTATCACTGTTCTTTGGAAATTTAGAGGCTGTTGCTGAGCCTGTAAGAGGAAAGGATTGTTGGAAAGCTCGTGTTGTCGCCGAGGAAGGAAATATCTTCGGCAAACGCAGTTTTCTTCGAGTTTTGGAAAAGAAATCACAGGCATGTTAAGCCCTTCTCTTTAAAAATACTTGCTTTGTTTAAACGTCTCATTAAAACAACCCTGCTCTTGGGTTTTGGGTTTATGTGATTGTTGTCATGTTGATACGATTTGGATTTAGTCGAATTTTGCTGTCATTTTTGGAAATGATAGGTAAATTCGTTTCTGGTTGTTATGCTTTGATTTGTCTTTGCATGAATCGAGTTGGAATATGAACTTGTTGTATTGGTTGTTGATGGTATTTGGGAATTTGAGATGGGTTTTTCTCTGCTTAAGTGTTATATAAAGAACTGGCAGACTGTGTGGGTTGTTTTCACTGCTGTGCAATTGTTCTTTTGCTATATGAATTTCAGTGATGAAAACTGTACAGGATGTACGAGTTGTTGATGTTGTTTCTATACTGAAATCTTTAAAAGGAAATAAGATCCTTTTTCCTTCTGCTGTTTTGGATTTTGTTAGAAATAGCATATGGGTTTTATTGAGCTTATGAACTCGATTTAAAGGAAGAAATGGTAATATTTTATTGCTGTCCCTTCTTCTTGCATAAGAAATGAACGAATAACATTTTGGGTATTCGTGGAAGTAGGAAAGGTTAACTGTTTTTCTTCTGAACTTGCATATGATTACATTCCCTCGTTGCTGTGAGGACAGGATGATTTTCGTTGTGTTTTATGGATGTTGTTCGGCCTTCCTGTTCGGACTGTTGTCACGATTACTATCTCGGCTTGTTTTCTGTACAAGTAAATGGAAAAATATAGAAATTTGGGTTATTGCTTGAGTTTGTCTTGACTGCACCAAGCTTATATATTTAATACCCTATGCGGGTTTGCCTTGACAGAGGTATTGATATATGAATATATATATATTGAGTTCTGTATCTCATTAAGAAAAAGGAGAATGTTGTTTTTGGAACTAATTGTTGATCGAGATAGAACTCGAATTGGTTATTTCATTGTTTGCGGTATATTGGATTGGAACTGCACAGGTTAGGTGAGTTGCTTTTCAATATGAGCGATTGTTCTGTTATCTTTATAAGTTGAGCTGTCATGCTTGAATAAACACGACTTGGGTGTTTTTAGTTCATTCTGAGCAAAATGATCGTTTCTTAATGAAATTTTAGGGACATGAATTCTTCTTTATGCTGTTTTCGATTCGAAAGAAACAGTAAATTGGTTTTGATGAACGTTATAAGTTCAGTTTGACAAAGATTACAGTGACATTTAGATGGTTTCTGAGTGCTATTATTTTTCTGTACAAACGGAAATTTTGAATGTATTCGTGTGGTCTTCTGATCTTTGCACTGTCATTCAAGGAAAAATGAAATCGGCATGAGTAATTCTTGTTGAGTTGAAGAAAATGATTGTTTCTTATTTGAATAGTTAAAGGAACGAATTCTTCTCTTTGGGCTGTTTGAATTATGGAAATAGCATTATGATTGGTCTTGTTGTAGGTAACAGCCATGAATAAATTTCATCTTGAACTGTATGCGTTCATGGAAATAGAAAATCATGTGATTAATTGATTGCATGATTGTATAACTGTTTATCTGGTTTAAAATACAGTGAAGAAAGTATGGGCTCTTCTAGTACAGTAAATACATAGTATGCATCCTTATACTATTTGATCTATGATAAATACGATGTTGTACTAACCTGTTTTGGGTATTCATATGAGCCTGATTTAAATGAAGTATGGATAAGGACGATAAATTCTTCCTTGTTTTCATTTAAAGCTGATTATGAATGAAATTACTCTTGCTGCCGGAAAGTGAATTCTGAATGGATTTTGTAAGTTTCACTCTGAACTGTTATCTTGATTGTGTCTCGTTTGGATTCAATTTTGGGACAGTCATGAGGAAAGTAATGGGTTTACGTTTCAGTTAGTTTTAACCTTTGCATTTATTATTAATGAAAGGTGTGGAAAGGATAACAGTATGTTATATCAGCAGTATGCTACTTGTATTCCTAACTTTACAAATATTGTAATTTGAAACTTGCAACGGTTATGTGGAAAATGGGACAGCAGTTCTTTGGCTGATTGTGATGGTATTTTGATGGTTCAGTTGTTATGCTGATCATTCTTTGGTGCCTATTTCTTGATTGATGTCTTACTGTCGTTTCATAAAAGCAGGGTTCTTTTATTGAGACAGTTAGTTGAAGCACCTCATTTTAATGATAAGTGCTTAATATGCTCAGTTCATTGAACTGACCCGTGCAAGCAATTTTGCAGATGGAATTTGATTAGAATGAAGACATGGCTGTTTTCTGATGCTTCTTGATTGGTTGAAGATGAATTGTATTTGTTTACTTTTATTCCTCTTTGAGGAGTTGTAAAAAAGAAGAAAGTATATTCTTCTATCTATGAGTTGTAATGATGTTTTATGTAAACAATGTCCATTCAATTGGACTAGCAAATGTATGGATTATGACATGAATTGATGAATACAAATACAAGTGTGATATTTTAATGACTATATCATTTTGATATTGTTGACTAAATTGGAAATATAATGTTATTCCTGATTTGGATTTATCTAATTGTCCTTGGATGGACGTTAAAAAGAAATAGATATCTATTCTTACCTTAATGCAACTTTTAAGTTGAAATGTGCAATTAGTTCATACTTGGGTAAAGATGAATTCTTAATTGACATTAAAAAGGATTAGGAAGAATATGAATCCATAACTGATAGGTATTCAGGATTAGCTTGGTAGCTAAGGAATATCAATTAACTTCGGAGTAATTGAACTTCGTTTTCGAACTCCATTAATAACCTCGTATGTTAAATTCAGAATAAAGGATATGGGATAAGTATATCCATAACTAATGGACCTTAACTATATAATGTTAAGGAGAATAAATGAATACATTTATCAGAAATTAGACTTCGTTAAATGACGTCTAATAAGCTAGAATTCTGAATTTAGTTACAGTTGGGAAAATCTTGGTTAAGTTTAATAGGTTAAACTTATCACGTCCATCGGTAACGGGCTGCCTAATCCAATGATTAAGAAGAGAACCAAGTAGAGAAAATGCAACCCTTCGGTACGAGGAAGATGCATAGCAAGCTAGAAGATGGATTTAGTCTCTCTTAGCTATATACAACTGTAACGGGAACGAGGATAAAGGGATCAACATGGTTGCTGAAAGTTGATTTTAATTATTAGATCATATCCAAATCACTTGAGCAGGATGTGTACTCTCGATGGGAGGATTCCGTAGGACATTGACATACGCCAGCTATAGCAAGGTGTCTTCATGAAGACGGGGTCTTCATGACGACACAATGTTATAGCTGACATATTACAATGCCCTCCCGAATTAAAACATCAAGAATACATAGGCTGAATGTGAAGTTCTTGGCAGGGGATAGGAGTATGATCAGGTATACGGAGTGACTCTGGGATACTAAAGATAACTAGACACACGGAGTCGTGGGGAACGACACCGTATGTCTGCGTATCTTTAGTTACCAGGAGTGCCTTCCTATATTCGTTCATATTGCTAGTTGGAAATTGGAAGTTTAAATCTGACCTTAAATCGAGAGGACTGGTAGGAACCAGGAAAGACCATTCTAGATAACAGGTGAAGTGAAGTGAAGGACGTATTCCATTGATGTGTATCACATCCAGGAATATGATCATGCAAAGCATGTGAAAATCTTTGGCCAAAGTATCGCAAGTGCTGGTTGCGTTGTCCTTATCACTTAATTTAAGATGCAGGATGTCAGATGAATATCAGTAACAGATATTCAGATAGGCTTCTTAAATGGATCACTTCGATAACCGGAAACGGTTAAGAGAACTGGTATATATAATATACTATGCATAAACAAACATGAAGGATCGGTTGTTGCCGAGTCATGAAATGAAGGATCGATGAAACTCCGAGCCATGAAAATGGAAGATCGGCAGTTCCTCGAGTCATTTACAGCAGCATATAGAATCTGTTATAGGATTGAATGGCATTGAATGTGTGTTCCATATTGTAAATATGCGAACAAGGAACATTAGTTTTAAAAAGAAATTGTGTGATCCAAACTGTGTTGTTTGGGTAGAGAACAATTATTAAAACATGAACGTGTGTTTGAATTTTATAATTCATAACAGAGAACGTTATCAAATTTTTATTTTTATTTTTTCCCTTGTTCTAGTATCTTAAAATGGGGATGTTACAGAGATCTACCTGGGATAATCAATGGGTAGGATGAAGGAAACCAAAATAAGGCATTGGAGTTCTTATTTGACAAGAAGGGCAATACGAGGATGAATTTTTGCAGCTTTTGTTTCACGGGTTTGGCATCGGGAATGGTTACAATATTGTGGACCACAATGTTTGGGTCAATACCACGTATATCGACATAAGAACAAGAAAAAGCATTGTTATGGCCCCAAAGGAAAGAAGTGAAAACTTCCCATTTAGCAACATCTAAAGAATTTCCCATTTTAGAATTTACGGGTTGTTCGAGTGTAAATATTTATTTTGATGGTCGATTCATTCAACATGGTTTGCATATTAGAAGGTAATGACCGGTGAATATAAGAATCTTCCACACCAAGGTAGGTGAGAATAAACTCATCGTCATGACATTGAACAATGTTAGTAGAAGGTATATCATCATCGATCATGTCAGGATAGAGGAAGGGAAGAGAAGAGGGAGCCTTTCCATCATGATGATAAGTCAGAGGTCATAGGGAAATGGTGTTCACGAAAAAAAATTTAGGAGGAATGGATTTTGGATCCATAGACTCTGTAGGTGAAGGTGGTGAATGGGTTGGGGAATGTTTATCCTCTTAAATGAGTCTGAATCGAGCCTTCCTAGAAGGTGGTTCAAAAAATCCAATACCACTACGGTATTTATGCTTATGAGTGGTGCAAGGAATGACAATATCACGGCCTTGTTCATATAAATCAAAGCCAAAGCCCTTTCAAGCACAATAATGGTGGAAGGTGTGGGTGAATCCATGGTTGGTGAGAGATTGAAGGTCGAGGAAAATGGTCCGGTTTGGGAAGGTGACTCGGGTGAGTAGGTAGAATTATCAAGTCCCACATACGTTAAGTTTGTGCGAAGGTGGGGAGGACCAGTAGGGGAAAACCTCGGCTATGCGGTGATCATAGTGGGGATATTGGTGAAGTTTACCATACTTTTGAGGAGTAAGGAATGTGTCAATTTTATAAAGGCGGTACTCCCGAGTAAGGTGTTGAAAAACACCTTCTAAGGGATCGATAGTTGATATGTGGGTAGAGGGAATGGATGAATCATTGGATATTTGGGAAGAAGAAGCATTATTTGTTTGAGAAGTAGTTGGGTTGGTTGATGGGTCAGATGTAGAAGTGGGAATAGAGGATTTAGTTATGGAATATGTAGCGGCCGCATTGGTGGATGAGGTTGCGATTGAAGAAGAAGTGGTAGTGGTGGTATATGCCTTAATTGGTGTAAGGACATCATTGGGTCAATACAACATGTTACATGTCTTTAAAGGTGAAGGGTTGACTGGAATGGTATAATTGTGCCCTTCATGTTTGAACTTTGAACAATGTGTAAGGTTTAAGGAATATAACCCATGACGAAATGCGGGGTCAACCAAGTAGCATGTTGTACTAGAATTCCCGTCTAAGACAGAATAATTCAGGAATGGCACGGGGGCCTACATGAATGTGGAGAATGATGGTGTTAAGGGTGAAAGTCATGGCATCACTGAATGTACACACCATAAATGGGTTATTATGCATGTAATTTATAGGGATGCGCATTTGGTTGTACGCATGGGAGGAAATGATATTAATATTGACACCGTCATTGATCATAACGTGTCGAACGCATATATTTTCCACATAGACGAAAATAAATAAGGTAAGATTAGGATCATCTGATTAGAGAGGTACAATCTCATCATAAGAGAAAATAAGAGTGACTACTTGATGAGTGGTAGCAGGAGCAGAGGAAGGGTGCGAAGTGGTGAGAAAGGCCACATGGTGAGGAGTGATAACGGATACAACATGAGTGGGGTTAGTAGGTAGAACCTCAATAGATTGTAGAATCTCAATGGGGGCCTATCAATGAGACTCAAAGGTTTGGATAAGGTCATATAAAGACATTTTGAGAGGAGACTGATGTAGTTTTTAAGAATTGTACGATGGGAAACCACATCAAAAATAGGGTATGTGGGTCCACGGATGGTGATTTTAGTGCAGTGCAGATGGCATATTGGGTAAAAAGAGCAGAGATGAGTTGGTTGTTTTCTCCTTTCCTTTGTAATTTTAGGCTCGAGTGGAAATTTGAACCATTTGAATTTGTGGTAAAGGAGAAAGTGAGTCATGATAGGTGTAGTGACAGGATGGGAAAAAAATATGGTGAGGGCATATGCTAGTTTTGTGAAAAACAATGCAACACATTGGCATTTTGGTGGAGGTTTAGATAGCTCTCTTATGCGAAACATATTGATCTCAAATTTTGGAAGGGGATAAAAGGGTTGTGGAGGTGGAGATGAAGGTTGTTAAATAGGTAATAAATGAGGATGTGAGGTAATAGGTGAAGGTGGAATAATTTCCTCATCTAAAAGATTGTCATAATCAAAGTTTTCTTCGAGAGGACATAGTTAGAGAAGAATAGTCTTAAGAGCCTTATAGATTTCCATATCATGCCCTGGAACATGATGGTAATAAATTTTTGGTATCATCAAACCCTTCTAGTTTAGGTTTGAGTGGGTTGTAAGGTCTAAGTGGTGGCAATGTGATGATAGAGGTTTCCAAAAGGTTAGCTAAGATGTTGGCGTAAGACCCTGCCAATGGATCAAAATGTGAAGTATATGTGGGTCCTGGATGAAAGTGTGGGTGAATTTGGTGGGAGAGGCACCATCGGAAGTGGTATCGGTGGTTGAGTAAGTTTGAAAATCTATTTGGTAGATAATACGATGTTAGGTTTGGATTGCACCTTCTTGGGTAAAGATGTAGTAGGTGAACTAGTTGTTGAAGGTGGTGTATGTTTAACTACCTCTTTGGAGGGCAACGAGTTCTTGGGATTTGGTTGCACCTTCTTGGGTAAAGGTGAAGAATAAGTGCATGATGTAGAAGGGAAGGTAGATGGCGAAAAGGGCCGAGTTAGTTAAGGCAATAATGGAGGTGCGGTGAAGGTTGTGTAGTAAGGGGAAATGTGGAAGGTATTGGTTAGAGAAGGGAATAACATAGGTAATGACGAGGATCTGGAAGTGGTGTAGGTATAGGAGGTAGAAAGGATGTAGGTGATGCTTTGAAGGCGTAAGTGTGTGTAGGTAGTTTGGGTGCAACAAAGGATCATAACGAGGTATTCTCTTTGTACTTTTTGTTTACTCTAGGTAGGAGGCTAGTTGGCCAATTTGGATGGGTGGGAACCTAGGATATATTGAAGTGGTGAAGGTGACAAAAGGCTAGTGGGGGAAGCCTATGTATGCATCCTAAGAGGTTGGGTTATCCTCTTAGGTGGGGAATAGTCTTTGTAACATCTTGTGAGGAGGTGGCTAAATCTATTTTGATAAGAAAATGGACTAGGATTGATGTCAGCATGACTCCCAATGTGGCAATGGGTTTAGATGCGAGAGGAAGATATAGGTGTAAGTAAGGTTTTAGGCATAGGAAAAAGTTCATTCGATGGTAAAAGTTTAGGTGTGGGTGAGGTGATGAAAAAGGGGTCACTACAATTGGCATGAGCATGGTGGGTTTGGTTGTCGAAACACCTTTGGATAGATTGTGTAAGTATCGGCAAAAAAATTTACATTTGAGTTGAGACATGTAGTTGAAGGTGTCCCAAAGCATGGAATTGTCAACATAATCCAAGCGGTTGGAAAAACATGAAAATGACACCACATTTGTAAGGGGGATGATGTTGATTTGGTAGTAATTCCTATAAATAATGTCCGTGAGATAGGGAAATGGTTGTCTTGAGACTCGTGGGTAAAATATATGAGAGAAAATCAATAGGATCCTTGAAAGCCAATGGAGAATTGTCACTAATAGGAAGGACGTTGCTTAATGGATCCCCTATGAGTAGGGGATATGACAAGTTGGATGAGGTAAGTTTATCTTTTAATAAAGAAGAAGGTAAACATGAATCTCCCATGGGTAGAAGAGTTAGTACTTTGTGGGTTGTCGTCAAAGTTGAGAGGTGAGTGGGGAAACCGCATCAACGGATATCGATATGGTGGAATCCTCCATGGGTGAAGGAGGAGATAAGGGAGACTCCTCTATGGGTAAAGGAGAAGATGAAACAAGTCCCTCCATGGATGAAGGAGCTCATGCAATAATCTCCTTGATAGATGGAGTAGGAGGAAATTGAGCATGAAGAGTTGGTATGATGTCAAAAACAACATGAACCTCATGAATGTTGTTGTCATTGGTTGAGGTTTCACTAGTTTGGTTAGATGACGGGGTGTGTGTTATCCAAAATTCACCCCTCAAGGTAATTTTGATAACATGCATTAAATTCTCAAGTCCCAGGCAAATAGATTGATGCAAGGCAAAAATCATGTTTCTAGGGTCCCCTCAGATTTTTTCTAACTCTCCTGTCCAAGAAGAAAGGAGCAAGTTCTGAGAAAAGGTGAAAAAGTTGCAAAAAACAAGCTTGGGCTAGAAAAAATCACAAAAATGGCTAAGTCCTAGTCCTCACGATAGTCGGGACATGAGGGACATCCGGGCGCGAATCCCCGAAAAGCCGCCAGCGATCAAGGAGCGATTGGGACGAAAGGATGCGCGAGACGCGAAAAGGTGAATCGGTGAAAGTGGGAAAATTTCCCAAGTTTTGTTATCGCGTGGTTTGGGGACAGTTGGGACAAAAGTATGCGGAGGACGCGAACCGCCGATTCAGCCAGTAAGCAGAGTCTTTCGTCAAAGCATTTGGGACATCCGGGCCAAAGGTATGCGCGGGACGCGAATCGGTTGAAAAGGTGAAAAGCGGCAAAAAAGAGGGACAAGGAAGCTGAATCGGCCGGAAGTGAGATTTTCATCCGTGACGGTTGGGACAAGGGTATACGCGGGACGCGAAAGCCGAAGCACCAAGACAAAGAAGAAAAGTCAATGTTTGACCCGTGAAACTTCAAACGGCCATAAATTTTGACTCCGAGCTCCGATTTTCACAAAATTGGACTTTCTGGAAGGAGCACGAAAGGTCACATGGGTCAATTTCAATGTTTCCTACAAGGTTGACATCTCGGATTAGATAAAAAGGTGATTGTAACCTTTGTAGTTTGAAAAAGGTTTTTGAGTCGACAGGGGAAGCTAAGTTTTGAGAAGTAAGACATGACATGGTGTCTAAAAATTTATTAGTGGAACCCGGGGTGGTTTGAAGTTCATAATGGTCAATGGTAGTCAAAAGTATGTCACCATGATGCTTATACTTTTGAATTATCTCATTACTGAAACCGGTATATACCAATAACTTGGTTCACAACCAATTGAGAGTCACCAAAGATATTAATTGATTTAACATCCGAGGATATGGTGGTTTGAAGACCTAACATGAGTGCTTCATATTCATCGATATTGTTAGTACAATCAAAATCTAGTTTAGAAGATAATGGAATAGGCTCACCATCAAGAGGAATGAGGATAACTCCAACACCACCCCCATGTTGAAAATTGGAGCCATCGAAGAATAAGGTCATCCGGTAAACGGTATCATCCAGGAGAGGGTAGCAATGGATTCTTTAGGGAAATCAAAGTTAGAAGATTATTTTTCGAGAGAGAGGTGCGCCTATGAGTTGGTCATAAATTATTTTTCCTTTGAATTTTTTTCGATGGATGAACTCGAGATCTAGGTTTGCAAGAAGCATGAGCCAACGTGTAACACATTAATGTTGGTAGGGCTTAGCATACATGTAATGTAAGGAGTTAGTATTGGTGACAAAAATGTTTTGTGGTTGACTAGGTAATGGAAAAGTTTAGTGGCGACAAAAATAAGGCTAAGCAACATTTTTCAACTTGAGTATATCTAGTTTTGTAGACTAAAAGGGTACAAATTATATAATAAACCACTTTCTCCTTGTGTTTCTCGCCATGATGAGAGATCATGAAACCTAGGAATGATCAATAACAGAAATGTAAAGGTAAAATGGTTGGTCATCCTTAGGGGAATGAGCACGTGTGGTTCGAGGAGGTATTATTTTAAGGCGTCAAAGGATTTGTTGAATTCATCATCCCATTTGAAGGAGACATTCTTTTGAGAAGATGAAATGGATGGCAGAGGTCGAAAGATGAGAAATAAAATGACGAATAGATTAAAACTTACCTTGCAAACTACGAAGTTGAAGAAGGTTAGTAGTTGGAGGCATTTCAAGAATAACCTTGATTTTAGCGGGATCAACTTCAATGCCACGTAAAGAAATAATAAAACCAAGGAGCTTGTTGAAGAAGACACACTTCTTAGGTTCAAGGTGAATGTAGTATTTGATGAGATGATGAAAGCAAAATTTAAGGACAATAAGGTTCTCTCGCTTGATGTTTAGATTTGGCAAGGATATTGTCAACGTAATCTTCCAATATGCTATGCATGATGTCATGAAAAATATAATTCATAGCCCGTTGATATGTAACACTGACATTTTAAGGCCAAAGGGCATGACACGATAATAAAAGGTCCCTAGAGGAGTGATGAAGGCAGTTTTGTGTTGATCTTCTGGGGCGAGTAATAGTTGGTTATAACCTAAGAAACCGTCCATGAGTGATAGAATCTCATGTCCGACGATGAGATCAACTAGTTGGTCAATACTAGGTAGAGGAAAGTAATCTTCGGGTCAAGATAAGTTAAGGTCATGGAAATCCATGTAAATGCGGAGTCCCCCTATCACTTTTATGACAAAAATGATGTTAGAGATCTACCTGGGGATAATCAATGGGTAGGATGAAGGAAACCAAAATAAGGCATTGGAGTTCTTATTTGACAAGAAGGGCAATGCGAGGATGAATTTTTGCAGCTTTTTGTTTCACGGGTTTGGCATCGGGAATGGTTACAATATTGTGGACCACAATGTTTGGGTCAATACCGCGTATATCGACATAAGAACAAGAAAAAGCATTGTTATGGCCCCAAAGGAAAGAAATGAAAACTTCCCATTTAGCAACATCTAAAGAATTTCCCATTTTTAGAATTTACGGGTCGTTACGAGTGTGAATATTTATTTTGATGGTCGATTCATTCAACATGGTTTGCATATTAGAAGGTAATGACCGGTGAATATAAGAATCTTCCACACCAAGGTAGGTGAGAATAAACTCATCGTCCTGACATTGAACAATGTTAGTAGAAGGTATATCATCATCGATCATGTCGGGATAGAGGAAGGGAAGAGAAGAGGGAGCCTTTCCATCATGATGATAAGTCGAGGTCATAGGGAAATGGTGTTCACAAAAAAAAAAGTTAGGAGGAATGGATTTTGGATCCATAGACTCGTCAGAGTGAAGGTGGTGAATGGGTTGGGAATGTTTATCCTCTTAAATGAGTCTCGAATCGAGCCTTCCTAGAAGGTGGTTCAAAAATCCAATACCACTACGGTATTTATGCTTATGAGTGGTGCAAGGAATGACAATATCACGGCCTTGTTCATATAAAACAAAGCCAAAGCCCTTTCAAGCACAATAATTGTGGAAGGTGTGGGTGAATCCATGGTTGGTGAGAGATTGAAGGTCGAGGAAAATGGTCCAGTTTGGGAAGGTGACTCGGGTGAGTAGGTAGAATTATCAAGTCCCACATACGTTAAGTTTCAGCGAAGTTGGGGAGGACCATAGGGGAAAACCTCGGCTATGCGGTGATCATAGTGGGGATATTGGTGAAGTTTACCATACTCTTGAGGAGTAAGGAATGTGTCAATGTTATAAAGGCGGTACTCCCGCAGTAAGGTGTTGAAAAACACCTTCTAAGGGATCGATGAGTTGATATGTGGGTAGAGGGAATGGATGAATCATTGGATATTTGGGAAGAAGAAGCATTATTTGTTTGAGAAGTAGTTGGGTTGGCTGATGGGTTAGATGTAGAGTGGGAATAGAGGATTTAGCTATGGAATATGTAGCATCCGCATTGGTGGATGAGTTGCGGTTGAAGAAGAAGTGGTAGTGGTGGTATATGCCTTAATTGGTGTAAGGACATCATTGGGTAAATACAACATGTTACATGTCTTGAAAGGTGAAGGGTTGACTGGAATGGTATAATTGTGCCATTCATGTTTGAATTATGAACAATGATGTAAGGTTTAAGGAATATAACCCATGACGCAAATGCGGGGTCAGCCAAGTAGCATGTTGTACTAGAATTCCCGTCTAAGACAGAATAATTCAGAATGGCATGGGGGCCTACATGAATGTGGAGAATGATGGTGTTAAGGGTGAAAGTCATGGCATCACCGAATGTACACACCATAAATGGGTTATTATGCATGTAATTTATAGGGATGTGCATTTGGTTGTACGCATGGGAGGAAATGATATTAATCGACACCGTCATTGATCATAACGTGTTAACGATATATTTTCCACATAGACGAAAATAAATAAGGTAAGATTAGGATCATCGATTGGAGAGGTACAATCTCATCATCGTGAGAAAATAAGAGTGACTACTTGATGAGTGGTAGCAGGAGCAGAGGAAGGGTGCGAAGTGGTGAGAAAGGCCACATGGTGAGGAGTGATAACGGATACAACATGAGTGGGGTTATTAGGTAGAACCTCAATAGATTGTAGAATCTCAATGGGGGCCTATCAATGAGACTCAAAGGTTTGGATAAGGTCATATAAAGACATTTTGAGAGGAGACTGATGTAGTTTTTAAGAATTATGACGATGGGAAACCACATCAAAAATAGGGTATGTGGGTCCACGGATGGTGATTTTTAGTGCAGTACAGATGGCATATTGGGTAAAAGAGTAGAGGATGAGTTGGTTGTTTTCTCCTTTCCTTTGTAATTTTAGGCTCGAGTGGAAATTTGAACCATTTGAATTTGTGGTAAAGGAGAAAGTGAGTCATGATAGGTGTAGTGACAGGATGGGAAAAAATATGGTGAGGGCATATACTAGTTTTGTGAAAACAATGCAGCACATTGGCATTTTGGCGGAGGTTTTGATAGCTCTCTTATGCGCACCATATTGATCTCAAATTTTGGAGGGGGATAAAAGGGTTGTGGAGGTGGAGATGAAGGTTGTTGAATAGGTAATAAATGAGGATGTGAGGTAATAGGTGAAGGTGGAATAATTTCCTCATCTAAAAGATTGTCATAATCAAAGTTTTCTTCGAGAGGACATAGTTAGAGAAGAATAGTCTTAAGAGCCTTATAGATTTCCATATCATGCCCCTGGAACACGATGGTAAGAATTTTTGGTATCATCAAACCCTTCTAGTTTAGGTTTGAGTGGGTTGTAAGGTCTAAGTGGTGGCAATGTGATGATAGAGGTTTCCAAAAGGTTAGCTAAGATGTTGGCATAAGACCCTGCCAATGGATCAAAATGTGAAGTATATGTGGGTCCTGGATGAAAGTGTGGGTGAATTTGGTGGGAGAGGCACCATCGGAGGTGGTATCGGTGGTTGAGTAAGTTTGAAAATATATTTGGTAGATAATAAGATGTTAGGTTTGGATATATTTAAATAAAAGAAACATATTCGGCTCCAGTCAGTTAATGCTCATTCCCGTCAAATGACAGAAAACGCCTGCCAGACCCAAAATAGCTGCCCGCACTCAGAAGGCCATAACTTTTGCATTTCTCAACGAAATCACACAAAATTTGTACCGTTGGAATCGTGGCTCCGATTCCGACGCACAAAAATCAAGAAATTCTAGATTTAATGAGAAATCAATGGAGATTTTTTATAAAACGTGGCCGAGTTCATAACAGTGTTTCATTTGGTGGTTGGGAGTGCAATTAAGAGGCATGGTCATCATTCTTTCTCTGCTGCAGCACCTGGGACAGTATGGGGAGCCTTTTGCAAGTAATATACAATCATTTCACTCCATTTAATACCTCTTACAAGTGGTTGAAGGATAGATTTCGGGATTTCCATTTTCCCTTCTCTTTCCCTTCTCATTTTTCTATAAATTGGAGTGTTGGGCTCATTGTAAAGGGGGAGTTTTTAGATAGCAAAGCTCTGTCAAAATTGCTTTGTGAAGCCAATGTGTTGCAGGCCCTTGTAGTGGACTCCTTGCATGGTGATCCAAGCCCTTATCCTGTAATAGATTGAACTGTGCATATCATGAAGCAATAAAATATCAGTTTGTGGATATATCTTCCCCTGCTGTGTTTTCTTGCATTCTTCTTGCCCCTTTAATCTTTCTACAAGAATATTGTGTCTATTATTATGTTCTTGCAGGGATCCATTATCATTGTGTATGCTTGGAATATCGTTGTGAATGCATTTTGCTAGATTATGGAGAACTGTCATCACCTCTTCTAATGTGTATTTTCCTCCGTATTTCACACATTTGGAGACTACTCTCACACCCTCCTTTTCTAGTGTATCACCGTTTTAGTGTAGGATTTCATTTTATGCATCTCTCTCTCTGGTCCCTTGGAAATTTAGATTAGAATAGTTAGTTTCCCGCATTAGAGTAGATTGTAAGGGGTAGTTTAGGAGCAAGAACCAACTTTCTCTCGGAGGTTTATCTCAAGTAGCAAGTCCCAAAACTTGGAGATAGTACCCATGTTATCCAATCACACCGTGAGTTCAAGTATATGCACTTGTATAAAAACAGGTGCCTTGTGATTCGGTGATAACAAAGCATGTGATTTGGGAATGACTTCTTAAAGATGTGAAGGGTCTTATTAACTAATGCATTAGGATTATCCAAGATAAGATATCCATTATCTAACATTTCTTGGATGATATTTTTAAAATTTATACAATTACCATCGCTATGACCTCTAATGCGATGATAGTTGTAGTAATCATTTTCTTTGTACCATGTAGGCACAAGACGAGAGGGTTCAAAACCAATATGTGGTTTGATGGGTGGAAGAGTGAATGCTCCAAATTTTAGAAGTTTTTCTAAAATTGAAGAGTAGGGTTCTCCTATGGGAGTATATTTTGTTGCTCCCACTTGAACTAGAAATCCTGAATAGGAGAAATATTGGAAGAAGGATTTGATTGGTTGGATGGGTGAGATGGGCCAACTTTTAAAACTACTGCATTGGTAGATACTTTTGCTTTAGAATAATTATTTTTTGTTTGGAAGAAGAAGAGGTATCATTTGGTTTGAACACAACGTTCTTGTTACACAATTATATCTTCTTCTCTTCAATGGCATGAATTTCAAGTTTCTAAGCCATGGTGAACACCTTGTCAAATGTGTGGAAGGTTTGAACTTAGAGAGTTGGCGAGATGTGTCTAAAGCACAAGCTCTAGTGAACAACTCTATTAACTCCATTTGAGGCAACAGGAATATGAGATGGTTGATCGAGGCTCCACTAATGAGCGACAAAATATGCGATAGATTCATCTTCGTATTGGCATGTTGCGTACAAGTCGGTCATGGTGACCTTCTTGACAATGTTGATAGAAAATTGGTCTAGAAAATCCTGAGCTACCTGATTGAATGAAAATATGGAATGCCTGGGTAGAGAACTATACCAATCTAAAGCTGGTCCTGTAAAAGACATTGAGAATGTTTGCAAGAGAAAAGCATCATCATGAGTGATTACATTACACACATGTTTAAAATACCAAAAGTGTTGTTGTGGGCCTTTCTTGTTAAATTGGTTAAATTTAGGCATTTCCCAATGGGTAGGGTATGGAAAAATTGGAATGAATAGGTGAATGGGCTCATTACAAATATCATTGTATGTCGAGATTTTTGTGAGATGAAGACAGATGCTTCTAATGTTTGCATCTTGTCCATCATCATTTTGATAAGATCATTGATAGGTTGTGATGACTGGGCAACCCCTACAAAGTATAATGGGATAGATGAGGAGGGTATGACATGGGCTATATCCCAGTATGTGGTGGTGCCGAGTACAAAAATTGTGAGGAAGGAATGTAGGCGAATAGATGTAGATGGAAAGTATCTTGAATAAGTGATAGATGAAATAGGGGTTTTTGGTGATAAATGTAGGTAGGTGGAGTGGACGTAAAGACTCTTGAAGAAATTGGAGGAAGAGATTGCGGGATGGAGAGGAAAATGTTTTGGAAGGGAGTATGGGCTACCATCACCTTTGGTGGCTTAGATGTAATAGGTATATGAGAGGTGGTGGATGCGAGATAGGCCTACACTCAAGGTGGTTGATAAAAGCATGGTTGGCATTGTATCAGAGGAGTGATAGACATTAGAGGCGCGATAAATGCTGAGGTGCAGCCAATATCGATGATATAGGGTAAAAATAGGAAACCATAGGCAATAAGGTGGAAGAAGGAAAGTCTAAAATAGTAGTAGTTGATGCGAGCACGTGGGCATAGGGGTAGGAGAAATGGACACAAACATGCCATATAAAAGCTTCCCTGATGAATCATGGGTAGATGAATGAGTGAGATAGTATTGCAGAGTAGAAAAGTTGTGATCAAGGAATCTCGTGAACTCCTCATCACAAGTGGGTATGGAAAGATCCTGATTGGGGTCCATGGGTGATGAGATTGAAGGAGGCGATGGGATAGGTGGGAGTGGTTAGCGGATAGCATGAAACATGAGAGCGTTAGCTTGTTTACAAGTCAAAACCATGTGACTGATAATAAAACAGTATTATGAGCTTTACTTGATGATGTAGAAACACAAAAGTAATGGAAAAAATCAGTCTAAAATGAGTGATTATATCGTTGTTTTGATTGGAAAGTCAAAATACAAAGACCAACGTCGGTTGGGGTAACTGATGTTGGTATGAGGGTAACCACCACCGGTTGGCTTAGACCGATGTTGGCTACTGTGAAAATAAGAGATTCAAATATTTGGCAATGAAAGGTGAAAATGGGTCCACTTGGATCCTGAAAATGATATTAGAGACTCAAGAGTGGGATAAAAATGGTAGAATAAACCATGAAAATAACAAGAAGGTGGAGAATACTATTCTAGAAAAAATAACCAAAAAATCATATAAATCAATGTCGGATTGAGTTAACCGATTCAGCAAAGATGATACAACCGATGTTGGTCACTGGACCGATATCGGTGCTATGAAATTTGGGAAGAGAAGAAAAATTAAGTTTTGGTAATTTAGATCAAATAAAAGGGCCAACCCAGAGACAAAGTATGGCTATGAGGAGTCATGATAAACTTAGAATAAAACTAGAATACACCAATCGTGATGTGGGGTGTAAAAGGATAAGAAAGAATGAAAAACACAACTCATATCTTAAAATGTAAATAGGAAAAAGCTAACAAACACAAAATCCTAAGTGTATATTTTATGCATTGGCTTATGCCATTTAGGACTGAATGTAAGGAGAATATAATTTTTAGTTAACAAAGTGTAGACACCTATAATTTAGCCCTTGAGCAATTTAAATACTTAAATTGCGCTAATTATATCCTTTCCCACAAATTGACGACATATCGTCAATAAATGCTCATTTTCTCTTCTATCATTGTTAATTAGTTACATTACATTAATTAATTAACTCTTCTATCTAGAAAATACGCCAATTAACGACCTTCCGTTAATTAATCCCCCTTTCTATCTAGACTAATTAATTATTATTAATTAATTAGCTTCCTCTTCCATTAAATCAATAAATCATCATTTATTTGATTAAATTCCTCTCATAGTCTAAATCATGCTAATTATTCCTTTAAAAAGCTTCTATAAGCTTTCTCACCTATTAATTAATTACTTGGGTTAATTAATAAATCTCCTCAAACCCCATGAATCACTAAAGGACAAAATAAAATCGCCTAAGGTTAATCAACCCTCTTTCAACCATCCTTATCCACAACTAACTTAACCTAGCTATTATCCCACATGTAAAGGGGTGTAGAGCTTCTTTTATCCATTGGGATATATAAGGAGCCCACATCCTACCTTTCTATTTGCACCTTTACACCTTTCATGTTTATAGCTAATCTATAGGAATTTTATCTTAGAGCATCTTTCATTTGAGCTAATATCCTCATTCTTGCATTTCATTCATCCAAGCTTTTGGGTCATATGGAGAGAATAAAAATGGTCTTGTAGCCATACTTTGATGAGATTCCATTCCAAAAACCTTGAAGGTCAAACAATCAAATTTTATTGCCATGGATCTATCTAGGTTCATTTAGTATTTTTGGTGATCTAAAGAGTAGAGATTCAAATGCTTAACATATTAGTTTGATTTCTATTTCAAGTTATAATGCATGATGTTGGTATTTAGTCTTGTTTAGCTCTTAACATGATGATATTTGTGTAGTTAGTTCATGTTTTGAAACTATTAAGGTGTTAGTTTCAATTCCCTTTGCATAGCTAACTAATACATTGATACATTTGGCACACCTGGTGGGACTTACTCCATTGTCCTTTGCACTTAATTTCAAGTTTTTGTAGTTAAGTTTCATTTTTGGTTACTAACCCTCTTTTTGCATATATTGACATAACTTATTTTTATTAACTTATTTTGTTTAGTTTGCATGTGTTGAGTCTTCCTTGTAGGTATAAAAGAGGTGAAGTGCTGTAAAAATTGGAATTGATGGGAAAATTTCAAGATTTCTCCATGTTTTCATTTTTAGAGCTTACTTTTTCAACATTCTACATGTTAGTTTTGTCAATTTCTTGAAAATCTTAAATTATTGAGCATGTAGGTTAGTATTTGATAGTGCGAGTCTTCTATTTACATATTAATATGGTGGGTTGCTGTCAAAATTGAATCTTGGTGAGAAAATTTCAAGATTTCATCATGTTTTCATTTTTAGAGCTTACTTTTTCAACATTCTACATGTTAGTTTTGTCAATTTCTTGAAAATGTTAAGTTTTTGGTCATGAATGTTAATGTTTGATAGTGTTGAGTCTTCTATTCATATATTAATGTGATGGGTTTTTGTCAAAATTGAATCTTGGTTGGAAAAATTTGACCATTTTGTAGATTAAGGGACATTTTTTTATTACATTTTTTGAGTGCATGTCAAGTGCATACCCATGAGCATAAGAGCATATGTGTAACCCATCTTTCAAGCCCATAAATTTTACTCCCAAACGTGAAATGACTCCATTTTTTTGCGTTGGAAAGGTATTGAAGTTAACTATGTAATGAAAACATAAATATGGGATTTATACTTACAAAAATTACAAGTTTTCCTTTTATTTTAAAACTAGTCATTTACTAACATGTCTAATGTTTTGATGAATGTTGTATTTTCATGCTTTACTTGATTTATACTAAAGCTTGTGTATTCTATTCTCTTGCACTGTTGGTGATATTGAGAATATAAAACAACTTTGATCTCTATATTTGTAATATTTGGATTAACTTGGAAATTTGATTATTCATTTTGTTTAAGGGAATGAACCTTTTATAAAGCATTTTTCTATCTTCCTTTGATTTGAAGTTTCCTATTTCTATATAGTTGGGCTAAAGTTTGTGTATGCTCTTCTCTTTCACCTTAGGGTGATCTTGAGAATAAAAAACAACGTTAGTATTCATTTTATAACATTTGGTAAATTGGAAACTTCATCTTTCATTTTTGGTTTAAGGGAATGAACATTTATCAAGCTTTTATTATGGTTCATTGTTTACAAAAATTTTCTTTACTTTTTATTTGGATTATTTGTTGTATATGCTCTTATCTTGCATCCTTGGATGATCTTGAGAATCAAATCAACTCTCAATCCTCTTTTAAATAACGTGATTTACTTGGAGAACTACTAACGCTTGAATGCAGGACCTAAAAATGTTTGTCAAAGAAAGAGTTCATTTTTTTCTAACTAAACATGTGTTACAAATTGCCAAATAGAAAATGACTAAACCACATTAATTCTAAAATATTAAAAAAACACACCACATTCAAAACACTTGATTTGTAGGTTCGGATAAGGGCACGCCCGTCCACTTAAAACTAGGACATAACCCCTTTGGCATAATCCTTAAGCTACAACAATGGGGGTAGTCCTAGGAACCCCAAAGTAGTCCACACAAGAGGGAACCTTGTGGAAGAAATGGGAAGTTCTCCGCACAACCTACTTGACTAGTTTTTACCATTTGTGAGATTTAGTGTCAAATTTATCCATATCACAACCCCAGTGAGAGTACATGATGGACACATTTATTTTCCACTGTGCTTGAAGGGGGTAAAGTAAAGCTGAGATACTCTAAGAATTAGTTAGTGTGAATTTTCTTGGTAAATCGAGCTCGCTCTTAGATAACTTGTGACACCTAGTTGAGAAAACCACCTAGGAAGCTATCTTTACTAGGAGCCAACTTGGAACATATCAAAACCAATTTGAGTTGAGAGCCATTATTCATCACGAAACATGTGAAGCGTTACTTTTTTAGTTTTTCACTCACCCTAAGGCAAGGCAAAACTCTATCGAAGTGAGGCCAAGATTTTTCACCCCCAATTGATCTACTTCCTTCACTTTCTTTTGACACTTTTTTGATCAAAATAAAAGTGACTACCTTTACGTTATCAATTGATTATTTTACCACTTTTGTGTCTATTTACGCCCATCCATGTTTGTGGATGGGTTGTTAAACGTCTAAAGTGTGTGGAAACATTTTCATATCATTGGTAGCCTTTTTTATCTTGATACCCAAGTCAAGATCGTCAATTGTAGTTAGGCTTGTTTCATCACTTGTTTCTCCTTTGAACTGTTATCTTGCTTGTATCTTATTGTCACAATTTTGATACTTACGTCTTGTTTTTCATAAACTTGGCATAAGTGTCTAGATTGCGATGTTACGCTACTCACATTGTGACATTTCCTTGGTATACTTTGGCATTATTTTTCTCTCAAACATTACCTCAATTTTGAAGAGTGTTGTTATTACCTTTGTGCACATCGTATCAATATCATTTTGATATCAATACCTTACTTTTCCTTAAAAGTTTGGTTAACATATCTTATTGGTATTGTTGTGTTGTTCATAGTCGTAACTTCCACTTTTTAGGATATAGGTCTTGATTAGATTCAAGCTCACTCTTAGTATACTTTGTTTGGGAAATGTATCAAATCCTTGTTGTTACTTACGCCTTGTTCATTTCTTTGAACTTGACATAAGTGGTAAATTTTTTTGATCATCTTAAAATGTCAACTATCATTTTGAAACAAACATAGGAAGTATCTCATTTGATTGATTGGTCCTAGAAAAACATTTTGTGATTATGCCTTGTTTTATCATTTGTGACTCATTCATTTAGGACAATCACTTTGATCCATTGATTCTTTATCATTCATTATTATTTGGTCATTAATTTGGCTTTGTGTTTTGAACTTGCGTGATTGTTCCTTGTGTTTATCCATCTTATAAACTCATTTCTAGGACAATCCTTTAGGTCTTTGATCCTCTTGTTTTTCCTAAATTCATGGTCATTTTTGAACATATCTTTCAAACCTTGGCAAAAAAATTTCCTATCAAGCAACTTTTGCATCAATCGAACATTGGAAATATTTCCTTTTAATCCTTTATGTTGCTAAAATTTTGATCAATCCTTTGACATTTACACCTCCAAACTTGTTGTCCAAACCTTGTTGGATTATCAATCTTGAGTCATCATGATGTATGTTTTCCTTAGCTTCCCTTTTGGAAAATCACACAAACATCCCCATATTTACAAAATGTCTAGTTGGTTGTCGTTATGCTACCTAAATCAACATGAAACCTTCTTCACTCAAGAAGTTTGATCATACAATCTATGACTAGACCTTTGAACCCAACACACGCCAACAATGATTGATTATCACAAGGCCCCTTATAAATATAACAATAAATAATCAAAATTTTGGTGTTCACATCAAAAGACGCCCGTCATGACCAAACCTTGTTTGGTTCTTCACACTAGAGAACCCATCTGGGTAACTTTCCCCACCTTCATCTCATAGTCGGTGGTATGGTTTGGAAACTTCTAATTCAAATTATTATTCAGGTTCCCCCACTCTTCTTATGATTATAATCCAAACATTTCTTCTTCTTTTGAGGATTCCAATCCAAATATTTCCTCTGACTCTTCTAATGATTCAGATCCAAACTACTATTCGATTCATCTAATTCGACTCCTAAGTCGTGGTCCTCCCCTTCTTCATAGGACCTCTATTATCAGTCACCTAAACAATGTTCTCCTTCTCTAAAGATTTTTGTCACCAAAAATTATCTTCATCATTCATCTAATGCGACTCCTACGTCATGGTCCTCCCTATCTTCGTAGGACCCTCTTCATCATACATTTAATACGACTCCTTAGTCACAGTCCTCCATTTCTTTGCAAAACCCCTTTTATCAGTCACCTCAAAGATGTATTCTTCCTTTGAAGATATACATGACTCCAAATACCTCCAATCAAACATCTAATATAATTCTTGAATCACGGTCCCTCTTTCTTCACAAGACCCTTGTTATTATTCATCCAATGTGATTCTTGAATCATGGTCCTCCCCTTCTTCGTAGGAACTTCTTCATATATCACCCCCACAAAGTCTTCCTTATTTGAAGATTCATGTGACTCAAATTCCTTATATTCAAATGTCTAAATCAACCCATGGGTTGTAATTTTCAGACTTTGGACTTAATCCTACTAGTTTACAGATGATATACCATCATATAGGTAGGTCCACACCACCTTCTTCTACTCCCGAGACATCTAGCTCCACATATTCTTCATCCCCCATGTCATCTTCTTATATAAATCATCATCAACTATTTTCTAAGTCTTTCACAGCAATTGAACCTATTTCTTCCAATCAACCCCTAGTGGTCGATCAACAACTCATACCGATTGATTTTTTTTTAGAATGAAGAAACAATCAGGGAATTTATAGGGGCACATGAAGATATTCCTCTAGTAGATTACAAGAAAGGATTCTCTTTAGACTTCGATGCATCCACATATTGTGAGGAAAATGTTGATTCTTTTTATCAAGAAACAGAGGATGAACCTTAGATCATGCAACTTGATTCTCCTCTTATTCTTCCATCTTCACATTCTTCATTATGTGATGAAACTCCTAGGTATTGCATTGATCCATGGCCTATCTTCTCATCACCCAATCACTCTTTGTCTATCACAATTCCTCAATCACAATCTCTTAGGGGGTTAACGCCAAGTAGCCCTTCATCTTCGTCTAGGTGTGGGTCACCTTATAGTAGCCCTCCCTATGCTATTTGTGGGACATTTTCAAGTAGTCCACTATCTTCTATTCTTGGGGCATGTCTAACTAGCCCCTTGTCTTCTATGTATGGGTCACCCTCGGGTAGTCCATCATCTTCTATTCTTGGGCCACATCCTAGTAGCCCATCATCTTACATCTATGGGTTGTGTCCTAGTAGCCCTTTGTATTCTATTATTGGGCCACATCCTAGTATCCCTTCATCCTCTATTCGTGGCTCACCTTCTGGTAGCCCCTCTTCTTTAATTCTCAGACCATGTCCTTTTTGACCATCAAATTATTCTTCTATCAATGATTGTGGAAAGATAACCATCATTCCTCACATTCCTCCCATAAATTTTAAACTTCCACATTCTTCTCCCACTTCTTTGGATTAAACAAGTCACACAATAGCTTATAAGAAACCCATACAAGTTTTTACCAAGCTAAGACCAAAATGCTGAAGAGTTCCAAATCTCCCAACAACCCAAAAATTTAAAATCAAACATGATTCTAGAATGCACACCAACACACCCATAAAGTATGTAAAGTTTTGAAACCTATCGATAGGGAACTCAAGCTCCCACATATGAAACCCATGTTTTAAAACAAATCATAGTCATTTTTTGAGTGTGAACTCACCACGATCATCGAGATCGAGGATAATATCACTCTTAATAAAAAATGCACTTAGTATTCCTTATTAAGGAAGTCGCACACATATTTGTTGGATCTTATCACATAGATTGAAATTGTTGTTCCCAACTTCCAAAAAATCTAAAAGTAAAAAAATCATAAAACAGTTCAAAAATACAAAAATGAGAAAACGTTAAAACATTACAAAAAAATCAAAGGTACAAAGATCAAATATTGAAATAAAGTATTGCGTACAGATGGATATTCTTTCTTCCCTTTATTTCATATTCCTCTGCAAGTCATCCACCATTTTCATCCCTTCGATGTTACTATTGGTCAGTCAAAATCTGGAACTTAGCAAAGGACATATAGAAGGGGTGCACATGGAAGAGTAGAGAACATTCAAAGGTGTGGAAGTATCGGAAAGAATCACTGTGAAGAATAGGAACATGTTCGGGACTTAGCCATTTTCATGACAAGGATCTATTTTTGGAGATAGTGTGTGGAGCACACAAACTAGTCAAAGACTTGCATGACACACATTGGCTATTTTTGGAGGATCAGCTACAAAGTGCTTTGCATGGATACAAGATGAGAATAGATCTACTACTGTCAGTTAACTAAAAGCAGTCTATTGTTAGCGCACTTGCATGTGTGGCTATTTTTGTAATGGCACGTGGCTAATAATAGCATGTGACCTATTTTGGGATTAGATAAGCGGTGAAGGGAAAGTTCCCACCCTTATAAATATGTATTGAACTATGTAAGAATAGAGAGAGAGTGTGAGAACTGTGTTATAGTGATATTATGTTGCTAAATATGATACACACATGAGTGTATACTAATATTATTGTAAGGAAGATTCTGTGTATTACTAAATTTAATATAATGGAGACTATGGACTAAATCAAGGTGCTATCATGGTTATAGTTTAGTGTTACATGCTTGATTTTAACATGGTTATCTTTTAAGCATGTTATTCTCTAGATCTAGATCTCGGACATGCAATCGTAGAATGATATATTAGTTATAGTAACCGATCGCTTTAAGTCTTTGTCATGCTAACATCCTACAACAACAACCCTAAAGAGGGGTCTGGTACCTTTGCATGCTTCGGTGAGTGCTTAGTCTAGGCTGAGTGATGTGCCAACGTGCTTGGGCTTGTATTGGTGAATTCTAGGCTGCATCATTGGTTTCGTTGTCGGGACCTCTTTTTCAATTGTTTTTCAAGATGGTTCGTGATGAAGACATACCAGTTGACCTTAGTAAGTGTTGAGGAGTGGATACATGATCTGGAAGAAGAATACACACGGCGGTTCAACACTGGATCTGAGTTTAACACATGTGTATGGGTGAAACAGAATATATATGATAGTTTATATGAGATATTTTTTTCTATCTTTCCAATAGAATTATACGAGTGGCTAATTGCTTATGCATCTAAGCAGAATTAGAGGTATCACACACTTGTCTGGACATAGAAAGAATTTCAGGCCCTTTGTGATGCTGATTTGATTTGGACTCGCGTTGTGGATACATGTTTCCCTAGTGTTTTCAATGATTATATCTTGAAGTACTCAATTTCCACTTATTCATGCTCAGAGGTAGTGAATTCCAGCTTTTACGATATCTAAGGGGAACTTACCGCAAGGCATTCCACCGGTGATCAAGATCCCGATGGTTACTTTGAATATGGAGAGTAACCGATGGCTAACTTAACCCCACCATGCATGGGGACAAGATTAGGTTTGGTGAAAGATGGCAGACCTAGTGGTAGAAAGGAAGAGAGAAGAAATGATGCTTAAGTATAACGAAGCGCATGAGAGGGAGGTAAAGAAGCAACAAGAGGTTACAAGGTAAATGACATTGTGGAGAAAGATAGTTCAGGAAGGAGTGGAAGTTCATGTAGAAGATGTGGAACCTGAGCCTCAGGAACCCCCTCATTTGGGAAAACATGACAGGGAACCCTCCTCGGCCTCATGAAGAAGTGTGCCAAGAGAGATGACTGGGCCACGGCGCATATCCGAATCCACCTGACAACCTTTCCCTTGTGCTTGGCTTTCTAGAATCTAGTACATTAAACAATTAATAAGCTAATTCATGTAGTGGGAGAGTAGGATTGAGTCTTATAAGAGGCATAACAATGGAAATGCAAATGAATTCATTGTTATATGGGAGTACCTTTTTCGTGTGTGTCATCAAAGCACAAAATTCAAGCACACAGATTTTGGACTATCTTATGGGAGTAGTAACAATTTGCAGATCTGTTAGTGTACAATTCAGTTCTACTATTAGGACACATGGAAGTACATCTTCTAGTCCAACTCCAGCTACAAGTTTAGGATCAAGAGGCATATGTGGCTCTAGTTTCGATGGATCTAGTGGTTCTAGAGGTAGAGGAAATACAAGAGGTTATGGATCAGGTGGGCAAGGTCCACACCAACCCCATAATATTTACATGGAGATGTCTCTTCATCTTCTATAGTATAGGGAATAGAAGATGCTACTGAACATGTGCATATGTGTGAAATATTATGGCGTGCAAAAGGAATCATAGCTTCTGAGTGTAGGGAAAGCCAATTTACTACTACATTACTAGGGCACACATATAGCTGGTACAAAAAGTTTGACCCGATCGACTTGCATGCATAGACTATGAAACTTCAAAAGATGCATTCCTTAAAGAGTTTCACATCCCTGAGTTTGAGCAGAAGAGTATAAGTGCACTTGAGGATATTAATAAAGTCACTACTGAAAGTGTCAGAGAGTATGATGCCCATTTTAAAACATTGCTATCTAATATTTCTTATGACATACATGTAAGCCAACATGCATAATTGTTCGTTGGGGGCCCGATTACCCCTTTTAGGGGGAATTATCATATAAGACATACACTCATCCGCACAAAGCACTTGAATTAGCCTTACGTGCTGAGGCACTCGAGAATCATAGACATTGGGGTGAGCCAATTTTTAGAATCATAGATCGAAGCTATAAGTAGTTGGAGAGACTATCAACAAATTTAGCACATGAGACATGCATAGGGATTTGGTGCATAGATTATGAAGAAAAGGTCAAATAAAGGATAGTTTTCCCCGTAGATTGGTGTGCTCACTACCATTGGATTGTGAGATATACCATTTAAACCATGATGCTTGTCCGTATGTAACTACAACATGTGATAAGGAAGAATGTTTCAAGCTCGTAAAATCTACAGTCCACAACTCATGACACTAAGACTGGCTGACTCGATTGGTCAAATCCATGATGCTATAGATATTGGTGTATGACAGACAAGAGTCTCAAATAACTCTAAAGGAAAGAACAAACATCAAGACCAGGATCAAAATCAAGCGCTCTATGATCAAAATGAAGGGTCTTTTGAAGGTGGTGGAAAAGGTCGAGGATACCATGGTGGATTTGGAGGATGAGGCCATGGTGGTGGAAGAAGTGAGTTCCCTCGTGGAACATGTTATACTTGCGGATCTCCTAACCACTATAGGCACGAATGTCCCCAAAATATTACATGTTATTTTTGTGGAAACATTCATAACTATGAGTGCCTAGACTTGTCTGAGCATCTTAGCAAGAAACATAAATAAGAAAACAAAGGTGCAAGGATGGTTAGGATACAACACACTATGGAAAATCAGTGGATGCCTAAGTTAGAAGTAGGGTCCAAGGTGTTGCAAGTAAAGGTCATGGTCCGCGCTGAGGTAGCACATGCCAGAGAATCATTGCAGCAGAATCCTACCATCACTAAGGAGAAGGTTCTTCATGCACGGTACCCCAAACCTACCCATCAGAAGGAGGTTTATCAAGAAACTATGGAGGTACTCAAGAATCTTTAGGGTGAAATATAATATTTAAAGGAGCAATCATAGAAGATGGAGCAAAAGAAAGCATTGGAAATAGTCCAAACTGATATGGATGACTTAAGAGAAGTGTGTAAAATTTTACACTAGGAGAATATCATTCCACTATTGGGGAATTGGTTAAAAGGAAACACTCCACATGTAAGTGTTGAGATTGGGTGGAAGATCCTACATGCAAATATTCCCCCTCATAGCCTAGATTATGACAAGGAAATAACTCTGAATGCTATTGTGGATGGGTGGCTATTAAGTAATATATTGATTGATACAGGTGCGGAAGTCAATGTTATTACTTTAGATGCATGGGTACAAATGGGAAGACCCCCATTGTAGCCATCCTATAATGTATTATTCATGGATAATTAGACTAAGGCCACTCCCATTGGAGTTTTGAAAGATGCATCCATTACCATACAAGGAGCAAAGTTCACTAGAGATTTTGAGGTTTTAGCACTAGCATAATCAGATAGCTTCCCAGCTCTATTAGGGTGTCCTTGGTGTTATGTAAATAATGATGATCTTCAATTCAATAAGGATTATATCAGTTTTGAACATGAGGAGGAAAGAGTTATAATCCCTTTAATAGATGGCAAATATGCACCCTATGTTGAGCCCTTAAGTGAAGAAGATATTAATAGGATTTATGTACGTGCCATATGAGATCCAGAGAATTTTGAGCCATCTAAATAAGGAATAATTCAGTGGGAGGATGCATAGTCTATTAGTGATACTACAAGTGTTACTTGTCTCATAGCACTTATGAGTTAGTAGGACACAAAGTAAAGAGCACATTTCCTAAAGGAAACAAACCACGTTATGTCAGGAGGATAGGTAACAACTCGGTACCTTGTTACACCAGAGAAGGAGATCCTATGGTATTCATGTGCACCATGGAGGAACAATGGATAAATGTGTTGGAAAGAAGAAATATGCTAGCATATACACTACGTGGAACAACAACATGCTGGTGGGTGGTCCACAAGGATAATCTTGTAAAATAAAATGAAATTAGGATTGCTCTTGTTACTAGGTTCTTCAAGAGCAATGCACCTACTCAAATATGCACTTATCATGGTAATCAACCTATTTAGCACCACGTTCGAGAAGAGATACTCTAGAAAGAGGGGCATGAAGCTTTACCACCTTCGCTATGGGTGCATAAGTTTTATTCCACTTTACAAGGTTGTGCGTGTTCTGGTATGTATATGTAGAAATCCATAGAGAGACTGGAAATTGGCAAGATTTAATTATAGGAATGGCCTAGATGTTTGAATTCTTCTCTACTAAACCTCTGGTGAAAGAAGCATTAAGAGTTATAAAGTGCTTAACTATGGGGGATAGTGCCAAGGTTGAAGAAATCCTTTAAGAGTTATTAGATGAAGGAAACTTAGGAGCATGTCTTGTTGAAGAGACAAAGGCCGATGCCACACTACTTCAATGCGCTTGCCTTGAGAAAGAAAAAGGAAAATGGTCTACTTAGTGGATGATGAAGAAGTAGAAAATCTGGATGTAAACCATTCAATAGGTAGGCATGAGGTGTTGGACAGTACAGATAAGACCATGCGTGCCTATCATGAACCTATGAAGACAAAGAAGGTGAATATTGGGTCAGATGTTGAGCCTAAGGAAGCCATAATTGGAGACTATTGGTCAGACTCTAAAGTGGAAAAAATCATAGAGTTACTAAGGGATTATCAAGACTTATTCCTTTGGGGGTACCATGAACTTAAAGGCATGCATGAATCATTAGGGGAGATGAAGATAAAGCTTAAAGAGGGTGCACACCCAGTTAGAAAGATACCCTATAGGATGAAACCAACTTGCGCGAAAAGGTCAAAGAAGAGATTTACACCATGTTGAAGTCTAGGATTATCAAGCCCCTTGATGAGTCATAATGGATTACTCTAATGATGATCACTATCAAGAAGGATGAACGAATTATGATTTGTTTGGAATATGTGAGGAGCTGAATGTTGCATGTGTGACTGATCCCTTTCCTACGCCATTCATTGAGGAAATACTAGAAGGTGTTGTAGGACACAAAATCTATTGGTTTATTAATGGGTTCTTTGGGTATAATCAAGTTAGGATTACCTAATAGGATCAAGAAAAGACTACTTTTACTACTGAATGGGGTAGCTTCACCTATACTGTAATGCCTTTTGGTCTGAAAAATGCGCCTGTTGTATTTTCACACATAGTTGTTCAAGCATTTAAGGAATTTATTCACAACTTCTTACATGTTTATTTGGATGATTGGATGGTGTATGGATTAGTTAAGGATCATTGTGACAATCTACGTTTAATGTTTGAAATATGTAGATAGTTAAGTATCTCTTTGAACATCAAGAAATGCATATTTGTAACACCATTTGGAATACTGTTAGGACACATAATCTACAAGGAAGGTTTGTTGGTTGATCCAGCCAAGGTTGTAGTTATTATAGGCCTCGATATCCTCCCGCCGAGTGAGGTGTGTGGATTTTTGGGTCATACAGATATTACAGAAATTTTATCAAAGGATATGCCAAAGTTGTCACACCATTTAAAGAGTTACTGAAAGGGAAAGGTGCATTCTATGGGGAGAACCATAAAGAACACACATTCAAGACATTAAAGGAGAAACTTATTACTACGTCTATTCTACATTTTTCCTTCATGGAACCAACCATTCAATGCACATGTGGATGCCTCGGCATGACCATGACGCAGTTGTTGGCTCAACCTAGAGAAGGTATTATAGATCATCCTATCTATTTTTCTAGTAGAAAGTTGACTCATGCAGAAAAAAATTACAAAACTACAGAGTGTGAAGCTTTGTCAATGATCTATGTGCTACATAAATTCCGACAATACCTACTAGCTACACCATTCATATTTTATACAGATCACATGGCATTGAAGTATTTGGTAAACAAGCCCATTCTACAAGGGCACATATGCAGGTGGGTACTCTTATTTCAAGAATTTGATTTCACGGTTGTGGTAAAACCAGGGAAAATTAATTTTGGACTAGACCATTTATCCATAATACAATTGGAGAAGAAGCACATGCAATTGAAGATACCATGCTAGATGCATGGTTATATAGGTTACAATGATCACCATAAAAACTAGAGGACATTTATGTCATTCTATAAATAGGTATGACACCGTGAAGGAATGGAATCCTTAGAGAAGAAATAACTTGCTATACGCACAACCCCTACATGTTGATTAGCGGTGACCTGTATAAGTTAGGCCGAGATGAAGTATTGCGCCATTGTGTACTGGAACATGAGCACAAATATATCATGGAAGAAGCTCATGGTGGTATTGCAGGTGGCCACTATGTAGGTGATGCCACTATGCACAAGATTCTACTCACTGGATTATGGTGGGAGACCCTGTATAAATATTGTAAGGATTTTTGTAAGGCGTGATCATTGTCAATGTCTTGGGAAACTAGGTCAACGAGATGAAATTCCTCTAAGACCTATTACTAGTGTAGAGAACCATTTGAGAAATGGGCTATAGATTTTGTGGGTCCTATTTCACCAGCTGCGCGTAGAATTGGATCATGCTACATCATAACTTGCACAAATTATCTGACAAGGTGGGTAGAAGCAACACCTACAAAGGATTGTACAATGGCTACAACAGCCAAGTTTCTATGGGAAAATATTATTACAAGGTATGGATGTCCTTTAAGTTTAACCAGTGATAGGGGCACACATTTTCTTAATGAGACAATCAAAATTTTATTGGATGAATTCATGATTGTACACCATAAGACTACACCCTATCATCCTCAGGAAAATGGAACTGCTGAGGATTTCAACAAAATTTTGAGCCAGACATTGACAAAAATTTGTGATGTTGGAAGAAAGGATTGGGATGATAAATTATCTGGAGTACTTTGGGCATATCAAACACCATATAAAAGGTTGAGCAAAGCCACACCATTTGAATTAGCGTTTGGCGCATAAGCAATTCTTACTATGGAATTTATGTTACCTTCTTTGGGTATTGTTCACGTTGGAGGTCTAGCTGATGAGCAAGCATTAGAAGAACAGATTGAAAAGTTATTTAACGTTAGATGAACGATGATCCATAACACATTAGAGTCAAAAACAAGAGAATTCTAGGCAGAAAGCATGGCATGGCAGGCACATCAGGGATACAAAGTTTGAGATAGGACAAATGGTGCTCCTTTATGATTCTAAATTTTTGTGCCATCCAGGAAAACTCAAGGTACATTGGTTGGGGCCATATGTTATCACTCACATACTCAAATCAGGTGCTTGTCAATTAGAGGCACTTGATGGAATACGGTTACCCGGTTACTTCAACGGGAGTAGGCTGAAGCCCTACTATAAATAAGTCTTCTTGGTGTTTGTAATAAGGAAATGTTTTCATTTAGATTAGGTTTTCAATTCTACATTTCCTTAATGTGTTTCCTTCTTGTCGCTATGCTTTGTCAATTTAGTTGGTTTGTTTTTGTAATATGCACATTTATGCGCTGAAGCTAATTACTTTTGAAGAATTTTTTTAGGTGTAGAGGACTAGAAATACCCTTAGTGTGGGATAGGTTATTGATATTTAGGTGCATGACTCATGAAAATAAGTACACATGAAAGGAAATATCTACAAGTGTTATTCAAGGTTGGAGAATTGAAAAAAAGAGATTGCTTCTAGACACAAGGACCATAGATAGAGATGAATGAAGAAACAAGTATAACGTGAGGTAAGTAGAGGCCGTAAAGAATACCAGTGGAAGGCGTAGTGATGAGGTACTCAGGCACATGACAATGTGTTGAAGAGAATTTTGCAGCCAAAAGGTAGGAGGGCACGCTAGAAGGTTATAGCTTGGGTGCGAAGATGTACCACACGGAAAGAATGAAAATGGTCGATTAATGAGAGGATTGTTGGTAGGTGGAGGAGCAATAAATGCACTAAATTTTTGAAATTCTATATAAGGATAGGATGCGAGTTCATTTTTACCATTGCAATTGAGAGAATTTGAAAAGGGCTAAGTGCGAACGAGCCAAACAATCGTGTTGAGGTGTGAAGAGTGTGAAACCAAATGTGGAGAGAAGGGTTATGCGTAGGAGAAGCTTATGTTCCCATAGGTGAAGGGTTTGAGTGAAGCATATGCATTACAAATGAGCTAGGGCATGGATATTTAAAATAGGGTTTTGACTTGCTTGATTACAAAGGGAAGAAAAGAGAGATTTTTTAGATGGCACCAAGAAAGCACCCACAACAAGAGAAAAAGGGAAGAAGAAGGTTGAAGTGGAAGAAGAAATTTCTCCCGAGAGTAATTTATCAGAAATTTAGTATCCAAAGGGCATGATTGTGGGACAAGAATGGGATTCCCACATCCGTCAATGTAAAATCAACGATTACAACCATCGAACATCAGATAATAAGAAGGAGCTTGATGTGTTGCTAAGCACAAAATGAATAAGTGCACAACAAAAGATATGCTAGTGTATGATGACGTTGGTGAGAAGTTATTGAAGTAGAATGGAGTCTACCAGTTATACGAGCTGCCATACTTTGGAAAGTATGAACCATTGTATTAGTGGTTGATGAGCAGATTCCATGAGGACTTCTTCTACTTCGCAAGACGGAGGGTTAGAATCAAAATTGCACTCGCTTCTACTACCACTTGAGACCAAGAAAAAAATTAGGAAAATTATGGAATAATTTTTTTTGTAAGAAGGGTCTACAACCAAGTTGCAAGACACTAGTTTGAAACTGAATAGGTTCCGGAACAAATTCTGATTAACCAAACACAAGATTTCCATTTTTATCTTATAACAAGTTTACTAGGTTCCAATTTGGAGGTTACAAGTTTTATTAAGGTTCAGGGAGAAATTTATCGTCAGGCCTACTCTCTATCAAGCCCTAAACTTCAACTGGATTTCTCACATACTTAGAGTTATCAAAACTTTCCTAAACTAGGCTCATTGGATAGGAAATTTCCTCACCTTTCCAACCATATAAAGAATTCCTCCTAACTCCTTGTAAAACTCAAGTTATGGCCGGGCGGAGTTTTAGGGAAAAATTTTCCTTGGAGGTCCGTGGGGTTAGGGAGAAAATTGGGAAAATTTTCCCAAATGCCACATGTCATCACGTGATTAGTGCGGGCGAGTGGGTCACGGGGGAAAAATTTGAAATTTTCCCAAAACCAAAGTCTCAATTTTCCAAAGGAAAATTTTCCTCCATGCCTCCGCACTTGCTCAAATGGCCACGTGGCACTTTGTGATTAGCCGTGGGCCGGCGGAGGAAATTTGGATTTTTCGCCCATGGGTTAAAAGGTTAAAAGAATTGCATGGACCCATGCACCCATGGGGACACATGTCAACATCCTATTGGCTACGGGGATGTAGGTGGCGGAGGAAAAAGTGAAATTTTTCCAAAAGGGAAAAAATTTAAGTTTTCATTTCTAAATCCACATGGCCCTCCCTACCACGTGTCAACACGTGATTGGTTGGGGGCCGCGGGGTTGCGGGGAAATTTGGGAAAATTTTCCCAAGGCAAAATTTTCAAAAAGTTAAGTTTTTTTTTTTTTTTAAGGGCCTGCCCTCCAAGGTGCCACATGGCAACTTTTGATAGGATGAGAGGTTGGCGGGGCCATGAAAATTTTTAGAAATTTTTCCAAAGTTCAAAATTTAAATTTTTCTAAGGTCGAATTATTTCATTTTTGGTTTGGGATGGCCATTTTGAAGTAAAACTTCAAATGGCCATAACTTTTGATAGGAAGCTCCATTTTAGGAAAACGAGGACTTTCCGGAAAGCTCTCGGAGTCCTCTTTGCACAAAAATCATCAATTTTAGAATTTGGTGAAGTTTCAAGGGTCAATTTTAAGAAATCGATCTGCAGGGATTATAATTTTAAAACTGGCAATTTTTCCTACTTGTAAGATTTGTTCAATTTGATAAAATTTGAACTCTTCTTCCACTCAACATGTCAAACAGACATGGAGGATCAACTTAGGGAAGAATTAGAATGTTTTAAGTATGTCAATTTGATCAATTTATACAAGTTTTCAATTTTCCGATAGTTGACGGGAAAACGACCATGCAAGCTCCGAATTGAAATTCTTTGAGTTTTGGAGATTTATTCTTGACTGTTTTAGTGAATTTGGATTCCTCAAGTCTTCCTAAGTGTAAATTTCAAGTTTTGTAATTTATTGTTGAGTATAAAGTTAAACTGCTCATTTAATCCAATGCACATTACCAGTTTTAACTTTAAAATAGTGAGTTTACTGGTATGGTGATTTGTCTTCTGGGTGAGCATAAGATTATGACTTAATCCATATCATTGCTTCACAATTTCAAACATTCAACTCTAATTAAAATGCATCTCTGATTTTCAATTTTAACATGACAGTTTGTAAAGAAAATAACGTTGAATTTCATTCCATAAGCATCTTCTTTTACATTCCAAAACAAAGATTCTTATTCCTTTTCAAACAGATCTTCATTCATTGACAACAATACAAATTTAAAGGGATCAATGCTATCCTTGATTGATAATTCAAGTAAACTTTCAACTGAACTTCTTTCCTACTGATTTGGTTTTCACATTTCACATGCAAGGTACAGAAATTCATTCACCTTTTCTTTTCCAAATAAAATAGATAAGTATGATTCTTCTTAACATTTCTCAAATTGATTTACAACTTCCAATTACAAGGTATGCATTTCACATCTCAATATCAATTACATTCATCCACTTGGAGTGGGAAGGATTTCATTTAAAATTACAAAAAGGGTGACTGTCAAACTGTAAAACTCTCCAAATAGCAGCATGCTTGATTCATCTTCTTTCTTCTTTGGATCACAACAAGGAAGGGGGAAAGGCAACGCTCTCCACCCAACCAAGACATCCAATGGGAAAAGAGAAGCCATCTTTCCCCATTGGCCCCCAAGCCCCAACCATATTGAAATGGAGCATGATAATCCAACACATGGCAACAAGGCTTCTTTCACAACAAACCACATTCTTTTCACATTACAAAAACAACAATTAAAAGCACAATTTAAAACAAGACAACAGTTCTCAACTGCTTTTGAATTTATTCAAACAACACATAGGCTTGAACAAGCAAGCCAAACAAGAGCAAGAACTATGGAGGTCTCCTTATGCCTCCCAAGTTGAATTTTGGGCATCCACCAAGAGCAAACCGCCAAGATCATAGCAATCCCATAAACCTTATCCCTCCTCCAAATTTATCCCTTATACCTCCCCCAAAGTAGGAAATGCAAGCAATTTCCTTTCCTAGGTGGATCCCAAACCAACATTCCCTCCCAAGAACAAATAACAATGGCAAATCCCTTATCCCTCCTCTGATAACCTCATAGTCTTCTCTCCACACCATGCCCTAAGCATTCTACCCATCCCTCAAAAGAAATTACAAACACAACACATTCAAATTCATGCTAAAAGAGGAAAATACAACAGTTTTAAAAGAGTGGGAGCCTACCTCTCCATAATGGAGACTTGTTTCCAAAACAACAGGTTCTTTGTTGCACAAAAACTAGTCCCAATCAGCAAGAGGAATGCATGCACAAGTAATTCCACTTCTTCCACCAAGAAAGCTCCAAAAATGCAAGAAAATTTGACCCAAGAGTGAAATCTCCAACTTTCAACAACCTCAAAATGAGAGGAAATTTTAATTTTTAAAGGAGATGGAGGGAGAGGATGATGTGGATTCCAAGTGGGATGCCACATCATTGTTCCTCATCCCAAAAGCATTCAACATCAAGGAAAAATAAATCATAATAAATGAAAATGACAAAATTACTTACATACACAATGTAGCCCATACCCCAAAAGGAATGCATTTAAAATTTGTAAGACAAGTGCAATCAAATCTTACAATAAATCATGTCAAAATGCAATAAAATAAGTTGATTTTGACTCCAAATTAATAAACATGGTTGGTGGAGGATTTTGAGAGGTGTGGGACAAGTTTAACTTGTCCCACAAGCCTCCAAATTTGTCCTCCAAGCTCAAATTCGAATTTCAAGAGAGAGATGGAGTGTCTGACCTTCCAAAATCTTCTTACAACCTCTTACAATTTCATACACAATCTATCACTTCACTTACACAACCCATACTTGGTAACTTACACACTCTTTTAAAATGCATTTATTTCTATGACATTTATTTATTACAAACTTTAGACACAACCATATATTTAATTACCATATGGTTATAAAATATATAAATAAATTTCATTTTCAACCAAGACAATAACATTTAATTTATCTTCCACATCCCAATTAATATAATTGAAATTTAACTATAAGACTCTCACATTATACTATCACATTAAAATAATTAAAATAAAGAGCACATTACAAATAAAATACATACAACAATAATTTTAAAAAGGGACACAACAAATAAAGCACACAAATACCCCATGGTCACAATAATGGAAATCCCCCATGGGAAATCCTAACAAAACACAACATATAACTCAAACACAGTTGCCATGGTGACCTTGTTGATTTCACACTGAATTCCAATATGGTTAGTCTCCAGTCCCCCAACATTGTTGTGATTTTAACCTACAAAATGCAAAATACCTCCTTCGGCCTCGTGGCCATATCAGAACATCCAAATGATATATAAACATTAAATCCAATTCACAACAATATCAGGATTTTAACAATTTATCAATTAAAATTCAATTTGCAACTATATCATCATCAAATAGATCTCTACACTAGAGTTATTCATAATATCAATGTCACATGTTTACAATCAAAATCAATAACCTGTCCATGTCAACCAGTATGTCATCATCCACATAATAATAATAATGTCTCAATGATCCTTAAGCATAATAACTGAATCCAGATTAATATTAATCCATAGTCTAACATCTAACCATCATACTAAGCAAAACATAATAATGTCCATAGGAATCCATGATCTAGCATATACACATCATACTATATCAAAACATAATTATGTCCAAAAATATGATCAATAGTGTCAGGATCAGTGTCTAAACAGTGTCAAAGGAGAGTGGGTACTACAAGTGACATGACTAAGGGCCTCAGGAGTGGATCTGGATAGTGATTTAACTAATAAGGCCACAATCCTAGAGACCAGGAAAGAGATGGGGTATACCAAAGGTCCGCAAGCGGTATAGACATTGAAAAATTAAAGAAGTACTTAGCAAAGGCAAACAATCGCACATCTTGTAATAAATTTGAATGACTAAGGAAGATGGTCACAGGTAAACACAATGTGGCTACACGTTGCAAAGAATATGTCTCAAGGAGTGGTCTATAATATTGTAAATCACATAGAAAAGAAAATAATTGAAGAAGCATGGACATGTGATAGAATAATTTTTGGCATTCTTTTATTATCTTTAGTGTTTATGGAGATTGGAGTGCCTGATGGGCCAAAGGAGAAGATTTGGGAGTACCTCGCGGAACATAAGTCACATGCAGAAATATTTGGCATATACTTGTGCAATGGATCAATGAGCGGACCATTCAAGCAAAGGGTGGAGATGTGGTATGATAGACTCCATGTAGTATTTGAAGAAGAATGGTGCATACCCAAGGATTTGCCTTCAATGGTGGGTAAGGCAGTTCATTTTGTAGTCTACCAACATTTTTGCATCGCACGATTTACGATGAAGGACAAAGCTTGGAGCCCATGGTGCAAACTATCATATGCCTTCATAGCAAGATATTTCTAGGCATCATTTCACCGTTTTTAGATGCGCACCACCTAACCTTCAATGCAGACAAGGTAGATTACGACTACCACACTCTAAGAAAGAAATATGTATATCTAAGGCAGAATGCCTACATTGAAAGGCTTATCTCAAATATTATAAGCATGAAGCCTGTAAGCTTGGTAGTTGGGGACACCAGAGCAGCACTTGTGTACCTATAACTCAAACCCAAGCTGGAGAACACTAAGTATGTGGAGAATGAGTTTGCGCTCCCAGGGCCGCCAAAAGGTAAGCATACAATGGAAAATGTTCCAACGCCTAAGCCCATAGAAACAATTCAAGTAGATGATGAAGAAGAAGAGCATGAAGATAGTGGTGGTTTGGAGCACAGAGGTAGAAGACAACCTCCAAATAAGGAAGAAGTTGAGCGCGTGACTACACCACCTCAGCCACAAGAGGGAGATGATGAGGACTTGGATACGATCCTAAGGAGAGCGTCATTTCAAAAGAGTATTCAGGAGAACAAGGACCCTAGGTGCTACTCCATAATTAGTGTGTAGATCTCCTTGACTCTCTCCACAAAAGGAGACAACTAAGAAAAGAAGAAGGAAATTGAAGCTAAATGAGGAAGCAAAAGAGTCTAAGGAAAGCACACCCAATTACCCTACACCTCCATAGAACAATGATGAACCAAAAGACACAGATATAAGGAAGGAGGTTTCTCCCAGATAGTTGGGGTTGATTATATAGAAACCGAAGATGACTTCTATTCGACTAACCCTAGCCATTGCCACAAAAATAGATGGAAATTCCATCAAATGGATGTTAAGAGTTCCTTCCTTCATGGTGACCTAGAGGAAGAGATCTATATGGAACAACCTTCAGAGTTATGTCCAAGATTCCTCCCTCGTTTGTAAGCTAAAGAAGTCTCTTTATGGCCTTAAACAAGCTCCTCGGGCTTCATATGCCAAGATGGACTCCTTTTTACTTACATCAGGGTTTACTAGGTGTCACTCTGATCCAAATGTTTATATTCTATGACAAGATGACTCCATACTCATTCTTGTTCTCTATGTTGATGACTTGTTGATCACATGTAGATCTTCCTCTATTATTGATTTTGTGAAGATTGCCTTGGCCAACAAGTTTTCCATGACTGACTTAGGTCTACTTCATTACTTCCTTGGGATCCAGATTTCATAATCTGACTCGGGAATCTTGATTTCACAACCTAAGTATGCTCTTGATTTGCTAGCTCATTTTCAGATGTCGATTGCAAGTCTTCTCCCACTCCTTTTCTCTCCGGGGTTAAGTTGGTTTCAGATTGCTCTACTCCCTTGGTTGATGGTACTCTTTATCAACAGTTGGTGGGGAGCTTGATTTACTTGACTCACACTCGACCGGATTTATCGTATGTTGTTGGGATCATGTCAAAATTCATGTAGCTAAACAGATCCTTCATTATGTTCATGGAACTTATGCTGATGGCATTCACTATCATGGAGGGGTGGATATCAACTTAATTGGGTTCACAAATTCTAATTGGGACAGTGACTTAGATCATCGAAATCTACTTCGACTACAATTTCTCTCTTGGTTTGGGTCCTATTAGTTGGTCTAAGAAGAATTCGAATGTAATTACGATATCATCTACAGAGGAATAATACAGAGGAGTAGTTAACGCTACCATAGAAGCTATTTGGCTACGAGGTATTCTAATGAGTTTGGCATCCACTTTGTGGCCTACCATTATCTATTTGTGATAACATGAGAACTATCTCCATTTACGTAAATCCGGTTCAAAATCAGTAGACGAAACACATTGAGATCCATATGCACTTCATATGGGAGCTTATTCATGATGGTGTCATTGACATTCAGTACATTCAGAAATTGATCGATTGTAGATTTATTCACCAAGCCCTTCATTGAGATGAATTTTCTTCACTTACGGTCTCTTCTTGGGGTGAGGTCTTTTGCAGTTGCTCATCTTCTTCGGGCTATGTAGTCCTTCTTGTCTTCTTCTTATTCTTCTTCTAGGAAGATTGTGTTTGTATATGGGCACCTTATTAGGCCTTTAGTTTCCGAGCCCCATTGACACATCTTTCTTAGTTGTTTAGGGGTGTCTTCTTTTTCCATCTATCTCCTAGCTGCTACCCCAGCTTCGATGAAGGGGGTGTTAGTGTGAGTTATCCTATATGTCCTCCTCTCATATTGGAGGGTCATCTCACATGGGTTAGGTTTAGATTAGACTTGGGGTTTACATGTGTGTCATGCACTAGGGTTACTCAGCACCCTATATGTACTCTCTTTCTATTCATTTATGAGCATGCCAAGACACTCTCTGTCTTTCCTCAATGTGCAAGATTTGTTTTTGTTGAGCAAGTTCTTCCATTATTGATTGATTCTTTCTTGTAATTACGCTAGAGCTATCACAATTCTGTTGGAGTGCAACTACTTCATGGTGCCTCGTTTTCGATTTGATTCTTACAAACTCTTTTCATGGTATCGAGTCGAGGCGCGTTAAGCGTGCTAAACCCCGAGTAGTGTTGGGATGGGTGACCTCCGGTGTCACTTCCTCCTAATCTTTGTTGGGCCCGATTTGGTGTATACCGGCTCCATCATGTGGGAGGGTATTGGCATAAGCAGGCTGATTAACACGACGAGATCCTCTTCACCACAAGTTTGAGCTTTTGGTGTGACAACAAGTCATTTGGTATTAGAGCTACATGACTTGCCATCACACCAAAAGCTTGAACTGATGGTGGAGAGGGATCTCATCATGTTAATCGGCTTCTTTACGCCAATAGGAGGCAAATGAGACATTAACCGAGACTTCTCAGACACATCAATATAAGTTCCAAATATTGAAGCCCAAGTTCCTAAGAAGCCTAGATCAAAAAGAACAAGTGGAGAATATGTTCCACCAGTCATGGGCTACACCAAGGACACAGGTAAAATTTTCCACACCCGTTTCTAAAGCATAATGAAACAAAAGGAGTTATATGGTTGGGAGTTGATGGATGAAGATATGGCAACCGTGTGCATAAGGAAGCAATCTGTCATGGTCGATGCACACACACATGGATGAACCAAAATTTGATGTGTGTGAGAAGTCATGCATATCAAGGAGGTTGAAGAAGACACCTCAGGCCAGACACATAACAAGTAAAGCCTATTGTTATGTTAGATGAACAAGTGAGCAATACTTTGGTGAAAGTATCAACAAAAGTGACATGACATAATATGGATAAAGCTACAACAATTAGGGTGTTGAGGGAGGAGATCAAGACTAAGAATGAGGAAATAACATGACTAAAGTAGGAAAAAGAATTGGAACAGAAGAAGAATGCTATTTTTATCAGCATGGCAGAGGAGATTGGGGACAATGTCATGAAGGCTAGGCCACACTTAGAGCCAAAGGTACCTAAGAAATTTCCATCGGAAATACCTTATGTAAGTACATTGGTGGAATTAGTGCTTGCAGATGAACCTCTGCGCATGTCAGTGCCAAAGGATCTAACACAAGAAGTAGAGCGGGAAAAGGATTTAGTGATGTAAAAGATTACATCATATGAGGGGTTTCTTCAAAGCTTATAGGAGGAACTAAAGAAGGTAGATCAAGTGCGTTGAATATTTGTACAATGCCAGAAGCCGTTATAAGGACCATGACCATTTTGGAAGACAATGAGGTCCTGAAGGCCATGAAAGATGAAACATTGGGCTGCATAAAATGATTAACACTTGTCAAATAGAAGTGCAAGACCCTTACAAGAGCTCAAGAACCACATAAAGAAAGACTGGATGAGCTTGGAAAAATCATCGCAAAAAATATGGACTTACTAGAAGGGAGAATGACTGTCATGTCCAACATTGTGTTGGTCTTGCAGAATGAGAAAGGAGAGATTACAAAGGATGAGTTAGAGTCAATTGTAGTGGATATTCCAGAGAAGGCTAGAGGCCACGCTTAATGATTGGTAGACTCTAGAGGTGGAAATAAAAGAAGAATATCTAAAATTGATTCTTCAAGTTGAATCAAAAGATACTTGCAGGTAAATATATTCTTTTATTCATCAAAATTATTTCTATTCTTCTATTCATATTCTTTGATTCATTTTGAGACGACCATTCATCATCGGGCAAAGAAATGCAACTAGTGTGGGGTAATGTTGGTCAGTCAAAATCGAGAACTTAGTGAAGGACATATAAAAGGGTCACATAAAAGAGAAGAGAAAATTATAAGGTGTGGAAGTATTAGGAAGGAATCACACGTGAAGAAAATGAACAGGTTCGGGACTTAGCCGTTTTCATGATGAGGATCTATTTTTGGAGATAGCGTGTGGAGCACACAAACCGGTCAAAGACTTACGTGACACGCATTGGCTATTTTTAGAGGATCAGATATGAAGCGCTTTACATGAATACAGGCCTAGAATAGATCTACTACTGTTAGTTAACTAAAAGTAGTCTATTGTTAGCGCACTTGCATGTGTGGCTAATAATAACATGCAACCTATTTTGAGATTAGATAAGTGGTGAAGAGAAATTTCCCACCCTTATAAATATGTATTGAAGCTGTGTAAGCATAGGGAAAGAGTGTGAGCGTGTTATAGTGAGATTATGTTACTAAATCTAATACGTGCATGAGTGTATACTACTGTTATTATAAGGAAGCTTATGTGTATTACTGAATTTAATATAATGGAGACTATGGACTAAATTAAGGTGTTATCATGGTTATAGTTTAGTGTTGCATGCTTGATTTTATCATGGTTATCTTTTAAGTCTGTTATTATCTAGATCTAGACATGTAATGTAGAATGATATATTAGTCATAGAAATGAATGCTTTAAGTCTTTTTCATGCTAACATCCTATAACAACAACCCTAAAGAGGGGCCTGATACCTTTGCGCACTTCACGTGAGTGCTCATTCTAGGTTGAGTGATGTGCTAGAGCGTCTGGGCTTGTATTGGTGAATTCTAGGTTGCATTAGTTATTGTGGTTAGCCTATTCACATGCATTTTGCAACATTTATCTCTATGGTATCTGTTTGACCCTGGTCTTTTATCACCTTGGTAAATTAAAGAACGAATGACCTCTTAGAGATCCTATCACTATCTACATATAATAAACTTTTTGTGAAGAATTTTTGGACGTATTTGTTCACACAATCTAATATCGTCATCACAATCACTTCCAAATCATTCCATCAAGCCATCAATGGTTCTTAACCCCTTGTCAAATAAGAGAGCTGAAATAATTTTTCAGAAATCAAAAGAATCAAAATCAATCAATCAAAAAGAAAAAGCTAAAAGAAAAAGAAAATTGATATATAACTCTCTCTTGGGGTATTTCCAATAATCTCTATCGGGGATATGGATGCATGAATGGCAGTAGAGAAATGTTGTGATTAGAATCAAATGCATCTCCATCAAGGCTATGGATGCCTGGTTGGTAGTGAAGAAATGTATGGATCTCCTTCCATAATCCATTCACAAATCACTTTCAAACTAAATCATTCCTACACATTGGCTAGTGTCTTCACTTGTTGTCTATCAAATCTTTCCTTCAAGAGGTAATTCATTTCCACATGCACACACAAGATCTCGATGAGTAAACAAGATTAGTATGTTACCAAGTGTTACTTTTTGGACCTTGTTCAAACTCTTGCTTTAACGCATGTCTTGTCTCATGATTTGTGCCTTGGGCTAATCAATTTTTCATCGACCACCTTCTAAATCTTTTCATAACATCCTCTATTCTTCAAAAATCATTTAGAACATCCATGTGTATCATATTTCCTCTTTTCCATGTTTACAGGCACCTTTGTCCCCCTTTAATAAATCAATCACCCACTTCCTTTCTATCATGTGTTTCTTGGCTAGCTTATGTTGGGGGCATCCTTGCTCCCTCATGATTGAACCTATTTTATATTGGCCTTGATCCCCCTTCTACATGTGAAGAGTTTATCTTTGAATACTCCCACCTAATCGTTGGGGCATGTCACATCGATAGATTTGAATCAAAATAACATAATAAATAATATATTGATCTTCATTCCATTAACATACACACAATACATGGCTAATAAATAGCCAAGCAAATAGCAAAACAACCTCCTATAATTTAGGAGTGGTTGTAAACAATAAGCTAAATACGTGAAGTTGTTTACAACAACTTCACATATAATTCCAGGTAATTATTTGTTGTTCCACAACAACTCATAATATAATGTTTACACTATAATAATATTCCCAACATACACCCCCTTAGTGTGAACATGGGGTGAAGTGTAGTTGAAACCAGAATCATATGCCTACGCATATTTTTAGGTCTGCATACTGCTCCTCTCCTTTAGACACCAGCTTCCCTCTATACAATCTGTTTCAATGACTGACACCTTCTACGCCACATCACAACACTTCAAGAGAACATATAGGAATACTCGCATGTACCAAGCAAACATACACAAACTGTTGCTCTTTATTCTGCACACCAGATAAAATAAACACACAACTAGAAATAAATATGTCACCACCACAAAATACGACCTCGTCATTGGCGACTGACGAGAGGCGCTGAGTAGCCTCCATCCTCCATTTCCTCCTACCTCCAATTTGGTTATTTTTAGAAGAGATAATCTTCATCGCTAGGGCAACAAAGTTCTTCATCAGTTGCATAATCTTCCCAGTCGGTTTCTTCTTCAACAATATAAGCCTTTTGATCAATCTTATCATCCAGTAGATCTTGTGCCCGCTTTTTACAATTTAAAATGACATGCCCCACTTCTTTACAATAGTAACATTTGATTTGTCCCTTTGTAGGAATGTGCTTTGAATTGTACTTACCCTTCTTTGATGATGTACTAGCTTTATTGTGTACATATAAGACCTCTTCTTCTGGTTCTGAAGGTTCATTCTGATCAAGAAGAGTAGAAACTACTCCTTCTAAACCAATTTTAATCTTGCTCAAAGTAAAAACCATATGAGACATTTTTTTAGGCAAACTATTCAAAAGAATTGCTTTGGCATCATCATCTTTTACCTTCTCATTAATACCTGTAAGCTGATTGAGAAGAGAGCGGAACTTGCTGATGTGTTCTACCATTTTTATACTTTCATCCATCTTTAACCCGTATAATTTTTGGTTCAAGTGTTTTCTTTGCACTTTACGCTTCAGATCCGAATAGTTTATTTAATGTCTCCCAGATTTCCTTTACGAGACTTTGTGAAGTCTACGTGGTGCAGTACACTTTAGACAACCGAGACCAATAGTTCCCAAGGCCTTTTGATCCTTGATATTCCACTTTGCGAGATCTGTTGGATTTGTTGGTGTTGTCATATTTGGTTTAACCACATCCCACAAATATTTCTCAATCAAGTTCAGCTGCATCTAGATTCTCCATGTATGAAAATCACGTCCTTCGAACTTCTCAACAAGACTCAATTTCTCCATTTTCACAACTATTGTATTACAATTGATGGTAATAATATTGATAAATCACTATTTAAAAAGTAATAAAGGGAAATTACTTTTTAAATACTCTAAACTTTTTTTTTTTAAAAACTGAAAAACTGCATAAACTCACGTATATAGTTTATTATATATCAACTATATATCAATTTAAAAAAAAAAAAAAGCTGCAACCCCACGTGGCAAGTAAAACTAAAAAATTGATGTGGATGCGTGGAAAATAATACTCTAGAAAATGTTGTGGCTATGTGGCAAAAACCTACGGCATTTTTCTCCCCCCGCATGGCAAATAAAACTTGAGAATTGTTGTGGCTGCGTGGCAAGTGGCAATTGCTTCTGCGTTTTGCTTTTACGGGATTTGCGTTTTGCTAAGTGTTTTGCTTTGGATAATGAATTTGATCTTGCACACTTTATACATCCACCAATCCGCGTGGACACAACAAACCACACTGCACAGCCACCGTGTCCTCAGAAAAAATGCGACTGCTCAGAAAAAACGTGGCACTCATGTGTTTGAACATCTAAAATTGGTTTGCTCGTGCTCCAGCGACTGCTCATGCTCCAACGACTGTATTCCAACTGCTAAAATTGCTGCAACATTCCAAACTACGACTTCTCCAAGCGGATGTTGCTACAAGAACCGTATTCTCTCCAAGATCAACGCTGCTCTGTTACCAAATGACTGATTTGAATCAGAATAACATAATCAATAATATATTGATATTCATTCTATTGACATACACACAATACATGGCTAATAAATAGCCAAGCAAATAGCAAAACAACCTCCTATAATTTAGGAGTGGTTCATAAACAATAAGCTAAATACGTGAAGTTGTTTACAAAAACTTCACATATAATTCAGTAATTATTTGGTGTTCCACAACAACTCATAATATAATGTTTACACTATAATAATATTCCCAACAACATCTTCACTTTCTCGTATGCATGAAATTTTTCCTTGTACATCCCATCTATCATTGGGGGCATCCACGCTTCTTTGTCTTCCTGTACATAGCTTTGGAGACTTCTATAAAATAACAAAAATTCAAATATATTTCAAGAAAAATAAAAAACAATAAAAAAACATCGCTCTTTGGTTCTCAAATGCATTCTTGTATGCAACTCACGAGATCATCTTCATTTACCTCCATCAACAAAGTTGGTTTTCTTACTATGTCTGCATCTTTGTGGGGAATAATGAGTTGTTTGGTACTATTTCATTGTGCATGATTGATTTTAATAGGACCCAAGTGTCCTTTGTTATTCCCCTTGCATATATCCTTTCTTGGGGAACCATCTTTTAACCCTTGTCGTTAATTCACACAGGTCAGAATCAAATATTGATAACAAAAAAATTGCATTATGTTTCTCTGTTAGGTTAGATTATTTACTTTCTTGTATTGCATTGCATTATGTATGTTGCAAGGAGTTAGGAATCTTTTAATTTCTCGTATTGCATTGCATTTTGTATGTTGCATGGAGTTGGTATTTTCAGCAATGGAAAATTGTTCGTAGTATGGATTTTCATGTCATTCTACTTTTTCGTATGCTTATATTTTTAATAAGGACCGATGACGTAGATCTTTGGAAATATGATGACACTAAAGTTGTTTCAATACACTGGATGAAAGCTTGCTCTTTTATTTCTGTCTTCATTCCTCTTCTACATCATTCTCCTATCAACACTATTCTTCTAATTCACCTGGGGCATCCTTCCCCTACCCATTCTTCTATCCATTTCTCTCACCTTTTTTGATTGTCGATCACCTTCTTTCATCACCCCATCGACACTCAAGGGGGCATCTCTCACTTCTACTAATTTTTCTTCTACCCCTTCAAAATTTTATCTATCTACTATCTTTGAAGTGGTGTCACTTACACCACCCCAAAGAGGGGCAAATGTAGACACCTATAATTTATCTCGAGCAATTTAAATACTTAAATTGCCCTAATTATATCATTTCTCACAAATTGATGACATATCATCAATAAATACTCATTTTCTCTTCTATCACAGTTAATTAGTTATATTAAATTAATTAATTAACTATTCTATCTAGTAAATGCACTAATTAATGACCTTCCATTAATTAATCCCCCTTTATATCTAGAATAATTAATTATTATTAATTAATTAGCTTCCTCTTCCATTAAATCAATAAATCATCATTTATTTGATTAAATTCCTCCCATAGTCTAAATCATGCTAATTATTCCTCTAAAAATCTTCTATAAGCTTTCTCACCTATTAATTAATCACTTGGGTTAATTAATAAATCCCCTCAAACCCCATGAGTCACTAAAGGACAAAATAAACTCTCCTAAGGTTGACTCAACCCCCTTTCAACCATCCTTATCCACAACTAACTCAACCTAGCTATTATCCCACATGTAAAGGGATGTAGAGATTATTTTATCCATTGGGCTATATAAGGAGCCCTCCTCCTACCTTTCTATTTACACCTTTACACCTTGCATGCTTATAGCTAATCTATAGGAATTTTATCTTAGAGCATCTTTCATTTGAGCTAATAGCCTCATTCTTGCATTTCATTCATCCAAGATTTTGGGTCATATGGAGAGAATAAAAATGGTCTTATAGCCATACTTTGATGAGCTTCCATTCCCAAACCCTTGAAGATCAAACAATCAACTTTGATTTTCATGGATCTATCTAGGTTCATTTAGTGTTTTTGGTGATATAAAGATTAGAGATTCAAATGCTTAACATATTAGTTTTATTTCTATTTCAAGTTCTAATGCATGATGTTGGTATTTAGTCTTGTTTAGCTCTTAACCCGATGATCTTTGTGTAGTTAGTTCATGTTTTGAAACTATTAATGTGTTATTGTTAGTGTAGGTTATTATTTATCCTTTTATTTATTTATTAAGATAATTCTTACACTTTTGTTAGCCCTATATTTTTTTAGTTAGCTTGCTTAGGTGTACTAGTTATGTGGAGTTAACTTACTAGTTGTGTTGAGTTAGCTTCTCAGTTATGTGGAGTTAGCTTACTAGTATTTTGGAGTTAACTTAACTACCAGTATCAGTTAGTGGGAGTTCTTCACCACTGATTTAGGTAGTAGTTTCACTTCCCTCCTCCTATATGTACATATTTCTTATTGATTAATTCAAGTCATTGTATTGTAATGTATTGAGCATTATGAATTATGATGGATTTCCATATATGGTATTTTATCTCTTATGATTTACAATTATGATGTGGTATGCTATCATCATCCAAGATCATAGCTTGGAACAATCTTCTTATTGCTCCTTTCAGTTAGTTTCAATTCCCTTTGCATAGTTAACTAATACGTTGATACAAAAAGGTGCCATATAAAAGCTGATAACTATGGTTGGTTTTAGGTAAGTTTTGGTGTGGGAGATCCTTCTCTGAGATGATGACTAGACAGAGAAACCAACTAGAGCCCAATGTCAATCCTCTGATTATGTGATCATTGACAACTTCTTCCGGGAAAGATGTTGTTTAAGAATTGTGTAGTTTATTTTTAGTGATTTGGTATAGAGAGTGTGCAAAATGTGAGCTACGGTTCAATTTGTCAACCATCAGTTGGGCATGACTTCCAACATATAGGTTGCCCACAATTTAGATTAACTATAATGCAACAAACTCAACAATGCAAGTGCACAAGTTTTAAAACCCAAATCCACAAATTATATTTGATGAGAACAAATTATGAAGAGGTTAAGGGCATGAATTTCACTAAATGCAATACAAGAAAAGAAAGAAGAATTCTTTTTAATCCCAAAAATAAGTGTCACTGAGATAATCAGAAGAAAAGAATATTTCTAGAGAAGAAGCTTAATGTGAACTTATTCAAATGAAAATAGACACACAAGATTTTTTTCCCTAGGAATGAAAAATGCAAAGAACCCCTGATGGGTCCCCGGGCATGCCAAGATGTTTCACCTAATTTGTTGCTAGTTAAAACTGAATAGGAAATAGGTTAGGAGGAATACCTGTGATATGTAGGTTAAATTTTGAATGCGTGCGTTAATGATTTTTTGATCCAAGCTGATCGTGAAGAGCTTCCCTTTGACTAGGAGGAACGACCTGTAAGAAATACAACAAGACCACCAGATAACATTATTAATATAGGTTAGTGGACTACCTAGAAAATTCTAGGTCCGGGAAGTGTGATGATTCCGAGAAGTCTGTCAATCCACTTTCAAATATAAATTAATATTAAAAATATCATGAAGTAAGGAAATCCTACTGTAGTTATACGATTTAGGCATCTCGTGCAAATACAATAAGAAAATCTAATCTAACATGCAAGGTTATGATTATATTTGGAATTTTGGTAGGTTATTATGGTTTTACAGGTTTGACATGGGTCTGGGATTGATCGGGTGAGGTTTGGGTTAGTTTTGGTTGATCAAGTGGCTTGTTGGTCAAAAGGAATGAGATGACACAAAGACCAATATCGGTTAGGTGACCGATGTCTATATAGAGGTGAAACCAAGAATGGTTAGTAAGCGACGTCGGTAGGGGTAATTGAAATTAATTTGATTAAAATGGTTTTTGGGCTTCTTTGTGATTGCACAGAGAGTAAGAAGGGTATGGTTAGGTTCATAATATTACTAAGAAGTCTTAGGGATATAGAGGGGGAAGTCACGAGAAGGCAAAAAGTATATAAGCGGTTCGGTTGGTAGATTAGTGAGGAGGTGGAGATAAAGGAATACAGGAAAAAATAAAGTATAATGCAAGAGGCAAGGAATCTAAACTTTAAGCAAGCATAATATGATCAAAATCACAAATACTTAATTACCATATGGTAGGTAAAGGGGATGGTACTTGATCCGTGAAGATATTTTGGAGTCGAGTGCCATGATAGTACTCTCGTAGTGTTCTAGTGAGTATTCTAATACTATGGAAGGAGAGCTAGATGCTTTCTTAGGCATGTGGTTGAGTATTTTGTGTCGTCGGATCTTTGAGAGGCTTTGGATTTGCGCTTGAATGTAATATTTCTCTCAAAAATAAAAATTACCAACCTAGGTAAAAGGTTGTAAAATTTTATATAAAGTAACCAATGGTGGTTAGGTGACCGACACTAGTCGAGGGATAACCAGTGTCGGTTAAGGTGGGTAAGTCTAGGTTTACAAAAAATAGGCAAATCTTCCCAGATTTGGTGTGTTTTCCAAGTTGAGTCCACTTAGGGATGTGTATTTCTCATTATAAAAGGTAGGAAGGTCATAGAGGAAGTCCAATTAGGTTTGAGAAAAATTCTTAGTTAGTTAGATCAGTGGTGACTCAAAGACCGAGAGTGATGACTCAAAGGTCTTGAGAGTGATGACTTGGTCACTATGAGTTAAATGCCCCTGGAATGGGTCCATGGTGAGGTGTAATGATGAGGTGCAGGTGTGAGGGTGAAATTAATTTAATTTAAATAATTAAATTAATTAATAATGTGAAGGTGAATACATTAGTAACAATTAGTAATGAGGCCATGGTGTGTTTAATTAATTGAAAGGGACCAAGGGGAGTGTGACCCAAATTTGGTGTCTACAAATACAATAAAAATATAATATTACAACCGCTTGTGTAGAAAAATTGAATGACATGCAAAAAAAAAAATTGTGGGGTCATGGTTGCCCCAGAGCTCAAAATGGCTCAAACACTGAAAAATAAAATAAAAATTAAAATAACCCTTTCAAACATCCATAATTTTACAAAAGATGATCGAATTAAAATTTAAGCTATGTGGAAGTAAAAACAATTGCCCAAAAATAGTGTTTTTGTCAATAAATTTAGACAAGATTTTAATAGTAACTAACCTATTTAGAGGGGTTTTATAGCCGCTAACCATGGCGGGTTCTCTAAAAATGCCTCTAAAAAACAAAATAGGGATGGGGGATTCGACCTCTTAAGCTCTTACACCTAAGGCACTTCCACCTAGCCTTTGAAGCACATATAACACATGACCAATCAAATGGAGTAAATTTTATTTAAACACTTCAAAAAAAGATAACCTTTAAAAATGATGTGGTGAATGGACAAGGAGTCCATGTGGTAGGTACAAGTATGAAAAGGTTTGTTTAGGTTTTTACTAAACCAACATGCTTCACTTTAATTTTTCCTTTGTTATTGGTTTTTGTATTTAATTCCGTCGTAACTATTTGCTTTTGCGAGGTGTGAATGGAAAGCATGATCACCCAATATTATTGTGGCACAAATATAAACAAGCCAATTATTATCTTGTTACGGTCACCCAATATTATTGATCCCAACTCTAAACAAGCCAATTCTTATCTTGTTATGCTTGTTGGTCTATGCCGTTTTGCAAGTTTGGATGATTTGCGGGGAGGACTATCACTAGTTGTAGGGATTGATGAGAGGTTTTTTCAGATCGACCACTTAGAATCCAAGGAAATAAAAAATTTAAAATCTCCCTTCATAGATGAGATTAGTAGTGGATGTGTCCATTCAAATTGGTGTTGTTTGATATTGTTTGTGTAACTTGGTGGAGTTTTGTGGATCTTGGCCAATGCAATTTCTCATCTTGGTCTAAGACTCGGGACTCAACCTATCTAAACATGGGCTCATCTTGATGCAATTTTCATATCCTGCTAATGCAAACTTCCTAACTCAATCTAAAATCTCCCACTATCTCGGTTCAAGCACAAATAACTAGATTTGACATAAAAATTATAGTTAGTCAGTAACTAAGATGACCACTAAATTTAGTGGGAAAAATCTTATTGGAGAGATTTTTTTTTTTTTGGTTGAACCCATTTTTCTTGAAGATAAACCTATTGTAGTAGATGGTTCCTAGGACCCATCCTTGCGAAATTAACAAACAAAATATTCAAAATACCTGAAATTTGAAACAACATATTGTGGGGATGTAGGGGTGGGTGTGGGAAGTTTCTTGAGTTAGCACAAGCTCTCCAAGAGGGCAAAAATATTATTCAAAACCTAACACACACTTCTAAAACATTTCTTCCAAAATTTTCTACAATGTGTAGGCTCTCCAATGACATCTATGATACTAAATGTTGGAGGAAACATAGAGGTAGCTCTTTGGAGATTATATTGATTAAGAAAAATAACAAGATATAATGAAAATGAAGTGCTGCAATATTTATAGATATTACATAGCACAATGAAAACAAACAAATGTTACAAAACCTGGAACAAATAAACCTCCTACGTGTTGTCCAAAACAATAATAAGGGAATAATATTCCCAATACAAATAAACAAAATATATGGTTATAACCATATAAACATATTCACCCAACTAACCATGGTAAAATAAATACGACCACGAAGAAATACAATGAGGGTCATAAAGGTCTTTATGAAATCTTAACCACCTCATGGCATGCTCAATTAGCTCTTAACCTAGCTATGTTAGGTTCTTTAACTATTGTCGTAGCTCACCACATGTAGTAACATATTTTACCTTACAATATTTTCTATTTTAAAACAATCTTTTCAAGATTTCATGCTTCCTTCTTTAGGTTAGTGTTGGGTTGATAAAAATTGACTAAGTATTTTAATAGTGCATGGAGAGGCGAGGCTCTGTAAGTGGGGTGCACAAGCGTGTGCAAGGGTAGGTTGAGGAGGTGTGTGCCCGTAAGAGAAAATCCCGAGGACTTAATCGATTTTGCATGTTACGTGTTAAAAATAGGAAAACGGATGGAGTGCAGCCCACATAAAGATAAAATCAAGAAGACTTCACGGCTCGTAAAGAGCTATTTTAGGACTAAAGATAAGATCAAAGGTCATGTATAGACCGTGCTAATAATAATATTAAAGTAGAGTTTTTATAAATTAATCTATTATTATCCTCTTCATAAAAGCATGCGATTCTTAGCACATGGTTATTTTAGGCATGCGTTTTATTTTAAGATACATGGGAGGTGAAGGGAAATTCCACACCCCTATAAATATGTATTAATTTGCATAGTTTTAGATATTTTGACCATGTATTAGACACCGTGTGATGCAAGAAGGTTATATTGTTTTGATGTTATGTGCACATGACTTCTTGGTGATTTCTTGTTATGTACTCAAACTTATGTGATGTAATGTTTATGTTATGAATGGGTAATTGCAGATGGATTCTTGTAATTGATATATCCGAGTAAGGTGACCATATAGTGCAATTGATCTTAGTAATGGTTTGATCTGTTATGTTTCCTTATTACATGTATTTATTTATGGTTTCCATGATGATATGTGATTGAATGTATATTGGATAATGGTCATCATGAACACACATGCTAACATCTTGACAAGACAAGACAAAGGAGGGACCTAGTAGGATTCGCACATTTCGGGTGAGAATTTAGATCTATCCGAATGAAGTTCTTGTGTGCCTAGGCAATTGAATACAAATAAGAGACTACATTTTGGTTGTGTTAAGGACCTCTTTTCTATCTATTTTTCGGGATGTTGTTAATAGATGGCATATCGATTGACTATAGAGAGCGTTGATAGTTGGGTAGAAGATGGACAAGATAAGTTTACACAAAGATATAATATTGGACTTGATTTCAATGCACACAGATGGGTGGAAGACAATCTGTATGATGTGCTTTATGAGAATTTATTTTACATCTTTCCAAAGAGAATTGTACAAGTGGTTGTCGGCATATGTGAAAGGGAAGTGTTACGATTCTAGGCGAAGCTTCGATGTAGAAAGATTACCAAACTCTTGTTGATGCTGATGTAGAGTAGAAAAGAGTTAAAGATCGTTGGTGGGATGGAGTATTGCGTATTTATATTTTGGAGTACATGATTTCCACGTATCTCGTGTCTTGAAGAATTTGAGTTCCAGTTCTTGTGTAAACCTTGAGGATCTTACTTGTGCACTATACCTTTATCAATCAAGATATTGATGATAAAACATGATTTAGAGATACTCCTTATGGCTAGATAAAACCCCACGTTGTGTACAAGGGCAAGAGTAGGTGTGGTGAAGTGGCATACCTTATGGAAGTAATAGAAAGAGAGGAAAGACGACTAAGATATAATGAAGTTTGAGAAAGGGTAATTGTAAAATAGAGGGAGATTGTGGAGTCCTTGGATTTTAGGAAAGAGATGGATCACAAAGGATTTGAGGCTCTCATAGAAGATGAGAAGCCCCAACATATGGTTCTACCAACATTAGGTAAGTGCAATAGAGAATCCCCTTCAACATCGGATGAGAGCACGTCAGAAGAATAAATATCGAGGACCACAAGCCCACATCCGATTACACCTAGCGACCTAGCCATTACACATGGTGTTCAAGTTCCAAAAGTAGTCATTGAGAAAGAGATTAGTGCAAGAAAGAAATCATAGACAAGTAGGTAGTGGTTTGTGTTAAATTCAGGAGATAAATTTAATAGTGTGCCCGTGGAAACACATGCAATCATTGTTTGGAGGTCCGATTGGAGGAATATTTTTGGTGCATCATCAGGATAAAGTGTGGGTGCATAGAATATTGGGAATACGTCTATAAGTAATAAAATTTCGCGTACTATGGGAGTTAATTTTAACCTATATAATTGGGACATGTTATCCCATTTTTGAGTTTCGCCAAAAATGAGATAACCCTAAGAAATTTTTGGAGGATCACCTCTCAGAGAGAGATAATCGGGTTTTGGGTTTCATAAGCAAGACAACATGTGTTTTGGGTGTCTCATGTTGTGTGTTCCCGAAATTTGAAACCCGCATCAAGTAAGGTAAGTCGGGTTTGCGGACCTTTGTCACATCGGAACATGCCTTATCCGAAACATGTTCCATGTCGCCTGTCTTCCGATACCCGAAGCCCAATTTACTCCTTTGTGTCGGGTTTCGGGGCCATCAAGCATCATGCTTCATGTCAATTGTTTCCTGCAACCCGAAACCCGAATTACTCTAAACACCTTTGTGTCGGGTTTCGGATATCCTGAGCATGCTGACATGGCATTAATGCCGAGTTGTCGGGTGGATTGGCACGCGCCAGCTGAAGTGTCTTAAATGTAAATTTTCCTATAAATATCTGGATTTCCACGTCATTTTTACCAGACGTACTTTTACCTTGTGGATTTTCGCGTATGCGCCTTCGACCCTGAAACCCGAAATTCACCTCTGTACCCGATTGCATTGCTCGTTTTGATCATTCGTTGTCCCAGTTGAAGGTATTTTTCTTCAGTCTTTCTTTGTGGTTTTTATGGATTAATTATGTGAGGAATTCTTCCAAGTTTCTCATCAGGGTTGTTTTGGGATTTTATCTTTTCCATTTTAGGGGTTTGTTTTCTAAATCAGGTTTATGTTTTACGGTTTACCCCTTTGGAATTATCACTTCGTGTTATTCCTCGAATATTGTTTTAATTAAAAATATGTTTTGGATATAAATGATGAAGGAAAAAATTGCATGTTTTAAACTCAACAAAAACCCTATTCCCTCTTCTCGGGTTTCGCAGGGTGCTTTGCAGTATCCAAAACCCGCAGTGTATTGAAAAATTTAAAGTGCCGGGTTTCTCGAACTCTCGGCATCCTTCTCAGTGTGTGCCAGTTTCTCGAACTCTCCGGCATCTTTCTCAGTGTGTCGGGTTTCTCGAACTCCCCGACATCCTTCTCAGTGTGCCGGGTCTTTCCACCTTTCCGGCATTTCCAGTGGGTCGGGGTTCTCACAGTGTTCAACATCTCCTGATCTCTCGACACGCTCTTCCTTCAAAACCCTCATGTCGGACCCTGGTCTATCACAAGAAAAGACGGAAAAGACAGGGAAGATGAAATACAAATTCAGAAAGGTAGAATCTCCATCCTATATTGACTGTAATTTCGACATCCGAGATACAGAGCTCGGGAATGTAGACATGGAGGATTTCTGGAATAGGGTCAAGAGCCCCTCTCAAACTCCATGGATGAAATCGATAGCCGATAGTGGCCTACCTCTTGTGGCAGGCTTCCCTATGTCCGCTCAGTGCCCCGAGTTTATTTTGGCCTGTGCTTCAAATTATGACTCTGCTTCTCGTTCTGTAAAAAACCAGGCAGGAGAAGTTGTGATCAAATTGGACGGAGGTTACATTGATGACCTTCTTAAGCTACCTAATTTTGAAGAATATGGAGATATAGATCTCAAGTCAGCCCAAAGAGCTTGGGATAGTGATCAAGAGAATTGCATCAAGCATGTGAATAAGAGGTTCCTGATCAAAGCCAAACCGGTTGTTTCCAGGTTCCCAAGACTTGTTCCCAGAAGTGATTTCATTCAGGAAATCAATGATATCATCACTCTGTTGAGTCGGGTTTTGGTTTTCCCGAATCAAATGTTTTCCGAGGGTGGATGTATCAGTTCATGATCACTATTAGGAAGAATCAACAAGGAATTGATTTGGGTAATCTCATTAGTAATGAGATAGATTCTCAAATGAAAATGGTCCTGTCTACAGGAAAATTTTACATGTCCTCGTATGTCACCTATGCAGCGGCCGGTATGAGGAACTATCCCGGATTGGACACCAAGGGAAACAAGACAATAGAACATATTTATCAGTATTTCCCTCAGCTAACAAGAAAAGGGTCTCAAGACCAATTTAGAAGGGTAAACGATGCCTTCTTTTACGAGAACATCTGTAGGTTAAATATTAAACTGAGGAAAACAAGAGTATCTGATGAAGCATGGGCTGAAGTTTCCAAATGGGGTTGTGTCTTCTTGCAATTTAAGAAGTTCACATATCTTCGGGTAGTCATGTACCCAGGGGATCCTTTCCATTTGCCTAGGTATCCAGGGGACAAACTGATCTTGATGGAGTTGGTTAGGCAATTGTTGGATTTTCACAAGTTCCAACAAAGTAAACATAAAGCCGTTGTATCCTTCCCAATTTCTATTGGAAGGTATACTTGTTCTACAGTGGTGAAAGCCAAGAATGTTGTCCATGAGCTTCAAGATAAGTTGAAGAAGCACATGAAGCCCCGAGACGGGTTTGATATTCGAGGAGTCCTCAGGGCATATGGAACTCTGCACCTGCACAGGCCAAACATAGAAGACATCTAGATTGATTTACGTGATGAGGTTGTTGTTCGTAGAAAGGATCATAGCAGATTGACACTTGCTGAGATTCAAACACTTGAGCTCGCTAACTTACCAGAAGGTACTAGCGACAATGAAAGTGTTCTGGATCCCTCTTATGATGGACTGAATGAAGATCAATATGTCTTCCCACCTATTGATTGGTCTGTCAGTGAAAAAGCCTCCATTACAGACAGGTCAGCCCTGATTCTCGCGCATACCAAAGCATGGCTCGCCTCTTGGGGAATGAATTTTAAAGAGGATAATTTTTCAAATTTGGTTGCTTCAGAGGCGGGGCCCTCCAAAAAGGGAAAGGACAAAAGATCTTCTAAGGGGCCTATAAAGGTCAAGTTTGTCAAAAAGAGAAAAGAAAGAGAAATCTCTTCAATTGTTTCTCCAGTTGAAACGGTGGATGTGCCAGAATCACCAACACCACCAGAAATAGGAGAAATTTCTTTGGAAGGAGAAGGAAGCAACCTCTGGTTTCATCATTTGTTGATTGCCCAACTGAAGAGACCTTATCTCTTGCATCCCAGGCTTTGGAGTCTGAATCTGCACCTCCCCCCTCACAACCACTCCTACCTCCTCATTCTCCATCAACTTCTTCAGTCATGGCCAGTATTTTCTCTGGACTCTCACCCCTCTCTTGGGACCCAAGTAATCACCAACATGCCCCCTCCTATGCCTCTTTTTATTGAATCTGCTACCACATTGGTAACTATTCCCCCTCCGCTAGTAGAACCTTCTCCCCTTGAGAGTATGATACCGCCTCTCTACACAAGTGGCAAACTCCTCCGATACGCCGCAATGGCTACTCGAGAAAACTCCGAGGAAGAGGAAGGTGATTGTACCCATACCGGCCTTTGATTTTAGCTCACTCAAGGCTCCTACTACTAAATCGGCCAAGAAACCCAAAACAGTTTCAAGGGTTTTGGTGGACGCTTCAGGGCATAAGTTCGCAGAGATCGGCACTCCGTGGATCGACAAAACTAAAGAGGACGTAATGACCTTTGATTATCGAGATAACAGGGTGGCTCTAGGAAAAGTGATAGCAGAAAGGGCACACAACAGATGCATGGGATGCTATAAACGTTTGTGCGAAGTTGAAAGAAACAAAAGACAAGCAGAGATGAGCTTAAGGGAAAGGTGGAGCGATTGTGAGAGGTTTTGCTTAAGCTCTCAAAACCCCTTGAATCCATACCATCTTCTTCGTCCCCTGTCGATTTGATTTCTCATCAATGTCTACGATTGAGAGGATTAATAAAAAAGGAAGGGTGGTCGATGAATGGATCCAAAGGTTTCTCCAACAGGGGAAGGAAGTGATTCAAGATGTTGTGAAATTCTATCAATCTTTGGGGGAAATTCAGAGTGATGGAGAGAATATGGATGATGATTTCTCTCAAGAAATTAGACATTTTTATTTGACTTTGAAGCTCTCAGCGTTAAAGAAAATACCATCACATCTCCTGGTAGAAGAAGGCATCATCCCACATGTGGATAAGCATTTCAAGCTGACCAAAGCCATCGAGTTCAAAGTGAAGATTCTTAACGAAGTCTCTGCGGTAAGTTGAGAGAATCAAGGGATAAATTTATTGATGGAAAAATTTATCGGAAGAAGAGTTCTTTGAAGATTTGTCCAAAGGTGTCAGTTGGAAACTCAGGCATCCTATCAGCTGATGATCTTTTCAAACAAGTCCAAGAGTCTGTTCAGCATGAACCAACGCATGGATTTGGTATTGAGATCATCGACCGGTTTAGAAGAATTGAACATTCTTTGGAGGCCTTGAGAAGGCTCAGCAAAAGATTGAAAAAGCTTCCCAGCAGTGCTAGTGATACCCATGAAACCTGCGAAGTTTTGAATGATCATTCCACTCTGACGAAAACGAAATGCAAGGCATAATTCGGAAGTTCCAAGAATTTTGGAACAAACAGGCTCAGTTGGAGGAAGAGAAAGATGAAGGAACAAAAGATGACGATTCAGATTAAGTCTTGATGTTTCATGTCATTTCAATCTTGAAATTGACATGTCTTTTTCATTTCTGTTTCGTCACATAGGAAGCAAATTTTGACTTGGTCTCCTGTGTGAGAGTCGAGCAAAATAGGACTCTCGTTTAAAAGACTATTTTCTAGGATTTATCCTGTTTTCTCTCTACTCCTTTTATTATAAATAAGGGATGCTTATGCATTCCAAAGGGTCGAGATTTTTGAAATATTGGGAGCTATTGGAAAGAAGAAAAACTTTTTGTTTTCTTTTAATCATTTTGAAGAATAGGAGTTGATATTATTTTGCAAACTTTGTGTTGTGGGATATATCTTTCTTAAGACATTGTTCTTACGTTCATAATCTTAAGCTATTCTTTGTTTAGCATCTTAGTGTTTCTAATCATTTCAGACATTATATTTATGATCTAAAGCTCGTATGATTATTTCGTGCTCTTTGTTTACTCGAAAGAAAATATGTTTCTCTCATTTCCTTTCCATTGTGTTTCTTTCATCGTAATAATTTCCTACCCAGTCCATTTACAAAATTAACATCTTCGCATCACGTGGATGTGGATTTTGGGATTCTATCCCAACCCCAATGGTTAGATTAGTGTGAATCTTTGTATATATTGTTTTTTTGTGTTTTAGATTAGTAATAAGGTGCAACCTCACCTGTCTTTGAGGAGGATTTAATCCCATATACGTGGTTGAACCTCATATTTTGGATTGACAAAATATCCAACCAACAGATTTTGGTGACTACTGGGAGTACGGATTTATAGTATAAAGCTTATCCTCTTGGTGTCCAAGCGATTCCATATTTTCCTTATTTTTAACAAGGTCTCTTTCCCGATTAAAGTTGGCCAGAAAGATCTTCACTCGGTCCCACCGAGCCCAAGGTGAAATTGACCCACTCTTTGAGTTGCTACAATAGCACAATTTCAGCATGTCCCCCAACAACATTGTTTCTAACCGAACTAGAAGTTCTTCACCTATTCGGAGAAACCGGATCCCCGTGGAACGGGAAGCGTCTGCAACTTGTCATGCACTACTCTTGTCTGATACTCGGATCCCTATACGCACTCTTTTCAGAAGGATGGCAGTACAACCTGTGCCTTGGGGCGCAGTTATTGGTCCTCTTTCTTTAACTCCACCATTGCACGAGTTACCACATGGATCACGTAAAAACATTCCCAAGTTCAATGGGGATGGGAAGTAGCATCCTGATGAACATATTGCATCTTTCTTCATAGCATGCGGTGTCCTTGGAGTAGCTCACGAAGATGTCTCTGTTCGACTCTTCGTTGAAACGTTGCACGGTGCAACAGCTGAATGGTTTTATCACCTTCTCGAATGCATGCATCACAAATTGGGCTACCATGCGGACCAAGTTTGAAGCACGTTTCAAACCAGCCAAAGATTCTCATGCCTTGTTAGCTCAACTTACTCATATGAAGAAGGAATCGCATGAACCCATGCGGGACTTTGTGGCAAAGTTTAATAAGCTGATCTCGAAAGATTCCGGAGATAGCTGTACCAACTCTCGGAAAATCAGAAATGCTTCTTCATTAATGCTCAGCCTCCCGATGTGAGCTTTTTATTAAGAAGGTCGGTTATCCCAGATTTGGTTGTCGCTCAGTCAACAGCTATTGAAATAGAGGATGATCTCATTTTGGCCGGAAGGATCAGGAAAGATGTACCCAAGGCTAAAAATCAAGGTTCTTCCCAAGGTAATACTGATCCTATGTTTCAAAAAATGGCTAATGATTTGATCGCTTTAAAAAAGAAAATGTCCCAGCAGGTGAGCAATGTTCCGTATCGGGATATCCCTAGATGGAATTTCAATAACAACAATGGCGCACCTACAAGGGATAGGCCGCGATTAACTCCTGCTCAACCGAGGCTAGCAATTGAAGCTCCTCCTGTTAATGCGGCAGTAGAAATAGTTGAAGAAGAGGAAGAACCAGAAGAACAAGATTCTCCCGAGGCTTTTGAAGCTTCAGGATATGCCGATGAGTCTTACGACGATTCGGCTGGCGACTCCAGCATTGGGTATTTGGAATACGATGAAGATGAATGTGCACCGGATGGTCAGTCATTTGCTGTCTTCACTCGATCCCAATCTCAGAATCCAAGAAAACCTCTTGAAAACCCCAAGGAGAAGAATAAGGAATCTCCCATAGCCATAGTTAAGAGAGGTACTCCTATTTCAGCACAAACTGAAAGAGAAGTCACCAAAAAGTAACTTCTCCTCATTCTCTTTCTCCTAAGGTCAGTGCCCCAGCTCAAGCTCATGTGATTAGAACTGAGCCTACCATCACCCCTTCTTATACTACTTTTGACATTATTGATCATGCAAAGAGAACCAAAATCCAAATGTCGGAAGCAGAATACCTTCAGTCAAATCCTGAACAGTTTGAAAAACTTGCCAAATTCATTAGAAGTAAAGTTGTTGTTCCCCCGTCTTCAAAAGGTCTCCTTCCAAATCCTACTCAACCCTCATATCAGAACAATCTGACCTCTGCTTCTTCTTCAGGAAAGATTGAACCATTTTATTTGTCTTTGCTTATAAATGGGTTTAAACTCAACAATTGCATCATCGACTTAGGAGCCTCCGACAATGTTATGCCTGCGAAAGTAGCTCATGCCCTTGGGCTTACTTTAACTAAGTCATATGGATGGTGTTACTCCATGGAAACTAAACAAGTTCCTTTGATTGGTCAAATCAAAGATGCACAGTTTGCATTCGTTGCCTTCCCAGAGAAGAGAGTGAAAATGACCATTCTAGTTGCTGACATCCCTGCAGCTTACGGTATCCTCTTGGGTAGAGGTTTTTGTAAGGATGTCAGAGGTGAGATTAATATGGATTGGACCAAGGCTAGGATTCCAGTCAATGGGGTTTATCAGGTTCTCCATCCTAAACCTCAGGCGAGGTATTTGGTAACTAAATCTGATGATCCTAAAGCTCAAATTCTTTTCGAAGATGCTAGCTTTGGAAATTATTTCATGACTTCAGAGATACCGACTGTGGATGTCAAGGAAAAGGATCCCAATGCTATTTGGACCCTCGAATTCGATGGTAGCTGCTCAACCACCGGATCGGGCGCTGGTGTAGTTCTTATATCTCCTAATTCCGAGATTTTCCCATCAGCTTATAAGTTGCAATTTGATAATACTAACAACACGGCTGAATATGAAGCCCTGTTATTAGGATTAGAAATGGCCAGACAGAAGGGAATTCGAAATCTCAAGGTTCAGGGGGATGCGGAGCTGATTGTCAACCAGGTCAAGGGAATCTATCAGGTGAAAAATGATCGCTTGAGACATAGGAACAAAGTTTGGGATAGTATAGAATGCTTTGATGCATTCTGTATTAAGGCAATTTTGAGAGATTATAACGACAAGGCTGATTCTTTGGCCATGTCTGCATCCCTCCTTCTTCCTCATCCTCAGTTCAAACAAGATATGTACTCTATTGAGATTGTGTACCGCCCCAGTATCCCAGATAATGCGACTCACTGGCAAGTGTTCAATGATGATCATCATGTGTTGGATTTTCTAGAAAAGGCTGACAATTTTAGTGAGCTGTACTTCGAAGGTTCGGAATCAGCTTTCCGTGAATCTATCTCAAATTCATATCAAGAGGTTGATGGTGAGTTTATCCAGCTTAAAGGAAACAAGATACCCAAAGGTCTGGTTTCTCTGGAGGGTTTGTTCGACAAGCATGATCGTTTTATTCAAAACAAGAGACAAGTTGAAGGAGCTTCTTCCTCGGAAGTAGATCAAATCAATCTAGGTTCGTCTGATCAACCTCGGATGGTGAATATTGGGAAATGTTGTTCCCCTGAAGAGAAAGCAAGATTCACTTCACTTCTGAAGAGATACATGGATGTGTTAGCCTGGTCTTATGCAGATTTAAAATCCTTCAAGCCCAAAGACGTACAACACAGTATCCCTTTGAAGCCTGATGTGAAACCGTACAGGCGAAGAAACAAAGACATTACAATCCCAAGATCTCAGGAACTATCCTTGCGGAAATCCAGAAGATGTTAGATGCTAGAATTATTTTTCCAATCCATCACTCCACCTGGATTGCTAACATCGTCCTGTCAGGAAGAAGAATGGTGAAATCTGAATTTGTGTTGACTTCCGGAACCTGAATCAGTCTTCATTGAAGGACAACTATCCCTTGCCTATCATGGATCAGGTATTACAAACTATTACTGGATCAGAAATGCTATCCATGCTCGATGGATTTTCAGGATATAATCAAGTTGAGGTAACTACGGAGGATCAACACAAGACAGCCTTCACAACCCCATGGGGTACCTTTGCTTACAGGAGGATGCCTTTCGGCTTGATCAACGCCGGAGCCACTTTTCAGAGAGCTATGGACTTGGCTTTCAGAGACCTGATGGGAAAAGTCATAGTAGTATATTTGGATGACTTGACCGTTTTCTCCAAAAAATGGAATGATCATTATGATCATTTAGAACAAGTACTTTTGAGATGCAGGCGTCACGGGATTTCATTAAATCCCAAGAAGTCCATGTTCGGAGTGACCGAAGGAAAATTGCTGGGTCATATCGTGACTAGAGAAGGAACCAAAATCGACCCAGAAAGGGTAAAGGCCATTCAGAGCCTTACCCTACCCACAAGTAAAACTGGAGTTCATTCTTTCTTCGGAAAGGTCAATTTCCTAAGAAGGTTTGTACCTGATTTCACTGATAAAACCAAGGATATCCTTGGGATGATGAAAGGAAAAGTTCCATTTCGATGGAGTATAGAAGGGAAGCTTGCATTTGAAGAAATAAAAAGGGCAGTTGCTTGCGCTCCTATCCTAGTATGTCCGGATTTCAAAAATATTTCATCATGTACAGCTACGCCTCTGCTCACACAGTGTCAGCCATCCTGATGTAGGAGAACGGGGAAGGCATTGAAGCTCCCATCACGTTTATGAGCTGCCCATTGAAGGAACATGAATTGAAGATGTCACAAATTGAAAAGCATGCTTATGCAGTGGTACGAGTGGTGAAACATTTCAGGTACTATGTGCTGAATTCCCATACCCTCGTTCTCGTTCCCGACACTGCCGTTAAATCCATTTTGACTCAACAAGAGCTGGGGAGCCAACGAGGTACCTGGATAGCTAAAGTTCAGGAATATGACTTGGACATCAGACCTACCAAATTAGTACGAGGAAGGGGCCTGTGCCAATTGATTGCAGAAAATCATTTGAAGGCGAGAATGCGAAAAGATTGAAGACACCCCTTCTAAGTTGCCCATGGTGCTTTTCGTGAGTACGACAGATGAATGGTACACAAATATTGCTTTCTTTCTAACTTATGGTGAATGCCCCCCGCATTTAAGCCAAAAGGAAAAGAGGACGGTCAAGTTAAGATCTGTGAGATACCTCCTGTGGAATAATGGTATATATAAGAAAGGTATTGATGGTGTATTCCTACGCTGTGTTGATAAATCACAACAGTTAAAGTTGTTAGAATCTTTCCATAGCCTAGCATGCGGAGGACATTTCTCATCCTCTGTAATAGCTTATAAGATCCTGCGGGCTAGGTACTATTGGCCTACTCTTTTCCGGGATTCAGCCGAGTGGGTGTCCAAGTGTGAAGCTTGTCAACATTTTGTTGGTCGTCCCAAGCTAGCAGCTCTTCCCTTGAAGCCCGTAGTGATTGAAGAACCTTTTCGCCAGTGGGGAATTGACTTCATTGGAACATTAAATCCTACCTCCAGTGCTAGACATAATTACGTGCTGACTGCTACAGACTATTTTACCAAGTGGGTGGAAGCCGCACCAATCAAGCAAGCAACCTCAGAAGCTGTGTGCAAGTTCCTTAAAGAAAATATAATTGTGAGATTCGGTGTGCCTCACAAGATTGTGGCTGACAATGCCTCCAATTTCTCATCACATGAGTTGACAGAATTTTGCTATGGATTTGGCATCACCCTAGCTCACTCATCTGATTATTATCCCCAAGGCAATGGGCAAGCTGAGTCAAGTCAGCCCAAAGAGAGCTTGGGACGGTGATCAAGAGAATTGCATCAAACATGTGAATAAGAGGTTCTGATCAAAGCCAAACCGGTTGTTTCCAGGTTCCCAAGACTTGTTCCCAGAAGTGATTTCATTTAGGAAATCAATGATATCATCACTCTGTTGAGTCGGGTTTTTGGTTTTCCCAAATCAAATGTTTTCCAAGGGTGGATGTATCATTTAATGATCACTATTAGGAAGAATCAACCAGGAATTGATTGGGGTACTCTCATTAGTAATGAGATAGATTCTCAAATGACAACGGTCCTGTCTACAGGAAAATTTTACATGTCCTCGTATGTCACCTATGCAGCGGCCGGCCAGGTATGAGGAACTATCCCAGATTGGACACCAAGGGAAACAAGACAGTAGAACATATTTATCAGTATTTCCCTCAGCTGACAAGAAAAGGGTCTCAAGACCAATTCAGAAGGGTAAACGATGCCTTCTTTTATGAGAACATCTGCAGGTTAAATCTTGAACTAAGGAAAACAAGAGTATCTGATGAAGCATGGGCTGAAGTTTCCAAATGGGGTTGTGTCTTCTTACAATTTAAGAAGTTCACATATCTTCGGGTAGTCATGTACCCAGGGGATCCTTTCCGTTTGCCCAGGTATCCAAGGGACAAACTGATCTTGATGGAGTTGGTTTGGAAATTGTTGGATTTTCACAAGTTCCAACAAAGTAAACATAAAGTCGTTGTATCCTTCCAAATTTCTATTGGAAGGTATACTTGTTCTATAGTGGTGAAAGCCAAGAATGTTGTCCATGAGCTTCAAGATAAGTTGAAGAAGCACATGAAGCCCCGAGACAGGTTTGATATTCGAGGAGTCCTCAGGGCGTATGGAACTCGCACCGCATTGAAGCCAAACATAAAAGACATATGGATTGATTTATGTGATGAGGTTGTTGTTCGTAGAAAGGATCATAGCAGATTGACACTTGCTTTGAGATTCAAACACTTGAGCTCGCTAACTTACCGAGGAAGGTACTAGCGACAATGAAAGTGTTCGGATCCCTCTTATGATGGATGAATGAAGATCAATATGTCTTTCCACCTATTGATTGGTCTGTCAGTGAAAAAACCTCCATTACAGATAGGTCAGCCTTGATTCTCGCACATACCAAAGCATGGCTCACCTCTTGGGAATGAATTTTAAAGAGGACAATTTTTAAAATTTGGTTGCTTCAGAGAGCGGGGCCCTCTAAAAAGGAAAGGACAAAATATCTTCTAAGGGGCCTATAAAGGTCAAGTTTTTCAAAAAGAGAAATCTCTTCAATTGTTTCTCCAGTTGAAACGGTGGATGTGCCAGAATCACCAACACCACCAGAAATAGGAGAAATTTCTTTGGAAGGAGAAGGAAGCCAGCCTTTGGTTTCATCATTTGTTGATTACCCAACTGAAGAGACCTTATCTCTTGCATCCCAGGCTTTGGAGTCCGAATCTGCGCCTCCCCGTCACAACCACTCCTACCTCCTCATTCTCCATCAATTTCTTGATCATGGCAGTATTTTCTCTGGACTCTCACCCCTCTCTCTTTGGGACCCAAGTAATCACCAACACGCCCCCTCCGTGCCTCTTTTTATTGAATCTGCTACCACATTGGTAACTATTCCCCCTTCGCTAGTAGAACCTTCTCCCCTTGAGAGTATGATACTAGCTTCTACAATAGTGGCAACTCCCTCTGATATGCCGCAATGGCTACTTGAGAAAACTCCGAGGAAGAGGAAGGTTATTGTACCCATACTGCCTTTGATTTTAGCTCACTCAAGGCTCCTACTTTGCTAAATCGGCCAAGAAACCCAAAACAGTTTCAAGGGTTTTGGTGGACGCTTCAGGCATAAGTTCGTAGAGATCTCCACTCCCGCGATCGACAAAACTAAAGAGGACGTAACATTTCCTCGATTATCAGATAACCGGGGTGGCTCTAGGAAAAGTGATAGCGAGAGAAGGGCACAACAGGATGCATTGGATGCTATAAACATGTGTTGTGCAGAAGTTGAAAGAAACAAAAGACAACGAGAGATGAGCTTAAGGGAAAGGTGGAAGCGGTTGGAGAGGTTTTGCTTAAGCTCTCAAAACCCCTTGAATCCATACCATCTTCTTCTATCCCCTGCCGGATTCGATTTCTCATCGGTGCCTATGATTGAGAGGATTAATAAAAAAGGAAGGGTGGTCGATGAATAGATGCAAAGGCTGCTCCAACAGGGGAAGGAAGTGATTCAAGACGTTGTGAAAGTCTATCAATCTTTGGGGACATTCAGAGTGATGGAGAAAAGATGTACGATGATTTCTCTCAAGAAATTAGACATCTTGATTTGACTTTCGAAGCTCTCCAGACATTAAAGCAAATACCATCACATCTCCTGGTAGAAGAAGGCATCATCCTACATGTGGATAAGCATTTCTAGCTGACCAAAGCCATCAGGTTTAGGCTGAAGATTCTTAACGAAGTCTGTGGTAAGTTGAGAGAATCAAGGGATAAATTGATTGATGGAAAAAGTGATCTGGAAGAAGAGTTGCTGAAGATTTGTCCAAAGGTGTAAGTTGGAAACTCAGGCATCCTATCAGCTGATGATCTTTTCGAACAAGTCCAAGTCTCAAGAGTCTGTTCAGCATGAACCAACGCACATATTTGGTATTGAGATCATCGACCGGTTTGTAAGAATTGAACATTCTTTGGAGGCCTTGAGAAGGCTTAGCAAAAGATTGAAAAAGCTTCCCGGCAGTGCTAGTGATACCCATGAAACCTGCAAAGTTTTGAATGATCATTCCACTGCGCCTGACGAAAACGAAATGCAAGGCATAATTCGGAAGTTCCAAGAATTTCGGAACAAACAGGCTCAGCTGGAGGAAGAGAAAGATGAAGGAGGAAAAGATGACGATTTAGATTAAGTCTTGATGTTTCATGTCATTTCAATCTTGAAATTGACATGTCTTTTTCATTTCTGTTTCGTCACATAGGAAGCAAATTTTGACTTGGTCTCCTGCGTGAGAGTCGAGCAAAATAGGACTCTCGTTTAAAAGACTATTTTCTAGGATTTATCCTGTTTTCTCTCTACTCCTTTTATTATAAATAAGGGATGCTTATGCATTCCAAAGGGTCGAGATTTTTGAAATATTGGGAGCTATTGGAAAGAAGAAAAACTTTGTGTTTTCTTTTAATCATTTTGAAGAATAGGAGTTGATATTATTTTGCAAACTTTGTGTTGTGGGATATATCTTTCTTAAGACATTGTTCTTACGTTCATAATCTTAAGCTATTACTTGTTTAGCATGTTAGTGTTTCTAATCATTTTAGACATTATATTTATGATCTAAAGCTTGTATGATTATTTCATGCTCTGTGTTTACTCGAAAGAAAATATGTTTCTCTCATTTCCTTTCCATTGTGTTTCTTTCATCGTAATAATTTCCTACCCAGTCCATTTACAAAATTAACATCTTCACATCGCGTGGATGTGAATTTTGGGATTCTATCCCAACCCCAATGGTTAGATTAGTGTGAATCTTTTGTATATATTGTTTTTTCTGTGTTTTAGATTAATAATAAACATGCAGCCTCACTTGTCTTTGAGGAGGGATTTAATCCCATATACCGTGGTTGAACCTCATATTTTGGATTGACAAAATATCCAACCAACAGACATAAGGAAGTACATACATTGGTCCAAAGTGCCCACTACAAGAGGGTCAAAGTTGATCAGAGTCTTGGGATCAAGCAGATCGTGTGGTTCTAGACGTGAATGAAATACCGGTGGCGATTCGGTTCTAGATCTGGAGGACAAGGACCACATCCCCAACAACCCCCACATCAACCCTACCAAGTGTTTTATGAGATGTCTCTCCACTTACAGAATTTAGAGGAATAAAATATGTAACAAAGCATGTGCTCAAGTGTGAACTACTATGATGCGTCAAAGGAATTACAACCTCGATAAAAATAAGTCAGTTTATTACTACTCTTCAAGGGCATGCGCATAGCTGGTACATAAAGTATGATTTACATAAGAACGTGGTGGATTATGATAATTTGTGTTATGTGTTTCTAGTTGAGTTCCATATTCTAGAGTTTGAGCATAAGAGTATTAACATACTTAAGGACATCAACAAAGGAGTGGGTGAAAGTGTGCGTAGAGTATGACACACACTTTAAAACTTTATTATCCAAATTATCTTATGAAATTCATCCAAATCAACATGCATAGTGGTTTGTTAGTGGGTTTTGACTAATTTTAGACGCGAACTATCTCATAAAACTTTTTGGACCTGCATGAGGCTTTGGAAGCTACTTTGTGCACTAAGGCTATTAGAAGCATTGATATTGGAGTAAGCTTATTTTTGGAGGCATAGCCAAATTACTAGAGAAGATTTTTACTAATTTAACTCATGAGACGTGCAATGGAATCTAGTGTACAAATTTTTAAGTGGAAGACACATAGGTCGGTACGTGCACTATTGTTGGATTGAAAGTTTTTCCACGTGAATCATGATGTTCCAAATTTCCCTATGTTACAACACACACTTACAAAGAAGGTATCCATGTATTGTAAGATTTGTAAGTCCCACACTCATGACACGACTGATTGCAAGTTAATTGATCAAATTCACGAAGCCATTGAGATAGGAGTGTGCCGATGAGTGTGGCTAGTGGATCTAAGGATCATGAAGGCCATAACCATGAAGGGCGTGACAATGGAAATAACATGAATAGTGGCTTTAGAGGTAGATATAGAGGCTGAGGTTGTGGTGGTGGTAGAGGCAGATTTCCATGAGGAACTTGTTATACTTATGGATCCCTTAATCATTATCAGTATGAGTTCCCTCATAACATTACTTTCTCATGGTGTGGAAAGCCACATAAGTTAGAAGAATGCCCATATTTGTATGAGCACATGAGTAAGAATAAGAATCGGGAGAAGGGCACATGAATGATTAAGGTTTAGCACACTGTTTCGATCAATGGATTCTAAAAAGACCCCGAACCTGAATTGTAGATTATTAAGGTTACCATACATGAAGAGGTTACGTGCACAAGTCATCCTATGAAGATTAAACCACTTATTTCAAGGGAAGAAGTGATACATGCTAAGTATCCAGATGTTGTGCACCAGAAGGAAGTTTATCAGGATACCATGGAAGTTATTATGGCCATGCAGGAAAAATATAGTTTTTAAAAGAGCAAGCACACAACATGGATCATGTAAGGAAGGTTGAAATCCCGCATAAGGATGTTAATGACTAGAGAGAGGTGTGCAGGATGTTACACCAAGAAAACATCATTCCTCTACTAGGGGAATGACTACAAGAAAAAGTGTCGTGCATTGGGAATGAATGTGAAAGATAGATACTTCATGTAAATCTACCACCTCAGAATCATGAATTTGAAAAAGATTACACTTGATGCAATAATTGATGGTTGGTTATTACACAACATTCTTATTGATACTAGTGCAAAATTAAATGTACTAACTCTAGATGCTTGGAACAAATGGGTAGATGACCCTTTTAGTCATCGAAAAATGTGCTATACATGGTGAATAAGATCGGGGCCATGCCAACTGGGTTACTTAAGGATGTAACTATTACAATTTAGGGAGTCAAGTTCACTAGGGACTTTGAGGTATTAGAACTTGCTGAAGCAGACAACTTCCCAACTTTACTTGGATGACCCCGTTAGTGTAGGTTATTATTTATCCTTTTATTTATTTATTAGGATAATTCTTACACTTGTTGGGTTAGCTTTCTTAGGTGTACTAGTTGTGTGGAGTTAGCTTACTAGTTGTGTTGAGTTAGCTTCTCAGTTATGTGGAGTTAGCTTACTAGTCTTTTGGAGTTAACTTAACTACCAGTATCAGTTAGTGGGAGTTCTTCACCACTGATTTAGGTAGTAGTTGCACTTCCCTCCTCCTATATGTACATCTTTCTTATTGAATAATTCAAGGCATTCTATTGTAATGTATTGAGCATTATGGATTATGATGGATTTCCATATATGGTATTTTAGCTCTTCTGCTTTACAAATCTAATGTGGTGTGCTATTATCATCTGAGATCACAGCTTGGAACAATCTTCTTATCATTCCTCTTAGACCCGGTGCTATGTGAATAAGGCAGATCTCGTGATTTAATAAAAAGGTACAATAGCTTTGAGAATGAGGAAGAGCACGTGATTATACCCTTTCTGAATAAGAAGGTAGAGCCCTATGTTGAGCCCTTGAGTGAAGAAGAGATTAATATAATTTATGTTCAATCAGTGGGCAATCCAAAGAATTTAGAACCATCTAAAGAAGGTGTACTTCATTGGGAAGATGCGTAGTCTTTAAGTGATACGACAAGTGTTGCTTGTGATAATTGGGCCCATGGGATGTACAAAATGATTTAGTACAAAGTGAAAGGAAGGGTCACTAGGATGATTAGAACACACATGGTGAGGCATTTGGGATTTAATAAGGTACTAAGGTATACCTTGGTGAGGGAAATCTCGATACATTTCTACACACCATAAAGACTCAAAGCGAGAATGAAGGGGATAGAAGAAATATATTGGTCTATACTTTATGCGGCACAACAATGTGTTAGTGGGAGGCATATAGAGATGGCCTTTTAGAATGGTGGGAAGTGAGAATCACATTTTCTACCAGGTTTCTAAGGAGTAATGTACCTACCCAAAACATGTGAATTTCATGGGAAGTTTTTTTCCTCTCATCACATCTAGAAGTGTGAGAGATTTTGGACGCAGGGTAGGGAGGCTTTACCACCATCACTCTCGGTACATAAGTTATACTCCACCTTACGTAGCTTCTTATGCAAATGGTATGTCCATGCCAAACTGAAAATAGAAACAAAAATTGGTAGGAGATGACCTTAGGTATGATTCATACTTTTGATTATTTTTCTACTAAACCTCCAATCAATGAAGCACTACAGATTATGAAGTGCCTTACATTGGGAGATAGCATAAAGGATAAATATCTTATGTTAGAGCTATTTGGAGAACCTAATCTTGATGCATGGTTAGATCTTGAGGAAATGGATGAAAAAGAGATGATACACGCTCGTAAAGAAAAATAAAAGGGAAAACTGGTGTACATGATTGATGATGAGGAAGTAGATAACTTGGATGTTGACCATACTGGAAGGTACGCACGAGGTAATTGACATAGTAGATAATAAAGCATGTATGTATCATTCCCTAATGAAGACAAATAAGGTTAACATTGGTACAAAAGCATAGCCTAAGGAGGCCATTATTAGAGATTATTAGTAGGAACAAGAGGTGGCTAAGATTGTTGAATTATTGCGTGACTTTTAGGACTTATTTCCATGGGGTTATCATGAGTTAAAGGGAGTACACCATTATTTAGGTGAGATGAAAATAAAACTAAAAGAATGTGTGTGCCTGGTTAGGAAGAGGTCTTATATGATGAATCATAATCTGTGCGTGAAGGTAAAGGAAGAAATTGATAAGATGCTCAAGTTTGGTATAATTGAGCCTATTGAGGAATTTGAATGGGTTAGCCCCATGGTAATAAGCATTAAGAAGGATGGGAGGATAAGGATTTGTGTGGACTATAGAGAACTTAATGTTGCATGTGTTATTGATCCTTTTCCCACCTCATTCACATAGGAAATCCTTGAAGGAGTTTTTGGGCGTGAGATATACTCCTTTACATATGGGTTTTTCGGTTTTCACAATGTGCATATAGCAAAAGAAAATTAGGAGACGACTACTTTCACCACTGAGTGGGGTAATTTTTCATATACAATGATTCCCTTTGGAATGAACTATGCACTAATAATAATCTCGTGCATAGTGGTATAGGATTTTCAGGATTTCATTCATAATTTCTTAGACGTGTATCTAGACAACTGGACAATGTATGGGTTAGTTAAGGACCATTGTGACAATCTAAGGCTCATGTTTGAGAGGTGCACATAGTTACACATCTACCTTAACATTAAGAAGTGAATCTTTGCTACACCTTTTGGAACTTTACTTGGACATGGTTACAAGGAAGGATTATTGGTAGATCAAGCCAAGGTCATTGTCATCTTGGGTTTAGATGAACATACCAATAAAAGTGAGGTGTACAAATTCTTGGGTCACACAAGTTATTACAAGAAGTTCATTAAAGGGTACGAAGATTGCTACACTGTTGGAAGAATTATTGAAATCCAAAGGAAAGTTCTATTGGGTGACCAGATGAGCGAGGAATTTGAAACATTGAAGGAAAGGCCGACTACTACACCTATTTTTCATTTTCCTTCATGGGACAAACCCTTTCATTTCCATGTTGATGATTCGGCATAGAAATTGACATAGTATTGGAACAACTCGATGAAGGAATTATGGATCATCCTATTTGATTTGAAAGAAATAAGTTGATGCTCGCGGAGAAATATCATATAAATTTTGAGCATGAGGCTTTGTCCATGGTCTACGCGTTGCAAAAGTTTAGAAAATACTTGTTGGAAAAACCATTTATCTTATTTATAGATCATATGTTGCTCAAGTATTTGGTTAACAAGCCTATTTGTAAGGACACATATGCAGATGGATCCTTATTTTTAATAATTTGAGTTTAAAGTTTTTGTAAAACTAGGAAAAAGTAATTCAGGGCCTGATCAGTTATAAAGGATGAATTCTAGTGAGGATGTGTAGAGCATTGAGGACACAATGCCAGATGCATAACTATTTAGATTGAACTGTGCGCCCACAAAATTGGAGGACATTACGGTGTTCTTACAAATTGGGTAGGTTCTTGAAGGAAGGCAGAATTTTGGGAAGAAGCAACTTGTAATATGCACGAAACCTTATCAATTGATTTGTGGAGATTTATACAAGCAAGGCCATGATGAATTTTTACACCGTTATGTTTTGGATCACGAGCGTGAGACTATTATGGAAGAAGCTAATGGTGGAATTGTAGGAGGTCATTATGCAGGTGATGCTTCTGCGCACAAGATTCTAATGGATGGACTTTGGTGGGAAAATTTGTAAATGGATAATGACAAATATATCAAGTTGTGTGACCATTTTTAATGCATTGGGAATCCTAGACACGAGAGATGAGATGTCATTGCAACTTATTGCAAGCACCGAGCCTTTTCGAGAAGTGGGTTATTGATTTTGTGGATCCTATTTCACTACTTGATCATAGGATTGGGTCGCGCTACATCAAAACTTGTACATATTATCTAAATAAGTGGGCTGAATAATAACGCACAAAGGATTGTACAATGACAACATCAACAAGATTCTTATGGGAAAACGTATGGATGTCCATTGAGCTTGACAAGTGATAGAGGAACTCATCCCCTTAATGAGAAGATCAAAATCATTTTGGAATAATTTATGGTAGCGTACCATAAAACTACACCCTATCACCCACAAGCTAATGCTACTATGAAGATTTCAACAAGATTCTAGGATAGAAATTGAAAAAAATTGTGATGTTGAAAGAAAAGACTGGGATGGTAAAGTATATGTTGCAATTTGGGTGTACAAGACTACCTACAAGATGTTGAATATGGCCACACCCTTTTAGTTGGGGTTTGGCGCAGAGGTTGTATTGCCTATTAAATTTATGTTACCTTCCCTACATATTGCATGTGTAGGTGGACTGGATGATGAGAAAGTTGTTGAGGATCCCATTGAAAAAATGATACGAGTTAGATGAGTGACACACTATTTCCCGTTAGAGCTAGAAGATAGAAAAGGTGAGACAAAAGGCCTAACATGATAGACATATCAGAATAAGACATTTGAGGTTGGAAATATGGTTCTTCTATATGATTCTAATTTTTTTGGCCACCTAAGAAAATTGAAAGTGAATTGGTTGGGACCATTTTACGTAACAAAGATACTTGAATTAGGTGCTTGTTAGTTGTAGGCATTGGATGAAAATTTATTTCCGTTTACTTGAATGGGAGTAGGTTGAAGCCCTACTATAAATAAGCCTAATTGGTGTTTGTAATAAGGAAGTATTTACACTTAGATTAGCTTTCCCTTTTATGTGTTTCCTTTCATCGTTGTTATGATTTTTCATTTAGTTCCATGTTTTGTTGTAATAAGTGTGCTTATGTACAAGAGGATGATTACTATCTTTAGAGTTCATGTGTAGAGGACCTAACATACTTTTAGTGCGGGGTGGATTGCAAGTACGTGTAGAAGAGTAAATTTGTTGGTCCTGAAGGTTGACTAAGAGCCGAGGAGTGCTCTTGTTGATGAAAATGTTGGTTTCTAGAGAGAAAGGTGTTATAAATAATAAGGGATGGTGATAATAAGGATTTGAAGAGAATTGATCAGATTGAAGACCACGTGTAAGAGAAATGTTTTCATAATATAAATCAAGGTAGGTAGAAACATGGGAAACTACTTGGTATGAGGCACAAAGGTTTATGTACTTTGGCACATGGAGGCATGCGTAAGGAGGTCCGTGGTGAGAATTAGTAGGCATGCGAAGGTTACAATCGGGTGTGGAAAAAAGTAGCAAAAAGTACAGAAAATTAAAAAAATGTCATTAAAGCTGAAGTATGGTGGTAGGTGAGGAGTAATTAATGCGGGAATTTTTGTAAAATCTATAAAAGGGGTGCATACAAGTTCATTATTACCTTGCATAATTGATTTTTCAAGCTATGAAGTGCGATCAAGCACACAATGTGAGTGTAAACGAGTAAAAATGAACCACTTGATTCTTGGACATGACCATGGTGAAGCTCCATCAAGAAGGTGTTTGAGCTAGTTAGAGGCATGTGAGAAGAGAGTTCAAAGGGTTAGGGTTTGAGAAAAAAACATTGTAGCTAGGGCACGTGAATTTGGAGTTGTAGAGGTAGAAAAATGCAAGGATAATTTGAAATAATTAAAATGGCACCCAAGAGAGCACCTAGAGCATCCAATAGAGGAAAGAAGAAGAACGAAGTGGAAGTGGAGGTTGAAGAAGTTCCCAAAATAAGGTTTTCATAGATGTAATACCCAGAAGGAGTCATCATGGGATGTGACTAGGAATCCCATGTCAGAAAAATCAAGGTGAGTGATTATAGTCACCACACCACTGCAAATTCGTACCAAATTGAAAAGGAGTTGGTTAAGAGGACAAATTTTAGGATTGCGGATGAAAAACCCATCTATGATGATGAAGGGAAAAATATTTTACCAAAATTTGGGGTCTTGCAGGTTTATCAGCTCCCGTATTTCAGAAAACCATAAGGTCTCTATCAATGGTTGATGTCAAAGGTCCATGAGGACTTATTTTACTTTGTTGGTAGATGAGTACGACCCACCACGCCGATCATTGGGTGAATTACAAGGTAAAAAGCTCAGGAATTGAAATTTCCAGTGACCTAGATGATGAAGTAGGCGTGGAGGCTAGTGCTATAGAGTTGACATACCATAAATAAGGGTGCACGATGCCCATATCCAAGGTAACCAACCCTGTTGTGAAAATTTCCATTCATTTGTTGACAAAATTTAATTGATAGGAAAGATAAGGTGTGGTAAATAAGAAGTGATTGTATATTGTGAAGAAGATGGCACAAGGTAATGTATAAAATCTTACAAAGCCTTTATGGTAGAGAGTATCATTGAGGAAGCACACAAGGGGGATAAAATAAATTAGGAGCTATCCTTCTATTGATTGTGTTCACTAAAAATGGGGTACCGGATGGCCCAAGGATAAGATTTTCCAATACCTAGAGGAGAAGAAGTCACTTGCTAAAATATTTTCCAAGTACACATGTGATGGGTCTATAGGTGACACTTATATGAATAGGTTGGAGATGTGGTATCATAGGATGCACGAAGCCTTTTAATACGAATGACACATTCCTAAGGATTTTCCTACAATGGTTGATGGAGAAGAATAATTTGTGGTGTTTCACCACTACTTTGTGTTAGTAGGTTGAGAATGAAGAATGTTCAATGGAGCCCTTGGTGAAATCTCCCTTATGTGTTCACCACACGATACTTATAGGATTATGTTAACATATTCTCGGACTTGCGATAATTTATATTTGATGTAGATAAAGTTGACTATGTGTACCATAATCTTGAAGACTTATGCTTATCTAGGTAACTCTATATATATTAAAATGATGATATATGATGAAATTATGATAAGTTATATGACTTTGGAAATTGGGAAGGTGGGTGTGGCTAAGGTATATCTTTATCTTAAGCCCAAGTTAGTCAATGGAAAATATATTAAAAATGAATCCAAGCTCCCTAAGCCGCCTAAAGGAAAACATACGGTTGAAATAGTGCATGAGAATGAGCCCATCCCTCCTAGATTTGAAGAGGAAGAATTTGACAAGGATATGGAGGATGTTAGCGCACTAGATATGGAGCGTGGAGACAACCAATTATAGGCATCAAAAGGCCACGTAAAATTACTCCTCCCAGGCATGAACAAGAAGAGAAAGTAATAATTAAAACCGATGCTAAGGAGATATAGAAAGAAGCAAGTGACACAAAGGACTAGGAATTCAGAAGAGTGTTGAGAAGAACTAGAATGTAGGTTCTTGACACAGGATATTATCATCTATTAAGGATATCACCAAGACTATCCCCTATTAAACCAAGTCCAATGAAGAAGACAAAGAGAAAGTGTAAGCATGTACCTAGTGGGGATAGAGAGAAATAAGTATTGGAAGAGCACGTACAGAACACGAGTCCACATCGAGTTATTTATGTGGAAGGAGAAGAGGAGCTTAGGGAAGAAAAAACCCAACATGATATCATGATGCATAGTAAGTGCAATGAAAAGAAAGGCCCCACAAGAGAAGAGGAGGAGAAAGAGAATAATATTAGTGTAATCGTGGGCGTGGGCCTTATTTTGGATTATAAGACACATATTCCCAAGGGAAGGTAGACTAATAGGGGTAAAGGAGACGAAATTTTAAAGACTCCTGACTTAGGGTATGTTAATTATCCTTCAAAAATAATCCACGCAAGGTATTAGAGCACCCCGTGCTTGAAAAATTATATGGATGGGAGTTGAAACAAGCGGTTGTTAAGCACCATGCATGGTTTAAGCTAATAATAGGATTTCTTCTTAGAGTTAACTATAGGACATCTATTATTAGAACACTTACATGTTATGCATGCCATTGTAAAGGTGCATGGCTATTATCAACATGTGACCTATTTTGAGAAGTGCATGGGTGGTGAAGGAAAGTCCCCACCTCTATAAATATGTATTAAACTATGTAGTTTAGGAGAGTGAATTATTGTAGAGTTATGTTGTTGATCTTAATACACACATGACTCATGGAGATACTTTATAGTGTAAGAAGATTTTGTGTTTTACAAGTGTTTAATGCAATGGAGTATATTGGCTGGATAATGGTGTTAGACATAACTGAATCTGGTTCTTGTATGGTTAGCCTTATTATAGTTATTGTTTAGTTCATGATTCTCTAAGATCTAGATCTAGTTTATGCATTGTGAAATGTTTATGTTTAGTTATGGATCTAAATATGTATTATCATCATCACACTAACATCCTACACAAGAAACTCTAAAGAGGGGCCTGGTACCTTTGCGTGCTTTGGGTGAGAGCACTCAGCTTAGGTTGAGTGATGTGCCAATGTGCCTAGGTTTTTCATAGTAGATTCTAGGTTGCATCATTGGTTCCATTTTTGGACCTCTTTTTCAGCTTGTTTTCAAGGATGTTTCATGATGAAGACATACCGGTTGACCCTAAAAGTGTTGAGGAGTGGATAATAGATCTGGAAGAAGAGTATGCTTGAGGTTCAACATTGGATCTCGAGTTTGACACACGCATGTGTGGGTGGAGAAGAACTTGTATGACTATTTATATAAGAGTTTCTTTGATATCTTTTATAGAGTTTGTAGTGAGTGGCTTTTGCTTATGCATCTAAAAGGAATGGAGGTATCACACACTTGTTTAGACATAAGAAGAATTTTAGGCCCTCTATGATGTTGATATGATTTGGATGCACATTATGGACACTTGGTTCCATGGTGTTCTGAATAGCTATATTTTAGAGTACTCAATTTCTACTTACTCTTTCCCAGAGGTAGTTGAGTTCAATTTTTATGTTATCCCAAGGGAACCTATTTACAAGGCATTCCACTGGTGATCAAAATCTTGATGGTAACCCTGAACTTGGAAGAAAAGTGATGGCTAGCTAAACCCTACCACCATGCAATGGGGGAAAGAGCAGGTTTGGTGAAGGATGGTGGACCTAGTGGAAGAGAGGAAAAGAGAAGAAAGGTGGCTTAAGTACAATGAGGTGTGAGAGGGAGATAGAGAAACAACATGATATTGCAAAATGGATGGCATTGAGGAGAGAGATGGCTCGTGAAGGATTTGGAGCTCATGTAGAAGGTGTGGAGCCAGAGCATCTGGAACTCCCCATTTGGGAAAGCATGATAGGAACCCTCCTTGGCCTCATATGAGAGCATGCCAACAGAGATGACATGGGCCATGGGTGTGCATCTGAATCTACCTAGAAACCTAGCCCTTGCGCTTGGTTTTCCAAATATCTAGTACAACAGTAGTTAGCAAGCTAGTTTGGGGAGTAGAAGAACAAGAGTAAATCAAATATAAAGTGCATCTATGGTCTAGGAAAAATGTCTTCTTTTTATTTGGAGGTACCTTTTCAAGTGCATTATCACACATAACTCAAGCACACAAAATTTTGGACTCACTTTTGGGAGTAGTACCACCTCGCAGACTATAGGAGTTCAGTTTAGTACCACTATTGGGACACAAGGAAATACATCCACTGGTCCACTTCTATAGGTGGAGGATCAGGGGGCATAGGTGGCTCTAGTTCTGGTGGATCTGGTGGGTCTAGAGGTAGAGGTAACACAGAGGTTCTAGATCAAGTGGGCATGGTCCTCACAACCCCAGAATATTTACATGGAGATGTCACTTCATCTTTATAGAGTATAGGGAATAGAAGATGCTGTTGAGCATGTGCACATGTGTGAGATATGTGGCGTGCATGTAAAAAGGGATTATGGATTTTGAGTGCAAGGAAAGTTAGTTTGTAACTATGTTGCAGGGATGCGCTCATAGTTGGTACAAGAAGTTTGACCCGATCAGACTTGCATAGATTATGCAACACTATGAGATGCTTTCCTTAAGGAGTTTTATATCCCTGAGTTTGAGCAAAAGAGTATAAGTGTGCTCAAGGATATTAAGTAGGGAACTACTGAGAGTGTTTGGGAATATGATGCCCATTTCAAAACACTTTTGTCTAAACTTTCATATGATATCCATGCAAGCCAACAACATGCAGTGGTTTTTGGGGGCTTGATCACACCATTTAGGAGGGTGTTATCACATAAGACATATATATGGACCCATGAAGCACTTGAAGCAGCATGTTGCACATTGAGGTAGTCGAAAGTATAGACACTAGAGTGAGCCCATTCTGGAAGCACAAATTACAGCTATGGCAAAGTAGTTGGAGAAACTATCAGCCAATTCAACACATGAGACACACATGGGATTTGGTGTATAGATTGTGAAGTGGAAGGGCACACTAAGGATAATTGTCCCCAAGTCAAGTATGTTCATTATTTCTAGACTATGAGATATGTCATTTAGACCATGATGCAAGTCGCTGCCCATTATTACAATGTGTGATAAGAAAGAATGTATCTTGTTATTGTAAGATTTTCCGGTCCACGACTCACAATATAAGACTACAGGTTGATTGGTCAGATCCATGATGCCATCGATATTGGTGTGTGACAGACAAGAGTATCAGATAACTCTAAAAGTAAAAGTGAGCACCATGATCATGATCACACCCAAGGGTGCTATGATCAGAATGAGGGATGCTTTGAAGGAAGTCATGGCAGAGGTCGAGGATACCATGGTGGATTGGGGGCTGAGGTTGTGGTGGTGGATGAGGTGAGTTTTCCTCATGGAACGTGTTATACATGTGGATCTCCTAACCACTATAGTGTGAATGCCCTCAGAATATTACTTGTTCTTTTTTGTGGGAAGAATCATAACTATGAGGAATGCCCAGACTTATATGAGCATCTTAGCAAGTAACATAAACAAGAGAACAAGGGCACATGGATGGTTAGAATACAACACGTGCCATGGAAAATTAGTGGATGCCAAAGTTGGCACGAACCTGAGGTAGTACCTGTGAAGATTACTACATGCATGAAGTTACACACATGCAGAGAAATGTTACAAAAGCCTACCATTACTAAGGAGGAGGTTTTACATGCAAGGTACCCAGATCCTACACATCAGAAGGAGGTTTATCAGAAACCATGGAGGTACTCAAAAATCTTTAGGTGAAATACAATGTTTAAAGGAGTAGTCATGGAAGTTGGAACAAAAAAGAAGGCAACAGAGATGGTCCAATTAGATGTTGATGATTTGAAAGAGGTATGCAAGATGTTGTGCCAGAGAATATTATTCCATTACTAGGGAATTGGTTAAAGGGAAACACTCCACACATGTATGTAGGTATTGAGAATGGGAAAGATCCGCATGCTAATCTTCCCCCTCATAGCTTGGATTATGACAAGGAAATCACTCTGAATGTTGTTGTGGATGGGTGGATTTTGAGAAATATATTGATTGACACAGGCAAGTGAAGTGAATGCTTACTTTAGATGCATGGGTGCAGATGGGAAGACCTCCATTACAACCATCCTCTAATGTACTATTTATGGCTAATCGGACTAAGGCCACTCCAATCAGAGTTTTAAAGGATGCATCCATTACTATACAAGGGGCCAAGTTCACTAGGGACTTTGAGGTTTTGGCACTTGCAGAAGCAGACAACTTCCCAACTCTACTTGGGCACCCTTGGTGTTATGCAAATAATGTTGATCTATGGTTCAACAAGGGGTATATAAGTTTTGAGAACAAGGAAGAATGAGTTATTATCCCTTTAACAGATGGAAATATACACCTTATGTTGAACCTTTGAGTGAGGAAGACCTGAACAGAATTTATTATGTGTGCGCCATTCGAGATCCAAGAAGTACTTGAGCCATCTAAGGAGGGAATCCTCCAAAGTGGGAAGATGCATAATCTATTAGTGATACTACAAGTATTTCTTGTGACAATTGGGCATGACACCTATGAGATGGTTGGGGCGTGAAGTAAGAAGTCCCTTTTCATGGAGGAGAAAACCTCATTAGTATTAGGTGGATAGGTAACAACTCTGTACCCTAGTACACTAGAGAAGGAGATCCTATAGTATTCTTGCATGCACCATGGAGGAGCAGTGGATGGATCAAGTGGAGAGAAGAAATATGTTAGTGTATACCCCATGCATGGGATGACAATGTGTTGGTGGATGGTTCACAAGGATAATCTCATAGAATGGAATGAAGTAAGAATTTCTCTAACAACCCTGGTTTCTCAAGAGAAATGTGCCTACTCAAATATACATATATCATGGTAATCAACCTATTCAACACCATGTTCAACAGTGTGAGAGACTCTGGACAGAGGGGTAGGAAGCTTTACCACCTTCACTTTGGGTGCACAAACTTTATTCCACTTTGCAAGGTTTGCACACGTGCTTGGTATGTTTATGTGGAACTACATAGGGAGACTGGAAATTGGCAAGACTTGATTGCAAGGAATGGTCCTAGACTTTTGACTACTTCTCTACTAAACCTCTAGTGAGAGAGGCATTATGGGTTATGGAAACTTGACTATGGGAGACAGTGCAAAGTGAAGAACTCATTCAAGAGTTATTTGGTGAGGAAGAACTAGGAGCACATTTTGATGAAATAGATGAGACAGATGCCGAACTATTTAAGCTTGCTTTTTTGAGAAGGAGAAAGGAAAGATGGTCTACATAGTGGATGATGAAGAAGTAGAAAATTTGGACATTGATCATTCAAAGGTACATGCGTGAGGTTTTAGATAGTGTGGATAAAAACACGTGCACCTATCATGAACCTATGAAGACCAAGAAAGTGAACATTGGCATGGATGTTGAACCTAAGGAGGCCATAATTGGAGATTATTGGTCTGATTCTAAAGTGGCAAAGATAATTGAGTTACTACGTGATTTCTAGGACTTATTTCCTAGGGGATACCATGAGTTAAAGGGGGTGCATGAGTCATTAGGTGAGATGAAGATTAAGCTAAAGGAAGGAGTGTGCCCTGGTCAAGAAGAGACCTTACAGATGAACCCTAACCTGCGCATAAAAGTTAAAGAAGAAATTGACAAAATGCTGAAATATGGCATCATTAAGCCCCTAGAAGAATCAGAGTGGGTTAGCCCCATGGTAATCAGTATAAAGAAATATGGTGGATTAGGATTTGTGTGGATTACAAGGAGCTGAATGTTGCATGTGTGATTGATCCTTTTCCTACATGCCTTTCACCGAGGAAATATTAGAAGGCATTCAGAGGCACAAAATTTACTCTTTTACAGATGGATTCTCTGGGTATCATCAGGTAAGAATTACACAGGAGGATCAAGAGAAGAAACTTTCACCACTGAATGGGGAAGCTTTTGCATATATGGTGATGCCCTTTGGTTTGAAGACATGCACCTGCTATATATTTTCGCGCATAGTTGTTCAAGCATTCTAGGATTTTATTCACAAATTCTTGTAGGTTTACTTGGATGATTGGATGGTATATGGGCTTGTTAAGGATCATTGTGACAACTTGCACTTAATGTTTGAAAGATGTAGATAGTTAAGCATCTCTTTAAACATCAAGAAGTGTGTATTTGCTACACCTTTTGGAACTCTCTACTAGGCATATCATCTGCAAGGAAGGTTTGTTAGTAGATCTAGCTAAGGTTATAGTTATTGTAGGCCTGGAGGAGCCTACCAGTCAGAGTGAGGTGCGTGGATTCTTGGGCCACATAGGTATTACAAAAAAATTTATCAAAGGATATGTGAATATTTTTCATGCCCCTGGAGGAGTTACTAAAAGGAAAAGGGACATTCTATTGGGGAGAACCACAACAACACACATTTGAGGCATTAAAGGAGAGACTTACTACAATGCCTATTCTACATTTTCCTCATGGAACCAACCATTTCACATACATGTGGATGCCTCTCCGCATGCTACCATTGGCCATGCGTATGTTAGCTCAACCTAGAGAAGGTATTATAGATCATCCTATCTACTTTGCTAGTAGAAATTTGACTCTGCAGAACAAAATTATACAACTATAGAGTGTGAGGCCTTGTCGATGATCTACATGTGCTACATAAGTTTAGATAGTACTTACTAGCAACACCTTTTGTATTTTATATAGATCACATGGACATTAAAATACTTGGTAAATAATCCCATTTTACAGGGGTGCATATGTCGATGGGTTCTCTTATTCCAAGAATTTGACTTTACAATCGTGGTAAAACCAAGTAAAAGTAATTTTGGCCTAGACCACTTATCAAGAATTCAATTAGAGAGGACACAGACAAATAAAGATACAATGTTGGATGCACATTTGTATAGGTTACATCACGTGCCTTCAGAATTGGAGGATATTGATTTCTTTTTTACACATAGGTATGGCACCAGAAGGAATGAAAGCCTTAGAGAAGAAACAACTTGCAATTCACGCACACCCTTCATGTTGATTAGTGGTGACTTATACAAACTAGGCCGAGATGAAGTATTGCACCGGTGTGTATTAGAACATGAGCACACGAGATATCATGGAAGAGGCTCATGGTGGTATTGCAGGTGGGCATTATGTAGGTGATGCCACCGCGTGCAAGATTCTACTCACTGGATTATGGTGGGAGACCCTGTACAAGGATTGTAAAGAGTATTGTAAGGTGTGTGATCACTTATCAATGCCTTGGAAAACCTGGGACAAAGAGATGAAATGCCTTTGAGGCCTATTACTAGTAAGAGAACCATTTGAAAAATGGGAAATAGACTTTTGTGGGTCCTATTTCCCCAGCCACACGTAGAACCGGATCGTGCTACATCATCACTTGTATATATTATCTTACACGATGGGAAAAAGCAACACCTACAAAGGATTGTACAACAGCTACAAAAAGGTTCTTATGGGAAAATATTCTTACTAGGTATGGATGTGTTGAGTTTGACAAGTGATAGGGCACACACTTCTTGAATGAGACAATCAAGATATTGTTGGATGAATTTATGGTTGTGCACCACAAGACTACACCTTATCACCCTCAAGAAAATGGGACTATTGAGGCCTTCAACAAGATATTGAGCCAGACCTTAACAAAAAAATTTGTGATGTTGGAAGGAAAGATTGGGATGATAAAGTTTTTTGTTGTACTTTGGGCATATAGAACAACCTACAAAAGGTTAAATAAGGCCACACCCTTTCAGTTGGTGTTTGGCATAGAAGTAGTTCTTCCCATGGAATTCATGTTACCTTCTTTTCGTATTATGTGTGGGAGGTCTAGATGATGAGAAAGCATTAGAAGAAAGAATTGACAAGTTAATACAACTAGATGAGAGGCACCATAACACGTTGGAGTCAAAAGAAGGAAAAGGCCAGACATAAGGCATGGACATGACAGACACATCAAGGATAAGAAGCTTGAGGTTGGACAGATGGTACTTCTTTATGATTCCAAGTTTTTTGTGCCATCTAGAAAACTTAAGGTGCATTGGTTGGGACCATATGTTATCACTCACATCCTTGATCAAAGCTTTTTAGTTAGAGGTGCTTGATGGAACATGGTTACCTAGTTACTTTAATGGGAGTAGGCTAAAGCCCTACTATAAATAAGTCTTCTTGGTGTTTGTAATAAGGTAGTATTGCCATTTAGTATAGATTTCCTTTCTGTATTTCTTTTAATGTATTTCCTTCTTCATCACTATGCTTTTTCAATTTAGTTTGGTGTTTTGTGTAATAAGTGCATTTACGCACTGGAAGCTAATTACAATATGAAGTATTTTTATGCATAGAGGACTACACATACCATTGGTGTGGGGTGGTTGTTATTCAAAAATGGGTACACATGAGAACATATACTATTACAGGTGTTATTCAAAATGGAAGGAGCTGCTAGAAAGAAGATTGCTCTAAGGAAGACCATAGCTAGAAATAAATGAATGAACAATATAACGTGAGGTAAGTACATGGCCATAGAAACTACTAGAGGAAGGCATAGTGGTGAGGTACTTTGGCACATGGATGCACATAGAAGGAGGTCTGTAGCTAGAAGGTAGGAAGGGATATTGGAAGGTTATAACTATGGTGCATAGGTGTATCACGTGGAAATTGGGAAAATGGTCAATTAATGAGAGGATCGATGGTAGGTAAAGGAGAAATAAATGTAATAAATTTTAGAAACTCTATATAAAGATGTGATGTGGGTTTATTTATACCTTTGATCACAAGTATTTGAGTGAGCTAGTTGTGACCAAACCAAGTGAAACATGTTGAGGTGTGGAGAGTTGTGAAACTAGATGTGGAGAGAAGATTTGTGCATAGAAGTGGCTTGCATCCCCATTGGAGAAGGGTTTGAGTGAAGAAAAGAAGCATTGAGAAGGAGCTAGGGAACATTTTGAGCTAGGGCATGGTCTTTCGAGCTAGGGCATGTGGTTTTGAGCTAGGGCATGAGAGCTTACTCGATAGAGGAAAAAGGTGATATTTTTACCATGACACCAAGGAAAGCACCTAGAGTAGGAACGAAGGGGAAGAAAAAGGTGGAAATCGAGGTTGAAGATGCTCCCGAGAGAAATTTTTAGAAATGCAGTATCCAAAAGGAGTGATCATTGAGAGATTGGGATTCCCATATCCGTAGATGCAAAGTAAGTGACTACAACCACCACACCACCGATAACAAGGGGGATTTGGACACATTGTTGAATAAGAAGACCAACAAGTGCATGGTGGATGACATGCCAATATATGATGATGTTGGGGAGAATTTTCTCAAGAAGGTAGGGGTGTATCAACTATATGAACTCCCATATTTTGGAAAACTAGAAATTTTATACCAATGGCTTATGAGAAGAGTCCATGAGGACTTCTTCTATTTTTTTTTGGATGGTGGGTAAGGATCACCGTGCCTTTGATTACTACATTGACATGACTGAAGGGCACATAAGGACATAAGGTTAGTAGTGATCTAACTGATAAGGAAGTTGTTATAGCCACAAGAAAGGAGTTGGGATATGCCAAGGGTCCATGTGGAATGGACATCTACAAATTAAGGAAGTACCTATGGTATAGGTATGCACATCTGCTCACTAAGTTGAATGATCAAGAGAGATGGTCACAAGTAAATACCATGTGGCTACATATTGTGAAGAAAATGTCACAAGGAGAAATGTACAACTTAGTTGGCTACATAATAGAAACAATTATTGAGGAAGCACACATAAGTGAAAAGATAAGTTTTGGTGCTATCCTATTATCTCTTGTGTTTGTAGAAATTAGAGTGCCCGATGGGCCAAATAACAAAATTTGGGAATACCCCATGGAAAAGAAGTCCCTCGCAGAGAGGTTTGAGAAGTATTTGTGTGAAGGAACAATGAGTGGCCCATTCAAACAAAGGGAAGAACTATGGTATGATCGACTTTCATGTGGCCTTTGAGGAGGAATGGCACATTCCAAAGGAGTTACCTAGTGGGAAAGGCAAGTGCAGTTCATGGTGTATCAACATTTTTACATCACATGGTTCACAATGAAGGATGGGACATGGAGTCCTGGTGAAAACTACCATACGCCTTCACAACATGTTACTTCTCAAGAAGTAGTACACAGGTTTACTGATGCACACCGATTGAGCTACAATGCAGACAAGGTAGATTGTGACTACCATACTCTAAGGAAAACATATGTTTATCCAAGTGATCTGCCTATATCGAGAGGCTTATTTATGATGTTATAAGCATGAAGTTGATAAGTTTGGCTATTGGGGATAGTGGGCCACACTTATCTATCTTAACTCAAGCCTAGGATGGAAAAGGGAAAGTATGTGGAGAATGAGTTTATGCTCCCAGGGCCACCTAAGGGAAAACACATAGTTGAAAATGTGGCAGCTCCAAATCCTACCTCGACCATAGAAGGAGACGAGGAAGAAGAACTCAATGAGGATAGTGGAGGCTTGGACCATAGAGGTCAGAGGTAGCCCACAAAAAAGTGGAGAGTGAGCATGCAGATACTCCCCCACAGACGCAAGGAGGAGAGGAAGACTTGGATGTGGGTATAGTCCATGAGGAATGCTAGTTTAAAAAGGTGTTCAAAAGAACTAGAACCCAAGGTGTAGGAACATCTCAACCTTTACAAAGGTCACCTCAACTCTCCCCAAAAAGAAGCACCCGAGAGAAAGAGAAAGAAGAAATTTGAAGCTTAAGGAGGAGGAGGAGGAGTCTGAAGAGAGCGAGAACCCTGGTCCAACCTAAAGATGTGGAGGAACCCTGGGATGAAGAAATGAGAGATGAAGAGGAAGGGGTGAAATAAGTAGAAGAAACTATGCAAGAAAACCCAAATGCCCATTATGACTCAAGTAGAGAAGGGCCAACTCAGACCTTGGCACCCAAGTTCCTAAGGGGCCAAGAACAAAAAGAGAAAGAACAAGTGAAGAGTATGTTGTCCCTAGTATGGGCTATACTGAGGACACAAGAAAAATCATCTATGTGCCTGGTTTTAGAGCACTATGGGCCTTAAGGAGTTATATGGGTGGGAGATGATGGATCCAGATATGGCCACTACATGCACAAGGAAGAAATTATCTTGGTCCATGCAGACTCATATGGATGAACCAAATTTTGATGTGTGCGAGGAGTCCTGTGTCTCACAGAAGAGTGAAGAAGGCACCCTAGAGTAGGCACATGACAATAAAACCTACTCTAATGTCTAATGAGCAGGTCAATAATGCAATGGTCAAAGTATCTACTGAGGTGGTGTAGAGAAACATTGATAAGGCCACCACCATTCGAGCACTACTTGAAGATAACAAGGCTAAAACTATAGAGATAACACATTTAAAGGAAGAGAAGGAATGAGAATGGAAAATAATGAGGCCTTTGTTAGCATGGTGGAGGAAATTGGTGATCACATCCTTAAAACAAGGCCTCATCTAGAATCTCAGGTTCCTAAAAGTTTCCTTCTGCTATGCATTATGTGTGCACTTTGGTCGATTTGGTGTTAGATGATAGACCAATTCGGATGCCCACACAAAAGATTCTGAACAAGAAGTAGAGAGAGAAAGGGCCTCTATGGTTAGGAAAATTTCAACTTATGAGGCATTGCTCCAAAATTTGAAGGATGAGATGAAGAAATCCGACCAAGCTCTCAATTTATGTGTGGCACTAGAAGTAATAATAAGGACCAAAACTCTAGTTGAAGATAATGAAGTTCTAGAAATGATGAAAGATGAGACACTAGGGTGTGTAAAAAGATTGACACTAGTGAAACAAAAAGTGTGAGGCCCTCGCAATAGCCCAAGATCCACACAAAGAGAGGATTGATGAGATTGGGAAGCTCATAGCAGTGCAAAAGATGGACCTCATGGAAGGAATGATGTCAGGTATGGCCAATGTTGTCTGGGTACTATAGAATGAGAAAGAGAAGATTACTCAAGATGAATTGGATGCCATAGCCACATATATTCTAGAGAAGACAAGGACCATGCTAACTAAATAAATGATAAACATTGGAGGCTGAAATCAAAAATGAATATCCTAGAGCTAATCCTCCCAGTTGAAGAAGAGGGTGTGCAGAGTGAAAATTCATTCTTTTGTACAATGTTTCATTAATTCTTTCATTCCTTATTCTTTATTATTGGGAACATCAGAAAGAATTCCCATTTCTGGGATGACAATGTACTTTAGTGTGGGGTAATGTTGAGCAGACAAAATGTTTCTCTAAGGAGAAGACACACAAAGGATGCACACGGGAACAAGGCACATTTGAAGGTGGGAAGATAGGGAAGGAAACATGCGCCAAAACACTTTGGCTTAGGACTTAGCCATTTTTATGGATAGGGCTATTTTTGGAGATAGTGTGTGGAGCACACATAGAGATGAAGACTTGCACTACATGCAATGGTATTTTGGGAACAAGTTAATAAGCACATGCATAGTTTAAGCTAATAATAGGATTTCTTCTTAGAGTTAACTATAGGACATCTATTATTAGAACACTTGCATGTTGTGCATGCCATTGTAAAGGCACATGGCTATTATCAGCATGTGACCTATTTTGAGAAGTGCATGGGTGGTGAAGGGAAAGTCCCCACCTCTATAAATATGTATTGAACTATGTAGTTTAGGGAGAGTGTGAATTATCAGTAGAGTTATGTTTGATCTTAATCTTAATACGCACATGACTCATGGAGATACTTTATAGTGTAAGAAGCTTTTATTTTATGTGTTTAATGCAATGTTTAATGGATAATGTGAGACATATGAATTTGGTTCTTGTATGGTTATCCTTATTATAGTTATTGTTTAGTTTATGATTCGAATTTATTGTAGAGATTGGAGAAGAAATTTTGGAAGCACATCCAAAATTCTATAAATAGATGAATAAAACACACCCTTGAGTTTGTAATTTTTATAGGATTATGTCCACCTTCTTCTTAAGAATAGTTCAACCGCATGTGAGGAGACATAAGAGAATGTTGTGGCCAAGAAAGAAAGAGATAAGATATTTATTGTGCATAGGATTATAGAGTATGACGCCATACTCCGAGAGAATAAAGGATGAATTGAAAAAGGCTGGTTGGGTATTGAGTAACAATGAGGATCCTTAAAAATTCCTAAAGAAAAAGATAATGTAGGAAGAGAATGAAGTCCTTTCAACTAATAAGGATGAAATCTTGGGCCAAGAGGAGAAGTTAGCTGCAGTAGTAATGAAATGCAATGCACTCAAGGAAGTCAATGACCCTTATGAAGAAAGAATAAAGGAGCTAGGATATTTTGTTACGTGAAAGATGAACTTAATGGAGGGCATGATTTCAGGGTTGGCTAGAGTGATAAGGGAATTGAAGAATAAGGGTGAAGATATGACCCTAGAAGATATGAATGAAGTGCTTAGAGATGTCCCTAATAAAGCTAAGAAAGGGATAGGAAAACAAAATGATTTAGAGGATGATATTAATAAGGATTACCTTGAGCTTCTACTTCGGTGAGGAGTGAAGCAAGCTGGTTACTCTTCTATTCCTTTTATACTTTCATTTTTCCTAGTCATTATTTATTCTTCCGTATTCTTTGGAGAGATAAGAAACCCCATTGTCGAGGACAAAAATGTATTTAGTGTGGGGTAATGTTGGGTTGATAAAAATTGACTAAGTATTTGAAGAGTGTGTGGAGAGGTGAGGTGCACAAATGGGGCATAGAAGCATGAGCAAGGGCAGGTTGAGGAGGTGCACACCGTAAGAGAAAATCCCAGGAATTGGCCGATTTTGCATGTTATAGGCTAAAAATAGGAAAAGCGGTGAGTATGGCCCACACAAAGATAAAATAAAGAATACTTCACAACTAAGTAAGAGATATTTTGGGACTAAAGAGAAGATAAAATGTCATGTATAGACCATGCTAATAATAAGATTAAAGTAGAGTTTAGTTATATATTAATCTATTATTAGCCTCTTTCTAAAAGCTTGTAGTTGTTAGCGCATGGTTATTTTGGGCATGCAGGATGCATGGGTGGTGAAGGGAAAGTCCCCACCCCTATAAATTTGTATTGATCTACATAGTTATGGATACAATGACCATGTATTAGACACCATGTGATGTAAGAAGGTTATCTTTGTTATGATGGTGTTTGCGCATGACTTCGTGGTGATTATTGTTATGTACTCAAGTTCTGTGATGTAATATTTATGTTATGAATGTATAATTGCGGATGGATTCTATTAATTGATATATCTAAGTATGGTGACCACATAGTCTAATTTATCTTAGTAATGGTTTGATCTATATATTTCCTTATTACATGTTTTTATGGTTTCTATGATGATCTATGATTGAATGTATGTTGGATAATGGTAATCATGAACATGCATGCTAAAATCTTGACAAGAAAACACAAAAGAGGGACACGGTAGGCATCATGTGCTTTGGGTGAGTGTTCGAATCTGTTTGAATGAAGTGCCATCGCACCTAGGCAATTGAGTACAAATAAGAGACTACAATTAGTGAAGACTAAACTAGAAATCAAGAAAACCTCAGAAAATGGGAGGGTTTAGGGACCTCCTAATGTGGATGATGATGAAGATGGTATGGGTGCACAAAAATATAAATCCTCCATATTACAAATCAAAAACCTGCACAACAAAAAAGACTAAACATGAAAAGGATTAGAAATGGATATGGTGGGCTTCTGACAAAGTCATTTCCAGGAAGTGAAATCTTTCTAAAAAGGACACCAACCCATATGTTTAATAAAGATAGAATAAAATAAGTGGATATGGATCTGATATAATGCTAGAATCTAAAGTAAACAAAAATTGAAATGCTAGAGATAAGATAGAAATGAAGATCTAATCTAAATGCATACAAAGTAAATCAAACCTGACAAGGGTTGACAATGACTTGAAATTGCAAAAATGGTTGATTCAGAATTTGCACCAAGGATGTGGGAATAATGGATTGGATGGATAAAGGGGATCACACAGACATAAGGATGATATCGGGGAGTTCTTAGTGCAATAAGATATTAATATCTTTGATATGATTTTCAGCCTCTCCTTAAAGTGGGGAAGGATCTTATTTATAGCCTAAGGGTGAGATTAATTTGGGTTTTTGGTAATCATGATTTAGAAAAGTAAACCTGATTAGGTGAGTGGGGGAATATTAAATTCACAAGTGGATTATCATGGATTATATTTTGAATATTAAATTCACAAGTGGATTAACATGGATTAGATTTTGAATATTAAATTCATAAGTGGATTGAATATGGATTAAATTCAAATATTAAATTCACAAGTGGATAAATATGGATTAAATTTGAATATTAAATTCATAAGTGGATTGACATGGATTAGATATGAATATTAAATTCATAAGTGGAGTGACATGGATTAAATTCGAATATTAAATTCACAAGTGGAGTGACATGGAGCATATTTAACATGTAATGAGGATTAGAGGGATTAATTAATCAATTAACATTGATTAATTGGATATGGATTTTTGTGGGAAATGGAATGGGGAAATTAATTGAATTTAGGAGGGAAAAGGAATTCAAATGGGAAAGCTTGATGAAAGAGAGCGAACACGGGTGAAGGGAGGAATGATACCAAAAATTGGTGTCTACATTTGCCCCTTTTTGATGAGTGGTTTGCATTGGGAAATCCACAAGACAAAAAATGAGAAAGTGATGAAAAGATGATTGATTGGGTGCTCCCCCTCAAACTTGGGATTGATGACACAAAAGAATTTGATCATGAGTTTGAAAGAGATAGATGAAGAAGGGTGGAAAGGATGAGAAAAGAAGATGAAGGGATAAAATATCCCAGATGAGGATAAAAAAAGGAAAAGATGGAAGTGATTATGATATCACGTCGATAGGGAACAAAGGACGGTCTCAATGGAGATGGCGAAATGTCTTATGGACCTGTGAGTGGTCAAAAATCACTACAATATGGATGTGTAAGCCATGGGACCGATGGGTCAAAGGTGGACATCAAAAATATGTGCAAATAAATGTGAATGATGGTCTAGACAAGGGCCGACAAGTTGTGGGGGAAAAAGAGGATACAATATCCTTTATACATGAGGAATTGAGAAAATATGTGTCTGGGTACTATGAAAGTAGTTTCCTTTCAAATAAAGTAGACGAAATGGGTGAATATGCCCCAAGTGAAGGGATTTATGGTTTTGAAGAGATATTTCTTAAGGAAGGTGTTCCTTTGATAAGAAATTATTAGAGGAAGAAAATAGAAAGAATTCTCTAAACAAAAAGTAGAACAAAAATTTCTCATGAGAATGGGGGAATAATTCAATCTACTTTTACTAAGAAAAAATTAGAGCAGACATTTGTTAAGGATAATATAAGGTGTTATGTGATGAATGTTATGGCCTTCAAGACAAAAAATCCATGGGAAGATGTGATTAGGGATAGATGTGATGATGGCCCCTCGAGAGGGCTGAAGAGAATGAAAGAGACAACATAAATCTAAAAAAGAGGAGATATAAATGTTGTGGAGAGGAGGATGAGAATGGGGTGTAAGAGAATGAAACAATGATAGTGCACAAATGGTGAGATAATTCAATCGACCTTGAATGCTAGGTGTGAAGTTGTGTTGAAGGACATAAAAGGAATGGATAGGAGTGGTGGTTGATTATGGGTAGGTAAAAAATGAGGAAATAAAAGTCGGAGGTGAAGGAGACAAGGGTATGGAATAGAGTAGATGGATACAAAGGAGGAGAAAAATGGGAATGAAAGAGGTGGAAGAGAGTAATAGAGAAGGATGATAGGAGAAGGAAATGAGGAAGGACAAACAAGAAGGAGAAGATAAGATGAGAAAAGATGATGAGTAGAGGGTGAAATCGAGAAAAAGGGAGAAAGAGGTGTAAAATGAAGGTAGCGGAATAGAAAAGATGCCGTGAAGAGGGATGGATGGGATAGAAGTATGGAAAAATGAAGGAGATGAAGAATTTAAAGAAGACGAAAGAGATGATATAATAGAGAAAAATAGAAACTATATGAGAACAGAATATGTGGAGAATATCATAGAAAGGATGTAAAATTGGTACATGTAGGGGTGAGGAGGAGGGTGATGAAAATGATGGGGAAAGAAGAGATGACAAAGTAGATATAGGGAGAAGATAGAAGGAACCAAGTCATCACGAGGAAGACCAAGGTAAGGAATATGGGATAGACCGCATGGAAATGTATGTGGAAGGTGGGAGGATAAAATAGGTGGGATAGTGAGGAAGAGATAGGGTAACAATGGGAAAGTAAGAAGAGAGGAAAAAGGGAAAATGGGAAGAAGATGTAAAGAAAGAGAGAGATAAGAACAAAGAGTGGGAAGGAGGAGAGGACAACAAAGAAAATGATGCAAAAGGAAGGGAATCAAGAATGGAGATATTCGGTGGAGAGTGGGTAGTATCGGAAATGTAGATATGGGAGGAATGAAATGAAGTGGAAAAGATTTAGAAATGCACGAGATGAGGATAATAGTATAACAAAGGTTTTATGATGAAGATATTAAAGATATTGAGCGGGGTGGAGGGAAGACAAAGAGGTGGCAAAGAAGTGAAAATAAATGGTAGGGGATGAGGAAAGGGAGGGGAGGAAAGAGAGAATATAGGATGGAGTAGGCTATGCTAGTCAAATAACGTTAGGGAAGACCAAAAATAATTATTATTGGTGGTGAAGGATGAGAGGAAAAGTAAAGAAAGTCAAAAGGGAAATGCTAGTGAAATGATGTTAGGGGAAGACCAACAATAATTATTGTTGGTGAATGATGGGGAGAGAGTGGAAAAAGAGTGGAAAAGGATGAAGAGAGTGAGAAAGGTAGTGGAGAATGATGATGAGTGATTTTTAGGGGTCGACCAAAAATAATTATTAACATGGAAATGGAAGATGATGATGAAATAATTTTAGGGGAGACCAACAACAATGGTGAGTAGGCATAGATGTGGATATGTGGGAGAATTCGAGAAGATGGAGTGGGAAGAGTAAAATAAGGATAAGAGATGGTTTGTGGCAAGACAAAGGTGAGGAGAGGATGAACAAGGTGAAGGTAAGGAAACTGGTGGTGAGAAAAAATTTCGGGTGGACAAACTTGTGGATTTCTTGCCAACACTCTGGGAATCTAAGTCCCTCTACTTAACCGGTGCAGTTGCCATATATGCATGCACAAGTAAAGGTGGATTTTTCTAGTGGCATTATGGTCGGGGATCCAACAAGTGCACTCTATTGACCCTGTGGTAAATCTAGCAATCTCTTACTAGGGGAGACTATACGTACCCAAAATTGTAGGGTACTGTATCACCGAAATGATGTTACACATGCCCCAATGATGATACAGTCACCTCGCAAGGTGTTGAGAATACAGAAAGCTCACCAAGTGTATGTTACCATCCCAAGCATCTTGTCTAAGCTTTGTGTAAGATTTTTGACCTTCAGTGATGAAACCACCGCCTTGTCGGGCGGCGAGTCCTATAACCGCCACCCTGCTCAGGGTGGCGGTCCTTCACGCATTTTCCAGCATGTTCCTTTGATCGCGACTTGCGTAATTTTTCAACATTTACCAACTTTTCTCAACCGCCTTAGCTTGTATTAATGTTTTATGTTCCCTAGAATAGTGTTTCTTCATTGTTTAATGGTAAAAGAGTTCTAATAGGAATCACCTTTGGGTGAATGTGAAATCTATAAATAGCCAGCTTGTTTTCAAGCAAATGGCCCCTCAACTTCTCATTTCCATTGTTTAGTCTTTCAATTTCTTGCTTAGAACTCATTTTGTTTTCATGTTTGCATCCATGCTAGTTTTTCCTTTGCTATTAGAAGCCATTTGATCTTCTTGCTCCAGTCTTGTTCATTGTTGTTCATACAAATTAGTTTAGAGTAGAGTAGTGTCATTTGTAGATTGAATCCATTAGAGTTATAGGTTGTGTTCTTCACAAAAGGTAGATTCCAGAATCTCTCAAGTACACTTGCATTGTATTCTGCAATAAATCCCACTAGGAATTGCATACGCCAAGCTCTGTCACTTGCGATGTCCCTCTCCTACTCACATTATATTCGGTCTATATCCAAAGTTGCCATTGTTTAAATACCTTCTTTCATTGATGCTAGCATATACACACTCTTCGTATTCATGTCAACACGAAGGAACGAGAAGATCATTACGAGGGGACAAAGTCACACACTCTGGATTCGCCAAAGTGTTCGCAAATTCTAGGTTTTATCTCTGTCAAAATTCTAGTTAAAACATATCAAATAGAGTAGTGAATTATTTCATTTCAGTTAAATTTGATTTTGATATTTCCAGGGAAGCTGTGGGGATTGATAGTTTCTCAGAAACTATGATTCATTCCTCACTTCTGAGGTAGGATCGAGAGTCTTTCAATTAAGTTAATCAACTATCTAGTTATTTAGGATAAACTCATAACTTTGGGCAAGTAGCTACACCGGGCTACCTTGCTTGTTTTAATTTTGTTATTAGATTAGTTTTCATTTTTTGAATATATTAGATTAGTTTCTCTTTCAATTCTATTAAAAATTCTATCAAAAATACAAAAATAGAGGAATATATATATATATATATATATATATATATATATGTTGTAGATATATCTTGCATAGTTAGTTTATTTCGTTTTAGTTAGGTTTATATTGATCTTGTATGACAATCACGGGACCTAGGGAGCCTAGGGAATATGTTTTTGAGCCAATCGTGCCTCAACCAAATATTGTTATAGCATTAACTAACATAGACCAAAACCTCAGAATCCAGGTCTTCCGAACAACAACAGACCTACAAGAAATCAGCACACAGCTAAGAGGATTAAACATAGAAGATGACAAAGCACACACATTCTTGTCAAATAAAACAAATTATAGACTACCTTGATAGATATCCATATGACTATAGAAGGACCTGAAAGAGAGAAAACATTCGGTTGTGATCCACTAGTCCCACAACCAGATGCAGGAGACCTCCTCGTTGATATAGACACTAGCTTATGTATCCAAGTTGCTAGAACACCTGTTAGGTACTTCAAGAAAATCATGCAACTTCTAGTTCTAAACGTAGAGGCAAAAAGACATACAATTACTAGATACTTAGAATCAGGGGTTGACTCTTCATATGACCATAGGAGGTCCATAACAACCACAAACTTATGGTTGTGATCCACATGTCCCACAACCCAATGGGCCTACAAATCAATCAAATATTGACACTAGCTTGTGAACGCTGGTGTTTAGGTCCTCTCCACTTCCACCAGACATCATCACACAACTATCATTATTAAACGTAGCAGCTAATCAAGCTAAAGATTTTGGACTAACCGAGAGAATCATCCATAATATACCAAAAGATCCACTACACGTTTAGCCATTCCATTTTCATGACCTTTTCGGGAGATATATCTACGAAGCACCCACAAGTCATCTTCCATGTATCCCATAACCCATAGATCGGATCACGTGCAGAGCTTAATATTAATTGGATCCTTGAGCGCTTATCCTCGCCGAACGATCTATCACACCGTTCAGTAGGAGGGCCTTCTTTGCCTTAGATTTGCAGATCCCATTATTGTGTGTTGAAGACATAAGATTACCTAACTAGTTTATCTACACCCCATGTGTATTCCATCCCCACCAGCTATCTCGGCATGACCTCGGGAGGTCGGGTGCGAGGAAGAGTTACTTGTAGATTCCCATGCTCGCATGTCACTTTTCCATCGTACAAAATTGGTGAACCCAACATGAACTTCCTACCTTCTGGTTTGGAGTCTTATTTCTACTTGTTCTTCCAATTAGTATAATTTTCATCTTTTCCACCTCATCAGCCTTCACATCAACTTCACCAACAAAATTGGTGAACCCGACGTGAACTTCCTACCTTCTGGTTCAGAGTCTTATTTCTACTTGTTCTTCCAATTAGTATACTTTTCGTCTTTTCCACCTCATTAGCCTTCACATCAGCTTCACCAACAAAATTGGTGAACCCAACGTGAACTTCCTACCTTCTGGTTTGGAGTCTTATTTCTACTTGTTCTTCCAATTAGTATACTTTTCATCTTTTCCACCTCATTAGCCTTCACATCAGCTTCACCAACAAAATTGGTGAACCCGATGTGAAACAAACTAATATTCTTCTTTTCTGTTTTCTTTTCTTTCATCCACCTTCACTCTTTCCCATTATTCTGTGGGTATTCATATACCCCCTGAATATGTCGGATACTGAAGCATATGGCAGACCTCTCCTAGGTCTTGAAGCCTACTATGATCAATTAAATAGACAACCATCACCCTTGCTCTCAGCATGGGGTGATAACTATTCAAATAACCGATTTTCAACACAAACTCCACCTCAAAGGACTAGATATAGTTCTTCTTTCCAAATAGAGGAGTTGGATCAGCTCACTCAAACGCAACAACCAGAGCCTTCAGGCTCAAACAACATGACACTCACTAGAGAATCTGGTTCATCTCCTCGGGTGTTGCTTAGACCACAAATTAGTAGACAGTCAGATCCATATCTATTTTTAGATGATGAATACTTAGCACGTTATGCTAGGAGTGAACAATGCTCTCAAAATATGTACCCATCTATAGGAGGTTTGCAAACACAACCCGAGGTCTCATTCCAAGAAAACACCCCCATCCCTCCACCTATAGGAAATGCCCTCGGTGAAACTTGGCAGGGCACCGATCAATTCATAGCTAGGGTACCATATGCCTATACAACCTCAAGGTATACAACAAACACCACTAAGGAAAAATACCGTGTCTTCACCAAACGAGGTCATCTCAGCCTTAGTTGAGAAGGTTAGAGGGTTGGAACTTGCTCAAGCAAATCAAAATTCACAATTCATGCAAGTAGGAACTTCCAATCCTCCACATCATCCCAGCCAAGTAGACCTCCTCACAGGAACAAGCACGTTGGGCATGCCTCCTCAAAGTGCTTACAATAAACGCCAACTAGAACCACATTTTCTAACACTGCTCCAGTTGAGAATATAATACCTCCGGCTTAGTACAAAACAACCCATTCCTGAGAAATGCTCCTCCATACTTAAACATGTATTCCAAATCACCACAGGGAGATATGTTCTCTTCTCCCAACATGTTTGCTCAACCATAGGGATTTCCTTATGCCCCTACAAATACATATGCTATGCCATATCAACAACCCATTCCACCTCCACCCCCTCAGCAAGCACCATCAATGGTCGAAACCTATGCGATAGGGACTTATTCAAAATATTTGAAAGAACCTTTAGACTTCACTATATGAAGTTTCATGCTTCCAAGACCTCTCCTTGATCTACAAAAGTATAAAGGGGAGGGAGATTCGAACGCACATATTAAGGCCTATGCCATAACCATTCAAGAACTGCTCCCTTGGGATGGAGTTGTTGCTAAAATATTCCCCAAAACTTTAGAGGGTATCGCCCTCAATTGGTATTACAAAATACCTGAAGCTTCAATACATTCATTTAAACAACTCGTTTCAGAGTTCATCAAAGCGTTCGACATGAACAAATTGTTGAGAACAAGAATCAGGGAATTCTTACATATTAAACAAGAACACAATGAATCTATTGCTCATTTCATCCAAAGATGGCATACGGTCCTCTATTCTTCAGCAAGTGCTCCAAACATGGATCAGATGGAACTATGTGATTTATTCCTTCATTCTCTCAGTAGAGAGATAAAGGAAGAAGTCAGAAGTTCCCACTAAGAACTTATGATGAAGTGCTCAAGAGCGCTCTCCGAATAGATCAAGCTACAATAGATAGTGGTCGCAAGACATATGGAACAAATGGAAGGTTAATCATCCCCAACCAAAACACTACGACCTATCCTACGACCACAAACGCCAATCAATGACCTAAAATCCTTAACAAAAATTGTGGGTGACAATGATGGAGTGAGTGACTGACCAAACTAAAAGAGAAAACATTGTAAATATTCCATCATCGGTTAACAATCAACGAAACAACAATTTTACCCCAACAATCAACGTGGTGGATTTTAATCGTCCCCAACAACAACAACAATAACAACAACAACAACGGCAGATCCAAACACAAGGTCCAAGTCAAAACTCAACTAGATATCAAAACCAAAACCAAAGGCAACAAACGCAAAACTTTAATCCTAATAGTCAATAGTTTAATCAAAGTTTTGGACCACAACACGTGCTAAACCAACAACCTATGAGTTATAATCCTAACTCATATTATGGTTTCCACAAAATTCAAGGCCATGAAACTAGGACTTGTCGTGATTACAATAAGTTCATGCAACGTTTGCTAGAAGAACAAAGACAACTCTTCATAGATATGTTCTTAACAGATTCTAGTGACACCTATGCCAAATACTTTCATAGAGCAGTTTCCCCTCAAAACACACCTCTTAAGATCTTCAATGATCCACTTCCAAATCACAATAACAATAATAAATTAAATCCAAATGGGATGAACAAGGGCGTAATGACAGGAAATAATGATCATGAAGCCTCAATTTCACTAAGTCCACCTATCGCACCAAAATTAGGAACTCAGCCATGAACCAAGATAGTTGGTCTTGTGGAGTTAGATACTTAAGCTACACGTAGAATCCATAACAAGAGCACGAGAATATTCTTCTCAACCAAATCCAATCTATTCACTAGAGCCAAATAACATTCAACAAACATTGGTAAAACCTAAGGGTGCTTATGATTTAATTAATGACTTAACAAAGACCTTCTCTCACATCTCCTTTTTGGACTTGTTGAAAAACTCTCCTACCCATAGGGCTGCTCTTTTAGAAGCACTAGGTCTAGGTCATTTAATTAACATCACTCCACCTCTCGAAACACAAGTAAACCATATAGAATTTGATATCCACCCTCCAAGGAAGCCAAATAGGGATACCGAGTTTATATTCAACATAAACAAAATGCCAACAGATGCTGAAATTACACATAGAGGCGATCTGGCCTTGCATTTACAGGTGTGGGTTTATAATAATTACGTTAAACACGCAATATTTGACAATGGGGCAGCAATTAACATTGTCCCCTTCTCTTTCCTTCAAAAGCTAGGATATGGAGAAACAAAGCTGTTCCACAACAGAAATATGCTAAGAGGTTATGACACCTTAAAGCTACTTTAATAGGGACTATAATATTACCAGTCACCTTAGGACCCAAGAAAATCCTCACTGAGTTTTATATCATAGATTGGGAAACCAACTATAATATGATCCTCGGTCGACCATGGATACATCGCATGAAAGCAATCCCTTCTACGTTATTCCAGGAAATAAGATTCTTACACCTAGGAAAGATATTCATAGCAAAAGGTGACCCAAAACCATTCAACATACACCTAGTAGACCTGAAGAAAAGACCAGGCGTTCACTCTGAGTTTGAACTCCCAACAAACCAACTTAACAAACCAATCGACTCAAAACCGGAAGAAAAATTAATACCTATAATAGAACTAGAAATTACGAACCTAGTCAAGGGCATCCCAGCCCTCAAGGATGAAGCTAACATTGTAGAAACAATATCATTAGGAACTACTACAAAAATTGTCAAATTACTAGAACAAGATCTACCAATTTTCCTACCATTTGATTCCATAGGTATGGGATGTACCCTAGGAGTTGGTTCTCTTCCAGCAGAGGAAATTTGCATGGTAGAAGTAATCGAAATAGAAGAAACAAATGCAAAGAATGTCCAAAATCTATTTTCCTAGTAAATATTGGACTCTCCACTTTGATGGAGCTAGATGTCGCTATGGAGCTAGGGTAGGTGTGATCTTCACTTCCCCGAGGGAAAGATCCTACCTTTTTCTTTTAAGTTAAACTTTGAATGTACAAACAATGGCGCTGAATACGAAGCCCTCCTCCTTGGCCTCATCATAGCCAAAAGGATCGGTGTTAATAACATCAGAGTGTTAGGAGACTCACAATTAGTTGCAAACCAAGTCTCTGAAGTATATGAGACTAGAGCTGAGCACTTACAACTCTATAAAAACAGTATTAGATCTAAGCAAAAAAATTGACTTCATATCCATTGAGGCGATCCCATGAGAATAAAACCTTCTCACAGATTCAATAACAACCTCAACTTCGTGTTTTACCCCAAGTAATGAGTTGGAAGATACAAGTTTCAAGGTATCACTTCATACTGAACCATTGGTGAAGAAAATGTCAATAAACCCTCTTCTAACACATACAAGTTGAGAATGAATCTTCTATCTTACATCATGTTGATAGTGATAAATTCACTCTCGAATATCTAAATGCCTATGCAGAGCTACACCTTGCTCACCCTATAGTTGATCTTTCCCTAATACCACACTCCTCTTCCTACTTTGGAAATCCCATGGTAGAGTCTCCTCCATAGAAGGATCTTGATATCTACGAGATAGAAAATGGAGAAAGCTTGGAACTACCTCTAGCCCCACCTGAATTTGAAGAAGGTAACGCTTCTTTGATAGAAGAAACCATTGACATAAACATTGGAATGGAGGAAGAACCAAGAATTTTGAAGTTGGGATCCTTGTTAACTCCAGAAGAAATAGAAATACACACCCAAATCCTCAAAAAACATCAAAAGGCTTTTGCATTTAATTATAAAGAAATGACGGGTATTGCACCACAAGTTGTGGTACATAATCTCATCACTAAACCAGATGCGAAGCCAATTAAATAGAAGTCAAGACCAATGAAGCCAAAAGTGGCTCTCATGGTAAAAGAGGAAGTAGTAAAACTTCTCCAAGTAGGATTCATCAAGCCCATTGACTATTCACAATGGGTGTCTAATATTGTTCCCGTCCTAAAAAAGAATGGGAAGATATGCATTTGTATAGATTTTCGAGATATTAACAAAGCTTGTCCCAAGGATGATTTCCCATTACCATCCATTGATGTAATATCAACGGATTTGAACTCTGTCCCTCATGGATGGATTCTCAGGGTACAATCAGATTAAAATATCTGAAAAAGATCAAGCCAAAACCACATTTATAACTCCATGGGGAACTTATTGTTATGTTGTCATGCCATTTGGTCTTAAGAACGCTGATTCTACGTATCAGCGGATAATGACTATATATTCCATGATCTTATCCATAAAATTGTGGAATCATATGTGGATGACTTGTTGGCTAAGGCCAAGAAACATTGTGATCATCCGGAGCTACTCCGTATCATCCTCTCACAACTAATTGAGTATGGTGTCACATTAAACCCAGAGAAGTGCGTGTTGGTGTAACAGGAGGTAAACTTCTAGGATACATTATATCTTCACGAGGGATTGATGTTGATCCGGCCAAAATACGGGTTGTTCTCAAAATGATCCCACCTTTGGATGAGTTTGGAATCAGGTCATTTCTTGGGAAACTCGGTGTAATCCGAAGGTTCATCCTAGATTTAAGCTTTGCCATTCATCCAATCAATAATCTACTTAAGAAAGATTATAGTGTTGATTGGACTAAAGATTGCAATGAGGCCTTCAAAGTAGTTAAGTGCTTCTTGTTATCACCACCCACGCTAATGCCTCCCAAGCCAGACCACCCTTTGATCCTATACCCATGAGCTACTCATGTCTCGCTTTCATCTTTGGCTCAAGAAGATGATGAAAATGAGAATGCACGATCTATTTCATTAGCCCAACATTGCTCGATTATGAAGCATGTTACACAGGTAGAGAGAGAATGCCTTGCCATATTTTTGCAACAAAAAGTTTGAGACATTACATGTTAAACTAGGAAACAAGAGTCATTGTAAAGACAGACCATTTACAAACATTTTCGACACAAGGATCTTTATCTAAAAAGGTTGGTTGTTTCATAACCTTAATGGGAGAAATTGAGTTAACATTCGTAAACCAAAAATCCGTTAAAGGACAAATCATTGCAGACTGGTTAGCTGACAATCCACTAGATGGAGGCGAGCTGGTAGATCTAGACTTTCCCAATGAATGTGTATACTTTGTCGAAACCAGACCCCCCATTTCTACATGTCCTTGGTATACTGATATCATCAATTTTATCATGGACCATACATACTTGGAAAGTGCCACGTCACAAAAAAGAAGGCAGTTACACATTATTACCGCTAAATATGTTGTTTTAGACCAAGTTCTCTATCGTAGAGCCTTCGATGACATGCTTCTAAGATGCATCGACATAGAAGAATCCAAGAGGATTCTTCATGAATCCCATAGTGGGATATGTGGGGGCCACTTTAGTGGTCACGCCACCACTCGCAAAATACATCGGATGGGCTATTTTTGGCCCACTCTTGAACATGATGCAGTGGAATTTGTACGTAAGTGCCACAAATGTCAAGAATTCTCTCATGAGATTCACATGCCAGCATAATCCCTATAACCAATAGCGACTCCATGGCCCTTCTCCACTTGGGGTCTAGACTTAATAGGAAATTCTCTCCCTCATCAACCGATGGCCATAATTTTATAATCACAGCCACGAGAATATTTTACCAAATGGGTGGAGGCCATGCCTCTCACCACTGTACCAGGTTTGGTGATTGCTAAATTCATTTTGAACCAAATTATCTACAGGTATGGTGTCCCACAAGTCATTATCTCAGATAATGGCACGTCCTTTAAGAACAACGAGGTTTGTGAGCTATGTAGCAAGTTCAAGATAAACCATCACATGCCTCTCTTTACTACCCTCAAGCCAATGGGCAGGCTGAAGCGACAAATAAAATGTTGAAAGCTATTCTCCTCAAAACAGTCAAGGAGAACAAGTGAGATTGGCATTTAAAACTATATCCGGCCTTGTGGGCCCATCGAACCTCAATAAGAACACCAACAGGAGAAACTCCTTTCTCACTTGGTATTCGGGGTAGAAGTAGTTCTCCTACTTGAGGTTGAAATACCCAGTCTCCACATCTCATTACAAGGGATTTTGGATGAAGAAGCTTATAGGGAGGCACGCCTCTCCCAACTAGAAATCCTAGACGAGGCCAGGTTAAACACCAAACAATGGCATAGAGCCTATGTTGACCGGATGTGCCGGTAGTATAACAAAAAAGTCTATGAGCGAGAAATATATGAAGGAGATCTAGTTCTAAGACTAGATAGCCGGATCGATAAGAAAACCGGTGAAGGAAGAAAGTTTCAGCCCAAATGGTTGGGCCCATACCAAGTCATGAAGGACTATGGAAACGGTGCGTATCTCTTGTGCACACTTGAAGGTGAGGAATTTGGTGAAACTATCATTTCCTTGCACCTTAAGCGGTTTTACATAAAACATCAAAGTCATTGCTAGTACATTATAGCTACCTACATTGCATTAGTCTTTTAGCTGCTTCATTATGTCCATTTCATAAAAATGATAGTCCAGGAGCTTACTCTTAAAAAAAACTGTTACAAATTTATGAAGATATTGGCAAAAATATTCATATCACATCTCTTCAAACATCATCAAATATTTTCAAATCTTCTCATCAATTTCAACAGACAAACATTGATGGAAACCATACCAAGACCTGCATACTTGGATTTTCTCTTTCTTTCTACTAGGTGAAGTTGTCCTTGCCCACGGTCTATGCTATGGAAGCTTCTTGGTGTCACATCTATCCCTCTTAAAATCTCTTGGAACAAAAGGATATCCCAAATTCATAGATCAGAAATGTCAAAATCAAATGAAATCAAAAGCACCAAGCAAACAAAATATTTTATTTTACACACTTCTTTGCCCCATTAACCTTCGGTGATAAGGCCACATCTCTTACCGGTGATGTGAGGTTGGGAAAGGAAAGAAGTGTCCTTACTACTTTGTATCTTGCCTTTGGTGATAAACCCATGCTTCTTACTAGTGGTGTGAGGCAGGGTGTGGGGGATCAATCATACAAACTAACAAATCTTGGTATACTAAAAACACAAGTCAAATTATGTTAAGAGAAAGCAAATATCCAAACATCCAAATTCCAAAGAGATCAAATCCTCAAAACTAGATTTTGTCAACCAAGTTGCCATTTATGAATATAAGTCTAGATAAACTGAAAAGTAAGTGGCCTTCTAAGCTTGGTAGTAGTTCTGAGTAGGGTGGGTGTGTAGGTCCAAATTTGGTTCTTGTTCTTGGTTTGTCTGTCTCTCATCATTCCATTCAATCAAACTCATATAACTTGTGCCCTTCCTAATTCTTGGTGTTGAGCCCTCACGTCTTACTAATTGTGTGGATTTGGGATTGGGGCAAGTTCATCTCTTTATCACTATGCATTCATCACATTTTTCCAATATAAGAAGGAATTACAAACATTTCCCAAAGAGTTCAAAAGTTCAGTACTACCATATGTTAGTGTCATCTCATTTTAGCACTACAAATACATATAGAGTAAAACATTCTTTTTACTATCATTTGTTGTCCATTGCATACATTCTGGAAACATGAAAACAAAATATTCTAAAAACATCTAAAAACACATTTAGAAAATGAGTCACAAAATTCAAGATACCAAGAGTCTAGATCTAAAGATATATATATATATATATATATACAAATCAGGTTCCATGTACAATGCCATCATGCACTAGGCATGGTCAAAATGCTCAATGAGCCCGGGAAATACAAAATGGTCGTATAAACAATCTAGCAAGAGTCACTACAAAAAGAGCCAAGTGGCCTCTCAATCCCTATGGGATCCCTCAGAAGGTGCACGATCACATCTAGGACTCGGCTATGCCAAGTGCTGCGAGTGCACCGAGGGCTCGCGATCTGAATAGTAGCTATAGTCTTGCTATGAGAGTGGCTCCTCCTCATCAGGTGCTCTGCAGCCCTATACCCGGCTACCTCGGCACGGAGGGAAGTCACCATCTTGGCCATGTTCTAGATAGGGGAAAAAACATCGGTATGCCTACTGGCTGCTGAAGGCCCCCCTACATTCACGGATAGCTTAGTACAAGTCTTCTCCATGGGGAGCAACAGGGTGTTAGGACATATCCGGTGAATCAATTCTCGCCCTCATCAATAGTCTCTGCAAGGAAAGGAGAAACCAAATTAGAAAATAATTAAAAGGTGAAACCAAGAATGAACAAAAGGAGAGATAACAACTAAGGAAATTCTAGCTAAAACAAATGTCAAAAGAAGAGTGATAACTCACTCGGATCTCTGGGCCTCTAAGAAGGATCTCTAGGATCCGCACCTACCACGGATGCCGCCGCTGATTGGTGTCCCCCTCCTACGTCTGGGGAAACATGGCATCCTACCATGGACTCGTCCTCTCCACCTAGGTCCTGAGAAAGTAACTCCTCTGAGACTAGAGTCACCCTTTCCACACTCTGCTCTGCCCTCTCGGCCCTTAGGATCTCCTGAGTGTCATGCCACTCGGGATCGCTATCCTCTTCCCCACGTGACTCACTAATCTCCATGTCCTTGGTCTCCTCCTCCATCTCTCCCCTGTGAACTCCTCAGACTCGGAGTCTATATCAATGGGATCATCATTGCTATGGGCAGGACCGATGGCAATCCAAAGTAAAGGTGCTTGAGGAGCACCGGCTCTCTCTCGAGTGCGTACCACCCTCCTGGCTGCAATAGGGACGCCAAGAGTAATAATAGTCCAACCCCGCCCTCTAGGACCTCCCCTAGCCTTTTGAAATGATCTGAACACTGGCACCACTGGGGGAAGCATATCAATATAAACAAGGCCAAATTGCTGAGGCACTCGATCGAAGGGTTGTGTCTCTACCTTCCCCGTCCTATCCATAAGCTGCCCTATAGTAGAGCAGGAAATCAAAGTAAATGTCTCTTCACCCCACAACCCTGCCATGGCCTGATAAGGTGTGGCCTCCATATTCTTAGTAGTCAAGGAAGCAACTGGCTGGTGGGGTGCTCTAAGAACTATCATCCCTATCCACCTCGCTGCCCTCATGGCCCCAAGATCCTCCACCTCTACGCCTCTCCCATAAGGGATAATGCGCTCATAGACCCAGCTCATAACTAAGGTTGGATGGCTCAGTGACTGTCCCTATAATTGAACCACCCTGTATAAGTCGTGATAGGTGGTCCCAAGTATATCAGCTCCCCAGGCATAAATCTGACCATGTGCCTCAATTGTGTGATGATGATGGGGGCCCAACAGTAGAGCAAAGTATCCCCTCCCTTGTCCCGATCAATCTCGAAGCAAGGATGCCCATAATGTCCTGGCGGATCAAAGGGATGGGCAAGCCAGGAATAGAATGGACCTTCACCCCCTTCTTGAACCAGTGGAGACAACTGCGTCTCCCATATAGGTGGCCCATTGAGTCACCTGAGATCTGGATATTGCTATATCAAATGAAAGTCTCCTCCCAATAATCGGGACTCCCAAAATGCGGTAGACATCCTCTAGGGTGATAGTCCACTCACCCCTAACACCTGGAAATCGGAAGGTGTTCGATCTACATCCCAGTAAGAAAATAAGTCACATAGTATGTGACTGGTAGGTGTAACATGGGGGACCCGTGCGATCCTCAATATACCTGCCCTCTGGAGAGTATCTGCTCAGCCTGAGAGAGTGCATCTAACACTACTGGAAGCCAATCACACTCCCTCTCTCGGCTCCATCTAATGTACTCTTCCTTCTTCTACAAAACACCCAAAAACACACAAAAAGAAGCAAGTTAGTGTCAAGATTGCATTGGAAAAATCATTAAAGCAAGTAGGAATACTAAAAATGCAAAAATAAACTCAAAATAGTGTTGTTTTAACACTCTGTAGAGGACCGCCGCCCTGAGCAGGGCGGTGGTTCCATAACCGCCACCTTAAAAGGCGGTGGTCCCATAAACCGCTACTACTCAGGGCGGCGGTCTGTCCCGCGACTACAAATGGGTCGCATGCCCTAAAAATGCTTAAAAATGCAAAAATCGACCATTTTAGCTAAAACAAAAAGCCTACCCATTAGGCGTCCCCCTAAGAGACACATTTAAAACTGACATTTCTAAAAATAACCCCCACAACAAAGATTTCATCATTTTAACATTTTGGGTGCAAAAATGTTAAATCAAGAAGAACTAACCTAGGATCTCGTGGGTCGAGGTTCTACTCAGAGGCATGATCACTATCTCGATACAAATGTTTGACTATACTCTCGTTGAAAACCATCACCGTGGGTCCCAAAGCTCAAAAACTATCAAATCGACATGCGTAAATGAATAGGAAAATAAGCCCATTTTATATATATATGGTGTTTTGACTCATTTTGAATGCCCCTTTCGCAGGTTTAGAGCACCAACGGAGGTAAGTTCTTATCTCCGTGTGCAAATGGTAAGTCCTCATTTCATACTAATTTAGTATTTATTTTATCTATCTGCACTTGAGTCCTCTTTCCATTTTGTAGGTAGCGGGAACTCGGATGGCGACATTTCGACACACGGGTGTGTCAGGTATAATTTCTAGCTTCCCATTTTGGGACTGCCATACTCGGACCCACCATTTTACACCTCTTCATGGTTAAAACACTTCTCCGAGGGGGCAATATGTACATACCCAAAATTGTAGGGTATTGTACCGCCAGAATAATGTTACACATGCCCCAATGATGATACAGGTCACCTCGCAAGGTGTTCGGAATCTAGGAAAGCTCGCCAAGTGTATGTTAGCATCCCAAGCATCTTGTCTAAGCTTTGTGTACTTTGCTTTATCCTCTGCCTTTCTTTTTCTAAGATTTTTGACCTTTAGTGACAAAACCGCCGCCTTGCCCCAGGCGGTGGTCTATGTCATCGCCGCCCTGCTCAGGGCGGCGGTCCTTCATGCGTTTTCCAACATGTTCTTTTGATTGTGACTTGCATAATTTTTCAACATTTACTAGCTTTTCTCAACCACCTTAGCTCGTATTAATGTTTTATGTTCCCTGGAATAGTGTTTCTTCATTGTTTAATGGTAAAAGAGTTCTAATAGGAATCACCTTTGGGTGAATGTGAAATCTATAAATAGCCAAAAAAATTCAAGATAATGGCCCCTCAACTTCTCATTTCCATTGTTTAGTCTTTCAATTTATTGCTTAGAACTCATTTTGTTTTCATGTTTGCATCCATGCTAGTTTTTCCTTTGCGTTATTAGAAGCCATTCGATCTTCTTGCTCCAATCTTGTTCATTGATGTTCATACAAATTAGTTTAGAGCATAATAGTGTCATTTGTAGATTGAATCCATTAGAGTTGCAGGTTGTGTTCTTCACAGAAGGTAGATTCCAAAATCTCTCAGTACACTTGCGTTGTATTCCCGTAATAAATCTCACTAGGAATTGCATACGCCAAGCTCTCATCACTTGTGTTGTCCCTCTCCTACTCACATTATATTCGGTCTATATCCAAAGCTGCCATTATTCAAATACCTTCTTCTATTGATGCTAGCATATACATGCTCTTCTAGATTCACGTCAACACAAAGGAATGAGAAGATCATTATGAGGGGACAAAGTCACACACCACTAGATTCGCCCTTTATGCAAATTCCAAGTTTTATTTGTCAAAAGTTCTAGTTAAAACATATCAAATAGAGTAGTGAAATATTTCATTTGATTAAATTTTATTTTCGATATTGCTGGGGAAGCTGTGGGGATTAATAGTTTCTAAGAAACTATGATTCATTCCTCACTTCTGAGGTAGGATCAAGAGTCTTTCAATTAAGTTAATCAACTATCTAGTTATTTAGGATAAACTCACAACTGCACAGGCAAGTAGCTATACCGGGCTACCTTGCTTGTTTTAATTTTTTATTAGATTAGTTTTCATTTTCTGAATATATTAGATTAGTTGCTCTTTTAATTCTATTAAAAATTCTATCAAAAATACAAAAAATAGAGGAATATATATATGTTGTAGATATATCTTGCATAATTAGTTTATTTCATTTCAGTTAGGTTTATATTGATCTTGTATGACAATCACGGGACCTAGGGAGCCTAGGGAATACATTTTGAGCCAATTATGCCTCAACCAAATCTTTTTATAGCATTAACTGACATAGACCAAAACCTCGGAATCTAGGTATTCGAACAAAAACATACTTATAAGAAATCAGCACACACTAAGAGGATTAAACATAGAAGATGACAAAGTGCACACGTTCTGGTCAAATCAAACAAATTATAGATTGCCTTGATAGATATCCGTATGACTGTAGAAGGAATTGAAAGAGAGAAAACATTCGGTTGTGATCCACTAGTCCCACAGCTAGATGTAGGAGACCTCCTCGTTGATATAGACACTAGCTTACGTATCCAAGTTACCAGACACACAGGTATCGTGTAACTTCTAGTTCTAAACGTAGAGGCCAAAAAGGCATATGATTACTGGATACTTGGAATCAGGGGTTGACTCTTCATATGACCATAGGATGTCCACAACAACCACGAACTTACGGTTGTGATCCACAAGTCCCACAACCCAACGGGCCTACAAATCAATCAAATATTGACACCAACTTGCTGAATGTTGGTGTTTAGGTCCTCTCCACTTCCACCAGACATCATCACACAACTATCATTATTAAATGTAGTAGCTAATCAAGCTAAATATTTTTGGACTAAACCAGAGAATCATCCATAAAATACCAAAAAATCCACTACACGTTTAACCATTCCATTTTCATGACCTTGTCGGGAGATATATACGAAGCACCCACAAGTCATCTTCCATGTATCCCACAACCCATAGATCGGATCATGGCAGAGCTCGATATTGATTGGAGCCTTTGAGCAGCTATCCTCGTTGAACGATCTATCACACCGGTTTAGGTTAGGAGGGCCTTCTTTGCCTTAGATTCACAAATCCCATTATTGTGTGTTGAAGACATAAGATTACCTAACTAGTTTATCTACACCCCACATGTATTCCATCCCCATTGCTGTCTTGGCACGACCTCGGGAGGTCGGGTGTGAGGAAGAGTTACTTGTAGATTCCCATGCTCGCATGTCAATTTTCCATTATACAAAGACTTTGTTTGAAGAGTGGGAAAGGGGAGTGAGAAAAGAGGTAGGGGAACTAATGTTGCAGGTAGAAAATCAGATTCTGCACACACTAGTTAGAAGTTTCATCACATGCACTAAATTTAGGAAGAAACAATACTACAAACAACAACAAGACCAATTATAATTTAATGAACACAAAGTATCAGTAAACCCCTTAGTCAAAAAAGGCTCGAAACTCCTTCTTGTATTGATGCTCAAGCAGAAATTGTACATAGTTTGAGAATGGAAGACATTGAGAATAGGGGAGAAGTGGCTAACTCTTTTCACTCACAAGGGAGAAAAATCTCTCTCATGAACTTACAAGAATACAACCAGCTAGAAGAATTTCAGAATTAGAAGAACCCTTTGGAATGAAGATCTCATTACAATTTATAGCAATCTGAATTGACCTTTCACCTCCCTCACATGACTCTTCATTTCCATATTCCACTCGTGACCTTTCATTTTCCATGAATTAAGTATTTCTCTTATAATTTTGAGAAGATAATTTTTACAATTAAAATGGGTCACTTAAGTGAATAGGATAAAATACAATGATGACGCATAATAAAGAATTAGAATGGAGAGAGAAAGTAGAGAGGGAAAGAGAGGGAGAGGGAAGGGATGGAGGGGAAAACACTCCTTGTGATGAAATGCTTTGAATGCCTTGATGCAACCATGAAATTTGAGTGAGGATTTCTTCCACTGGTGATCTTCTACACTGATGAAGATTTCTCCCTTGAATAAATTTGAATCATTTTCCCAATCTAGTGATGACCACAAACTCTATGATGCATGGACATCTTGGACCATAGAATGAGTGTCTAGAAACACTGTTATGATGTTTACCACTGCAAACTTGAGATGAACACATATGATGCCCATGATGACCCTCCTTGAAACATGGTTGATGAACCCTTTGACTCATTGAAATCATTCTGACCAATTCACTTTGGATCACTTGGTTCCTTAAGTGATGAAGATGAATTCGGATGATGTGCCTTGCGATGCCTTGCTTTTCTTCTATAAACCATCACTCTCAAGATGATGCTTCTAAGACCTCTGTGAAGTTATCATTCCTCCTTTTCAACTCATGAAACCATCTCATTATCCAAAAGGGAGTCCAAAAATTAGTAAGGTGAGTGAAAACAAAGTCATATGCAACTTTCCACTCTGAAATGAAAACTTTCTATTTTTAGAATATGAGCATGTGCTCTGCTATTCTGAGACATATCACATGTCTTGTTCCAGTTTCACCTTTTGAACTATCTACCATATTCCAACCTCTTATGTTATTGAGATATTTCTATTTTTAGCAGGTTGTTATTTGGGGACCTACTATTTTGGGAAGAAGTTGTTTTCTGTCTTACTTTTCATTTTACCCCTTTTCTGATTGTCCTGAGTGACAGAACTTGCAATTCAGTGGGACTTATCATTTATAGCATGCAAGGAAATATAACATATGCTATTTTTAGTAAGTGGTGAAAATGACCTTTGTTTGACGGGAACAAAGTTTTTGGATTTGAATCTTCATCACGAACTCATGCTCCAATTTTCATCATGATTCACTTTCCAAAAAGCTCAGAAATGAAAAATGGAAATTTATGTCTTGTAAGAGCTTTAGGTATGGAGCTACCAGGGAAGAATATTGATAAAAATTCAGTCCTTCATATCTCAAGAAACTGGCAACTTCGTCATGCAAAAACTAGTTTGAGAGAAACTAGATTTTTGGAGACCCTTCCCTCTGAATTTTGGATGATTTCTCTTGTCGGATCTTCAGGAATTTGAAAATTTCTTCAAAGAGGGTAGAATTCTGATAAAAAAACATAGCCCTCCATATCCCTAAAAAATAGGGACTTCATGGCATGAAAACTAGTTCACGTAAAACTATATTTTTAACGATCATTTCCTCCAATTTTTGGTGATTTCGCCCACTGGAACCCTGAGAAGCGGAGAGGTAGCTCACTGATTTTTTCCATTATTGTGTCATGGTGGCCATTAATGGAGCTTGAAATTTGTAGGTATGGTTTTTGTTACCATTCGTGTTGGGTCCCGAGAATATTGGACAAGTACAAGAAGGCGTGTGGGCATGCGGGACCTATATGAAGAAGGGCACTCAGGGTGAAGGTGCACATGAAAGTGTTATAGTAGGGTTTTGTAGAACAAAAGGTGCATTCACGCAAAGCAAGACATGTTTTGGAATTATCCATATTCAAAATCCCATGCAAAGCACATGAGAAAAGCATGACCCTTCTAGCATGCGGAGTGGATAAGGTGCCATCCTGGTGACTATAGGATCAAAAAGGAATATTCCATGCATGCGATGGAAGGTTCTAGAAGAACATAATTACAGAGTGGAGATCTCGGATAAAAGTAGCCATGATCCATTGAAGGACCACTTGGAAACTTTGGAATCCAATCTGTTACCTCATAAGGCCCAGTAGTGAAGGGAAGGGCTATATATTGAGAGGCGAGATAATAGAAAAAAGGGGGCAAAGGGTTCTAAGAGAAGAGTTATAGAGAGAATAGTGTGCTGGAAAAGGGGTGAAGCTCTTTAGAAGTACCATGGAGGATTCTATGGGTTGGGATTAGGAAAATATAGGAGTGATGGCACACTTAGAGGGATGGGTCTACATTCATCTTTGTAATGTGATGAACATAGTGTAGTTCTGATGCATGACTTGGCTCTACATTGTTATATGAGGGTCTATTATGACTTTAAGGAATGTAATGTGGTTATTGAACATGTTAATATGAATATAAGGCTCTATTCTAAATCATATATGTGTTCATGAGTATAATCCTTATGCATTTCCTTTATGTATGAACCATTTCCATATGTTTTTGTTATTTCTCTTCTATGGATGCATTGATGTGATAACTCACCTTAGGTTCTCAAAATGATGCATGGTTCTTTTATATTCATTTTCACTTGAATATCTATCATAAGATGATGCATTCTCACAAGACTCACATAAAGGAGAGGCTCAACACCTACACATGCCTCGAGTGAGCACCCAACGCCCACTGGGTGATAGGCCGACGTGCATGGGATTAGACTATTGGTCTAAGGGTATTAAAATGAATACATATTGGTTTTGTTTTTGGGACCTCTTTTCAAAGTTTTGAGAAATGGCCTACATATTTGTCCATGTGATGCGTGATGACAAAATGTGTGACCTTGGAAAATGTTGAAGCATGGTTTAAGAGCATGGAGGATACGTTTTCTCAAAGATTCAACACTAGACCTAAGTTTGATGCGCATAGATGTGTAGAAAGGAACCCATACCATGAGTTGTATGAGACATTCTTCTATTGTTCCCCAATAAAATTATATGAATGGCTATCAACATATGCATCCATATTGAGTGGTACTATAGATCGTATGTATGGACTCAAGATGACTATAAGAGGTGCAGATGCAGATCGACTTGGACATGTGCTATTGATCAACTTTGGTGGAAGAGAGTGCTTGACCGGTTATACTACTGGAATATACCATTTCTACGTATTATTTCCCATAATTTGTTGAGTTTGAGTTTCGAGGGAGCCCAAAGGATCATTTTTGCATGATATCCCTTTGGCTATGAAGATCTTGATCATTACCTTGACTTAAGAGGCATTTCCCATGACCACTAAGCTTCTCTCGAGTCTTTGGGAGAGGAAGCTATGGTGGAGGAAGATGGAAGACATTATGGATGAAAATGAAAGGGAGGAGAGATGACTAAAATATAACAAATCTTGTAAAAGGGAGATTACTAAAAATGTGAGGTTACAAGTGTGATGGATTTATGGAGGTATACGTTGTGGGAAGGAGTTGAGGTTCATGCAAAGGACGTGGAACCGAGTACTCTGTGGTACCTTATCTTAGAAAACATGAGAGAGAATACCATTCAAATTTTGATGAGAGTTTATCACATGGAGAAAGGAGATCGTCAAAGCATGCATCCGAACCCACCGACGACCAACCATTGGCACTTGGCTTTCTAAATCAAGGGAGAACTAGTGTTAACCCTTGATTGGTATCGGTGGTAATAACCGATCTATGACCAGGAGATATAATTTCTTGTTTGAAACATCCATGGCTTGCACAATCCATTTTGGTATTTTGAGAAAATTTTGGACAAGGTGCAGATATGCAATGTTTGGGTATTACATCCGGGAGTGGCTCGTGAAACATAACTTGAAGTGGGACAATATCACAAACCATCGATGCGTAGTTCAATGGGATGTTGGGAACACTAGGCATGACCACTTCACACCATTTGCTAGCTGCGGGAGGTGGATTTGGTGGTATAGAGGCTAGAGAACCTATGGACCTAGCAGATTTGGAGGATTTGGTGGGTCAGGAAGAATAGGACCTTGCGGATCCATTGTATTTGGTGGAGGAGGAAACACCGAGAGGAACCAAGGCTCTGGATCAGGAGGACAAGGACCTCACCACCTCCACAAGTATTTTTTGAGATGTCTTTACACTTACAAGACAATAGGGGTATTGAAGATGCTACATAGCATATGCACAAGTGTGAATTACTATGGCACACAAAAGGGATCACTACTCTAGAGTGGAAGGTGAGTTAGTTTTCAAAAACATTGCAAGGATGCATGCATGGTTGGTATTAAAAGTATGACCCCATCAAACGGTGGTATACTACACCGCATTGAAGAATGCCTTCCTAGTAGAGTTCTATATCCCCGAGTTTAAGAAAAAGAGCATCAACGCTTTGAAGGAGATCCAAAGAGGGAATGGTAGAGGGTGTTTGGGAGTATGACGCATGTTTCAAGACTCTCTTGTCTAAACCAACTATGTAATGTGCTTGAACATAGTGCGGTTCATATGCATGACTTGGCTCTACATTGTTATATGAGGGTTTGTTATGACTTCAATGCATGTAATGTGGCTATTGAACAAGTTAATATGAATATAAGGTTTGGTTATGAATCATGTATGTGTTCATGAGTATAATCCTTATGCATTTCCTTTATGTATGAACCATTTCCATATGTTGTTTTATATTTCTCTTCTATGGATGCATTGATGTGATAACTCACCTTAGGTTCTCTAGAATGATGTATTGTTCTTTTATATTCATTTTCACTTGAATATCTATCATAAGATGATGCATTCTCAAAAGAATCACATAAAGGAGAGGCTCGACACTCACGCATGCCTCGTGTGAGTGCCCATCACCTATTGGGTTATAGGTTGGCGTGCATGGGATTAGACTATTTTTCTAAGGGTATAAAAATGACTACATATTGGTTTTATTACTCAGAGACCTCTTTTCGTAGTTGTGAGAAATGGCCTACATATTATTCCCTATGATGCGTGATAAAAGAACATCGACCTTGGAAAATGTTGAAGCATGGTTCAAGATCACGGAGGATGAGTTTTCTCAAAGATTTAAGACTGACCTAAGGTCGATGTACATAGATGGGTATAAGGGAACCCATACCGTGAGTTTTATGAGACATTATTTTTTTGTTTCCCATTAGAACTATATGAATGACTATCAACATATGCATCCATATTGAGCTGGTATTATAGATCAATTTTATGGACTCAAGATGTCTATCGAGGCTACAAGATGCAGATCTAACTTGGATGCGTGTTGTTGATCACGAGATGGAAGAGAGTGATGACCAACGACTGGAATACGCCATTTCTACGTATTATTTCCTAGAAGTTGGTGAGTTTGAGTTTATGAGGGATCCCAGAGGATCATTTTTGCATGTTATCCCTTTGGCTATGAAGATCTTGATCATTACCTTAAGTTTAGAGGCATTTCCCATGGTTGGCTAAGCTTCTTGAGTCGTTGGGAGAGGAAGCTAGGGTGGAGGAATATGGTGGACATTGTGGTTGAAAAGGAAAGGGAGGAGAGATGACTCAAGTATAACAAATCTCGTGAAAGGGAGATGACTAGACAACACAAGGTTGCAAGTGTGATGGATCTATAGAGGTAGATGTTGTGGGAAGGAGTTGAGGTTCACATAGAGGATGTGAAACCTGAGAAGTCTATGCTACCACATCTTAGCAAATGTGGGAGAGAAGACCCTTCATCTTCGATGAGTGTTTGTTGCATGGAAAAAGGAGAGCCATTGGAGTGCATCTAAACCCAACTAATGACCAACCCCACGGTGTATGGCTTTCCAAATCAAGGGAGAAGTATTGTTAACCCAGTTGGTATTGGTGAGAGTAACCGATCTACGCCCAAGAAATATAATTTCTCATTTGGAAAATCCATGGTTCCACAATAAATTCTGGTATTTGGACAAATTGTTTGACAAGGTGTAGGTATGCAAGGTTTGAGTATCGTGTATGGGAGTGGTGCGAGACACACAACTAGAAGTGGGAAAATATCACAAACCATCCGTGTGCAATTCAGTGGGATGTTGGGAACACTAGGCATGACCACTTTAGACCATTTGTTGGTTGCGGGAGGCGGATATGGTGGTATAGGGTTTGGAGGACTGATGAACCTAAGCGGATTTGGAGGATCTCGGTGGGTCGGGAGGAACAAGTCCTGGTGGAGGAGGAAACACCAGAGGGAACCAAGGCTCTAGATCAGTAGGACAAGGACCTTAGCCACATCCAAAATTATTATTGGAGATGTATATACACTTTCCGGACTACATGGGTATTGAAGATACTACAGAGCATGTGCAAAAGTGTGAACTACTATGGCACGTGAAAGGGATCACTACCGGATGTAAGGCAAGTCATTGGAAACATCATTGTAAGGATGTGCACATAGTTGGTACTAAAATTATGACTCCCATCAAAACGGTGGTATAATACACTACATTGAAGAACCCGTTCCTAGTAGAGTTACATATCCACGACTTTGAGAAAAAGATCATTAGCATTCTAAAGGAGATCCAATAGGGAATGGAAGAGAGTGTGCATAAAGATGACGTGTGTTTCAAGACTCTCTTGTCTAAACTATATTAGGACATTCATCCTTCTCAACATGATCAATGGTTTTTTGGAGGATTTATAACACCATTTAGGAGGGCTTTGTCACACAAGACTTTCACAGACCCGTGTGAGGCATTGGAAGTTGCCATGTGCACTGAAGTTGTTGGGAGTGTTGAGACCGGTGTTAGTCCTTTTCTGGAGGCCCAAATTGTAGCAATGGCCAAGTAGTTGGAGAATCTGTCTACAAACTCAACGCATGAGGTTTGTAGTGGGATTTGGTGTACAGACTATGAAGTGGAGGGACATACAAAGTATAGTTTCCCTTGGAATTTAGTACACGCTATGGCGGTAAACAGTGGGATCTTCCATGGGGATCATGATGCAAGTAGGTGCCCTCTACTACAATGCACAATCTGCAAGAATGTTTCTTGCTATTGTAATATATGTACCTCTATGACCTATAATACCAAAGATTACAGATTGATTGTTCATATCCATGATGCTATTGATCTTGGTGTGCAACATACTAGTCTTATAAATAGATTCCAAGGATGATGATCATCACTTTGAAGGGGGAGAAAATGGAGGGGTGCGTGGAAGAGGTTTTGCGAAGGAATTTGTGCTCATAGTAATCGTGGGAGAGGTATAAGTGAGTTCCCATGAGGAACCTATTATAACTGTGAATCTACAGAGAATTACAAACACAAGTGTCTTGATCTATTATAATGCTCATGGTGTAGAAATAAACATAAGTATGAAGATTGTCTAGAGCTTTATGACCATATGAACAAACAACACGGGAAGGACAAAAGCACTGGGATGGTGAGCATCAAGAAGGCGATTCATAGAGGATTCCAAGAGTGGCATGTGAGTCAAGACTAGAACATGTATTGTTGACGATGCGAGTAGAGGCCACACACGTTAGGGAGATGCCAAGATAAAGGACACTGGTTTTAAGAGATAAACGGTACATGGAAAGTATCTAGACCATGCTCATCAAAAAGAGGTGTATCAAGAGACTATGGATGTGATTCAGAGTTTCCAAGGGGAGATCCAATGTCTAAAGGAGAAATCAAAGTAATTGGAGCAAAGGAAGAATGCAGAGACCCCAAAGGATGACCTGGATGAGGTCAAGGAAGTATGTAAAATGTTAAGGCAAGAGAATATAATTCCCTTGCTAGGGAGAATGGTGAGGATAAAGTACCACGTGTCGGAGCAGAGCATGAAAAGTAGGTTTTGCATGCGAACCTTCCTCCTCATAGACTCAACTATGATAAGGAGATTACATTGAATGCATTTTTTGATGGGTGGCTTCTAAGAAATATCCTCATCGACATAGGAGTGGAGGTCAATGTTCTTACCTTACATGTTTGGCATCAAATGGGAAGGCCTAAATTACAACCATCTTAGAATGTGATGTATATGAAACATATGACTAAGGCAATGCCCATTGACATCTTAAATGATGCAGTTATAACCATTCAATGGTCCAAGTTCACCTGGAGACTTTGAAGTCTTGGTGCTCACCGAGGTAGAAAATATTCTAGCATTACTTGGGCACCTATGGTGTTATAAGAATAATGTCGACCTGTGATTTAACAAGGGGTATATCAGCTTTGAGAACAAAGAAGAAAGGGTGATCATTCCTTTGACATATGGGAAGTTCGCGCCTATACTGAGACCTTAGGAGAATAAGTCCTTGATAGAATCTATGTGTGCTCCATCAGAGATCCTAAGATAATTCATCCCATGGAGGGAGTTATCTAGTTTGACGATGCTTAGTACTTGAGTGATACTACTAGCATGACATGTGGTAATTGGGCACATGGGACTTATGAGTTGATTTGGTGATAGTTGAGAGGATTTGTAACAAGGGTAACAAAGGTATGCTTAGTCAAGTGCCTAGGAGGAAGAAGTTTCCAAGTTACTCTAGAGGAGCATACCTTGAAATTTTCTTGTGAGAAATGGAGGCTCAGTGGAGAAATGTGGATGAAATAAGAGGAATGCTTAGTTATAACCTACTCAAAACTACAACACGTTGGGGCTACACATCGAGAGAGCCTCCTAGAATGGTGTAAGGTAATAATTGAATTTTCTATGAGGCTCCCTAGAGCAATGCGTCCACTTGTCATATAAGACTACCATGGTAAAGAGACCTCCTAATATCATATCCAAGCTTGTGAGAAGGTCTAGATGGGAAGTGCAAAAGATTTACCACCTTCGTTATGGGTGCATAAGTTGTATTCCACCTTACAAGGTTGTGCGAGTGCATGGTATATTCATTCGGAGATCCATCATCAAACAGTAATTGGCGGGAGTTTGTGGCCGATCTCATTCAATATTTTGAGTATAGGAGTACCAAGCCATCGGTGAGAAAGCGGTCAAGTAATCAAGTTCCTTACAATGGGAGATAGTGCTATGGTAGAAGATAAGATCTTTTGGAGTTGGTGTGTGATCCTTATTTGGATATGTGCCTCAATGATGCAGCTTGAGCGCGCGTGCATATAAAAAGAAAAAGGAAAGATGGTCTATGTAGTAGACGGTGAAGAGATGGAGACTTTGGATGTTAACCATTCTAAAGGTACTCACAAATTCATAGGTAGTGCTGATGAGTGAGTACGTGTCTACCATGAGCCCTTGAAAACAAATAAGGTTAACATTGGGACAGAGATAGAACCTAAGGAAGCTATCATTGGGGACTATTGGTTAGAAAAAGAAGTTTCAAAGGTCATTGATCTATTGCACGAGTTCTAGGATTTTTTTCCCTCGTGGGTACCATGAACTCAAGGCATCCACCATTCCATAGGGGAAATTAAGATCAAGGTAAAGGAAGGTACGTGCCCAATTCGGAAGAGGCCTTATCGGATAAATCCAAATCTGCGCGTATGGGTCAAGGAAGAAATAAACAAGATGATAACATCTGATATCATTGAGGTAGTGGAAGAATCATAATGGATAAGCCCAATGGTTATCAATATCAAGAAGGATGGAAGGAAAAGGATCTGCATGGACTATAGGGATCTGAATGTAGTATGTGTCATTGATCCTTTTCCAACCCCCTTTACTGAAGATATTTTGGAAGGAGTATCCGGGTGCGAAGTCTATTCTTTCGTGGATGGGTTCTTTGGGTACCACCAAGTCAAGATTATAAAGGAAGACCAAAGAAAGACAACTTTTTTCATTAAATGGGGAAGTTTTGCCTCCATGGCTACACCTTTTAGATTGAAGAATGTGCCTGTTGTGTTTTTGCGCATCGTGGTACAAACATTTAAGGACTTCATCCATAAGTTTCTTCAAGTGTACCTGGCTTACTAGACTGTGTATGGATTAGTGAAAGACCATTGTGAAAATTTTAAGTTGATGTTTAAAGAGATGTCAACAATTAAAGATATCCCTCAACATTAAGAAGTGTGTTTTTGCTTACTCCATTTGGAACCCTATTAGGACATATTATATGCAAAGAAGGCTTACTGGTGGATCCCACCAAAGTTACAATTATTGTAAATTTAGGGGATCCCACTAGTCAAAGCACAAGATGCTTTGATTCCTTGGGCATATGAGGTACTATAGTAAATTCATCAAGGGTATGCCAAGATCACCGCACCCTTGGAGGAGTTTTAAAACACAAGAGTGCCTTTCATTGGGGGGAGAGGCACTGTGAAGGCATTTGACACTTTGAAGGATAGGCTTATCACGGCGCCCATATTACATTTTCCTTCTTGGGATAAGTCTTTCCATGTACATGTTGATGCCTCATGGACATCTATGAGAGCAATACTAGAAAAACCTGGTGAGGGAATTGTTGATCATCCCTTGTGTTTTATAAGTAGAGATTTGACACCAACAGAACAAAATTACACAACTACTGAGCGCGAAGCATTTTCTATGATCTATGCGTTGCACAAGTTCAGGGAGTATCTCTTGAAAACACCATTTATATTCTACATAGACCACATGGCATTGAAATACTTAGTCAACAAGCCCATTTTTCAAGGGCGCATATGTCGTTGGGTCTTATTATTTCAAGATTTTGAGTTCACGGTGGTTGTGAAACTAGGGAAGAGAAATTTAGGACCTGACCACTTATCAAGGATCAACTTAGGGGAGGATGTGCAAAGCATTTGAGGATACCATGCTAGATGAGAAACTATTTAGACTATGACGTATGCCCTCAAACTTAGAAGATATCGCAGGTGTTCTTGAAAACAGTGTCGCTGCCAGAAGGGATGAAGGCTTTGGAAAGAAAATAGTTAGCAATATGTGTCGCACCCTACATGCTGATTAGTGGAGACCTGTATCAATTAGGTTCTAATGAGGTTATTTGCCAATGCGTATTAGAACATGAGTGCATGGAAATTATAGAGGAAGCACATGGTGGGATTGCGGGAGGACAGTGTGCAATAAATGCTACCGCGTGAAAGATTTTACTAGCAAGGATTTGGTGAGAAACCATCTACCAGGATTGTATTCAGTTTTGCAAGTCATGTGACCATTTCAAAGTGCCTTGGAATACCCGGGAAGAGGATAAAATTCCCTTACAACTAATAGCTAGTCTTGAACCATTTGAAAAATGGGCAATCGAATTTATAGGGCCAATTTTTCCAGCTGCGCGAAGGAATGGTTAGCAATATATCATTAGTTTCACCGATTACTTAACATGTTGGGAAGAGGCGGTACAAAGGATTGCACCGCAATGACAAATCTGCTAGATTTTTATGGGAAAACATAATCATCAAGTATGGTTTTCCTTTAAGTTTAACAAGTGATAGAGGTACACATTTTCTTAATGAAACAATCAAGATTCTATTAGCAAAATTTATGGTGGCCCATCATAAGACTACCCCTTATCACCCTAAAGAAAATGGAGCTGCTAAGGCATTTAAGCAATTACTAAGTCACATGTTGACTACGATCTGTGACATTGGAAGAAAATATTGGGATGAAAAAGTATCAACCGTTCTATGGGCATACAGGAAAACCTAAAAGAGGTTGAACAATGCCACACCATTTCAATTGGTGTTTGGCATGAAGGTTGTTTTTCTAGTTAAATTCATGTTACCATCACTGCGTATAGCGCACGCAAGAGGGTTAGCTGATGAACAAGTTCTGGAAGAAAGGATTGATAATTTGATGTAGCTAGAAAAAAGGATATCACTTGCTAGATGGAGTCAGAAGATAGAAAAAGAAAGAAAAAATGCATGGCATGATCGTCATGTCAAGAACAAAAAGTTTGAGGTTGGGAAGATGGTGTGGTATGATTCCAAGTGTTTATGTTATCATGGGAATTTTAAAGTCCATTGGTTATGACCCTACATCATCTTGTGCATTCTTGATTCGAGCACTTTCCAATTACAAGTGCTAGATGGGATGAGATTACAGTCGTTTAATGGGAGTAGTGAAGCCCTACTATAAATAAGTCTTCTTGGTGTTTTTAATAAGGTAGTATTGCCAATTAGCTTAGAATTTACCTTTCTTCTTGTCTTTTCTTGTGTTTCCCTTTTCGTTACTTGTTCCTTTTTCTTTCTTCATTTTGTGCCTTATGCATCGGTAACCACATTATTTTTCCAAGGTTGTGTATGTATAGAGGACCACGCATCTGTTTTAGTGTGGGGTAGAGTAATGAAAAACAAAGTATAAGCCTACAATACAAGTTGAGTGGCCTAGTAGAAGGAAGCACGTAAGGTTGATAAAGCATGTGGGGAAATGGTGGCTAATGAATTATGGTGTCAAGGAGGATGTAATAAAGACCACGTATAAAGAATTAAGAGTGCATGAACAACATGAAGTAGGTGAGGGAAAAAAATCAGGTAAAGGAAAGAAGAAGTTCCTTCGGCTCTGTAGATGCACATGTAAGAGTATTCGATCAGATTCTATTTTTTCACACTAGAAGGTTGTAAAGAATTTTCATGTAGGATGTGGTACGTGGGTAAGGGCACTTAAAGTCAGCTTAGTGGAAAAATTCACATTTAATGTTAAATTATATTGGTAGGTGGCATAACATTTATTGCTGGAGGAAGAAAAACTATAAATACAAGGTCGGGAAAGTCATTATTCTATCTTGCTATTACGAAGTTGAAGCACTCTTACAAACTAGGGCATCCAGAGAGAAATTTGTGTGAAGGAAGAAGAATCCTAAGAATTTGAGTGTGTGACTAGAGTAGATCTGCAAACTAGAGGGAGGAGTACATGGGTGTGAGGAAAGGTTGTTTGAAGTGCATTGTCTTATGGAAGGTTTTCCTAGTTAGGGTTTAACAGCTAGGGCATGGAGATAGAAGGATTTATTCCAAGAATTGAGATTTGGAGTTGAGTTTGGAGTTAAGTAGAGTAGAAGAGAAAAGTAAGGAGTTCATAGTTTATCCTAATGAAATCATGACACCTCTACAAGTCAATCTGTTTCACAGAAGAAACCGAATGGAAAGGGCAAAGGAAAGTAAATCATTATCGTCATGAGCTCCAATGAAGAATGGTATGCATAAATTCAATACCTAGATGGAGTATATCGGGAAAGGAGTGGGTATCTCATCTAAGACAAATGAACTTGAGTGATTATAACCATCACATGAGCACAACTGAGAAGGAGATGGCACTAGAGTTGGTCCATCTAGCTAACAAAAGGACACCATATGGGATGCCCATATACAACGATGAGGTGAAAGCTAAACTGGAGAAAGAAAGGTTATTGTAACTATATGAGTTGCCTTATTTTGGCAAGCCGAGCATCTTTATCAATGGTTGATGTCACACATGCATGAGGATCACTTTTATTTTGTAGGGTGCAAGATGTGCATAACACCACAACTAATATCCAAGTTCATAGGTCTTATTTGTGAAGGAGAAAGTATAGATGATGATCTAAGTGACAAGGAGGCTATCAAGGAGATTGTAGCAACGTATGACTACAAGAAGGGTTCACGATACTTTGACATCACAGAGATTCCAAAACCTATTATGAGGATGGTTACATGCTTGGTGACCAATCTCAATGATCAGAATGATGGACGCAAGTAAATAAGGCATGGCTAAATGTATGCGGAAGATATCAGAGGGAACCATATATAACTTGTCCACTTTCATTGCAGATGAGATCATAAACAACACGCAAGAGGGAGAAAATATATTATTCGAGTAACATCCTCCTCACCATTGTATTTTCAGATATTGGAGTGCTAGATGGGCTGGAAAAGTTTGTTTGGGAGTATCTAGAAGAGGATCCCTTGCTCGCAAAGAGTTTTGAAAAGTACACTTGTGAAACCATCATGACCACTCACAAAGCGCACCTAGAGAAGTGGTATAAACGAATATGTGATGCATTTGGGGCAAAGTGGAGGATCCCAGACCAATTGCCCATGCTCATGGATGGAGAAGAAGAATTTGTAGTGTACCAAAATTTCTGCATTGGTAGATTTACTTTAACAAATGGGACTAAGGGTCCATGGTGCAAGATGTCCTTTTGATTCACCACACAATGCTTCCACGCGTGGGTCAACAAATTCAAAGAATCCAAAATACTAAGGTTCAACCTTATTGAGGTGGACCAAGACCATCGTGAGCTGCGCCAAAAGTTTGTGTACCCTAAATAGTGTGCATACATGGAGAATTATGTCTCCCACGAAGTTTAAATGATGAAACCAATAACGCTACCAATCTCTGGAAGGGCTGCAATAAGGATATACCTTCGCATAAGACCTAAGTTCAATAAAGGAGCCTATCTAGAGAATGATGTCTCCATTCTAAAAGAACCCATAGGTCAAAAGAAGGCCACATCGAATAAGAGATAAAGAGAAGATGGGTAGGAGGAAAAGGTACCAAGTGTGCGGACCACACAAATGGTGGGTGTACCTGAAGCAATCGCGAAGCCTAGCACTTTCGTACACAGGAAGAAGTCTGTTGTCAAGGAAAATACCCTAGAAGAAGAGGCATCATAGCATGAAGAGAAACTCACCCATGAGGAATCACCAACGAAGAGGTCGCGTATGTCAAGGAGGAGGAAGAAGAATCTCCTGTATTGGAATCCCAAGTAAGGAAGAAGCAAAAGGTGATAGATGAGGTAGACTCAGAAGAGAGGCAGAAAGTCTAGATGTCAACATCAGCAACAAGGATGAGGATGAGCCTTAAGGAGGTTAAGACCATCCAGTTTATGATGTGCATGAATCTGAGGAGGAAGGATATGAAGATGAGTATAACAAGGAAGATGAGGAGAAGAATGATGAGGAATAAGCTGAGGCTTAAGGAAAGGGGGTAAGCGAAGAAGTAAGCCCAAGAACATAAGTACCATAAGCCTCACCAAGGGGCAAAGAAAAATTTAAGGAGAGAGAAGTGGCTGGCATCATGAAGGAGTTGGTAGAACAAGATTTGGAGCGGAGCGTGGATGAGATTATAAAGGAGATAGAAGAAGAGATCATTGGGAAGGAGTATGGTAGTATGGGTGGGGATCCCAAATTAGCAGTGAGCTTCCCAAAAGTTGCACAAATAGGTGGGAAAGGTGTAGTGGTGGAAAAAGGGTAGGGAATGGGATACATTGATGATCCTATCAAGGTGTTATGCATGCTTCTAGAGCACCGTACAAACATAACAACTCCTAGCTATGTCAGTATTTGATGAAGAATCCGCATACCCATGGACAAGAAAGATGTTATCTTAGGTGTTTGAGCCCCACATGGATGAACCTAAATTTGAGGTAAGCTAGAGAGCACTAATGAAGGTGCTAGAAACCAAAGGAATAAATCCTTTGGTGAATGCTTAGCTACTATCAGATGAACATGTCTATAATGCGCTTAACAAGGTTTCAGTCAAAATTGAGGCTAGATTGTTCAAGAGAAATGATAGAGTGAGATTCCTAGAGGAGGAATTGGAGAAGAAAAATAAGGAGCTCGTGGAGAAGAGAAAGGACCTAAAGCAAGAGGAGTTGATTAGTGCTCAGTTGAGGCGTGAGCTGAAGGAAGAAAAATCAAAGGTGCACGAAGTATCCAAGAAGGTGGAAATGATTATAGATGTCATTGTCTGAAGTATCGACTTAGTGCCACTCGAGTAGAAGTATGAATCAGCCTTGTAATGTCAGAGGATCGGCGTACATTCTCAAAATGGAGAGGCGAACACTTGCTTTAGAGTCTGAAGAAGACGTACATGCACGCCAAGAAAAAGAGAACAAGATGAAGGTTTACGAGATTGTGGTTTGATACACTAAGATTCTTACAGAATTGAAGGCTGCCACACAAGTCACTAAAGCCACTTATGACAACTACACTAATAAGGATAGAGTGGAAAGTGTCTTGGTTGCCAACCATGAAATAGAACTCAAAGAGTTCTAAGAAAAAAATAAGGGGAATAGAATAGAAAGAGATAAGATCCTGGCTGAGGTGGATAAGAAGTCAGAAGTAATCGAGACCCTGCGAGGATCGATCAAAATCCGGTTAAAGGAACTATACCCCCAGATCACCCGCATGATGGATTCCCTTGAAGACTTAGGGAAGAAATTGGAGAGTGTTGTTGACACCATGAGTGCCAAAGGGGAGGAGCTGAGTTTTGAGGAAGTGAGCACCCTGGTGGGTGACCTCTGTCGCGTAATCTCGTAAGGAGGTCAACGTTTGGGAGAAGTTAGAGCGGAACTAGAGAAGAGTTTCCCTCTCCTTATCCAGAAATAATAAAGTTCCCCATTCTTTCATTCTTTATACCAATTCTTCATTCCCTTATTCTTTCTTTCCAATCATGTTAAGAACCCACCATTATTTATTCTTTGAAGAGTATTTCTAAGGATGGAGAATAGGCATCATGTGGGGTGATGTTGGGCCCCAGAATATTGGCCAAGTACAAGAAGTCACGTGGGCACATGGGACCTGTATTAAGAAGGGCACGTGGGGAAAAGGTGTGTAGGAAATATTTCTAGAAGGGTTTAATAGAAAAAAGCAAGTGCGTGTGTACAAGGAAATACAAGTTTTGGACTTATCCATATTCAACATCCTAGGTAGCACACAAGAAAATCCTAACCCTTCTAGTGTGTGAAGTAGATAAGGTGCCAACTTGGCAGCTATAGGATCAAAAGAGAATATTATATGCATGCGATGGAAGGTTCTAGAAGAACATCATTGCACATAGTGGAGAGCTCGGATCAAAAGAGGCATGCTCCATTGAAGGACCACTTGGATACTTGGTAGTCAATCTGTTACCTCATAAGGCATGGCGGTGAAGGTAGAAGGGCTATATATTAAGGGGCATAGATAGTAGAAAAAAGGGGGCTAAGGGTTCTAAGAGAAGAGTTGCAGAGAGAATAGTGTGCTGGAAAAGGAACAAAGCTCTACAGAAGTACCATGGAGGATTCTATGGGTTGGGATTAGGAAAATATAGGAGTGATGGCACACTTAGAGGGATGGGTCTGCATTCATCTATGTAATGTGATGAACATAGTGTAGTTATGATGCATGACTTGGCTTTACATTGTTATATGAGGGTCTATTATGACTTCAAGGGATATAATGTGGCTATTGAACATGTTAATATGAATATAAGGCTTTGTTCTGAGTCATGTATGTGTTCATGAGTATAATACTTATGCATTTCCTTTATGTATGAACCATTTCCATATGTTGTTTGTTATTTCTATTCTATGAATGCACTGATGTGATAACTCACCTTAGGTTCTTAGAATGATGCATGGTTCTTTTCTATTCATTTTAACTTGAATATATGTCATAAGATGATGCATTCTCACAAGAATCACATAAAGGAGAGGCTCAATGCATGTGTGTGCCTCGGGTGAGCACCCAACGCCCATTGGGTGATAGGCCGATGTGCATGGGATTATACTATTGGTATAAGGGTATTAAAATGACTACATCTTCATTTCATTATCGAGACCTCTTTTCAAATTTTTGAGAAATGGCCTACATATTTGTCCCTGTGATGCATGATGACGAATGTGTGACCTTGGAAAGTGTTGAAGCATGGTTCAAGAGCACTTTGAGGATGCATTTTCTCAAAGATTCAACACTAGACCTAAGTTCGATGTGCATAGATGGGTAGAAGAGAACCTTTACCATGAGTTGTATGAGACATTATTATGTTGTTTCCTAGTAGAACTATATGAATGGTTGTAAACATATGCATCCATATTGAGTTGGTACTATAGATCACGTGTATGGACTCAAGATGACTATCGAGGCTGCAGGATGCAGATCGACTTGGACATGTGTTGTTGATCACTAGTGGAAGAGAGTGCTAACCGGTTATACTCACGGAATATGTAATTTCTACGTATTCTTTCCCATAAGTTTTGAGTTTGAGTTTTGAGGAGCCCAAAGGATCATTTTTACATGCTATCCCTTTGGCTATGAAGATCTTAATCATTACCTTGAGTTAAGAGGTGTTTTCCATGGCAGCTAAGCTTCTCTCGAGTGCTAGGATAGGAAGCTAGGGTGGAAGAAGATGATGAGACATTGCGGATGAAAAGGAAAAGGAGCAGAGAAGACTCAAATATAACAAATCTCGTAAAAGGGAGATTACTAGAAAATGTGAGGTTACAAGTGTTATGGATCTATGAAGGTAGATGTTGCAAGAAGGAGTTGAGGTTCACATAGAGGACGTGGAACCTTAGTACTCTATGGTACCTCATCTTAGAAAATGCGGGAGAGAATCTCCTTCAACTTCCGATGAGAGTTTTTGCATGGAGAAAGGAGATCCGTCAGCATGCATCTAAACCCACCTGACAACCAACCCTTGGTGCTTGGCTTTCCAAATCAAGGGAGAATTATTGTTAACCTTGTTGGTATCGGTGGTAGTAACCGATTTTTTCCCAGGAGATATAATTTCTTGTTTGGAACATCCATGGCTATGCAAATCCATTCCGGTATTTTGAGGAATTTTTTGATAAGGAGCAGGTATGTAAGGTTTGGGTATTGCGTCTAGGAGTGGTGTGTGACACATAACTTGAAGTGGGACAATATCACAAACCATCTATGCACAATTCAATGGGATGTTGGGAACACTAGGCGTGACCACTTCAAGCCATTTTTCTTTGAAGGAGGTGGATCACGGTGGTATAGAGGCTGGAGGACTTAGTGGACCTAGCGGATCTATAGGATCACGGTGGGTTAGGAGGAACAAGCCCCTGGTGCATCTAGTGGATCTAGTGGAGGAGGAGACACCAGAGGGAACCAAGGCTCTGGATTAGGAGGACAAGGACCTCAGCCACCTCCACAAGTATTTTTGATATTTTTGCACTTACTAGATGACAAGGGTATTGAAGATGTTTGTAGAGCATGTGCACAAGTGTGAATTACTATGGCATGCGAAAGGGATCACTACCCCAGAGCGGAAGGTGAGTCAATTTGCAACAACATTACAAGGATGCACACATAGTTGGTACTAAAAGTATGACCCCTATTAAACAGTGGTAGACTACACTGCATTGAAGAACACCTTCCTAGCAGAGTTCTATATCCTTGAGTTTTAGCAAAAGAGAATCAATGCTTTGAAGGAGATCTAATAGGGAATGGTAGAGGGTGTGTGGGAGTATGATGTGTATTTCAAGACTCTCTTGTATAAACTATCTTATGACATTCATCCTTCTCAACATGCTCAATTGTTTGTTAGAGGATTGATAACACCCTTTAGGAGGGTTTGTCACACAAGACTTTCACGAGACCCACGTGAAGCATTAGAAGTTTTCATGCACATTCAAAGCTGTTGGGAGTGTTGATACCCATGTTATTCCTTTTCGGAGGCCCAAATTTATGCAATGTCCAAGTAGTTGGAGAATATGTCCGTAAACTCGGTGCATGAGTTTCGTATTGGGATTTGGTGTATAGACCTGTGAAGTGGATGGTCATGGAAAGGATAGTTTCCCTCGGAAGTTGAGTACGCACTATTGCAGTATCTTTGTGAGATTTTCCACGAGGATCATGATGCAAGTAGGTTCCCTCTAATACAATGTGCAATCCGTAAGAATGTTTCTTTCTATTGTAAGATATGTACCTCTATGACCCATGATACCAAGGATTGCGGAGAATGATTGAGCGGATCAATGATGTTATTGATCATGGTGTGCGCTTTGACTAGTCTTGAAAGAAGTTCCAAGGATGATGATTGTCAATTTAAAGGGAACACGAGATGGAGGGGCCCATGGAAGAGGTTTTCACGAGAGGATTTCATGGTCATTGTAACCACAATGAAGGATGAAGTCGGTTCTAATGAGGAACTTATTATAAGCGTGGATCTACATATCATTACAAACATGAGTGTCTTTATCTATTACAATGCTCATGGTGCGAGAAAGAAATATAACTAAAAAGAGTGTCCATAGATTCATGAGCATATGAGCAGGCAACACAAGAAGGACAAAGGCACTAGGATGGTGAGCATCAAGAAGGTTGATTCATAGTGGATTCCAAGAGTGGTGTACCATTCGATTTTAAGACTTTAGAAACAAGGGATTTTTTTTAATAATGTTCTCTATTCTAAATAATCATAATTTAGAACACATAATCTAGGCCAATAAATCTCATAACAGAAAACCATATGTAGGCATAAATGACTCAGTGGAACACCGATCGCTCATTTCATGACTCGGTATCATACTGATCTCTCATGTTAACTTAACAATTTGTATACTAAGTATAATAGTATCTCTTACCCTTTTTGGGGTATTAATTTTTCTTTTTAAGAGGCCTATCGAATATCTATTACCAATATTCATCCAAATCCCACTTCTTAAACTAGGTGATATAGGACAATGCAAACCGGTAGCTTGTGATATTTTGGCCATATATTTTTAAAATACTGTTCATGCTTATATTCCTAGATGGCATACTCATCAAGCAGAATACGTCCTTCAACCCACTTTATCTATTATCTATAATGGTCTTCACTGACTCTGTTAGTCCACTTGTTTAAGGTTTAACCCTAACCAAGGCTAGCAACATAGTTTAGTGTAGAGGATACTTGCGATGACTAAAGGTACATATAAATACTCCATCGACCTAATTTGATTACATGTGTCTAGTTATCCTAAGTCATCGTGAGTTGCCCCCGACACTAGATCTTGCTTCTAACTTTACCTAGGTCATAACTATGATCAAGTCTGAGTTTATGTAGATCTAGATAATTAAACTTGAAGGGTGTTGCAACATGTCGAATACAACACAATATCCTCATGAAGACCCACGTCTCCATGAAGGTAATGTACTGCATTTGACATGTGCCAACATCAAACCAAGTTCACCTCATCTAGATGTACATACCCAAGAAATAAGTTAATGACTTAATAATTTTCCTTATTAAGGGTTAATTATAGTAGCCCTACTGAACAACTAGGTTCATTATCCATTAGGGTTGATCAAAAACTGAAATTGGAATTGCTATGCTAGATACATCTGCATCCAAACCTTTTCCTAAGATTTTTTTTTCATCCATTAACATTCTAATTTATGTTTTAGTTTCAAAAACTGATTCAACATACTAACAATGATGTTAACTTAATTTACTTATCCAAGTCTTAGCTTGCTTGAGTTCGAATCAGATCTTTTTATAATAGAATTCATTGGGATGAAGTCTAATCCTATATATTATCTTTCCATTGGTCTTATTCTGATTAAGGAATTAATCAAGAGGAATCACACCTTCCTCTATCCAAGATAACATTAGGATTTAATTCCAAAAGGTCTTAATACAAACTATTTATCATTGCTAGAAAATTTTCCTTCCCTTTACTTATTAAGAATTAAGGTTCATTTGTAACTCCATATTATTTTACAAGTTAGCATCATGATTTCATTTACCCACAAACATTGTTTTAGTAAAGCCATAGTGATTTAGTTGAATGTCCAATCACGAGTGCCAACTTTAATAAGTTTCCTTTAAATAAGAGGGTAGTTTATCTAGCACCCTTAACCTCTAATTCATCTTAAATCAACCTGAGAGGGTTTATTACTTATATATGAAAACAATTAGAGATAATCTTATCATTTCCATTCATAGAATACTCACAAAGATCACACATCAAGATCAAACAAACCCACAATTCTTTCATTCTCCAAAGTGGGATTCATACATTATAAGTCAAAACACTTCAGACATTTTTAGTGTCAAACAACATCAATAAGATCAATTAAAAATACAACTTTCCTTTCCAACAATTACATTTCAATAATGATTCATATTTCATCATAAAAGATCCAGTCTCTTTGGTAAACAAAAGTAACATCTTAAAAGATCTTTTCTCCTTTCATCACTTACAAATTCCATCTGTAAAATTGCTAGCACGGGTCAGTTCATTGAACTAAGCATGATAATCACTAAGCATTAAAACGATGTGCTTTTAACTAACTATTTCATAAAGAGAACTCGATTTTAATGAACAGTTTAAGCATTCAGAAAGACATACCAAAAGCGAAATAATAGTCACAATGAGAGAGAGAGAGAGATAAGGTGATAACCATATCATAATTTAGAATAGATCATGATGTAAACAACTTCAACTTTCTACTATTGTTTTATATTAAAAGTATTTAAGCATTAATCTAGATAAGTACTTATTTCATCAATTTCCACTTTTCCTAGCAAATGTCATTTAATATAATTCACTTCTCAATTAATCATATCTATCAGGAGAAGATAACTATCCTTACTAACTCTAAGGAATAGGACAACATTTGGTATCACATTAATAATTCTATCTCAAAGCATTTATTTCTCTTAATTCCATCCTAAAATATGAGATGCCAAGTTCAATCAAACATTGGAATAAGTTAGGATGAATCAAAAACATATTTAGTAAAGAGTTTCTTATTTAAGAATACTATATCCTAAATTCAGGATTAGAAACCAATCTGAGTTTAGGTCCAGCTCTAAACAGATTTAATTTGACAAAGGATGGAATCAATTTAACATGCAATTAGAACTAATCACTCAATCTCAAACAAGATACATCATAACCAAGGATAATGTCAAATAGATGAATGAAAGGATTTTAACAATCAGATACATTTCTGTAACCATTCAAATAAGTTTTCACCAAATAAGAGACTTCTCAAAAATTTTCAACCAATTATAACGATTCATTAATTCAATCCTTTGCTTCAGCTAACCTATCCTATCACCATTAGAAAGAGATACCATCCCCCAATTGTTCCTTTGAATGATCAAGAGAGAACCATGAATGGAAAACGTATACAAATACAGTCATTCATATAAGTACCAAACCCAAAATCCCAAAATAGAGATCAAATTAGGATTCAAAAGAGCAAGTCATAACCCACCCTCCAGCTCAGACCCAAATTAGATAAGGAAAATGAATCAACGTAGTGAAATCCAAACAAGGTAATCGATTCCTTTTCATCAATACCCAATTATTTAAAATCAGAGTGAGTTGAACCAAGTTTGATGGTCAAGGAAAAGAATCAAGAAAACCAAACACAACAACAAAGTCCATCAAATTTTCAAACCTTAAAGTCGACAACAATAAGAAAAACAAAGACGCTAATACCCAAGGACCATTTTCCTTTATTTAGCATAGTTGTCTAAATTTTAGAGGTTACCCAAATACACAAGGAACATAACATATTTACACCTCCCTTACGAGATTTCAAGTGAGTAAAATTCAATTAAAGCATGAATTCCTTTCAAGAAACCAACACGATTTCATTTACCAGACCCTCAATAAAACGACTGAGTTCAAGAAAGTCCAAACAGATGTAAACTTCCAACCCAAGTAAAATAAATTCAAAATGATTTAACTTTCCCCAAACTTGCAGGGATAGAGGACTGTAATGGAAAATACAGAAGCTAGAACACTAAATCAAAACACAGGAGTCATATGAATTCACATTGCTTCCACGTTTTGATCATTCTTTCACAACCTAGAAAGATATGCTAAAGTCAGGGTTAAAGAAGTGTAATATCCTTAAAGATGCAAACACGATTCAACAATAGACAAGAAAAATAACCATTAATCCTCAAAATTATTATCATTGAGTGACACAAGATTTCTCTGAATAAGTTCCTCCATTTAAGCATTTGAGTAACCTACAGTTCAACATTATTTACCACGAGATCATACAATATCAACTGTACCTCAGATTTAAGTAAAAAGAGCAAGACATACTCAGCAAGTCGAATCATGAAGAATGAAACCTAGACCACCCTTTCCTCACACTAGAGAAGTTGCAACATAATTCAATAAACAACTCCACAAATCACACAAACAGGGTTAGACTAACAACCATGCAAAAACCATATTGCTCCCAAGGTGATTCATTCAAGTTCAACATCAGACGAGTTACTCACAAGTTTTAACACAACTTCAACAAGTGTACAAAAAAACAACTTCATTTCAAGCTCAAACAAAATTTAAGTGTGACTCAATAATTTTCCCAACAAGCAACCAAAACCCATGATGATATTCCATCATAACAGTGGAGTAAAACAATAATCACAGTAAACAATACAAGCATCAAAAGCACATATCATAACATCATACAAAAACTCATTTGTTCCCTAAGAGAAGATTTATTTTAATGAAGAAACTTAAGAAAAAGCAAAAAAATTAATGGGTAGAGCCTATCATGCCTGATAACGCTTCTCCTTGATTTGCAGAAGATTTCCAATCAAAGCTCCGAGAGTTTATTCTTCACCATTCCAGAGAAGATATCTGAGAAACTTTAATATCTTCTTCTTTCCATGAATGTCAATATAACCCTCAATACTTTACCATTCCTTATTCTTATAGTTTTACAGAGTCCAAAAATAGCTCAATGTAATGCAAAAATAACCAATCATGCAAGAATAGATCTGGCAATTCAAGGATAGAAAAACATCATGCAAATCTCGAGCTCGAAATGAACTGAAAGACCAAAAGAACCATGAAAAAACCCACCATGAATTTTCCTAGGCAGTTTCTTTGCCAATTTCAAAAAAATTAAATGCAAAGGATAGATAGTTCCCTCCTTTTTCCACGCCACCGCCATCTCCATTTTTGGCGAAGTGTAACTTCAAATTTGCATGTTACTAATTTTTATGGAGATGCCAACTGAGATTTCCCCTAATTTTCCAATGCCCGTGCAAAATTTGGCACTAGGGAAGGATAAGAATACATTAAACCTCATTAATTACCTTGAAACCGATGCCACCGACCCTCCAATGCCCATGTGTTCCTTAGACCCCCTTTAGGTTAGCCACATTATAGTTAGCTTAGCATACATCTAGGATAACAACATATGTCCTTAGGTGGGTCCTTAGGTCAATCCACCTAAAAAAATTTCAAAATATTACAATGACATAGGTTAGGCTTAGCTTTAGGATAGTCACTAACATCTAGTCTTACATATAACGAGTTTTGTTCAAAGAAAACATTGCATGTTAATAAAAGAAGACCTAGTCATGACATATTCATACTATATACAGCAGGGTTTGAAGACCTCAAAAATTTCCTAGCACAGTTTGAATCCAATGATCAGTTGATCAAAAGACTTGGTCGTTATGACCACAACAATTATGAATTGAAAGCATACCTTGGATCAATGGAATTGATCCAAGGTAACATTGTTCTAAAATAGGAAGAGTTTATAAAAATCGAACCCATATTTCTTATTTAAGCAATGACTTATTCTACATAAGGAGGTGGGTTGTTCTATTAAATACAGATAAACATGACAACATGAACATGTACAAAGGATGGATTATTTTCTACTACAAACATGATTTCCATAGTCACAAGAGTACACTGTCTTAAGACCAAATCACATGTCAATGTTTGCATCTTCTAGGTATAAGTCATCTTAGGTACTTTTGTCGTCATGCTAGAGGTGTTACAAGTGGCACATGAGTTAGGACTAGAGCCTGTATTGGTGACGACGCAAGAAGAGGCCACGCTCACCAAGGAAATTCAAGACAAAGGAAACTAGTTTCAAGAGAGGAAGTGGTACATGGAAAGTATCCGAACCCTACTCATCAAAAGGAGGTGTATCAAGAGACTATGGACGTGATTCGAAGTTTGCAAGAGGAGATCCAATGTCTAAAGGAGAAATCGAAACAATTGGAGCAAAGGAAGAATGTTGAGACCCCAAAGGATGACCTAGATGAGGTCAAGGAAGTATGTAAAATGTTAAGGCAAGAGAATATTATTCCCTTGCTAGGAGAATGACTAAGGGATAAGGTACCATGCGTTAGATAAGAGTGTAAAAGGAAGGTTCTGCATGTGAACCTTCTTCCTCACAGCCTTGACTATGATAAGGAGAATACATTGAATGTAATTATTGATGGGTGGCTTTTAAGCAATATCTTCATTGGCATACGAGCAAAGGTTAATGTTCTTACCCTATATGCTTCGCATCAAATGGGAAGGCCCAGATTACATCCATCTTTGAAATTGTTGTATATGTAAAACAAGACTGCAATGCCCATTGGCGTCTTGAAGGATGTAATTATCACCATTCAAGGGGCCAAGTTCATTGGAGACTTTTAAGTCTTGGCCCACCTAGGTAGAAAAATTTCCAGAATTAATTAGGATCCTATGGTGTTATAATAACAATTTTGACTTGTAATTTAACAAGGGGTATGTCAGTGCTTCATGCGAAATTTTACTTCAATCCGACAACCGGTTTGATGGGAAATTGAACTTTGTTCTTCGTGGAGATGGAAGTGAAATTTATTCACTATGAGAATTACTTGATACAAATTGGAGGTTTGAATATGATTTTTTAATGTCCTTCAAGAGATAAGAACTCAACAATAAACAGTTTGTCAATCCGTGCAACAGTTTGCAAGATATGTTCAATTCTTGGTTTTATGGAAATGGAGTTTTCAGACTTATTTTCCTTTGTTCTTCATTCTTTCTTCTTGGTTTGATCAATATTCCTTCTATGACCTATGTGTCATCATGGAGTGAAGGATAATGTTCTATGATGGATCTGGTTTGAGCTTTGGCAATGGTGGAGTGGTGTTCTTTGTAACTTTTCTTCTGGCGGTGAGAAAGAGTAGAAACGACAAAAAAACACCAAATAGTTAGAATTTTTTTCAAATTTTGGAGTTGAAGTTGGGAGAATTTTTTTTTCCTTGATTTCAATGACCTTAGGGATGTGAGGACATCAAATTCCACGGTGAGAAAGAGGACGACACGTGTCCTCGATCTAACGACAGGGAATTTGAGCTCCAAAAATGCACTTGGGTGAACTATCAAATCTGAAGGTCACATGAGGGTCCCAAAGGTCATATGGGGGATGGGTGAATTTTTCCAAGGTTGATGTACCTAACCTGAGGGACATTAAGGACATAAAATCCCACCAGGCTCGTGGTTCTGACACGTGTCCCCTTGAAAATTAACTAACTCCCAAACTGTCTCCAACAAGGTAACTTGGAACGATGATAACTTGAGCTCGGTGGAATTTCTTGGTGAAATATTATATGATCCTAACTAGAAATTTAATTTTTAATCCAATGGTGTGGGTATCATGTATTTATTCTTCCATTTGATACCTTAAAAATGGATTTTTGATTTGGTAACCTACCTATGCCTGAGAAAAACTACCTGCAAACCCTATGCACCAAGGTGTTGTGAAAAATATGATTTCATCATCTTGTAGGGATTGAAATTATATTTCCGTTGATGTTTCATTTTACTCCTAACTCTGTCCGAGCTCCCGAGAATCTTCTTACGAAGCTCGGTAGCTTATTTTAGCTTTGTGCCTTTGCCTAGGCTCGTAAATCCCCAACTTTGATGAAACTGTCCCAAATGCTCCAAATCTTCCCTGAACCTTCCAAAATCACCTTCATGATGTTCCTAGGCCTTTTAATTGCTTCCAAATCCATTTTTATTTTTGTTTCACTCCATGGGGTTGCTTGATCTAGGAAGGCGGTGATATCCCTTCTCGTGATCGCAAAATTTACATTTTCAATGAACTCCTAAAATCACCTAGGGGGCTGATTTGACTTTCCTAAATCACCTAAGAGGATGAGATAACATTTTTCGGGGTCACTGGATTGACTAGGTGGATTTGGTGTGCCTGGGAATGGCAAAACATGAAAATTTTGGCGCAAGGGTATAATTGTCGGGCTTTGAAATTAGCAATTTCCTATTGCACATTTGCACGACAACATAAACAAAACATGGAAAGAGTGGTAGAGAGAGGGATGAAGAAAGATAGAACAAGGAGGGGAAAATGGGGGAAAGGAACATGGTGATAAACTAAAGATGGTGGATGCACTCTGTGATATGATAGGCTGAGAAAGGATAATGGTAGGAGGAAATTTTGGTTGGTAGGGGACAGGGAGGAAGGAACCTTGATGGAAGTAACGACGATTTTGTAGAGGGTAAAGTGAAGAACGTTAAGTCTATTTTAAGTAAAACCCTAAAGTAAGACAATCAAGTGGCGAAAGTGATTAAGTAAGATTTCCAAGCAAGGGATGATGGAGATGATGAGTGGAAAAATAGGAGGTGAAGTTGGTGAGAATGTAAGGGATGGTGAAAAGATGTGATGATGGGGAATGCCAAGAAAAAGGGAAGGGTGAGGATGTATGGTGATGGGGAATGCAAAATGACAAACCATCCTTAAGAGGGACTCTTAAGTAAGATCACCATGTCCGCAGGAGTGGTTAAGTAAGATCACCAAACCGACAATGATGGTTAATGGAGGGTGGAAGACAAAAATGGTTTGTTAAAGTAGATAATGATGCCAAGGAGAGGGAAAAATAGGGTGGAGGAAATTTTATGGGATGGGGGAGGGCCAAATGGAAAATCAACCTTAAGAGAGACTCTTAAGTAAGATTTCCATGTTACGTGAATGGTTAAGTAAAATCACCAAGCCGGAGATGAAGAAGAATGATGGGAAGGTATATTAGGTAAGAGGTGACCGAGTGGTTGATGGAGGTGAGGGAAGATTGTATGACAAGGTGGACTAAAGGGGAACCCTCAAGTGAATTTTTCATACTGTGAGAATGTGTAAGTAAGATTACTAAGAAGAAGATGGATATTAGGAAGAATGAGAAAAGAGGAAATGGTGTATGTAAGAATGGAATGAGGGGTGAGAGGTGGTGATACCAAGGAAAGAAACAAAGGAGTGTAAGATGAACATATGGAGGGAGATATGCGGTGTAGAATGCAGATTGCAAGGGGAATCCTTAATTAGGATGCCCACACGGTGGGAGTGATGAAACAAGAATGTTAGGCCAAAAATGTGGAGTGAAAATATGTTTGAGGTGGTGATTTTCATCTGATGGAAGAGGAAATGGTGGACAATTGGAAGATCTTATGAATAATGTACTCCTCCGAAAAAAAAGGCCCATATTGTAGGGTTGATTAAGGAATATTGTCAAGATGAAAGTGGTAGAATGGAAGGAAAATACATAGAGTGGTGGAAGGGGACATGAATGGTGAGAAGGGTGATGTGGGGATAAGTGGCGGATGAGTAGAAATGAGGAGAGAGGACCAATGGATCAAAGACATGTTGACCATGGTGAGGGATGAGGACTTGATGGATAGCAAATGTTGCTTGAAAAATATCCTCAAGTAGGATTCACAAACTGCAATGGTGATCAAGTAGGATTCCCAAACTGGAGAATGTATTAGTAAGGGTGAATGAATGGGGTGCAAAGTAAGTTTTTGATCATGCAAGAAGATACTCATGTGATGAAAGCATCTTAATTTTAATATAGAAAATAACAATATGCATCATGATATAGAAGATTATGATGACTAGACTGTAATATGCATGAGAACATAGACATGGTCCATCAAAAAGGTATGATTCCTCGATACGATATGCAAGTACGGAGAGAGCATAGACATGGGAAGGGGAGGAATGATACCAAAAATGATTGATAAAAATATGATTGATTGGGTGTTGTCCTCAAAATTGAGATTGACAACACAAAGGAAGTTGATCATGAGTTTGAAAGAGATAGATGGAGAAGATGAGAAAAGGGATAAGATATCCCAGATGAGGATAAACAAAAATAAAAATATGGTAGTGATTACGATATCACTTCAATAGGGAAAAAGGATGGTCTCAATAGAGATGACGAAAATGTCCTACAAACCTATGAGTGGTAAAAAATGACTAAAAAACAGAGGAAACCAAGGGAAATTTGTTCAAAATGATGTGCAAACCTGTGAGACCAATGGGTCAAAGGAAGACATTAAGTATGCACAAGAAAATGCGAAAAATGGTCAAGACAAAAGTCGTGAAAAATAATAAGGGGTGGGATCAACAACATGCATTCGAGGTGGGACAAAAAAGTGATGCAAAATAATGGTGCCCTAAGAAGGAACGCAAAGAGGGCCACAAAGGAAAGATGATGAGAATAAGGATTCAAATATCGGATGGGACACCAAAAGGATGAAAAATGAAACTACTTGAGTGGAAGAAAATATAATTTGAAAGGAAGGATTAATTTTTAGGGGAAAGAGGGACTAAATGAAAAAGGGTAGGGTGGGATCGACGATGACTATGGGTACTCGACGACAACTAGGGATAAGCTATGGTGACACAAGAGGGGTCAGTGGCACTGTGCGTGGTTAGTGGGCTATATAAGCTTGCGGGTCAACCAAAGAATATCATTTACACATGAAAATTTGACATTCAAGAGCTCTACCTATAAAAGAGAAAGGTTTTGAGAGAACTGGAGGCTGGAGGAGCTGCAACGAAGCGCTAGAGGAAATAATGCTTCATACTAGATTAGAGGTAAATAATAAAAGGAGCCACTTAAGGCAATGTGCTTGCAGCCAATAATAGGTGTTAATACATAACCAATTATAGTTAGTTATTACAAGGATCACATAGAAAATATGGACTCATAAACCAAAAGTAGGCACAAAAAAGGGGTATAAATGTGACTTGTACGTGGGAAAATATATTCTCCACGGGTGGGTTTCCATACGTCGATGCCCAAGATTTGGGTGAAGGAAAATGTAAAATGATCAATGTGGGAAGCTTTATATGGATGAAAAAGATGATCAATGCGAGAAGCTTTATTTGGACACTTATTTTGGATTTTTATGTTTTTGTTTTATGAGATAGAAGGATGATTAATGCGGGAAGCCTTCACGCCATCATATATAGGAGTATCCATCCTTTGAGAAAGTGGTCTACTTTGTTCTTTCTTTTTCTTTTTTCTTTTTATTTTTCTGAAAAATGGTAGGTATAATACATGCATAGTAGTTGTCCTTCGAGGATCAATCTGTTTACTTTTGAATTTACATAATGAGAATCTGAGAATTTTGTCATGGGGAAGAGTGGAGATAGTTAGGTAGACCACTTAGAAAGGGAAAATGAATGTACAAGTGACATGACTATGGACTCCTAGCATGTTTCTAATAGGTAAATAAGAGGGTGATGGATGTAATGATCATGTAGTTCTCACCAAAAAGAAGCATCTATATATAAGGAATATGTTATGAGTAGAGCCGTGGTGCCCATATTCAAGGTCAAAATTAGGAAAGTGACGATAGACCATTTGATTCTAGCTCATTATAAGGAGAGATGGAAATGACCGATGATGGATGGATGAACATATAGGGAACTCGGTTCACTTTGGTAGGTATTCTAATAGTATAAAATACCACAAGTGTAATGCGCTAAGGGGTTGTATTTCTAGTTTGCCATCAAGATATGATAAGTTCAAGATCCATACTTATGTATGGTCCATTCTAGTTAGGAGAAAAATTTCCATGTTGGCTCCTTTCTAGAGTAGTAACGTTTTGATTTTCTTTAAGGATGAGGTCACCGATGTTAAAGTCACACTTTTTAAAGGCGAGAGTGGATATGATAAGATGGTATCTTTGTGGAAGATTAGACGAGGTAAAATAGATAAGAAGTGATAAAATATTATGCATTATCTTTTGAATAACGAGGGAAAATACATCCATGGTGAGATGAATATGGCCACAAAAGGTAGACTTAGGATGAGCTATGGTGTCCCAAAAGAGGCAAAAATAAGGCCAAAATAATGGACTCGAGAATGAGATGTGGTCATAGATAAATGGATAGGATGAGATGTGATAACCAATTAGATGCAATACATGATTATGTAGGATAAGATAAGACAATGTGGGGATCAAGAGGAAGAGGAATATCCTAATAATAGATCAGTCCTAGAGTATTCATTGATGTCCATGGAATGGTTGAATGAAAAAGGATATTTGAAAGGACCGAGAGAGAGAAGTGGATTATACCCCAACAAGAGATGCTACATGAACAAGGTAGCATATGTAAAAGGATATTGGGTAAGATCATTAGGAGGAGCGAAGGCGACTTTAAGATTTGATTATATAAACACTTGAGGATGACAAAGGAAAGGAGTATTAGTGATGTGGATGACATCATGAAGAGAGGAGGCTTCCCTTTAGGAGAAATAGATCTCTAAGGAGGGATTTTGATGCATGATTTAGATGGAGAAGATAACTTAGATTCCTTAGGAGGTGAGAGTTTGATTGTAGGATTGGATTTGGATGTGGATGAGATGGAAGGAAGAGGGTGATCTTCGTGGATGAGGGGCTCATATTTCGTCATTAAATTATGGATGAGAGTTTGGAGGGCTTTATAATGTTTAGTGTCATGCCCAGGGGTGTGATGATAAGTACACATGACATTAGGATCAAACCAAGGAGGTTTTGGAGCATGTGGATCAAAATAATTGATAGGAGGAAGGGTGATTGCTAAGGTTTGGAGTAAGCATTGAAAGGTTGTAGTGTAGGACCCAATAGGAGCTTTCAAAGAAGAGGTTGTTGATGAAGTGGGTTTGGTAGATGGAAGCAAAGTAGGTGGTTTTATTTGATAAGTCCTCATGAGAACATTTGGTTCAAATTTAGAGTTGGAAGAAGAAATGGATATTTGTGATTTGGTTTTGATGACTTGGGACTTAGTTTATTTTGAAGGAGAATTGGATCTAAAAGGAGGGTTAAATTTCTTGGATTTAGATTGGTTGATGATAGGTGACTTAGATGAAGGGCTTGAACCTAATATGGAGGGATGTTACCATAAGATTAATCATATAACATTGGTTTTCTTAGGCTTGGGAGATGAAGTTTTACCCTTGGTGGGAATTATTAAAATTTCAACCGGGGGTTTTGTAAGCAAAACTAGATGGTGAGGATATTGAGGATGGAAGGGGTTTTGGATGATGCACTTGATGAGATCAAAATAGGGGGAATGTTAAGAAATATTTAATTAGTGCTCCATTAGTAAATAATAATTACTTGAAGTAATTATTATGTTATAAGTATGTGTTAATAAATTGTTATTAGTTGTTATATAAAACAATAATAACAATTATAATTGGTTAGTATGTTTGTTGATATATTGTTATAACAAATGTATAAAAATATATTAATACGGGTAGGTTATTGTTTTGTATACTTCTATTTTATAGGAAGTTGTTCAACAACATTCCTGGCTATATAATAGCCATTGTATTAGCATGATGAATTTAAGAAGAAATCTGAGAATTATTATTGTGTTATTTTTCTTTGTGATAGATCGAATCTTGCTCTATATTTGGTATCAGAGCAATATCTGATCCTTTGTAATGGAATTCTAAGGATAATGAGGGACAACTGCATTTGTCCCTGTGCATGGTGAAACTATTATAGCGAGCTCTTTAAACCCTAGTTCGCTGAAGGAATTGGTAGCTCCTGGTGCATGCTATATTTTATGTGTCCTGAACATACACACTGAGGAGAAGCTAGAAAATTCCGTGGCTCGAGAGAAGCAACATCAAAACGTGGAGTCTCTCCATCCAGGTCACACTGATATAGATCACGGTCTTACACCTGCGTTTGATCAACTCCAGGCTTTAAATATTTGTTTTTGTGCAATATTTTGCATCCATAATTTGCCTTGAATTCGACTGTGGAAAGAAGTTCACATGAGCATTATACTCTCCGCATTGTAGAAGATCCGCAGATCGATCCATTCTTCAATAGGCATTTTAATTTGCAGATATATCTATCCATGGTTTGATTATATATGTTAGTTTTAAATGTTGTGGTAATCGATTCAAGCATTTAAAGATTGGCGAACCTGCATACACATTATAGTCTGCCATTCTCCTACCTGCGCACACATTCTGATCCTCTCCATTTCTTCCATTGGGCTAGCATCCACATGGCATTTGCATCCTTCAGCCATTTTGATCTGCATGCTTATTTGATTGATATCAAGTTTCACTGGCTTCTGTTACAAATTATCTGGCTGTGAACGTGTAGCATGAAAAGACCTGTGGCATACGTAGTGGATGGCGTGTTGAAAGATCAGCTCATGGCTCAGCTTCGGAGGATCTCAGGACCATTAGAGTGGATCAAATCAAACTCTGTTGTATTTTCCACTTGCATTCTCATCCTTCGTCCTGGTGAAATTATTGTTCTTAGATCTTCATCGACTATATTTACTCTTCCATCAAAAAGTTTTTACACCATTACGGTTAGCAATTTTGCTTTAAATTAGAGTTTGTAAGTTTGTATTATAGGTTTTGATATAAAGTAAAATTCGTGGTCGATTTGGTTTATGTGGGGTAAAGAGTCAAAATATTATGGTCATTTATGTGTCTAGGTTTTAGGTTATATAGTTTCAGATATTCAATAAGTTCTCTTTTAATAAGTTTGTCAAATTTATTATTTGTGTCAATATTGTAGTGATGTCGAATAGCGAAAAGCTATATTTATTTATTTAAATTGTTTGTTATTAGTTAGAGTAGTTTGGTCATCTTAAGTACAATAGTGTCAAAGTCAAAATAAAGTGTATTGTCGGTCAATGCCATTGTAAAAAAAGTGTCGTCGTCAAAAGTCCAAAAATAAAAATTGTAAAAACATAAAAAATAAAAATTGTTGCCTGCATTTCAACTGGACGCATTATCGGTGGAATCCGATGTCCTTTGATATGCATTTGAGCTCCATGATCAAATTCAGCTGAGCTAGCAGCATGAAACCGGAGGCAGGAGGCATCGGAGGTTGGAGGTCATTTAGCGACCTCTCGTCAGTCACCAACGACGGGGCCGCATATCAGCTTTGGTGACATGTGTGTGTGCAGTTTGATTTTAGTGCTTCCAGTGTGGTGTGCCTCAGGTTGCAGTGATCTTGTTTTCAATAAGTGGAAATTTCACATTGAGGGGGGGAACATCATTCCAATGTTCCATTTCCAGTATGTCAGCTTTTTCTATGTATGTATGAGCAACAGATGTCAGCAGAATTTCCTATGTTATTCCCTACAGTGAGATGTGATGAGGGCTGAGAATAGTACTTTGCATATCATGATGTGGTTGTAGGTAAACCACTTGAAAACCTTCATTTGTGGTTTGTGGTAAACCAATAGCAAAACCACCATTCTTGGTTGTTGGTAATCCATTTGCAAAACCATCACTTTGTGGTTTGTGGTAAACCAATTGCAAAACCACCATTCTCAATTTGTGGTCAACCGTTTGCAAAACCATCCTTGAGGTTTGTGATCATCCTGTGAAAATCACCAGATCATGAGCAGGTGCAAGTACAAAGGCAGGTTTTCCCCATGTTCGCACTAAGGGGGGGAATGTTAGGAAATATTTAATTAGTGCTCCATTAGTAAATAATAATTACATGAAGTAATTATTATGTTATAAGTATGTGTTAATAAATTGTTATTAGTTGTTATATAAAACAACAATAACAATTATAATTGGTTAGTATGTTTGTTGATATATTGTTATAACAAATGTATAACAATATATTAGTACGGGTAGGTTATTGTTTTGTATACTTCCTATTTTATAGGAAGTTGTTCAACAACATTCCTGGCTATATAATAGCCATTGTATTAGCATGATGAATTTAAGAAGAAATCTGAGAAATATTATTGTGTTATTTTTTTGTGATAGACTAAATCTTGCTCTATAGTATATTGTATAATTTTAGGATGTATTGGTGTAGAGGTGATTATTTTTATAGATGGGGAATGAATATTATTTTTTTGTCTTAAGTGGGGGTGTTTGTGTCATAAATGTTTCAAGGGGTATCATAGACATATGTGTAAATTGAGATGTAGATATGGGTGTGGTTATGCTAGAAGATGCAATTGATGTGGAAGATATAGGAGTGATAGGTGTTAATGAAGAATCAGATATGACAGATGGGGATGTAGTGGTAGTGGGTATACTTGAGATAGTTGTAGATATAGGTGGTGTAGATGCAATAGTAAGTGTATTTGATATGGATGTGGATGAGGGACTAGATGTGATGGGTCGAGACATGGTAGGAGTAGAGATAGGCATAGATGTAAATGAGGTTATTATTATACAATAATTATTTGAAGTAAAGGTATATCTAGTAGTTAATGGGGTAATGGATGTAGGTTCTTGATTTATGGTGTTAATCGCATGAATCTTATGTTCATAAGATGTGAGGGTGGAAATTGATTTTTTGATGGATGATTGGGGAATCGTTGTTTAAATACATTAAGGGATTGAATAGATGATGTGTTAGGATTTTATACTTGAAGATCCCCCTTATTTATAAATTTTTGGATGCGATCTTTAAAGGAACGACACTTCTCAATGTCGTGACCTTGGACTTAGTAATACTTACAATAATGACCCTCATGGTACCATACTGGTTTGGGTCACAAGTTATCAATGGATTGGATGAGAGGAAGTTGTATACGATGAAATTCCATAAAATTTTCAAATACGAAGCTATATGATTGCCCAGTGGGGTATAGTTAGGAAGTGGTTTAGGAGCTCTTTTCGGAGGCTTTGTATGAGAAGTGGATGTAGATGAAGATTGAACCATGATGGCATTGGTGGTAGTTTTAGATTTATCACCATTCATGGAGGAATTACTTGAACTAATTTTTGGGTTTTTTTGATGTAATTTTAAGGTGGCCTTGCTCAAGGGCACAAATTTAAAGTTTACAAGCCATAGTGAATGCTTCCTTGAAAGACTGAAATGATTGGATTTGGAGGGTTGAAGATGTGGGCATGGTGTCTTAATAGATGTTTTCATTAATGAAAACCACATTAATGAAAAATTTAATGTTGTATGATGATGTTATGATGTTTTACTTGATGTTAACATATTGGTTAAGATGCGTTTGAGATAATACTGATTAGATTCAATGAGGTGTGCTTGCTCTTGCAAGCCTATACAGGTGCCTAGAAAATGCAACATGGCAGTATGATCTTCCTGGATGCTTGAGAAGCATGGTGACATAATGGATAGAATGTTTTGAGGGTTCTTGGGCACACAACAGTTGCATGGTGTAGGTACATGTGTTTCACTTTATTACATGTATTCATTGGGAGAAGGTATAACAACTTGGAGGTGTGAAAAAATAGTTTGGAGCCATATGAACTCATAGAAGCATGAGTTTAGTTGTATAATTGAATATGAGGTGTGTTTGGGTCATTGGTAGAGGATTTTTTCTCGTTATTGCATTATTTCAGTTGACCCTAGCTACTACAATAAGGATCTAGCATACAAGCATATGTAAGTCTTAGTGAATGGAGAGTTTTAGATATGGAATTGACATTATGATGATTGGATATGTTATAGGGATGAGTCATGATGTTCTTAGTAAAATTTTAGGTGCCCATGATGTGAATTTTGCAAGATATGACTGATTTTGTAAGACATGGTAAAAAATAAGTGTATTTCTAGCTCAAAGTTTATCTTCAGATGATCATTGTGAACATTATGGTATGAATGGGACCTTATTAATTTAAAAGAAACTTATTTTTTGAATTTATAAGGTTTAAAAAAATAACAAGGTCATTTTATCATCACGTTTTTATGAACGAATGTTAAGAAGGTAAAGAGGTCTAAAACTCTAGTTAAACCCTAACTAGGAGTAGTTGGCAAAAAGTGAAGTATAATGACCCAATTTTGATTGGTTTATAAAAATTGATAATTGTATGTTTTATAGGACTTTTTACACTTCCATAAATGTATGGTTAAGGCCATGGTGATGAGTGGGTTCCACCTAAAAATAGCGAGTTTCTAAAGAAGAAGGTTTGAGGACAATATGATCCAAAGGAGTAAAGCATAAACAATTGATAGTGCATGATGAATGTGAGTTGTTATTGATTTACATGGAGGTTTAAGGACATGTTAATGCAGGTACATGGTGTTTTGAGGCCCATATAGGTTGATTGGTCAAAGGGCAGTTTTGGGATTTCAAATAGAAGGGTTGATAGAAATGGCTATAACTTGAGCTACGAGATGGAGTTTTGACATGATTAAAGTTTTTATGGAAATAGGATTCAAATATATTTATAGTAATATGATGTTTTTATGATGATGATGTGATGCAAAATGGTTTTTCAGGTAATTCTTTGGACATGAATATTGTTGGCCATTTAAGACAACATGTGTTCCAATGAAAGTTTGATGTTATTTTAAGCATGTGATGGATTGGGTGATGTTTTATATCACCTGAAAAGTGAATAGGGATTAAATTTACATCCAATGAATCCATTTTTATGCCTTTAATGTTTTTAAAAATATTTTTATGAGCTAACCTTTGGAAATGATAGTTTTGGGTGCTTGATCTAGTGAAGGCAAAAGTAGTTGTGGTTTGAAGATATAGATGTTTCATGGATTATAACTTTATTAGAAGTTTCATACATGTTATTAAATTTACATTTAGTGGTTACATGTCAGGATTCGGTAAAGTATAAGTGATTTGATGGCATTATGAAGTTTCCATGTTTTTGAAGGGTATATGAAACAACAATTTTGAGAAGTATAAAGGATATTGGGCCCAGTAAATGAAATAATTTGATTGGTTGATATTAATTTAGAACATGTATGATGTTTAAATGTTAATTTAAACATGTGTGATGAGTTATGGGTCATGAAAAATTATGGTACTAATGTTAGGGAAATTTTAAGATTGTGCCCATGGGGTTTTGAGCCATTTTTGGCACATGAAATGATGGTTTGAGCTAGGCCGACCTAATTGGGTCACTTGTGACTGTTATATTTAAAATTTATAAAAAAATATGATACATGGGTCAAGATAAATGAGGGAAAATGTTTGAGTTTGAATTTGGGCCTTGGAGAGGCTATAAAAGTGAAGTTATGGGCATATTGTTTCTAGCTTTTTGAAACCCCTTTTTATCTTCTTTTGAAGAACTATTTCACTGAAAAGAAAAACCCTTTGGGTCTAGCTAAAACACCTTGGAATTAAATTCTAGGACAACGACCGTATGAATTTTTATGAGGATAATTTGAGCAAGTGCAAAGTTGTGTTATTTCTTTGAAAGTGAGTTGGAGAAGGAGGAAGCTTCAGACGCTTGTGTTTGGATGATATATTCATAACATGTTGATGTAATTTTCAGGTTTATAAGGAGTTTTCAGATATGATATTTAAGGTTGAAGACATTCTCATAGTTTTACTTCTTCATATGTATTCATGAGACATTGATTGTCTTGAGAACACTTCATTGTATCTTGTGATTCATTGTTGAAGACACTACTCTTGTGATCTAATTTGAGAATCTATATAAGTGTGTGGATATGATTTATCAATATATGTGTCTTTGAGATTATATTGCGTTTCTTGCATTGATTTTACTTCATTAAGAAGACTATATGTTGTTATGTTTCGTTAGGGTTTGAAGTACAAGTGTGAAAAAGGTTTTATTGGGGAGTGATTCACCCCCCTCTCAGTCCTTGTAACCTCCAACAATTAGTATAAGAGAAGGCCCTTAGAAGTAACCTAACAAGATAGAGGGAAATCTTTGGTGACAAGATAAATCCTCCATCATTGGATACCATTCAGATTAACCTTCTTTATAAGAAAATGGGTAGGTGAGAATACAGACAAGATTAAAAAATAGGTTTTAGTTCATGAAGAAGTAGTTAATTTTTTAAAAAATCAACTTGAGGAGGCCAATGAAAAGATGAATATTAAAAGAGAAGAGTGTCTCAAGAATGAGGCTAAGAAAGAGGAACTAAAGATGGAGCTATCTGCCATGACAAACAAGGCATTATCCTTTCAATAGAGTTCATAAAATCTGAGTAGGATGTTGGAAAAACAAAAGGCATGTGGTGATAGGACAAGCCTAGGCTTCAATATGGATTCATCCAAGAAGAATGAATAAGAACTGAGTCAAGGATCAAATGAAAGCAAGAAACCAAACAAGGAAGAGAGATTAAGGCTTCCACCTCCTAGAATATCACCTATTAGGAAACCAAATGCATATAGGTATGGTGTCTTTCATGGTAATTATTATAAATGTGGTGCTTATGGACATAGGGCTAGTTTTTTTAGTCCTAAGGTTGAAAATAAGGATGATGGAAAAGGAAAGGAACATTGTGAAGGAAAGAAGGAAGAGGAATGTCAAGAAAAGAAGGAGAAAAATATAGGTCAAATATATGGAGCTGAATGTTATCATTGTCATGAGAGAGGACATCTTGCAAAGTATTGCAAAAATGGGCCATCAAACACAAGAAGGTATGTAAGCAAGTTCAATGGTTATTGTTATGCTTGCAATGGATATGGACATAGGGATTTTGAGTGCAAAGGGAGACAAGTGGAATGATTTAGGTGCCACAAGATAGGGAACATTGCAAGGTTTTGTAATGCAAGTCAATTGAAGAAAGAGTCTCAAATACCTAAGCCAAAAGCTCAAGCATACAAAAGGAAGGATGAGACTAGTCAAAGTGATAAAGAGGATTCCAAGGATGTGACTGAGAAAAAGGAGGGATCTGCTATGACAAAAGTTGAATCAAAAAGGAGGACTCAATTAAGGTGCAAGAATATGGTTTGAGACCTTCTTAGGTCTCTCATCAAGCTCATCCATGACATATGCCTATACTAGGCTTCTTAGAGGTATATAGGTACTAAAGAAGCATTGGAGTGAGAAGGAGATTTCGTGTCAAGTGTGTGTGTGTATTCTTCATGATGTAAGGTATGTCATTTCAAGTTCTTAAGTATGTTTCTGAGGTTCAAGTAGTTAGTCATGATGAGAATGTCAAGTTTCTTGTGTTTTTCTCTTCAAAGCATATAAGTCAGTAATGTGTAAGTTTTTCGAGATTGAGTTATGTCTTGATGCATATCAAGAGTATTGGTGTGGTGTGAAGAGCTCCTTTAAGTCAAGAAGTTTCATCTTCTATATTGTTTATCATAAATAGTTCTAATATCAATAAGCTCTATGGTTTATGGTCATATCAAAGTGAAGGTTCTTGGTCTGATATTTGTCTTCATAAGTGTCATCTAATTGTATAGTCAAGTGTGAAGGTCTATCAATGTCATGATGTATCTCAAAATTTTGATCTATCTCTCTCAGGTCCGAGTCATGTCAAATATCTAAAGTTGGTGTCTTTGAACTCATGGTGTGTGTACACAACGTCTTTGTATCTCAATGTTGCGATTTTAAGCTCTATACTATGTTAATGAGCTTTTATGTGGTGTCTCTCATGTGTTTAAGGGGTCTATCATGATTATGATGAGTTGGGTAGGTCTAAAGGAGTTGTAAAAGGTCATCTATTATCTTATTGTACTCTATCTTCTTAGGATGTATAGTATTGTCATTTCAAATGGTCTATGCATCAGTATGATTCTAAAAATGTCATTGATTTCTATGTCATGAGCTCAAAAAGTTGTAAACAGTTCTTTGAAAGTGCTAAGAGATACTCTTGTTCCATCATAAGGGTTATCTTAATCCTTCTAGCATGAAGATGAAGACCTGTGTAATGCTCTTGAAGGATAAAACAAGAAAAAAGAGGAAGGTTTAGGTATGATTTTGAGTGTTCATACACCTTAACCATTGAAAAAGGTGCTCAAATGTTTTGAAGGGATTTTATCATCATGTATGATAAAACTTTGAGGTCATATAAATTATTTTGTGCACTTTGATCACTCCTCTGCCTAGACTGGTTTCACACAATTCACTCTAAGCGGTATGCATGAAAAGTGGTTTTGGAGGACCTAATGATGGAATATTGATCCAAAATTTTGTGCATATCATCCTCAAAAGGAGGAATAAATGATTCAATGGGTTTGAAGTCATATGAATGTATAATTTTTAGTATTTGTTGACAATGTTGTGTTGACAATTTTAGTATCAAAAGGCCCAATTGAGATGTTACAGTTTTGCTAGCTAGGATTTATCCTTTTGAAATAATTTTTTAAGGTTTGAGGAAATAATTTTATGCTTAAATAGGTGTCTCTGAATCATGAGTTAAGTCTTCATAGAAGTATGTACAATAAAATCTATGAGTGACTCTTAGTGGTATATGGGCTAGAAGACTATGTATGTACCTTTTATGGTATGAACAAGTTTTTATGTGATCTTCATGAGTTGTTTGAGGTTTTTGAGTATGAGTAACAATAGAAAGTCTATGAATAAGTCAAATGTGATGGTTTAGGGTCAGAAGAAACAAGGGTATATGTTTTGATGTCTCATATGGTATGTTTTGGCCTAAGAATGACCTGTAGGTCACTACTTATGCATCATCTGAGTTTATCTAAAACCCTGAGTATGTAAAGTTGATCTTAAAGGATGAAAATTTCAATAAATATGGTTATATGTTGCTCTATATGTGGTATTAAGCTTGGGTATATGGACCTAGAAGGTGACTAGGGTAGAGCATTGCATCTTAAGAAGCATTTATCATGGATTTCATAGGGTTTACAAGGTTGCAAAAGTTCAAAGATGGCTTTCAAGTATCGGGGTTCAAAAGACAAGAAGGTAATTCTAAGGTATATGATGATTGTCCCAGATCTTGAAGGGATGCTTCTAAGAATATCATAGGAAATTCATGTAGCATAAAGATCTATGGTTAGTCTGAGATTTTAAGCATGATTAGGTCAGTGATAATGGAGTGCTACAGGTATAAGAGGCAGAGTTTGAAAAGTCTCAGGTATGATAAGGTACTATGCATTCTTCTACGATGTTACAATCCTTTGGACTATGAATTTGAATTAGTAAAAATATTGGGAGTTATTGAGCTAAGTAAGGAAGGTAACCTTATTCCCTATAAGTTTGTGTTGACTTTATGTATAAGGATGGTCTACTATAGTCATAATGCACTCTTAGAGGAAAAGTAAGATTGTACCAAATGGTAAGAGGAATGATTCAAGTTTATTTTGACTACTTTTTATGATTCATATGTTACATGATTATTCATAGATTGATTTTGGGAATCTAGTGATTTTGAAAGGAGAGGATTTCTATGCTTGGCTTAAAAATTTGAACCACATGCATGTAGGTGTCTAGTAAAGTAAATTGATGGTGCTTCTTGTGTTAAGAGTATTCTTAAATATTGTGCAATGAGATGTGATTATTGTGAAGAAAATTATTTAGTTCACTATACATTAACAAAGCATAATGACAACTTTTTTGATCTCTTGATGAAGCTCCACAATGCTATAATGACACAAGAAGTTGTTCCTACATGTATGTACATGTTACTCATGTATATAAGATGCATTTATATCAGGGGGCTCAAAGGTATGCATATAACAGATGATATGGAGTTTCTCATGCCATTAAAGGTATGAAGTAGTTGTGTAATTCAAGATTTGATTATTTTTATTCATGAATAAATGATTTCAATCAAATATAACTGTTATAGACTGAAATAGAGCTTTAGGATTGGAAAAAGTTATTCAAGGTGATTCCAAGAAAATGTTTCAAGGGTCGTTGATCAAATTTGGGCTCTTGAGCTAGATACAAAGGTCTTAAGTTTAGGGGGAGCTATGGGTTGCATGGTAAAACCATATATGAGGTGCTAGGACATATCAAAGTTGGATCAAATGCCACTAAAATGTCTCTTTAGAGAAGACAATACACATGAAATTGAAAGCAAAAATATGCTATATTGAGCTTTTTTAGGCCTGGAAAAGGTGGAAATTGGATTAAATGGAGGGGGAGCATGTTGCTTGCATACCTAAAATGAAGGCACAAATCATATTTTTGTAATAATCAAGAATTTGAGTTTGTTTGAGACTTTTGCTTGATGTTTTGTTTTGCCCCGAATATTGGTTAAGTACCAAAGGGCATGTGAGTGCACATGACCAATAGATAAAAAGGGTGCATGGGGATAAATGCATAGGACAGAGGTTTAAGAAGGGTTTTGTAGAAACCAAGGTGCATGCGTAAGCCATGACAACAAGATCTAAGGACTTAGCCATATTTGGCATTCTAGAGGAACTTGAGGAAAAACGTGACCTGACTAGGTGTGCTGAGTGGATAGGGTGCCAGCCTGGAACCTTGGTGGTCAAGAAAAGGATATTCCACACAGGGAATATTCCTAGGAAGACATCATTATAGAAAGTGGAGAGTTCAGAACAAAATAAGCATGCACCATTGAAGGACCACATGGAAACTTGGCATCCGATCTACTCCTGAGAAAAGGCATGGTGGTGGGTGTTGATGCTATAAAGAGATATGATTCAAAGAAAAGAAGAGAGATCGAGGAAGACATAGTATGAAATTGAAGTTCTGTAGAAAATATTAGGAGGCCCTAGGAGTTGGGGTTCTCATTAGAGGACTATAGGAATGTTATCATGTCCAAGGGACGGGTCTGTAAAATTTTTGCAATAAGGGAAGCATAGCTAGGAATTCTGATATATGGGTTAGATCTCTGTCTTGATATGTTTGGTCTGATACGACCCTTTTGAATGTAGTGTGGTTACTGAGACTATGATTAATATAAATAACATTTGGTTCATGGGTGCAAACCCTAGTGTTATTCCCTCATACTTATAAGGTAGATCTGTTATTTTTATTTCATGTCATGATGTTTACTTTGTTATTAAGTACATATGTATATAGATGTGATAGCTCATCCTATGCTTTTAAAATGAATGGATGAACATTTACTCTTCTGCATCTAATCCTCTAACAATGGCAAGATATTCTCATAATGCTCAAATAAAGGAGGGGCTCGGTGCCCATGTGTGCCTTAGGTGAGTTCCCAGCACCCGATGGGCGATAGGCGAATGCACATGGGTTAGAACTTAGTAGGTGGATAAAATTGACTACATCTTGGTTCCGTTACGGGACCTCTTTTTGAAGTTGTGAGAATGATGCATGATGACAGAGTGCATGACCTTGGACAATGTCGAAGTATGGTTTAAGAGCATGCGGGATGAGTTTTCTCGAGATATTCAAGTATTAGACATAAGTTTGATGCTCAAAATTGGGTTCATAAAACATCCGTATCATGAGTTGTATGAAACCTTATTTTCTTGTTTTCCAGTGAAGTTATATTAATGTCTTTTGACATATGCATCTAGATTAATATGGTACTATAGATCTTGTGTTTGGACCCAAGAGGAATATCGAGGTCCGCAAGAATCGATATGACTTGGACGCGTGCTATTGATTATTGGTGGAAGAGAGTGTTGACCAGTTATACCTGGAATATGTTATTTCTATGTATTCTTATCCTGAGGTTATTGAGTTTGAGTTCTTAAAGGAACCTAGAGGATCATTTTTGCATGCTATCCCTTTAGCCATAAATATCTTGATCATTACACTAAGTTTAGAAGCATTCCCTATCGCCGGCTAAGCATCACTAAGCCTTTGGATGAGGAAGTTAGGGTGGAGGAAGATGGTATACCTTGCGGTTGAAAAGAGAGGGAGGAGAGACAACTCAAGTATAGTGAGGCTCATGAAAGGGAGTTGGCTAGACAATGTGAGGTTATAGGAGTGATGGATCTATGGAGGAAGACATTACGTGAAGGAATTGAGGTTCATGTAAAGGACATGGAGCCTGAGCAGTCTGTGTTACCCCATCTTGGCAAGCATGGAAGAGAGACCCCTTCAGCTTCTAATGAGAGTTCATCACTTGGAGAAAGGAGAGCTGTTGGCGCGCATCTGAATCCACCTAGTGACCAACCCCTAATGCTTAGTCTTCCAAATCAAGAGATAAGTATTGCTAACCTAGTTGGTATTGGTGGGAGTGACTGATCTATACCTAGGAGATATAATTTCTCATTTGGTACATCTATGGTTGCACAATCATTCCCTGTGTTTGGAGGGATATTGTCTAGAATGAAATTTGGGAAAAGTGTGGGTACATAAAGCCTGGGTATCTCATCTAGAAGCAACGTGAGACACACATCTGGTAGTAGTGCAATATCACAAATTTCTAGCACATAGTTCAATGGGATGTTAGGAATGATATACACGACCACTTCATGCCCTTTACTGGCTATAAGAGGTGGATCTAGTGGTACAGAGCTAGAGGACTGGTGGATCGATGGGTTAGGAGGGATAGAACCTGGTGAATCTAGTGGATCTAGTGGTGGAGGTAACACCGGAGGAAATCAAGGTTCTAGATCAGGAGGAAAAGAACTTTAACCACCTCAACAAGTATTTTTGAGATGTATTTGCACCTACCAGACTACAAAGGTGTTGAGGATGCTACAGAGCATGTACATAAGTGTGAACTACTATGGCACATGAAGGGGATCACTACCCTAGAGCGGAAGGCAAGTCAGTTTGTAAAAATTTTGCAAGGCCGCACTCATAGTTGGTACCAAAAGTATGACCCCCATCAGACGGTGGTAGTTTACACCGCGTTGCAGAATCCTTTCTTAGCTAAATTTCATATCCTTAAGTTTGAACAGAAGAGCATCAACACACTGAAGGAGATCCATTAAGGAATGACAAAGAGTGTTCAAGAACATGACACACATTTTAAAACTCTTATCAAAACTATCTTATGATATTCACCCCTCTCAGCATGTTCAGTGGTTTGTTGGAGGATTGATAACATTGTTTAGGAGATCAATTTCACACAATAATTTCACATACTAGCACGAGGCCTTAGAGGATTCCATGCATGCCTTTGAGGCTATCGGAAGCATGGATACCGGTGTTATCCCCTTCCTTGAGGGTCAAATTGCTATAATGACAAAGCAGCGGTGGAGAAGCTATCTGCAAACTCAACGCATGAGACTCACAGTGGTCTATGGTACATAGATTTTGAGGTAGAAGGGAATACAAAGGACAGTTGTCCCCAGTGATCGGTACGTGCCATAACGGTGGACTATGAAATTTTCCATGGAGATCATGATGTAAGTAGGTGCCCACTATTGCAGCACGCGATCCGTAAAAATGTGTCTTATTATTACAAAATCTACACCTCTACTACCCATGACACCAAGGATTGTAGGTTGATTGACCATATACATGACACCATTGATATTGGTGTGCACCAAACCAGCCTCGTAAATAATTCCAAGGATGATGTTCGTCACTATGAAGGGTGCGTAGATGGAGGGGCACATGGAAGAGGTTTTCGAGGAGGATTTCATGGTCATGGTAACCATGGAGGGAGAAGTGAGTTCCCGTGTGGAACCTATTACAATTGTGGGTCTACGGAGCACTATAAGCGTGAATGCCTTGATCTATTACAATGCTCTTGGTGTGGAAAAAAACATAAGTATGAGGAGTGTCCAGATCTATTTGAACATATGAGCCAACAACACCAAAAAGAAAAAGGTGTCGGAATGGTAAGCATGAGGAAGGCCAATTCATAATGGATGCCAAGAGTGGCGCGCAAGTCATAACTAGAGCCTGTACTAGTTACGACGCGACACGAGGCTAAGCGCGCTAGGAAGTACCAAGGAAAATAATGCTAGTTATTATAGAAGAGGTGGTGCATGGAAAGTATCCAAATCCTACTCATCAGAAAGAAGTGTATCAAGAAACCATGGATGTGATTCAAATCCTACAAGGAGAGATCTAGTGCCTGAAAGAGTAGTCAAGATAGTTAGAGCAAAGGAAGAATGTTGAGGCTCCACAAAAGGATCTAGATGAGGTTAGAGAAGTATGCAAAATGTTGAGGAAAGAGAATATCATTCCCTTGCTAGGAGAGTGGTTACAGGAGAAGGTACCATGTGTTGGAGAAGGGCGCGAGAGGAAGGTTTTGCATGCCAACCTTCCTCCCCACAACCTTGACTATGATAAGGAGATTACCCTAAATGCTATTGTGGATGGATGGCTTCGAGCAATATTCCGATTCACACAGCGCGAAAGTCTATGTCCTCACTCTAGACGTATGGCACCAAATGGGAAGGCCCTCATTATAACCATCCTCGAATGTCCTATATATGGATAAAAAGACAAAGGTAATGCCCATTAGTGTCTTGAAGGATGATGTTATCATTATCCAAGGGGAAATGTTCACTAAAGACTTTGAATTTTTGGTGCTAGCCGAGGCGTAAAACTTTCCAGCATTACTTGGGCGACCCCTGGTGTTATAAGAACAATGTTGACCTATAGTTCAATAAGGGATACATAAGATTTGAGAACAAGGAAGAGTGGGTCATCATCCCCTTAACCGATGGAAAGTCAATACCCTATATTGAGCCCTTGGGAGAGGAATTTCTTGACAGGATCTATGTGCACTCTATCAGGGACCTTGAGGTGATTAACCCTACGGAAGGAGTTATTCAGTTTGAAAATGCCCAATCCCTGAGTGATACAACTGGTGTGGCATTTGAAAATTGGGCGCACGGGAATTATGAGCTAATTGGGTGACATTTAAGAGGCTCTATGACAAGGGTGACAAATGCATGCTTAGTCAACCACCCGGGAGGAGGGAATTTACCTAGTTATTCGGAGAGGAGCCAACCCTACCGATTTCTTACAAGAAATGTAAGCTCAATGGAAAAATGAGATCAAAAGAAGAGGGATTCTCAACTACAACTTTCTTTGGACCACAACGCATTGGTGGGTGACACATTGCGATAGCCTTCTAGAGTGGTGTGAAGTGAGAATCATGTTCTCTGTTAGGTTTTCTTGAAGCAATACACCCACTGCAATATGAGACTACCATGGGAAGGAACCCACCTCATTTCACATCCAAGCATGTGAGAAAGCATGGATGGAAGGCACGAGAGGCCTTACCACCTTTTTTATGGGTGCATAAGATGTATTCCACCTTACAAGGTTGTGCGCGCATATGGTATATTCACTCCGATATGTGTTTGTCAAACAAAAAATTGGGAGGAGTTGATGGACTGACCTCCTTCAAGATTTTGAATATCGAGTACTAAACCATTGGTGGATAGGGTGTTGTAGGTTGTTAAGTGCCTAATGATGGGATATAGTGCCATGATAGAAGATAGAATATTGGAGTTATTGGGTGAACCTGGCTTGGAACCACACTTTGATGAGGAAGAGTCAAAAGAGGTGCAGCTTGAGCACGCATGCATGGAGAAAGAGAAAGGAAAGATGGTCTATGTGATAGATGGTGAAGAGATGGAGATTTTGGATGTTAACCATATTAAAGGTACATGTGAAGTTATTGATAGTGCGATGAGAAAGCATGTGCCTACCATGAGCCCCTAAAAACAAAGAAGGTTAACATTGGTTCAAAAACGGAACCTAAGGAGGCCACTATTGGAGATTATTGGTCAAAGAAGGAGGTTTTGAAGATCATTGATCTACTACACGAGTTTTAGGACTTATTTCCGTGTGGATACCATGAGCTTAAAGGCATTCACCACTCCTTGGGAGAAATTAAAATCAAGTTAAAGGAGGGTGCGTGCTTAATTGGAAGAGGCCTTATCGAATGAATCCAATTTTTGCATCACAGTCAAGGAGGAAATAGAAAAAATGATCACTTTAGGAATCATTGAAGCTATGGAGGAATCATAATGGGTAAGCCCCATGGTCATCAACATTAAAAATATGGAAGGATAAGGATATGTGTTGACTATAGGGACTTAAATGCGGTATGTGTAATTGATCCTTTTCCAACCCCTTTACCGAGGAGATCCTTGGAAGGAGTGGCTGGGCACAAAATATATTCCTTTACGGATGGATTCTTAGGATACCATCAAGTTAGAATTGCTAAAGAAGACCAAAAAGACAACTTTCACCACTAAATGAGGAATTTTTTCCTATACGGTCATGCCCTTTGGATTGAAGAACGCACCTGCTATGTTTTCACGCATAGTGGTCCAGGCATTTTAGGATTTTATCCATAAATTCCTTCAGGTCTACCTTGATGACTGGATGGTGTATGGACTAGTGAAAGACCATTATGACAATTTTTGGTTGATGTTTGAAAGATTTTGGCAGTTTTACATGACCCTCAACATCGGGAAGTGTCTTTTTCTACTCCATTTGGAACTCTATTGGGGCACATCATATGTAAGGAAGGCTTGCTAGTGGATTGCACTAAATTTTCCATTATTGTGGGATTGGGGGAGCCTACCAATCAGAGCGCAGTGCATAGATTCCTTGGGCACACAAGGTACTACTAGAATTTTATCAAGGGGTTGTTAGTGCAAATGTACAAGACACCCCAAATGACCTTTACATCTGCAGTCAAATCTGCACTGGGTCATTGAGTATGATTGCACAACATTGAGTTTTCTCCAAGGTTTGGGACCTTGCAAGGTGAGAAAAATCTTGAGAGAAAGCTGGTTCTTACGCCTCTGTTTAGGTTTATGCATGAATTTGCAGAGGTTCAATGCTAAATCCTACTCTAAATTCCAAGGAGACAGAGTTGAAGATGTAAAAAGGGGAAACAAAACTAAGCTAAAATAGTGATACACCAAAGAATTGATGAACTTATGTCTTGTAAATAAACATAGATCATAAGAGTGTAACACATAACATGCACAGATTGCCAAGATATAATGAAGGATCAGAAGACAATAATAACACATGAAAGGATTGAAAAAATCATTCACAAAGCATGCATTATCATTTCCAGTTTTTAATATGATGCATTACAATGATAGCAAGGAGGAAAAAAATATGTGTTACAAAATGTATGAGAGGTCCGAAACTCCTTCAAATCCACTGCTAAGGAGAAAATGAGATCTCGCAAGAGCAAAACGTCCAACATTACAAAAGATCGAATCCCTTCCATTTATAGTCAAAACAAAGAAAGAGAAAATAGAGGAAGAAAATCATATCTCTAGGCTCAACCACCCACCATTAATCCTTTCAAATCACCCTGCAAACCTGTCAAATCCAGCTTTGTTTCTATTTTGCATGCTGGAGAAATAAAAATAGTAAATAGAATAAAACGTCATCTTTGAAGCAATCTGATATCGCATTTATGGCATGAGAAGACATTTTAGGGTTTTCTCCCATCAAATGGAGCTGATTCTCTATCCTTGGCGTGGAAGAAGGTAACCATGGCAGATCGAGCAGAAAATGACTGTTCTAAGAAATTTGATACGCATTAAAGGTGTGAAAGACATTTTTAACATTTTCTCCATCGAAACCTACAAAAATGATGTTTTATGGCTCCAATGCATAGAGGAGATCGAGATATTTCCAACGAGTCTAATTTTTCCCAAATCTAATATCTGGATCGAAAGATATGCCCGTATGAAGATTTAGGGAAAAATTAGGGCGTAAATTCAGGCACAAATTTTGAGGCACGAATTAGGTCAAAAATGGTGGAAAAATCAGATTTGAAAATGGGTCCATGGGCCCAAATTTTACTTTTTGCACTTTTGGAAAAATTTCCCAAAAATCTCCGCGGGTCCGCCACTCCGAGACACGTGGCACCTTCTGATTCATCTGCGGGCTTCAGAATAACATTCTGCCCCCTTTCCTTTTAAATTTTCATTGGGAAAATTTCCCAATTTACCTCCGTAGGCCCTGACCTCCGCTTTCAACATGGACATGTGGTGCCATTTCATTCGTTGATGGGACCGTGGGTTCATTTCTCGCCTTTGAGTTTTTACGCCCAAAAGGCAAAATCTTCAACTTTCCTTCGCCCCCACCACTAATGACGCGTGGTGCCTTCTAGCCCAAATTTTTCCCTTTGCACTTTTTGGCCAAATGCCAAAAACTCCAAAATCCTCTCGATGCCCACCGCTCCGCCCTGACATGTGGCATCTTTTCATTGGTTGCGGGCCTGTCTAGGGAAAATTTCCCCTCCAAACCCCGCCAAGCCATAACTCAAAAATTACAAGGAGTTAGGAGGAATTTTTTACCTTTCTAGAAAGGTAAGAAAATTCTCTATCTGATGGAGCAATACCCTAAAAATTTTGAGTCCCTGAAGTGTGCAAAAAATTCATTTTAAGTACCAGCAAAGGAAAAGGATGAGGAGTTAGCCAAAAATAAGCATGGGCTTATTTTGGATAACACTTTTGACGATTCATAGGGGTCATCTACCTACTAGATGAAATGACCAGCTTCCTTGAAGCCTCTATTAGGCATGGAGTCATGACCTCAACTTATTTTTACTCTCAATTCATTAGAACATTTCTAAGATGAATATTGTGAGAGTAGAAAAACACTTTGACACGGAACATGATCTCGCAAAAGATGCATCCTTAGGGCAACAAAACCTATGCCAAAGCACTTGGGGAAATCTAAATCTAAGCTACAACAAAAAAATGTGCATAAGCACTTGGAGGAATGAAAATAATCTAAGCTAATATGTACAAGGTGAGAAGTTTCCCTTCTAGTAGCAATGCTTTAGATGGATTCCATTAACTGGAATCTGTAGTTCCTCACCATCCAATGTAGACAATTGGAAGGCATTTTTGTTTTTGCATTTTGTGACCATGTAGGGGCCACTCCAAATGGCATCAAATTTTGAATGCCTTCCTGGCTTTGCTCGGTTTGCATCCCATTTCAACACTAAATCTCCAACTTGGAAAGTTCTAGCCTTAGCTTTCTTATCAAAGCTTCTCTTGATCAATGCTTGGTCCTTTTCCATTGTTTGGGCTGCATGCTCTCTGGTTTCTTAGAGTTCCATCAATTCTACATATCTAACCTCCATGGGCTCATACTCCAACAATTCCAATTGCTTCATGAGTTCCAATGTTGGCAACTCAAGTGATATAGGCAAGACTACCTCTTTCCCATAAACAAGTCTGAATGGAGAGTTACCTGTGGATCTCTTGGGAGTTATCCTATCAGCCCATAGAGCTGATTTGAGCTTAGTGTGCCAAGTCCTCTTATTTTCGTCAAGAGTTCTCTTAATGATCCTTAATAGATTCTTGTTTGTGGACTCAACTTGGCCATTACCTTGAGGGTAATAATTTAATGAAGTGCTCAAATAAATCCCATTTCTAACATCCCATTCAGTTACCTTTGATCCTATGAATGCCAACGCATTATCTGATATTATAGTGGCAGGTATACCAAATCTAGTTGTTATCCCCTCATAGAATTCTAGAATGCTAGATTCATTTACCTCTTTGAGTGCCACCGCCTCAATCCATTTGGTGAAGTAGTCTGTTGTTGTTAGAATCCATTTGTACCCTTGGCTTGAGTTTGGATTAATGACTCCAATGAATTCAAAACCCCATTGCATGAATGGCTGGTCAACTGAGATTGGGTGTAATGGAATTGTTGTTAACCTCTCTTTGCTTGTGAAGAATGCACAATTCTTGCACCTCTTAATCCATGCATAACAATCACTAAACACTTTGGGCCAATAATAACTAGCCTTCATAATCTTGAGAGCTATCATTCTTGGAGAAAAATGACCCCCAGTTGATCCATGATGGAACTTTTCTAACATTTTCTCAATCTGATTTGTCCCAATGCACCTCGGCAACACTCCATTGATATCGTTTTTGAACAAGATGCCATTAACAAGTACATACTGATTAGCTTGTAATTTGAAGTGTCTTCTTTTGAATTTGTTCATCTCTGGAGGGAATAGGCCTATTTGTAATAAGTGCATTATGTCTTGGGTCCAGCAAGGAGTGAGCACACCACCATTTTCTTCTTGAACATCTCTTTGTTCTTGGTTGTCCTACAACACCAAAACAACATTCTTCTCTTTGCTTGCTTCAACTAGTTGACTCAAGGCCAATTGCTCACACAATCCCTTTCCTTGAACAAGCTTGATGAATTTGATCTCAATGTCATACTCCATGACATGATTAATCCACCCTGCATGTTTTTCATTTATATCTTTGTTGAGGAGGAATTCTTTAACTCCCACATGAGAAACTAGCAATTGAACCTTGTTGTTTGAAACTAGATGCTTAAATTTCTTCAAGTTACTAATCATTGCAAGAACATGCTTCTCAATGAAGGAATACCTTACGTCATAGTCCTTTAAGCTTTGTTTAAAGAAGGAAATTGGTTGCTCTGCATTTTCTTCATTCTCGTTATACTAAAATTGCAGAAATTGTATCACCACCGCCAAATGCATAAAGGATGAAGTCTTTGAAAAATTTGGGTTAATGAGAGTTGGAGCCCATGAGATAGCTTCCTTGATTGCCTCAAAACTTGCCTTACCTTCAGCTGTCCATTTGAATGCCACACTTTTCTTCAACATCATAGTTATTAGCTTGACAAGGGCTACAAAGTTTGGAACAAACCTTCGAACAAAATTGATTCTTCCTAAGAAACTTTGAAGATCCTTCTTATGACTTGGCAATGGAAGTGCTCTTATTGCTTCAACCCTCTCTGGATCAATTGCTAACCATTCTTTGGAAATAATGTGGCTTAGGAGCTTGCCTTCATGAGCTAGGAATATACATTTTTTGGGATTCAAGGATACCCCAAATCTTCTACTTCTTTCGAACACTTGCTTCAAATGAAAGAGATGGTCTGCTGCATTTTTAGAAAATACAGTAATATCATCTAGGTATATCAACACTATTTTGTTGATCAATCCCTTGAATGTTATATCCATTTCCCTTTGGAAAGTAGCTCCTGCGTTAGATAGCCCAAATGGAATTTTTATATATGCATAGGTTGCCCATTTGGTGGTGAAGGTTGTTTTGAAATGATCACCTTCCTTTACCACGATCCGATTATACCCTGAATAACCATCTAGCAATGAAAACCTCTCGAGCCAACAACAACAACTTGCAAAATCTGCTCCATAGAAGGAAGTGGGTAGTGATCCTTGAGGGATGCTCTGTTCAAATCTCTAAAGTCTACACACAACCTGATTTCTCCACTCTTCTTTCTAACTGGAACCAATTTTGCAACCTAGCTTCAATGTTTGATGGGGACTATGATATTTTCCTCTATTAACTTATTCAATTCCTTCTTCATGAGAGGCTCAATGTGTGGATTGACCCATCTTTTTTTTCCTGATGGGCTTAGCACTTGGATCTAGTTCAATTATGTGTTGAGCTAGATTGGGATTGAAACCTCTCAAGTCTTCATAGCTCCAAGAAAATACATCCAGGAAATCTTGGCAAAGTTACATGAATTCATACCTTTCTTGCTCGGTTGCCACTTTACCAATTTGAAGTGACTTGCCTTCTCCAACTGAGATGGGCTCTGAATCCTCTCCCTTGACTTGGATGTTTGCTTTCTCCTTCCTAAATTGATCATTAGGATTGAATATAGACTCTAAAGTCACAAGTCCTTTTGGTAGTTTGTTGGTTCTTAGTTGTACCACTTGATCACCATACTGTTGTCCCAACTTTTCCTAATTTTTGGCTGAGAACTCAACTTCCTCTTGCAAGAAATTGATGATTTGTTGGTCACTCTCAAACACTTGCCAACTTACATTATTGTCTAGCACTGATGGCCTCACAATCACATGGATGTTTGGCTACATTTTATCTCTTTTGATACTCTCCACAACATCAAAATTTGCTCCAATTGCTGCAAGCCTATCAACAGCTTGGTTCTCTTTCCTAGGGATGGAGTTGATGCCAAAGCCCTCAAAATCCTCAATGAGATCCCACACCCTATTCTTATAACTCTTGAGCAGGTCATTCTGGCAGCATGTTGTCCTTTAACTTGATTAAAAATCAACTCACTATCACCAAATACTTGTAAGTTTTGATGCCTCTCTTCCTTGACTTATGCAATCCACGTATCAAAGCTTCATATTCAACGGTGTTGTTAGAACATGCATACTGAAATCTAAAAGTTGAATAATACTTAATGCCTTGAGGTGAAATAAGCATATCTCCTCCTCCCGCACCTTTTCTACTTCTTGATCCATCAAAGAAAAACTACCATACCTCATTGTCATCTCTATGGTCCGGCTTGGTGGTGCTAGGAAGAGGCTGATTTTCTTCATGCATGTAATAGAATCCTAGTTCAGATTCCTCCATTTCCTTGTAGGGATCAAAAGCATGTACCTTGTTTGCCCATTTTTCAAGATTCAAATCTAGAATGCTTCCAACTTTAGTGTCAGCTTTATGCGTGCTTGGATAATCCTCTTGATAAACGTTGAACAGTTGGCATTGATTGGGCTTGGAGTATGAGGCTCAATGTGAAAGTTTACAATAGGTTCGGACCTGATTGTGGCCTTGGCTCCATACCTTTTCCTAAACAGCATGTGTGACCAATCAACAGATAGGTAGCCTCTAATTCTAGCTGTGAAATCCCTTGAAAAACATATGGCAAAGAGTGGTGGCAAATCTATCACTGACACATCTTGCAAAATAGTGACATTGGGGCATGCATGTAAAGTAAGGCTCAAATATTTAATTACCCCAACTATTGCTCTTTGTTGTCCCATCTAATTGCACCACCCCTTGGATATGACTTCATATTGAAGGCCCAATTGATCAGCTATTTGCTTGCACATCACGGAACTACTAGCCCCAAAATAAATCATACAATTATGCACTAGTTTATCCCCAATTATCAATGAAACATACAATGGAGGGGGCTTCAAAATTTTACCTTGTTGTCCTCCATGATTCCCCTCAGGCTGAGTAGCATTTGTGAGTACCTTCTCTTGCATATAAGCTATCTAATTTGAGGTTGACCAATTCTTAATGGAAGATTGTAATAGATCCCTTTGTCTTGGGATGGATAGTGACTCCCACATAAATATGTTCACATTGGTCTTCTTCATTTGTTCAATGATGTCAAATGGGGATGAACCATATCTTTTATGTCCTTTAGTCTGCACATTATTTTCTTGTACATGGACTATAACACGGCTGACATTTGAGCTAGTCTAGAAGGTGGTTTGGGCTATCCTTGCACATTTGGAACTACATTTTGCTTGCCAACACCTTGTGGAGTGATGGAATGTTGTGAATCACTTGGATCTAATGCTTCCCTTTACCAATATTCCTCTTCTTTGACCATGTGTTAGTTGCTAGTCTCATTTGGAGTTGTATCTTGTTGAAATGTCCCTTGTTGTTGGTTTGTTTCTTGACTCTCTTCACTCTCTACACTAGTTGTTGTCACCATCAAGGCTTGGTTCAAAGCACCATTGAAGCACATAGATTGGCCGTGAGATTCATTACATGGGAAACACCAGTCATTCTCTTGAGATATATTATTTTGCAGCACCGCACTAAGGCTCTAGAGGTAGATGCAACATTGGGGTTATAGGGCTGAAATGGTCTATTGGTAGGAGGCCTTACTTGATTTTGATTTACAACTGGGTTGGGTGGCCTATTAGGCTGATATGATTGTCTATGGGGCTGAGTTTGAGGCTGATAAGAAGGCCTAAAACTTTGAGCTTTTTTCCTCTTAATCTTAACCAGCTCATTGCCCAAATTTTACAATTGTTTCATAACTTCTTGAAGCTCATTTGAGGCACTAGAGGATGAAGTATAAGTTTCATTTGAACTCTGGTTTCTAGGGGTGGGAATAGGAGCTACAATAGGTGCTTGACTAGTACTTGGGCTTCCCAACTATGGACAAAAGGTCATAGGAGGCCTAGGTGCAAGTTTACCACTTGAACCAAACAATTCTCAGCCCTAATGACGATGTTGTAAGCTACAGGTAGAGTTGTACCTCCCATAGATTGGATCAACATAGAAATGTCAGAATTTAAAGCCTTGAGAAAGTATAAGAAAGCACTTTGAGCTGTTGGCCTCACTACCAATGGGATTCTAACCCATGTTCTTTGAAATCTGAAATTGAAGTCTGTTAGCTGCTCATTGGGAGCTCTCTTGATAGTTGTTAGTTGCTCCAATAGAGACAAATTGTCTCCTTTCTCTCCAAATTGGTTATGGAGGGATGTGCACAACTGGTTTCAATTTTGGATAGAGCTTGCATCAAGGCTCCTAAACCATTACAAGGATTTCCCTTTGAATGAAGATTCAGCAATTTGACAATAATTTCCATCTCAACAATCTCATGGATTACACAAACATTAGCAATGTCTTTGACATGATCACTAGGAGTGGTCTGATTTTCTCTAGTAAAGTATGGGATGTTCTTCAATTCTACAATTAGAACTAGGTTTTGTGCATTGAGAGCAAGTGGGTTGCTACCAATAAAGTTGACATAAGGATTGGGTTACACCATTTTGATTGGCCGACAACCCTTGTTGATTGGATGAAAGATCTACCGGTGGAGGAGTTGATAGATTTTGTTTGGTGGAGATGGATACCTTTGAATCCTTCTTCCCCTTTCTCCTCTTTTTGGGGATAATTACATATAGTTAAACAATCCCTCTTCTCTGGTCCTTGACCTTGTTTGGATCCTTCTCATGAATCTTCAAGCTTAAACTATTGAAACCAGTTGATTCTATCCTTTTGGAGTCACCAGATGTGCAAATCAAGGCTCTTTCAAGAAAGAAACTTACAACAATTACACATCAACTTTGTTATAATGAATATGAAGACCTCTAAGGTCCCACTGGGCATGCCAAAACTGTTAGTGCAAATCTACAACACCCCTAAATGACCTTCAGATCTGCAATCCAGAATTGGGTCATTTAGTGTGATTACACAACATTGAGTTTTCTCCAAGGTGTGGGACCTTGCAAGGTGAGAAAAATATCCAGAGAAAGCTAGTTCTTACCCCTCTATTTAGGTGTATGCATGAATTTACGAGAGGTTCAATGTTAAATCCTACTCTAAATTCCAAGGAGACAGAGTTGAAGATGCAAAAAAGGGGAAACAAAACTAAGCTAAAACGGTGATACACCAAAGGAGTGATGAACTTCTGTCTTGCAAATAAACACAGATCATAAGAGTGTAACACAGAACATGCACAAATTGCCAAGATATAATGAAGGATCAGAAGACAATAATAACACATGAAAGGATTGAAAAAATCATTCACAAAGCATGCATTATCATTTCCAGTTTTTAATACGATGCATTACAATGGCAAGGAGGAAAAAATATGTGTTGCAACCTATATGAGAGGTCTGAAACTCCTTCAAATCCACTGCTAAGGAGAAAATGAGAGCTTGCAAGAGAAAAACGTCCAACATTACAAAAGATCGAATCCCTTCCATTTATAGTTGAAAACAAAGAAAGAGAAAATAGAGGAGGAAGCAAATCATATCTCTAGGCTCAACCACCGCCATTAATCCTTTCAAATTGCCCTACAAACCTGTCAAATCAAGCTTTGTTTCTACCTTGCATGCGTTGGAGAAACAAAAATAGTAAATAGAATAAAACGTCATCTTTGAAGTAATTTGATCTCACATTTATGGCGTGAGAAGACATTTTAGGGTTTTCCCCCATCAAATCGAGTTGATTCTCCATCCTTGGCATGTGGAAGAAGGTAACCATGGCAGATCGAGTAGAAAATGACCTGTTCTAAGCAATCTGATACGCATTGAAGGCGTGAAAGATGTTTTTAACATTTTCTCCATCAAAACCTGTAAAAAATTATGTTTTTATGCCTCCAATACATAGAGGAGATCGAGATCTTTTCAACAAGTTTGATTTTTCCCAAATCTGATCTCTGGATCAAAAGATATGTCCATATGAAGATTTATGGCAAAATTAGGGCACAAATTTTGAGGCACAAATTAGGTCAAAATTGTGGCAAAATCAGATTTGAAAATGAGTCCATGGGCCCAAACTTTACTTTTTGCACTTTTGGAAAAATTTCAAAAAAATCTCCGCAGTCCGCCACTCCATGACACGTGGCACCTTCTTATTTGTCTACAGGCTTCAAAATAACATTTTGCCCCCTTTTCTTTTAAAATTTTCATTGGGAAAATTTCCCAATTTACCTCCATGGGCCCGACCTCCGCTGCCAACATGGACACGTGGCACCATTTCATTTTTCGATGGGACCACGGGTTCATTTCACGCCTTTGAGTTTTTACGCCCAAAAGCCAAAATCTTCAACTTTCCTCCTCTCCTACCGATGACACGTGGCACCTTCTCGGTTCATCCGTAGAGTGCAGACAAATTTTTCCCTTTGTGATTTTTGGCCAAATGCAAAAACTCCAAAATCCTCCCAATGCCCGCCACTCCACCCTGACACGTGGCATCTTTTCATTGGCTGCAGCCTGTCTAGGGAAAATTTCCCCTCCAAACCCCGCCGAGCCATAACTCGGAAATTACAAGGAGTTAGGAGGAATATTTTAACTTTACGGAAAGGTAAGAAAATTATCTATACGATGGAGCAATACCAGATAATTTTGAGTCCCTAAAGCATGCAAAAGATTCATTTTAAGTACGTGAAAAGAAAAGGAGGAGGAATTAGCCAAAAATAAGCATGGGCTTATTTTAGATAATTGAGGGTATGCCAATATCATCGCGCCATTGGAGAAGTAACTAAAACAAAAGAGTTTATTTCACTAGGGAGAGGCATACAGAGGATGTTTTGACACATTGAAGGATAAGCTCATCACTACGCCTATATTACGTTTTCCCTCTTGGGATAAACCATTCCATATATATGTTGATGCTTCAGGGATAGAAATTGGAGCATTCTTAGCATCACCCTGGAGAAGGGATTGTTGACCACCCCTTGTGTTTTGCTAGTAGGAATTTAACACCAGCAGAGTAGAACTACACCACTACTAAGCATGAAGCACTATCGATGATCTACATGCTACATAAGTTCAGGAAGTATCTATTGGCAACACCCTTCGTATTTTACATGGATCACATGGCGTTGAAGTACTTGGTGAATAATACCATTTTACAAGGGCACATATGTTAGTGGGTCATGTTGTCTCAATAATTTGAGTTTACAGTTGTGAAACTAGGAAAGAGTAACTCAGGGCCTGACCATTTGTCAAGAATTGACTCAGGGGAGGATGCGCAGAGCATTTAGGATGCTATTCCAGATGCACATCTATTTAGACTATGAAGCGCGCCCTCAAAATTGGAAGATATTGTTGTATTTCTCAAAATGCGAGTGATGCCAGAGAGGAATGAAAACTTTGGAAAGGAAACAATTAGCTATACGTGTCACGCCCTACATGCTAATTGGTGGAGACTTATACAAGTTAGGTCATGATGAGGTTCTACGTCGATGCGTGTTAGAACATGAGTGTGTTGCAATCATGGAGGAAGCACATGGTGGGATTGTAGGAGGGCACTATACGAGGGAATGCCACAATGCGAAAGATTCTACTCGCAAGGATTTGGTGGGAAAGTATCTACCAAGATTGCATTGAATTTTGCAAGACTGTGACCATTTCCAACACCTTGGAAAGCTAGGAAAAAGAGATGAGATGCCCTTGAGACCTATAGATAGTGTAGAACCATTTGAAAAGTAGGCCATTGATTTTGTAGGACCAATTTCACCTACCACGTGAAGGACTGGTTCATGTTATATCATTACTTGACCGATTACTTAACAAGTTAGGCGGAGGAAACACCTACTGAGGGTTGCACAACATTGACAATTGCTAGATTCTTATGGGAAAACATAATCAATAGGTATGGATGTCCTTTAAGCTTGACTAGTGACATGGGTACACATTTTTGAATGAAACAATCAGGATTTTGTTGGTATAGTTCATGGTGGCCCATCACAAGACCACCCCTTATCAATCCCAAGAGAATGGAACTATTGAGGCATTTAACAAGATATTAAGCCACAAAATGACCAAATTTTTGACGTTGGAAGATAAGATTGGGATGATAAGGTATCATTCGTTCTATGGGCATACAAGACAACCTACAAGAGATTGAATAAGGCCACACCGTTTCAGTTGATGTTTTGCGTGGAGGCTATTTCACTGGCTTAATTTATGCTATCATCGTTGCGTATTGCGCACATAGGAGAGTTAGATGATGAACAATCAATTCAAGAGCGCATGGAGAATTTAATGCAGCTAGAAGAAAGGTGATCATTTACTAGATGGATTCAGAAGACTAAAAATGCACAAAAAAAGCATGACATGATCATCATATAAAAAATAAACAATTTGAGGTTGGGCGGATGGTCTTGCTTTATGACTCCAAATTTCTGCACCATCCTGGGAAACTAAAATTCTATTGGTAAGGCCATATAAAATCTCATACATCCTTGATTCAGGCGCTGCCGGTTACAAGTGTTGGATGGAACATGGTTACTAGGACATTTCAATGGGAGTAGGCTAAAGCCCTACTATAAATAAGTCTTCCTTGTGTTCATAAATAAGGTAGTATTGTCATTTAGCCTAGAATTTTCTTTCATGTGTTTCCCATTCTCGTTGCTTGTTCCCTTCTTTGTATTTTTTTACGCACCTTTTGTGTCGGTAGCCACTTATTATTTTCAAAAGGTTGTGTATGCACAGAGGACCACGCATCTATTTTTTTGTGGGGTAGAGTAATGCGAAGTAGAATGGAAAGATGGTAGTAGAATTTGTGTTTCGTTGGCACAGATTGAAGGATGAAAAGCATGTATTGTAGAAGAGTGCGCGTAGAAAAGGTGGACATAAATAATTTTTGTGTCAGGATAGCTTTACAAAGACCATGTACAAAGGATGAGAATTGTAGGAACAACATGAGGTAGGTGAGGGCAAAAATCAGGTTAAGGACAAAATAAGCTCCTTCACTGCAAGCGCACGCGTGAGGATCTTTGGTTAGTAAGGATTTTTACATGCCAGAAGGTTGTAAGGATTTTTCGCAGGATTGGGCGTGGGGGTAAGAGCACTTAAGGTTGGATTTAGTGGAAAAATCCTCCTTTATTGCAAAAGTATGTTGGTAGGTGGCATAACATTTATCGCGGGAGAGAAGCAAAAGATATAAGTAGAAGGTCAAGATACATTGTTATTACCTTGCATTTGTGATAAAGAAGAGCTCTTGTGAACTAGGGAATCCATGAAGAAGATTTGTGTGAAGGAAAAAGTGTGAAAAATCGAGTGCATGACTAGTGTGATTTACGAACCGAGTGGATAAAGTACACGGGTGTAGGGAGGAAGGTTTTAGTAGAGTACGTTGTCTTGTGGAAGGGTTGTCCTAGGTTAGGGTTCTGCAACTAGGGCATGAGAGTAAAGGGATTTTTCACAAAGGTAAGCCACATATTTGAGTAGAGTAAGGAAGAGGAGCAAGGAAGAGTTTGTTTTTAGTAACCTAACAAGAAGATGAAATGAAAGAATGCAACTATTTCACCAAAGAAGGGCAAGGGCAAAGGGAAATAGACTACCACCACCAGTTTCAACGAGGAGTGGTATGCAGAGATGTAATACCTAGATGGTGTGTTGCTCGGAAAGGAATGGGTATCCCATGTAAGGAAGATGGTAGTGAGCGATTACAACCATCGCATAAACACTATTGAGAAAGAGATGGCATTGGAACTGGTTTTCCTGACAGAAAAGGACACTAGAAGGGATGTTAATCTACGATGATGAAGTAAAGGTAAAATTGGAGAAGGTTGGGTTGTTTCAACTTTATGAATTGCCCTAATTTGGAAAACCCAAGAAATTGTACCAATGGATGATGTCGCACATACATGAGGACCATTTCTACTTTGCAAGCCGGAGGATACGAATAACTCCCCAACTTATATCTAAGTTTACTAGCCTTTTCTACAAAGGAGAGCCACTAAAGGATGACTTGGAGGACAAGGAAGCTATTAAGGAGACAATCCAGGCTTATGATTATAAAAAGGGCTCGCACTATTTTGATATCTCATATATCTCTCGACCCAATGATGAGGATGGCCATGCGCTTGGTATCCAAGTTGAATGGGAAAGAAAGGTGGACACAAATAAACAAGGCTTAGTTGAATGTGTGTTGAAAGCTTTTGGAAGGAACCATTTATAACCCATCTGCCTTCATTGCGAAGAAATCATAAATGCCGTGTCAAAGGATAAAATATCATGTTTGGCAGTGTCCTCCTCACCATCGTTTTCTTAGAGATTGGAGTGCCCAATGGGCCAGAAACGTTTGTATGGGAGTACCCAGATGAAGATCCTTCCCTTGCAAAGAGATTTGAAAAATACACTTGTGATACCATGACAACTGCCCACAAGGTGCACTTGGAGAAATGGTACAAGTGGATGTGCGTCGGGTTCGTGGCTGAGTGGAGGATACCCGAACAATTTCTAGTGCTAGTGCAAAGAGAGGCCAATTTCGATTTTTACCAACACTTTTGCATTGGTAGGTTCACTCTGTCAGATGGGACCAAGAGCCCATGGTGTAAACTACCCTTCTCTTTCACTGCTCAATATTTCCAAGTAGGGGTCCACCATTTCAAGGAGGAAAAAAGACTAAGGTTCGACCTCAATGAGGTGGACCAAGACCATTGTAAGCTACGCAGAAAGCTAGTATAACCCAAGAAGCATGCTTATGTGGAGAAGTATTTCTCCCAGGAGGTACATATGATGAAACATGTGACACTTCCAATTGCTAGAAGGACCGCAGCGAGGGTATATCGTGCATTAGGCCCAAGTATGAGAAAGGAACCTACATGGAGAATGACGTATCCATCCCAAAAGAGCCCACCAAGAGGAAGAGGGAGAGAGAGGATACCCTTGAGAAAAAGGCACTGAGTGCACAACTAGCACACTCTGTAGGCACGTAGGAATAAGGCACAAGGCCAAGCACATATACACAGAGGAAGAAGTCCCCCATTATGAAAAAGAAAAGACACCTAAGGAAGAGGTGCCAGAGTAAGAAGAGCCCCTGAAAAGAAGAGTCACCGAGGAAGGAGTCACCTGCTGAAGAAGATGAGAAAGAATAGTCTCCTAGATTGGGCTCACCAGTTAGGAAGAAGAAGAAGGTAGTGAAGAAGGAAAACTCAAAAGGAACGGAGATCCTGGAGGCTTACAGAGGTAAAAAATATGATGACGAACATGAAGAGGCTCAAGACCATCTTGTGTATGATGTACACGATTCAAATGAAGGAAATGAAGAAAAGGATGGGGAGGAAGAAGGTGCCCAATGCAAAGGGGAGAGTGAGGAGGTGAACACCAAAGATCAAAGGAACTCAAGTCTCACCAAGGAACAGATAGAAGATGTCGGGGAGAGGGAAGTAGCGGGAAAAATAAAAGATTTGGTGGAACAGGAGGTAGAGCGTAGCACTGAAAAAATGTTCAAGGAGATAGAGGAGGAGAGTGTAGGGAAGGAATATAGGAGCATTAACGGATATCCTAGTTCAATGGTAAGCTTTCCAAAGGTAGCAACACACAAGAGGGAAGAGTATGGTAGTGGCACAGAGAGCAAGGAATGGGTTACATCAATGATCCAAATAAGGTACTATGTGCACGCTTCCAAAGTACCATGCCTACAGACAAACTCCTTGCATGGTCTTCATTCGAAGAAGAAGGTGCCTACCCTCGTATAAGGAAGATGTTATCTTGGGCATTTGAGTCCCATGTTGATGATCCTGAGTTCAAAGTCAACAAAGGGGTGTTGATGAAGATACTAGAAACCAAGGTATTAAACCCCCGATAAATTCTTAACAATTATCTGATGAGAAAGTCTGCAACACACTTAATAAGGTATCGATGGAGGTAGAGGTGAGACTCTTGGGAAGGAATGACATGGTAAGGGTCTTGGAGGAAGAGTTAAAAAATAAGAAGGAAGAACTCATTGACAAAAGAAAGGATTTGAAGCAAAACAAGTTGATCAACACATAGTTAAGGCGTGAACTGAGGGAGGAAAAGGTGAAGGTGTGCGAGGTCTAAAAAGATAGAGATGATTACAGATGTCATTATCTTGAAACACCCAGACCTGGCCCCACTTGAGTAGAAATACAAGTCAACCTTGCAATGCTTGGAAGACTTAACCCACATCCTTACCATGGAAAGGTGGTCGCTCGAATTAGAATCGACAAAAGAGGCATTGGTGCACTAGAAAGAGGAAGAGAATCTGAATATTGGGGATACGGTCACTTAGTATTCTCGAGCTCCTTTTTGTTTTAAAGACCGCCATGCAAATGGATGAGGCCGTGTGTATGACAATTGTGCTTTAATAGAGACAAGGTAGCAAGTATATTGGTTGTTACGCATGAGGCGAGATCGAAGGAATTACGGGAAAAGAACAAAGGAAACAAGGTGGAATGGGATAAGATCCTAGTTGAAGCTGAGAAGAAAATGGAAGCAATCAAAACCTCATGGGGTTTGGTTAAAAATCATCTTAAAGAACTATACCCGGGTCACTTGCATTATGGATGCGCTAGATGACCTTAACAAGTAGTTGGAAGGGATTGTAGATACGCTGAAAACTAAGGGCGGTGAACTAAGTTTTGAAGAGGTAAGAGCTCTAGTGGGTGACCTAATCCAGGAGGCACATGGTGAAGTGGATGCCTAGGAGAAGAATATTGAGGCAAAAATGAGGAAGGATTTCCCACTCCTCTTGCAGCAATAGCATATTTTTTTCCATTCTTCCATTCTTAATTCTTTCATTTCTTCCATTCTTTCATCCTCCATACAATTTATTTGGATCCCACCATTCTTTATTCTTTAAAGAAGTAGGATGTTTACGAGGATGGAGAACTAGCTTAGTGTGGGGTGATGTTGGGCCTCGAATATTGGCTAAGTACCAAAGGGTGCGTGAACACACAAGACCAATATAGAAGAAGGGTATGTGGGGATAAGCACACAGGATAGAGGTTTAAGAAGGTTTTTGGAGAAACCAGGGCGCACACACAAGGAAGGACAATAGGATCTAAGGACTGAGGCACATTTGGCATTCTAGATGAAGTTGAGGAAAACGTGACCCAACTAGGAGTCTTTGAGTGGATAGGGTGCTAGCTGGAATCTTGGTGGTCAAGAAAAGGATATTATATGCGGGGAATATTCCTAGGAAGACATCATTACGAGAAAGTGGAGACATTGGAATAGAATAAGAATGCACCTTTGAAGGACCACATGGACACTGGCATCCAATCGAATCCTAAGAAAAGGCACATGTGGTGGTGGGTGTTAATCTTTATAAAGAGATATGCTTAGAAGCAAAGAAGAGAGACCGAGGAAGACATAGATGGAAAACATATAGTATGAAAGCAAAGCTCGTAGGAAATATTAGGAGGCCCTAAGAGTTGGGGTTCTCATTAGAGGACTGTAGGAATGTTATCATGTCTAAGGGATGGGTCTGTAAAATTTTTGTAATAAGGGAAGCATAGCTAGGACTTCTGATATATGGGTTAGATCTCTATCTTGATATGTTCGGTCTGATACGACCCTTTTGAATGTAGTGTGGTTACTAAGACTATGATTAATATAAATATATGGATATGTTCGAATATCGGTTCATGGGTGCAAACCCTAGTGTTATTTCCTCATACTTATAAGGTAGATATGTTCTTTGTATTTCATGCCATGATGTTTCCCTTGTTATTAAGTGCATGGGTATATAGATGTGATAGCTCATCCTATGATTTTAAAACGAATGCATGAACATTTAATTTTCTGCATCTAATCCTCTAACAATGGAAATATCTTCTCATAATGCTCACATAAAGGAGGGGCTCGGTGCCCGCGCGTGCCTCGGGTGAGAGCCGGCGTCGCATGAGGTGATAGGTCGGTGCGCATGGGGTTAGAAGTTAGTAGGTGGATAAAATTGACTACATGTTTCTTACCAAGGCATGATGGTATGAAGTTGAGGTAGGTAAATAATGTGAGCTACGGGTATGCCTTTGTCATTAATGTAAAAATAGGAAGAATTTTAGGGTGTTTTCCATCAATGGAAAATGGGGAAATTATTGACATGGTGTTCTAATAGATGTTGTCATTAATGAAAAACCATATTGATGACAAAGTGAATATTGTATGATGATGTTATGATGTTTTACTTGATGTTAACATACTTAGTTCAAATGTGTTTGAGTTGATACAATGGGATTGGTGAGGTATGTTTGCTCTTGCAAGCATATACACAGTGCTTAGGAGATGCAACATAGTAGTATGAGCTTCTGGATGCTTGGGAAACATGGTGACTATATAAAAAAATTGACTCATACTTACACAATGCATTGTGTTTTTATGACCGAACTTATAAGTATTTCGTGTGTGTGTGTGTGTAAATATAAACCCTTAAAACTTGCAAATATATATAGATCTCAAGCAAATAAAATCAAGCAAACAATTCCCACAATAGAAATAGAGTAGATATCTCATTTAACACAATATATATATATATATATATATATATATATATATATATATATATATTTGTGCAAATCCTCCTTAGCTTTCATGGATTCCACTCCTCTTTCTCCCAAACCTGCAAAACAAAATGGTGCAAATGAGAGATTAGGGAAAGCAAAAGTGAATAAAATAAAACTCATAAGGATTTTAGGGCAACCTAGATCTAAGGGCTCATGTATATATATAGTTGTGCAAACTCTCTTTAGCTTTCATGGCTTCCATTCCTTCTCTTTCTCCCAAACCTGCAAAAAAAAATGGTGCAAATGAGAGATTAGGGAAAACACAAGTGAATAAAAGACAACTCATAAGAATTTGAAGGTTCATGTTGTTTTGATCTAATGGTGGAAAATGAACCCTACAACTTTTTAAGTTGTGGCTTTTTTGTGGGAATGGGTTTTAAAATAATGAGTAGGGGGCTCTAACTAATGGGGCCACCTAGGGGTTAGAACATAGTTTTAAACTATAAAGTATTTAGACTTGTCTAATTAAATTTTAAATTGCATATGGGAACTTTTAAGTAAATAAATTTAAAGGAAAACTAAGGGGGCTAAGCAATGGAATTAAGATAGGAAATATTTAAATGAAGTAATGGAACTTAGTAAGAATAATTAAACCGTAATATTAATTAGGGAATAAATTAATAATAATTAGTTATTAATTTAATTCGACTACCATATAATTGTGTAGAAATTTTAATCGGGAATTAATTAAATCGTGACTAATGTTTTACCCTTGCAACCTTTTAAACAAAAAAATCCGTAAACTTTCCCTAATAAATTAATAGACTTTGGTGTGATTTTGAACATCGAAATTGTGAGCGTTACTTGTATCCTCCTGGGTAACTTTGATATTGATGCCGGGAGTGAGCTATATGAAAAATTTTAATGGCATATATCATTTATTTTGTTATGATCTCCTTCATATCTCAAGAGAATATCAGAGTTCACGCATTATATAAATATATATGCATTATTCATTTATAATACAAGTAAGATTATGTTGATTAAAAAGGGGCTCTTATACATGATTATTCTCTAACGGTTCTCCTTTAATAATCAATGCAAAAAAATCATTAGTTAGTAAACATGTCCGAATGTGGATCTTATGAAAGTGACAATGACAAATCCTAAACCTTATCAATTGTTAGTAAGCTTTCCCGAATGTGGATCTTATTGTAAATGCCTAAATCTTATCAATTGACAATGGCAAACCCTGTGCAAAAAAAGGCAAACGAAGGAAAATCTCAAGATATGGAGTCTTCCTTTGAAAGTAGGTACACCGAGCCGAGGTGCAAAAATCATATTTCTAGACAAAGGAAGGAGGCTTCATAAAACTTGCCACTAAAATATGCAGCAAATCACCTTTTTAATATTGAGCCTAAAAATGCTGTAAATTATGTTTTATTGTCAAATATCTATTCAGAAAAAACCAACCACTAACCGTTTCGCATGCCGCAGTTCCTTTGGTGGATGAATGATTTCGTTCTTTATCAGCAATTAACCGTTTCTCACAAAATATAAAGTATTATTTTAAAATTCAATCATGGGCATTTAAAACCTGTCTATATTTATTGAATTTAAGGATGGAATTCTTTGGCCGAGGTTGGAAGTTATGTGGTTTTAATTCTTCAATTAGCGTAGGTCACTCCCAACACGACGTCTGCCACCTCATCTTTGATGTCCACCTTTCAATTGTGTTTCACTTGTAAAACCAAAACTATTAGAATTTTTAAAATTAAAATAAATGTAAATGGAGAATGATTACGACAAAAAGTTGTCTCTAGTGAGGCCTATCAGCCAATTACTATTATTGTTGATAAAACTATAATCATAATATATAGATATTAGTAAAAAATTCTTAATTATAACAACGTTAATATTACTAACAATAATATTGATAACAATAAGTTTTAATTTTTTTATAAATTCTAACGATAATATTAATATTAATAATATCATTAATATTATTGATACGATGATGACGGCAAAGTTGATCATGGTGGTGGTGGTGATGGTGCCAATAATGATGATGAAGATGATCGACAATGAGGACAACGCAAAGGAAAATGAAAACCAAAATGAATAACAACGATGATGATAATGACCACCACCACCACAACCACTACATATTAGATTTTTATTTAACTGTTAAACCTCTCTAAACATGGGGCATACCAAACTTTAAAAAATCATATTACATATATAACATATGTATTCACTTGTAAGTTTGCAAGTTATATTTGCTGATGAAAATAGTTTGGACTTGTGGTTCCTCGAATAAAGGAGTGAATTGAAGGCATTCGGTGGCGTGAGGCAGTGGGTGTCAGGGTCTGATGGTGTGTGGCAGACGGGCATCCCAGAGGTCATGTTCAGACCTATCAATTTTCCTTGCACAAAAATATAAGCACTTTAATTTTGGCAGAGGCAATAATCACACTAAAACATGTGTTAATGTTTCATATTTAGCAGAAATTAGATAGCTGCAGCCACTGCTACATAATTAGATAACCAAAACGTAGGGAATTGTGTCAAGCAAGGACCTCTCTCCAATAACTCCCTAAAATCATACCCATTGTGGGTGAAGGAAGTGTTGTGCACAAAGATTAATCTATAATCCCAATATCTCTTTTTTCATTTTACAAATCATTGATATGGATCTGTAACTGCTCTAAATCAGTTTCAAATGTCTTAAAGGGGAATGAGACGTCCTCCTTCTAAAGTTATTCATTGTATGCATAGGATAAAGAAGATTGAGGATAGGGATGTGATTCCTTCATTTGGTTATATAGATTTTGCTTGTTCTTGGTGCAGGAACACTTCCTTTCGACACTCTTTTCATTAAGACCTTCTTCATCATGTCAAGCATCTGGTTGAGGAACTGTTGGATTTATGGCATCCTTCTGGTTTGTGCACTATTTTTTTGTCAGTTAAATTAGATTGATGTATGAAGTGCGTACATTCAGCCAACAGATTGACTCAAGGCCTCCTGCATGTGAACTTCTCAGAATTTTTTTGACATAATGGTAATGGGTTTATCCGGTTTTATGTTCTCTCAAAAGGGTAGGAGTATGAATGACTTGATATCAATTTTATCATATGTTGTATTTGTAAGTGCCCTGGTTAGCATGGATACAAAATATGGAAGCCATTAAGCTACGTGGTTATATTCTAAGCTACTCAAGATCTAATAACATTGGTTTGGAACATTAGCCGTTCAAGCACAACCCTCAATTTTCAAACCATTCTCCGCTTGTGTGTTATCAAAGAATAACTTCAGCAAGCTATCTGGTAGTTAGAGCTAAATTTTTCCATGTTGCTATCAAAGAAAAATATGGATTAGTGGAAGAGCATTCATTTGTAAGGGTTTGGGTATTATTTATTTTCTCAAGACCAAAAACTTTCTTGTCACCGGTGCAACAGGCTTCCTTGCAAAAGTGGTGATTGAGAAAATATGAAGGACTCAACCACAAGTTGGAAAACTATTCCTGATTATCAAGGCAAAGGATTCAAAGGCTACATTGCTCAAGCTCATGAATGAAATAATCTGTTTTGAGTTCTTTATATGTTTGAGAGATATTTTGGAGATCTATTACGAGGAGTTTGTACTGTCAAAACTTGTTTCAGTTGCTGGAGATGTTTCACTGGACAATCTTGGAATTCTAACAGATGTGGCTTACAAGCTTTTACAACACGTAGATATTATTTTTTACATTATGCAACTGATACATCATCTGATGCAAGGTATGATGTTTCCTTGGAGATAAATACGAAAGGACCATCTATGGCCATGGAATTTGGAAGAAGTTGCAGGAAGCTTCAACTCTTTTTACATGTATCTACAACATATGTCAATGGGTAAAGACATGGTAGAATGGATGAAAAACCATTTGAAATGGGAGAAAGCCTAGCCAAATGGTTAGAATATGCTCAAGTGTTGAACATTCTACATGAATTTGAATTAGCCAAATCATGAATTTGAATTAGCCAAATCGACTCTCAACTCTCTTAAGTGTGGAATGATAGAATCCAAAAGCTTCATGGCTCTAAATAATGATAGCATTTCCAAAGCGGTCTGACGGGCTGCAACCGTTGAGGAGAATGCTCAAATCATTTCGTGGAACGGGTATCAAATATTTTGAGAAAATGTAAATCTTTGGAATAGTGGATGCGTGGAAACCACTTGACGAAATGCCTATTTGTGATTCAGAACCAAATCAAACAATTTTGACTGGATTCGTCCCTTCAGGATGGTCTCCTTAAATTTATCTTTTATAATTTTTATATAATTTGGTTATTCATTTGCAACAAACTAAAAACATTAAACTATTAGTTGCTCAAACAATTGAACATTTTAACCGATGGTTAGTGCAATTAATAAAACAACACCTCATGATTTCTTGTCTATCGACTTACAATTTGACCACAACCGTGCCGTGACCACAACCGTACGCATTGATAAATCTAGGATGTCTAAATTTTGGTGCTCATGTCCTTAGTATATTGGCGAGAGCTATATGAGTTAACTAAGACAATCATTTCAGTCTACCTTGCAAAATTTGATAAACGCAATTTCTAGAGACGTGCAAAACAACAGTTTGAGCCCCCTAAAAGTGACGTCAAGCATCATATATGTTCCTTGTTATGAGAAGAGTCGCATCAAGCTTTATATTAACCCCAATCGACCATTTGTACTCTCTTTGCCACTCCTTAGGAGCCATGTTTCCTCATTTTTGCCTTTGCTTTAGGAAGTTGTTAAAATTGGTAAGTTGGGTTTCGTATCAGCTCACTGTTTGGATCCTGAACAACGAAATGTTTTTCCGCCTTCATAAACCACTAGTGTTTTTACTATAAAATTTCTTAGAACCTTCGGTTTGGGGAAAAGGACATTCCTAGTAGGTTTGGCAAAGGGATTTCGTAGGGCTCTAGTCATTATTTGACTATGTCAAACTTGGCCGATTACGACTGGTGGCTTCGAAAAACCATTTTCCAACTGTACATTGTTCGTCAGTTCTGAATTCCATCAGTTCTTGTGAACTCTTGATATATAGGTGGATGCATACGAATTTTCTCATCGTGAATTTTCTTATCGGAAGATAGTTTTTAAACGTGCTTTCTTAGCCTCCGAGCCTAAATTGAATATTTTTGTAACTAAAAAAAACGTAAAAAAAAAAGTAGTAGGACCCCCATCAGATTACTAAACCACCATGGAAACTTGTTGACACTTGTAAATAACTGTTTGAAACTCTATCATGTGAGTGTTATGTGAAATTTAACTTTTGGCAAAATAGTGTTTCTCTCTCTTCCCTATTTCTTTCTTTGTTCTTAGTTATGAAATCATGAAGTGAAATGAAATGAAACAAATATATGTATTTAACCCTCTCATTTTGAATTTAAATTATTATAATTATTATGTAAAAGGGAACCTTAAAATGTTAATTATGTTAGATATAGGTGGATGCCATGCCAGCGATTTATCGATGATTTCATGCTCACATGGTTTTACAGGATGCAAGTATGATAGCGAAATGACATGGTTGTAACTCAATATGGATTATTGTAGTTTATGTATGTTAATGAGAAAATTATATATGTATTGCTATGTTACAGTAAATAATCATTATTAAAATTTGGTAATATGTTTGAGATGCTAGTTTTAGGGGTGCTTTGGGAATTGTGCATTTAGCTATAGGTGTTCTTTTGATTCAAATTTACATAAGGAAAAAAAGGGGTTAGATATATATGTTAAGTGAAATGGTAGAGGATTGTTCACATTTTGTGGAGTATTGAAGGGTGTATTAGTGAAGTTTTGTAACATTTTTTTAAGATGCTAGTGTTTAAGGGAAAATTTCATCTAAATATGGGTGTTATTTGATTCCAAGTTTAGTATTGTAAAAGTTGGATATTGTGTTAAACAAAATTAAACTTAATAGATTATAGTGAAATTACAGTGTGCAATTGATGATTAAATAATCGAGTGTTGTGTTTCTTACTTTGAAAATGTAATAAAGAAATCTAACGAACCAATCAACTCTAGTATAAAATTCATGCATAACTATTCTTCCTATGTGATTCTTGTAACATAGAAAACTAAAAACTTAGGATGAACTTAACTATTCACACTCGATGACACCTCCTAGCTTAAGTAAATGAGATCCCTAGTTTGAGTTTTGTCATCAGAACCTTTATGCTTAGTGGCATTGTCGTGAACCCGACGAATAGGAACGATGTGGTCAAACATTATCTAGAGTATGTGGTTCCCCTCCTAGGTTTGGAAATCATGTGTGTTGTTAGGAGAATGTGATTTTCTTAAGGTAGAACTCTAATGTGAACCTAAACCCCCTTAAAACAATCAAGCTGATCCATCTTTCTCTCTCAATTGTCCTATTATGTATTGGATGTATGATGTGAAACTATGTGATCATTCTTAGAGATAAAGCCCCTAAGACAGGGACTAGTGGTCTCATTGAGGATTCAAAATCCCTAGTTTGAGTTTTTTCATCATAACCTATATGCTTAGTGGCATCGTCATGAACCTGACGAATAGGAACGATGTGGTCAAACATTATCTAGAGTATGTGGTTCCCCTCCTAGGTTTGGAAATCATGTGTGTTGTTAGGAGAATGTGATTTTCTTAAGGTGGAACTCTAATGTGAACCTAAACCCCCTTAAAACAATCAAATGCTCCATCTTTCTCTCTCAATTGTCCTATTATGTATTGGATGTATGATGTGAAACTATGTGATCATTTCTTAGAGATAAAGCCCCTAAGACAGGGACTAGTGGTCTCACTGAGGATTCAAATGACCCATTAAGTACATAACCGTATAAAATTAAAAACAAAAAGGCATATGAACCTAGTCAGGGAAAACCCTCTTGAGTTGGAAGAAAACAATACTCAGGAAACCTAATCTAGAAACAAAGTAAGGAAGTATGTTGCCATGTTAAGTTCCTTGAATCCTTAACTAACTATCAAAACATAACTATAATAAAACTATAATTGATGTTTGTCCTTGGGAAGTGTGATCATGAGATGTTATTCCATGGGTTAAGTGAAACATGATCTTCATTGTAATGTGAATAAACCCTCTCGCTATGGATAAAGAACCTAATTTCTTATAATACTTATTGTGTACTAACTCAATTATCAATTTATAAATGAATGAATGAATGAATGAAACTTGACTCTAAATCCTTAAACAAAAAAAAGGTGAACTTCACATCCCTTGGACTTACACTTGTTCCATTGTAAAAGAGGTATGATATAAGATCAAGATGCATGCCCTTAGGAGTGATTCCTAGGGATAAGACCTAGTAGCCGTGTGTGTGTGTGTGTGTGTGTGTGTGTGTGTGTGTGTGTGTGTGTGTGTGTGTGTGTGTGTGTGTAATTAGCCTTATGTGTGCAACTAATTACCCTTTTAACAAATGAGCGAATTAAACACTTGTAATTGATATAATGTAGATGACCCTTATTCAATGAGATACACCATAAGTTAAATGTTAAGCAATATAAAGGAAATCTAGCAAAAGGAAAAAGGATTGTATGATTCTCACATTATGAGCCTTCCTAAAACTTAAGTCAAAGAGAGAAACATGATTTTAATAAATGTGTAACCCTAAAATATCAAGTCGTGGGAAGACCTTATCTGTACATTGTAGTTGAATTTTTATATAGGGTGTTCTTGATGTGCATCACGTGTTTTCATGTTATCTATGTGGGTTAATGTTGTGCAAACATAGCATGTGTTGCGCATAGTCCTAAGTGATCTCTTGTAGTGTCATGTGTACTGCAATGTAAGTAAAAAAATTATACTTGTATTTGTATTTGACTATTGTAATTGTGTGTGTAAAATGTGGGTGTTAAGGATTGACTTATTTTTATAGCACTTTTTTAATATTTTAAATTAATTTATTATTTTTAATAATTTTTTATTTCTTTATTAGTTTTTAAATACTAATTGTACTTGAAAGATCTATCAATTTTTGTTACTTTCTAAATTTTTAGTTTTTAATTATTTTATTTTTTATGAAACTCTAATGTGTATTAATTTTATCAATTTTTTTTATTATTATTCATTTTTATCTATTTCTATTCATTCTTATTTTTTTATTAATTGTCATTTTCATTTTTCTTACATTTAATTTTGAATTTTGTTTATATTTACTTTATATTATTATTATTTTTAATTTTTAAAAAATTTAAAATAATTTTTAATCTTATTAGTTTTTAAATATCTCATGTAATTAAAACCTAGGAATTTTTAGTAATTATTAATTTTAATTTTAATGTTTAATTTTTAAAATAATTTTTATCAATTTTTTTAATAATGTTTTACTAATTCTCAATAAAAATTTTAAAGTATTTCTTATCAATTTCTAGTAATTCTAATTTTTTTAAAAGTTTTATTAGTTTTTATTAATTCTATCAATTTCTACTATTACTTTTTAATAATTTTTAACTTTTTAATTTTACTTTATTTGAAAAAATATATATTACAATCCTTTTTTTTTCTTTTTCTTTTTTATTTTAATTTTTTTAATTCTTTATTTTAAGTTTTACTTTTTAATAATTTTTACATTATTATTTTAATTAAAATATTATTTTTAAAGATAATTTCAATCGTTTATAAATTTTTAATTGATTTCTAAGTTTAATTAATATTTAAAGAATAATAATAATAATTGTTTGTACAAATTTTTTTATAGAATTTTTTTAATATTATGAATTTTTATTTTTATATTAATATTTATTTTTAATAATTTTTTATTTCTTTATTAGTTTTTAAGTACTAATTGTACTTGAGAGATCTATCAATTTTTATTACTTTCTAAATTTTTAGTTTTTAATTATTTTATTTTTTATGAAACTCTAATTTGTATTAATTTTATCAATTATTATTAATTTTATTATTATTCATTTTTATCTATTTCTATTCATTCTTGTTTTTTTATTAATTGTCATTTTAATTTTTCTTACATTTACTTTTAAATTTTGTTTATTATTTACTTTATGTTATTATTATTTTTTAATTTTAAATTTTTATATAATTTTTAATCTTATTGGTTTTTAAATATCTCCTGTAATTAAAACCTAGCAATTTTTAATAATTATTACTTTTAATTTTTATCAATTTTTTTAATAATGTTTTACTAATTCTTAATATTTTTTAAAATTATTCTTATGAATTTCTAGTAATTTTTATTTTTTAAGTTTTCTTAGTTTTTATTAATTCTATCAATTTCTACTATTACTTTTTAATAATTTTTAACTTTTTAATTTTACTTTATTTTTTTGAAAAAAATATTATAATCCTTTTTTTTCTTTTTTTTCTTTTTTATTTTAAATTTTTTAATTCTTTATTTTTAATTTTATCATTTTTAAGTTTTACTTTTTAATAATTTTTAAATTATTATTTTAATTAAAATATTATTTTTAAAGATAATATCAATCATTTATAAATTTTTAATTGATTTCTAATTTTAATTAATATTTAAAAATAATAATAATAATGTTTTTACAAATTTTTATTAATTATTTATGTATTTTTGTTTTTAGAATATTTGATCATTTTTTAATTTTTTTATTAATTTTCTTACGTTGTATTTTTAATAAATTTATAGTTTTTAATAAAATTCTAATTTATTATTATTATTATTAATGATGATTCATTTTTTTATTAATATCAATTTTATTTTAGATTTAATTTAATAAATTTTTTTTTTTAAAAATTTCCAATCCTAATTTTAAATGATACAATTTTTTTAATTAATTTCTTATGTTGAGAGGCATCTTCTATATATATATATATATATATATATATATATATATATATATATATATATATATATATTGAGTAGAGGAGTCCATGAAAATTTATTTGTGTAAATAAAAACCAATTCTTTTATTACGCAAATAAATGTGCTAAGTGAAATGGGTATTACGTGGTAAATGGATAAATTTAATTTCTTTTGAAATGGGTGTTGAGTAAATTTAATTTCTTTTGAAATGGGTTATTACATGGTAAATGGGTAAATTTAATTTCTTTTATTATGTACGCAAACGCAAATAAATGTGATAAGTGAAATGGGTATTACGCGGTAAATAGATAAATGTAATTTCTTTTGAAATGGATGTTGAGTAAATTTAATTTCTTTTGAAATGGGTTATTACATGGTAAATGGGTAAATTTAATTTCTTTTATTGATAATAATAGGGTGAAATGGGTATTACATGGTAATAAAAAAATCTTTTATTGATTGCTTCCCTAAATTTAATTTCTTTTATTAATTGATCTCTTTGGTTAGTAAAGGGTATGGTATTTAATTAATTAATAAAATGGTGAAATGAGATTTCAAAGTAAAGGGTATTACACAGTAAATTCAATTGTATTTTATTAATTAATGATAAGGTGAAATGGGTATTACATGGTAATAAAAAAATCCTTTATTGATTGCTTCCTAAATTTAATTTCTTTTATTAATTGATCTCTTTGGTTAGTAAAGGGTATGGTATTTAATTAATTAATAAAATGGTGAAATGAGATTTCAAAGTAAAGGGTATTACACAGTAAATTCAATTGTATTTTATTAATTAATGATAAGGTGAAATTAATGGGTATTACATGGTAAATTTAATTTCACCTATTAATTCATTGTTTTGGTAAATTTAATTTCTTTTAAATTTAATTTCACCTATTAATTCATTCTTTTGGTAAATTTAATTTCTTTTGTTAATTAATGATAGGTGAAATAGTTATTAAAGGAATTACACAATAAATTCAATTGTAGATAAGGGTATTACACCGTATTTTATTAATTAATGATAAGGGTATTACACCGTAAATTTGATTTCTTTTATTAATACATATGAATAAAATTAATTGAATAAATTTATTATACATATAAGTTCACTTTTTAATTAAAAAAATATTATAAGAACAATTACAAAACTGTCCAAGACCCAAACATTTTAGGCATGTGCTTCCCTTACTTTTCTTCTCTCTTTTGCAGAGACTCTGGTAAAGGTAAGTAACCCTATTTTCACCTTATTTAACAATATGCCTACATTTTCTTATATGGATTGTTCAGGGATAACATTGTGCACTTTTCAAATCACAAGGAATTGTGGAAACAGACTTATTTGGTTTCTATTCAAGAATTGTGAGGTATAAATTTTTGGACATAGTAAATGGTTTATTGATTTTTTCTTCCGTAAATTTAATTTATTTTATTAATTGATCTCTTTTTACACAGTAAAGGGTATGGCATTTTATTAATTAATGATAGGGTACTTTATAGTTAATGCCGATATAAATATCGAAGAATTCAATTTTAGACTTTTGTGTGAATTTTACAAGTAATGTCTTTTTTAGTGTAATATGAAATTTTGAATGTCATTGTGCTTTTAAATATTAGATGAATCGGAATATCATGGTGCCTTTGAATATTAGATAGATCTATATACAGTTCATTCATGATTTGTATTTACTACATTTTGGAAATAATTATCTAAAATTGGTATACCATTTACACAAGAAGCTACGGACATTTGTCCAACTCGGAATCTAGCGTTGCATGTGCCTTTTTCGATACCAGGAGCTAGGATTTTTGAATGGGATATTTCCCTTTGAAACTATCCTAGCACGTTCAAATTTGGACGTCAGCCTGTGTTTTTGAAAAGGCTTTTAAAGCAATGTAACGAGGGTGCCCCTAATGTATGTTAAACTTGTCCATTTTGGGACGATGTAATTTTTTTAGAAGTCTTGAAATTAATTGTTTGATGTTTTTGTAGCAAAATCATGTCCAATTTGTGTAGAATTGTTTTGTATGTTGACTTCTAATATTTAAAAAATTGATATTATATGATTCTTGTCTATTACATGCATGTGAAATTTTTAGTTATATAAATAATTAAAAATTTTCTTGAAAATACATTATAGGTATGGCTCGACCAAGATTAAATTTTGAAAATGAAGAAGAAAGAAGATCTTATCAAAGACAATATCACATAAGAAGACAACAAGAACTGACAGATGCACAACAAGAAGAACAAAGGAAACATCAAAATGATAATGATAGACAAAGACTTGCAACACAGAGAAATGAATTAATAAATGAAGAATTAGGAAGAGTAAATTTTGAAAATGAAGAAGAAAGAAGAGGATATCAAAGAGAATATCAAAGACAATATCGCATAAGAAGACAACAAGAAATGACAGAGGTACAACGAGAGGAACAAAGAAAAAATCAAAATGATAATGATGGACAAACATTTGTAGAACAGAGGAATGAATTAACAAATGAAGAAGAGAGAAGAGAATATCAAAGACAATATCGTAGAAGAAGACAACAAGAAATGACAGATGCACAACGAGAGGAACAAAGGAAACATCAAAATGATGATGATAGACAAAGATTTGTAGAATGGAGGAATGAATTGACAAATGATGCATTAGATGTAGAAAGACAACAACATGCAGATAAGATGATAACAATTCGTGCACGCTCATCTCAAGATGACTCACATGTATCAAGAACAAATCACTACAAGACAAAGGGTATAGTATCCACAAATTTTCCACATTTTTGTTGTGGATATTTTAGTTCAAATTGTGAATCCAATTTTGTGGACTCCACCTACAATAATTTTGTGGAAACGTAAAACGTGACAAAATTTGTGAAAATATCTACAATGAAAATAAGTGTAAAAAATTCACAATAATATAATTGTGGAATTTGTCATAATTTTAATATTGTTACATACCTACAATTGAACATTTTGTGTGTATATTCACAAATTACATATTGTTGTAGATCCACAATTATAAAATTATGACGTGTCACAATAATTAGAACTTAATTGTAGATAAATTCTCAATTTTAAATTGTAACTATTTTCACAATTTTATTTTACAAATTAGAATTTTAAAAATTAATATATTATTTCACAATTTAATTTTTATCATAATAAAACATAGATATTATTTTTTTTATTTCACATTTTTACTTATTAATATTCATTTAAATAAAATATTTATTTTAATTATTATAATAAAATATATAAAATAATAGAATATTATTGTAATTATTTTATTCAAATTTATAATATTAATTACTTAAATTTAACATTAACTAAAAATGTATTTTTACACATGAAATTATAAAAATATTAAAATAAATACTTTGAAATAAATTAACTATTTAATAATGATTATACAACCACGTTGCATGTAAAGATGACATTTTAAAATAGTTTTTAATAATAATAATGAGTACTCTTTTACAACCATACCTAAACAACAAGAATTAGAGATAAAAGTTTTAAATATAATTTTTGAAAACATACCATGCAATAAACTTAACAGTAGTTTATCAATAAAAAAATTATTTCCAAATAGAGATGTTTCTCTTTTTAAAACATGCGTAAGCACTTTTATCAATCTAATATCTGAAAATAATATTTATTAATAAAAAAATAGTTTCAAAGAGATAAATCTCTTAAAAGTATGCAATAAAAATAGTTTTTTGAAGTTTGCATGTTTATTTCATAAATATATGAAATCTGGATATTTCATATAGGTTATAAATAACTAGATTGTTTGTAGAAGTTTTTATTCAGGTTAGATAGAAGTGCTATTTATAGTGTTGGTTGGCTAGATAGGAGCACTGTGGTAAGGAGTGTTGATTGTAGCGTTGCATTCTCTTGACTGGATATGAGCGTTTGTTGAAGTGTTGCATTCTCCTTGTTGGAAAGGAGTGTTGATTGTAGTGTTGCATTCTCTTGACTGGACATGAATGCTGGTTGAAGTGTTGCATTCTAGAGGATTTTCTTGTTCTTCAATCTCCATTCCATCAGGTAAGTCAGATCCTTCACTTTCTTCAAATTCCTTCATTAATAATGAAAACACAAGTTAGTATATTACATATTGCCTTATATATATTTCTTAAAGAATGAACAAAATAGTTAAAACAAAAGGAAAAAATAACACTAAATATTTCATATTTAAAATAACCTGCCAAATCTACAATTAACATGAAATACAACCTGTGTAAAATACAACTTATTTTTAATTTTAGTTGTCCATAAAATAGGCCACATACTCTCAAATCCCAGATCTCCAATCGAAAAGATTTATCAGAACCTTAATTAGAATTTTCTTTCAATAGAAATGATCACAGTGCGTTATTTCTACGCCATAGTTTTCTATAAATTCTTCGATAAATGGGTTTCTTTTTTATTTAATTTAAGCAAACATTGCTCACCGTTTGGCTATATTCAGTAGTAAATAGGTACTTTTTCCGGACGCATGCAAGAATAGTTTTAGGTTTTACTTTAAAAATTCTCATGGTTTTATCAATAACACTAATCTGTATCAAATACTTTCTCGCTCGCTAGGTATTTTTATTACAGTAGGGCTCGTTTAGGGCAATGGAATCCTCCTTTTCACTCCTAAACATTTCCTTGTGCTGTCCATCGCCTCCTATTTTCACTCTTCTTCCCTATTTATAGCTGAAAGATTGCCAGGATATAACTGAAGCTTAGAAATTTTGACTATTTTCATTGTTCTTCCCTCTTTATTGTATATGTAAATATCTTCACCAACCACCAATGTCTGCCCACTGTTATTCACTGCCACAGTATATATTAGATCAGGTAAATCTATATCGATCTGAACCCACTTGGGTTTCATCAAATAATTTTCTCCCCTTACATTTGTTAACACCCACATGGAACAAAGAAACTGATTTTCCATATGGAATGGAAGTTTTTTCCATTGAGATTCGGAAAAATAGAATTCTACAACCTCCACGAGCAACACAGATGGGATCTGTCCAGGCATCAGATTGGGAATCATAAATCTGAATTATTATCATGTAGTGATCAAAATAATGTAGTGATCAGATTGTGTATATTCGTTGCCTAGGAACACGGATACTGCTGCATGCGAGCCATAATGAGACATAGTGTAACATTACTTACAACTCACTCACACAAGTAAAATTGTTGAGAAAAATAAGTAATTAATTTCTCTTAGTCTATATTCCTATGGTGTTTACCTGCAACAAATAGATAAATCCACACATTAAACATTGTTTCACTAAACACGTTACAGTCAGAGTTTGGAGTTTCTTTTAAGGAAAAATAGAGCAGCCAAGGGCGAATTCCACGCATCCATCGTAGGGTCAATCACCTAGCAAACCAATCCATGGATAAAGTTTAGATTTCTTCCCTGTTGTGGTTTGGCACAGTCCAACTATCACAAATCCAAAGTCCAACCCAAAACATCATTGTAAGAAGAGACAAAAATACAAAGAAAAACAAACCAAATCTGTGTGAGGCACTTTACAAAACTGTAACACTAATGTTTGCACGGCCACCCTTTGAACAAAGATATACGTAAAAAAAACTCACATTTTCGCATAGGTGTGGAGTGTTGGAGTGTCTTGTCTGTGCATCCAAATTTTCCAATTTATCTACCATGGCTGTTGGACTACCTGACTCTACTCCACGGATCCTATTGGCAAAGGGAGGGGGATATGATGGAAAAGGATGTGGTGCTTTTCTTTACACCTTTCATTGTAATTGCATATTAAATGTTTCCAGTGCCTTTTAAATAAATATATTTTGTGCATAACCTGAGACTGTGGCATATTTGCACTTCTTCAAGGCGTTTATCAAACATTCTGTGTTTTTCCTCGACTTATTTTCACTGCAATATCAGACAACGATGCTGATTCCGTCCTCTACTAATCTCAAATGCTTCCATCAGATAGCAATACCGATTCCATCCTCTACTAATTGATGTCTCAGTATGGCTCGCATGCAGCTGTTACACCGTATCTTGCCTTCCATCTCCATCTGGATATGGAGATAAAATGGATACCTATTTCAATTTTTTTCATTCCAGAATTAGAACCATAAATTTAGAATTTTGTAATTTTTCTAAAATTAAGCTTTTAATTATCTTTATTTTTTCATAATAGATTCAGCATTCGGCCATATTCCTATTTTAAAATCGTTGTTTTTATTAAAGTTCAAATGAAATATTTTAAATTTAAACTGGCCGTAAATAACATACATACCACGTCTTTATAGTTGAGCTCAGCGTACAGAATCTCTTTTAATTTGTCCATCTCCATGTCAATATAATTAAACAATGCAATATTACACAAGTTAATTATAATTTGATGATGCATGTTTATTCATGCTTTATCAAAAGGGATGGCTTTAATTTTTTTAGGGACCGTATGTTTATTATACCAAATTAAATAATACAAGATATATGTAGTCAAATGGTGAGACATTTTAGCTAAAATAAAAGGAAAAGGTACCATTTATGGGAAAATAGGTTTAAAAACTATGGAATAGAAAAAAACATCATGGAATCATTAATTCCATTTTTGGAGAATTTATATCACAGTACAATTAAAATTATTATTACTTGTTTACCTTTTTTTTTTTAAGGAAAACAAATTTCAGCTAAAAATAGTGGCATATTCACTCTTAAGAAAGTCTGGAAAAAAATTAAAATCTAAAAATGATGACGCTTAGGGTATGGTGTTAAAGTTTGAATAAAATTAAAAAATAAAATTACTTTCATTTTCCAATTCACCTAGTTTGGCTAGTATATTATTAAGAATTTATCTTTATAGCTAATGATGGTCAAGATTGAAATTAATGATCAAACATAAAAATATGTAAATTTTCTATTTTCATTATGTATGAAGTAATTTCTAAAATGATGAAAAATTATCTAGTTTGATGAGGTAGAATAAGGTGAGTAGAAGAAATATGTTTGATGAGGATGTGAATGTAAATTGTGAAAATGAAAACCATATTAATCAATAAATATTGATAAACATTAAACAATAAAAAATATAGGAAAGATAATGAAAAATATGATACATCTATGATATACTTTTACTAATGAAAATTTAGTAAGACTTATTTTTTCAAAATACATAGAAATTACCGAATCTGTGGAATTGGTGCGAATATCACTTGCAACAGTCTCACTTGCTCTTAACTTATCATTTCTAAACTTTTCATATCCAAACATAAGAGCATATTGAATCTCCTCATCTGTAGGGAGCCTTCCAAATTCAACTACCTATAAATTACAAAGAAAAAAAATTAGGAAATGATAAAATATATTATATTGATTGGAAAAATTCTATGAATACTATAATTATATGAAAATATAATTGAGTTTATAAAAATATTACCATAGAAGCTCGCAAGGATTTGATACCGCCTTGTCCAAGCTTATGGCTAGCCTTTTTCTGTTCTAGTCTAGCTTTTGTTACATCCTTCAAGTGTTTATACTTACCATTTTTTACTCCATTGCGTTCCCTCGCAAATTTTTTCCATGATTGTTGTGAAACTAAAGGATCTTTAGGAAGATTTGGTTGTTTTCTTAAAAGCCTTTTTGTATAGTTTCTTTTTCCATGTAGACGCTTTCTAGCCTCTGAATACAACCATTTCCTATCAAAAATATGCCCATAAGTAGAAACCATTAAGGAAAATAATTTCTCTTTCTTATCTTTGGGTTGCTTTGGCCATGTCTTATGCAAGCTATCCCCAAATATTTGCTCTATATGACTATTTAGGATGGCATAGAATTCAGTTCCAGCCCCCTTAATCTTAAGTACCTCACCTTTATAGTCTACTTTTAGAGTGGCTTCCCTTTGACCTATGGAAGTAACTTCTCGCACCTTAAGAATGTTCTCAAAATTTGACACAAGATTTTCTTTTTGACCATTTGATTGTTCACCATGAGAAGGAAAGTTACTACAAGAATTTTGTTGAGGATTTACGAGAGATGAATTTATCAATGTACTACTAGGGCCATTATTCATAGCAGAAATTGAGTTACCATTGATTTGTTGAGGACCTAGAGGAAGGGAATTTGTCATAGTACTATTAGGGAGATTAGTTTTGGGGATATTGGGATACCATCCAATTCATCATTTGTAGGAATATTTTCTGAAATTGCACGTAAAGAGAATTCATTTTGCATGGAATTAATCCTCATCTCGCGCTCTTTAAGTTCTAATTCCTTCTCTTGTAGCTCCAAATTATTTCTCTTAAGACGCATTAGCCTCTCCTCATAGTCTAAATCAACAATGAATGTCGGTCCCTGATAAAAGAATATAATAAATTAGACATTAAATCACGCCTATCAATATATAAAAATATAACATGTATTAATGAAAATTCATAATTTTTGAGTATTACCTGATTTACTGCCATTTGAAATGAATACTAGAAAATATAAATAATCAAATGATTGCTAAAATAATTTAGCCATATGTATCCCCTGCATTATAAAAATACACATATTATTTGATATTACCCTCAAATATATAGTATAAATATAATTATATTTTAATCATATTAGAAACAATTATTTATATAAAATTCTTAAAACAAAATTAAACTCTACTTACCTTAATGCATAAAGATGATTTATTTTTATTTCAAAATCATTTGTTGAGAAGAAGAATGATATTTTTAATTGGATAAAAAGAAAATAAATATTATTATTAAATCAAAATTATATTGGTATAGAAAAGATTTTTTATTTGAATAACTTACATTAAACTAATTCAAAATTCTCAGAAATTTTATCAACTATTTTTTCACAACCAAAAATAATAATATTCATTCTTAATAGCCTTTTGTCCATTTCTGTTATATTTGTTACATATAAAATATGAAACCAGCAATGAATAAACGCTTAAAATCTACTAAAAACATAAACCCTAAATATTCATTATTTTTTTTTCTAAAAAAAAATGAAATAGAAAACATTGCAGACCATACCAGAAAGGTTGAAGAAGTGTTTGCGTTGAATAGCTCCTGCTGTAAAATTTTCTAAACAAAAAAATACGAGCCTACAGGAATTTTTGATTTCAAACTCTAGAGAAAATTAGAAATTTGCATTTTTACAAAGCCAAAAATCTGCACCATGGATAAAATAGATTTGGAGGGATCACTTTTCATTTTTATTGAAATATGAAAACATTAGAAAAAGTCAACAAGATTTTTGGAAAACCTAAAACTAACTTTACTTCAGTTTGGATTAATACGTGATCTCCACCAAATATTAGGTTTCCCTTAAATTTGAGTATATGTGGCACCGAAATATGAATATTACACATTTTAAAAATATACTTTTAAATATTATTAATATTTCACATTATATAAAATATATTATCGTATATATATATATATATATATATATATATATATATAATATATATAGAATATATTAATATTAATTTAATTATTTATGGGTTTATTTAAATAATTTTTATTGAAAATTTACTTTATAAAATAATTATTTATTAAAAATTTAATTAATGATGAGTTTTCAATATTTTGAATAAAATTTAATATATCTTTATTCGTATGTGACTATTGTGATACTACAAATGATACAATCATCACATATTAAATAATGATTGATTGGTTATGTGATGATTATATTCAATCTTTTGTTTTCTTCTATCATCCTATGTTGTTATATAGTCTAAATGATTTTTTTTTCTAAATACATGTCTCTCTAACTCAATCTAGAAATACCTCTTCAATGCATCTTGGATTCACTCCTATGAATATAAAATTCTCATTAATTCGATAAAATATGCTAAATTAGTTGGAAATATTTGTTCATGAGAAACATATATATTCCAATATACCATGATCCTTATGTTAATAGGATTATGTTGAAATGAAAATCACGCTCCTTCTAGAAGATTTTTTTATTAGTTTTGGAGGTCTAAGTTCTCTTGCATGGCATTCCCATTTACTTCTATGTGGCTACATAATAAAAAATCCATTCAATTTCCTCTAAATACATGTCATAGTACCCCCATCCATATATCATCATTTTTATGCATCTTTGAATTGGTTATACAACTCTAACATTCTCAATAATGAAAAATATTAATCCCACACTAGCGTGTCATGTTCTTTACACATATGGTGGTGACATCACAATGGAAGTGGACTCCCTAATAACGTAATGATTGATTTATTGTAGGGTTCAAAAAAATCCTTATGTCCAAATTCATTCCCTATAATCACATGTTAGATAAAATTATTTTGTGCACCTTAGAATGCATCTAAAAACTGAAAAATCTCATTCGTTCCACAAATTAATATTGCATTATTTAGTAAAATTTATTTTTAACAATATAAAACATGTAGCATGCCATTATTCATATGCAAAAATGGAATAAATTTCATATTTAAAATGGTCATCCTAATAATAAAAATTTAACTAGTTTTGGAGTATGTTTGTTTTCTCAATATTCCCTTTCCTCATCTATATATCCATAATCCTAACATAAATATTTTTCCTCTCAATACATGTCTTATTACCCTAAATAACATATTACTCTTCAATACATCTTGTGATTGCTCATACAATTTTAAAATCCTCATTCAATTTCTAATTTATCCTATAAATCTAAAGACCTTATTCATTTAGCCTTTTATTTCTTGTTGTTTTTTAATAGATATAAAGTTGAATACAAACAAAAAATAACCATAAATTTTCATTTTCATTTATGAAATTCTTGAAATCTTGTTATCTATTTTATTTATTATCTCTTATTTTTATGTTTATTAATGTGAACTTTAGGTTTTGTAACTATTTTCAAAATATTGCAATTTATTAATATAAAAATGAGTTAATTAACATTAATTTTGAGTAAAATGCAGGATTCTCAATGACTATAAGCTCTAGTGATAGTGAAGGATTTGTAGCTCCTGAACCTTACACTTCTGAATGGTATGAGGAGTTTGTGTATTGTACATGTCCAAAATGTGGAGGGTGTAGATGACAAAGGCGTAGAACAGAGATTCAACATTTAGAAAAACATGGTTCTATACAAGAAAAAATATGGTATATGTGCATAAGTAATTTACATCAATTTAATATTGATTACATTGCATTTAATTATTAATAATTAATTATTTATAGAAATTATTTTTGCAGGGTACTAGTTATGATGTCCTTGTAATGAACCAAATGAAAATATGGAGAGAATGAACCAAAATGAAGTGATGGATGATGAAATGGGAGTCTTGGAGCCTGGGATTGAAGATATGATGCATGAAATTTTCACTCATCAAGAATCTAACATGAAAACCCTTGCAAGTACAAAGTTATATGAAGGTGCACGAATCTCAGTGCTAGCGACAATCTTATTACTTCTAAATTTGAAGGCTATTTTTGGATGGTCAGATACTAGCTTTACAACACTTTTGAGGTACATTTAATTATTTCATATTATACAATTCACAATATAATTTTTTATTACATGATAAAATATTCTTAATTTATTGAATTACTTGTATGGTTCAGGTTTCTAGCTGATAAACTACTTCCGGAGGGAAATCGACTACCACGCTCCTATAGGGAAGTGAAAATTTCTTTAAGTGATTTGGGAATGGATTATAAAGTTTATCATGCTTGTCCTAATGATTGTATGCTATTCTATCAAGAAAATGAAAATAAAGAAAATTGCCATGTGTGTGGTGAAAGTCGATATGAGCATCAAGGTGTTGTTAAATCTATTAAAGTTCCTCGTAAAGTACTTCGCCATTTCCCATTAATACCACAACTCAAACATGTATTTCAATGTAAAGATATTGGAAATCTCATGGATTGGCATTCATACAATAAGAGCATAGATGGAACAATGCGTATTGTAGCAGATGGGAAAGCATGGAAAGAAATAGATGAGTGATGGCCAGATTTTGCAAGTGAGCCACGAAATGCAAGGATTTCAATAGCGATGGATGGTTTTAATCCATACTCAATTCAGTCCTCAATGTACTCCATTTGGCCAATTGTTGCAGTTGTGAATAATCTCCCACCTTGGATGGCCATAAAAAAGGAGCAAATAATGTTGACTTTAATAGTTCCAGGTGAATTAACTTATACCCTTAGATATAATAAATATTTCCTTTTAGTTTATTTTCATCATTACATGATTTAATTAATCTTATAATATTTTTTTATAATTATATTTGGAATTCATTCACTTACAGGAAAATATCAAGTGAAAAATATGGATATATACTTACGACCAGTCATTGATGAACTTAAAGAGTTATGGAAAGGATTTCAAATGCATGATATTTCGAGGCCTATTGGTAGAAGGGATTTTTTTTTCGAGGAATGATGTGTTGGACGATTCATGATGCCCCAGGATTATCTGTTTGTTGTGGTAAGTTTATATATTTAAATATTTTAATTGTCATAAGAGTAGCATGGATCTCAAAAAATTACCTCTAACCATAAATATTTCTCAAAACATAATTGTAGGTATTCAAACAAAAGGTAAATTTGGTTGCCCATCATGTGGAAGTGAAACAATAGCTAAGCATTCCAATCACCTCAAAAAGGTTATCTTCCATGAATATAGGCAATTCTTGCCCATAAATCATCGATATCGAGTACGGAAGCGGGGAGAATTCAATAATAAGGCAATGAAATTACCTATTCCAAAGTGTATGACACCAAATGATTGGTATACACATACAATAATGCTGAAGGTAAGAACATAAACATATGATTTACAATAAATGTAATTCTTTTTTTTTTATTACATCTCACTATTTTATGACATGATTTATCAAGGTGAACTCCCTCGAGGAATGAAGAGGTTTTCAATTTTTATGAACTTCCATACTATAGATATTTACCGATTGCACACCTTCTTGATGTCATGCACATTGGATGCAATGTGTCAAAATCATTATGGTATCTTATCAATGGAAAAAAAGTTGATGGATTACGATTGAGAAGAGATCTTCAAGAAAATAATGTCATGCCTCATCTATGGCCAAATCCTATTGATGATTCATATTCTATCGGTCCTTGGAGATTAACAAATGAGGAGAAAAGACAAGTTAAATCTACAATTAAGGAGATAAAATTCCCTACAGGATTTGCTGCAACACTCAAGAATGCATTCACAAGAGGAAAAGATGAAGAGTTGACAGGACTGAAGACACATGATTGGCATAACCTTCTTAAAGTGAGTTGTACAAGTAGCATACATATATTACAATATATGAGTTCATATATTCAAAATATATTAGATATAATATTGAAAACAACTTTGTTTGTAGGTTATTCTACCAGTGATTATTCCAAATAGCTTTGATAAACATATTAGACATGCAATATTTGACCTATCGGCATATATGAGGTAAACTTTATTTTAAAACAATTGTAATAATAATTTATGTATCATAAAAAATAATTTTTGTTATTGATTATACTTACTTATGATTTATGTTAGGTGGTTAACTTCAAAAGAGATTAGGATGGAGGATATAGATTATTGGAAGAAGCAAGCACCTATACTACTATGTACAATTCAGAAGCATCTTCCACTCACATTTTTTGATTCACAAGTTCACTATCTAGTACATCTTGTCAAAGAGCTCGAGAGATTGAGTTATATTAGATGAGGGAGAAGATGATGAGGAGTTGATCAAGATGAAATACAAAATGAGTTATAAAGGTGTAGGCATTTATTAAAGTTGGTTTTTTCATGAAAATACCTTTTTATACAATAATTTACTACAATATGTATTTTTTTATAGCAGTTGACCTCTCTTAAGAAATATGTAGTAAAAAAATATTTTCTTGTATCATAATCCTAACAACTATTAAATTATCATAATTTTTAATTTAATGTGATTTCAAATGTACTAGATATATTATGTGTTTTAAATGTTATGATAAAATGTAATGTTTTACTATTATGATACACAAATGTAGGAAATAATGGAACAATAGGAGAGTTTACATTTTACATGAATCTACATGGTTAATATATATCAAAGTTTATTAAAGTATAAAATCATTATTTTCAAGATCTTATAAATATATTCATTTTCATAGTTATATGATTTCTTTCCTTTAAAAAGTAAGTTATATATAGAGATGTGATATCAATGTCAATAGTAATAATAGGAAAATGATATTCTACACCATCATTATTTTAAATAAATTATAGAATTTCATCGAGCTAGACTAATTTTGTTTGTGTATAATTTTATTTAATTTTTAAGATATTTTTTATTTATTTATATTTTATTTATATAAATATTCTAAATAAAAATTAATAAATGGTTTTCATTTTCATTTTTAGGTTAAATTAATTGTTTTACAATGTAATAAAAATTATATATTTTTAACTATAGTTGATATTAATAAAAAAATAGACATTTTCTTTATACGTAAGGTAAATAGTAATCTTGGAGTTGTGTTTGAATAATTTTTATAATCAATTTTTTTACAAGATAATTCACATATAAGAATATTAATATTAACAGTGATAATGGTTTCCCATAGTAAATATTATTACTTGTTCAACATTTATTTCAAAATATTGTGGATTATCCACAAACATTATTATGGTAATGTAGTTTTCCAACAAAAATAATATATTATTATAATGAAATTATCTTGATCTCATTATTATTTATTGATATTTATATTATCTGCAATTATGTAAGTGAGCTATACCACCAATGTGATTTTTTCACAATTTACGTTCCATGGAGCCTCTACATATATTTGACAATCTAACGGTATTTGTAGTAGTGTAAATTATTCACAAATAATATTTGTAATATTATGTAGATTATCCACATAAATAATAATGAAATTTGGGGTTGTGTAGATTATTTATGATTTTCTTATTTTTGCATCACTCATTATTATCACTATTTCTTTTATTAATGTACATTATCCACAATAAGAGTTTTAATTTTTTAAATGTAGATTGTCAACAATTAGAGTGAGTTGGGAATAATACAAAACTTAACTTTTAATGGATTTAAATTTTTAATAATAAAATTAAATCTTAAAAATTATGTGATTATTTATTTTTGATAAAAATTGGTTCAAAATATTATAATTATGATACATTAATATATTCAAATTATAAAAAATTAGAATTGTTTTTGTCTATATTTTGTATTTTGTAGACAATACATAATCATATTTTTAGTGGTATAAATTTTTAATAGTTTTTATTTGAAGTTTAGAATGATGTGGAAATAAGGAATTGCAATGTACATTTTATTTAGAGTATTCTTTAATTATAGTTTGAGATTTTTTTCTTCAAATATAGTGAAATTGTGATTTTTCTACAATAAATTTATAGGATTATGAATATTCCACAAATTAGATTTTACTTTTATGAAATTGTGAAAAATCTACGTTGTATATTATAAAAAACATTCATTTAATGTTGTTAATCTACACTTTTTCCACAAATTGAATATTTTGTGGGTAACATTGTGGAAAAATAGCCCTCTTTCTAGTAGTGAATATCAAAGACATATTCATTCGAGATCGATTGCCGAGAAGAATAAAGAATTTGAAGACAAGAACTTCACCGCATGAAGCATCTCAAAGGCACTTATCATAGATTGGTTGTGATGATGAATTCAATTTTGGGGAGGAAATTCAACATCGGTGGATCGCGTGCTCCAAACACCTGAAAACTTGGGCCAAGATATAATGGATGTCGATGTTACAGATAATGTAGATAATAATGGTGTGCAGGAGGAGACAACATTACAACAAACACGAGAAACGAGAAGAAGAAGAATGCAGAATAATCATTTACAGGAAGCATCAACAAATGAACCTAGAAGAAGAAGAATGCAAAACTCACATATTGAGATAGAACAAAATATATTTGATCCCAATGGAATGGTTGGGAGAGATTTGAATACCGTCCAAATGATTTTTTTCGACGTGGTCTTGATAACCTTGCTTCACCGATCATGTGTTATATTTGTCAAGAATGCTACCTTGGAATAAAAGTTTCTCGAACACCTGAAGGACCCATGTGTACTAGATGCCAACAAGAGAAAGGTCATCATCGATTTTCAGCATCAAACAATATGGATCCGGGGCACAACCACCAGAACTTGCAAACTTAACTCAAGTTGAGGAAATGTTGATAGCCCGTGTCAACCCAATCCTGCAAGTGACACATGCGACAAGAGGTCAATATAAATATAAAGGTCACACGATAAGTTTTCCTCAAGAAGTAAAAGAAATCGCTAATCTTTTTCCACATAGATTGAAAGATTTTCCGATGATTATTGTTTGGAGGAGAGATCAGCGTGGAACAAATTACAACTTTACAGTCAATAGAGAGCGAGTTTACAATGCGCTGAAATATAAAATAGAACATGATAAGTTCTATTCAGATGTTCAGATCGATGAAAATGCTCTGAATGAACTTCCACCTCATTCTGATGAAAATGTATTTGAGGAGTTGAACTCAGTGCATATGGAGTTTGATTCTGACGCAAATGAAGTTGTATTTGTAGGTCCGACCATAGAGACAGATGAAGGAAACATAATTACTCATACAACATCAATGGCGTCTAAACCACCTAATGCCCCAAGGGAGATGGAATTAATCCATGCATGGGTGAATAACCCTCACACAGACCCTGGAGCGCTAATTGATTGGCCAGGGATAGGATCATCTCCTATCAATGAGTATGTGACATAGGATTACTTGATATGGCATTCCCTACTTTGTTTCCCGATGGAAAATGTGATTGGCTAGAACCACGGTTAAGACGAGTATGTCTCCATGAATTTGTAAAACATTTATTTCGATATAGGGATCACCGATTTGGCGAAATCCCGATTCAGGTATTACATGATGAACATGATCATGAGACATCGTGCACAAAACTCATCTGCAACTTGTTTATTAAGAAAAACCTCCAAGATATGTCAATCACCATTAATGATTTATGTGAGCATATGCAAAATGTTCCCCATTCCAATCTGGCTGATCATTTGATGCGGTTCGGAACATCTTTAAGGGTACGAGGTCTTATTGGGCAAAATGTCGTGGTGAATTGATAGACATGTTGCATCAAATCGGATCACCTACCAATTTTTTCACATTAAGCGCAAGCTGATATGTATTAGCCTGATCTACATGCATTAATGCCTGGAATGCTGCCGGATAATCCACGGGAAGCACAAAATTGGTGAAGGAAAAATGTCATTGAATATCCACATATAGTGGCACATTATATGCACCTATGACATACACTTTTCCGAAAGGAGATATTACAAAAAGGAATGAAAGTTAAAGATTATTGGTCTAGATATGAATGGAAACATAGAGGTTCTCCACATGTGCATGGATTCATATGGTTAGAAGGTGTGCCAAATATGGACAACCTTGATTGGAATGATGATTTTCAACGTGGAAATGCTGAAAAATACTTCCATTCTATTGTCCATGCATGGAATCCTCGGGAGGACCCGCACCAACGAAACATACAGGTAATTTATCGATTCTCATCGAGTTTGTGATTTATATAGAATTTTTATGTTCTCAAAATATATTGCGTATTCTTATGTTCTATGTTACAGGTCTACCAAAATTTTATGCAGCATCCATGTCTTCGAAATACAAGACAACTGACACAAGTCGATATGGAACGTGACTACGAAGAGATTCTCAACAGTGTAGAATGACATACAATGTGTAGAGAGGGTGCCTGCCTACGTAAGAAAAGGGGGAAAATGGTTTGTAGGTAATGTTCAAAATTTTGAATAATTAAATTGAAATAAAAAACACATATGTGGAAGAACTAATAATTGATTATTACATTTTGTAGGTATAATGCACCATGGCCATTGAATCTCAACGGATCAAAGTTATATCAAGACTCAGAGATGGGAGATAAAAAGTTTGAACCTGCGAGAAATGATGATAGGGTAAATACACATAATCGCTACATATTACAATTGTGGAGAGCAAATGTAGATTGGAAACTGTTCTTTCCAAGCATGTCGTAGTCAAGTACATTGCAAAGTATGCAGTGAAAGCGGAGAAAAGCTCTGAAACTTATCATCAAATGTTGATGCGGATTGCAAACATAGAAAACCGGATGAAATGGCAGTGACAGCATACAAGAGACTTCTAACTGAAACAATTGTTGAAAGAGACATTGGTGCACAAGAAACATGTCACATGTTGTTGGAGCTCCCTTTGGTAGAGAGCAGTAGAGTATTTGTCAATTTGAATGTTGCCCATGAGGTGTTCAAAAAAGTAACAACTGATGGAGATGACCATGAAGAACATGCAATAAGTTTCATTGACGGGTACAAGAATAGGCCTTTTTCCATGGAAAGTGTGTCTCTTATTAATGCCGCTAGATCTTGGACATATAATCCAAGGAGAAAACAAGATAACAAGTGGGAGGTCAGGAGTTTGGTAGCTATTGTGAGAGTGTTCCCGAGGTTTTCCTGTGTCCCTTCATGGGAATCTCATAAATGGGTTGATTTTTGTTGGTCAGAGTTGTTGCTTTACAAGCCATTTCGGGATATAGAGAGAGATATCGACTTGATTCTGATTCAATAAGTTCAAACTGGGAATCGTTCTATTATAATCCATGGCATGTGGAAAGGAGGATTGCAGTAGAAGACGTTGAAAATAACAACGATTCTGAAGAGGAAATTAATCAACATGTTCAATAGAATACAATAGAACATGATTGGGAAATCATGTGTAGGCTTCATCGTGGTCAAATTTTGCAAGTGACGGAAATAGATATGTTGGGAAGGAGAGATATTGACAGACAAGCACCGTGGAATGATGAATATCGAGGTGAAGAATACACAAGTAAAGCGATAAAATTCATAAGCAACATGAAAGAAAATGGGTTGGTTATAGACGATGAATTAGCCCCAAATTTCAATTATGACACCTTGGGTGCTAAACAAAAACAAGCACTTGATATAATAATGACACATTATAATCAACGTCGAAATAACATTCCATTGCTCATGATAGTTCAAGGAACAGCAGGAACAGGAAAATCCTATTTGATTGGTGCAATTCGTCAGGCACTTTTTGATGCATCATTCCCAGAACGTTCTCCTCTTCTATTGCTTGCACCAACAGGAGTTGTAGCTTTTAATATTGGTGCCTCGACGATCCATTCACAACTTCGAATCCCTATTACTGATTTTGTAGAATTGGAAGGATCGAGACTTGCAACATTCCAACAAGAGATCTGCCACATAAAATATGTATTGATTGATGAAATGAGCTTCATTGGACAAAGTTTGCTAGAAAACGTGGACTCTCGACTTTGTCAAGCATTCCCTAAAAGAGTAGACATGAGTTTTGGTGGTGTTTCTATGGTTTTGGTAGGAGATTTGGGGCAACTTCCTCCTATTACCGATAAACCTCCATATGATAGTAATAGACGCGCAAAGTTGTTATGGGAAGCATTCGGAACAGTTGTTACATTGGATAAGGTATTTAGGCAAGGAGGAGAAGATGAAGACCAAAAACGTTTTTGACAACTTCTAGAAAATCTCAGAGATGCGAATCCAACACTGGATGATTGGATGTTGTTAATGAGTAGAACAAGTCTGCATTAGACAAAAATAGCAATGAAGAATTCTATAATAATATTCACTTGATGGCGACAAAGATTAACGTGAATAACCACAACAACAAAAAATTGCATTCATTGAAAAGACCTGTCGCACGTAGCATTGCAACTAGAACAAGTACCACCAACACACTGGCAGGAGGTCTGAATGACGAACTTGATTTAGAATTATTAATTTCTAATGATGCAAGGGTTATGCTAACATCCAATCTTTGGATAGAAGTAGGTCTTGTAAATGGAGCTTTGGGATATATTCGAAGCATAGTATATGCACCTAGTAGTGGTCCACCGAACCCGCCAACGTATGTAATGGTTGAATTTGATAGTTACTTGGAATACCATTTGAAGATAGAACTCCGTGTACCATCCCAATTACACCAATACGAGAGGGACGCACACACCAATTACCCTTACGGTTGGCATGGGCATTGACGATACATAAATCACAAGGTTTGACTCTTTCCAAGGCTACAGTTGATATTGAAGAAAGAGAAACAATGGGGTTAACATTTGTGGCTATCTCTCGAGTGAAGTCATTGCAGAGTCTAAAAATATCTCCGCCATTTTCATATGAGCGTTATGCAAAGATGAAGAACGGAAAACTACTTTCGAAATGGAAGGCTGAGGAAAAAAGACTTATGTCCTTGGAATGTAAATAATGTACCATGTGTAACACACATTTCATTCTATGAATTTGTCATTACATGTGACGTACATTACACATTTCAATTCATATGAAAAAGATTGTATTTTTTTAACTTGATAATACGGTTACTAATAAAATCCATAAGAACTTTGTGTATTATAGACCTTCCTTTTTTTTTGCTCATACTCATTCTCTTAAGAGATATGGTTCCTCCTTTAAATGCATTTATGATGTTCCTTGTAAGATATTTGATTTTATTCATGCACGAACAAAATTCCCCCTTATTTTCCGTACTTTATTTTAGGTATTATTTTCTGCAATTCCCACGGTTGCTACTAGCATACCTATATTTATATAAATATATGTAATATATGCCGAGAGGTATATATTACATATATTTATATATTATATAAATATATAGGTGCCTTGTGAACTTCACCTCTCGGCATATTTTACATACATATAGAACATAAATCAAAACATGACATGTAAAATATGCCGAGAGGTGAAGTTCACAAGGCACCTATATATTTATATAATATATACCTCTCGGCATATATTACATATATTTATATAAATATAGGTATGCTAGTTTAATTTTAATTTCTTTTAATCAAATTTTAACTATTTCTTTTTATTAGTTTTAATTTTTATTGATATTAGACAACTAAATGTTACTCAATAATATGCAAAAATGTTTTTAAATTTTTACTTTTATTATTTTATCAAAAACATTATTATTCGAAATATTTTTTTATTAATTTCTTTTTTAATTATTAATTTATTAATTATTTATCTAATTTTGATTTCTTTTAATCAAATTTTAACTATTTTATCATTTTATTATTATTTTATTAATTTCTTGTTTTAATTTAATTTAATTTTAATTTCTTTTAATTAAATTTTTACTATTTCTTTTTATTAGTTTTAATATAATTTAATTTTAATTTCTTTTAATCAAATTTGAACTATTTCTTTTTATTAGTTTTAATAGAATTCTAATTTTGATTAATATTAGACACAACTAAATGTTACTCAATAATATACAAAAATATTTTTAAAACAATATAAATTCATGCATTAAAAATATACAATTTTACATTTTTGATATAATCATGTTTGCATTTCAATTTTAAGTTATTTTCTTATTTAATTATTATAAATAATTATAAACGAGAATAAGAACACAACTAAACAGAATTTTTAATTTAATTCCCCCTCTTATTTTTAATTTTTTTATTAAATTCCAATTTCATATATAAAAATTTGTATTTTTATTATTAATATTTCATTTTTTTGTTTTTTAATTTTAATTTCTTTTTATCACATTTAAATTATTTTTTTAATTTATTATTTAACTTCAACTATTCAATTTTTACTTTATTATTTTATCAAAAAAATTATTATTCGAAATATTTTTATCATTATACTTTTTAAAAATATTTTATAGATTTTATTATTTTTATTGGTTTTTATTTAATTTTTAATTTTTAATTATTTATTTAATTTTAATTTTAATTTTAATCAAATTTTTACTTTCTAATTCCAATACACAACTAAATGTTACACTATAATATAAAAAAATATTCTTAAAACAATATAAATTCATGCAATAAAAAATATACGATTTTACAATTTTTGATATAATTGTGTTTTCATTTCAATTTTAATTATTTATTTATTTAATTATTATAAACAATTAAATAATTATAAACGCAATAAGCACAACACAATACAATTCAACAATCAAAAATATTATATTATATTTCACATTTAAAATATATATTATCTACACTAATTATAGATAAATACTATACCTATTTTATTATTTTACCATGATTATATATATATATATATATATATATATATATATAATATATATATATATATATATATATATATATATATATATATATATATATATATATAATAAAGGACAACACAATACACACAACTAAAATACAATTCAACAATATAAATTCATGCATTAAAAATATATACAATTTTACAATTATTGATATAATCATGTTTTCATTTCAATTTCAATTTTTTATTTATTTAATTATTATAAACAATTAAAAATTATAAACACAATACAATGCAATTCAACAATAAAAAATATTATATTATATTTCACATTTAAAATATATATTATCTACACTAATTATAGATAAATAGTGTACCTATTTTATTATTTTACCATAATAAAAAATATTTAAATATATATTAATTTAATAACTAGCAATCGCATGTGTTTCATGAGATGTGAACGCCGAACGGTATATGTTATTTGATTTAGAGGTACAGTTATTATTGATCCACTTAATTTGAAGGTTGTTTCTACATTTCAAACTTGTTATAAATCCGTACATGATTACTTGTGATATCGTTTTCGATAGTTAATCAATTTTATAGTTGATGTTGTTAGTTGTGCATTGGTTGTTCAGTTGGTGTTTTGTTGGAGAAACATTTATTATACAATTGATAATGTGTGTGATTGATAGTTGTAGTGTAGGAATTTAGTTGAAACATTACATTGTAATGTTGTATGTGTACATTTAATTATGTTATAGGTTTGTACTTTATACCATATTTCCCAACATAAAATAAATGTAGGTATACGTACACATAATGAGACATGTATATGTTTGCAGTATTTATATCATGAGTGGTAGCCTTTAGTGGGAAATTTTAGTTTCAATAAACTTGATTACATTTGATATCCCTTGAACGACCTTGCCGCTTTCGATAGAAGAAATGTTGAGTATAGTAGTATTTGAGGTGCTATGAAAGCAGAAGCTAGTATTTACGATGGGTTGAGTGATAGTAGTCTTGCTTCCTCCTTTCTTCTTGCTTCGAGTGCTAGTACGTGCGCCATATTTGAGTATCTCTCGAATGAAAAAGCGGGTGAAATGCGCAGATTTGCAAGCGAGGGTACTCTGGAGAAAGCTGTGAATGTCAGACCCTGCCTTTCAGTGGTTCCAATGTCGACGGTTGCTCTGTGCAAAGTAAGTCCCTGCGACTTGTGGATAGTTAATCCCCAGGCCATTTTAATCGGCAACTGTCTTCGATTCCCTCTGGAAATAGGGGGTATGGGAATATGTAAGGGGTTGGAGGGATCCCAACATGGGCCGTTGTATCTATCAAATTTTACAACAACAAATAAAGGTAATGCTGGTGGTTGCATTGATGCGTCGTAGACAATGTCTGTGATTGTTCCTGTGGCACCATTCACGAGGCCTGCATCAACCCATAGATTTGCAATAAGCATGATTTTTTGTTGTTTGCATAACAGAACGTTGTGTTGCAACTGATCATCATCAGGATTTCTGGTCGATCTGCTGTTACTTTCCGTGAATGGATTGGGCGATCGGAACATTCAATGCCTTCAACATCGTAGGTTGTGGCATGCCACTGATCATTTTTGCAAACAAATGTGGTGCATCCTTAAAAATGTTGAGCTCTCTTTGAGTTAGGTGTGTGTCATGCGAGACATCAAGAGTTTCCAATCCTCAATTAGAGGGGTTGAATCTCGCATGTGGAGCAGTAAATTCCGGAACGAAACCTGTGCATTGGTTGTTCCTTGTTGCCGAAATATTGTTCGCAATGTAATGGAAGATTGAAATCCCTTCCAAAGGGTTGCTCCGTAGGAATTACTTGCGTAAAGAGGATTTGTCCAAAACCGCAAGTAATTGCCCGAGGTCACCGAGGAGGATGACTGATCTGTTCCCAAATTCAGATGTTCTTGAGTGTGGGAAAGCTTCGCGGAGCCTATTGTCAATTTTGCTTAGCAACTTTGGCTGATGAAACTCATTTCATCAATAAGAACATATTCTATATGTTTCAGCGATTCTTGAAAAGACGATAATGCACTACCTTCAAAGGGTTTTAGTTCTTTGATTGGAATACGCATGGCTGCGTGGATTGTGGATGCAGAGATGTTGAATCTTTGAAACACCGGTAGGGCGAGCACAAGTAGAGGAGAGGGAGATATGGTTGATCTTTGTGAATGAATTACAGATTTTATTTATCGAAATGAATTTCTGTGCCAGTCGTTCCTTGAATTATCAATCTTAGTGGAGGTAGAAGGGATTTGTTTGTTGAATGGTGTAGTATGGTATCAAGAGCTATTTGTTGTTCTGGAGACAAAGGAAGTGTGGAAGATGGTGGTGTGGCATGTATGTTGTTAATTAATTGGTTCTGCCTTCTCTCTCTCGATGAATGATGAACCAGTTATCTGCAAATCATGGGGAACGTCGTGTATGGTCCAATTATTGTGTATGTCAAAATCTCGTTTCCCCAACATTTCAAGACTGTCTAGACCCGTGTTGTTTCGGGGTGAAGTTGTGCAAAGACCTGCCATTCTTGTAATGGTTCTTGTTGAATACTGCATTCGGGCTCTGAGTTAGAACTAACATCTATTGCAAGTCCTGTGTCTGCGGTAGTGCGTAGAACATGCCACGGTCTGTAGTTGTGCTTGTACATGTCCCAAGTGACATTGATGTCATGTGGGGTTGAGCCAAATTCAAACGCGATATTTCTGAAAGGCTTGTATAATAGGAGTTCTGACCAACAGAAAAGGTCATATGACGTTGATTCTTGAGCAGGGACATCCACAAATCTCGGGTGGACCCCATACTGATTGCTTGTATCGGTCGTTTTTCCATTTATCACCTTTACGGTGCTTGTTGTAGCTCCAATCTCGAGCAACTTGAATAAGTGGTAGGTGTTCCATGGTTGTTGGACGAATTTTATATGCATCCAAGAAAGCGGTGGTTTGTTGTGCATCGGCGTCACTTTCAACGACACGTCTCAGAATCTTTTTTCCAACATTTAATGATACGAATGGATAAGTTGCACATAACAAGTGGCATTTTTTGCAGCATGTGGCATGTTTCTTGTGCGCTTATGTCATGTTCAACAACGCTTTCTGTGAGCATTTTACGGATCGCGATATGTGCTGGAGAATCTGCGTCTGCATCTCTTGAAACTCTGGATAGCATTTGGTGATATGTTTCTGAACGTTGCTCGGCTTTTGAAGCATATTTTGCAATATACTTAAGAACGGCATGGCGGGAAAGTACCGGTTGGCAATCGACATTTGCTCTCCATATGTATATCATTGTTCGATTGTGGATGTTCAATCTGTCATCATTTCTGGAAGGGAGGTACTTTATTTTCCTGTCACCTTCAATGTGTAAGGAAGAAGTAGGTTGCATGGCCCAAGGAGCGTTGTATGGATGCACCTTTGGGATCCCTGTGATTTCTTTCTCACGAGGCATGTCTGCTCTGAACATTTAGTGTGGCATGAACTCGATTAAGTAGTTCTTCAAGGTCCGCATGTGGGGAGGTGGATAGAATTTGTGTTGTATCTAGCAAGCAAGGGTCATCTAGGAGTGACCTGCGAATGAAATCCAAGTGGTTGCAAGCCGGGCGGGGGTTCCAAGCAGACACGAACTTATCAAAGTATTGTTTTGTCGCCTCAATAACTGTTGTGTCCTCCCAGTCCAGTTCGTCTACCTTTGGTGCATTCTCGAGCCTGATAAACCGTGGACATGTGCGAGCCTCTATGTTGCCATTCGTCATACTGCGAGACGAGGGAACATAAATATTAGATATGTAGTTTGGTAAAAACTTTAAAATAAGTAGATTTGATTACTGTACCAAAAGTCTACTTCTCCAAGTTCCTTGCAATATTTCTTCCCAAAATATTGTGAATCACGTGGTGCGGTATCTTTGATACTCAATGAGGGTTAGAGACAATGTTAAGTCTTCTCCAACGTTGGGCGGCTCGAGGATCATTGGGCATTCACCGGACATAATATTGTGGAGATCGGCCATTTAGTGTCTACTGACACTTAGAGTGAAGAATAAGGTTGGTGTCCCTAATTGTTCCACAGTCCAACCACATGACACACTCACAGCTAGGGCATCCCATGAGGAATTTCTTGTTAAATTTTCTTGTTTACTAAAGTGTCTCTTAATTCTTAACTTACGTTCTTATAAAATTTCATGTAACGATTCACACAATTCTTTTCACAAGGGAGAACTTCTTTCTTTTCAACTATTGACTAAATAGCTTAAGGCCAAGCTTTCTAAACTAGGATCATCAATTTTATGTCCAAATCTTTCTTATTCATTTGATTTTAGAACATTTTCCATTTCTTACAAGGTTAATTAATCTTACTCAAGCCACTAACACATGTTCCACAACTCTATTGCATAGGTGAAGACATAAGCTCCGATTGAGTGGAAAGTACCGCTTAGGGTTCATAACAATAGCCTTCTTGTTTAAGGATCAAATTTTGACCTTGCTTAAGAAATATCACCATGAATCAAGGCAAGGGTTAACACAACAGGACAATGAATTTAGCTTCAGGGTCACATTGTTTACTATCAGTCTTTTATTGAGGTTAAGAGTTTATCAAGATTGGTTAAATGTTCCATCTAGACTTTACTTAATTAAGTTTGACAAAGGAGAACATTTCAAACGATAGAGAGAGATTTAAGGTTTAATGAATCAATTTCCCTCCTACTTATTAAATCCTATCATCTTCTAAAATCTAACCATTGATTTCACCATGAGATCATTTAAGGTTTCACCGTAAAAGGATAATGTTTATTAGTTTGGCCGGAAAAAAAAAATAATAAGTAATCATATTTCGTTACAAAAGATAGTTTCCTCTTAATTGTTCCAGGTCTCAAAGGTTATCAAGTAGATCACATCTACATTAATATGTTCATATACATGAATTTTCGTTTAACTTTTATAAGGACTATCCAGTCCACTTTATAGTGCTTACAAACTCATTGCTACTATGCCTTAGAAGGATTTACAACTCAACATTTTAACTCAAGAGCAAAGTTTAACAGTACTCGTTTGCGAAAACAAAACAAGGTTACATCAATTCTTTCCAACACGATGCACAAACCAAAGGGACATACCATCTCTATTAATCCATGACTAGGGAACAAGAGCGTAATAACATGGAACATGCCACGCTACTATTCTAAGGATTTAAAATACACTAGAATATCCCATAACCAAGCGGTAATCAAATTTCATCTTTCACATGATAACCAAACAAGCCAAAGTTTCAACAGTTACAACAACAATACTCTACAATACATTCGACATTTTTTACAAGGAACTTCATAAATTGTACAGATGAACCTTTAACACTCTTTTCCTCTAGTCTACTCGCATAATCCATCTGCACAAATATTAACTAAAGTCAGTTCGCAAGAACTGAGCATGTTAAGACTACCCATTGCAACAGTAAGCTAACATTTTATAATATCATGAAAGTAAAATTCTAAACTCAAGAATGGATCAAATCACAAACCACTAAACAATATGTTTCACAAGATGACGAGATTTATACCAGCCAACAAGGAGGAATCCCAATATTCAAGTGAGAGAGATATTCCAAAGATAATCAAGATGAGACCTTATTGGTGAAGACAACAAGGCTGAGAGTATTGAGATTTCAGTCAAGTAATCCTATAGATTACGTGATTGAAATCTAACACCCAAACATCATTCTAATATTATTAACCAAAAAGATAAAGATCGGTCAAATGACTTAACATATTCAAAATTACTTGTTAACAAGACTGCATTAACGCACATCCATGTTTTAGGAAGAATATAGGCCCCAACCATATATGAACACAAATCAGTCAAAGATTAAAGTTAACTTCACTCGGCTGAATAAACCAACATACATATAATACTCACAACACTATAACTAAATCTGAAGGTTCAATATACCAAGCAATTCTCACCGAACCTAATTATTTTTCATCAAGAAGTTAAATAAATTAGATTCTATCCAACTAAAATTACATACAACAACTATAGTTGGATTACACAGGCAAGGATCAAGAAGAAGTCTTTTCACCAAAGGTTGTTATTATCTTACATCACATAATCAGTAATAAACCCGTAATCCACCCCTCGTATGATCATTGTAAGAGTTAAGGACTTAGCTCACTAAAATATGTAACTGAGTCGATTCATACCTTTTCCATTTTCATACAAGTCTAACCCAATTCGAAGAAAGATAACCATTCTATTTTCACACATGCCTCAGTCAACACTTACTCAGAAAGTCCCTACCTGAATTATTGAAGGTTTGCTAAGCTACAAAATGGATTTAATAGAAACCCATTTCATTCGATACTTGAATTTAAACAAGCAAGGGATAGTCTGTTGAAAATATAAGTGAATCGACACAAGATCCTCTACCGTGACCCAACTCGAGTCACCAATCACAAGGTTAACAGTCAGCAAAGGGGAAAAATACAAGGCAAAATACTCTTCCTACGAACTATGCCTTCTCTTCCGTCTCTAAAACAACATATGAATAGCTTGGGCATACCCATCTATCTCACGACAGTCTACTCGACCTATCCTCATAGTCGCTCCAAAGAAAACATCTGCTACTACAGAGTTCGTTTCACAAGGAAAATAATTTACATAGAACGTCTATAACATCATACACTTTACCAAGAAAGAGAAAACTCTACAATTTTAATTTCTGCCTTTCACTATTACATCCATTTAGAATAAAAGCATTATCAGGCAGTCATAAAGCAACCTAGCCAAAAAATTTTTTTTTTTTTTAAAAACTGGAATTAGAATTGTAATCGGTTTGAGATAGCTTTTCATAAATTACCATTATTGATCGACAATTGCGGTAACTAATAACATAAACAAAGGTTAAGTTTTATTGTTTACCTAGTTCATTCATTTTGTCCATTATGAGATGATTTTATGCTACAAAAAACCATTTTCGAAGCCGAGAGAGCAATTAATTGAGGAGCAAGGAAAAAGTAGAAGCCCATTCTAAATGCCATAATAGATAAAAGAAAATAGAAGGACATTCAATTCATGACATAATAAAAGGGTAGCAGAAGATTGCAAGGGCAAGTTTAACATGCCTGGTTTAAAACGCCATCTCAATGCATCTGATTGTTTCAATGCAGCGGCTTGCCCTTAACCCGAAGTGCTCTGCGAGCTCGTGCTAGCGCCCCAAACACGCGGTGAAAAACAGCTACAAGGACAACCCCATGATTTGAAGCTCGGACACAAGACATAATGATAACATCACGCTCCTGGATCTGAAAGGCATCAACCGTAATGATATATAAACCTTTTTCTTCATCAGATTTGGGGACAACATAAAAACTGTGGTAGTTCCAAAAGAAGAGCGTTGTTCCAAAGTAGATTTGCCAGCAAAATTTCTGTATGATATTGCATTTTTGGTATCCAAACAAACTTCAATCTTGGATTTCAAAGCATCGATATTGATAAAAACCTTTTAGACTTGTTTTCATATAAGGATGCCTGCTCATAGGATTAATAAAAACCTTTTCAGACTTGTTTTCATATATGGATGCCTTCTCTTGCATAGGCAATAGTAACTTTGATATTGTAATCAAACTAGCGTCTAATGTTTTAGAAAACTCTTGCTTAGTTAGTCCATTTGATGAAACTTGTTGCAAAGGTACGTTTCACCTCCCAAACAAGGCATCTCTACTTCAGTCTTTTGCAGAGGATTCCATCACTCCAATATTTTTCATAAGATTAGCAATTGAATGTCTTCTCGCCAAACTGCTGGATCCACTGAAGATGTGAATTCCACTTTTTTCATTTGCTTCAATATGAGAACGTGCTTTCATCACATTGTGTGCTACTCTCAAATCAAATGTAGCTGTCATCTCTCGACACATCCTTCGAAGAAGAACTTCGCAGTTTTGTTGCCTATAGTTTTGAGCTTGTTTATTATTATTATAAAAGGTCAAATGAAGTCCGTTGATGAGCTTTACTTCCTCCTTTGGCGCGTAGGAGGGATATTGCTTTGTATCTTCTAGCCACAATATCCCCTCAATGGTACACCTATTTGAGGTGGCGAAACACCGGGTGCATCCCTCAAGGAAGTGTTGTTCAGAACCATGCCATCTATAATATTTTGAATCCTCTCTCCCCCAATCTCTTCCCATGGTCTTAAGATTTTAGGGTTCACCTTAGGCCAGGGTCACAAATATCTCTGAATTGACTTAGAAGTCTTTTTCTTTCCAAATCGAAAAACCCACCAGACCAAAGCCACTGTAGGCATTCTCTTGTTTTGTCTTTCATTAATCCTATTTGTTTTGAAATCTACATTTCCTATACCCATTAGAAACTAAGCATTTGACAAAGCCTATGGCAGGGCCCACATGGAACCCAAATGATTTTCTTTGGACATAAGAGGCTTACACTAACTGTGGAAATCCTGAATGTGGCTAAATTAGCGGATGGGTTGTAAGTTCGGACGATGAGATTGTGGAAGATAACGATCCATGCCCCACTTGGCGCCTCTGATTGTATGCAACTTAGTCAATGATCTCTGAACTAAACGCCTTTAATTCAACACTGGATGAATAACCTGAGCGATGGAATTCCACATACTAAAAATGCCCTGTAGCTGCTGCATATAGCCAATTAATTCCTCACGGCACTTTCCTAGGAGAATTTCAGTTCTACGCTCCACGTTTGGTATAGGCATAGGCTAGGAGTGTACTGGTCATTGTTTATTGCATTTGGTGAGACTGTGACAGCTATTGAGGGTGCCCCCTGCCAAACTGACCCAACTCTCACCCACCTGTCTTCAATTCTCTCAGAAAAGTTGTCCCATTCTTTCATTTGGTCAAACACTTAATTTCATTCACCAAATTTCTGCGCCTTGCCAAGAAAGCACGTGCCTTCCCACGCCCTCCACTCCATTTCCCTTTTTTTTTAAATTTATTTGTTTTCAAAATTTTTACTTTCATTATTATTGTTATTCTATTTTTATTTATTTTATTCTAAAACTCATTCTATTTATATCGTTATTCTATTTTATTTTTATTTTTCTGGATCTCAGGTATGCCCCAGTGGTAAAAGGAAAGGGGCACCACAATAAGCGAATGGTTACACGAGCCTTAATACTGCTTGTGTAGTCTTGAAGCCTAAAATGCCCAGTCAAGCTAACTAGCCATGCGTCGGCTCGTGACCATGTTGTATCTCCTGAAAAAGTGGGTGGGTTGAGCGATTAAAAGAAATATTTACGCGAACGCCACTCCCAAACCGTGGCGCCACCACAAAACCTACTCTTCCTCATTTGCGCAACGAGGCTCGATCAGCGGGAGCGACAAACAAATCAAGAGGATAGTTTAACGATAACAGAGGATGATATCGATAACAATCGATATAAAGAAGGTAATAATAAAATACAATCGTTGATCGATAATACAATCATAATGTCATTATTATTATTATTATTATTATCATTTTATAGCTTGTGAAATAATTATCAATTATAGTCATAATGGTCAGCAATCGAGGTCGACGAAGGCACAACGACACTCCATGTTTAGCACTCGATCGCCACCGGATGAATAGGTGTAATGTAGAACAAGGCATTACATTCTCCTCCCCTTAAGAAAGCATCGTCCTCGATGCGACATAACATAGAGGAAAGGAAAAAGGTACGTAACCAAGAACAGGTAAAGGAGAAAGTACACCCTATGGTTTAAAATTTTAGTTGATTAAAGCACGGTCACAAGGTAGCCTTAGGAACATTTGGTAGAATTTTTAACTTTCAATGTTCTGTGAAGATTGGCAGTTCTTTCTTGTTCATCATTTCATTAGTCTCTTTCCATTATCATTATTTCTAGTTTTAGTCTCTTTTAAAAAATATCATCATTGAAGAGTTTTGATTTATTCCTTATTGTGGGTGCCCAACATGAGCTGCTAACACAACACCCTATCAGGTTCACAAGACCCTACGGATTCACAAGTACACAAGTATATACTTCAAGATTGTATTACACCACAAAAGGTTACACAAATACGGAATAGAATAGGCACACTCCACATAACATAGTACTCGTCACACATCAATGACTGACATACAAAATACTCAAACAAAAGAGTACTACAATCCACCAGACATTCCCTCAATTTGCATCAATGAAAAACTCACATAACACCAAACCATGCTACAGGTACATAGTGTCCACAAGGAAATCAATGACATAACCACAACATCACAACACATATCCATCTGACATGAGTAACACATACATCAAAAGACCACTACCAAACATCACAATAACTCAACATATATCCTGAAACATCAACCATACAGACAAATATCATAAGCCTCCCTCAAACTCTTATGCCTCCCTCAAGTCTCTTATGCCTCCCTCAAGTCTCTTATGCCTCCCTCAAGTCTCTTATGCCTCCCTCAAGTCTCTTATGCCTCCCTCAAACTCTTATGCCTCCCTCAAACTCTTATGCCTCCCTCAAGTCTCTTATGCCTCCCTCAAACTCTTATGCCTCCCTCAAGGAGGCCGGTTGACCCTATGGTCCAAGACACATAGAGTTCGAACACTCCTAACCCAAGTGACATAATAACGCGTGGTTCAACAACCCGCTAGTTATATGTACTCCTTGGGGCGTACCCCCATACAATGAAGCGGGTCCATAGGTCCAACCAATCCATGGTGCATCCTATGACCCTATTCCACACATCACGACAATAGAACCAGCACAACAATCCAATCAAAGTGCCAAGTGGCAAAGTACAAGCCTTGGGCAAGGCGGTAAAATTCCAAATTTAAAAGAAGACCCCAAATCAAGCTAAAATAAATGGCCAAATAGCCAAAGTTAGTATCAAAATCCCCATGTTAGTGCCACAAACCAAGGAAATGCCCAAAATTGTAAAGCATGGCAATCAAGAAAAGCTGTTGGTCCTTACAAAATAAAGTAAAAAGCTCAATTTACGAATAAAATCAACTTATAATAATGTCACATTACGATAACTGTGTGGCCTTATCTAGCCACCAAGGGGTACTCAACGAGTTGCTAGCACTCGGAACATCGAGCCTCAGCTCGTAAAATACATATCAATAATACAACTATCATCACCTCCATCTGAATCATCCCGCCACCACTTCGACAAGGCTAAACATAGTCATAGATGCACTTAGGTTGTGTACATACAACCACATAGGGAGAGAGGAAAGAATCACATGTAATCTACTAAACCGAGTTTTGGCTCAAGTTATTGACCCATGGTACACCATTCCTCACTCTCAACATACACTTCTACCGATTTCCCTCAGGATCGGTTAGCGTAAGGTTCACAACATAACATACAACAACATCACTAACATAACGGTGGCACACACATAACTACCATAACGTCTTACATATGGTACATATACAGGGTAGATCACGATCATACATTCACTGAGTGTAACACATCACTTTACCACATTCTGCACCCAAAGTGCAATCACCATACGATAGGGTTCATACACTCACCGTATGACCCCAAATCACAACATGAAGCATTACATATTTGCACAATCATACATACGATGAACATAGTACATCACAACATAACATCCATTGCTACATAACAAGGTGGTACACACATTTCTTCAAAACATGGTAAAAACATCATGATACAACTCATTTCTTTTAACATCAATCTAGTCATACAACACATTGATACACCTACATATCACAATATGTCACAATGCTCTAACACTATGTCATCCACTATATAATTCTTTTCACACGCCACAAACAGTAATTCACACGTGAACTCTTCATAGAATCCACAAGAAGGAGAGAGAATACTCCCATCCCCATCATATCAACATGATTACAAACATGCACAAGGTGACATACACATCATGTGCGTTCACAATATCACAATTACGACAATAATCACATCATGCTTGAAGCACATTACTCTTCCAATATCTACCGCCATCATGCAACATCATCATCATCATGCAGTATCATCATGTAACGCCACCACCACCATGTAACATCATCATACAACACCAATCTGGCCCATAGGTTCGAGAGCATGAACCTACGCTCTGATACCAAAGTGTAACAACCCAAAAATACCAACACATACAACACAGTGAAATACAGGATAACTTTTTTTTTTTTTTTTGACTTGCTTGACACATAACACGACGTAACATGTCATCACCAAGGATACAACTAACACTGTGAACAACTTGATACAAGGATGGCCATAAAGGCAGCACGGAGACGTTCACACCTATCAAGGACAATTTACTCTTTATAGAAGTCCAACCACATGACACACTCACAGCTAGGGCATCCCATGAGGAATTTCTTGTTAAATTTTCTTGTTTACTAAAGTGTCTCTTAATTCTTAACTTACGTTCTTATAAAATTTCATGTAACGATTCACACAATTCTTTTCACAAGGGAGAACTTCTTTCTTTTCAACTGTTGACTAAATAGCTTAAGGCCAAGCTTTCTAAACTAGGATCATCAATTTTATGTCCAAATCTTTCTTATTCATTTGATTTTAGAACATTTTCCATTTCTTACAAGGTTAATTAATCTTACACAAGCCACTAACACATGTTCCACAACTCTATTGCACAGGTGAAGGCATAAGCTCCGATTGAGTGGAAAGTACCGCTTAGGGTTCATAACAATAGCCTTCTTGTTTAAGGATCAAATTTTGACCTTGCTTAAGAAATATCACCATGAATCAAGGCAAGGGTTAACAAAACAGGACAACAGAATTTAGCTTCAGGGTCACATTGTTTACTATCAGTCTTTTATTGAGGTTAAGAGTTTATCAAGATTGGTTAAATGTTCCATCTAGACTTTACTTAATTAAGTTTGACAAAGGAGAACATTTCAAACGATAGAGAGAGATTTAAGGTTTAAATAATCAATTTCCCTCCTACTTATTAAATCCTATCATCTTCTAAAATCTAACCATTGATTTCACCATGAGATCATTTAAGGTTTCACCGTAAAAGGATAATGTTTATTAGTTTGGCCCGGAAAAAAAAAATAATAAGTAATCATATTTCATTACAAAAGATAGTTTCCTCTTAATTGTTCCAGGTCTCAAAGGTTATCAAGTAGATCACATCTACATTAATATGTTCATATACATGAATTTTCGTTTAAATTTTATAAGGACTATCCAGTCCACTTTATAGTGCTTACAAACTCATTGCTACTATGCCTTAGAAGGATTTACAACTCAACATTTTAACTCAAGAGCAAAGTTTAACAGTACTCGTTTGCGAAAACAAAACAAGGTTACATCAATTCATTCCAACACGATGCACAAACCAAAGGGACATACTATCTCTATTAACCCATGACTAGGGAACAAGAGCGTAATAACATGGAACATGCCACGCTACTATTCTAAGGATTTAAAAATACACTAGAATATCCCATAACCAAGCGGTAATCAAGTTTCATCTTTCACATGATAACCAAACAAGCCAAAGTTTCAACAGTTACAACAACAATACTCTACAATACATTCGACATTTTTACAAGGAACTTCATAAATTGTACAGATGAACCTTTAACACTCTTTTCCTCTAGTCTACTCGCATAATCCATCTGCACAAATATTAACTAAAGTCAGTTCGCAAGAACTGAGCATGTTAAGACTACCCATTGCAATAGTAAGCTAACATTTTATAATATCATGAAAGTAAAATTCTAAACTCAAGAATGGATCAAATCACAAACCACTAAACAATATGTTTCACAAGATGACGAGATTTATACCAGCCAACAAGGAGGAATCCCAATATTCAAGTGAGAGAGATATTCCAAAGATAATCAAGGTGAGACCTTATTGGTGAAGACAACAACAAATTTGAGAGTATTGAGATTTCAGTCAAGTAATCCTATGGATTACGTGATTGAAATCTAACACCCAAACATCATTCTATTATTATTAACCAAAAAGATAAAGATCGGTCAAATGACTTAACATATTCAAAATTACTTGTTAACAAGACTGCATTAACGCACATCCATGTTTTAGGAAGAATATAGGTCCCAACCATATATGAACACAAATCAGTCAAAGATTAAAGTTAACTTCACTCAGCTGAATAAACCAACATACATATAATACTCACAACATTATAACTAACTATCTGAAGGTTCAATATACCAAGCAATTCTCACCGAACCTAATTATTTTTCATCAAGAAGTTAAATAAATTAGATTCTATCCAACTAAAATTACATACAACAACTATAGTTGGATTACACAGGCAAGGATCAAGAAGAAGTCTTTTCACCAAAGGTTGTTATTATCTTACATCACATAATCAGTAATAAACCCGTAATCCACCCCTCGTATGATCATTGTAAGAGTTAAGGACTTAGCTCACTAAAATATGTAACTGAGTCGATTCATACCTTTTCCATTTTCATACAAGTCTAACCCAATTCGAAGAAAGATAACCATTCTATTTTCACACATGCCTCAGTCAACACTTACTCAGAAAGTCCCTACCTGAATTATTGAAGGTTTGCTAAGCTACAAAATGGATTTAATAGAAACCCATTTCATTCGATACTTGAATTTAAACAAGCAAGGGATAGTCTGTTGAAAATATAAGTGAATCGACACAAGATCCTCTACCGTGACCCAACTCGAGTCACCAATCACAAGGTTAACAGTCAGCGAAGGGGAAAAATACAAGGCAAAATACTCTTCCTACGAACTATGCCTTCTCTTCCGTCTCTAAAACAACATATGAATAGCTTGGGCATACCCATCTATCTCACGACAGTCTACTCGACCTATCCTCACAGTCGCTCCAAAGAAAACATCTGCTACTACAGAGTTCGTTTCACAAGGGAAATAGTTTACATAGAATGTCTATAACATCATACGCTTTGCCAAGAAAGAGAAAACTCTACAATTTTAATTTCTGCCTTTCACTATTACATCCATTTAGAATAAAAGCATTATCAGGCAGTCATAAAGCAACCTAGCCAAAAAAAATTTTTTTTTTTTTTAAAAACTGGAATTAGAATCGTAATCGGTTTGAGATAGCTTTTCATGAATTACCATTATTGATCAGACAATTGCAGTAACTAATAACATAAACAAAGGTTAAGTTTTACTGTTTACCTAGTTCATTCATTTTGTCCATTATGAGATGATTTTATGCTACAAAAAACCATTTTCGAAGCCAGAGAGCAATTAATTGAGGAGCAAGGAAAAAGCAGAAGCCCATTCTAAATGCCATAACAGATAAAAGAAAATAGAAGGACATTCAATTCATGACATAATAAAAGGGTAGCAGAAGATTGCAAGGGCAAGTTTAACATGCCTGGTTTAAAACGCCATCTCAATGCATCTGATTGTTTCAATGCAGTGGCTTGCCCTTAACCGAAGTGCTCTGCGAGCTCGAGCTAGCGCCACATTCACGCGGTGAAAAACAGCTACAAGGACAACCCCATGATTTGAAGCTCGGACACAAGACATAATGATAACATCACGCTCCTGGATCTGAAAGGCATCAACCGTAATGATATATAAACCTTTTTCTTCATCAGATTTGGGGACAACATAAAAACTGTGGTAGTTCCAAAAGAAGAGCGTTGTTCCAAAGTAGATTTCGCCAGCAAAATTTCTGTATGATATTGCATTTTGGTATGCCAAACAAACTTCAATCTTGGATTTCAAAGCATCTGATATTGATAAAAACCTTTTCAGACTTGTTTTCATATATGGATGCCTTCTCTTGCATAGGCAATAGTAACTTTGATATTGTAATCAAACTAGCGTCTAATGTTTCAGAAAACTCTTGCTTAGTTAGTCCATTTGATGAAACTTGTTGCAAAGGTACGTTTCACCTCCCAAACAAGGCATCTCTACTTCAGTCTTTTGCAGAGGATTCCATCACTCCAATATTTTTCATAAGATTAGCAATTGAATGTCTTCTCGCCAAACTGCTGGATCCACTGAAGATGTGAATTCCACTTTTTCATTTGCTTCAATATGAGAACGTGCTTTCATCACATTGTGTGCTACTCTCAAATCAAATGTAGCTGTCATCTCTGAGACATCCTTCGAAGAACTTCGCAGTTTTGTTGCCTATAGTTTTGAGCTTCGGATTTATTATTATCAAAAGGTCAAATGAAGTCCGTTGATGAGCTTCTACTTCCTCCTTTGGCGCGTAGCTGATATATTGCTTTGTATCTTCTAGGGCAACTATCTGCAATGGTACACCTATTTGAGGTGCAGCGATCCCAACACCGGGTGCATCCCTCATGCTAGCAACCATGTCATCTATAATATTTTGAATCCTCTCTCCCCCAATCTCTTCCACTGGTACTTCGCTTGCAGGTTCATGCGGCATAAGATTATCAGGTCACACGCAGACTTTGTATCACAAAAACTTAGAAGTCTTTTTCTTTCCAAATCCGAAAAACCCACCAGCCAAAGCCACTGTAGGCATTCTCTTGTTTTGTCTTTCATTAATCCTATTTGTTCCCGACAATCTACATTTCCTATACCCATTAGAAACTAAGCTACCGACAGGCCTATGGCCAACACCCACATTGGAACCCAAATGATTTTGCTGGACCCTGAGGCTTCTGCAGCCTGTGGAAATACTGAATGTGGCTAAATTAGCGGATGGGTTGTAAGTTCGACAGTAGACTGTGGAAGATAACGATCCATGCCCCATTGGCGCCTCTACTCGACAACTTCAGTCAATGATCTCTGAACTAAACACCTTTAATTCAACACTGGATGAATAACCTGAGTGATGGAATTCCACATACTAAAAATGCCCTGTAGCTGCTGCATATAGCCAATTAATTCCTCACGGCACTTTCCTAGGAGAATTTCAGTTCTACGCTCCACGTTTGGTATAGGCACAGGCTAGGAGTGTACTGGTCATTGTTTATTGCATTTGGTGAGACTGTGACAGCTATTGAGGGCGCCCCCTACCAAACTGACCCAACTCTCACCCACCTGTCTTCAATTCTCTCAGAAAAGCTGTCCCATTCTTTCATTTGGTCAAACACTTAATTTCATTCACCAAATTTCTGCGCCTTGCCAAGAAAGCACGTGCCTTCCCACGCCCTCCACTCCATTTCCTTTTTTTTTTTTTTAAATTTATTTGTTTCAAAAATTTTACTTTCATTATTATTGTTATTCTATTTTTATTTATTTTATTCTAAAACTCATTCTATTTATATCGTTATTCTATTTTATTTTTATTTTTCTGGATCTCAGGTATGCCCCAGCGGTAAAAGGAAAGGGGCACCACAATAAGCGAATGGTTACACGAGCCTTAATATTGCTTGTGTAGTCTTGAAGCCTAAAACGCCCAGTCAAGCTAACTAGCCATGCGTCGGCTCGTGACCATGTTGTATCTCCTGAAAAAGTGGGTGGGTTGAGCGATTAAAAGAAATATTTACGTGAACGCCACTCCCAAACCGTGGCGCCACCACAAAACCTACTCTTCCTCATTTGCGCAACGAGGCTCGATCAGCGGGAGCGACAAACAAATCAAGAGGATAGTTTAACGATAACAGAGGATGATATCGATAACAATCGATATAAAGAAGGTAATAATAAAATACAATCGTTGATCGATAATACAATCATAATGTCATTATTATTATTATTATCATTATTATCATTTTACAGCTTGTGAAATAATTATCAATTCCAGTAGTTGTCTTCGTAGCTCTCTAATTGTTGGAGGGATTCCAGATTCGGTGTTCTGTTTCATAAAAACTACTGCCGTGGACTGGCTTCTGTGTCGCATTATGAGGTTTAGAAGGAAGTAACGAAATCTTGGGTGGGAACCAAACGCCCATCATGGTAACGCATCAAATGAAGTGCGTATTCATGCATTGGAACTTCTTTAATGCGGGGTTGTTGCCACATTGCTTTTCCTGTCGGAAATAAAGTTGGGAAAGCCATTGAGAATAGGCCTTCCGTATTATATTCATTTATTGGCGAAAGCCCAAGCTCTAGCCATGGCATGGTAAATGGAGTGTTACCATCATGGTTGAGCAAGAACTGTTCGATTTCCTCTTCTTGTTCTGTATTGTGAGGTGTTGGCACGAAAGATGATGAGTGTTCATATGTTTCATCAAAGTGGGTGGGAACACCACTACCATGAGTTGTAGAGCAAGTTTGCATTTGGGGAAGTTCCATTGTGGCTGTGTTGAGAGAGGAGGAAACATTTGATGATTCAGATGGTAGTGAGGAAAGGGCGTCATCGTCGATTAAGACATCTTTGTAATAGGGGTCGTGTTGGATTTTATATTGCAAGGCTGCACAAACACGAGATCTACTGACGTAGAAATCATAATTTTTAAATTAGATCCTTCCCTTTGTATGAGAACTATGTCCAAATCTCCAAGGCGGCGGGGTAGGGTCTTTGCTATTGAAGTAATGTTTTGCGGGAAGCTTATGGTGTGTCCTGAGTATTTGTATTGCCCACCACGTACTTGGGCGACTTGCATGAATGGATTAACTCGTGCGATAAGCATCTCCTCGATTTGGGTTAAAGACGCAAGAACGATAGGTTGTTTTTCAGGGTCCATGTTGTTCCATGAAGAGAAGCGGTGGCCTTGTTTTTCACTTTTGCATCTGTTACACGAGGGAAAGCCTTCGGAAAAAATTGTTTTAATTCCAGGGTAATTTTCCAAATAGATTGAGCAAGTTTGGATGTTCGCTAAAAATCTAATCTTTTGCGAAACCGACGTTGGGATTCTAAATTCGGTGAAGAGAGCGGGGATATGGGAAATATCGTGTATTAGAAGGGGTGGGGTGTTACATTTGGTCATTTGTGGATTGCAAGGTGGAAAGCAGTCTGAAGGAGAGGAGAAACCGGTTGTATATGTGGGATGAACTGAAGAGAGGTCAGTACTTGAGACAGTTTCATGTGGCATCCCAGACATTTGGGGCAAAGTGATAGTTGCTAGCAAAGATGGGTTCGTACGGAAGGAAGTGGCATGCTCTTGAAAGGTTTTTTCCATGGAAGTTACATGCGGAATGTTGGTTGGCAATTCTTCAGTAGTTGTATTTGATGGCAAGATTGGAATGTTGGGGGATCGTAGGTTGTTGGTCGTTGTAAGTTGAAAGATGTTAGAGATTTTCGTTGTTCTATGCTCTAATTTACGACGCCGTTGCTCAGCAGTTATGTGTACTTTATTTTTTGCGTAGTTTTCTCTTCGTTGGGCTCGTTTTGCAGGAGTCGACATGATTGCGAAGTCACAGGATTATGGAGTACCACCTGTTGGATAAAGATCATTTTGGGTTAGCAAGGAACGATACATAGTTTGATGACAAACAAATACAGAAATAAGTGAAAATGTAAAACTAAATTCAATTGTAATGCATGTGGAGTACCAATGGGAAATACGCATAAGAGGTAACAATTTGAGTTTTGAGAAACTACTTTTTTATTAAGGAAAAGAGTATTAGATATATAGAAACATACAATGTGTTCACATACTACAGAAGGATGTAAATACGTACATAACAAAATTGAATATTTTTTATATTTATTTTCTTAAAAGTACTAACAATCCGCATAATAGAAGGAGACAATAGTATATCAGTGTATAAGGGAATTCAACAGTTTTCTTTTGAAGCAGGGAAAAAAGTGAAACATAGATATGAAATAAGAAACATAGCAGTCATAGTGCAAAGTATAGAATGGGATGAGTGAGGGTGTAATGTTTGAAGGGACGGGTGGGTTGGAAATCCTTGCGTAAAGGTTATGGAGCAGTTGCACTATTTTCTGCTTTCTTTGAACTGAGGATGACACATTTCAATCTGTTGTTTCCGCAATATGTCTCTTTTTCGGTGAAAGTGTGAAAGATTCGTTTCGATGACATTACTTATAATTTCACTAGTCGCATCTTCGTCTATAGTCAATATATGGAGGTCGCTAGCTGCAACACCCATGATTAACTCAGCTATCTCATCAAAAGCGGTAACTGATTGAAGTTCTCCTGTTGGGTCCTTTAGATCGATCCTGAGTGCATATCTATAATCATAGTTTTGCACTTGTCTGTTGCAACTTGAACATAACCATGAACCATTACCATTCTCTTTCACCTTTTTCCTGCATTGTTTGTCACCTTTTTGAAGAGGACATGCCTTGTAAAAAAAGTTGTCCATGCTAATATTCGTGATTTCTGCAGTAACCATGGCCCATTCATTTCTCTCAGTGTTCCCCATATTTAGTACCTCCGAAATCGTCGTTACAGAGGTCATGCTTTTTGGAGGGCCTAGAAATTGGGTTGTGATAGAGGGCGCCGGAAGGAAGTAGTCATCGGAATCAACCCAGCCATGAAGTGTATTTGTTTCTGAAATTTTAGGGTTGACGTAACATTTGGTTCTTGAAACAGTGTCCACTGAGCTTCCATTGAAACTGGAGACGCGGGCAGCTTTCAAGGCGAGGACCGGAAGAGGCGGTATAGAAAGCATGTCTTCAAGTTCGTTGCTTATATCATCTAAGTGATGTCCCCACAATGTGACACTTACACTGAAACCCGACATGTCCTTTAACTGCAGTGTTCTTCTCTTTGTTTCAGACTTGTCATACCGACGAATTGTTGAGCATGGTGACATCGTAACAACAATTCCAATCAAATCAACTGTAGAACCTTCAGCGCTTGCAGGTAATTCCTTGATTTTGGTGAAGTGAAAGTTATGGGAAGGTATTGTATCTTCATTTGCTATGAGTGGAGATATGGTTGAGGAAGGTTGCAGGAAAATCTCCAAAGCATTGTTCAAATGGTTATAACATAGCTTTGCATCAGCAATCCTCGCAATCCTCCCATTGGAAATTGTATATAGCTTCCCATTCTCAATCTGCTCATAGAATGCTTCCGCGGCCTCGTTGAAACAAGTGATGTGGATTTCTCCTCCTTCCTGATCAACAAAATCAAACCCAAACACGGATCCATTTCCCCTTGCATTGTGATATTGGCGAAGGGTTGTTTTTGCTAGGGCACGGCCCTCTACGGACCACATGTGCATAGATGTATTCAAAGCACTTATTTTAGTTGGTGTTCTCGTAAAATATTTGTTAACCCGATTTGCACTTGCATCTGTTTGTGGCAACTGACTGTGTTTGAGAGCATTTGTTGGTAGTCGGTTGGAGCTAGCGATTACCAAATGTGTTTCAACAACAACATCCATTTCAATGATAAGAACGGTGCTGCAATGGAAAAGAAAAACAGGATATAATTAGAACTGAGCAACGGATGGAAAAAATAAATAGAATTAAATTTTAATTGATATAGCGAGTTTATGTACATTGGTAATTGAGCAAGAGATGAAGCTTACAGTTCACTTTTGATCATTCTAACGAGGGATTTGTGTAAGCACACGATGGAGCCTTCTTGTATTGAATTGTCGGTTACACGACTTGCAAATTTGGAGGGTAGAAGTGTTGTCTGAAAATGTATCCCATCTGAAAGGTCAACACGATGTTGGGCTCCCGTGTTGAGAATGGACCTTAGAGAGCTCAAGTGCAGTATCTGAAATGTGGGGTCAACATTGGAACCACCCTCAATCAATTGAGAAATGCCTTCGTGTGTCAAAGTTATTTCCATGGCAACTAAAAGATGCTCGAGATTGTGAGAATTCTGCAAATATATGGTGGAAAATGTAAACTTGTAGGGCAGTCAATCATGAAATGAAGGATTTGTTCAGGAAATCATGCATTTGTAAAGAATGAGAACCTTTAAAGTTGACTTCCTTATTATTTCATATTTTCTAAAAAGTGCAAACATGAAGTCTAACCCTTTAACAATTCAATATGCAAAAAAGCGATATAATGTACAAAGCTTTGGTTGAAAACAACTAAAATTTGTATGGTTGTTTGTCGGCATTTTAAAACTATATGTATTTGTGTGCAAATATTATGAAGTACACATTAAAAATGCATCGTTGGTTTACATAAAGAAGCGAGCAAATGTATAAAGGAAAGATATAATGAATAACTCATTAAAAATGTGTTGTTGTTGTTGTTTGTTAAAAAGTCAGATTATGTGCCCCATATGTTTCCATGCATTTATTTGAAATGAATTACATATTATTATGTTAAGCAAACATAATGGAATACAATAAGAACAATATGTACACTTGAAGTGAGAAGACTATAGGTATTTGTATGGAAACACAAAGATAAAGAAATTAGGAAAGCATAGTTGTTGGATAACAAAAACTGAACATGTGTTTGATAAGTTTGATTCTCCGTCGGATATATACTGCGACAATACATACATGGAATATTTGGAACGAGTTACAGTTTATTTCAAAAATACTTATAAACAAACACTTATAAACTAACCACTACAAGCTATTTTTTAAAATCAAATTTCTTGCTTTTTGCTTGTGCAATTTTCTTTGCACGTTTCTTGTAGTTTTGTCCAGTTGCAGATGCCTCGATTGGAATTCCCATTCTCCTCAATTTGTGTGGTGGTTCATATTTCAGTGCATCTTCGTTCGAATCATAAATCAAGCAAAAGCCTCGTGAATGATCTGCAATCGTTCGGATTTTGGAGAGAAAAATTGGGGATGTTGGCATCAGGTGGAGGCGATCTCTGATCATTTCAGCTATCACTGTTTTAGGTGGTTTTGGTTGCCTACAATGCAAAACATTAACACATTGAATACGCTTAAAATTTTCCTCCCTCTGCAAGTGAGGCGTAGTTAATGTCAATCCCGTTGTGGGGAGGGGAATTGTGTTTCTAGTCTGCATCATATTAAACTGGAGAGGGAAAATAAGTATGTTAGTCCACCAAGATGTTCTTAGGTATGACGGGAAGCTTTAAAAGCCTTGTCGCTGATCAGTCTAACGTCCAACTTGGGACGCTTCGAAATGGCCTCATTGGGGAACGAACCCCTCAGCACATAACGAATCCTGTCATTGACGAAGGCACGTGCCCCCACATGTCACTTCGGAAAAAGGATTGGAGTCTAAATATAAATGTAACAATCAAAAGAATATAACATGAAAGCTCTCTACAATAATTTTTTAAACCATAGCATGCAATAAACGAAACAAATGAATAAGCACTTGAATCAATATTAAAACCCACCTCAAGTTTGTTTAGAGACGACGCTCTTCTTTACCGCGGGAGAATGAGAATCACAAATAACCTACAAAAAAGTGAAAAATAAGTTAATAAAACTAAATATATCTACACTGCCAATGTCATATTCACTACATAACGCTACCACTCATGATATAAAATTGGTAAATGTATATGCATGAATTTGTAACAAGTTAGAAATGTAGAGATAGAACATTTAAAACATCCCAATATGTATATTCATTATCACAATATGATAGTGGATTTTATTGTATAGTTCTTTAAAATCTTTTGATCTGTAAATCTCCATTTCTACTGTATTTTTTTGGAAAGATTATTTTAAATTTTGACATAATGATATATTGAAATTGATGGTATTTATCACTAATGAATAAAAAAATTATGAAGAAAGTGATAAAATCATTCATCAATATAATCTAATCTAAGATTAAAAACCTTAAAATTAATATTGGATTATTAATTTTAGGGGTGGAAAATATACGTTGGAGGGCTATAGAAAGTCCACTCTCTATCCGGGACAACTTAGAAACGCATCAATGGTGTTTAAACAAATAACTCGGGAGGGGCCACAATTCCATTCGAGGAGAAGAGGAGATTCTCATTCCATTGTTTTGTGGGAATGAGACAAACGGATACAAGATTTGTTTGCCCTTCCGTGTCATCCCACATTTAACTAAAACGCATCTATCTAAGTATTCGAGTGAATATATAAGATTTGTTGTGCTTGTATTTTGTGCGATAATTTTATGTTTTTGATTTTGGGCTTGTTTCTTGTTAATCACTTGTTTTCATAGTACTGCGATGTCTGTATTGCGTTTGCTTTTCTGCATGCCACGCCCGGTGATCAAATCGACACATTAAAATACCGCTTAAAAAGAGCACATGACTTGCAAATAATTCCCCCTTAATCGACTTGATTTTCTTCAACTAATTACCACGCTTTCGACGTGAAAAGATACAGCTTCTGGTGTAATTAAATAAATAAACCTAATTGATAGAAAAGCCCATATGTTGATAAAAGCGTAACAGGGGGTTGAGAGAGTCGAACATGCGACTTCTCCCTCTTGAGTACTTGTTAGCTATTCGGCCAAACCCTAACCTTTCAATAATCATTGATTAATTATGTTTTCCGACCAGTTTTCAACTATAGACCAAATTTAAAATTATAACAAAAGAATAAGGCCAAGGGTCGTATCAACACCAGGAAAAACTCAGACTTAAATCTATTATTTGAGTAAATCCAAAACAGAAATTTCTAACCTCTGCGGAAGAGAAACGACGAGTAAAATAAAAGACGGGCGTTCTTCCACTGCGGAACAGAAACGACGATCGTTCTTCCAATAAAAGACGGGCGTTCTTCCACTGCGGAACAGAAACGGCGATCGTTCTTGCAATAAAATAAAAGATATCGGATCCCTCTTTCACGAAAACGAACTGATTATTTGATGAGATAACCAATACAAACTCCTTATTTATAAAACAGGGCGGAATCTAAAAAACAAGAGTTAAAAATAGGATTTTAAAAATAGAAACTCAAAAATTGCATGCAAAGTAAAAACGACATGCAAACAGCTGTCAAATTTAATCCCGTTTGAAAAACGTCTAAAAGGCTGTCAAATTTAGGACAGTCGTAGAAACGTCCGGAGGTCCTCTACCATAGGGGGAACGCCTTCGGCGTAACTAGCAATCGCATGTGTTTCATGAGATGTGAACGCCGAACGGTATATGTTATTTGTTTTAGAGGTATAATTATTACTTTTGTAGTTGATGTTGATTAGGGGTGTGATTGATTTTGTAAGTGTAGAAATATAGATGGGCCACTTAATTTGAAGGTTGTTTCTACATTTCAAACTTGTTAAAAATTCATACATGAATACATTTGATACCATTTTCGATAGTTAATTTATTTTATAGTTGATGTTGTATGTATTTAATTCGTGTTTATTAGTTGTGCATCGGTTGTTCGGTTGGTGTTTTGTTGGAAAAACATTTATTGTACAGTTGATAATGTGTGTGATTGATAGTTGTAGTGTAGGAATTTAGTTGAAACATTACATTGAAATGTCGTATGCATACATTTAATTATTCAAATTAAATTCGTACAATTAAAGTTGCATATCATATTTCAAAACATCAAATAAATGTATATATGCGTGCACATAATGAGACATGTATACATTCGTAGTATTTATATCATGAATGGTAGCCTTTAGTGGGCAATTTTAGTTTCAATAAACATGATTACATTTGATACCCCTTGAACAACAGTGCCGCTTTGGATAGAAGAAGTGTTGAGTATAGTAGTGGTGGAGGTGCTATCAAAGCAGAGGGTAGCTTTTACGATAGGCTGAGTGATAGTAGTCTTGACTCCTCCTTTCTTCTTGCTCCAAGTGTTGTTATGTACACCATTTTTGAGTATCTCTCGAATGAAAAAGTAGGTGAAATACGTAGATTTGCAAGCAAGGGAACTTTGGAGAAAGTTGTGAATGTCAGACCCTGCCTTTCAGTGGTTCCAATGTCGACGGTTGCTCTATGCAAAGTAAGTCCTTACCACTTGTGGATAGTTAATCCCCATGCCATTTTAATCAGCAATTTTCTTCGATTCCCTCTTGAAATAGGGGGTATGGGAATATGTAACGGGTTGGAGGGATCCCAACATGGGCCATTGTATCTATCAAATTTGACAACAAATAAAGGTAATGTTGGTGGTTGCATTGATGCGTCGTAGACAATGTCGGTGATTGTTCTTGTGGCACCATTCACGAGGCCTACGTCAACCCATAGATTTGTAACCAGTGTTACGAAATTGGGCAAGGAAGCTTTGGAAGAGTGTATCAGGGTAATTTGAAAGATAAAGATGTGGCTATAAAGAAACTAAAAGGTAGAGGCAAAGACATCAAGAAATTAGTTGAGAATGAATTCAACACGATCTTTGGGCACCCGGTGTTGAGAATGGACCTTGGGGAGGAAAAGTGCGATGTCGAAATGTGGGGTCCTCCCCTTTGAATCAATTACGTGCTATAACAAGTTCTTGTAGCTTGGTGAGCTCGAAGCCAATTTCTGTCGGAAGAGAGCCCAAAAACTGGTTGAATTCCAACCCAACGGTTTACGACTTTGTACAGTTCAAGAGAATGGAAAAAACATCTCCCTTCAGATTGTTATTTCCAAACGTCAGTTGTTGTAGGCAGCCCAACATTCCCAATTCGTGGGGTACCATTCTGCTTAATTGGTTGTCTTCTATTTGAAGAAAATTAAGTACTGAAATACTTCCTATGGATTTTGGGATGTTTGCCGTTTATTGATTGATGGACGGGTCCACAGTCCACAATTTGGTGAGCTTATGGCCTACATCCTCCGGAATTGTCCCCAAAACTTCTTGTGATATAGGTTCAACTTTTTCAATTCTGTACAGTTCATGAGAGAATATAGAATGGACCCTCCTAGGTTGTTATTATCTAGCGACAATTCTCGTAGTTGGGAAAGTGAACCTAATTCTTGTGGAATATAGCCATAGAAGGAATTACAAGATATATTTAACTCCTCCATGAAAGAACAATTTCCTAGCGCCTTGGGAATGACACCTATAAGGATATTGTTCTTCAACTTGAGCTCTCTCAGTTTCCATAATTGACCAATCTCTTCCGGGATACTACCATTGAGTTTGTTGGAATTTAGAAGTAGATGTTCTAATATGGTCAATGTTGTTAATATCTCAGATGGAATTGGTCCCTCAAGCGTATTATTAGACAATGACAAGTGATGCAATTTTGTGCAGTTATCCAGCAAGAGATCTCGTAGTTGGGAAAGTGAATCCGATTCTTGTGGAATATAGCCATATAAGGAATTAGAAGATATATTTAACTCCTTCATGAAAGAACAGTTTCCTAGCGCCTTGGGAATGGCACATATAAGGATATTGTTCTTCAACTTGAGCTCTCTCAGTTTCCATAATTGACCAATCTCTTCCGGGATACTACCATTGATTTTGTTGGAATTTAGAAGCAGATGTTCTAATTTGGTCAATGTTGTTAATATCTCAGATGGAATTGGTCCCTCAAGCGTATTATTAGACAACGACAAGTGATGCAATTTTGTGCAATTATTCAAAGAATTGGGAATTTGTCCAAAAAGTAAGTTATTTTTTAAATTGAGCACTATTAAACGCCTGAGAGCACCTAGTAAATAGAAATAATAAGATAAACTAATTATTCGCAATGTTGATAACATAACTCAGATTCATGTCTGTCAATTACATGATCTCGCAATGTTGATAATACAACTCAAATTCATGTCTGTCAATTAAATGAATACACTACAGATACAGTATGGTGCCAGACCAGTGCATACAAAAAATAAATTATTTTAAACAACAAAGATTAAACCTTTACAGTATCATCCACAAATTCTTAAAGGAACTTTGTAAAGGCGTCTGGAGCATAACTTACTAATCCAGAAGAAGTGTCTGAAACATCAATCTGACTTCTCGTGCTTCCACTGTTGTTTTCTTTTATTTCTTGTGTCTGTATATTCTCTACGTCACTCTAAATTCCTGAATCTCCTTTTGATCTCCCTTTTTCTGTGTGCGTATACTTTCTTTTCTAGTGTTTGCAATTTATTATTAATCTCCCTTTTTCTATTTTCAGCTCAGCCTAATTAAAAACAAAAGCTAAAATTGTTAATTATTAGAAACAAAATTATTAAAAATAAAAGTTAAAATTGTTAATTATTAAAAACAAAATTATTAGAAACAAAATTAAAATAGTAGATTTCTATTTTTAGCTCAACCTAATTAAAAACAAAAGCTAAAATTGTTAAAAATAGTAGATATTTTTATTTTCAAATTTCTACCTAATTAAAAAATAAAAGCTAAAATTGTTAATTATTAGAAACAAAATTATTAAAAATAAAAGCTAAAATTGTTGTTAATTAAAAACAAAAGTTAAAATTGTTAATTATTAGAAACAAAATTATTAAAAATGATAAAAAAATTAAAATAGGGAGGAAAAGCACAAGCGTCAAGACGGCAGTCAAACCGTCAAATTTAACTGATCGTGTAGAAACGTCCAATTATTAAACTAGCAATCGCACGTGAAATGTGTGATGGAAACGCCGAAAGGGATGTATTGAAGAAGTAAAAGTGAAAGGAGTGAAATAACAAGAGAGGAAGAGGAGAGATGAATTAGGGATTTGAGGGAGAAGCACATGGATGGGGAGAATTTTGTGAGGAACCAATGGGAAATTCTTCTTTCCTACAACTGCGTACCTTTTATTCAAAATGTCAAAAGGAATCTCAGAATGCAAGGAATGGTCGATTGATACTACTAATGTCAATAGTTTTTTGTGATTTCATCTCTTGTTTAAATGTAAGGGGATTTCAATTACACATCTCATGAGACACTTTGCACTCGAAGGGGCCAAAATAGAAAGTGGGGAAAATCCAATAGGTGTTGGTTGGGTATGGTGGTTGAAGAAATAGGAGGTGTACATTCTTGTCACATTACTTTTCAGCATAGGATTATGTGTTTACTAATAAAACCATGAAAGTGTGCATGTAATTTCTAGGTTTAAAAGAGATTATTTGATTTCTTAAATATAATATATGATGTACTTACTCTAAATGTGGCCGAACAGAGAGGCAACATAGAAAAAAATGGTGACCATGAAAAAGACCTATACATGAAAAACAACAAATGAACTGAAGAGAAATAAAAAAATATGTTGTTAATATGGAAAGATTTGTCTTGGACATAATAAGCTACCCATAGAATTCTTGTACTTTCTCCAAGAATGTATACAAACTCCAAAACTTCATGGTATTTGATGAATTTTGTGTAATCATATGAGGCATTTCGATTAGCATTGTAGTAATTCAGCTTAGAGACCTTGAGAAGACACCAAAACTTTTATAAACCAACAAACTTTGTTGAAGAACAACACAAAATTCTACAAAATTTTGAGAAAACTTTTCATAGACATCTTTGATATTCTTTGCAAACATATTTGAGAACATAATAAGACTTTGGAAGGGAAGGAAACAATAAATTTTTTTCATTTTAGAGAGCAATATTTCTTTACAAGCCATATTTGAACACCATGATGTACCTCCTTTAGAAATCCTTCAAAACAAATAATTTTTTCACATTCTTCCATCTTGGAAGGTACACAATGGTTGTGATCCATCTCCAGCGTATAACATGCCACCCTACGAAGTCGAAAGCACTCTGAATCAAGAATGAGGTCCATCTTAAATTATCTGGGCCATTAGTATACATCAAAATACTCTTATATCACTAGAATTCGAGTTTGACTAAGGAAAATGCAATGCGAGGTATCACCACCATCCATGTTGTTGAACTCTAAAGAGACCTCACTACAACATGCTCTGAATGACAAGCACGAGCCACCATCCATGACTTAAACACTTTCTCTTCACACCCTTTCCATGATTTTTCTTCTCCTCCTTTTGTTGAGAGAGCCACCCTAATCCTTAGAGCCAAATTCTCGTGAATGATTTTTCATGCCATAATGGTGTAGCTTAAAAACAAGACGATAAATAAAATAAAATCCAATATGTTAAACTTTGATACGATGTACCATGTTCTAATAGATGGTTGTTTATCCAATTCCTTGAATATATCATTTTCAAAAGTATAGTTCACCTTGTTGAAGATGGATTTTAACCTATGAAAAAAGTAAAGCTCAAAGGCAATATCGGAAGACCAAGGAAGAGATATATCTCTAGCCACCTCCAAATCCAAAATGTGTCATTCCCGAAAGTAGACACCCCATGAGTACACATATTATCAGCTTTTCGTTTTCGATCAATAGATAATTACCAAGCAACATTGTGACATCTCGTATGTTCAATGCATCTAAAATAGTGATGATACTCATGATGTTCAAGTATGAATTTTTTTAATTATAAGCACTCTAAGAATAAAGGTATATTTTCGATGGATCTTGTGCACCCTTTTTACAATCTTATATTGTACTTACTTTAAATGTGTCCCCACATTGAGGTAACATAGAAAAATTATGCCCATGAAAAAATCCAAGACATGAAACAATGAAGGACATGACTATGGAGCACTAAAAGAAATATGACTATCGAGTAGTTCCAAAGCTTGTTAAATTCAATGCATATATAAGTTAATCAAGAACATGCATTTAGTGTAACAAAAATTAAGAATGTACTTAGCTTTGTGTAGAAGTTCTATTATCTTCAAATATCCTTAGATTTAATAAGATTAAAATCTCACAAGGGATTTTAATTAAATTGTCAACAATTAAACACCTTAAGTATTCACCACAAAGTCTAGAAATTTATATATGAACTCTCTTCGTTGTTATGATATGGCCTCTTCTCTTTATGTACACACAACATGACCAAACTTCTTTCTCATATTTGTAATGAGTAGGGGTTAAATTCTATAACCTCTTAGACTTGTCAAATATTTTTAGGCAATGATAATATTTTAATATTATCTTTCAAAAATTAACAGTATTATTTTTATCAACTATGTGTGTGTGTGTGTGTTTATATTTTAATAATTTACATACAATTTTATATAAAAAATAAAATTCAAATTTTAAACATCTAAGTCATACTCTCTGGATTCTCAGCTTATTAAAAATAGACTGTCATGGATGATGGGATGGCATTGTTAAAACAAATAATTGTTTGACGTGCAAGTAAGATTGGCATATTTACAGACGACCATCAGAATATTCAACCATCTACCACATACATTGTCTATGGTCGTTGAGTTGACTCCACCGACCACACCAATCGCATCAGTCTTCTTTTATGGATCCACCTGACTCACCGCCACAAAACACATCTTCACCTTCACAAACTTGTATTTTGCATCCACCTCTCCAGACACCAAGGATTCATTAAGCCTCCATGTGACCACCAACTCATCCTCGCTCGCCATAGCCATTATAACAGACACTCAAAAACAAAAATACTGATCTTTAGATTGAGATTTATTATGCTAAATTCATGTCCATGGCCTTTTATGACCGTCATGTGATTTCCTTCAACCAGGTGGACCACTTATATCTAGACTCCAAAATAGACATGCATCGTCCATGTATGAATTTGTAAATGAAAACGACGTCGGTATGGGTGAGTCGTGCCTTGTGACCAAATACTTATATGGTGACGGAATTTTATCGACACATTTTGTGTTTCCAAATTCTACCATACAAAATAAATCGTATGAATGACTCTTTACATGTTTTTCATAATAAAAATGTAAAATAATTGTAAATATTTTAAATAACCCTCACATATTTGTCATTTTTATTTATAATTCTATAAATTATATTAAAATACATAAATATGTATTAAAATAGTTAAAATGAAAATAAGAAATTTTAATTTTGTTGATAAAATTAATAGTTTTTGACGAAAGACAATAATGGAGTGCAGACCATGTCCTTTTAACAAACTTTTCAACAATTGAAAACTTGAAGTTTACCTCATTAAACGTGTTTCATTAAATGGCGTGGACAACTGTATATTTTATAGGAACTTTTCCCTAGGACTTCTTCATGTGTTCGTGGCACTTGTCCATGTGGCCACCATGTGGGTGTCTATTTGTCATTCCCTGTTCCACGTATAATTATACGATAATTACTTTAACTATAGAAACAAATTTATTATAAGCCTTCGCATTGTGCAGTTGTTGTTGAAGAAAAAATTTACCCTCCCCTTAAACTGAGTGGAAATTGAATCCGATTGCAAAATTTCAAACCTATGCAAAATTTCGTGAACCACTTGATCCTTTCCTCCTCGCTCGTATTCACAGGGGGCTTATCTAATGCTGCAAATGACCTCATTTCCTCAATTTGAACCCTGCCGTCTGGAATTATTTCCCGCCTGCGATCACCACTTTCTGATCCGTTGATGATTGGAGACTCTTATGTGATAGCGTACATCGCGGACTCCCTACTAAGTGCCATTTTAGGCGTGGAATGGGTAAAAAACTGTTATTTTTATTAAGGCAAGTCTAGTATTTAGGGATCAAAAAACAGTTAAAAATAGTAGGAAAATGTAAAAACATCTAGACGGCTATCAAACCGTCAAATTTAACATCGTTGTAGAAACGTCTGGAGGTCCTTTACCATAGGGGGAACGCCTTCGGCATAATAAGTATTTAAATTTAGTAAAATAATATAATATTTAAAAATGTCAAAAAATAAATCCATACAAAAATAGTCAATTGTTGAATATAATTATCTAATAACAATATATTTTAATACATTTGTTTTCTACTTGTATAAGAATGTAAAAATGGCCCTTTAGTGGTGTGTGTAACTTAGGATTTTAAACTATAATTTCACTCTTATAATTGTCTAGTTTGGTGATTCTTATTCATTTGTCTATATACCGTAACTATGCTTTTGATCATCTTTATCTACTACATCAACTCTACGTTTTAAGTATGTTAGGAATGTGGAGTCAATATTGGTACTGATGGTTCTCCTTACTCACCCTTGTTTCATCTCATTTACTTTTTGGATTGTTTGGGATTGGCTTTCTCATCAACTTACTTCTCATTTGAAGTTCAATTTTTATAAATATAGAAACCCGGGCGAGATCATTTTTGCACTTAGCCATATTTATAGGCATTTGTAAATTTTTCCTATTATAACTAAACAACGAAACAATTAAACATTTATCAGTCTCCTAAATAGGTCAAGCTTTCATTATCGTACAGAGACATATTGCATTTAATTATATGGCAATAATCAGTGCGATGTTCTTCATATTTTTACAATGGAAGGATGTGATACGAATTAAGTAAAGTTGAGCACATGTCTTCGAAACAATCCCCACATTTTTTTAAGTTTAGAGCTCGACAACCCATCTAAGATTCAGAGGAAAACGACTGATTACAGCGAAATTTATAAAACTGAATGAAGTTTATAGAGGCCGAATAAAACTAAATTTTGAATCATTTTGTCCATAATTGCACCTTCATTTTTTTGGGATTCTCACTCTTCCATAAAAACCGTAGTCCATAAATCTAAACTCTTGATTTTAACCTGATTAGTTCCTATATGGGTTATGAGTTTAATTGCATATTAGTGTGGAAAATTGGGAATTTTCCATAAAAACCGTAGTCCATAAATCTAAACTCTTGATTTTAACCTGGCCAAACATATTGAGTGTAAAAAAAAATCGAAATACAGTCTCCATCTGTTGCCCAAATTTATTTGTGTATTCGGATCTATCCAAGGATTGAATGGTACAATAATATGTAATTTCAAGTGAAGATACGGTAAAAGAAAAGCTATGGCATAGAAAGATGTGATTACAGCTTAAAGAAAGAGAGAGTGTGTGGCAACTGGCAAGTTATTCGAAATAACAGTTGCTGTGCATACCTCTATCGTTGATATTATTATTACGGATCTGATTACGAGACAACAGTTTTTAAAACGCGTCATCATCTGTACTGATCCGTTGAACTTCTTCCAAGAATTGGTAGGGATCGAAACCAAGCAGATCCTCCTCTTCCTCCTCCGTGAAACTGGGGAAACGCGTAAAATTACTGTTAAGGTCATCCTCCAGAGAAGGATCAAAAAACAGTTAAAATAGTAGGAAAATGTAAAAACGTCTAGACGGCTGTCAAACCGTCAAATTTAACATCGTTGTAGAAATGTCCGGAGGTCCTTTACCATAGGGGAATGCCTTCGGCGTAATTACATTACATATTTAAAATATATATTATTAAAAATCCACAATTATATATAAACATATAATTTTTTTCATCTTTTAATTATTTAAAAATAAATAAACATTATTAATTATACATTAAAATACAATATCCACATTTAATAATACATATTAATTATAATATAATATACAATTTTTTTATAAAATCAATATAATACATAAATAAAAACATAATTTTACAGATTAATATAATTGTATTAATATTTTATTTAATTATTATAAACACACAATACACATAACAATATTAAATAACATTCCGCATTTAAAAATATATTATTAAACAATATTTAAAATATATATTAATAAAATATAGATAATAAATATATCAATATTTTATTTAATTATTATAAATAATTATAAATACACATAACAATATTAAATAACATTAAAAATATATTATTAAGCAATATTTAAAATATATATTAATAAAAATATATATAGTAAATATGTTATTTATATAATTAATAATTCTATTATATTAGTAATATTATTACTAATGTATATTACTTATATTAATAAATACTAACTATTTATATTTAACAAACAAACAAATTAAATAATAAAACATATAAATATGTATTTAAATATTTTTAATTATTTAAAATAATATAATACATATTAATTTAATAATAAAATTTATAGATATTTTTTTATACTTTATTATTTAAAATGAATAATTGAACAAATAATTATACAAATACATAATATATATTTATAAATGTTATAAATTTTGATGGTCTTTAAAAACATATTTATAATTAATAATTATATGTTCCAATTACAAAAGATTATAAAATAAAATAATTTTTTGTGTTTTTTTTCCAAACAGTAGATTCAAAACATATTTTCAAATATATAAACATTATTAAAAAAATTATACTCATATGTTAAAATAATGTATACTTTCAAATGTAACACAAACTAAATTGCACATTAAAAATAAAAATTCATACATTTTTATGTTAAAATAATGTATACATTCAAATGTAACACAAACTAAATCGCATAACAAGCGTGTTAAACTACATAAAATTTGGGAAAAAAATCAAGATATGATTTTTTCTTAAGATTAATTTAATAATGTATACATTCAAATGTAACACGACCTAAATCGCATAACAAGCGTGTTAAACTACATAAAATTTAGCAAAAAAATCAAGATATGATTTTTTCTTAAGATTAATTTAATTGAAAGATGGAAAAAAATTGAAAACTATCATTATCATTATAATAAGAATTTTAATTATAATCCATCTTATATGTTAATTTGTAAATTCTTAATTAATTTGTATTAATATTTTTAATAAAATTATTTATTTAAAATATATTATTTAATTACAAATAGAAAACAAAAAAACTCTCGTTAAATTGTCGGTCTGAAAAATTTAAAATCTATCAAATATCAAAATTAAATATTAATATTATTTTTTCTCCAAAAAATAAAAAAGCCAATTTATTGCTAAAATAATATAAACATTTTTTTATTTCTGTTTTGAAATAAATACTACTCTAATAAAAACTCTCAAATATTAGAGTAGATTATTATTAAACAATTTTTCACAAATAAATAATGGCACCCTGCCAACATACAAAAAGTTGAAATTGTTGAAGTACAAAATTACTAGACATCACTTAGTCGCAGCGAGAAAACAACGTTTTAAAAGGGTAAGAAGTTATATTAGAAAAAGAATATAGGTACATACAAAGTTATAATAAAAAATATTTTATATATTTAATAAAAGAAATAAAAGTACATTGTGAATTCGTGAAGAAGCAAATTTTAGATTTTAAAATAATATATAGAAGTAAAAATAAAAATTGCATGGCACAAACACAATCATTGGAATCTTTCTTATTATGGTACAATTATGTAGATAATTAAAAAAATAGTAATTTAACCGGCCCACCTACAACAGGAGTTAACACAACACAAGGAATTATACTAAAATTTGACCGAAAGTACTGCTTTATTGGAATCTTTCTTATTGTACAATTATGTAGATAATTTAAAAAATAAGTAATTTAACACTTGCCCACCTACAAAAGGAGTTAACACAACACAAGGAATTATGGGACCCACAGAGTACTGCTTTATTATCCAAAGAAAAAACAAAAATGGTATAGTAATATACAGAAAATAATAAATTTGAAATAACATTAAACTTTTAAGTAATAATTTTTACCACTTAAGAAGTTTTGAAAATTTTGATGATTGATTTTCAGGAAACTTTTAAAGCTTCTACCAAAGTTTAAACAATACATTAAATCTAAAAAACTAAAAATAAAAATAAAAATAAAACCAAGGCAGAATTTCACTAACAATATGAAAAAGGTATGGTCAGTAAAAGACACTCTTAAACAAAATTTAAAATCTATGAATATTAAAATTATAATTTTAATTAATTTTAATTATTTAAAAACAAAATAGAATCAATCTATTGATTATTGCAAAAAAAATAGGTCAGAATTTCACTATCAATATGAAATAGGGCATGCTCTGTAAAAGACACTCTTAAACTTAAAATTTAAAATCTATGAATATTAAAATTATAAATTAAATAAAGTTTAATGATTTAAAAATAAAATAAAACATACCAAAAATAAAAACGTACATAATAGTCTCTCGTTTAAAAGTTGATAAATTTTAAAAATAAAAGAACAAAAAAATTAATACTAAAATTACAAAAATACCGCATGTTAAACATTTTTTAACAAATAAATTATGCCACCCCTGACTGATAAAACTGTTAAAAGTAAAAAATTACTAAATGTCACAAAATTACTGGACAACTCTTCGGAGATATCATTGTAGTCCCAGCGAGAAAAAATGTTTTAAAAAGGATTAGAAAAGTTATATTAGAAGAATATCCGAGTTATGAGAAAAATATTTTATATATTTAGAAGAAATAAGTACCGTCGACTCTTCCCATTGTGCGAGAAGTGAATTCCCGCAAGAACAAAAATTATTAGATTTCAAACTAATATAAAAATTAAAAATAAAATATGCTTCGCACAAACACAATCATCCGAATCTTTCTTGGGGCTTAGAAAGATGCAAATGATAAAAATCTCTGACAAAAGAATTATGCAACTGACAAGACTTTCCAGAGAACAGTGTGTACCTAACACAAAAATGATATTATTACCAAAAATTGAAAAAATAAAATTTTAAATAACAGTAAGCTTCTGCGCTAAAGTTTAAAGTGACTTTAAACAATGTTGGTTTTAAAATGGGCTTGTGCTCCTATTTTTATTTCAAGATATTTTACAACGCAGTTATTTTAGGGAATAAAATGAATCTTGCACCCTTAAACCGATATAATTTGGGCAGGGTAAAAGGCAAAAATACATGGATAAGAAATCCCAAAAAGAAGATGAAGATCTACCTAAAATCAGAGAGCTAATAAATATTAGCAAAAAGGGTGGATCAGAGATTTTATCATTTGCATGTTAGGTACACACTGTTCTACATTATGTGCCAAAAACAGAGGCATGTTTTCAAAGAGATCACTGAGCATCCTGTACGCTTTTGTACTGCTGTCGCCTCAATCACATTCAATAACTTACTGCTGCCAAAACATCACTATATATAAAATCTAAATACCATTATACTAAAAAATAACAATAAACTTCAATGTTCCTTTCTTAATAACTTCTAGGTGTTTCGGCACATTAATCTTCCAGGCAGTTCTGTGTTTCTGTGACAATGTGCCTGCAGTGGCCAAAATCTAATGCATTCACTCACTAATAAAGTACTTTGAATCATTAACAAACACTGAAAAAACACGAAAAGCGCACCTAAACAACCCAAAAGAAGGGGTACGCTGAACTTTTAAAATAAATAGCATGAAATTAAGTTGTCGCTTTGCAAAATGATGGAAGGAATGAGGCGAGTGTCTTAGCGAGGTTCTACTAAATAAGAGTCTAAACTAGCATAGCCAGGAAAAACAGAGTTCTACAGCACTACATCCTATGCTATGGCCAGTTCCTTGGATATCTCATTGAACCTTGATCAATTTAACTAGTAAAAAACAACTGATAAAAGATTTACCCCTATGCATTCAATTGAAAAGTAGAAGAAATTGGCTATGAAAATAATGGTAAATAATTCTGTCTTGCCCTTATAAACTAAACTAAAGAAAGAGCAGCTAACAGAATTTCAAACAAAATATTCCAATAGCCTGAGCCCTTTTAACTGATATTAAAAATATAGTAAAGCATAAACTGATATTAACAATTCTAGTAACACAGCAATTTTTGTAACACATAAAGCTATAGAAAAGGAATAAAATTATATTTAAACAAAAAAAAAACCTTCTCAATCGAAATTTGAGGAAATTCATACCTAAACATTTAGTTTTAGCCTCAAATTAAAATTTCATACCTAATGCATCGCCTAAACAGAAGTCTGCCAATCCCAATTAGATAAAAGTTTGGCAAACACAATCAAACAAAATGCCCAGCCCTGCAGACGAAAACTAGAGCTTATGTACTTAATAGAAATATACAATAAGACTTCAGAATTAAAAGACAGGGCAAATAATTTTCTTCAATCTTTTTACTGCAGAAAATGCAAGCATATATGATACCTGAACATGGCATCACCGACTCCCACAGCGCGCATGTGCAAGGATTCACCACCTGCAAGCATGTGTAATACACCATCAAATATCTCACTGAACCCTCAAATAGATAACAAACTATATTTCATTAGAAAGCATATGTTTCCTACAAAAAAAAATCCAGGAAATATATAACAAAATTATGTTTCCTACCAAATCACAGTAACTTGTGTAGAAAAAATTTAGAACATAAAAACTTGATTTGAAATAGGCATGGCCGTCTGTCAAAGGGGTATTCTATCAAATGTTTAAAATGCAAATAGAATAGAGACATATATAATACATTTCATATACTATAATATAGATTGATTCCATTATGAAAGGTAGAAGGCGCTGTAAATAGCCAAATAAAAATCCAAGGTTAAATTTGCTAGAATGGATGATTTCGCAAAATAACAGATTGTAAAATGGATGCAAAAACCATAGCCTAATAGAAACTACCTAAAACAATAGCAATTGCTTAATTAGATCTGGTGGCTGTGTATGCTTTTCAGGCACACAAAAATTGTGAATTAAAAGGCTAAGAAAACAATTTGTAGCAATTACACCCTGCATAAAATACAGGGCATATGTCACACCTGTACAGGATAACTTAGCCGACATCTCACCGAACCCTGAAACTTAAGAAAAGACACATGTAACAAAACAAACCCTTCCGCATGCCATTAAAATCCTACTACACAGATCTTAAATAAAACATAAACGATTAGATTAGCCCTTCCGCATTTCTAAAAAGTACGCTAACGATTGAATAGAATGAATCTTACCGTGCGAAATTAAGCAGAAAATCCGAATGCAGCCCGTGATATTCTGGTCATATTCGGCAGTCCAGTGATGGCTTCAAAATATACACAACAGACGAGGAAAAATACAACACAGACATCTATACAACAACAGAGACACATCAAACGCACAAAACCAGACACAAATCAGACCAACAGAGACGAAAAAAGACCAACACAGACGAAAATCAGACACAAACAATACGACCAAAAACCAGGCTCACAATACATTACATTTGGGGGAATGATTTGATATTTATAGCTCGCACGCATCAACAGCTCTTCCCACTCCCACCGACATATACTTTCCAGCTGGCCACCACATTAACTTTCGTACCGTTTCTTTTTACCCGTTGAAGCTTTTGAAACGAGTCACACCTTCATCAACTAATACTTATCCTTTCCCATTTAATATTTGTAAATTTGGCAGTGATTTGCACATGATTAACAAATATCCATTATGACTACCCACCACGAGAGAATATGCTTTATAACTGATTTATGAGTTCCCCTCGCCATAAATAAATCTCAAAAAATCACTATGTATGTACTTTGTGCCCTTCGTAGAAAGTTTTTAAAGCATTTTAACCCTTGTTTCATGGTAGGGAAGTATGGCTATTACTAAGGATGTTCATTAATCTTAATTTTTTTATGAAATAGAGGTATATATTAGCAATTACATGTGGAGGTTGTAATGTAAACATCAAAAGGTAGGTGTATAGGGCGAGGTTTGTAGTTTGATATGCGGAGAAGTGGATGGGAAGAAAGGAGATGTTTTATGAAGGATGTGGAAAGGAAGAGAGTATTTTTTTAGTTGATAGGAGGAAAGATGTATTCATTATAGTCTTGGCGAAAGAGAGGGAATGAAGGAGAGAAAAATATATATAAGTATAATGTTGTAACATTGATGGTTTAATTGAAAAAGAATTATTGTTCATTAGTTTGAGATTATCAATAACAAACGATATTGAAAATGAGAAGCAAGCGCGAAATAATTTTTTTAAAAAGACACATACATTTTTAGTAGGAGGAAAGCCTAAGGTGAAATGATAAAGGAAAAAGAGAGAATATATGTTGTGGTAAGGAGTGGCAAGTAAAGGGTGCATATTTAGGCAGAGCGATAAAGTTGAGTGAATTCAATCTCGATTCTTCATTTCTACGTGCTCGAATCATAGGCACTCGAGCCATTTTTTAGTACTGTTGAAATGACAATGGTGGAGAAATGTGAAGATCTGCAAGTGAGGGTACTCTAGAAATTGTTGTGAATGTAAGACCTTGTCTCTCATTGTTGTTAATGTTGACAGTCGCTTTATGGAAACTAAGGCCCTGAGACTTGTGAATAGTCAATGTGCAAGCCACTTTAAGTGGAAATTATCCGTTATTCCCTCTTACAACAGGGTGCACTTTAATATGTAATAGGTTAGACAGATCCCAAGTAGGCCGGTGTATCTATCAAATTTGATTACAATAAAGAGTGGAAGTTCATGTGGTGGCATGGATAAGTCTTAAATAATGTTGATGATTGTTCATGTTGCACCATTTGTAAGGTGTGTTTCAACCCAAAAATTTGTGATAAGCATGATGAGAAATGCCTTCAGGTGTCAATGTTGTTTCCATGGTAAGGAAAAATTGCTCGAGATAAGCGGAGGTTTGCACACGTATCCTAAATACTTAAATACGAGGTAAATGCAAACCAAAAAAGTTAATGCAACACATGGATATGGGAAAACGCTTTTGTATGATCTAGTACACACTCAACTAAAGTGTAGACATCACGTTTAAGGTTATGTACATTCAAGTGAACGCAACACATGTATAATTAAAACAAAATACTATTATGAATAGTTGCAACTTTGTTGATTTGAATGACAACAAGTAGAAAAAAACATTCCAAATAAAATTTTAAAAGATATAAACAAATTAATTTTCTAAACATCCATAAAAAAGAAGGCATTTACAACCATAACTTGTTATATGTAGAGAATTTCCATTTAGGCATGAAAGTAAAGTATTTTACATGAAGTCATGGAGCTACATAAACCGATTGTGATTTCAAAGGTGCATACAACAACGAAAGTTGTGTATAGAATGCAAACATGTATGCAAGCTAAATTTGACATAAATTGTAAACTTGCTCAAAATGTAACTAACCTTGAAGCAATGCCAAATATAAATGTGAATCTTTATAAACAACATAAAGTGCAACCTTTTATAGAATGTTAAGTAGAATGTTTATATTCTATGATATTGTACATTACAGTAAAGGTTATGTACATTAAAGTGAATATAACACATGTATAATAAAAATAAAATAAAATTTAAATAGTTGCACCTTTGTTGATTTAATGATCAACAAGTAAAATATAAGGTTTTCCTAACAAATATTCATAAGATATACAGAGAAAAATAATTTATATAAATCCAAAAAAAGAAGGCATTTGCAACCAAAACTTGTTAAATAAAAAACATTTCCAATTATAGTGATTTAAATGTAGGTTCTTCCCAAATGAATTTTTGGAGGATATAAATAACACATTAATATTCTATACAATGACAAAAAAAGAAGGCATTTACGACCATAACTTGATATATGTAGAGCATTTCCATTTAGTGATGAAAGTAAATCCTTTAACATGAAGGCATGGATTTGTATAAATCGATTATTTTCACAAGTGTATACAAACATTACAGTAAAGGTTATCTACATTCAAGTGAATACAACACATATAATAAAAACACGATCTAATTTGAAGTGTTGCAACTTTGTCGATTTATGGGTCATCAAGTTAAAAAAAGGATTTGCAAACAAAAATTCATAAGATACACAGAACAAATTATTTTTCTATAAATATGTACAAAAAAAAGGCCTTTGCTACGAGAAGTTATTGTAGCCAAAAAGTCATGCACTTTGAGTAATTATCTAGTCTCGATTGCATACTACTATTCATATGGTTCCGAATTAAGAAAAGTACTAACTTACCCATTTCTTTGGCCACATTTCTTTGTTTTATGCTTATGTTTTCAGTCTTGCACTCTTACTTGTTCATTCTAGACACTAGTTCCTAACCAGGATGCCAGTGTCTGGTGCCCCCATCCCCTCTCGGAATCCTTGTCCTTTTCGTACTTTGGTCCTACTTTTTGGGTCCTTTCTAGTCATTTGAGCATATTATATTTTTTATAGTTGGCCTTTTCTGGGTTAATTACAAAATTCAAGCAAGGGAATCATATAAATATAAGGATATGTGATCATAATAAGGGACCAAGCACTAAACATCTATTATCTCCACCTAAGGTTGCATCCATCAAACACATCTATAGTTCCATTTACATCCATCTAACTCCATTTGCAAAGGACAAAAACTGGTTCATCTTCATCACAATTCATAAGAGGGGAGTTTATTGTTTCCTTGCACACATTATTTACATTTTACATCTAGTTACTTCAAGTGTGAGTAGCACAAGAGCATCCTGGGGTACTATTCGCGCACACACACACACACATACAACTACATTGGGTTTGAGATGTAGTGCAACGCTCAGTGATAAGTCCATCATTTTGGTAGTTGAGGATGGTCGACCCCTTCATTTTCATATTTCTTTTTAGGGTTTGATTCTTTGTTTAGGGTTTTGCAGGTGATTCATTCATTCAAGATTTATAGAGACATTAAGAAAAATTCAGTGACATACACATGACAAAAGGTGAACAAGTGTAAACCTCTTACGACACCTCAAAGGAGGTTTTCTGAGCATCTACAGTTGCACTCAAGGTACCTAAAAATAAGACACCTAGTCCAGTCAAATCTATCAAATCTATATTTTTCTAGGCTTCGCACGAGGGTCCTCAATCTCTGTTCAACCAGTCTCACCTTTGTGATAAACTCCAAAGCAACCTCTTTAAATCAACTAAGGCATATTACCTCTCTTTACACATTAGGGTTTCATATTTTCTAGATTAGTTTATGGGTAAGTGCACGAAGTTGGGGGCAAAAAGTGGACAAAAATCTGAAAATAGATGAAACGGGTATGTGTTTTGCTAAACCGCGCTCACATTTCAATTTGTTTGGATCGGCAATCACCGAACCTATAATGCGTATGTGTTTCAAAAAATTCAAAACGTGTACGCGTTTTGAGTAATATGGACCATGTATATGTGTTTTGGTGTTTTATACTTACAAAAATAAATGTTAAGTATAAGATTTCTTTTATTATTTATTTTAAAAGAAATCTTATACTTTAAATTTATTTTAGTAAATATAAGAAATTAGGGTCACTCTACACCTTATGGAAGTGGTCTCGTAGCTCCAACAGTTATAATCTAGAAGATAGTTTTTCAAAATCTAATTTGGTTAGTACTTACTCATTTTCAAGATTTCAGCAAACGACCTAAAACTTTCAGGGCATATATATTGTAGTCGGTCTTTGTTTTGGAAAAGAATATAGTCATTTTTAGGTTTTTTGACCTTCTAAAATAGATTTTGGCCCTACCACTTCTTGAATTGGTACTAATTTTTAAATTTGGTCCGTAATTCACTTTAGTGACCATGAATTAACTCTATGATGTTTGTCTACTTACTAAAAAGAGATCATCACTTTGTAAATAGAGGATTGTTCCCTTAATGGGATTCCTATCCTATGGCCAAAATGAGGTGATTCTAATTGTAAGAGGGTACGAAAACCCACAAGCGAGGATCACGAGGGACGACGTGCACATCAACGGACATGCGAACGACAACGTGAAGAGATCTCAAGAGGAGCGAACATCAACCGAATGTGCATGCAAAGATTCAACAAACGGGCTAGAACCTCGATAAGCCACAAAACTCTCCTCTATCTCATAGATACAAAAGGGTGTACATATAGGAGGTGTTGAGTAACCCCCAATGCTGCAGTCATGACAACTCGAGTGGAGAGGGGAGTTGCATTCCCAGAATAGAAGTGTAACTCCTAATGACACATATGACGCATGACGCACTAACGTGTAAGAGAATCTCATAATGACCCTTAAATGACACGTGGACATACGATCTCACCTAAGTGAGATGACTCACCTAATGATTTGGAAAAAATACACACCAACACCCCCTTCATCGTAACTCAGGATGAGGCGGTAAGTCGAAAAATGAGAAATGGGTCCCAGACAAAGCTTCGATGAGGTACCCACGTACAAGAAACTCTCGAAAAGTGGAGTAAAAGGAGAAACCCAGTGGGAAAAACTCCCCCCCAAAAGAGAGACAAGTCCACTCTCTAATCTAAGAAAGATGCCAAGGATGGGTTTCGGCCACATATGATCCTGTAAAGGTGCCCATGTACAAAGAGGCAATCTCTCAGAAAGAAGAGAGAAGAGAGAAGAAGAGGGGGATGAGAGGAATGCAGAAGATGCCATGGATGGATCTCGAACTCGTAGCTCTAGGAGGTCTCTAGAAGAATGTTGATGACGAGATCCTCCGCCTCCGGATGAAGAAGAGCCACCCACACTTAACTATGTGCCTTGACCTTAGGAAGGACATAAATGGTGTCTGGAAGTCTACCCACTCTGTGAAGAAAATTAAAAGGAAGCAACATGAATAACTCGAGTCCTGGTCCACGAAAGTGTGACATAGGTCTAGCAAATGAGCGCTAAGGAACCAAAGGTAATGCCACGTGCATAGAATTTTCAGAGTGTGAAAAGTGAACACCCGTAGAAAGGATGTCCAAGTGATGTGAAGGTAAAAAAATATCCCCACAACAGAAAAGGGATCCACAAACAAGGGTGGATCAATGAAGGTCTCCGAAAAAGTGGAAGTGGTAAGAGTCCCAGAAGGGGCACTCCCAACAATGGAGATGATGAACTCCTTTGAAATACCTATAGATGGATGAGGAACCTGTAGAGCATCACAAGTGGACTCTGTGAAAAGACAACAAAGGTCGGGTAGATACTCGTCCCAATGAGGGGGCTCAACAAACAGAAGAGTGATGTCAGATAGGTATGAGTCATCCAATGAAGGTAGAGGAGTGGAAGGGGCCTCACACACTAAAGGTGGAAAAGAGGCGGGTGTGATGAATGTATAAGACTGAATAGGAGACTTCTCAATATCTGATGAGATGTGGGATGAATCAACACTCTCTGAAATAGTGAGAGAAGAAGGATAAGAGTCCTTTGTAGTACTCTTGACATCAGAATTGGGTGCACAATCCTCGTCATTAGAAGTAGAACTAAGCAAGTCTGTGTCAGTGGAACTGTCATCACACGAAGAAGAGGAGAAAACTGAATCATCAGCAGCAACAACAATGACAATATGTGAAGGGTCTCCATAGAGGGACTGAAGAATGCTCTAGACATGATGGGGTGGATCTGAGTCTACCACATGAAACCAGAGAGATCGAGAGACATGCATCATCATGTGACCAAAGATGTGGTCGCAAGTGTCAAGGAAGTCCTCCAGATGATGATGATCAGTGGGTGCAGGAACTGGCCCAAGCAAGAAGGGTAAAAGACCCTCATGGGCAAAGTAACGTTCCATGGAAGCACGCCAAGTTGAATAGTTCCCTCTCCCGGTGAGAAGTGGTGGAGGCTATAAAGTGATCCTATGATGCTCAAGTCTAGAAAGAGCACTCTCCATGATGCGGAATCAAAAGTGTAAGGTGCACAAAAGTAAGACGTCAGACTCGGCCGATAATGCGTCTACGTGTGAAAACCCAAGAGTACTAGTGAACCCCCCAAAATGTGGCACTTTATAAAGTAGTGTGTTTACAAAACTGATAATTTCATCATGTAATGTGTGAAAAATCATGCAACTTTGACTAAATAAGCACTCAAAAATGAGCAGCGAGTCAAAAGTTATAGCATAAATATGATTCCCATAGAATCGATGGAAAAAGCCAATAAATGCTGCAAACACATTAAAAAAATCCCTAAAATGGGTGCAAAGGATGTCGTGTGGGTACTTGTTGGAAATGGCATCAAATTTTGGGTAGGTTTTGTTTTTCTTATGAGGGGGGATTATCCTCCTACCAACCCTAGACCTCGCCCACGTCTTTAACATGCGTAGGAAGGGAATGAATTACAAGCAAAATAGAGCCCAAAATGCCATAAATAATTTTTTTGCCTCAAAACATAAAAAAAAAAGGGATTGTTTTTACCTCCAAACAATTCTAAAAGGGGGATGGGGGCCCATGTTGTCAAGCCATGTGCATGTTGACCAAGTTGAGTTATACGTTGGAGTGGAAAAAGTAACCACATCCAAAGAGAAACCACCAAATAGTTAGCCACATGTAGGACCAGGTTGTTGTAGGAAGGGAGTCCGATTGTAAGGCCACGTGTATAAAGTTGGAGTGGCTAGTGGATTGTGTGAGGCTGGGAGATCTTTGCCGGCAAAGTGGGTATCGTTGAGTGAGCCGTGGAAGATCCGCCATGATTGGAAATGGCTCAGCAAGCAGAGAGGGTAGGAAATTTCGTAGTGGAGCAACAGGGGAAGTAGCTTCAACACCCGGTGCCCAAGCATCAGGAGACCAGACAGGAAAATGATGCACAAGCTAATCCAATGCAAGAGCATGTAGTCTGAGTTGAATGCAAGACTGAGCGGCCAAGGGTAAGGGAGGTAGGCACACGAGCAGACCAGAAATGTGAGTTAGATGTGTCAAGGCACGAGCACAATGCAACAAACAAAAAATGATCCCATTTAACCAAGGAATGAGCTCGAGTTGATTGTTACACCAGTTGTATTTGATGCACCAATGGATAATGCAACAGTCACAAACGCTCGAGTCACCAAAGCACGAGGAGTAAGATGACTTCAAGTTGGATTCCAAGGCACACAGGGGCCAATGAGCGGACTCCAAGATAGAGCACGCAGTGCAACCAATGTCAAAATGCATGCTAAAGAACCATGAATGCAAACATACGAGGTGTGCTGAATTCACCCGATCTAACAACACACAAAGAAGGGTAGAGAATTCGGAGGATCGCAACCGAATGCACAACACGAAGCTCGAAGACCAAGTGCCCATAAAATCATGAACGAGTAAATCCAACACACCAGAAACTTGAAAACCCACTTCAAACACATGAACAACCCAAGGAGAGGTATAAATGCCCTAAAATCAATTCAAGTAGAGCACGATCGAATATCCATTACGACACACGCATCGAGAACTGGATATCACATTGGAAGCCGAAAATGCATGAAAAATGCCGAAGAGTGCATGGATCCACAAGATCCGCTCTGATACCATGTAAGAGGGTACGAAAACCCGCAAGCGAGGATCATGAGGGATGACATGCACATCAACGGATGTGTGAACGACAGCGTGAAGAGATCTTGGGAGGAGCGAGCATCAACCGAATGTGCATGTAAAGATTTGACAAATAGGCAAAACCTCGATAAGCCACAAAACTCTCCTCTATCTCATAGATCCAAAAGGGTGTACATATAGGAGGTGTTGAGTAACCCCCAATGCTGCAATCATGACAACTTGAGTAGAGAGGGGGAGTTACATTCCCAGAATAGAAGTGTAACTCCCAATGATGCATATGATGCACTGACGCATAAGAGAATCTCATAATGACCCCTAAATGACACATGGACCTACGATCTCACCTAATGATGTGGAGAAAAATACACACCAACGGTAATGTGCCTCCTCCTTAAGGTTTGATAACACTACTAGGTTTTGAATGAATTATTATGAATAATACCAAGTGAATTGCATCAAGTGAACTCAGATGATTGCTCATTCTTAGAAATATGGTGCTCCATATAAAGATCATCCCCTCACCTTTCCTAGCTCTAAAATCATCCTTTCATGGAATCAAATTCATGATTCTCATACATGTTTTTGCTCATATGTCTCTTATGGAGACAAACGATGCCTTAATACTTCACAAATAATGGTCCTTAATAACTCGGTGACATGACTAGCTCATTTTAGCTTGTTCTGAAGAGTGTTCAATTAACTACAAAATGGCCAAAAATACATTTTTAGGCCTTCAAAGGAAGTAGTCTCTCATCAAAACTAAATGAGTCAATCAATCACCTTAAACACTATTCCCTACACACTGAAACATGTTGAATGATCTTTTTAGGACTTTCCTTTGGGTGAGGGTTTATGATTTAGGGTTTAGGGTTTAGGGCTAATGATTTAGGACTCAAGGTTTAGAGTTTAAGGTTTAGTGTTTAAGGCTCATAGTTCATATTTTAGGGTTTAGGGTTTAGGGCTCATGGCTTAGGGTTCATGGTTTATGGTTTAGGGTTTAGGGTTTATGGTTTAGGGTTAACGGTTTAGGGCTCAAGGTTCAAGTTTTAGGGTTTAGGGGTCAAGGTTGAGGGTTTAGGGTTTATGGCTCAAGGTTCAAGGTTTAGGGTTTAAGGATCAGGGTTGAGGGTTGAGGTTTTAGGGTTGAGAGTTGAGGTTTTAGGGTTTATGGTTAAGGGTTTAGTTTGTAGGGTTTAGGGTTGAGGGTTTATGTTTAAGGGTTCAAGGTTTATGGTTTTGGATTAAGGCTTATGGCTTAGGGCCTAGGGTTCAGGGATTAGGGTTTAGGGTTTAGGGCTCAAGGTTTACGGTTTAGGGGTCAGGGTTTAGGGGTCAAGGTTTAGGTTTTAGGGCTTAGGGTTTATGGTATAGGGATCGGGGTTTAAGGTTTAGGGTTTAGGGTTTAAGGTTTAGGGTTTAGGGTTTAGGGTTTAGGAGTTAGGGTTTAAGGTTTAAAGGTCAAGGTTCAGGGTTTAGGGAAAAGGGTTCAGGGTTTAGGGTTTAAGGCTTGAGGTTTAGGGTTTAGGGGTTAGGGGTTAGGTTTTAGGGTTCAGGATTTAAGGCTCATGGATTAGGCTCACCCATTCGAAATACGTAATGTTCTATGTCTTACCCATTCTTATAAGTATTGATAAAGAGTATTCAACTAAAAAAGGTTAATCTACTTCGTAGTTAGAACATTCAAGGGATTCATCACAATTTGATGTATTTCATCTATTGATATTTTAAAGGAGGTAAATGCCCATTGCATGCGAACTATTTCATTCACTGTAACATTTTGTGTCTTACCCATTCTTTTTAGTATTAACAAAGAGTATTCAACTGAAAAAGGGTTCATTGACTTCATAGGAACAAAACTCAAAGAGATTCATCAAAATTTGATGTTTTCATCTATTGATATTTTGAAGGAGGGAAATGCCCATCGAACTCAAGGTACAAGACTAGGGAATATGGTCCTAAGATATTCAAAAAATGAACGCGCTCATGAGACCTACTGGAAATATATGAGGTTTAGGGGTTAGAGCTTAGGGTTCTGGAGTTAGTGTTTAGGGTTTACAGCTTAGGGATCAGTGTGGCTCAAGGTTCAAGGTTTAGGGTTAAGGATTTAGGGTTTATGGTTTAGAGTCTAGGTTTTAGTGTTTAGATTTTAGGGTTTATTATTTTTGTTTTAGGGTTTAGGTTTATAATTTAGGGTTTAGGTCTCAGGTTAAGGGTTGAGGGTTAAGGGTTTAGGTCGCATAGTTCAGGGTTTAGGGTTTAGTGTTTAGGGCTTAGGGATTAGGGTTTAGGGTTTAGGGATTAGGGTTTAGGGTTTAGGATTTAGTGCTTGGAGTTTAGAGTTTAGGGTTTAGGGGTCAAGGTTTAGGGTTTATGATTTAGTTTTTAGTTTTTAGGGTTTATGGTTCAGGGTTTAAGGACCTTTAGGATTTAACATTTAGGCCTTAATGTTTACGGTTTATAATTTAGGGCTCGTGGTTTAGGGCATGGTTTAGGTTTATGACTGGGGTTTGAGGTTCGTGAGTTACGGGTTTAAGGTTTAGGGGTTAGAGCTCAGGGCTCTAGATTTAAGGTTTAGGGCTCAGGGTTTAAGGTTTAAGGTTTAGGGTTTAGGGCTCAAGGATTAGGGTGTAGGGTTCAAGGCTTAAGGTTTATGGTTTATGGTTTAGGGATTAAGGTTCAGGGTTCATGGTTCATGGTTTATGGCTTAAGGTTCGGGGTTTAGAGTTACTGGTTTAAGGTTTAGGGGTTAGAGCTCGGGGCTCTGGATTTAGTGTTTAGGGTTTAGGGCTCATGGTTTAGGGTCTAGGGTCTAGGGTCTAGGGTCTAGGGTTTAGGGTTATGGGTTTAGGGTTTAGGTTTTAGGGTTTAGTATTTAGTGTTTAGGGTTTAGGATTTATTATTTTGGTTTTAGGTTTTAGGGTTTATAGTTTAGGGTTTATGTCTCATGGTTGAGGGTTAAGGGTTGAGTCATAGAGTTCGGGTTCATCGACTTTGTAGATGCAGAACATTCAAAGAGATTCATCACAATTTTATGTCTTTCATCGTTGATATTTTAAAAGAGGGAAATGTCATATTCTGACTGTCTCAATCCTTCCAAAGACCCTAGTAGTCCTCAATCCTTGGATGTATAGGGATACACTATTACTTGCTTTCCATTTATAATGATAGAGATATTTGTAAATTCTTGTTATGACCTCTAAATCTATATGAACTTCAAGTTGCTTGGAAATCACATCACACCCTTCACTAGGATTGATGGCTACCCCTATCTCTTTTTAGGGTATTTTGAAAATATCCATGGGTTTATCATATAAGGAATTATCAATGAATGGAAGGTCACTAAATCGTAGGCCGGTAACTCCCATTTAGAACTAAACAACAAATATTTAATAGGTGATTGATAATCCATTAGTGTTCTTATCCATTTCCTTGTTTCTATGCTTATTTTTGACACTTCAGGAAATTCTATCAAATTTACTATCCATTCCAGTAGAACACTTGAACTTTATCTTTCTCCGGAGGAGAGGATACTGTAGTAAATTCAATTATGATCATATGCCTCTGCATTGATATATTCTCTATGTTTCTTTTGTTTCCTTTAAGATTAATTTTTTTGTTGTGATGGTTATTTTTTCCAACTTCCAATGGGTCATCCTGGCTTGCATAATACCATACATGGAAATATGAGAAATGTGAAATTTGTTTCAGAGTGTGAATAAATTTACATTCAAGAGTGCAAGTATATGTGGGGAGAAACAAGTTTGGAAGAGATGTGTAATATATGCATTACAAGGCACAAGGTAGATGTCATATCCATTTAGTTACTTGTCCCACCTCTCATAAACAAGGTAGTTCTATAAGCAAACTCAATGATGGTTCTAGGCACGAGACTAGGAAATATTGATGAAATATGGTTTGGGGTTTAGGGTTTAGGGCTCATGGTTCATGGTTTAAGGTTTAGGTTTAGGGTTTAGGGTTCAAGGTTCGGGGCTATGGTTTAGGATTTAGGTTTTAGGTTCAAGGTTTAGGGTTTATGGTTAGGGTTTGTAGATTCAGGTTAAGGATTTAGGTTTTAAGGTTTAGGGTTTAGAGTTTAGGGTTTAGGGTTTTGGGTTAAGGATTTAGTGTTTAGGGATAAGGTTTTATGGTTTACGGTTTAGGTTTTAGGGTTTATGGTTTAGGGTTTAGGGTTTAGGGTTTAGGATTTAATGTTTAGGGATTAAGGTTTAGGGTTTATGGTTTAGGGCTTGGGGTTTAGGGTTTAGGGTTTAGGTTTTAGGGCTTAGGGCTTAGGGCTTAGGGTATATGGTCTAGGGTTTAGGGTTTATATTTTAGGGCTCAAGGATAAGGGTGTAGGGTTCAAGGCTTAGGGTTTAGGGTTTAGGATTCGGTGTTTAAGGTTTAGGGTTTAGGGGTCAGGGTTTAGGGTTTAGGATTTAGTTTTTACGGTTGAGGTTTAGGATTTAGTTTTTACGGTTCAGGGTTTAGGGTTTAGCATTTAGGGTTCATGGTTCATGGTTTAGGGTTTAGGGTTTAGGGCTTATGGCTTAGGGTTTAGGGCTTAAGGCTCAGGGTTTAGGGCTCATAGGTAAGGGTAGAATGTTAAAGGTTTAGGGTTTAGGGTTTAGGTTTTAGGGTCTAGGGATCATGGTTAAAGGTTTAGGGTTTAGGGTTTAGGGCACAAGGTTTACGGTTTAGTGTTTAGGTTTATGGCCTATGGTTTAGGTCTCGATTGTAGAAGTTAAATGTTAAAAGCTTTAGGTGAATGAATCTTGAAATCCTAAAAAATTACCTATGTCTCGACCAGATTATACTTTTAAAACTATCTCCTAAACCATGAATCATGGAGCTATGAGACTAATTCCATAAGGTATAGAGGACCCTAATTTCTTATATTTACATAAATAACAAAACGCATACATGTTATAACACGTATGCATTTTATATTTTCTCTTTTTTCCAAGCCATGCTCAAGGCTTGGGATCCAGTTTGGATCCCCAAGCTTGAGGCATGGACCTGCACAAACACAACAAACAATGTGTTTTTGTAAGAAAATGTAAAAATGCCACTTCCTCTATGATAAATCAAAATAAAACAATCGATCCATTTTTAAAAAATTATACTACGACGTAGAGAAAAGTTTCTTCTTTCTAAAAATATAATTTTTCAAATTTTCTGACTAATATAAGGTTTCCATATTATTTATTTTCTAACTATGCCTTTTTATAGCTATTTTTGAAGTGTAAATATGTCTATCTTTCATGGTGTATCTTTTTTTTTGGGTGATCGAAATTTAAAAAAATTATACTAGCCCAAACTAGGCATAATTCTATACATATTCAAAAAAAAAATCTAATTTTCGATATTTTTAAGGTAGTTAGGGGGCACGATCGAGTCAGTTATTTTTCAAAACATAAAATTTTTGTATTAGAAAAATCATAAATAAAAAATATTCACTAAAAAAATATTTTAAAAATGGAGCCCAAACTAGATGCTCCTAGCTATGTTTCTACTAAAGGGTTTTTAAAAATACTAAATGGTGCTCAAAAAATGGTGGGGGGCACGAAAGTCACTCTATTATGTTTTTTAACAAAAATAGAAGCATCTGTTGGTATTTTAGTTGTTTGACCCACTTCAACTTATCCATTTTCAATAAAATTTAGTATCTTAGAAACTAGACTCAAAATTATATGATTCATATCTCGACAACATCTTCCAATTTTGAGTGTAACTATTTCAAAAAACTCATACAAGTTGAATTTGTTTTTCTTCTTCAGAAAAATGTGTCCACTTAAGACCCCCTTTTGGCCCCCCAACTTGGTGCACTTACCCCTAAATTCACTAAGAAGTCAAAAATGAAGTGTGGGCATGAGAAAAGGATTTTGTATGATCCCTATAAGAGGAGGTAAAACTCTTATTTATAATTTTTGGTGAGCGGTTAAGATCAATTGTGATCTACTTTGTTCAAGGAAAGATTTGGGAAGTGGTTAAAACCACTTCCAAACAACATTTTTAGGTATTTGATGAGGGTAAATGGTTAAAAGGAGGTTATGAAAGAGGTGTGGGGGTTGAGATGTGTTGATAAAATAGGTTTAGGTGGTTTAAAAATGGTTAGGGTAGATTTAAAGTGGTTAGGTGGTTTTAAGAGGGGTGAAATAGAATTTTATAGCTGTGGAATGGTATTTATGGGTGTGGGATAATATTTACATGGGGTAAATATTATGGGGGAGAATATAACTTAGGATAAGGGTTTAATATATTAAATAATGTGTGTGGTATGGATTTATGTGACATATTTTATTTTGATACGGACAGAGAAATTAGCGATGCTAATTTTAGGTGTCTACAATGTTGTTGACCCAAAGTTTCTGTTGGGATGTTGGCAGAGATATACAGATGGATTGGTCATATGCCACCATACCCATCAAAAAAAAATTATTCAAGGGTGGGCATCCTATTTCAAGATTAAAGGTATGGAAAATTCTTCATAACTTCAAATATTGAGATGCCCATATTGATGGAGGAACACCTAGGTGTGGCGGAGCCAGTTGAGAAGTATCATGATGATTTGATGGAACTGGAATTTGATAGTGTTTACTTCTCATTAGATATGGTCACATGTTCTCTACTTATTGGTGATGAAGGTCATGGAAATATTGACTTACAACAAAGCAATCCCGAGGTGATGAGTAGTATAAGACATGAAGAAAAGGGATATCAAATGACTTATTGGCATATGAATCCCAAATTTCTAATCATCTTCCTGAGGTCCAACACAAAGAATTGTTTGGTGAGTATGAAAATGATTTTGAATTTGAAACCTTATTTTTCCCATTGGGAGAAGATGAAGACCTTCTCAATGAAGAAAAAATAGATGGAATGGTGTTTGATTCTCCCAAGGTGATTCCATTCAAGAAGAGGACCTTCTGTAATGAGGAATATATGAATGAGAAAATTCTTGGGTATTTCAAAGCTGACTCTATCCAAGAAGGATATGGACCCATCATGAATATGAATTTCCAATCTCAAAATGGTCAAGATGATGATTATAATTTTTCATATTTGACCTTGTTCTCATTATCCTTTCAAGAAAATGAATCATCGTGCACATCACACCATAGTAAGAATAAAAGTAAAGATGAGCCAATATGTGTGAAGGATAATTTTTTAGAGAAATTGAGAAACATGGAACACCAAGAAGCTTGTGATGAGGTTCAATATCTCAAAATATAGGTCGGTAATTAGCTCATAGAGACCATGGTCATGAACTAGATAACAAATAAAGGTCAAATGTATATCATAGACCATAAGCATTAGTGTGAGAATAGTAATCTTGGAATGAATTTGTAAATAGATAAGCAACCGGAAGTAGAATGTTAGAACAACAAAGGAAATGAGATATCTTAGTGGACCCTTTCTTACAGAACAATCATGCAAACTTTCCCAAGAAATTGAGAAAGGGGTCATATTTCAATGAACCATTTGTATGCATATGAACCTAACTAAGCTAATGGAAGGGATTAAACACCAATTAAAACCATAACTTATTTCATTTAAACAAATATGTCAAGATTGAGGTAAAAGGAAAAGCTTAATTAAATTGCACAAAATGTAAATTTAACACTAAATGAAAACATTCGCTTTGATGTTTATATGCACTTTAATAGGTAGGCACTTCCTTATGTGATTTGAACACAAGTTACCTAAGATCAAGGGTTTTTAATAAGGTGGAAGTGATCTCATCAATATAGATTAAGTGCCATGTTTGAATCTTATCCTACTAACTTAAACAAAATAGGCTTCTCAATTTATGCAAGCTTTCTTGTGATAAAAATTCTCTCTTGAGATATAAAATGTCTTACAAGGACAAGGTGTTAAAATCTTTTGGAAGGTACTGGGTTTCTTATATAGCTTTCCAATTTGGGAGAAGCTTGAAACCTAGTGAATGTGGGATAAAGTGAATGTAGAATTAGAAAAGGATAAACATGATTAGAAGAGATTAATTAGATATTAGTGACCCATGGGAGTTTGGGAAGGTTTAATTAATTAATTGGGATTAATTAATAGGCCAAGTTTAGCTTATAGAATCCATTTGGAGATGATTTGGAGGGAAATTAGTAGAATTTGAAGGGTTTAAGAGGGGATTTAACTAATAAGAGGGTTTATTAATTAAATACAAGATTGTGAAAGGGTTAATTAATTAATAATGGTTAATTAATTAATTAAAAGAGGATTTTAACTAATGAAGTGACGTTAATTGGCATCTAAGATGAGGTATGATGTCAATTAATTAACGAAATGTCATAGATTAACCAAGAATATGGGGAATATTAGCTAATTAGTGGAAAATCATTAATTATAATGAAATGACATGAAAGAAGACAATAAGTGTAATTTTAATATTAAAATTGTGTAGTTGAAATTAAGTGTCTACACCAGTCAATAGATTTAGAACAAAGGAATTTAGTGTCACGTATTCAAAGGTAACCATTCAATGAAGAATTGATCTATAGTGAAATCGGGGGGTGTCCCCTCAGATAATGTTATCCATTTTTAGCCCCTAGCAAAAATGGACAACTCAAAAAAATTGGACTTAGGAAAGTTGAATCGATTCAATGGTGAATCTGCAATTTCAAGAAATTTCATGATTTTGGACACTTACGAGTTCATTTTGGAGCACTTAGGATAATTTAGAAGTATTTTCATTTGTTTCAAGGTTCAATTATTAACCAATTTTGAGAAAAAATGAGTAAAATTGGAAAACAAAATGGAGTTGGGGCACTTCACTTCATTAACTCCCTAGATCAAGTGATATCCAAAAAGTTTGAAAAAATGGAGGAAAATGAGAAAAAGGGCAAAAAAAATGTAATGCGGCTAAGTCGGGTCCAGGAGGAATAGGTGGTATAACGAGCCTTTGGGGCTCAAGTTCTCGAGTGGCCGAAACTCCCACAAACATTGGAGTTAGGTGGATATAGTATTATGTGGTGAATTTTGATGATTGAGGCCCCGATGAACAAGTTCCATTAGGGCGAGTGTTCTCTGCATTACCGATGCAACCGCAGAGGTGGAAGTGAGGATAGCAAGTGATATGCGGCCGGTGTGGATAAAGGGCCTATAGGGAACAAGTTCCCCATAAGGATGTGTTCTCTGGGAGGGTTGAGGAGCCACAACACAAAGAGGTGGGGTCAATGTGCTACAGTGAGATGAAGTAGAAGGTGTGCACCCTAGAGACACAAACAACCCCAGTCCATGAGTTCCCCGTGGCCGGAAGTTCCCGAAACACCCGCACTCACCACAAAATAAATAAAATGGAGACAAAGTGTTGAGGGGATATGATGTAGCTTTACTTCAAGCAATGCATCATTGAAACCCCGTGACAAAGGAATGGAGTAATACACCCCAAAAAATCGCAATATAAAGGAAGTCAAGTTAGAGATTTGCGTGGATCCGATTGTAACATTCCCATTTTAAGACATTAGAACAAGGGAATTTTTTTGTTCTGATAACATTCTCTCGCTCTAAATTACGTAATTCGAACACATGTTCAAATTGTAATAATTGTTATTTGTTCTAAATGAAGTAATTTAGAACACACAAGGCTTTTAAAACCAATGTTCTTTGTTTGCATATTCATAATATGGAACACACATTCCATGTCATTAAATCATATAACAAATAACCATATGCTGACGTAATGACTCGAAGAACTACAGATCTTCCATTTCATGGCTCGGAGTTTCATCAATCTCTCATTCCATGACTCAGCTACTTACCAATCATTCATGTTGATTCATGCATTGTATACAAAGTATACTTGGTTCCCTTTATTGTTTCGGTTATTGAAGTGTTCCATCTAAGAGGCCTATTTGAATCTCTCATTACACGATATTCATCTAAAATCCCGCTTCTTAAACCAGTGATTTAGGACAACGTAACCAAAGAATTGACTTGTGATACTTTGGCTAAAGATTTTCACTTGCTTAGCATGATCATATTCCTAGATGTCATGCTTGTCAATGGAATACGTCCTTCACCCCACTTCATCCGTTATCTAGAATGGTATTTTCGACTTTTGTCACTCCTCTTGTCTAAGGTTGAACTTTAACCCAAGATAGTAATATGAACGAGTATAGAAAGGCACTCGTGGTGACTAAAGGTATGCAGACATACCTCTTCGTCCCTAGTCATCGCGTGTCTAGTTACGTTTAGTCTTCGCGAGTCACTCGTATATAAGGTCACATTCCTAACTTAGTCCAAAGTAAAATAGAGGCCAAGTCAAGCTTATGTAAACCTCGATGATTTGATTTGGAAGGGTGTTGTAACATGTTAGTCGTAACACATTGTGTCATCATGAAGGCCTAGCCTTCATGAAGACACCTTATCGCAGCTAGCGTGTGCCAACATCCTGAGTAATCCTCCCATCTAGGGTTACACATCTAGCTAAAATTTTGATTAGATTCTTATCTTAAATATTTTAAGAATAAGTTTCAAAGAACCTTGTTGATCTTCTAACCTCATAGTTCATTACATGAGTTGCATAAGTAGGATTGACTTGAATTGTCTCGTAGTTTAATATACATTCACTCCTCCACATCGAAGGATTGCATATTCCTTTCTTATTTCATTAAGTAAAGCTTCGACTTATAATCCACTGCAACTTAATGAAGTAAGATTAACTTATTAAGCTTAATCGAGTTTATTCCCAACTAATTATAAATTTAGGTTCCCTTTTTATTAGACGTCATTGGAATGAAGTCCATTTCCCAAATGAATGTATTCATTTATTTACAATTACCTTTCTTTAGCTTAAGGTTTTCTAAGAGGTGGTATGATTCCTCCTTCCGAATATCCTTTGGGTAAGGCATTCCAAGGAATTTTAACAAAATCTTAATACAAAATTTCATTTGTCCTTTCCTTTACAATCATTAGGTAGAATCTAATTCCGTCCTTCATTTATATAAGAGTTCATATGCATCTTACTCTTTTACTAATGTCAATTTAATATCCATATTGACCTAAGTACTAAGCATTTTCACATCCCAACTTAAAAATTGTATTCAAGTGGAGAATAGACGTTATGGCCTTTTAAATCTAACAACCATCATTTGGATAAATACAATTTCAATGAGTAAGAGTATATTCTCAATCGTATTTCAATAGTTCAACAATGGTACAACAATTAAAATAACACACCATTCCCTTCTCTCATTCCTCAAGGTAAATTTACACATTTTTACAAGTCCTAATAGCTGGACTTCAATCATGCCAATCAGCATTGCTAACTCAAAAGAAAGAAGAATAAAACTTTTCTTTTTCCATTTCTTTCGAAAAAAATAATTAAATCTCAAAAAAGATCCATCCTCTAGTTAATCAGAAGAAGCATCACAAACAACATGTCTTCATTATTACTCATGGAATCCATCTGTAAAATTTATTAGCACGGGTCAGTTCATCGAACTGAGCATATTAAGGACTTATCATTAAAATGAGGTGCTCTTAACTAACTGACTCAATAAAAGAACTCTGCTTTTATGAAATGTCCCATAATTGAGATGGAAATCACGTAAGAGTTAAGTATCGATAAGGAGAAACAATTTAACAACCTTATCTCAATAAGAAGCATCAAGTCAAACAATACTAATAGTTAACAACTCCCCAATTTCTATAACAGCTAACATGCAATGATATATATATCACCATTTTCATAACTGTTCCTTTTAAAAAAATGAAAAGAGTTCATTCCAAATTTAGGCAAATATTAAAAGGAATATTTTCTCTAAACAATCTCATATTAAAGCATTTGTAAGAACTGATTTATATATTACTGTTCGAATGCACTCCTTGTCAAACCCATTTAATCATTATAAATGATTTTCATATCATGAATTGACTATAAATTTAAACAGAACTCCTTTACCTTATAACATGTCCCAAACAAAAGCTTATAACATGTTATTATAAATTTAAACAGAACTCCTTTACCTTATTCCGGTTGAAATGGGGATCATGTTACTTTGTTGTACACTTTTACTCATTTCATACACGGATAGATGCGTCTGTCTTCAATGAATAAAACTAATGGAAGCGATTACAATTAAAAGTTTTGTTATTTTTGAATACTTGCGGTTTGGATGCAAAGTTAATTCTTGATTACTTTCCTCGAATAGTAGTTAGTGAACTATTAAGATTGTAGCGATTCTGGATTGGAAAGAATTATCCTTTGGATAATGAGCCTATACGTCATGGTTCGATATGCGGTACGTGGATTGGGAAGAGGTAACATGAATCCTCTTCCTTTCATTTGATTATAACATGTCCCAAATAATGCACTTCTGCATCAAAAAAGGAACATTTAGACAACTTACCATACAACCTTCTCTTCCTCAAGATTTCCAGTACTATCTTTAAATGCTCCTGATGCTCTTCAACATTTTTGGAGTATATAAGAATGTCATCCAAGAATATAAGCACAAACTTGTCCAATTATTCTTGAAAAATATTATTCATCAAATTCATGAAGGCAAACAGTGCATTCATTAACCCAAAAGGCAACACTTTGTGAATTCATAATGTATGTACCTTGTTGTAAAAGTTGTTTTATGAATATCTTCCTCTTTTATTCTTAGTGATGATATCCAAATTGAAGATCTATTTTCGAATAAACTAATGCTCCATGCATCGATCGAAGATCATCAATCCTAGGTAGCGGATATTGATTCTTAATGGTTTCGTTATTCAATGTATTCTATAATTAATGCACAATCTAAGTGTGACATCCTTCTTTTTTACAAAATTACCGGCGCTCCCCATGGTGAGACGCTCGGTCTTATCAACCCTTTGGCCAAAAGTTCCTGTAACTAAGCCTTAAGTTCCACTAACTCAATGGTGGTCATTCTATAGGGTGCCTTGGATATGGGCTTGGTTCCGTGCTTGATCTCTATTGCAAAGTCAAACTCCTTTTCGGGGAGAAGACCGGTAATTCTTCTGGGAAATACATCGTTTGAAATCTCTTAACATCGATATTTCCCCATAAATTCATCATCTTCCTTGACAATTTCTATCATTTTTACGGCATACAAAGTGCAACCTCTATTTTTAACCCTTTTTAATTGCATAGTTATTATTTTCCTAACTGCAATCCCATGTTTTACACCCTAAATGACTGTTGCTTTTTGCAGGTCATCAAAACTGCAGATCTATTTTTCATAACAGTCGACCTTCGCCTTATGTTCGCCAACTAATTAACACCTATAATTACATCATATGACCCTAAAGGGGTAACATACAAGTCAACTTCTATGGATAAACTAGGCAAGTCAAGGATTGCCCCAAAAAGCCACATATCAACTGTATGGACATCATTATTTCTGTAATGCACTGTCCATGTCTTATCCATTCATTCAGCTTTCCTTTTTAATTTCAATGCTAACTGAGTAGATATAAAACATTCAATAGCTCCAGTATCAAAAATTATAACCACGGGTATATCGAATAACTTACCCGAAACTTCTATGGGTGTGACTTGCTTTTCAGCTTGTTTGTTAGCCACCGCAACGTGTATCTTGTGCTGCTTATCGCGATTGTCCTTCTTAAAAGGATGGTGACTCACGTAATGGTCCTTTCCAAAGTTAAAACAGCCTCCAACGGGCCCCTTCCTAGTTTCAAATTTATTTCAGCCTTAAAGTTATCATTAAAGCTTCCATAGGACTTTTTCCATTACCACTATTTTTGATAAAGTTGTTCCACATACTAGTAACATGTCTATTCATTCCTATTTTCTTATTGTTCTCTGCAACAACTTTTGTTTTTCATGTCGAACCTCTTCTAGGGTCCCTTTTTAGGTGCAAGAGATGAAGAAGAGTTGGGAATCTTCTTCCTAATCTCCTCCATATGAGCAGAGATTGCTCTCAATTTCTGTTCTTGTCTTATTGCCTTTTCGACAACTCCTTCCATAGTGGTCGGACCATGGACATCCACCTCGCCACCAATGATGGGATTCAAACCCATTATGAAATTTTGTATCCTGAACTTCTCATCAACTTGGTACTGCGGTACAAGATTAAGGAGTTTAGTAAACCCTTCCCAGTATTATGTCACTGTCAACTTTCCTTGAGACAAGTTCTAAAATTTAGTCATTTTTTGATAAAAAAAAGTTGAGGTAGCCATCGTTGCCTAAAGTAACTTTTAAATCGATCCCAAGTTATGTCTATTTGGAAAATTTTCAACTCAACGTTACGGTTGTCCCACCATGATGATGCTTCATGAGAAAGATGATACGCTCCCCATATCACTTTTGTCTTCTAGGAGAAGTTTCTTATTGCAAAGTACTTCTCCATTTCACTGAGCCAATTTTCAGCTCCTTCCCCAAGTGTAGTTCCATCAAACTTTGGAGGACTTATTCTCTTTATATCATTTATGAGTTTAGCCGCTAATCTTGCCCTTTTATTTTCAAGTTGATTAGGAACGTTCACGTTACTATTATCAACACCCGGATTTCCTCCATTAGTGTTGTCTACAGGAGGTGGCTGATCATTTATATCAATGTCTTCTTCCTCCTCCTCATTTCCCATTGCTTGTTGTTCCAAAACAGTCAGATGATCTCTCGTGTCTAGTAGGGCAGCAAGGATCTCATCTAGTTTTTGGGCATTAGTTGCTTCTCCACAGCAACGAGGTTGTTTGCAGCATTCCCTCTTGTTTTAACCATTTTCTATTCAATAAGAAAATTTAAACCTTATCAAATTGTGGACTCATTAGGTCCAAGTTGCAACCTTCAGCTCTGATACCAAGATGTAACATTCCCATTTTAAGACATTAGAACAAGGGAAATTTTTTATTTTTTATTTTTTGATAATATTCTCTGCTCTAAATTACGTAATTCAGAACATATGTTAAAGCTTTAATAATTGTTCTCTGTTCTAAATGGCGTAATTTAGAACACACAAGGCTTTTAAAACCAATGTTCTTTGTTCACATATTCATAATATGGAACACACATTCCATGTCATTCAATCATATAACAAATAACCATATGCTGGTGTAATGACTCGAAGAACTACCGATCTTCCATTTCATGGCTCGGAGTTTCATCGATCTCTCATTCCATGACTTGGCTACTTACCGATCATTCATGTTGATTCATGCATTGTATACAAAGTATACTTGGTTACCTTTATCATTTCGGTTATTGAAGTGTTTTATCTAAGAGGCCTATCTGAATATTTGTTACCGATATTCATCTGAAATCCTACTTCTTAAACCAGGTGATTTAGGACAATGCAACCAGTAGCTTGCGATACTTTGGCTAAATATTTTCACATGCTTAACATGATCATATTCCTAGACGTCATACTCATCAATGGAATACGTCCTTCACCCCACTTCATCTGTTATCTAGAATGGTATTTTCTGACTTTTGTCAGTCCTCTTGTCCAAGGTTGAACTTTAACCCAAGATAGCAATATGAAAGAGTATAGAAAGGCACTCGTGGTGACTAAAGGTACACAGACATACCTCGTCAACCCTAGTCGACTATGTGTGTCTAGTTACCTTTAGTCTTCGCGAGTCACTCCGTATACAAGGTCACATTCCTAACTTGGTCCAAAGTAAAACTGAGGCCAAGTCCAAGCTTATGTAAACCTCGATGATTTGATTTGGAAGGGTGTTGTAACATGTCAGCTGCAACATTGTGTCATCATGAAGGCCTAGCCTTCATGAAGACACCTTATTGCAGCTGGCGTGTGCCAACATCCTATGGAATCCTCCCATCTAGGGTTACACATCCAGCTAAAATTTTGATTAGATTCTTATCTTAAATATTTTAAGAATAAGTTTCAGCAACCTTGTTGATCCTCTAACCTCATAGTTCATTACAGTTGCATAACTAGGAATGACTTGAATTGTCTCGTAGTTTAATATACATTCACTCCTCCATACCGAAGGATTGCATATTCCTTTCTTAGTTCATTAATTAAAGCTTCAGACTTACAGTCCACTGCTGCTTAATGAAGTAAGATTAACTTATTAAGCTTAATCGAGTTTATTCGCAACTGATTATAAATTTAGGTTCCCTTTTTATTAGACGTCATTGGAATGAAGTCCATTTCCCAAATGAATGTATTCATTTATTTACAATTACCTTTCTTTAGCTTAAGGTTTTTTAAGAGGTGGTATGATTCCTCCTTCCGAATATCCTTTGGGTAAGGCATCCCAAGGAGTTTTAACAAAATCTTAATACAAAATTTCATTTGTCCTTTCCTTTACATTCATTAGTTAGAATCTAATTCCGTCCTTCATTTATATAAGAGTTCATATGCATCTTACTCTTTTACTAATGTCAATTTAAAATCCATATTGACCTAAGTACTAAGCATTTTCACATCCCAACTTAAAAATTGTATTCAAGTGGAGAATAGACGTTATGTCCTTTTAAATCTAATAACCATCATTTGGATAAATACAATTTCAACGAGTAAGAGTATATTCTCAATCGTATTTCAACAGTTCAACAATGGTACATCAATTAAAATAACACACCATTCCCTTCTCTCATTCCTCAAGGTAAATTTACACATTTTTACAAGTCCTAACAGCCGGACTTCAATCATGCCAATCAAGCATTGCTAACTCAAAAGAAAGAAGAATACAACTTTTCTTTTTCCATTTCTTTCGAAAAAAATAATAAAATCTAGAAAATATCCATCCTCTAGTTAATCAGAAGAAGCATCACAAACAACATGTCTTCATTATTACTCACGAAATCCATCTGCAAAATTTATTAGCACGGGTCAGTTCATTAAACTGAGCATATTAAGCACTTATCATTAAAATGAGGTGCTCTTAACTAACTGTCTCAATAAAAGAACTCTGCTTTTATGAAACATCCCATAATTGAGATGGACATCACGTAAGAGTTAAGTACCGATAAGGAGAAACAATTTAACAACCTTATCTCAATAAGAAGCATCAATTTAAATAGTACTAATAGTTAATAACTATATAATTTATATAATATATATATATATATATATATATCACCATTTTCATAACTGTTCCCTTTAAAAATGAAAAGAGTTCATTCCAAATTTAGGAAAATATTAAAAGGAATATTTTCTCTAAACAATCTCATATTAGAGCATTTGTAAGAACTGATTTATATATTACTGTTCGAATGCACTCCTTGTTAAACCCATTTCATCATTATAAATGAATTTCATATCATGAATTGACTATAAATTTAAACAGAACTCCTTTACCTTCTGGCTACTCACTTGACTTCAACCAAATCAAATGCAGAAGTGAAAGGCAATCATACATCATAACAACAACATATTTAACTTTTCAGAATTTATCTGGCAGCGTAGTACTCATCTACTTCAAAAGAGAGAGAACGTAAAATGCATTTGCATACTCCTGAGGGCAGTCATATGTGACTTCAATACCTTTTTAACAAAAATTTGGATAGGATACTAAGGAAAAGAAATATTGTTTCCAAATACCTAATCCATAATCCCTTTTTTTTAATTTAATTACAACCGTATTGTTTGATTTTGTGAAAAAGGAGCTAACAACCAGGGATAACAGTCAAAAGAGAAATATTTAGAAGTCAAAAATCGAATGAAAGGAAGAGGATTCACGTTACCTCTTTCCAATTCACAACCGCATATCGAACCATGACGTACAGACCTGTTATCCAAAGGATAATTCTTTCCAATCCAGACTGTTACAGTCTTAATAGTTCACTAACTACTATTCGAGGAAAGTAATCAAGAATTCACTTTGCATCCGAACCACAAGTATTCAAAAATAAAAAAACTTTCAATTGCAACTGTTCCATTAGTTTTATTCATTGAAAACAGACGCATCTATCCAGGTATGAAATGAGTAAAAGTGTACAACAAAGTAACATGATCCCCATTTCATTGGAATAATTATAGAAATCATTTTTCAACCACAAGAGTAAGGAACCTACTCAAATTTAGATTCAATGAAAACAACGAAGAAGTTTTAAACCCGCGGGTTATATATATGTTCATCATTGAGTTCAAGAAGAAATAAAAATTGTACTCTATACCCAAATCCATCAGATAATCAGGTTACCCTATTCCAGGTTCGATAAGAATTTATTTCCAAATAGTCATTCATGGGTACCAAAATAAAGTAGGAGGAACATCGTATCATTTTAGCTCAAGAAAATGTAAGGATGATACATTAAATCTATTATCCCTAAAAGAATTCACATCGCCATTCACTGTAATTCAATAAGGAAGAACAGTTCACACTCAAGTCCTATCAAAGCATTCGCACGAATTCCATATCTCTTGAACACACACAGAACTTTGAAAACAACATACACATCACTGTCACCTTCAACGAGTTCCAATCCACAAAAGACAACAAAACCCATATACCCATTACTTTGGAAATCAAAACAACAAAGACAATTTCCATGTTCATTTACTAATGCAACAAAAATCACTCATTTACTCATGTATGCATCGAGAAAATACCCAAATCGCATCCTCTCCAAACAACAACTCAAGCAAAAGATCACATCCAACATATCATCATATTTTCACAAGAACACGCATTTATAAGAGCAGAGTTCTTTTAATGAAGACGCTTAATAAAGAGCAAAGTTGTTTAAAGAAAAGAGCCTAACATGCCTATATATTTTCTTGTTAGCTCGTGGAAGGTCACAACCGAGCTTCTCCCGAGTTCTTCCCTCCAACTACTTGTTCAACAATTCTCTCAACTACTTCCTTGTTTACATAGGTCCAGGAACCACTCGAAGGCGGTCGAACAACAATGGCCGAAACACAAACTTGCAGGCTCAAAAGGGCAACACAATGCAGAGAGAGAGAAAACCCGAAACCAAATGAAAAACAATGGTTCACAAAAATCCTCTTTCCTCCTTCCTAGGCGGCCAGTTACCAAAACCAAGGCAAATAAATGCATTGAATGCATTTCCTTCCTCTTTCTCCACGCCACCGCTGATTCAGATTTGGCGAATTCTATCTTATATTTTGCATGTAATTCAAGTTTAGTTATGTAGCTAGTTAGATGCCTCTAACTTTCTTGTTCCCGCCAAACTTGGCATTTAAAACTTCAAGGACTGCAATTAAAGTCCTTCATTAAGTTTAAACCTTCCCCCTTATCCTCCCACTTGACATGTGTCCATAGGTCCCTTTTAGGACTAACAATAGTTTAGGTTACATTGTCCATAGTTAGATTTCCATCTAGGTCATAAATCATTAGGATTTGTAATAATTTGCATCCTTTTAAATAAAAATAATCCTCATAGGATAATTATTAGGTCATAGGTTAAAATATAACCCATAGTATGTTAATTAATAGGTTCAAAGTAGGTTTTACCGTCTTATGTTCAAAACCAGTATAGTGTAGGGCATTCCGTCCAATGCTTAACATATACCTTGCTAGCTTTATATCAAACCCCTTTCTATCTTATGCTATCCAATGTCACAACTCATATGTATTCAGGAAATCAAACCTTACCATCAGTAACATGGTGCCTAGTAAGTATACTTGTAACTCGATTCTTTTAAAATTTGCAACAATTTCCTACTCGGTTCCAAACTACATTTTATCTGGGAAGTCAATCGACAAGATGATAATAAAGAAGGCTGAAGCATACCTTGGATCAATGGAATTGATTCAAGGTGTGTTGTCTCCTGATTATGAGTTCATCAAGTACAAAAGCAATTCTGCTAAATCAAAATTTTACAACACAAGTTATAATGACCTTAGTCCCGAGTAAACAAAGTTACAGTAAGCAAGGGTTCAGATCAGTAACACATGATTTTCAAGATTAAAGGATACACCTTAACATAATAATTCTCATTTCCATAGTTGCAGCATCACGAAAAGAAGTTATCGTAGTAGCTACCAAAATCAAGACGTTACACCGATGGCCATTTACTTGAAGCAAGTAGGGGTCGAAAACCCGAGTCAAGCACATGGAAAAACCCGATGAACAAAGGGAAAAATTAATAGTTATGAAGTGATATGATAACTCATTACTTATAATTAATGGGGCATTGTAAGTCCAAAGTAAAGCAAGGATAAAAACCCACCCAAAATAAAGAAGTGAAATAATTAAGGGTCGGGATCCCGTAAAGTAGAAGGAAGATAGTAATTACACTTCGTAAACCTGATTTGGCATAACTTCCTCCTTGGTGCACCAAATTCGAAGAAATTGTACTTTTGGAGGCTTTTCTCAATATTCTACATCATAAAATCAAAAATCAAAAGTTTGGTGGAGTAGGTGGGAAAAAAGGAAAAAAATATTCCAACATTCAAAGTGCGTTCAGTTTCGAAACAAAAATTTAACAAAGACATGGCCATTTTCTTCTTCCACAAGTACAAGGACATCGAGAATGGGATTTGAAAAGTATCCCATGCTCTTTTCCAGATAATTAATAAATTTTATTAGTGGTTGGAAGCATAATGTCAGGTTTCTTTCTTTATCTCTTTCTCACTTCTTCTATATATTGTAAACTTCTCCTTTTGAGAAGTAATGAGATATTCTAGGATATGGGGAAACTCTGTCCATTTGTTTTCTCAACTCCAATGAGTTTCAAGCTTTCACATGGGCTTGGAAAATGTATTTTTTCCTCTATTTCATCAATGTAATGGACTATGCATATTTTAAGAACAATAAAATTTGTGTTTTGTGGTGTTCTTTCAACCCTTACTCATTTTTTATTATATCTCTGTTTCTTTCCCTTATTGTTGGTGGTTTTATGTGCATGTATTTATCATTTGTATGTTTGTGTTGTTTTGTTTCATGGTGAAAAGATGGTGAATGGAGCCTTGGTTTGTGTCACACTTGTCTGGCCTTTCTTTGTTGCATTTTTCTCTTCCCTTCTCCCTCAACAAGATATCTCCACATTTATTTTCTTGGTGTTGTCACCTCTCTGTTAGAGTAGGATTTCCCTTTCCATGCACCTTTCTAACTTGTGTCTCTATCCATGGTCCCTTAGAATTGGTATTTTAGGAGTAGATAGTTGCATTTCCTTCCATAGGAGTGGTTTAGCATTAGGATTAGGTAGAGGAAGTCGTCCTTCTCCAGGAGGTCCATCTCAAGTAGCAAGTCCCACAACTTAAGAGATGGTCCCATGTTAGAAAAAGTAGGGATTTGTCATCATATAATCATAGGGTGCTAATTTTTGTGATAACATGTACCATAGGTGATTTAGGAATGTTGTGTCATGGTTTCCCTTTCCATTGTGTGTCTCCCTTTTTGTTGTGTGTTCGTGTTGTTTTTCTCTTGGTTGTGTTTGTATCTTTTCTAGTTGTTTGGTGGAGAGGGGTGACTCTATTGCCCAAAGGATAAGGCACTGGTCTACTACCCCATGAGATACCTGAGGTTCTTCATTACCCCTTATGGTATGATTTCTAAAAGCAAGAGTTGATTGTTGTCATGCAAAATTGAAAATTTTAACCATGACAACTAAACTCACCATTTGAAAACTCCTCTCCCGGTCATTGTGCACATTTCCTCTAACCATCCCATCAACTCATGCAGCCCCTTTGGGTCCATGAAATCCTCATTTTGGCTAAGAGGAAAATGTTAACATGGTTTTCAAGTTTGTTTCATATGTAAGGGAATAGATCCAATTTGATTTCATGATATGACTAAGCTCGAAGTTGAATAGTGCTCTTTGAAGCACTAAATTGGCTATTTTAGTCATATTGCAACATGCGGACATTCTTCAGAGCTAATAAGGAAGAATCAAGCAATCCGAAAGTTATAAAGGAAATAAATGAAGTGATCCAAGGAAGTTTAGGAAAATCTTCAGAGGCATTTTTTTTTGGGAACTAATTAACTAAAATTTGGTTATTCTAAAGTTAATATAAGAAGTATAGAAGTAAATATATAAACGAAAATGACCCAAGCAACTAAGTAAATGAAAATGTGAAACCCTAATTAACAAGTAAGGTTAGAAAGAGTTTAGATGATTTGATGAGTTTGTTGGATCGTGTCACGAGATGACTGGAGAAACAAGAGAAGGAAATGGCGTGACGAGGTCTAGTAAAAGTATAGATCTAGGAAATTTAAGTGGACTAGGGTTCCGGGAGAGGATCACGATGCTGTGGGCACCTTAGTATAAGTTTTGGTGCCCTAATCTATGTAGGAGGTCCAAAAACCATATTTACAGAGTTTCAAGGTGATGTGAATCCTTCACTATCTATCACATCAATATCGTTGAGCTACATTGTATGGTGGTAATAATCCTTGATGAAGAAGAGACTCAAAACCCTAAAAATCATCAAACCCTAAAAAATACAAATACAAATGAAGGGGTCCAATTATCCTCAATGGCCATAACGGTTGACTTAATGACTTATCACTTCACTACATCTCGGACTGATGTAGTTCTGTGTGTGTGCAATCATGCCCTAGGTGCTCTTGTATCTCACTCGTACTTTTTGAAAGTAGCGAGTAATAATAACTGATGAGGCCATAAATTGGCCATAAATTACCATTATTTTGTTCTTCCAAAGTTACCTTTGAAAGTGGATTTAAATGTAATCTTGGAACTTATAGTTTTCTTGAGATAGAATATATGATATATATCTTGTTCATTCTTTAGAAGTATTTTGTTATCTATTTTGTTGACTAATCCTATTGATTATTTAGGAAAGATGCAAAGTCTTGTGTATGTAGGCCATAAAGGAAAGATAATGCTAGTTCTAGTGAAAAGTGGAATTGATCATGAATAGTATATATAAACTCAAATATGATTTCATATATAGATTCCTCTTGAAAAATTATGTAAGTTCAAAAAAGAATCATCTCAATCCGAGATCGTGTGCAAAAGTTATAGTTATTTTTAGTTAGCTCTGGAACAATTGGAGTTAGCTACAGAATGATAGTTTTAGTTCCAAAACTTGTAGTTCTAATTTGGAACACTACGGAATGAAAACTTTAGTTCGGAACTTGCATCAACAAAATGACAGTTTTAGTTTCAGAACTTGCATAAAATGAGGAATTATGAATAATCAGAGAATCCAATGGGAAATATGAGAGAGGTTTTTGTTCATATATTTTTTTAACAAAAACCTCATTCATATTTGCTACAGGTTTTACCAATAAAGATAAATCTAACTTTTAGTGAGTTGTAGTCTAAGGAAAAAGTGTATCAGATGAGCACTAAAAGTTCCACAAACTGAAATATAAAATTCAAATGGAAAGTATGAGAGAGGTTTTTTTTCATAAATTTTGTTTAACAAAAACCTTATTCAAATTTTCTATAGGTTTTACCAATAAAGAGAAATCTAACTTTTTGTGAGTTGCAGTCTAAGGAAAAAGTATATCAGACGAGCACCAAAAGTTCCACAAACAGAAACAAAAAAGTCAAATGGAAAATCCAAAAATGGTATTTGGTCAAAGTAATTTTTTGAGGAAAAACATCCTTCCAATAAAGTAGGAGAATAAAATCATTGTGATTCTTGTTACCAAAAAGGAAGGAGAATATTTGGGAGCAAATCTTCCTAAAATAGCGAGATAAGTCTTTGACTCCAATAATATATCTCTCTCCATATTTTGTGGAGATGGAGATCTTAGTTGTTAGGATTAGAATAAAGATAAGATCATATTTTATTCCCCAAAATAAGGATTTGGTTGGATGCATGAATTATAAATGCAACCTCCCACACTCTTATATGTAATTTTTTCCTACCAAGAATAATATATATGTTCTTCCTCATCAATCTTCTGAGTGAAATTGTTCTGCAGATTTTGAATTAAAAGTATGAATTAAGTCCTCTTCCAAGGAATGAGCTGACCACTCATTCCAAGGAAGATGGATCAATATGTTATGTTCATTTCTTCATTTCTGTTGTTTTCAGTTTTTGTGATTTTTGATTTTATGTTATGTAATCCTTCTTTCGTACAATTTATTTTGTGAACATGTAGGTGTCTTATTTATATTTTCTTTATTTTTAATTTAGAAATTTCATTTATGCAAGTGTAATTTCTTTCATGCAAGCTTTATTTTTGCAAGTGTGCCTTTACATTTCGCATGTGTGATTTATTTTATGCAAGTTTGGATTGTGTTTAAAGGAGTTATTTTCCAAATATCTTTTTTCTCTTAATGCATACAACCATCGGACACTAGCCCTAGATTGACATTATTAATGGAGAGGATTGACAAACCTCATTGATAAATATGTGTATAAATGTAATAAAATGGTGGATTTAATAGAATAGACTCCCCTCTTATGATGTGTGATGCAGATGAACCAACCTTGTCCCTTGTGATGATTCTAGATGGATGTAAATGAGCTCTAGATGCCTTAGATGGATGTAACCTTAGGTGATGATAGTAGTGACTAGTGCTTGGTCCCTCATTATGGTCTCATAAATTTATATTTATATGGTTCTCTTGATCTAATTTCATAATTAACCCCGAAGAGGCCGACCACCAAAAATATAGAATGCTAAAATGGCTAAAAAGTGCCCAAAAGATGGAAGTAAAGTAGGAAAAGGATCAAGGTGCCTTGATTGGGACTAGGCACTTGTGGGCACCCCAATACCGGCCCGGGTGGCCCATTCAGACTAAAATGACACAAAATGACCAAAACAAATTAGGCATGTATGTGCGGGAGGTCAGAAATTACTATATAAAGCAAAGTAAAATGGCCAAAAGATGGGTTTAATTAGTATTTTCTTCACTCAAAAACCATATGAATAGTAGTATGATACTTGGACTAAATAATACCCAAAGTGCATGATTTTTATCTACATTTCCCCCCACTTTATGTTGGTGAGCGGAACGCTTGGTAACATAAAGTAGATAGAGATGTGTACCTGATGTCCATAAATATTGTAATAGAAAGTTTACTAATGAGCTAGACAAAATCATGGAGTGAAAAAAAGATGGAGCGTGGAGACTAAAGATGCAAAAGAGAAAACAAATGATGAGAGTGAACCTAGGGCAGAAATGCGTGTGTAGTTTCGATGTGTTTGATGTACTTGTATGTTAGTATGAGGTGTGTGCTATTGCAAAATGTTGTTATTGACATTGTTGTTGATTGTTTTCTTCTCATACAGTTGGACCTATACAGAGAATATGATCAAGTAGTCAAATACACATGTATATATATCGAAACACATGTAAAGATGCATGTATATATAGTAAAAAAACATGTAATGGAAATGAAAAATGTAAAAAAAACATGTGCACCTTATCCGTGATGAGAGAAAGAGTGTAGATAGGATATCCTGTAATGCATATTTTTTGGGCCATCTCACACTACCCTGGCTGAAGAAATGTAGGGAGAAAGATGCATTATTCTCCAACCTGTAACTACTTCCTTGAAGTTGTGTGAAGAGATCTCTGTACTACCTAGTTTTTTTGGGAATCCAACGCCACTAACTAAAGTAGTGTAGAGAGGAAGTTAGTTGTATCCTCTAACCTGTAACTACTCCCTAGAATGCTAAGGACAATTATGTCTTGTAAAATACGTTATGTATGAGGTTTGTAGACTGGTCTGACCCCATTCGTTGTATAACCCACAATTCCAAGGGTGGAAAGCTCGAACTTAATTGAATGGTGTAGAATAACTATGTAATATGTAAAACGCCAAATGATTCCCCCTCTTTGGGGGTGTATGTGACATCACCGATAGGAGAATGCAGCCCCAAAAAGGACCAACTACATAAATTTTTCCCTATAGGGGAAGTTAATGCATTTGGTAGAAACCAAGGTGCACATAAAAAAGTGGCTAGAAACAAACAAGTGTTAGTACAAACAAACATGTATATAGAAGACAAGTGTAAGCTACGTAAACAATGTGTAAGCTAGAAAGAAATTAAACACACAAATAAACCGCAAAATCCAAAGTGGGTTACAAACATGGGACACCACTCACAATGTCGCAAGACACTCAAGGTCATAATGGTTATATACAACAAACAAGTGTACACAATGTTAGTGTGAAATCATAGCACCTCGAAATGAGTTATGGATCTATTTTTCTAAGGCGAGTTCATTTGGTGTGATTTGCATAACATTGGATCATTCCCCAAGCTGTAGGACTTGCAAATGGGAATGATCCTCTAGAGAATGTTGGTTCCTCTTCTTAATCCTAGCGTTAAACTTCTTCTAAGGAAGGAAATGCGACTATCTACTCCTAATCTAACAATTCCAAGGAGACAGGGAGAGAGAAAGTGCATAAAGAGGGAAATCCTACACTAACGAGGTGATAGCACCAAGAAAAGGGGAGTGCTGATCACAAACCCAACTTCCTGAAATGGAGAGAGGTGAGCAATGGAGAGGATGGACAGATGCATCACAGACCAAGGATAAATTTCACATAGAACACCATTTCAAACCCCTTAAACATAGTTCCTAAAACCTGCAATGGACATCAGAGATATGCACAGTATACCCTGTAATGATGAGAGGTGAGAAGAGACAAAAAAATGAGCAAAGGATGGAAAAAAATGCATCATGAAAGCAGATTTCTTGCTCCAGAATTCACACATTACACCATTAATGGGAAAGAGGCAAGAAAATGCTATTACAAAGCCAAGGGAGGAGGCTTAATCTCCTCATTTGACCCTAGAGAAGAAAGAGAGAGGGGGGTAGGGAAGAATAATGAACAACCTTTTACAATGAATCCTACCCCGTATTTATAGATTTGATCAGAGAGAAGAAAGAGAGAGAGAGAAGTGGGAAAAATAGGTTGAAACTCAACCACTACTGTCAATGTTTCTAATAAAATCTACCCCCAAATCTATCTTTACTACATCAATCCTTGGTTCGGTGCATTGAAGGAATAGGAAACATTGAAACAAATCAAATCGATCCTGGTTGTTGAGGTGATAAGATCCCACATTGAAGGCCCAAATACATTTCCTCCACTTTCATTTACCTAACCTCCTCATAATTAAATTCTCGGACCTTCATGGCATAGGTTGGGTTGAGATCTTTCCAATGGTGTCAAATTTGTAATATTTTGAGCCCTGAGTCGAAAGATATGCCCCTTCGAAGTTTGTATCGATCTTATGAATGGATGGGGAAAACAATTTGAAAATGGGTCCCCCTTTTGAGATGGGACATGTGGCAGCTAGATTAGAGCAAAAATCAAGTTTGCAGGTCCGTAATTTACCTTTTCGTGAAACATAAAACTCAAAAAACCCCCGCGGCCCTGAAGCTCCGCCTTTTGACTCTGCTTGACCATTTGCCCTTGCTCCATTTCATCCTGAGACACATGGAGATGCGGCACTTGTTTGAGCTTCTCTTTTTGGATTCACCTTTGGAGGAGTGCCGTTAGGACATGTGGTTCCCTCTGCTGGCTCTTCCATACTTAGTCAATTCTGGATTCTTTCCTAAACGGTTTTGAGCCCGAAGACCTTGGATCCTTGTCATTTTTCCTTTCTTGCTCCTGGCCTCTCTTGCGGCACTACCCCTTCTTCTTTGACCCTACAATTCCATTGTTGAGTCCTCCCTCAACCATTTAAATAGATTTAAGACATGGAAATGCCTAGAAGAACCATTTCTTCTATTTCTTCTTGTGCAGGGTCAAATTTGACTTTCTCGGGCCTCTATTTTCACTTTGCCTAGTTCTGGAACTTGAGCTCGTGGGTCTGAGTCATTTCCTTCATAATTTCCTTATGTGTAAGGCTTGTTCTGACCAAAATTTCTAGGGGGAAATTTAGGATAACAATTTAGGGACTCATGGAGACATCTGCCTGCTAGATGAAGAGACTAGTGGCCTTGAAGCATCCATTGGGCATGGAGTTTGCTTGATAAACATGAAACCGATCCGAACTCTGCGGAGTCGATCCGAGCCACTATAAGCTTGACTATATTCCTTTTCTATGTTTTTTCGAGCCCAAGTCTCTGCACTCTCAATTTTCATAAGAAAATGTTGGAAATGGAATTTCTTACAAAGAGAACATTATTTTAACTCTAGGACTTTCATCTGTCCCTAAAATGGAATGTTTTGAAAAAACTTTAGCTACTTCGCATTTTTTTTCTTTTTTAGAATTTTTAATTCACAATCAACTATGGATCTTTCTACCATAAATAGTGAAGATCTTGGCCTTGTGCACCTCTAGAGCAATGTGAACAAAACTTATATACAAAGACCAAATCATACATGCCTCAAATGAGACATGCAGAGTGTGCATAAGCACTTCTTCTGTTGGAAACAAAGTCTACTCCTACTCCTACACTAACCAGAGAGAAATAATTCTAAACAAATCTTGCTATAGGCAGGGAGAAGTAGCTTCCTTTCTCAATTGGGGCAGCCATGCAAATTATTTGACACTAAATATAAGCCCTGTATGAGTGAAAAATTGACAATAAGCCGGTCCTCCACCCAAATCATCAAGGTATCAACATTAATGGAAAATACCTCCTCAAGCTGACTTGCATCAGACTTCTAGAGGTGTTGATGATGACCCTTGGTACTTTGATGCTCATCCTCATGCCCTGGAGTAGGCATGACTAGTTTTGGCTTCTCCTTTGGCTCCAATGAAGCCAAGTACCTGATTGGGCACGGTCTGATCCTTTGGATGTGCCCATTTCTCTGAAATTCAACTCCAAAAATGGAGTCTTCTTGTGGACCTTCTTGGATGGATGGTGTGAGAGGGATGACGACATCTTCCTACTTTTTCTCTTCCTTCTCCTGTGAAGAACATGGGAGAGTCATGTCTTCCAATCTTGGTTCCAGAGGGTTGTTATGAAGTGCAGGTTGCTATTCTTGAATGTTCTCCTCCATGGAAGTAGGCTCATGTGCTTGGGATGTGAGAGATGGAGGAAAAAATGATGTGATCTCCATGGGTTCCCCTCCATCAAGGCAATCCTCCAAGTCAGACAGGTAATCTACCTCCTTGTTGTCCTATTACAGGTGCTCAACCTCCTTCATGGTGTCCTCCTGATCTACAATTGACTCACCATGGTTCCTTTCATACTCAAACATTATGTTTGAAAGCTAAAAATCTTCGTCAACATTACATCTTGAAGGGGAGGAAGTGGGAGGAAGAACTGAAGGTTCTTTTGTGGCCTGCTCCACACTTGGAGCCTCTGAAACTGTATGGTCCTTCTCCACAGCCAGAATCTATTCCTCTTCTTTTAGATTAGGAGTATCTCCTTCCTCCCCTGCTTGTGTTGTAGTTGGAGCTTCCACCACTTGCAGCTTGACCTCAACCTCCTCCATAGGCTTAACCAACAAGGTAACCTTTGAAAACTCAAATTTAGTAGCCCAACTCTTCATATTTTCTATCATTTCTTCTCTGTTGGGTTCCTCTATTTGATGTTCTCCTTGGCTGATTTTTGGAGTCTCTTCCCAACATGGACTTGGGAAGGCAAGAGGAGTGGTGGGTGGGGTCTCCACTAGTTTTTTCCTTATTTTTGGTGGAGGGGAAGGCATTTATTTTGGCTCTTGTAGAGGGGAATTTCATTTGGAAGGGATAAGGGAAGAGAAACTAAGGTGGGGTGGAAGACTAGTAGATGGAGAAGAGGAATTAACATTTGGGGCAGTAGATGGGAAGCTTGGAACTTGACAATTATGAAATGATATTGGTTGAGAATGAGGAAAATAAAAACTATGAGGTGGTGTAATTACCCATTGAAAAGGTTGTGTAACACTTTGCTCATAAGCCCCAATCTCCTCAGTCCATTGTGCAAGTTGGGGCAGCATTCCAATCATGAAGTCCAACTTCTCCTAAGGGTTGTAGTGTCTTGGAAAAGGGCCTTCCCATGGACAAGGTGCCCTGCAACCAATTTTGAAAGCCATCATTTGAGTTGTTGCCCTAAATTGAACCATGTCAGCCTCCATTTTTTGAATCTTCTCTAGTAGACCAACATCCTCTACATAACTATCACCATCATATGCATCCCCTTGTCCTTGATAAGCTTCATAGTCAAACTGGTTTGACACTGCTCATATGGGTAAGCATAATGGTCTTGGATCTGATTATAATGCTGATCTGGAGGAGTTGGGAAATACATTGGAGGTGGATTGCATTGTTGTTGTAAGTGTGAGTTCCATGAAGGGAATGAAGTCATGATTACACAACTTCATGGAATGGGAGAAAATGAAAGATATGGAAGAAGAAAATGGATGAAATAAGTGGCAATGGATGGAAAAAGTCTACAACTCGAGAGAATGGGTTTTGACTAGATGGAGTCGCCAAATATGCTTGAAAGTGCCTCCAAAGGCTAAAATCTTCACCAAGAGCACATCAAACATGATGAAGTGAAGTGGTAAGGTGCTTCAAACCTGTCCCACCGGGCATGCCAAAACTGTTAGTGCAAAATCACAGCACCCCCAAATGAGTTATGGATCCGATTTTCTAAGGCATGGTCATTTGGTGTGATTTTCATAACATTGGATCATTCCCCAAGTTGTGGGACTTGTAAATAGGAATGATCCTCCATATAAGGCTAGTTCCTCTTCCTAATCCTAGAACTAAACTACTTTTAAGGAAGGAAATACGACTATCTACTCCTAATCTAACAATGCCAAGGAGGCGGGGAGAGAAAGTGCATAAAGAGGGAAATCCTACACTAACGAGGTGATAACACCAAGAAAAGGGGAGTTCGATCACAAACCCAACTACCTGAAATGGAGAGAGGTGAGCAATGGAGTGGATGGACATATGCATCACAGACCAAGGATAAAGTTCACACAGAACACCCTTTCAAACCCCTTAAACACAGCTCAGAAAACCTGTAATGGACATCAGAGATATGCACAGTATACCCTGTAATGATGAGAGGTGAGAAGAGACAACAAAATGAGCAAAGGATGGACAAAAATGCATTATGAAATAGATTTTATTGCTCCAAGAATTCACACAATACACCATTAACGGGCAAGAGGCAAGAAAATTCCATTACAAAGCCAAGGGAGGAGGCTTAAACTCCTCATTCGATCCTGGAGAAGAAAGAGAGAGGGGGCCAGGGAAGAAGAATGAACACCAACCTTTTATAATGAATCCTACCCCTGTATTTATAGATTTGATCAGAGAGATAGAAGTGGGAAAAGCAGGTCAAAACTCAACCACTGCTATAAATTCTTATGATAATATCTACCCCCAAATCCGTCTTTACTACATCAATCCTTGGTTCGGTGCCTTAAAGGAAGAGGAAACAATGAAATAGATCAAATCTGATCTGGTTGTTGAGGTGAGAAGATCCCGCATTGAAGGCCGAAGATGTTTCCTCCACTTTCCTTCACCTAACCTCCTCAAAATTAAAGTCTCGACTTCCATGGCATAGGTGAGGTGAGATCTTTCCAATGGTGTCGATTTGCAATATTTCGAGCCCCGAGTCGAAAGATATGCCCCTTTGAAGTCCGTATCGAGATCCGTACGAATGGATGAGGAAAATATTTTGAAAATGGTTCCCCCTTTTGAGATGGGATGCGTGGTAGCTAGATTAGAGAAAAATCAGGTTTGCGGGTTCGTAATTTACCTTTTACCCTTTTTCGTGAAACAAAAAACTCAGAAAACCCTTTGATCAAAGTGTGGGTTATGTGTAACGCATTGTGATGAGTGTGTATGTGCATTGATGATATGTGACCTATAAATGAAGTATGTTCATGACCCTATAGCCAAAGCATATATCATGACAAGATGAGCATAGGAGTGATGATGTAGCCTAAAGCGGGTATGACTACTAGATGAATAGAGGGAGTGGTGATGTAGCCTAAATCGTAGACCACTACAAAATGAAGGAATAAGTGACCATTTAGCCTAAAGCATATTTCACTTACCTATTAATTTTTAATGATAGAAGTTCAAATGATGAACGTGTAAGTATGATAATGTCTATTTGATTCATCACTAACCTAGTAATTTGTAGAGAAGATTTTTCTTCTCTGCACTGGCTAAGGAATATTTTGTCATGAACTCAGATTCATCTTTTATTTCATGTGGAAGGCCACATGTAATTATTAACAACTTCCAGTGATTAAATTGTTCTTCCAGAAAGACGTTGTATGCAAGAGAAGGTCTCTTGCATGTGAGTAATTTTTCACTCATTATGCAAACTATTTCTATCTTTACTAGACATTTAAATTTTTCTTCTTCCTCTTTGTAAAATTTTTCTTCCCATTCCTTCCTTGCCTTTATCACTGAATCACATCACCCTATTGGTTTGCACAAGTGTGTGTGCTTGAGCTCATAGTGTGATTGGATAACATGGGTACTATCTCTAAGTTATGGGACTTGCTACTTGAGATAGACCTCCAAAGAAAGCTGGTTCTTACTCCTAAACTACCTACCACAATCTACTCTAATGCAGGAAAAACTAAATTTTCCTAATCTAACTTTCCAAGGGACCAAGGAGAGAGAATGCATGAAAAAATCCTACACTAAAGTGGTGATACACCGAAAAGGAGAGTGAGAATAGTCTTCCAATGTGTGAAAAGTAGGAGAAAAATGCATACTAGAAGGGGTGATAATAGTTCTCCACAATCTAGAAACTACATTCACAACAATATTTCATGCACACACAATGATAATGAATCCCTGCAATAGCATAAGATAGACACAATATGTATACAATGAGATTGAAGGGGAAAGAGGAATGCAAACAAACACATCAAGGTAAAATACATCCACAAACTTGCATCTATTGCTTCATAAGTATGCACAATCCAATATATTACAAGATAAGGGCCGGATCACCATGCAAGGAGTCCACTACAAGGGCTTGTAGCACATTGGCTTCACAAAAAAATTGACAGAGTTTTGCTACTCAAAACTATCTCCCTTACAATGAGCCCAACACTCCAATTTATAGAATTTGAGAAGAGAGAGAGAAAGAGAAATATGAAAATCTTGAAATCTGACTTCCCACCACTTGCAAGATGTCATAAATGAATTGAAATTATGGTATGTTGCTTGCAAAAGGCCCCCATATTGTCCATAACTTGCAGTAGTGAGATATGTCAGCCCATGCTTCATTGAATGCATCCCAACTACCAAATAAAACCACTGTTTTGAAATGGGAACATTTTTTGCAAAATTACACTTGATTCCTCATCAAATTTTAGATTTCTTGATTTTTTTCATCTTTCTCGTAACAAATATTTTAACGGTACCAATTTTGTGTGTTCTCATTGAGAAATGGAAAAGTTATGGCCTTTCGAGTGGGGGCAACTTATTTGGGTCTCGCTAGACATTTCCGTCATTTAACAGACTAAGAATTTACTTTACTAGATCTAAATATGTTTATGTGGTGTAGAGGACATCATGCCCATTCCAAAAAGTCATTTTTGTGAAAATCAAAGCTTGGGGTCAAAAGTTTTGGCCATTTGAAGTTTAGGGTCTGATTTGCACTATTTTCCCTTGCATGCGACTGAGCCTATATCGGGTATTTCGGGTAATTGTGTTCCGAAAAAATCTCCACCCCACCTATAAGACTCCTTCCTGTCAATAGTTTTGGAAAAATTGGGTCCTCAATGAAATCGTGTCCCATCGTTGACCGGGTCATCGGGGCTATTAAACTCTGCTTCACCCGATCCCTTTATGATCGACTATTTTGGCATTTCAAGATTCAAACATCCCGCGCATACCTCTATGGCCTGGACCAAAAAAACCTGGCTTTTCCGATTCCTTTGCAAATCAGTGATTTCAGCGATGTAGGTCCCGCACATCCCAACGTCCCGTGGACCGCACGAGACAAAAATACCAAATTTTTCTCGATTTAAACTACCTACAACCATTTCAAATTTTCAAGTCCCGAATGTCCCGCATGTACCTATGTGACCTCGAGGGTAAATTTGGGATAACACCTTCTTCTCCTCTTCCATCTTTCTTTTTATTTCCTCATTTTATGTTTTAAATTCTTTAAGTTCCTTATAGGTATCATCCCACAAATTGCTTAAGTGGTCAGCAAGTCAATTCAGTTTGCACAACCTGATTCATTAAAGATATCTTTGACATATCATTTTGTTTACTAGCCAATTGACATTCTTTCTCTTTTTCTACCATTTTATATTTGACCAATGTCGATTCTTCAGTCCTATCTATGAGCTGAGTTTTTAGTTTCTCAATGAGAATTTCCCTCTGTTCCAATTTGAGTTTGAGGAAATTTAATTCCTCATCTTTCTCCCTGATGATAAGTTTCGCTCTAGACAAGAACAAAGTCTGTTTTAAGTGTTGTTTTCCTCATTTTCTAAATTTCCTTTTCATCTTCCACCAAAAGGTAATTTCCCTTTTTGTTTCCAAGATGTCAATTCTTCTTCTTCATGTGACTGTACTGTTGATTCACTCATCTCTTGAAAAACTTGTTCTTCAAATCTCTCCTCTTATTTTTCCACCTCATTTTGACTTGGTCGAGGAGGATTCATTGCCATGTTACCCAAAATATCAGCAACTTATTTCTCCAAACCATCATGTTCTTCAATATCCTTTAGATTTTCTCTAGACCTCTTATGAACTCTTCTTCTTTGAGGAGCTTCAAAATGTCCTGAAGTGGGTTTCCTCCTAGAGCTTCTTCTAATTTTCACTTCATGATCCAACTTAGGTGAATTATCACTGTCAAAGATAGATATTAGTTATTCTAGTATTGCTGCAAAGGAAGGGGTTTCTTTTGAAGGCACAATAGGTTTTGCAATTTTAATCATTCTTTCAGATCTCCTCCTCTTTGGTACATTAACCCCTCCTATTTCCTTATTTTTCTCTTCAGGGGATCAATCTCCAAATTACTTTTAGGGGAGAAAGGGGTTGGTATTCCCCTCCTGATAATATCAGGGATTTGTTTGAATTTGTTAAGGAACTTTTCCCATGCTTCTTCTCCATTTTTATTTGAAAGAAAATGGTGCTGACAGACCAAATGGACTAATCCATGATGTCTAATTGTTCCAACTCCCCAAGAATACCTCTAAGCCATTGTCTGGATGGAGTCAAAAAGGAACCCTGGAAGGTTTACTATATATTCTAGTTTTGCAGCCCCATACCTAAGATATATTAGCATCTTAAGGACCTCTCTTCCCACATTCCCAAATTGGCCATCATAGGTTAGGTACTTAACTACCCAAAATGCTACCTTGTCAAAGGGTTTGGGCAAGTTGTCTCTTTTGACCCCCTTTATGATTTTCTTAGTGTTATAAATATATTGGGGTTCAGATTCCCCCTCTTGTATCAAGGTTTCCACTAGTTCTTTTAGGGTCCCTTTTACAAGATTTGGAACATGTAAAATCAATACCCCGATACATTACTCATTGTATTGACAGTAAAAGGAATTACAATGCTTTTAACTTTAGTTATGGATTCTTCTAAATTTACAACAAATTCCCTTACCAATTCGTCATTGTACCTCGAGAACTTTTTTAGGAACTCCAGCCACCCTGCTTGTCCAAAAATGGCTGCCACTTCTCCATCTGCAAGAAGTTACGTATCATCCTCTAGGCTCTAACTTATTTTTAATCCCCATGGCAAAGAGGATGATTCAAATTCTTACTCTATTAGAACTAGCTGCATAACTACTAGATTTAGATGTGGAACTATTGGGTTTAGTTACGGAACTGATAGGTTTAGCTGTGAAATTCAAATATAATTCTTCTACTTCTTCCTTGAAGTTTTTTGCAACTACTTCTCAACTTTGTTTATTCCACCCAAATGATAGCTCATTACAAATACAATGCCACCTTTACTTGTTCCATCAACATCACCCTCATGATTTCTTTACTTTAATCATAATGTACTATTGGTTGCTCAAATGTACATCCGCGTCTCGCATCTTGAAAGGGCCGAGGTGTTTGAGACCATAATGGAACCATCCCCAAGTTGTGGGACCTTGCACACTTGGGACAGATCTCCAGAGAAGGCTGATTCCTCTATCTACTTCTACTGCTATTGCTACTCCTATTGATGAAAGGGGAAACTAAGCTAATAGTGCCAAGGGACCAAGGATAGAAGGACAACATGAAATGAAACTACACTAAAAGGTGATAGCACCAGAAAAGAGGGATGAGCACTATCTGTTTTGAGCGAGAATGAAAGGAAATGCGTGAAAGGAGGCTAGGCATGAGTAGCATAGTGAAACACATATTCACTAGATCATTCTCATGGAACACAACTAAATATGGAACTGTAAGGGACCTGAAATAGCACAACCAGCACACAACGTAAAAGAAAAGGCAAGAAAAAGGAATGCAAACACGTTAGGAAGAGAATATTCACAAAACGATGCTTCTATTACTTTCAGAAATGCACAAAGCTATTACAATGATGAAAGAGGCCGATATCCACATGAGGTGATATCCACATGCAAGAGCCAGATCTAGAGGTATGCAACTCAAAATACAAAAAATATGGAGTCCTTAACAAAACACATAAGGATCCAGAGTGTCCAACATAACAAATGAGCCTTGCTCTTACATTTATAGATGAATCCATGGAGGAAGAAGGGAAGAAGGAGGGAAAATCTAAATTTGAAACACAACCACCAACAAGAAGCATTTAATGCCTGCAAATCCACCTGGAGATCTGTGAAATACACTTCCCCACGCCTGTTTGGCATGTTAAAGAAGAAAGGAGGGTGGATCATATCAAATTGGGTGGTTGGAGCAATCATATCTACTTATTAATGCTTAGAAAGACATTTTCCCATTTCTCACCTACCAAATATGCCAAAATTTGAATTTAATTTTTGGCATCATAGCTCATGTTAGCAACTTTTCGACAAGTCTAGGTATGCACCGATCTCGAGCTCTATAGCATAAGATACTATTGTCAAAATATGTCAGAGTTGTCGGTGCACGCAAAACACGTGGCGCGTGTGGATTAGCTGAAATGATGGCCAATTGTGCAAATATTTGTCATTTCTTCCACATATCAATCACTAATTTGTTGCAAGGATTCGGTGCCCTTTTGGCACACTCTACCAGCTACACCCGCACACTCAAGCATGTTAGAAGATGACTTGGCACAGAAGGGCACAAAGGAGGGTACGGGGACGCACACAAAAGAATGAGGCATGGGAAGAAGATGAAAGGAAGGTACACAAGAGCACGTGTGGAGGGAAAATGAAGCAAACTGGTAAGTAGAGAACACATGGTTAAGGTGAAACTATTACAAAGTAATGAGCACGGTGCATGAGGGGCCATGGAATTAGTTGATAAAAGCAAGTTTGAGATACACGTAGGGGCTTAGGAAGAAGGTGAAAGTGTATAAGGTGGGCGCAAGGGAGGAGTGTAACAAAGAGGGAAAGAAAATGGAAGGAGAGAATAGAAAGTGTGCACTTTTGGGCGCTTGAGAAAAAAAAGGAAGGGATGCCAAGGGGAAACTGCAACTAATGAGTTATGCCAATTGAACTTGAGTGTGCACAACCTTCAATGGGGAACTGAGAGCCAGAATGTGTATACAAGTTACTTGAATAACTAGGAGAATTATTTGGATAACAATTTTGGTGACTTTAGGGCCATCTCCCTACTAGATTAAGAAGATTAGTAGCCTAGAGCATCCCTTGGGCATAGAGTTTGCTTATGCAATTATAAAACTGCCCTTGTAGTCACTTGGCTCTATTATGAATCTTGCAACTGCTGAAAAAGATCTGTATTTTGGAAGCAAAGGAAGAGTGTGCACAAGAAGGATGTGAAAAGAAAGAACTATGTACAAATAAACAATGTGTGCATAATAGACTTGGAGAAATTAAAAATACTCTAATAAATACAACATGATGCAGAAAACTTAATGGAAGGGTTTGAGATAGATCCCATTTACTGGGATTTGCAGTTTTCTTCCATCAAGATGAGTTAACTTCAAAGAGTTAGCTTCTTTGCAGGAACCGATGATGTATGGGCCACTCCAAAGTGCATCGAACTTTAAATGGCACCCTGGTTTAGCTCTGTCAAGCATCCCATTTTAGAACTAAGTCCCCAACTTTGAAAGCTTGAGGCCTAGCCTTTCTATCAAACCATTTCTTTGTTGTTTGTTGATGTTGTTCTAGCTTAATCATGGTAGAGTTCCTTAGTTCTTCAAGATTAACCAGCTCTGTCATTCTAATTTCTCTTTGGTTTGCACCTTCAAATTCTAGTTGTTGGGCAAGCACTAACAAATTTAGCTCTAGTTTCAAAGGAAGGGTAGCCTCCTTACCATATAAAATCTTGTAAGGTGAAGTTCCTATTGTCTTTTTACTATGATTCTATCTACCTAGAGCATGCACGAGACCTTTGTATGCCACTGTCTTTGGCTGATGTTCATTGTGTGCTTCATGATTTTTATCAGGTTCTTGTTTGTTGATTTTTCTAGACCGTTGCCCTGAGGGTAATAGTTGGAAGAAGTCTTCAGGTAAATTCCCAAACTTAGAGCCCAATCAATGATTTTATTACCAAGGAAGGCATTTGCATTATCAGTGATGATGGTTCGAGGAATGCTAAACCTTATGACTATACCTTCGAGATAGTCAAGGATGACTGACTCGGTTGATTCCTTAAGCGTGACTTCTTTTTCCATATGGTAAAGTAATTTGTAGTGTCAACACGCATTTACGACTAGCACTTGAAGGTGGATTGATCATGCCTATGAAGTCAAGCCCCCATTGTGCAAAAGGTTGGTCTGCTTGGATTGGTCGGGGGGAAGCGCATTAATAGTTTCTTTCCTACAAAGAAAGAGCATTTCTTGAATTTTTGACCCACCTTTGTGCATCTGCAAACAAGGTAGGCGTAAGATACCTACCATTATGATCTTAATTGTTGTAGTTTTTGCAAAGAAGTGTCCACCAGATAATCCATCATGAAAATTTTCTAACACTATATCAATCTGTGCGCCCTTGATACATCTTAACAACACGCCATCAAGATTTATTTTGAAGACAATTCCATCAATCAACACATAAGGGATAGATTGTAACCTTAGATGTCTTCTCTTTTCTTTTTTAAACCAGGATGGTACATGCCCTTGGAAAGGAATGTGATCATGCCCTTCATCCAGATTACGTGTGTCGTGGTGTATTCATCTCAAGTCCTACACACATGAGGTTCTCATCTAGAAATAACAAAGCTTCAGGTTCATTCCACACATCCTCAACAATCGCCTCTACAGATCGCACTACTTGTTACCAACTTTGTGGCTTTAATAGTCACATCATACTCCATGATTTTGGTCACCCATCGTGTTCTTTTCTCACTGATTTATTCTCCCATGATGAAGTCTCTGACAGAAGAGTGGGAGACTAATACCTTGATATGATTGGTGGTGAGCATACTCTTGAATTTCTTGAGTGCACGCATGACGGCGAAGACCTGCTTCTTTGTGTGACTGTACTTTAGTTCATATTTCCTCATCATCTAGCTAAAGAAAGCCACTAGTTGTTCCAGCCCTTGTTCATTTTCTTGTGTTAGGGCAGCAACAATACTTGCATCAACACCACAAGCATAAAGGATGAAATCCTTTGAGTAGTCTGGGTTGATAAGTGTTGGTGCGCAAGCAATCTCTTGTTTGATCTTGTCGAATCTTTCTCTTCCTTATGTTTTCCATCTGAAGGCTTTTTCCTTCTTGAGCGTCAAGGTGATGGGCCGAATGAGTCCTACAAATTTAGGGATAAATTTCCTAATAAAATTGATCTTGTTAAGGAAGGACTATAGGGCCTTTTTGTGTGCCAGAAGGGAAAGAGCTAGAATGGCTGAAACACACTCATGATCAATTGTGATTCCATCCTTTGAAACCATGTGGCCCAAAATATTTCCTTGCACCACTACAAAATTGCACTTCTTGGGGTTAAGAGATACCCCAAACTTTCTACATCTCTCAAAGACTTTCTCTAGGTGCACCATATGATCCGCATTCTGATTTGAGAAAACAGTTATGTCATCAAGGTAAAACAAGATGAACTCATTAACGTAACCTTTGAAGGTAATATCCATAGTGTGTTGGAATGTGGCACCCGCATTTGACAAAACAAAGGGCATTTTCTGATATGCATATGTTCCCTACTTGGTTGTAAATGTTGTTTTGAATTGATCCTCTTCCTTGACTAGGATCTTCTTGAAACCTAAATACCCATCTAGCATGGAGAATATTTGCGCTCCAACCATAGTCTACAGAACCCGCTCCATTGAAGTTAAAGGATAATTATCCTTAAGATATTCCTTATTCAAGTCTCTAAAATCAACATAGAGTTTGATTTCACAATTCTCTCTTGCGATCTTGGAACCGATTTGTAACCCGTAGAGTATTTGATAGGAAAAATAATTTTTCCTCATTGAGTTTAGATAATTCCTTTCTCATGAGGGGATTTATCTTTGGATTAATCGGTCATTTACGCTCGACATGCTTGATACCAAGATCAAGGTCAATGGAGTGTTCAGCAACACTTGGATCAAAGCCTCGAGGTCTTCATACTCCCACAAGAAGATATCACTATATTTTTACCAAGAGAAATGAAGGCCTATTTTTTATCATGCTCACAAGTCCTACTTAGCAACAACTCTTTCCCATGCATAATAGTGACTGAGGATAAATATTCTTACGTGGCATGCATGTATCATTCTTCACCCTTGAACTCATCATCAGGGCTAAACATTTTCTCAAAGGTGACCAGACCTTTAGGAAACTTGTTTTTCTTCAGCTATATCACTTGGTCACCATAGTTTTCATGTAAATCAACTTACATGCTTGATGAGAACTCAACTTCATTCTGGATAAACTAGACAATCTGCGCGTCACTTTCAAACACTTTCCATCTAGTGTTATTATCTGGAATGGATGGCCTGATCACCATCTTGATGTGCTGAGTGTTTCCTTTGATAAATTCCTCAGCAAGAGAGAACTATGAACCTAGTGTAGCCATCTGGTCAACTTCCTTATTCATTCTGTGTGGAACCACCTATAGATTAAGAGCATCAAAGCTCTCAAGGAGGTCCCAAAATCTATATTTATAAGCTTTGAGAAGCTTATTATTTGTCTGGAACTTGTTGGTAACTTGGTGGATGATCAATTCTGTGTCCCCAAAGATCTGCAGTGCCTTAATTTTCTTCTTCTTAGCAATGAGCAAGCCATGCACCGCTTCATACTCTACCACATTGTTAGAGCATACAAACTGCAGCCTATGCATGAAGAATAATTTCTCATCCTTAGGGGAAATGATAACCACTCCTTCTCCCGCACCATTTCTACTTCTGGATCCATCAAAGTACAACTTCCATAGACCAAGTTGAACTTTTTCTTTCTTGAGTGCACGTGGTAGCATAACATCTTCTAGAATGCAATAAGTACCAAGCCCAGTTTCATAAGCTTCCAGTTCTTCAACATAGGGATCAAATTTATGGTTTCTTTCCACCCATTCATCAAGCACTAGGTCAAGAATAGAGGGTGGAAGAGACTTCTCTTCAAGAACTAAAGCTTGTTCTTCTTGGATTAAACAATTGGCTTGGAGAGGGGATGGGACATATGACTCTACATGATAGGAAAATATAGGCTCAACTTGTATGGTAAACCGGGTACCATACCTTATCTTGAGTAACATATGAGACCAATCAGAAGACAAGTAACCACCGACTTTAGCTTGATAAATTCTTGTTGTCGCCCTCAAAATCCCCCCCTCATTTTTAAAGTCAAATTCAAAAATTTTGAGCTCACGCCCTCCAAAAGTGTTCAAGTAAATTTGGAAGTCCGAAAAGATAGAGAAATTCATGCTTTGAAGTTGTTGAAACTCTTGATCTACACATTTTGATAAATTTTCCATTTCCCCATCTAGACGCTTGAAAATTCTATTGTTGTCCTCATTTGAATGAAATTGTCAATATTTCTATGGCCATGGATTATCGAACCTTGTATTTTTTTCAATCGTTGGTTTTCCAAAGAAATTTGAAAATCAAGTGCGAATTGGTGGATTTTTCTTCTTCTCTCGTATTTTTCCACAGTCGTGAATGACAAACATTTTCTCCTCGTCAAATTTTAGCCCCGTTATCCACGAGTACATGGGCATTTAATTAGAGGCAGCGAGGCGGTGGAGAAATTTGTTTTTGATCCTTTTTGTAAAAATAGCTAAAATTCATAAAGTGACTAGCAACCCCGATCATGCTATGAGGAAAAAGTCAAATCTTGAGCCCGTCATTGGAAATTCAAAGCAGGGAAGCGGGTCGGTGGAGAACTTTGAGGTTTTGAGCCTTTTTGTAAAAAGGGATAAAATGCATAAAGTGGCCATGCAACTTCGATCATGCTATAAGGGAGAAAATCAAATATTGAGCCCGAATAAAAATTCAAGGCGGGAAGTGGGTCATCGGGGATATTTGAGAATTTGAGTTTGTTTTCATTAAAGGGGCTTAAAGTTAAAAAGTGACATGTAGCCCGCCCTGCTTGCGCCAAGGAAAAAGTCAAATATTAAGCCCGCATTGAAAGTCAAAGTGGGGAAGCGAGTTGATGAAGTAATTTTTTGTTTTTGAACCCGCATTGAAAAAGGGCTAAAAGGCATAAAGTGGCCCGTAGCCCCACCCACACCATGAGGAAAAAGTCAAATATTAAGCCTGCATCGAAGGTCAAAGCAGGTGGGTGGGCCAGCGGAGCAATTTGTGTTTTTGAGCCCGCATTGAAAAAGGGTAAAATTATAAAAGTGGCCGTGACTCTGTCTCCACTCAAGTGAGGCCACGTGTCAAGACCATATCAAAGCGGGTGAGAGGGCCAAAATGTTCCAAAATGCCAAATCTCTATAAAGTCACAAAATACAAAAGGAAACCTCCATGCCGCTCTAGTAAATTTATCCCATGTGGATGACTATGGTTTAAAGTTTCAAAGGCAAGATGAACGGCTCAAATTCAAAGTTACAAAACGAGTGTAACGGTTGTATTATGAAAAGTCTGGTTTTTCTCGCCATTGGTGTTTCTTCATGAATCAAGAATCTGAACGGACGTGAATGATTGAAAATAAATTGTAAACCATTTCTTACTAACAAAGAAGAAGTTGTAACTATTTCTTGCAATATATTTAATGGCTACTTCACGCCATTATAAGGGTTGGAAATTGATCTTGTAAACTCATGAGTGCATTGTACTTAGAGAAAGCAAAGGAGATATCCATTTTCTTCTACTTTCCTCCATTCTCACATTATGTACAACTTTTATTTAAACATCAATACAAGAAGAATAATATTTAAGCCTCTTTGATGAGGAGATTTTATAAACTTTGAGTTCGCAATCTTATCTCGTCTTGTTGCCATTCGCAGAGTTGTTTCTTCCCATAAATGCATGTGTTGAAGTTTCTAACTAGTGCATGCGTTGGAATCTAATTTTCTACCTGCAACATTAGTTCTCCTACCTATTTTCTCACTCCCTTTCCCACCTTCATAGAAAATTCCCCCTTGCGAGATAAATGCAAACATTTTTCGTAGGGTCGGTGGAGTGCCCCCTGTTGGATCCCCTACGAAATGCCACCACGAAATCCAAATTTTCTTACACATGCATATACGATGAGTTGCATCGGTTAAGTAGAGGGATTTAGATTCCCAGAGCATTAGCAAGGAATTCACAAATTTGTCCACCTGAAAAAATTCCTCGCCAACAGCTTGATTTTGGTGCCCATAGTGGGGTAGATTTAGTAGCATTTACACTCTAAATGTGACCGCAAGGTCGAGAAAATTCAAAAAAGAGAAAAAGAGAAAAAAATTCTTGAATTTGAATAGCTATATGAGCCACATAGATTCAAATCATGGTTATTCGGGAAACCCTCTGTTGAAAGACGAATTTCTCTTCCACTTCCAAGAAGACATTGCTTCAGATTTGAGGGAAGCTATCTGGCATAATAGACAAAGTGCCAATCACTACTTCATTGCCATGAGAATTCTGGACCTTGAAGAAGAACGCGTTGCTGAATTGGAGAGGCAAAGACAAATTCCAGCACCACAAAGAAGAGCATAGATTCTCAAGCTTACGGATAGAAAGTACAACCAAAGCAACAGAGACAAGGGGGACAAACTGATCCCATTTTTGAGGAACTTCAAGGGAGACAAGAGCTACTCATAATCCAGAGGTTTCCTTTTCAAGTATCCAGTCACATTGGGAACTTGAGTGTTGTCAATCCTTTGGATGGTGAATTTTCATACATCAACAAGAACCTTGAAGATTTCACCAACGTAGAGACCGAAGAAGAAGCTAGAGAAAGAGAAGCAAGAGTAGAAGATGAAATAAGAGCTCAACTCAAAGAAATCGAAAGACTTCAAGCCGAGGCAGACGAAATAGAAGCAACAGAAGTTGTAGCCTTAGCAAGGTTAGAAGCTAGAAACAGAAATAGAATGGGGGATCGTGATCATGAGTGTGAATGTGATCGTGAGGCTCGTAGGCCTAAAGTACTATGGGGAGGAAACATTGGTCCACTGGATCTTGCTCAACCACTCCATGAGCTACCGAGAGGCTCGAGAAAAACTTCCTAAAATTCGAGGATGGTTCTCAACTCCAGGAGGAGCATGTAGTAGCATTTATCACTAGTTTCGTTGTGTGTTGGGTGTTGAGGATGAAGATGTGTTAGTCTGAATCTTTGTGGAGTCACTTCAAGAGAAAGTTTCGAATGGTTCTACATGCTACCCCCAAGGTCTGTCACTTGTTGGGAGGATATAAGAAGTGCATTCAAACATAGGTTCAAGAGCACAAAATATTTTCAGGATCTTTTGGTCCAATTGGTACAAATGAAGAAATAAACCTCCGAGTCAATGAGGGAATTCATAACAAGATATGATAGAGTGATAAGAAGGATCCCTGAAGATGTGGTGCCTCCTGAAAATAATTTGAAGAGGTTTTTCATTAGTGCTTTGCCATCAGAAGTAGGTTTCTTCCTCAGAAGATCCCAACCAAGAACATTGAGGGAAGCCAAGGACTATGTAATAGAAACCGATGATGATCTAATCCTTTCCGAGAAAGGTGAAAGGCCCCAATGGAAATAAAAAGGGTAGAATTCAAACTTTGTCACCACATATCTGATGTTCCAAAAATGGCAAATGACTTGGTTGCCTTGAAGAAGTAGCTATCTCAAATCACAATGTGGAATGCTTTAAGGAAACCAAACCATCCAGATAGGCCAAGGATTGCTCCACCTCCTCGTTGGCTTGCTCTGGAAGCACCACCAATCAATGCCATATGTGACACCAAAGAGTTGGAGGAGGAAGTAGAAATTGATGAAATTGTAGAAGAAAATATGGAAGACTATAAAAACTATCTTGAGGTTGAGTAATTTGATATGCATAATGAACTAATTGAGTACGTTGATGATAAAGATGATGATGATGAAGAAGCTCCAAGTTTCTCATGTGCTATTTTCACTCATGCACAATCCAGGAAAGGTGCTTCATCCTCAATGGTTGCAGTAAAGGATAAGAAGAATAAAGAAGATTCTCCTCCAGAGGTCACACAAAATAAAATCATCAGCAGAGGATCACCATTACCACCTTCTATGGAGTCGGCAAAAGAAAAACCAGACTCACTGGTTTTCAGGGATCATGCTACTATGCCAAGTAAGTCATCTAATTCTTCTCCCAACTCAAAATTTGCTAAGAAAAATTCTCCTTTAAATGTTGTTCCTACAAAAACATCTAAGGTTCAATCAAAAGCTACACCCTCACCCCCTTCCAAGCCAATTGCTACACCCGAAAAGGAGAATTCAACACCCAAAGTAGAAAATCCTCTACCATGTAAATCTTCCTCCATTTTTGGAACCTCTTCCTCGCTCACCATAACCCCATTTGACTTTGTGGAACATGCAAGCAAAACCAAAGTCCAACTCTCAGAAATAGAATACCTACAAACACACCTTGCCCAGTTTGATAGGTTCATTAATACAGTTCGTGGTGGTAACCTTGTATCCTCGAGTCCTAATTCTAAAGGATTACTGCCCACACCATCCACACCACCTTCCCAAAACATGCTAGCCCTCCGTGCCTCGAAAACCAACGAGGGTTGAACCTTTCTACTTGTCACTCCTCATTAAAGGTTTCTAGCTAAATAATTATATCAAAGATTACGGAGCCTCGACAATGTGATGCCAACCAAAGTGAAAAATGCTCTAGGCCTAACCTTACCACAGGTAAATGGCACCTGCTACTCAATGGAATCCAAACAAGTGCCATTCTTAGGAAGAATCAAATATGCATAGGTAGCACTAGCTGATTTTCCAGACAAGAAGGTGCTCCTAACCATACTAGTAGAGACATCCCAACATCCTTTGGTATGTTATTGAGTAGGATTTTCTGTAGAGACCTGGGTGGAGAGATAAAAATGGATTGGTCATTGTAACTATCCTAGTAAAAGGTGAGATGAAGAAGTTACTACCTAGTAAGAAAGATGAAGTTCACGGTAAATTCTCGGTGATCCGAAACCAAACATTCTCTTTCAAGATTGTGGGCTACAAAAGTACTTCCTCACATAAAAAAAGAGAACTTTCCACTTCTCATGGAGGAAGTGGAAGATCAAATTTGGACAATGGAATTTGATGGTATTCATTCTAGTGCGGGCTCGGGAGCTAGTGTAGTATTGTACTCTCCTTCCAATGAGTTGTACCCATTTTCCTACAAGTTGCAATTTGATAATACAAATAACACTTTGTGTAGAGTATGAAGCACTACTCTTAGGCATGAGTGCAGCAGAGGACATGGGAATCAAGAAACTGAGATGCCGAGGTGATGTAGAGGTTGTAGTAAATCAGGTCCGCCAACAATATCAGGTGAAGAATCCAAGACTCCAAAGCATTACGAGAAGAGTGTGGTACTACATTTAATCTTTTGATGTATTTTCCATTGAAGCTATTCCAAGGAAAAGAATGAAAAGGATGATTCTCTTACAAAGTGTCGGCTTCCTAGTGACACCTCATCCTTCTTTTGGTAAAGAAAAAGTGACCATTGAAATGGTATTCATGCCTAGTGCACTGAGACAACGCAAATAAGTGGCAAGTCTTCAATGATGATAACCAAATTCTAGCCTTTTTAGAGCAAAGGGATAATTTCAATAATCTCTTCTTTGAAGGAGGTGAAAATCCACACCGAGAAGTAGTCCCTAAAGAAGAGAAAGAAGGAATTGAAGGGATTGATGATGAGGGAGTAATCAAATTGAAAGGGAACAAAATTCCTAAAGGCCTAGTCTCTTTAGAAGACCTCTTTGACAAACATGATAGATTCATTCAAGAGAAAGAAAAGCAATCTTCTTGGTGCCCACTGATTTTGATAAAGAAAACATTGGTACCCTGGAGGAGCCAAGGATGGTTAATATTGGAAAATGTTGCTCGCTTTGAAGAGAAAAAAGAAGGTTTGTTGCATTACTCAAGAAATAATCAAATGTCTTGGCCTACTCTTATGATGAACTCAAATCCTTCCAACTAAAGGAAATGCATCACTAAATTCCTTTGAAGTAGGGTGTTAAGCCCTTCAGGTAGAAACAAAGGCCATACAACCCAAAGATTGTTGATACCATCAAGGAGGAGGTAACGAAGATGCTTAATGCAAGGATCATCTTTCCCATCCACCATTCAACATGGGTGGCTAACATTGTGCCAATGCGGAAGAAGAATGGTGAAATAAGGATATGTGTAGATTTTGCAACTGAACCAAGCATCACTAAAGGACAATTATCCTCTTCCTATCATGGACCATATCCTGCAAATAGTCACTAGATCTGAAATGCTTTCATTACTTGATGGATTCTCAGGATATAATCAAATCAAAGTGGAAGAGGAGGAATGCACCAAATGTAGGAGATACATTCCAAAGGGCGATGGATTTGGACTTCAAAGATCTGAAGCATTAAATTTTCATATATCTTGATGATCTTACATTATTTTTAAAGAAGAGGGGAGATCATATTTATCACTTAGAACAAGTACTTGCAAGGTGTAGGAAACATGGCATATCACTAAATCAAAAAAATTGCATTTTTGGAGCCACAAAGGCAAGTTAATGGGGAACATTGTGAACAAACATGGAGCACACATTGATCCTAAGAGGATTAGATCCATTCAAGCATTAGCCCTACCCACAAGCAAGAAATGAGTTCATTCATTCTTCGGAAAGGTGAACTTTCTTTATCATTTTGTGCCTGAGTTTGTTGAGTTGACGAAGCACATCACTTCCATGATGAAACCACAAGCAAACTTCAAATGAAACAATGAAGGGAAGGTAGCATTGAAGATATCAAGAGATCCATTGCAAAGGCTTTGACTCTTGTATCTCCATATTTTAACAAAGAATTCATCATGTATTGTTATGCATCAGAACATACACTCTCTGTTGTTCTTGTTCAAAAAAATGATGAAGGCGTGGAAGCACCTATTGCTTTCATGAGTTGTCCTTTGAAAAAGCATGAGCTAAAATATAGCCAATTGGAGAAGCATGCCTATGCAATGGTCAAGGCTATAAAAAACTTCAGGTTTTACATCCTCAATTCCCATACGGTGGTGATGGTCCCCGAAAGTGCAATCAAGTCCATCTTGACATAGCAGGATCCCAGAGCTAAAAGAGGAAATTGGATTGCAAAGACTCAAGAATATGACTTGGAGATTCGACCCTCCAATCTAGTAAGGGGAAATGGCTTGTGCAAGTTGATTGCTGAAGATGAAACACTCAAAGTTCAATATGGCAAAGAAAATTGTGCTTGCTCAACTTGTTCAGAAGATAACCCACATGTTCTCTTTATCACCACTACTGATGAGTGGTACACTGATATTTCCTATTACCTAACTTATGGAGAATTCCTCCCCATCTTGATTACAATAAAAGGAGAAAACTCAAGCTGAAGGTAGCTAGATTTGTAATCTGGAATCATGTGATTTACAAAAGAGGCCTAGATGGTTGTTTCCTCATGTGCGTAGATAAAGAGCAACAAGAAAAAAATTTAAAGCATACCATGACCAAGCATGTGGTGGACATTTTTCAGAAATGGTCATTTCACACAAGATCCTCGAGGAAGGTATTATTGGCCCACCATCTTTGTAAACACTCAAGATTGGGTCTCTAAATGAAAAAAATGCCAACAGTTCATTGGAATACCACAACTCGCTGCATTACCACTCAGGCATGTGGTTATTGAAGAACCATTTCAATAGTGCGGGTTGGACTTCATTGGTGTTATAAACCCTCACTCAAGCGCGGGGCACACCTATGTACTTTAAGCAACAAACTACTTCACCAAATGGGTGGAAGCCATTCTAGCCAAACAAGCCAACACTGAAACAATATGCAACTTCATCAAGGAGAATATCATAGTCCGTTTGAGTGCCATAGAAGATTGTAGCAAATAATGCTACCTATTTCTCTTCAAGAGAGCTGAATGAGTTTTGCTATAACTACGAAATCTCCCTATCTCATTCTTCTGACTACTATCCATAAGGAAACAGACAGGCCGAATAAAGCACCAAGAACATTGTGACCATTTTCCAAGCTTGTAAATGAGAATCAAAGGAATTGGCACAAAAGGTTGTACGACGCATTGTGGATAGATAGGATCACTCCCAAGAAGGAAATATGTATGTCACCATTCCAACTGTTGTATGGAGTCAAAGTAGAAATTCCTCTCATGATCGAGATGCCGGCTCTCAAGCTGCTACTGAGCAATAGAAGATGGTCAAGTATATTGTCCACTCAAAATTCCCTGCTCTTATGAAAGTAAAAATTTCAAAATTTTGAGTTTAAGTGTTTTCTCTAAAGTACCGAAGTCGTGAAATTGAGAAAATCTACGTTTTTGGGTCATTTTGTGTGATTTTCGGGCCTGTCGGAACTTTTTGTCCCAACTGTCCCAAGTTCAAAAGTGCGTTCTGTTCCCCGATCGGCCGAAATCCCCGAAGTTGTTCCATTTTCGGGCCCGTCGGAACTTTTGTCCCAAATGTCCCAAATCAAATCGGGCAAGTTGTTCCATTTTCGGCCGAAACACCCAAACCGCGTACTTCGCACTTTCATGTTCCAAATGTCCCAAGTCAAATTGTGCAAGTTGTTCCATTTTCGGCCGATTCACCTGAACCACGTACTTCGCACATTTTCGTCCCAAATGTCCCAAACTTTTCCGGACCCATTGTAACCTTTACGGCCGATTCACCCGAATCGCGTACTTCGCGCACTCATGTCCCGCATGTCCCAAAAGGCATTTGTGCACCTTTTCCCCGCTTCGCCCGAATCGGCCGAGCCGCGTGTTTCGCGCATTCGCGTCTCACATGTCCCTAATGAACCAAGTGTTGTTCATGTTAGTTTTTGCCGCTCTACCCGAATATCCATCTTATTTAAATTGGTGGGTATACATATATTAAATGCGCATTCATGGCCTTTCTCTCTCCTAAACGGCTATATAACGGGCATCCTCCCTTTGCATTTTTCACATTGTTTCCATGCTATCCTTGCTCGAACCCTTGCAACCTAATTCCCTGCGCGTGTATCCCTTTTCTCTGTAATTCCTTCCCGAGTTTAGGTTGCAGCTCTGTTGCTATCAATATGAAGATCAAGTTTCAGGGACAGGAACAAATTTCTCCACTTGAGTCTGCCGTTCACAATATTGGGGACAACGAAGCTCGACATCTTGACTTCGGTGATTTTTGGGCGAGGGTGGCAGATGCAAACCCTACACCAATGGCACAAATGATTCACGATAGCGGTTTGGCTTTTGCTGGAGGTTTCCCGATCTCGGTACAGTGCGCTGATACTGTGCTTTCGTGCGGAGCTCACTTCGACCCTGTTTCCAGTGAATTAACCAATATACACGGGGAGCTCATCGCCAAGCTGGACGCTGCCGCTATTAGCACCGCACTGAGAATCCCAGAGATGGATAATGCCATAGTCGTTTCAGGATCAAGCACAGGCCCTGTTTAATCAAGATAGCGACAAATTCAAGGCACGGGTGGCGAAGTCATGGCTTAAAAACCCTAGGAAGGGAGCCTCTCGCCTGTCCAAAACCCTTTTCCGGGTAGATTTTAATGAAGAATTGTCTGACTTTATAATTCTGCTGGCTCGGGTTATGGGTTTGCCCTCTACCAACGAATTCCACTTCTGGATGTGCCCGCTCATCAGCATGGTGTGCGAGGGAACGCAAAATATTAACTAGGCAGAGATCATCAGCATGAATTTGGTAGAGCAGCTGTCCAATGTACAGCAAACGAAGAAGTTCTACATGACTTCGTACCTGATGTATACCCTGGCAGCGTCACGACAATGGTTTGGCTTTTCCTACCTTGACGCTCACAAAGATGATCCAAGATATGCCCTCTCGCCCGCTGATTCACCACCGGAGACCAAAGAATCGTGATTTCATAAGGTTCAATGATGCTTTCACCATATACGTGGTTAAATGCTTTCGAAGGTGATACTTGCTAGAAGGTTTTCGAGATGAAGCCATGAACACGATATCGCAATACGGTGCTTATTTCATACAATTCAGAAAATTCTCCTATATTAGGCTTGCCGGCTTCGAGAGCACCCCTCTGCGGCTTCCCATGTTCTGCAATGATAAGATGGCCTTGATTGAAGTATGTGGCGGTTAGACAAGCGCATGAGAACCTACGAGGACAAGAAGATTTCCGGTTTGCACTTTCCCATCTCTTTGGGAAATTACACTTGTAAAAACACCTGGATGCACTGAGAACATAGAGAGCCCTAGTTCCTATCACTGTCCATTTCTTCAAGCCAAGAACTTGCTTCGACTTGAAGAAGTTCATTGAGCAAAACATCAAGATAATCTACCATCATAGGCGGATACGAGAAGACTACTTGGGGTTGACATGCGAGATGATTTTGAGGCCAGGAGAAGGCATTGTGGCAGGTTCTCCCTGCAATTGATCCAAGAACTCAGCTTGTACCAAGTTCCCGAAGGACTCCAGGATGACGATTATGATCTATACTCATATGAGTATGATAATGTGATTAAGCACACTCCCTTGGAGGACTTGGATTGGAACAGGAAGGAAAAAGATGATCTGGCTGAGATCCTTGCTCCAGTTTTGGTCAGGACCAAGGTCTGGTTTGACAGGAAGGTTCAAGAACTCAGAAGGCACTCAGGAGAGTCCTCTTCCAAGGATGTTTCAACACCACGGAGAGAGGCATCGGTTCCCAGGTCAGAAACACCAGTGAAAACCCCACCTGCCTCATCAATACAAGGACCTGCAGCTTCCACTCCTTCTTCATCCACTCAAGTGTACCAGAAGAAACTCAAGGAGGTTAAGAAGGAGCCTGTGGAAAATGATCCTCAAAGAAAGTAGGTAGAAGTGCCTATGGGACCAGAGAACATCATTGTTCTCAGTGAAAGCGAAGAAAGTGAAGTGCCAGCCCCTGCGGATGCTCCTGAAGATCCAACAGATAAAGATAAGGAGGTCCAGAGCACTGTGCTTCCAAGTGCCATTGTTTCTTCTGCAGTGACTGTCTCTAGCGCCCCACTCACATCTCAACTTGAGACAACAGCTGCGCAAACCTTGAGTATCATGAGCTCTATGTCTCTTGGTCCTCTTGCCCCTCCTGCTGCTTCCTCTTCCTCTTTTGCGTGGGTTCAACCTTTTGTTGACAGTAGAAAGAGGAAATCTTCCTCTCGGAGCTCAGGGCCAAATTTTGATGTTGTGGCAGCCATGTTGGGCACTACTCCTTCTCGTGCCAAGAAAGCCAAAGTCACCTCCAGAATAGTGTCTGATGCTCAAGGTCAGCAATTCCTGGAAATTGCTAAGCCTACAGTAGACAAATCAGAGCAAGACTTGCTGGCATCTGACTTGGAGCTTTCAAGAATTCCAATGGGAGAGTCTACCCCTGAAGGTGAGATCCACAACCTCCAGAAAACATCACAAGGTCATTGGGAGGGTAGAGAAAGGGCAGCAAACTATTGAATAGTTGGAGGAACAAGCCCAGATTCTCACAGGTTTCATCAAATCTCTTTTGTCTAAGGACAAAGTTTTGGACCCTACCCCATTGACTACTCTTCCACCACCTGTAGTTTTGAGCCAAGATGAAGTGCAGAGTATCAAAGACATGCACAAGTATTCTGTCTATGGCAGAGCTATGGAGGCCATGGTAGAAGATATGCTTATTGCAGGATTGAACTTCATCGATGAAGCTTTCAAACTCCACGGGAAGGTGAGCAATTTGCAACAGAAGTTCTCCTCCACTATCGGGGTCATAGATAAAGAGCTCAAACTCTGGAGCAGTTGCATAGTAGACCTCCGTCTTATAGGACAGACAGATGAGAACATTTTGTTGGCAAATAAGGTTTTTGATGATGCAAAGGATAATCTGTCGAAGTCCTGGGTTTACAGTGTGGAATGGAAGATCAAAGTTTTGGAGGAAGCTTTGGGAGAGCTAAAGAATAGCTGGCAGAAGGGAGAAGCTTTCAAGACGCTGGTTATATCAGCTTTCAAAGATATTCATTGTCATCTTCAAGATGAAACTTCTGGTGTGTCCCTTTCCTTGCAAGAAATCAAAGCTCAATTCAGAGCTTATGTCAAAGATAATCTATTCAAGGAAAGCTCCATCTCCAAAGAGAAAATGAAGGAGGTCTGCTCTCTTCAATCTGCCATTGAAGAAGCCAATAAAGATTATCATACTCATATCGAGTTTGATAAAGAAATGGAGAAGTGTCTCGGATTTTGGGGTCAGTCTACAGCCAACACGTCAGTCCCTCGTGGCAGAGACATAGCCGAGGCGTTAAAGAAGTTCAAGCAGCGGATTTTGAAGTCGGTGGGTCCTCTCGATGGCTAACCACTTGTATTCTTCTCCTTATTCTTCTCTTCTTTTCTAATTCTTTTCTCGGATTCATTGTAATAAGTTGAGGTATTGCGATTGGCAATCCTTAACTAATCTTTAGTTAAAAGAAGTAGTTACAAAGAGTAACTGATTTGTAAGCTATATAATGGCCTTTCCACGCCATTCTGAAGGAGGAAGAACTTGGCTTATTTTCTGAAAAGTGTAAATAGATTATAAAGAAATCAATACAGAAGGACTTTCCATTCTTTGTCTATCTGATCTCTGTTATTCCTAAGCTTTCATTTATTTTCTTTGTGAAGATCATTTGTCTCAAGTTCGTTAGTCTTACCGATTGCATACTCTTCAACTTTGCAAGCATGGTGATCTTGTATAACCAAGAAGGAACTTTGTGACCTTGATTAATGAATCTGTGTTATGTTAAGAAACTTTGTGTTCTAAGCGGATGTTATTTACGAAATTTGTATCTTTAAATTCCATCTTATTTATTCGATACAAATGATCTTGTTTCAATTCATTGTGACTTTCGCATACATAAAGAATTACTCTGATATCTATAATTCTGCATGTTTCCTTTCTGGTCTTTCCCGTACTCTCATTTCCTCAGTCCTTTTGTAATTGATGATCTTCATAGAAAACACTTTCGTAATATCCAAGTTTAACCAACAAATCATGTCTTGTACATTTGTAAATAGGTTCATTCTGAATAAGGGAACCTCTCCCATTAAAGAGGAGGGACTTCTTGTCCCCTGACTGTTGCTCTTCGTAAAGTCCTATCGGCGACCAACACAGAGACACGGATTCCATTAAAAAGAGGATCCTCTTTCTTGAGAAGCTGGAAGAAAATAGACTCCAAGTGGTGGATCACATTAAGGAGCACCAATTGAAAGTAAAGAATATTTTTGATAAGAAGGCCAAGGTAAGAGAATTAAAAGTTAGAGACTTCATCCTGCTATGGGACAAGAGAAGAGAACCAAAAGGCAGTCATGGAAAGTTCAATTCATTATGGCTCGACCCATTCCTAGATTCTTGAAGCTTGTGGTGAGAATTATTTTCTTCTCTCATATTTGGATGGAACGTCGTTGGAATTGCCTCGAAGCGGTAAATACTTGAAATTGTATCATTAGTGAAAGCGGGTTGTTCCCCCACCTTGTACCATATGTGTGTTTCCCTTTCTGTTGTGTGGTTTTGTTTCCCCTTCTATTGTGTGTCGTGTGTTTCCTTCCCGTTGTGTGCTTGTGTGTTTCCTTCTTCTGATCTTTCTTTCTCAAATTTGTATATGACTCTGCAAGGCCCAATGGATAAGGCATTGGTCAACAAATTACAGGGTCTAGAGATTGAGATTCTAGATTCCCATGTCATGTCTTCACTATGCTCAATCCATGTCATGTCCCCAAGCTAGAGCCAGTTGTTGTTGCCCTCAAAATCCCCCCCTCATTTTTAAAGTCAAATTCAAAAATTTTGAGCTCACGCCCTTGAAGTGTTCAAGTAAAGTTGGAAGCCTAAAAAGATAGAGAAATTCATGCTTTGAAGTTGTTTAAACTCTCCGGTTGCATGTTTTGATAAATTTTCTGTTTCCACATCCTGGATGCGTGAAAATTCTATTGTTGTCCTCATTTGAATGAAATTGTCAATATTTCTATGGTCATGGATCGTTGAACCTTGTATTGTTTTCAATCCCTTGGTTTGTGAATGAAATTTGAAAATCATGTGCGAAATGGAGTTTTCTTCTTCTCTACATTTTTCCACATTTGTGAATGACAGGTGTTCTCTTCCCCGTCAAATTTTGGCCCTATTATCCATGGGTACGTGGACATATCTAATTGGAGGCGGGCTAGTGGAGTAATTTATGTTTTTGAGCCTTTTTGTAAAAGGGTTAAAAGTTATAAAGTGACCCGTAGCCCCGATCATGTTATGAGGAAAAATTCAAATCTTGAGCCCACCGTTGGAAAGTCAAAGTGGGGAAGCGGGTCGGTGGAGAACTTTGAGGTTTTGAGCCTTTTGTAAAAAGGGCTAAAAGGCATAAAGTGGCCCGCAACTTCGATCATGTTGTAAGGGAGAAAGTCAAATATTGAGCCCGAATAGAAATTCAAGGTGGGGAAGTGGGCCATCGGGGAGATTTGAGAATTTGAGCCTTATTTTCATTAAAGGGGATTAAAGTTAAAAAGTGACCCATGACCCCGCCCGTACAAGGAAAAGTCAAATATTAAGCCCACATTAAAAGTCAAAGTGGGGAAGCGGGCCGGCGGAGCACTTTGTATTTTTGAGCCCACATTGAAAAAGGGCTAAAAGGCATAAAGTGGCTTGCAGCCCCACCCACGCCATGAGGAAAAATTCAAATATTAAGCCCGCATCAAAGGTCAAAGCATGTGGGTGGGCTGGCGGAGTAATTTGTGTTTTTGAAACCACATTGAAAAAGGTAAAATTATAAAAGTGGCCCGCGACTCTATCTCCACTCAAGTGAGGCCACATGTCAAGACCATATCAAAAGCGAGTGAGCGGGCCAAAATGTTCCAAAATGCCAAATCTCTATAAAGTCATAAAATGCAAAAGGAATCCTCCACGTCTGCTCTAGTAAATTTCTCCCATGTGGACGACTCTAGTTTAAAGTTTCAAAGGCAAGATGAATGGTTCAAATTCAAAGTTACAAAACGAGTGTAACGATTGCATTATGAAAAGTTTGGTTTTTCTCGCCATTGGTGTTTCTTCATGAATCAAGAATCTGAACGGACGTAAATGATTAAAAATAAATTGTAAATTGTTTCTTGCTAACAAAGAAGAAGTTGTAACTGTTTCTTGCAAGATATTTAATGGCTTCTTCATGCCATTGTAAGGGTTGGCAATTGATCTTGTAAACTCATGAGTGCATTGTACTTAGAGAAAGTAAAGGAGATAGCCATTTTCTTCTAATTTCCTCCATTCTAAAATTTCTTCCATTTCCACATTATGTACAACTTCTATTTAAGCATCAATATAAGAAGAAGAATTTTTAAGCCTCTTTGATGAGGATATTTTATAAACTTTGAGTTTGCAATCGTATCTCATCTTGTTGCCATTCGCAGAGTTGTTTCTTCCTATAAATGCATGTGTTGAATTTTCTAACTAGTGGATGTAGGAATCTAATTTCCTACCTGTAACATTAGTTCTCCTACCTCTTTTCTCACTCCCTTTCCCACCTTCATAGCAAATTCCCCTTACAATTAACTACAAGCATTTACCATAGGGTCAGTGGAGTGCCCTTGTTGGATCCTTGTCGAAAGGCCACCACAGAAATCTACATTTTCTCATGCATGTATACACGGAAGCTACATCGGTTAAGTAGAGGGACTTAGATTCCCAAAGCGTTGACAAGGAATTCACAAATTTTTCCACTTGACAAATTTCCTCGCCAACAATTCTCTTGATAGACATAGGGAAAATAAAGGAGGAAAATCAATGATTGACACATCTTGAGTAATTGTTAGGCTTGTACATGCATGAAGGGTTAATTCAAGATCCTTGATGACTCTTAAGGTGGTAACAATTAAGCCATCAAGTTGCATGACTCTAATAGACAAAAGCCTATATTTCAAACCTAAGACATCAACTATTTTATTAGGCATAACAAAAGTACTAGTGCCTGAGTCAATCATGTAGTTATGCACTAGGTGTTTTCCTATAATCAAAGACATATAGAAGAGTGGGGTTTTAAAAAACTTTACTTACTTTTTCTCCTCTTCTTGGTAGATGTTGATAGAAGTGTGTGGCTTATGCATAACTGGATCAACATGTAGGAGTTACGCTAGAGCTTCATGTAATAGATCCCACTGAGATGGAATGGTCAGGGCATCCCACATTGTGACATTTATGTTTGTTCTCTTCATCTAGTAAACAATGCTAAATGGAAGGCCCCCATCTTGTGCATTTAGGGAACAACATCCCTTCTCGACTTTTGCCACGAAGCCTTCAAATCTGTAGCTAAAGAAGAGGCTTGACCTACCAAAGGAGGGGCACGTGCTGCTTCAGGAGGAGCTTTACGCGGGGCCTCCTACATAAGGATTTGAATGCCTTTACTGCAAGATGCCTTGCTTGATTCTTTCTTCTTTTGAGGATCTGATTGCGTTGCCGGGATTATGACTGTGTGCTTGATTCTAACATTCTCTTCTTGTGTTTTTCAAAACTTGGGTGTGCGGTCTAATTGTATCTTCTGTAACTTGGTTGATTGCACAAAGTCCTCTGTGCCAAAGAACATCAAATTTGTCTCTGGAGGAGATTCTGGCCTTTCTAGATTATCTACTTCAGGGGCACTTATTGAAGGTTCACATGCTAAAGCATTCTGGATCATGAAGGCTTGAGCACGCACAACATTGGAAAAATGATATTGACTATGATGCATGTTGCAAGGGAAGCACCATTCTGACTCTTGTGCTAAATTGTTCTGAATTGGAACAAGCGCCTGACTCGCATTGGGTCTTTGGAAGAGAAGGTGCGGGAGGAAAATTTTGCAAGGGAAGATGTACATTAGGCTATCATTTATCATTCTATTTTTGGGCATGTATCTTTGATTTCCATATTGATTTTGCAAAGGATGATTGTTTTTTCATGTGCCGATTCGAATTGCCTCTATAGGCTTGTGCCTATTACTTTTCTAATGATTGACCTTATTTGATATATTTCTAATCAAGTCTTTTAATTCTTCATCTTCCTTTTGCTGCGATGGAGAGTAGGATGTTGAGGCAATTATTTGTGAACTTTTCGGGGATAGGAATAGGGGCCACAGAATGTTGGGGCACTTGTGACATTTCTAGGAACAAGGGCATAGGTAGTCTAGGAGCCAAATTTTCCACCTGAATAAGACTATTTTCTTCCCTTACTACAATACTATAAGTAGTTGGCAAAGTCCTACCTCCCATGGATTGGATCATAACTAAAATGTTGTTATTGAGCACCTTCAAATAATACAAGAAAGCATGTTGGGTTGTAGGTCTTACCACAAGAGGGATTTTGTCCCAAGTCTTCTGAAATATGATGTTGACATTAGTCATCTGCTCATTGGGTGCCCTCCTTGTTTGTCATCATTTGTTACACCGAGAGATAGGTGTTTTGAATTATCTTCAACGTGCTTGTAAATATTTGTTCCCAACTCATCCCGGTGGTGATATATCCAAGTCTCAAGCCTCAGTACCATTAAAGTGATTTACCTTTGACAAAGGCTGCAAGCATCCAGACTGCTACATCATCATGTGTGATCAAATAGAGTGAACACACATTTTGCTATATCCTAGATATGCTCCTATGGGGTGACTTGATTCTCACCAAGTAAAGTACGGAATACTCTTGAGTGCACCATTTGGCATATCATGTTTATGCTGATCGAGTAGCAAGGACTCCCTCTAGCAAAGTTTACAAAGTTCTTAAGTGGAGGAGGTGGTTGATGCATTATTGTAGGGTGCATGAGGCTTTCTGTTTTGAGGAGGAGTTAAGTGGGCATGGTACGCTGGAGATAGAGATGCGCACGCAGAGATTTTGGAATGTACTCTTCTCGGGGATAGCTGGAGGTACTCAAAATAATCTTCAGTTGCTACACTTCTTCTTATATGCACTCTTCTCATGAAAGGCACTCAAGACTACTGAAACAGAGATCTAAAAATGTTGGGAGTCGCCAGATGTGTTGAAATGAGCCTCCAAAGGCTGAAATACTAAGTCCACACACCAAAACTTAGAGATATGAAATTTGAGATTTTAATGCTGGTCCCACTGGGCGCGTGTAAAGCTGTTGGTTGCTCAAATGTGCACCCGCATCTCGAGATCTCGAAGGGTTGAGGTGTTTGAGACCACAATGGAACCATCCCCAAGTTGTGGGACCTTGCATGCTTGGGATGAATCTCCAGAGAAGGCCGGTTCCTCTATCTATTTCTACTGCTACTGCTACTCCTAGTGCTGAAAGGGAAAACTAAGCTAATAATGCCAAGGGACCAGGATAGAAGGATAACATGAAATGAAACTACACTAAAAGGTGATAGCACCTTAAAAGAGGGATGAACACTATATGTTTTGAGCAAGAATGAAATGAAATACGTCAAAGGATGCTAGGCACGTCTAGCACAATGAAACACATATTCACCAGATCGTTCTCATGGAACAAAACTAAATATGGAACTGCAAGGGACCTGAAATAGCACAACCAACACACAACGCAAAAGAAAAGGCAAGAAGAAGGAATGCAAACACGTTAGGAAAGAGAATAGTCATAAAAGATGCTTCTATTACTTCAAGAAATGCACTGAAGCTATTACAATGATGAAAGAGGCCTATATCCACATGGAAGAGCCAAAACTAGAGGTCTCGTAACTCAAAATACAAAAATATGGGGTCCTTAGCAAAACCCATAAGGATGCAGAGTGTCCAACATAAAAATGAGCCTTGCTTTTACATTTATAGATGAATCCATGGAGGAAGAAGGGAAGAGGGAGGAAAATCCAAATTTGAAACACATCCACCGATAATAAGCATTCAATGCCTACAAATCCTCCTGGAGATCTGTGAAATATGCTTCCCCACACTGTTTGGAATGTTAAAGAAGAAAGGAGGAAAATTATATTGAATTAGGTGGTTAGAGCAATCAGATCGCTTATTAATGCTCGAGAAAGACATTTTCCCATTTCTCACCTAATAGATCAGCCAAAATTTGAATTTGAATTTCTGGCACTATAGCTCATGTCACAGATTTCTGACAAGTCTAGGTGCATCGATATGAGATCTCATAGCATAAGATATGGTTATCAAAATAGATGTCGAGTCGTCGATGCACTTAAAACATGTGGCGCGTGCAGATTGATTTGAAATGACAACCAATAGTGCAAATATTTGTCATTTCTACCACCTTTCAATCATTGATTTATTGCAAGGATTCAAAGGTGCCTGTTGGTGCACTTTGACCGGCTACACTGGCACACTCAAGCATGTCAAAAGATGACTGGCACAAAAGGGCATAAAGGAGGGCACATGGACATGCACGGAAGAATGAGGCGCAAAGAAGACAGAAGGAAGGCACACAAGAGCACGTGTGGAGGAAAATGAAGCAGACTGGTGAGCAGAGAACACATGGTTAAGGTGTAACTATTACAAAGTAATAAACGCGGTGTGTGAGGGGCTAGGGACTTAGGTGAAAGAAGCAAGTCCGAGATGCACATAGGGTGAAGAAGGTGAAAGCGTAAAAGGTGGGCACAATGGAGGAATGGAACAAAGAGGGAAAGAAAAATGGAAGGAGAGAATAGAAAGTGCACAAGGGTGCTTGAGACAAAAAGGAAGGGCGTAAAGGGGAAACTGCAACCAAGGAGTTATGCCAATTTAACTTGAGTGCGCACAACCTTCAATGGGGAACTGAGAGCCAAAATGTGTATACAAGTTACCCAAATAACTAGGAGAGTTATTTGGATAACATGTACAATAAATGACTCATCATACTCGACTTCTTAAATCAAGTCTAATCACACATGCAAACTTTTAATTTAACCTTTAATAAGATCAAGACATAATTACCATCCTTGCTGATGTAATCCCTTCGCCTTAATGACTCATCATTCCTAAAAGTGAAAAAGGAAAAATGGTTAGAAAAGATAGCTGGAATTCCAAAGAAATTCCTTTTATTTTGCATTATCCATTTATTGAAGAGACCAACCACCATTTCTGGTTTTCAATTGGTCTTTTGAGAGATTTTTTTATTTTGGGGAAGAGAACGCCATTTACTAGTTTTCATTCCTTCCCTTTTTATTTTTCCTTTTTTTCTTGTTTCTTTTTTTTTTTTGGGAAGAGAATGCCATTTTCTGGTTTTCATTCTCTTCCCTTTATTTTAGATTCATGCATCTAATTATTTGATCATTTTGGAAGAACTGGGTTCTTCCATATGATCAAATTCTTTGTTTGCTTCAATCTGCTTCAAGAATTCATCCCTAGTAGGAGGCTTCCTATAAAGTTTTAACATGTGTTCATTGACCAAAATTTTTCTTCTATTTTCATTAATGGGAAGTAGCTCAATAGATCCATTGTCAAATATATGCTCAATCGATAGGTCCTAACCATCCGGTTCTCAACTTTCCTTTAAATTGCTGGTACTTGGAATCAAATAGTAATTCCCAATCTCCTATCTTAAATTGTCTTTCCTCGATATGTGTATCATGCCACCGCTTCCTTCAGATTTTGGATTATCTCTTTCGATGAATTTTTCCAATCTCATCTCATCCAATTAATTGAGTTGTAGAATTCTTTCCTTTTATGATGCATCCAATTCAATACCCACTTTAGTTGTTGTCCTCAATGTTTGCAGTTCAAATTCAATAGGTAACAAGGGATTTTTCCCATAGACTAACTCATATGGTGAGAACCATGTTGTAGTCTTCCAAGTTGTATTATAAGCCCAGATAGCCTCAGGTAGTCTCTTCACCCAATCTCTTCTACTTGCCTCAACTATTTTGGTAAGAATATTTTCCAATTCCTGTTTGTTACTTGGTTTGTCCATTTGATTGTGGGTGATAGGGAGATGACTTCCTATGATTGATCTGATAGTACATTGTGAAGGCCTGGATCATATTAGACATGAACTGTGGCCCTTGATCTGAAACTATACTCCTTAGTGCACCAAACTTCATCATAATTTTTTTACCAAAGGAAATCAAGAATCGCTTACTTCTTCAGTAGCATTTGTTAAATCCTGCACCTCTGCCCACTTTGTCACATAATCAGTACACACAAGAATTTGATCCTTTCCTTGTGAAGGAGGACTAAAGGGACCAAAAAAATCCAGGCCCCACCTTTCAAATGGTTCAATCACTACTTAAGGTTGCAGAGGCATTTCATTGGTGAAAGTTGGTTATCACATCCTTTGACAAGGATCACACTGCTTGATCTCACATCTTTATACTGAGAGATGGTCAATTATATCTAGTGCCAAGTATTTTGTGTGTTGTTCCTTTCACTAAAAGTGTCCTCCACTTGGTTCATCATGACATGCCCAGTATGTATAAGATTTCATCTTCTCACACACTGCATAACACCAAATCGAACCACATTTAAATAACATTCCATTTAACCATTTAAATTGGGCACTGATTTTGATTAATTTCTTCATTTGTTTCTTAGTAAAGGAGGAAACCTCCCTATTGCAAGATAATTTATCATATCAACAAACCATGGTGTATCAGCCAAATAGAAAATAATTGTTCATCTAGAAAGTTGTCCTTAACTAGATCTTGCTCCCCTATAGTGGTTAATCTTGACAAGAAATCAGCTACCACATTAGATTTTCTTATATTATCCACAATGGTAATATCAAATTCTTGTAAAAGTAATAACCATATAATTATCCTACCTCCAACCACTAGTTTGTTCATTAAGTATCTAATTTCTAAGTGATCTATATGTACAAATATTTTGTACCCTGTAATATAATATATGAACTTATTAATTGCATAAATCACAACAAGAAATTATTTTTCAGTGGTGGTGTAATTTCTTTCAATGGGAGTAAGATTTTTACTAAGGTAGTAAATAGCATACATTTTCCCTTCTTCATCTTTTTGTCCCAAAACTACACCAATTGAGTTATTTGAGGCATTTGTTTGGATGTGAAAAGGTTTCTCCCAATTAGGTCCTCTCAATATTGGGGCAGTGATTAATTTTTCTTTAATTTCTTCAAAAGCATGTTGACACTTTTCATCCCAACAAAATTCACAATCCTTGGTAAGTAAACTAAACATGGGGGCAACAATTTTACTAAAATCCTTGATAAAATGCCTATAGTATCTAGCATGCCCTAAGAATGACTTGATATCTGTGGGGGTTTGAGGAACAGGTAAGTTTGAAATAATCCGATTTTGTTTTGGTCAACTTGAATTCCTCTTTTTGAAATGTGGTGTCCTAATACAATCCCCTCATCAACCATCATCAAACATTTCTCATGACTAAGAGACAAATGGTGTTGCTCACATCTTGTTAATACTCTGTCCAAATTCTTCAAAGCATCATCAAATGTGTCTCCATGCATAGTAAATTCATCCATGTATACCTCTACACAATCATTTGTTAGGTATACAAAAATTGCTAATACATCTCTTTGGAAGGTTTCTAGAGCATTACATAGTCCAAATGGCAATACCCTGTAAGCAACTCTGATTTGATTATATCCACTAAAGTTGTCCAGGAAGGAAAAGTATTGTTTACGTTCAAGGTTGTCTAAAACTTGATCTATGAATGGTAAGGGAAAATAATCTCTCAATGTGGCTTTGTTCAGATCCCTATAATCAACACAAATTCTCCATTTTCCCTTCTTTTTAGGCACAATTACAAGAGGAGACACCCTCGACTATCGAGGTATGGTAGATAAAAATTACTTGTAATAATTTTTCAATTTCTTGCTTCACTATGTCCCTTAAGGCTGAATTAATCCTTCTCTGAGGTTGTCTAACTAGTTTAATGTTTTTAGTATAGATGTGATGGGTACAAATACTTAGATGAATTCCTTTCATGTCTTTATATTCCCAATAAAAATATCTAGTATGATATTTTAGAACATTAAACAATTTAGCTTCTTCATCATTCTTCAACTAGCTATTAATGTTCAAAATTTTACGGTTGAATCTCAACATGTTTGGTTCCAGTGTGTGATGAATTGATTTGTTGAAAGGGTTCCATTAGGGTGTTTAATGGACATGGATGTGGTAATAACATATGATATGTAGTAATATATCTAAAATTTCCTTGAAAAAGAATCTTGGAAAAAAATAGTAGGAGAGTTATGATACTTATCTTGTTGTCAGTCATACTCCTCGTCACTATTGCTTTCAAAAATTCCTCACCATTTCCTAATATCTTTTAGAATGGAGCTACTAATTCCATAGCTATTTCTACCCTCTCCTAAGAGATATCTCGTTCCTCAGAAGAATTTTTTTGCATTCATAGGGAATTGTTGTTGGTGTGGTTCGGAGATAAGTGTGAATGTTCTGAAACTAAATCTGATGGTTTGAAACTAAGTCTATAGGTTCTAGAACTATCCTTGATTGCTCAAGGAAAATTGGTGTTCATTCAATGGTTGATTAATCATATCTTCCATCTCTCGTATGTGATCCTACAACGTTATCATAGCCAAAGAAGATAGGTTTTGCTTATTAGTATCAGGATCATCAACCCATAATTGTTCTTGATTATCAATAAAAGGTTGTGCAAAAGGATATAAGGAAATTTTCTTAGAATTCTTACCATTTGAGATAGTCATATCACCTGATCTGCAATCAATTAAGGCAACAATTGTAGCTAACCATGGTCTACCCAAAATAATGGGATAACCAAGTGTTTTACCTTTTGGTTGTAATATAAGGAAGTCCACTAGATATTCCCATGACTCCACCATAACTGCCACATCTTCAATAACTCCTAGTTTTGCTACTAACTGATCTGCCATTTGTAATATGGTGTTAGTAGGTTGTATACCTATTAATGGTAATGTTTTCAAAGTGTCTATTGTCATCACATTTATAGCTACTCCCAAATCAACCAAAACATGATGTATATCTTTAGTCCATATAGAGACGAAATAACAGGCTTCAGGATCTCCGTATTTGGGAAGTAAGAGTTTTCCTTCTAATAAATCAGCAAGTTTCCCTTATACCTTAATAGTCCTAGGGTACTACTTCTTCCTTCCAGGTCTTTTTAAACATAGCATTTTGATTAACTTGTTTAACTCAAGAATGTCCTTGATTGCTTACAACAATGGTATTTCAATATTTAATTTCCTCAACTCCTGCACCAACTCAAATTCCTTGGTCCCTATAACTTCTTTAAATCTCTCTGGAAATGGAGTTTTCAGTAGAGTTGCTATCTAGATCCTTATCTTTTCTTTTGCATCCTTCTTAGGAACAACTGAACTAGAGGTTTTAGTTTCTTCTGTTATTTTAGTAATTATAATAGGTGGACTGCTAATTAGTTTTCCAGATTTGGTTTGAATATCCTTACAATCCATGACATTAAGATCAACTAGTTTTTCTTGTTTTGTCCATAGACATGAGTTGTTTGTTTGTTTATGGGATTATCCTTTGGTTGTGTTTAAACCATATTTTCGGTCTCTGAATTTTATGTTGGGAACCCACTATGACTTGTTGATTTTGATTAGGATATGTCTTCCCTTGAGCGTAGTTATTAGGGCTCCATCTAGGTTGTGACCAAGTCTTCGGGTTACCTTGACCAGACCATGGTTGTTGGTGTTCTTGAGCATACCAATCTTTTCCTGCCCAATCCTGGGGATTTCATGTTGGTTGAGGGGCCCAAGGTGGTTTTCCCCAATTTTTTGGTACTATCTGAGCTGCCCATGGCATCATCCAAGGATTAGGAGGCCGACCTTGGCATGAACTGCCCCTGGCTAGGTTGTCTTTCAAAAAAATTTACTTCTTCTGTTGTGTATGGAGTGCTAGTTTGTTTAAGCTAATTTTTTATAAATGGAAGAAGAGAACAAACATTAATATCATGGACCCTAGATTCACAAATAAGACACATTTCTATTTTATCTAGAGGATAGTCTCTTATTGCATGTTTTTTCTTGCATCTAGGACAATACATAGCTAATGGTTTAGTTTAAGCATTTACTTTAGCTTGAAATACATCCATGGTGGAGGTTAATTAAACTAGAATGTTTGTTTTAAAGTTTTCTAGTTCATCCATCAGTTTGTTCATATCTGGATTCAAAATTTTCACTTTTTTACTTTTCCTAGGTCCACCCCTTATTCTTGAATAACTTCTACAAATTTCTTTAATATCATTCATTCTCAATTGATCAATGTTTCCACCTCTTATTAAATTAAGGGCTTCCCTAGATTCATCATCCAGACCTTTAAGAAAAATGGTTTTTCTTAACTCTTCTTGAAGTACAAATCCACACCTTTTACTTACAAAGAGGAATCTGTCCAAATAATCTTCCATATTCTCATCCTCCTCCTGCTTGATTTTGAAAAATTCTTCCTTCCTATTTCTCCCTCTATAATAGTCTTGATATTTTTCTAGGAAGGAAGTTTCCATTTGTGCCCAAGTGGTAATAGAATTGGATGTTAATCCCATAAACCACCTCATTGTTGCCTCCTTTAGAGTAGATGGAAACAACTTGAGATTTTGATTATTTGTTTTATAATCATAAGTCTGACACAATACTTTAAATTCAAACAGAAATTTGTCAAGATCTTCATATGACATCCCTCTAAATGTGAGTAAATGTGCAAGTGAAATATTATTCATAGGTGTATCATCATCATCCAATTGAATTGGATAAGTAAAGGTCCTATCAGGTTCTCTTTCAGCTTCTCATGCCATTTTTGTAGTACTTTCTATATTTTTATCCCAATCAATGTGGTATGTGATATGCTTTGGAGAAGGTGAGAATTCAGGAGTAGGAGGTTGACTACTCAATTGAGAATAAAAACTTGCTCTAAATGGGTCTTGGGAGATAATCCTTTTCTAAAAGTTCCACTTCCTTTTGGTGACTGATCCAAGAATTCCAAAGGTGGCAGTTCGCTTCTTGTCTAATAGAAGATAATGGTGCTTCCAATTCTTGGTCAACTTCCTTATTTGAACTAGAGGATGTTGATAATTCTTGTTGAGATATTTTTGGGATAAATCTACCCTTTGAGTCTCTTGGTCTACTCATAAATTTTATGATAACGTAGGGAATAATTTTCAATTACTAGATGTATGATTTTTGCTCTTGTTGAAACCTAATTAGATAATTCTAACTAGTGGTTTCCCAAGCAATGATGCCAAAAATGATGGGTGTCGTTATTCCCTTCATTTAATCAACTTCTTAGTTGATGTCATATTCAAACTAGGGGTGTGTCTAAAGCTATATGCAACAAGAAGAATCCTAGTGATCTAGTAATTGACTGTAGGTATTTATTTTATTTTCTAGGGGATTTTTACAGTGTCTTGAAGATTTCTTGGTCAAAGCCTTATTGAAGCCAAACTATAAGAAAATTGCTGGAAATAAACACACATTGCAAAATGAAATAGATTGCTGGAAATAAACACACATTGCAAAATGAAATAGATTGTTGGAAATAAACACTCGTTTGAAAATGCAGTGAAAATACTTGTAAGGAAATAAGAGTCTAGTCTATAACACCTATAGTGACAAGTACATAACAGAATTCAACTAAAGAATCAAAAGCATTTACAGAATTAATACTTAATGATCTACATGATTTGCTTAGAAATATAAATACCAATAAAACAAGGATCTTGTTTCTTGGAGGAGTGGGCCCTTGCTCCACCTTGAATCAGGATTTGACAAAGTATGATTCTCTCAAAACAAAGTGGCTATTTTATTACTAAAATGTTCTGTCTTACAAAACTTCATTGTATCTCTCTATATGTCTATCTCTATATATATGTATTAAATCTATCTACAGGTCTTTATGTATATTTCATCATCCAAAGATGCATTTACAACCATAGTTTTCTACCGATTCAAATGGAACCGAATAGTTCCCAAAATAGATGTGGAATTTAGAAACCTTGTTGGACATACAATTGTCTAATAAGTTATCTCTGGATCTGGAGTATGAAGAATCAACAATCTGTTGATTTGCTCCTGATTGGAAGGCCCATTGATTGCTCTATCATTGGATGTTGTCAAAATAAATAGATTCCCATTGATTCTAGAACTTTGGAGAAGTTCTGGAGCCAAAGGGAACTAATGAGAACTAATCATGTGAAAGTTTGAGCTATGCACAATAGTTACGGAATGAAGTGTTGAGTTCTAAAACTAAGTCCGAAGGTTTCAGAACTAAGCGATAGAGCTCCTTAGTTGTGTGATGGAGTTCTAGAACTAAGTATAGAGGTTCCGAACTAAGCCGTATTGAATCCAATGCTCCCAAAAATGTGTTGATTGCTTCATACTTCATTCTTCTAACTGATTGTGACCTGTTTTATTACAAAAATTAAATTTCCACACACTTTGTTAGGAATTACAGATTTTTTAGACGTTAGAACTAAATCCAACAAAAAGATGGACAATTACATCCTAACTTATACTAGATCAAACAAAAGTCACAAAATGCAGTCAAACTTGATAAAAAGGAGAGTAAAATAAGATCATTTATTGCACATTAACGAGACATATCTTGGCTTTATCGGTGAGGTTTGAACCAACTCATAAAGAGACATCTTGACTAGAGCTTGGTGGAGTTATTTGATGATTTTTTTACTACGGTGGTGGATTGTGTAGGAGGAGTGACAAGGATGGTTACCTTAGCTTTGGAAGGTGTGGTTGTTTGATAGGATGATTAAGGAGCAAGGGGTATAGAGATCTTAGACTTATTTTGTTCTAAAGGGTTAGGTTCATGGGTACATGCTCAAGTGGTAATATGTACTATGTCGAATTAATGAGGAGATTCGTGCTTTAGGATATTCCTTAGTATATGTCAACAATGATGTGGACATAGTAGTTGTATATGTTTTACGAGAGGTTTTGATTTATGTAACTCCACGGGAAGAATACCCTTGTCTCTGCAAGGTTTTTGATGGCAACGTGGGAGCTTTACAATCTTCTGAGAATCACTGGTGCTTTATGATAATCATAAAAGGCTTCATAGTTATACCGGGAGGGCTTCTAAGCTCGAGAGTTGAATGGCTTAAGGGGAGGAAGTGTTATGAGTGACTGTTGAAGAAGCTTTTCAAGGGTTGATGCATAATAACCTTTTGAAGCGAGATGTGGAAGGAAAAAATGATGTACAAATGATTTATTTGGTTTGATGAGTATAGGAGACACTTCTTTTAATGTGGCTTCTTTAATCATGCGTTGGTGGATGTTTCTCGATTGCATGATGGTGATAGGTAATTTGGACTATTGATGTGGCCCTAAGATGGAGGGATGAGGTTTCATTTTTTATGTTGAGGAATTAGGATGGTCACGGGATATGATTGTAACTTTTTTAGATGGAGGTGGGATGGCCTTTTGAAGGTTACGTGCATGATATTGAGCCACAAATTCATCATACGAGATTTTCACAATTTATATAATGGGTTGTTTTTGTGACATTTGTGAATATTTCATAGATATGCTGGATGAAAAAGGGGCAGGTGGAAGTTTGCTTTCAATGATAGGTTTTGTAGGTGTTGCTGATTTAATATTTAGTGTTCCTACAATAACACTACTTTGGAGGAAGGTAGCGATGTGGATTTTTTTGTAGGTAATTTCTCATTAATTGTGTTTATGGTATGATGGGTCTGAATATTATTGGTTTGTGGTTGGCTAGTCGACATAGCACGGTTCGTAGAAATGGTTGTTTAAAGACGTTGAGGTTTTGATTTTGAGGTACATTAGGATTGTCTAAATGTAAGTCACATTTTTCGATCAGATCTTGAAGGACATTTCAGAATGAGTGACACCTTTCAATTTCATGACCTTTGAACCTTTGGTATTTGCAATAATCATTATCTCTTTACTAATAGGTATTTGAAATGGATTTGTTGATAAGACGAAGGGTTGGAAGAGTGATCATGTTAGGCATTTCGGAAGTTTATCAAAAGCGCACTATATAATTCACCGATGGGAGTGTAATTGCATTGGGGTCACATTCGGTGGTTGAACGGTCTTTGAAGTCAAATTTGACAACCATTATGTTGGATGATGATTTGGATTTTTCTTGACTAGAAGATGGTTTGGATGAAAATTCAAATTTTGGTTTCTTTGGTCTAAGTTTGACTCTACCTTCCTTAAGAGCTCAGAGTTCGAGTTTGCGGGCGATTGTAAAGGCTTTGTCAAACATCTAAAAGGATTGGATTTGAAGTGTGGATGAGATATGTTTGGCGTAGGAACAAGAAAATAATTTGATCAACTCCATTTGTGGGATGGAAAATGACAGTTGATTGATAATACCCCTCTAATGGGTGACAAAGTCTATAATGGACTCATCTTGAATTGTTTGATTGTATAGAGGTTGGTAATAGTGATTTTATGAGTGATATTTATTGATAATTGTTTGAGGAATAGTTGAGTAAGTTATGTGAATGAAAAGTGAATACTACAGAATGTTGTTATACTAATCTAGAGCAAGGCTTGCTAGCTACATGGGAAATGTCCTCAAAGATAAAGTCTTGATCGTGAGCTATAAGGTAACAGGCATAATAGAAGGCATGTATATGTTGTTGAGGGTCTTCCTTGCTATAAAACTTGAGGAACTTAGGAAGCTCCTAGTGAGGAGGATAGGATTTATATTGCATATTTTTTTCATATGATAATGTATTATTTGAACCCATGGAAGTGGCTTCGAGGCTAGATAATATGTTCATAAAATCTGAAGAGGGTATATTTGTGGTTGTTTATTGGACGAGGATGAACCAGGATAATTATAAAAACTGATTAGGTTGCTGGTATGGTTGATATTGTTGAGGGATATTTTGTTGAAAGAGAATGTTCTACTAGGGAATGCTTATACGGATATTATAAGTGGGTTTTGAAACTAACGAGATGCAAAGGTTTAATGTATTAATATTAGATGGGCATGGATGTGTTGAGGAGGGGTTGTGATTTTTGTGGTACATGTTGAAAGGGAATATATGTGTGGATAAAATATTGTGACTACTGTGGAGTGTGTTGGAAGGGAAAGTAAGAGTGAATGATCGACTCAAATTGATGAGGTACATGTTGAAAAGGAATTGAGGCATGAATGAGGTGATATTGTTGTATAGATTGAAAGGAAGAGGGGATAATATATTATTGATGGGAGGATAGAATAACAGTAGAAATACAATTGGCATTAATGAGTGGGGTTGGCATCGGGATGGACATAACTATGTTTTGAACAATGGATGTAGGTTGTTGAGATGGGGTTGCTGAAGCGCACTTGATGGGATAGCTATGGAACTCATTAGAGGATTTTTGATGGTAGATGAGACTAAAGGATTTCTTTGTGGATGAGGATGGGTTGGTATTTTTCTAAGGTGGGGTGGAGCCAGATGAAAGGTTTGTTGAAGAAGTAGATTGTTGATTACTAGTATCTTGTGAGGAAACTACATTAAGATCAAAAGTAATGATGGAGGGGTTGAAAACACAACATTGGATGTTTGATTTACTATTGATGGGATGAGGATGTATCTATTGAATGACTAGTTCATGATTTGGATCGATAAGATGAGAGTAAGAACATGAAGGGTCAGGTACATAAGGTCGTGGTTCATATGTGAATGATGAAGATGAACACCCCTAGCAACAAGGTATGCATTAAGAGAAACGAGGTTTGAATCTAAGATCTTAGAAAATATGGGATCCCCACTATCAAAGAAATGGGGACTAAAAGGATCAAGTATCTCAGATGAAGTAGATTGGCTACTAGTGGATTGTGGAATTTCTTGATCGAGAGGTTGTGAGGATGATAGGAATGTTTCGTGTTGATTAATGATTCGGGTAGCATCTTCCATATGAGTTTGAGCCTGTTTTAAGGTTTGTTGGGAATTTTCTATGAATTTTGGAATTGAATCACGTTATCTGTCATATTTTTGGATTTTTGGATGCGAGATTTTTGTCTTGTAAGAACCATGGAAACAAACAATCACGTAATAATGAAAAAGAGATATATATAAATAGATATATATATCGTTGATTACAAACATCTAGATAAATAAAAAAGAAGAAATTTTTATTATCTTAATTAAATTAGAAGGAAAATGAAATGTGTAAAATGGCTGATAGGGTCCTTGGAAATGGCCATCTAAGGATGGTTTTAGGAATGTTTAAGGCTAGAGTCCTCTATATACTTAAAGGTACATGAGGCCTAAATATGTTGTTGGTGTTGGTATGGGGCCTAGTATTGGGGCCTATCCCCTCACTTCATAGTCATGCATGATAATGGAGTTAGGTGCTTAGCCAATATATCGACAACCAATTATTTATACTTGGCCATAACACCAAGTTGGCTTCTCCTCTTGGTGATCATATCCAAGTAGGTCCACATGGGTAGAAATGTTTTGATGAAAATTGTGTTTTAAGTGGTTTGTTGTGTGGGGGAGATTAAGTGAATGCAATCTATTAACCTCATAATTAAACTATGTGATCAAGTAGGATAAAAATTTTGTTTTAAATCCATAAGAAAGATTGATTTCGATGAGAAAAAAAAAAAATGCAATGCTTTGAAAGAAAGAGAAATGAAAAAACACACCTGTGAAATGCTTCCTTTTCAATTTTTATTTTTAATTTTGAATTTTTTCACCACAAACTACAACGTAGTAAACAATCTTCCAAGATAGAAATTTGCAAGGGTTAGATGAAAATAGAAGATAGAAAAGCAAAAAAATGGATGTTAGAGGTTAAGAAACTTAAGCAATCAAAGACAATCCACAGGGATTGCTAGTGATTCACAGGGATCGCTAACAATTTGATTGGATCATTAGCGATTGCAAAGAAGAGAACCTAAAAGTGAAAATTAATTAATTAGAAATGAAAAAAAAAGGATAGAGGTCCCATCAAGCGTGTCATAATGTACTAGAGAGTTTTTACTTTCCAACTTTAACTTAATGAAGTGAAATAACAAAAAAACTGACCTCGGAAGACAGTGGGGTTTATTGATACCCATGATGATGGATTTCATTATTGATGGATCAAATCTCTTTCTTCTTTCAAAATGAATAATCTTAGATCAAATAAACTTAAGAAAAATTGATTAGTAGATATGTAAATGAGCTTCTCACAAAGGCCTATTCCAAGAATCCAAAGGACTTCCTTGGAGGATGTCATCTTGCTTTAAAAAATTAAGTAGATTTCCAAAGAAAGATAAGATAAGACACATAATGATAGATGGATATGATGAGAAGCTCAAGAACTCAAAGGAAGGTTAAGTTCTATGCAGCTTCAAGGTGGCCCATGAAAGGGTGGATGCAATATGAACAAACTTGAAGTAGTCATACCAAAATTCTTTGGTATCTTTGCCAAATGTAATGGAGTAACTCGATTTGTTCTTCGATGTTTTTGATGTCACTAGAAAATCATATTGCACACAATTTCAAATCATGAAGGATGGTGTATTGTTCCCAAAAGAAGGGTTTTGGACTATAGGAAGGTCATAAATTCTTGTAATTGGATTATAGCAGCTAGGAACTACCATCTAAGATAACAACATGCTTAAAAAAGGAAAGTTAAGTAGAAAAAGATATAGAAAAATGATATAAGTTGATGAATTGATAAAGATATTAGATTTGATAGGGATCGTCGATGATTTAGGATGATCGTTGGAGATTTAGGTAATCTCTAGTAATTACTACTAAAAATTATGATCAAATTTCTAAAAGTGATGATTTTGATTCTTTTCGATGTTTATATGAATTTTAAATGATGAAATAAAATAGAGGAATACCTTTGGGTATGAAAATAAGCTAAAATATGCCTCAAATCGTCAAATGGAGTTAATTGAAATCAATGTTCTTGTTATTGTGCTTCGTGACAATTGAATGATGCGAAAAACTATCAAAATGATGTGTAGATAGTTGTTGGTGATTGATGCATGCTCTTGATGATTGTTGGAATGACCTAAATTCACTGAGAAGTCAAAAAATGAAGTGTGGGCATGAGAAAAGTATTTCTTAAGATCCTTGTGAGAGGAGGTAAAACTCTTATTTATAATTGTTGGTGAGCGGTTAGGATCATTGGCGATCTACTTTTTCAAGGAAAACATTTGGGAAGTGGTTGAAACCACTTCCAAATAGGATTTTCGGGTATTTGATGAGGGTAAATGGTTAAAATGAGGTTATGAATGAGGTGTGGGGGTTGATATGTGTTGATAAAATATGTTTAGGTGGTTTTTAAAATGGTTAGGGTAGATTTAAAGTGGTTAGGTGGTTTTAAGAGGGGTAAAATAGGATTTTACAGTTTGTGGAATTTTATTTACGGGTGTGGGATAATATTTACATGGGGTAAATAGTATGGGGGAGAATATGACTTAGGATGAGGATTTAATAGATTAAATGATGTGTGTGGTATGGAGTTAGGTGACATATTTTATTTTGATAAGGAAAAAACATTAGTGATGCTAATTTTAGGTGTCTATAATGTTGTTGAGCCGAGTTTTATTGGGATGTTGGCAGAGATATATAGATGGATTGATCATATGCCACCATACCCATTAATGGTAAAATAAAGAAGATCCTTCAATAAGGAAAATGAAATATGTGGTTTAAAAACCAAATGATTCAAGGTATGGAAAATTCTTCGTAACTTCAAATATTAAGATGCCCATATTGATGGAGGAACACCTGGTGTGGAGGATCCGGTTGAGAAGTATCATGATGATTTTATGGAATTAGAATTTGATAGTGTTTACTTCTCGTTGGATATGGATACATGTTCTCTACTTATTGGTGATGAAGGTCATGGAAATATTGACTTACAAAAAGCAATCCTAAGGTGATGAGTAGTATAAGACATAAAGAAAAGGGATATCAAATGACTTCTTGGCATATGAATCCCAAATTTCTAATCATCTTCCCGAGGTCCAACATGAAGAATTGTTTAATAAGTATGAAAATGATTGTGAATTTGAAACCTTCTTTTTCCCATTGGGAGAAGATGAAGACCTTCTCAATGAAGAACAAATAGATGGAATGGTGTTTGATTCTCCCAAGGATGATTCCATTTAAGAAGAGGACCTTTGTAATGAGGAATGCATGAATGAGAAAATGCTTGGTTCTTTCAAGGTGACCTTATCCACGAAGGATATGGACCCATCATGAAGATGAATTTCCAAGCTCAAAATGGTCAAGATGATGATTATAATTTTTCATATTTGACCTTGTTCTCATTATCCTTTCAAGAAGATGAATCATTGTGCACATCACACCATAGTAAGAATCAAATTAAAGATGAGCCAATATGTGTGAAGGATAATTTTTAGAGAAATTGAGAAACATGGAACACCAAGAAGCTTGTGATGAGGTTCAAAATCTCAAAATATAGGTCAAGAATTAGCTCATAGAGACCATGGTCATGAACTAGTTACAATAAAGGTCAAATCTATATTATAGACCATAAGAATTAGTGTGAAAATAGTAAGATTGGAATGAATTTGTAAATAGATAAGCAATCGGAAGCATAATGTTATAACAACAAAGGAAATGAGATATCTAGTGGACCCTTGCTTACGGGAACAATCATGCATACTTTCCCAAGAAATTGAGAAAGGGGTCATATTTCAGTGAACCAATTGTATGCATATGAAAATAACTAAGCTAATGGAAGGGATTAAACACCAATTAAAACCATAACTTAGTTCATTTAAACAAATATGTCAAGATTGAGGTAAAAAGGAAAAGCTTAATTAAATTACAAAAATGTAAATCTAACACTAAATGAAAACATTCATTTTGATTTTTAGATGTGCTTTGATATGTAGGCACTTCCTTATGTGATCTGAACACAAGATACCTATGATAAAGGGTTTTTACTAAGGTGGAAGAGATCTCATCAATATAGATTAAGTACCATTTTGAATCTTCTCCTACTAACTTTAACAAAAGAGGTTTCTCAATTTATGCAAGCTTTCTTGTGATAGAAATTCTCTCTTGAGATATCAAATGTCTTACAAGGACAAGGTGTTAAAATGTTTAGGAAGGTACTAGGATTCTTATATAGATTTCCAATTTGGGAGAAGCTTCAACCTAGTGAATGTGGGATAAAGTGAATGTAGAATTAGAAAAGGATAAACATGATTAGAAGAGATTAATTAGAGATTAGTGACTCATAGGAATTTGGGAAGGTTTAACTAATTAATTGGGATTAATTAATAGACCAAGTTTAGCTTATAGAAGCCATTTGGAGATTATTTGGAGGGAAAATAGTAGAATTTGAGGGGTTTAAGAGGGGGATTTAACTAATAAGATGGTTTATTAATTAAATACAAGATTTTGAAAGGGTTAATTAATTAATAATTGTTAATTAATTAATTAAAAGAGGATTTTAACTAATGAAACGAATTTAATTTGCATCTAAGATGAGGGACGATGTCAATTAATTAACGAAATGTCATAAATTGACCGAGAAGATAGGGAATATTAGCTAATTAGCGAAAAATCATTAAGTATAATGAAATGACATGAAAGAAGACAATAAGGGTAATTTAATATTAAAATTATGTTGTCAAAATTAGATGTCTACACCATTCAATAGATTTGTAGAAAAAGGCATTTGGTGTCACCTATTCATAGGTAACCATTTAATGAAGAATTAAGTCTATAGTGAAAGAAGGTTGTCCCCTACATGTAATGTTATCCATTTTTACCCCCTAGAAAAAATGGACAACTCGAAAAAATTGGACTTGGGCAAGTTGAATGAGCTTCAATGGTGAATCTGCAATTGCAGGAAATTTCATTATTTTGGACACTTACATTTTATTTTGGAACACTTGGGATCATTTAGAAGTATTCCCTTTGTTTGAGTTCTATACTTAACCAATTTTGAGCAAAAATGACTAAATTGGAAAAAAATGGCATTGGGGCACTTCACTTCATTTTAATAACTCCCTAGATCAAGTGAAATCCAAAAAGTTAGAAAAATTGGAGGAAAATGAGAAAAAGGGCAAAAAAATTAATGCGGCAAAGTTGGGTCTAGGAGGAACATGTATAAGGGTCTTTGGGGATCAAGTTCTCCGAGCGGTTGAAATTCCCACAATACATTGGATTTGGGTGGATATAGTATTATGTAGTGAAGTCAGATGATTGAGGCCCTGACAGAACAAGTTCCATCGAGGTGAGTGTTCTCTCACATTACCGATCCTAGAGAGGTGGAAGTGGGGACAAGCAAGTGATGATGCGATTGGTGTGGATACAAAGGGTCTATGGGGAACAAGCTCCCTGAGATGACATGTTCTCTGGGAGGGCCGAGGAGCTGCAACACAAAGAGGCGGGGGTCATTCATGGCAAATGAAGCAGAAGGTGCGAGCCCTGGAGACCCAAACAACCCAGTTCCATGAGTTCCCTAGGCCGAAAGTTCTCGAAACACCCGCACTCACCACAAAATAAAGAAAATGGAGACAAAGTGTTGAGGGATATGATGTAGCTTTACTTCAAGAAACCCCATGACAAAGGAATGGAGTAATGCACCCCGAAACCCATAATACAAAGGCAATCAAGTTTGAGATTTGTGTGGATCCATGGCCCTTTACTTGTAAGCAAGTGGGGGTGAAAACCCAATTCAAGCCCATGGACAAACCCAATGAACAAAGGAAAAAAAAATAGTTATGCGGTGATATGATGACTCATTACTTAGAATTAATGGGGCATCATAAGTCCAAAGTAAATCAAGGCCAAAAACCCACCCAAAATAAAGAAGTGAAGTAATTAAGGGTCGAGATCCCGTAAAGCAAAATGAATCCCGATAATTAAACTTTGTAAACCTGATTTGGCATAACTTCCTCCTTGGTGCACCAAATTTGATGAAATTGGATTTTTGGAAATGTTTCTCAATACTCTACATCATAAAATCAAAAATCAAAAGTTTGGTGGAGTAGGTGGGAAAAAAAGGAAAAAAGTCCAACATGCAAAGTGCAGTTCCAGTTTCCAGCAGAAAATTTAACGAAGACATGGCCATTTTATTCTTCCTCAATTAAAAGGACATAAGGGAATGGGATTTGACAAGTCTTCCATGCTCTTTTCCAGATAATTAATGAATGTTATTAGTGGTTGGAAGCATAATTTCAGGTTTCTCTTTTTATCTCTTTCTCACTTCTTCTATATATTGTAAAATTCTCATTTTGAGAAGTAATGAGATATTCTAGGATATGAGGAGACTTTGTCCATTTATTTTCTCAACTCCAATGAGTTTCAAGCTTTCACATGGGCCTGGAAAATGTATTTGTGCCTCTATTTCATCAATGTAATGGATTGTGCATATTTTAAGAGCAATAAAATTTGTTTTTTGTGGTGTTCTTTCAACCCTTGCTCATGTTTTATTATATCCCCTTGCCTTTCCCTTCTTGTTGGTGTTTTTATGTGCATGTATTTCTCATTTGTAGGTTTGTGTTTTGTTTCATGGAGAAAATATGGTGAATGGAGCCTTGGTTTGTGTCACACTTGTCTAGCCTTTCTTTTTGCATTTTCTCTTCCCTTCTCCCTCAACAAGATATCTCCACATCTATTTCCTTGGTGCTATCACCTCTATTAGAGTAGGATTTCCCTTTCCATGCACCTTTCTAACATGTGTCTCTATCCATGGTCCCTTAGAATTGGTAGTTTAGGAGTAGATAGTTTCATTTCCTTCGCAGAAATAGTTTAGCATTAGGATTAGGTAGAGAAGCCGTCCTTCCTTGGAGGTCCATCTCAAGTAGCAAGTCTCACAACTTAAGAGATGGTCCCATGTTAGCAAAAGTAGGGATCTATCATCAGATAATCCTAGGGTGCTACTTTTTGGTGATAACATGTACCATAGGTGATTTAGAAATGTGTGTCATGGTTTCCCTTTCCATCACGTGTATCCCTTTCCATTGTGTGTCTCCCTTTTTGTTGTGTGTTTGTGTTGTTTTTCTCTTGGTTGTGTTTGTATCTTTTCTAGTTGTTTGGTGAAGAGGAGTGATTCTATTGCCCAAAGGATAAGACACTAGTGGGTACCCCATGAGATACCTGAGGTTCTTCATTACCCCTTATGGTCTAATTTCCAAAAGAAAGAGTCAATTTTTGTCATGAAAAATTGAAATTTTGACCATGACAACTAAGCTCGCCATTTGGAAACTCCTCTCCTAGTCATTGTGAACCTTTCCTCTAACCAACCCATCAACTCATGCAGCCCCTCTGGGTCCATCTCATCCTCATTTTGGCTAAGAGGAACATGTTAACATGGTTTTCAAGTTTTTTTCATGTGTAGGGAATGGATCCAAGTTGATTTCATGATATGACTAAGCTCTAAGGTGGAATAGTGCTCTTTGAAGCACTAAATTGGATATTTTAGTTATATTTCAACATGTGGACATTCTTCGGGAGTGATAGGGAAGAATCAAGCCATTTGGAAGTTATAAAGGAAATAAATGAAGTGACCCAAGGAAGTTTAGGGAAAATTTACGAGGCATTTGTTATTGGGAACCGATTAACTAAAATTTGGTTATTCTAAAGCTAATATAAGTATAGAAGTAAATATATAAATGAAATTTACCTAAGAAACTAAGTAAATGAAAATGTGAAACCCTAATTAACAAGAAGGGTTAGAAATAGCTTAGATGATTCGACAATCTTGATAGACTATGTCGCAGAGATGACTGGAGAAACAAGAGGAGGAAATGAATGTGATAAGGTTCAAAAAAGTGTAGATCTAGGCAATTTAAGTAGACTAGGGTTCCCGTGAGAGGATCACAATGCCTGTGGGTACCCTAGTCTAAGTTTTGGGTGCCCTGGTCTATGCAGGAGTTCCAAAAATAATATTTGCAGGGTTGCAATGTGATGTGAATCCTTCATTGTCTATCACATCAATATCACCGAGCTACGCTATATGGCATTAATAATCCTAGATGATGAAGAAACTTGCATAACCCCAAAAAACATCAAACCCTAAAAATACAAATACAAATGAAGGTGTTAGATTGTCCACAATGGACATAATGGTGGACTTACTAACTTATCACTTCACTACATCTTGACTCCAATGTAGTTCTATGTGTGTGTGTAATCATGCCCTAGGTGCTCTTGCGTCGAGTCACACTTTTTGAAAGTAGCGAGCAATAAGCGATGAGGCCATAAATTACCATTATTTTATCCTTCCAAAGTTACCTTTGAAATTAGATTTAAATGTAATCTTGAAATTTATAGTTTGCTTGAGATAGAATATAGGATATATATCTTGTTAATTCTTTAGAAGTCTTTTGTTATCTATTTTTTGACTAATCCTATTGATTATTTAGGAAAGATGTAAAGTCTTGTGTATGCATGCCATAAAGGAAATATAATGCTAGTTCTGGGAAAAGTGGAATTGATCATGAATAGTATATCTAAACTCAAATATGATTTCATATCTAGATTCCTCTTGAAACTTATGCAAGTTCAAAAAAGAATCATCTAAATCCAAGATCGTGGGTAAAAGTTATAGTTGTTTTTAGTTAGCTCAGAACAATTGGAGTTAGCTACGGAATGACAGTTTTAGTTCGGAACTTGCAGTTCTAATTTTGGAACACTATGGAATGACAACTTTAGTTTCAAACTTACATCAATGGAATGACAATTTTAGTTTCAAAACTTGAATAAAATGAGGAATTGTGAATAATCACATAATCTAATGGGAAATATGAGAGGTGTTTTTTTCATAGAAATGTGTTTAACAAAAACCTCATTCAAATTTGCTACAGTTTTACCAATAAAGAGAAATCTAACTTTTAGTGAGCTGTAGTCCAAGGAAAAAGTGTATCAGACGAGCACCAAACGTTTCACAAACAGAAACATAAAATTTAAATGGAAAATATGAGAGATTATTTTTTTCATAGAAATGTGTTTAACAAAAACCTCATTCAAATTTGCTACAAGTTTTACCAATAAAGATAAATCTAACTTTTAGTGAGTTGCAATCCAAGGAAAAAGTGTATCAAATTCCATAAACAAAAACATAAAAGTCAAATAGAAAATCCGTAGAGTTATTTGGTCAAAGTAATTTTTGAGGAAAAAACTCCTTCCAATAAAGTAGGAGAATAAAATCATTGTGATTCTTGTTACCAAAAAGCAAGGAGAAGATTTGGGAGCAAATCTTCCTAAAATAACGAGATAAGAATTTGACTCTAATAATATATCTCTCTCCATATTTTGTGGAGATGGAGATCTTAGTTGTTAGGATTGGAATAAAAATAAGATCATATTGTATTCCCAAAATAAGGATTTGGTTGGATGCATGAATTATAAATGCAACCTCCCACACTCTTATATGTAATTTTTCCCTACCAAGAATAATATATCTGTTCTTCCTCATCAATCTTCTGAGTGAAATTGTTCTGCAAATTTTGAATTAAACTTATGAATTAATTCCTCTTCCAAGAAATGAGTTGGCCACTCATTTTGTTGGTGCCCAATGTTGCACATGCCATGCTTTGCTAAGGAGAAATGTGTTTTCCCCGATTTCGAGAAAAACGGCTTTGGATCTTCCCATCCTTCGAATTTGATGAAAAACAACTCGTATCTATGTTTAAATGCTTTGAGTTGTTCGTTTTTTCTCCATTCTTGCACCATTTTGAGGAATCTCTAAGTTTTCCCTGCGTTTTTCCTAATTTTTCCCGTTCAAATGCCTTTGCCATTTTTTTCCATTTTTCCCGGCCTTTGGAGCTCAAAATTGTTGATTTATACTTATTTGCCCTCAAAAATCCCTTGCCATGGTCGTAAATTGCTTTGAATCACTTTCCATTTGTCCTTTGATCGAAAATTTCTTCACCCATGAAGGAAAAATCGATTTTGGGCGTCGCTGGCAATTTCTGCGTTTTTGACGGTCATACGGGCATCCTTTGCCTGTCAAATTTTAGCTCAAAAATCTTCTCCTACGTGGCCATTTGTGATTGGACAAGGTTCAGGGTCTGCTCGAGAAACTTAGCATTTTGTGTTTTTGGAAAAATGTCTAAATTGTCCCCGCAAGTCCACAGAGCCCTCAACCAATCAGAGGGTGACATGTGGCAGTTAGAAAAGTCAAAACAGTGGAGGGGCGGAGCTGCGGAGGCACGGTGGAAAATTTTCCTTTGGTGAAAAGGAGTTAAAGTATGAAACAAGTCCGTAGGCCCTCAACCAATCAGAAGGTGACACGTGGTAGTTAGAAAAGTCAAAGGCAGAGGTGCGGGAGTGCAGAGGAAATGGTAAAAAAATTCCTTTGGTGAAAAGGAGTTAAAGTATGAAATAAGAGCATAAGCCCTCGGCCAATCAGAAGGTGACACGTGGCAAGGAAAGACGGAGGTGCGGAGGAAATGTTGAAAATTTTCCTTTGTGGAAAATGTTGTTAAAATATAAATAAGAGCGTTGCCCATGCCCAATCAGGTGAGGACACGTGTCCTATGGGAGGGTGGAGCCGCAGAGGAAAAATAGAAAAATTTCCTTTTTCCAAAAAGAGGAAAAATGTTTAAAATTGAGTCGTGACTCTGTATCCAGTCATATTGTGCCACGTGTCAGGCCCAAATCTCAATGGCGGAGCGGCGGAGAAATCGAGAAATTTTGCAAATTTTCAAAAAGGTTGGAAAAAGGTAGAAAGGCACCCTGGGCCCGTTTTGGCTTATTTGTGCCACGTGGAGGGCTCAGATTAAAGGGAGAAAGGAAAATCGATGACAACTGTACATTTTTTCATTTTTACCGCCATTTTGGCTCCAGGAAGTGTGGAAATGCATTTTTGCATCGATTTTGATCAATTGTTTTTGCCAATTCATGTCGTTTTGGCTTGCAAGGTCCGAATCGATCATTTTGGAGGGTCAATTTACAAATCCAAGGCACATTTCAAAATACTTTTTGTTCTAGTTCATGTAAACCATGAAATATCAGATCCAAAAGTTCTGAGAGTCAAATTTTGGAGGGATAAGGATGACATAATGAAAGGAAGGGGTTTCGCATGCTTTAAAGATGAAAATGTGCCTCCATAATGGATAATGATGCGAATTTTGCAATGATTCGCCTCTTTTTGAGACAACTGGAAACTTTTTGGACGTGTTACATTAAACGTCCTTGTTTGCGAATCATGGGGATTTTTATAACAAAATTGATCCTTGCATATTCTTTTCTTGGGAAAGAAGGCTTGAAGGAGATTGAAAGCTATATATTGCATGAATTTGTCATGCGCAAAGGGTTGTAAGAGTTTTAAAAGGCGGAAAACTAAAATTTTCACAAGAAAATATGGGAAGAAGCCCATTCTCTAAGTGACCACTTGATAAACTCATGTAACTCTCTCTGTATCAGATTTCAAATCATGTTAAGTTGGTTGCACATGTATAGCCATTAACAATCTCTGAGATTGTTTTTCAAAACATTCTCCTACTGATAAATCTGATCAGTTTTTAGTTATTATGTGTTGTCTTTGGGAAAAATTTGTGAATGCTTACATTTCAGAATGCATTTCAAATTTGTGTTTTTATTTTTGTTGCACTCTTGTGTTTAAAATCTCTCTTGATCATACATGGTCTCATTTCTTGTGATAGTTTAGTGGCATTTGCAATCTCACATTCAGAAGAGCTTTCATCTGATAAAGAGATAAAAAAATTTAAAATCACTTTACCTTCCTTGATTTTAGAGAATTTTTGTAAACCTTGGGGTACACCTTAGGTCATGATTAAATAGTGATTTTTAAATGCTTCATTGGTTCATTATAACTCAATCTTTTGTGATAGATGATCAAGGATTGTGTGGAAAAGTGTAGTTCTGGGCCTCCATTTGATGCACATATCCTAGTTGAAGGTATGATTAACCATTTTGATACTTTCTACTATTAAGTTTCTCCATATTTTGTTGAAATCCTCAAAGATTCTGGCAGACCTTAGTTTGTCATATATAAACTCCCAGCCTAAAAAATCATTCAAAACAACTAATCCTACCCTGTTTTACCCATGTTTTTGACCTGTTTACCCACAGAAGATCAAAATCCATTTGCTAAAGTATGCAGAACAAATCAGGATTTCAAAATGTCTTCAGTAACCCTTGCCTTGCATTGAAATTATCTCCATAATCTGGAAGTGACAACTTGTGAAAGTCAAATTTGGAGTGTTGATCATATTTTCCCAAGGCCCTTTTCATACTATTTGCACAAATTGAGGGATATCTTCATCTCCTTCACCATTTGAGGGTTACAAAATAGGTTCTCTTACCTTGGTTGAAAGGCACAACCTAAAACAATTAGGATAAGATCAAGTCCTATTTGAGTGCTATCCATCTCTCCACAAATCTGAGTGCCAGTTAGATCATATCCCCGGCTACAAAACGACACACACCATGATCCATCTGTCTTCAAGCTTCATGCCATATCTTTGATGTTTTCAGGATGAAAAGGAGAACAAATTTGGGTACCAACACATTCCAAGGAAGATGGATCAATGTGTTATGTTTATTTCTTTATTTCTGTCATTTTCCTTTTGTTGTGATTTCTAATTTTATGTTATGTAATCCTTTTTCCGTACAATTTCTTTTGTGAACATGCAGGTGTCTTATTTATCTTTCCTTTATTTTTAATTCAGCAATTTCATTTATGCAAGTGTGATTTCTTTCATGCAAAATTTATTTCTGCAAGTGTGTCTTTACATTTTTGCATGTGTGATTTATTTTATGCAAGTTTGGATTGTGTTTAAAGGATTTGTTTTCCAAAGATCTTTTTTTCTCTTAATGCATACTGACCATCGGACACCAGCCCTAGATTGACATTATTAATGGAGAGGATTGATGACCCCATCAATAACTATGTGTATAAATGTAATAAAATGGTGGATGTAATAGAATAGACTCCCTACTATGATGTATGATGCGAGATGAACCAGTCTTGTCCCTTGTGATGGAGCTAGATGGATGCAAATGAACTCTAGATGCCTTAGATGGATGTAACCTTAGGTGATTATAGTAATGACTAATGTTTGGTCCCTCATTATGGTCTCATAAATTTATATCTATATGGTTCTCTGATCTAATTTCGTAATTAACCCCGAAGAGGCCGAACACCAAAAATATAGAATGCTAAAATGGTTAAAAAGTGCCCAAAAGATGGAAGTAAAGTGGGAAAAGGATCAGGGTGCCCCGATTGGGACCAAACACCTGTCAAGCAGACCCAATCTTGGCTCGGGGCACCCCATTCAAGACTAAAATGATGCAAAACAACAAAAACAAATTGGGCATGTATGTGTGGGAGGTCGGCAATGCCGATAGAAAGAAAATTAAAATGGTCAAAAGATGGGGTTAAATAGTATTTTCTTCACTCAAAAACCATATGAATAGTAGTATGATATTGGGAATAAATAATACCCAAAGTGCGTGATTTTTTTCTACATTTTCCCCACTTTATGTTGGTGAGCGGAACACTTGTAACATAAAGTAGATAGAGATGCATACGATGTCCATAAATATTGTAATAGAAAGTTTGCCGATGGGCTAGACAAAAGCATGAAGTGAAAAAAAGATGGAGCATGGAAACTAAAGATGCAAAAGAGAAAAAAATGATGAGAGTGAACCTAGGGTGGAAATGTGTGTGTAGTTGCCGATGTGTGTGATGTACTTGCATGTTAGTATGAGGTGTGTGCTACTGCAAAATGTTGATATTGACATTGTTTTTGTTGTTGATGATTGTTTGCTTTTCATACAGTTGGACCTATAAGGAGAAGACGATCAAGTAATCAAATACACATGTATATATGTCAAAAACACATGTAAATATGCATGTATATAGTAAAAATCATGTAATGGAAATGAAAATGTAAAAGGAACATGTGCACATGATCCATGATGAGAGAAAGAGTGTAGAGAGGATATCCTGTACTACAATTTTTTTGGGCGATCTCACACCACCTTGGCTGAAGAAGTGTAGGGAGAAATATGCATTATTCTCCAACCTGTAACTTCTTCCCTGAAGTTATGTGAAGAGATCTCTGTACTACCTGATTTTTTAGGTGATCTGACGCCACTGACTAAAGTAGTGTAGAGAGGAAGTTCGTTGTATCCTCTAACATGTAACTTCTCCCTAGAATGCTAAGGACATTTATGTCTTGTAAAAGTCGTTGTGTATGAGGTTCGTAGACTAGTCTCGAACCCATACGTTGTATAACCCACAATTCCAAGGGTGAAAATTGAACTTAAGCGAACTGGTGTAGAAGCACTATGTAATATGTAAAACCCCAAATGATTCCCCCTCTTTGGGGGCACATGTGATGTCACTGATAGGAGAATGCGGCCCCAAAATAGGATCAACCACATAAATTTTTCCCTACAGGGGGAAGGTAATGCATTTGGTAGAAACCAAGGTGCACATAAAAAAAAAAAAGTGGCTAGGAAACAACAAGTGTTAGTACGAAAAAACATACATATAGAAGACAAGTGTAAGCTACACAAATAATGTGTAAGCTAGAAAGAAAGTGAACACACAAATAGACCGCCAAATCCAAATCAGATTGCAAACATGGGACACCACTCACGATGTCGCAAGACACTCAAGGCCATAATGGTTGTATACAAAAAAAAAGTGTACACCCCAAACAAAGGGAAAGGCCCACATACAATAGAAATCAAAACAAGCAAGTACAAACAACGAGATAGTGATAGAAGCAAGTAATCTTGTAAAACAAATTCTACACATGAAGCACCTATTATCATGTTATAAATATAACTAGTATGTAAAAAACATGTATAACTAAGTAAATGAAAAGTTTTGAGTACAAAATGAAACAAATAGCACATGTACTATACAAATTTGAATGCCCCAAATGACCATTGTAGGAGTGGTATAAGGAAAGAATCCATGTTGTGTGTAAAAGACCTGTATCTACAATCACAACTATAAAAATATTTGAACGCACATGTGTGGATGGTAAAGATAATGACATACAAGAAATATAACTAGCATGTGTAATAAAGTGACCATATACAAGCAAAGTGCAAGCAAGAGTAGAAGCAACCAAGATATGAAATATGTTGTGGATGAATGGAATGGAATGCAAGATGGATGATAGGAGCCGCATGCCCCCCGAGTGAATGTAGTTTTATGTAATGAGGTTTATTTGGTTTCCCCCTTAGCGAGTCAAGAATGAACCAGTAAAGCGAGAGTGCATCATCAAGAAATGATCAAAGTGTGGGTTATGTATAATGCATTATGATGAGTGTGTATGTGCATTGATGATATGTGACCTAGCTTGATGAAGTATGTTCATGACCCTATAGCCGAAGCATATATCATGACAAGATGAGTGTAGGAGTGATGATGTAGCCTAAAGCGGATATGACTACTATATGAATAGAGGGAGTGGTGATGTAGCCTAAATCGTATACCACTATACGATGAAGGAATAGGTGACCATTTAGCCTAAAGCATATGTCACTAACACAGTAATTTCACTTTGATATAAGGTCGAATGATGGACGTGTAAGTATGATAAGGTCTATTTGATTTGTAAACCCTCATAAGTTGAGTATGGACTAAGGAACTAAAGTGTGTCATATGGTAGTGAGTGTAGCGCGTAAAAGAGGTAGTATATGTGGTGATGAGAGACGACCAAATGATGTGTAAAATGCAATGTATAATAATGTAGTATGTATGATGAGTAGTATATAATGTTGGACGTGTAAACAATAAGAGTATGACACTTGTATGATGAATAATAACATGATGTATGATGTGTAGATGTGTAATGTAGACTAAATGTAGAATGTAGGATGTAATATGTAAGTTTCGTGAGACGTTTAAATAGACGTAGTGTGTAGTACCTATAGTATAATGTGTGGGGTTCATGTGTGGTATGCCCTCAATATTCAAGTGTAAACCGAAGCACAAGAGTGTGTCATCAGGTAATGACGACACTAAAATGTGTGATAAGTAAGTCTAAGCTAGGAGATTGATGTATGATAATGAAAATATGAGAGATGTGTGTATACTTTAGGATGGTGGGGGATGTGTTGGATGTTTCCCCAAGTATGTGAGATGAAAGATGAAATCATGTAATTTCATCTAAAAGATCATCGCTTTCAGGGTCATAGTTGAATGGATAATAGTTACTTGATAAGAAATAGTGTCTAGTTGATCATAATGAGCCATTGAGGCATAAGTTGTACATACCCATGGCATATTCCTCATCGATAAATGGAGGAAGAGGACAACTGTGTGCATACCAACGAGTGATATTTTGCATATAGCCAAGAAAGGAACTATTGCAAATGAAGACCCGGACAAAAGGCATGGGGAAAGAGATGTCTATATGATTAGGATCAAGAGTGCCCCCAATGTAATCAAGCCATGATTGTCCTAATGTAAGTGGTGTAGATCGAGGATCATGGGAAAGGAATACCATGAGGTGAAAGACATGAAGACCATAAGTGGCAGTGATGCAAAAAAAATCCATAAGTAAAGGTGAGAAGCATATGATGTGGGATAAAGGTCCTCAAAAGAAAATCCTAGTCGAGATAAACTCTCATGTGTGCATATAGTGTCATCACAAGTAGGATCAAATGGAATAAGTTCACAATATGAATCATTCCTGAAAAGCGTACAAGTAAATGGTGGGCGTGCTAATGGAGGTGGTACATGTGAAGGTACAGGTGATAGAGTGACGTCCATAGACTGGATATTCCCCTGATAACGAATCATAGTAGTAGTAGTATTAGGTAGTGTAGGAGAAACTACATCTATCACACAAATGGAACCTTCAAGTGGTGGCAAGTGAGGTGGTTCAACCATAGGTTGTGGGTCATTTGTAGTATTAGTACGTGGAATAAGAAGATTACTATTAGGAGCACGATCACAATATTGGAATGGATCGCGGTCATGAAAAACAATATGCTCAATACCCTCATGTAGGAATTTGACATAGTGATGCAAATTAGATGTGACTACTTGCATGGCATGAAGCCATGGGCGACCATGCAAACAATTATAAACTAGGAAATCAATGAAAAAGAATACAGTGTTGATAGTTTTTGGTCCTACAGTGATAGGTAATGTAATGTGACCAACACATGGACAAATGGAACCATCATACACATGGAGTGAAAGACAAGATGGAATAACATCACAGGAAGAAAGACCAAGCTTCTCAAGGAATGACATGGGACATAAGTTGAGTTTAGATCCATTATCAATTAAAGTTTTTGACACCTACATTCTAAATATGACATATGATATGCAAAGGTGGGTCATTGTCAAAAGTAGCGAGGTCAACATGAGGAGTAGAGACGGAAAGAAATATGATGAGAGAATGCATCTGCAAAGGTATTATAGACTATATATGGATGAGTGTTGTCAGGAATATGAGTAGTGAGTAGAAGATTGATGATTTTAGCTCAGTAATTTAGGATGAAGAAGTAAAAAGTCATGAATGGAGATAGCCATGATGAAGGAACCCTAAGAAGAATGAGGATCCTAGGAGTGTGTAGGTCGAGTCAAGTTCACCAAAATGATTAACTAAAATGTGGTTATTCTAAAGTTAATCTAAGAAGTACAACAATAAATATATAAATGAAAATGACCCAAGAAACTAAGTAAATGAAAATGTGAAACCCTAATTAATAAGTAGGGTTAGAAAGAGCTTAGCTAATTCGACAAGCTGTTGGACCGTGTCGCAAAGATGACAAGAGAAACATGAGGAAATGACTGTACCAAGGTCCATAAAAGTGTGGATTTGGACAATTTAAGTGGACTTGTGTGCACTAGGAGAGGATTAGAGCACCTATGGGCGCCCTAGTTTGAGTTCTAGGTGTATCGTGTCTCTGTGGAAGGTCAAGAAACCGTATTTACAAGGTTGCAAGGTGATGTGATGCCTTTACTATCTATCGTGTCAATATCATTGAGCTGCGTTTTATGACGCTAATAATCCTTGATGAAGAATAGACCTATAAAACCCCAAAACAAGCATCAAACCCTAAAAAAATAAAAATACAAATGAAGGGGTCGATCTGTGGCATCCACAATGGTGGACTTACTAACTGAGTGTTGCATTACATATTAGACCCAATGTAATTCTATGTGTGTGTGTGCAATCACACCCTAGGTGTTCTTGTGCTAGTTGTACTTTGTGAAAGTAGTGAGAAACAACTATGTGTAGAAATGTAATAAAATGTTGGATGGAATGGAATAGTCTTCCCTCTTATGATGTGTGATGCAGATGAACCTGCCTTGTCCCTTGTGATGGAACTAGATGGATGCAAATGAGATCTAGATGCCTTAGATGGATGCAACCTTAGGTGATGATAGTAGTGACTAGTGTTTGGTCCCTCATTATGGTCTCATAAATTTATATTTATATGGTTCTCTTGATCTAATTTCGTAATTAACCCCAAGAGGTGACCAAAAAAAATATAAAATGCTAAAATGGTTATAAAGTGCCCAAAAGATGGAAGTAAAGTGGAAAAAGGGTAGCACCCTGGGATCAGGGACACCTGTGGGCACCCCAATACTAGCCTCTGGCGCCCAATTAGGACTAAAATGATGTAAAACGACAAAAACAAATGGGCATGTATGTATGCGGGAGGTGTGATTATTAGGTTGTGGAGCTAGATTGCTTCACAGTTAGCATGAAATGGAAAGTGACTAGAAATAAAGTGGAACCGACATTGGTTAGGTAGGACCGATGTCAGTCAGAAAAAAGGGGAACCGGCCACGGTAAGGTCTAACCAGCATCGGTTACCTGTTCGAAGCACTTTATTTTTAAGTCACGGGTTTTAATATTTTTTTTGTTTTAAAGCAAATCTATTGGATGTAATTTCATGGCTATGTTGCCCTAAGTTTTTCTAAGCTTATATAAGCTAGAAAACTAGGGTTAGAGAAGGATTTAAAATTAGATCCTTGATTATCTCCTAGATTGAGAGGATGAAGATGAAGAAAAAAAAGAAAAGAAGTTACATGAAGACAAAGTATTCATGGAGAGGAGATGGACAAAAGGAAATAAAGCAGTACATCCGAATGGTGAGAAGAGGGTAACGCTCTTACCGTATTTCCTTTGTATTGTTTGGTCTCATGTAATGGCTCGTATAGTATGCAAATCACTAAGGGTTTCTTCTTATAGATCCACATGTTTGGTGAGATCTTGTATTATAGATCTATGTAGATCTAGTATTGTATTGTAGATCCATGAGATCATATTGTATTGTTGATCCATGTAGATCTAGATATGTAGAGATCTTGTTTATAGATTCACAATACATGGTGAGAGCTTGGTTGCAATAAATGGAGTATGAGGTAGCTTTAGGTATGTGAGATCTAGTTATGTTTGAGAGGCACGGTTGTAATGCACTCAGTAGATTTAGTTAGAGATCCTGGAGGAGACAAATGGAGGCACGGTTTAGTGTACTCAGAAAATCCATTGAGATCGGGAGGAGGAGATGCTCTTGTAAAGATACATGTACTCTTGTGTAAGAAGAGTTGGTTTGTAATATCTTGTTATATTATATATATATATGAGATCTCTATCTTTGGTGGACGTAGCCCACATTGGGTGAACCACGATACATGCTTGTTATGTGTGTGTACTTTTGTGTGATTTGGATTATTCTAGTTTATACTTCCACTGTTGTAGATTTTGGGGAATTTTTTAGATCATGTGTGTATGATTTTGTTTGTTATTAAAACATAGCACTATTCCATGATCACACTTATTCTTAAACATGATTGTAGAAAGAAAACTAAAATGGCAAAAAGATGGGGGTTAATTAGTATTTTCTTCACTTAAAAACCATATAAATAGTAGTATGAGACGAGGACTAAATAATACCCAAAGTGAGTGATTTTTTGTCTACAGAACAAATTAAGTAAAAATGAGTCATTTTAGGCACACATAATGAAGGATTCAACATAGAAAGTCACCTTGTTTAGAAGATTCTAGGAGTTCGGGAGGAGTTTGGAGATTAAAAAAATCAATGGAAATCTTTAGAATAATCCACATGATAGGATAAACAATTTTTGTCCAAGTCTTCAAGATCTTCCATGATATCTCAAGTCGCAGCTTTTGATCCTTCGTGTTAAAAGGGTGAATGGTGCCATAACTCAAATTTCAAAATGAATAAATTATTTAAAGTAGTGAAATAAACAAATAGATTATTTTGAGTCAAAATCATATAATATTTCACCTCGTAAACTCATATAATATTTCACCTCCTAACTCACTCTTCACTGGGGGAAAAAGACAAGATGCGTGTTTTAATTTTGCATTGGGATGATGACATCAACATCACTTAAAGGATTGAGAAAATTTTCAAGGTTGTATGTCCCTTGCACTTTCCCTAAGGTGTAAATGTATATGAGGGACACTAAATTTCACTCCCTATGCATGTTATGTTTTCCTCACTTAAAACTTGTGACTTGAGTGGTTAGGTGAGCACAATGATGCAAAAATAAGTCCCTTCCTCATGTTATGGACCCCTTTAGTGCATTTTTAAAGGTAAAATTGTCCCCTTGTACTTATAAAAATGTGAAAAGGGACATAAGAGGCAAAAAAGTGTGCTTCCCCTTCCATTTTCATGTTTTCATCACTTTAAAAACATCAACTTGAAGTGTTTGAAGTAATAAAAGTGCATAACTTGAACCCAACTTAGAAATCAATGCCCCTCCTCATGAAAGGATGACTCATGAAACATTTTTCAATGTTGTGTGTCCCATTTCACTTGTCCCAAGTTGTAAATATTCATGAGGGATGAGAAAATGTTCTCCCCTCTCTCTCAGCTAACCCCCGAATACATGGAAAATCTCTATTAAGCCCCGAGTGCTAGTTTTCAATCCCCTACATCTCACTCTTATGAAACCACAAGATGACACTTAGAATGATTTGATGAAAAGCCCATTTGGATCCCTCTTGTCCCCTTTTCCCCTATTTTTAGGGTCTAACTCCACATGACCCTCATTAAACCCCAATTAAGCTTGTTTGAGTCAAATTTGAGTTAATGTGTGCAAGTGAGATAAAAAACTTAATATTTAAACACTTAATCATTTTTAAGTTTGAAAGATTCAATTTTCTCTCCCAATCTCACTCCCTTTGTTTAATACTTATAAAAATATGTCGAGACCTTATATACTAAAATAAAAAGTTGCTCATATATCCCAAACCCCTTATCTAATCCCCATGAGATTTTAATAGTTTCTCCTCAAAAATGCCTTTCAAATGATTCCAAACTCGCATCCGATGGTGGTTAAAATTAATTTTTAATGGTGGAGACAAAGTTTCCCATTATAAATACTCATTTTTCAGATCTACATATTTATGGTGATTGAAATCTTCTAAAAATTGGAGTAAATCCTCCTTTTGAAATAAAAAAAACTTTTGAGACCATTCTTGTTCCATTTCGACATCAGGAAGACCCACTTCTAAAAATCATAAGTCTTCCTAAGCTTCTGACATCTATGTAAAAAGTAAGTACCATAAATAATGCATTATTCGAGTTTCCATTTCTCCTTGCACATCAGGAAAACTCAAAAGTGTCAAATTGAGCAATTGGTAACTAAAAATAAACTTCCTACATTAAGGCTTACTAAAATTAGTAAGTGTCGAAACATTGGTCAAGAAACAAGGATGTTGAGTCACATATGTTGATAAAATGGAAACCGGATGTGATTAAGACATTTGTGGGGCATCATGGTGACTAGAAAAATGCAAGGTTTCACAATACACACTTTCAGTTGAGAACAAAGTAATTATTCTATTTGGAAAAGAAGACCTTTTCCAATGAGTAACATATGAGAAATAAGGTGTTTGAGAATCTTGAGGTTGATTCCATTAAAAAAGGAGACATCTTTTCATGAAGGTGAATCTTGAAGTCAAGAGGAGTAAGTGATGATCTTCATATCCTAACTCTGACCTTGTGTTCAAAGAGGATCATCATGTTTTCAAGAATGAGAAATCATTTCAAGTTTAATGCTTTAGAGTGTATCCACATCTCATAGAAGAAGGATATTGTAACCATAGTGTTTCAAGATAACAAAAGGTTAGAAGTAAAGAATTTCATTGAGGGATACATTTCCTCAAAGCCATTAGGAGTAGATTCTTCATCAACAAAGGCTTCCCTATCTCCAAATTTTCACTTCTCTCTCTTCTTCTCTCTCCCCCCCCTCTCTCTCTAGCGTTCTATTTATTCATTCGGAATGTACTTTTTCACTCTTTTATCTTATTCACTTAAATGACTTAATGTTTTATTGTAAAAATACCTTTTCAATAATAATAAAATGACTTGATTTCATTATTAAGGAATTTAAAAGGTCGCAAGTGGTGGTGAGATGAAAAGTCACATGGGGGAGAGGAAGAGACATTTTGTAAGCTATAAATTGGAATGGCCTCTCCATTCAAAGGGTTAGCAGTTGTTAGTTGTTATTAGTTTTTGGCCTTTATATCACTACTACTACAAGCAATAAGTTATATTCTTCTATCTCCTTGCCTATGTTCTTCCACTCTCTCTACTTTCCAACTTTACAAGCATTGTAATGTTGTAAAAAACTAAAAGGAACTTTATGTCTTTAATTAATGAATCCATAGAAGTGTTGTGTCTATGATTTATTAGTCTTATTGTTGCTTACATGGTCACTTTTATTCCTATTGAATGTGGACCTACTCGGTTAATATTGGTGAGAATTTGTAAGTTCCCACTCATAATATTAATCTCCTATCTCTATTTTCCTACTTCCATTTACATATTTCTAATAAAATTTCTCCTTTGTACATTGTACAAGAACTTTTGCCACAAGTTTAGTGGAGTATTCCTGTGTGATCCTCGACCTAACGACACCCCACAATTCTAATTAGTTTTCATTCAATAAATGAGAGCCTCCCCATACCCAAGAAGGAGGGCCTAACCCTGTGATGGTTAATGGAAACCTATAATTTTCTTTTGCAACAAATTATTTCAGCAACAATATGCATGAAAAATGTGGAAGTATATGTAAGACATATGAAATGTTGGAAAAATTCCTCAAAGAGATGTCATCTCACAAAATGCAATGATTTCAAGATATTCACAAATCCAAACTCGACAACCTTTGCCAACATCCTATTAACTGGTTTGCCAAAATGAGAGCTTTAAAACTAGGTGTGGACATTCATCAAAGAATTGTGGAAAAGGGATTTTTGACAAATGTTGCAGATGAAAATGTTTTGATAGTTATGTATGAAAAATGTGGAATCATAGTCTAGTTTGTGGCAAAATATGAGCTTTGGAGAAGGGTATAAACATCCATCAAAGAATGATAAAAATTTTTTTGTTAGACATTGTAGTTGCAAGTGCCCTGGTTGATATGAATGATAAATGTGGAAACATATACAAGGAATGTGAACTATTTGACAAAATTCCTCGAGAAAATGTCATCTTAAGGAATGAAATGATTTCAATAAATAAGGCACATGTTCTAATTAAAAAATGCCTCAAAAAAATGTGGTCTCAAGGACTGTTGTGATGGCAAGGTATGCACAAAATGGGCTTGTTGAAAAGGCATTAGAAACTTTGAAGAAAATGCAATTAGAAGATGTAAAGCCAAACTCCGCAACCTTTCCCAAAATACTTCTAGCCTATGTGAAAATGGGAGCTTTAGAGCATGGTATGGACATACAACAAATTATAATGGAAAGATGATTTTTGTTAGATGTCAAAGTTGCAAATGTTTTGATAGATATGTATGTAAAATTTGCAAGCATATACAATGTATGGAAGTTGTTTGACAAAATCCCTCAAAATAATGTGGTTTCATGGGTATTACTGATTGCGGGATATGTACACAAAAAATCAATCACTCCCGCAAGCAAGATAAAGAAAACAATGTTGCGGGATGAGTAAGTTTTCTTACTCATCTCCCCCTCACCTTTGTAGTTTGAAAAATCCAAAAATATCCCATAAAATTACCTCTAAACATACCTCTTTATTGCATCTTGGAATTGCTTCTACGGCTCCAAAAAAGCTCATTCAATCAAAAAATTAATCCCACATTAGTTATTCATTGGCTCCATGGTAACATATAAACCCTAATAAATCATGATCCTTATGCCAAATAAGGGTGAATCTACAATAGAAGTGACTCTCTCACTAACATAATATGTCAATAGAGGTGTCGTGTGCTTTTTAGTTATTGGTGTAACCATCACTTCTTTTTTGAGAGCACATGCTAGTTTTAATGACCTCAAATGGTGAAAGAAGAAGCTTGTTCAAATCCCAAGAGAATGAATTCACTCAATAAAAGAAGAAAAGAAAAACAAAATAAAGAAAGAAGAAAGAAAGAAAGATTTTAATAATGTATGGGAGCAAAAGCAACAGCAACAAAAGACTATTCAATATCAACACAACCATCACATATGGCTGCCTTATTATTTTGCTAAATTTTGGGCTGTTTTTCATTTTAAGTCTGCTATGGATCTTGATTAGAAAACTTGCTGGTGGATGCCGACATGTAGGTTTCTTTGTAACAAATACACGCACTACCAGTCTACCACCAAAATTTTAGATGAATTTGGGACAAAGATGTTCGGTGTTGGCATAAATTTATTTCTCTGCCCTAAAAACATCTTCCGTGGCATCCTCTCTCTTTCTCTCTAAAAATGAATATAACGACGTTGTCCAACAGTCCAGGACGCGTGAAAACCACAGGTGCGTGAGAGTTGTGAAGTTTCTGTGGCAATGTCTGAGCTGACCTAGGTTTTTGTGGGGGTAATTAATTCTTTAGGATAGTGAGGCCAGGTTCTCTGCAATTTTCTTTATTCAACAAATTATTTCCATCTCTTTGTAAAACATTTGTCCACTTTGAATAATAGCTATAATCAAATTAACATAGTAGAAATAAAATTCACTAATACCGACGAATGGATGCAATAAAAAAAATTCGGTCTCAAATATATCAGGCACTGTTGAATAAATATGGTGGATTTTGTGAATGCGAGAAACAAAGATGGTGTAGATTCTCTAGGAGTCCATTATACCATTATTTTTTTCTTTCAGTTTTGGAATCAATCCAATCCCACATCTATGATAGAGACATTGATACAATATGGGATTCCTAGATTAAAAAGGTTAACTTGTATCAGTATCAACTTACTATTAGGTTACTTAATTCCAGAACAATATCTTGTCGAATTATTCCACGTTTTGTTTTATGATACCTGGCTTTGGCACTGGATAAGTCTCAAACACTGTGTAACACTATATATACTGTCCAAAACATAATGATGACATAACTCAGAAATCAGTATTGAAGCATAAGCAAAATGATCATTTAGAATTTAAGTGGTGTATAAGACTGCTTTCCCTCAATTTGATGCAGAAATAGAAATAGATAAATAGATTTGATTCAATTAATTTCCCTTTTTATGTTGAAGGTCAGAACCATAATTGTTCAAGAGCAAAGCAGTTTGAGTGAGTGGGAATACCACTTACATGTCAGATACTGAAAATTAACTGCAGTGTATCAGAACAAAACAAATATATAAGACAGAGACAGAAAAACCTGCTAAAAAAAAGATTGGTCATCTAAGATCTTAGAGGAGGACAATAAAAACTGAGAGAAGGCAATAGCAACAGTACACATCAGATGTACAACCTTCTGTCTATTCTTCATATATCCCTTGGACATGTGAAGCAACAGGGCAGACCAATGGTTATGCTTGCCTTGTTGCCAGTGAGAGAAAAGGCCCAGAGTGTTTCAAAGGCTGATCCTTCCCCCGATGTTTTGTGCCTCTTGGGATTTCCTTCAGCATCCCACAATGCAGAATTTGCATAAGTGACCCCATGATGTTTAATGCTGGAGGTTACTGACACTGCTGGAAGGCAGCCTTGTTGGTTGAAGGAGGTGTTTGACGAGGTGACCTCCAGATTTGTCACTGGACTGGGTGGAGGTTGTCTTGGGAGGGGATAGGGGTTTCCCATGTGTCCCCATTGAGGGAATTGACTACCACCTCCTAAATTGAGTAAATATTCTTACCCTGAAAGCTTGTCATTACAACATCCGGAAAGCTTGTCCATGCCTTCTAAGACCCTCAAAAGAAGCTCTTCTGCAAGGCTATGCGCTTAGAAAGGCAAACCCTTATGATGATCAGGGAAGCCTTGTGGCTGATTGTAATATCCCTGAAAATACTTTACATAAATCTGGGTTTTTTGGTCAAAAACCGTAGGACAGCAGTATAAAAAATTGACTTTATGACAGCAACGACAATCTGATTTTTAAATTAAAAACAAGCCTCAAAGTGCCAAAAATAGACTTTTATTTATTGATTTCAATCAGCTACAATAAAAGAAATACCAGAGTGTCTGAATACAATTATTCTCCCACAATTGATGATCTAAATAGAAATATAAATGGAAGAGATGAGCATGCAAACTGATTTCATTGAAATCTGCCTCCAGATACTGAAGCCCTAGCTGTACTTGCTGTTTTGGATGTAGAATTAAGCCTGAAAAGCGTGCCCTAGTTGCATTGGATGAACACTTGTACCTTGAATGACCACTACAACCCTTGGATGGAATTGCCAAGCTCAGATGTGAGGGATTCCGTCCTCAAATTTGTATGCAAATGAGGGATTTCATTCTCTATTGCTAATGCAGAAGAAGCTACTTAGACAAAGAGATAGCTGATAAATTTTCAAATTGAATGAATAATAAATCCCAAATCTGCATTTATAACTTCCAAGGCCCTCTCCAAAGTTGGCGCCCCCTCCTAAAAATAAGAATAACAATATAAAATTGCTTTATCCTCTCTCCCATGTTGGCACCCCATCCTAAAAATAGGAATAAACAATATAAATTGTTTTATCCTTTCTCCTTCCTAAAAATCGGATCTTGATGCTCATGCAACCCATTCTATCTTTGGCGCCCCATAAAATGCTTTATTTAATTATTATTTTATTCCACTTTTACTTTTTGGATTAAAATATAATTCAAGTGTCCTTTTTCCAAATAAAATATAAAAAATACCCTTGGACCACTTAAATTAATTTATTTTCCTCTTTAATTCCCCTTAGTTTACAGAAAATAAAAAGAATATACTTCGGGTATCCAGAATCAATTAATTCGGAAAAGGAAACATTACATTGATCAATAGAGATTCCCTTAGTCTCTCTCCATACTGGTTGGAGAATGCTGGATAGGAGAGGAGGTAACATGGGACCCCCCATACTGGTTGGATGCTACCATGGCTACAAGATGGAAATTTTATGCAGGAAGAGAATCTAAGTACTTTCTCATCAACCTTACCGAAATGGATAAATTTTTCATTGCAATGCATTGTTAAAGAGAGAATCATATTGGTCCATGGACAGAAGTGAGCCTCATCCTCCAAGGAATCACCATAATAGATAATGTTGCTCATCTTTCAACTTGTTCTCTTCCGTCAATACTACATGTGATTGTTTGAAAGTCCTTGAGGACAATGATCTTGATCCATCCTCCCAAATGCTTCTTATTGAAAGGATTTTCACATCAACATCTGTTGATGAGCTCTTTGTAGCACCCAATTCTATTAACAACTCTGATCGCCCATCAGCCAATAGCCTCCTCCACTCCAACCATCTATACCCAACACATATATCTACCTCCCTTGTTTTACTCCTTCCAGCTGCTCCATCTATGGCCTCAAGGTTCTTATGATCCAGTAATATGGGACTCATATTTATTGTTGTTTGATCAGTAGTTGCTTCTATCTGTCTAATCAATAGAGTTTCTAGTTCAAAGCATTCCTCCGAATTCCATCTCATTCCTGCCTTTTCAGTTACCACGTGAACCACATGCGAAGAACTCAACCTGCGACTCTGCAAAACAAAACACAGATCTCATTAATCTCAGACAAAGTAACCATCCTTCTCCATCTAAAATAGATGTACATTGAAAGTTCTATTTGTCACACATAACATATTCCTTAATTTCCTTGCATGCAGTAATAGACAAGCCAAATATGGTGTATATGATAAATGAATGCTTCAATTAATTTGTGAACCATAGAACGGAAATGAAGTAGAATATGAATAATAGAGGTCCCAGGGCAAAGGAAAATCTATTTGGTCTATTTTGAGGACCAATTCTAACAGGACTTATGAGCTTAATTTATGATGCATTACCCATGACTGTGATGCAAGTGACATAGAATAGGTACAAATCTTTCTCTTTATGAAGGAACCGGCAAGGTCGTATGCAGCTAGAAGGCGTATGTCAAAATTTATGGGCATATTTTTCCATGCGCGCCAACTCCATTGTATCCATGTTAAATCTAGAAAGAGTTTATGATATAAATTGTTCTCCTCTTGCTGCTGGTCTGAGAATTTCTTCTGTCCACCTTCCCTTCTATATAGCAAATGAACTCCACCCCTTTTCCCCCATATTTGTGGATATGGATGTAATGAGCGTGCCCAAATACAAATCCTGTCCCCATTTTGCAAGCTTCTAACTAAAATGTGCTTTTCATGGCAAATGAAAAGATGAACCTCGTCTCTACCATTTTCTCTATTGTCTTCACTCCTTGTCCTCACAATTTGGATTCTTAAGACTTCACATCCACCTCTGATAATAGTGGCATCAATAGCAGTCTCTTTCTCATATAGAACAAAGCAGAAAATAACCCCTATGCATCTTACATTCTGATCAGTTGAAATACGTATATCCATTAACGGTGAATTTGAAGTAGTGTATTTGTCCATTCTAGTTTGCATCTGATGATCAAACCACTCTGGAATTTCATTTCCATAGAAAGCCAACTCCCTTCCCTGTCATTCAAAAGCACGCTCATAATAAGCACAAGACATGAATACACCATGATATGGATTTTTTTTTATAGAGGGTGGTTGTCCCCTCTATAAAAATAAATATAATGAAATACAGCTCATATTTTGTAAAGATGAATGCCATTGAATCACTAGAGACAGGACCGAGTTCATCATTATTGATCCTTACAACATATGCTATCTATTCACTTGCTCTTTTGAAATATCTTCTACATAAAATTGCCAACAATTACCTTTATGAAAACAGAAAAACAAATAAATAGTACCTTGAAGGGAAAGAGTAATATTGTGTTCATACTGTAATTTATGATCGTTGTTTAGCAGCCAACAAAATTCTACATTTTTCATTAGGAAAACAAAACTAATGTGGATGATCACATTAAAATTCAATTTTGTACCATGACGATTTATCAGAAGTTTCAGTTTGCCAACACAGTTTTCAAAAGTTGTTGAGGTTTCCAATCACTTTTGCAGCTATATTGTAATTTGGATCAGAAAATAATAGTGATCTGAATAGAAATTGTTACGACCTATTTATTTTCTATGGATTTCAAAAATTACTGAACTTTCAAGTCAAATATCAGAAACACAGCAAGATGTTAGTTATCCTACAAAAGTTGTATATAATATGGAAACCAGTACTGAAGTGAAGTATAATTAAGAAGACAAAGAAGACAGAAATGATCTACCTTAGCCCACTCTTGAAAGTTATAGACTAGGATGCTAGTTCCACCAAGATGTAGCCTTTCCAATGAAGTCAATGAATCCAAGCCTTCGGTATTTGTGTTCTTAATGTTCTTACATCCGGTTATATGGAGATCTACCAAACCTTGCAGAGATCCCAGTCCAGGTACGTATTCCAATTCCTCACAGTTGTGCAGCATTAGACTCTCTAAACATTTCATTTTTGAAAAGTCCGAGACTCTCCTCAGTCTTTTGCAATTACTGATATCAACATAAACTAGACTTCCTGGAAGAAATGACAATTCTAGAAGCTCTTCACAATTATGAAGAATCAGTTTAGTCAATCTATGCAGGTCTTTGAAATTCTTGGGTAATGAGCAGAAGTTGTTGTATTGTAGATGAACAACCTCTAAAGACATTAGCAATGCAAACTGTGCTGGAAGGGTCCTCAGACCACATGAACTTGCTTCTAAAACTTGCAGTGCTCTTAGACCTGATAAGTTTTCAGGAAGCCTTGTAAGCTTAGAATTTCCATTTATTCTTAAGATCTTAAGGTTCTCAAGATTTCCAAAACTTTCAGGAAGCTGCCGTAAATTATAGCAACAGGAGAGATTGAGCTCTTCAAGCTGGAGAAGTTTCCCAATTTCTTCAGGTAAGCTAGCAAAGCCAGATAAGTCCATGTCTAAAATCTGCAAGCTACGGAGCATCCCAATGGAGTTTGGCAAACTTTTCAAAGCAGGGGAATCACTTATGGACAATTTTTGCAAGAGGATCATGCCTGCAAAGAAGTCCGGCATCTCAGCTATTGAAGTAGATATCAATACAAGCTCTCTCATCGAGGTTAGATTTCCCAAGGTGTCTGGCAGCACAGTAAGACTTGTACAATGTGAAAGGTTTAGCTTTTAAGTGAAACAAGTCCTAAAACGTTATGTGGAAGTTCCTTGAGATGTTGAAAATTTGATAAATCCAGATACTCTAGCTTTTGTAGACTGCCAATTGACCTGGGCAATGTTGTTATACTCTGTACAACCTTGCAGCTCCAATTTTATCAAGGACTGTAGCTTAGAAAAATCTGGAAGTTTCTCAAGCTGGTAGCACTGGCTGAGATTCAAAACTTTGAGATTCTTGGGTATCTGTAAATAAAACCATGCATTAGACCATATTCAATAGTAAGAAACACATCAATCAAGGCAGATAAGAAACCTCAGGTGAAATTACCTTTGGATGAAATTGATCGTCCCAGACTTGCTTAATGGAGCTCTTGGGCATTTCTAAGACAGCTATGTGCTTCATTTTCAGTTCCACTGGTAAATGGTCCAGAGAACATCGCTTCCACCTTAGCCATATTAATGGTGAGGTTAGCTTTCTGAAGTCTCCTTCTATAACTGTGTTCCTAAGTGAAAGCAGGCGTAGGTTCTGCATTGGCTCAAAATCCTCTGTACTCCAGGATTTCGACTTATGAGAATCATAGAGGATACCTTGAATGCTTGCTGTTACCTGCTCCACAGTCAAGATCTTGTCAGTTGCGTGGTACTGAAACCTAGCAAAAACAGACATAGGGCAAAATTTTCTTTCTAAGCACTCGTTGGCTTTTCAATTGTTATCAGAAGAATGTTAACTGGTTCATTGTAGTTTGTGGTTCACATCTGAGACGTACCTCATGCAATTTTTTTTTTTAATTTGGGTTGGAATATGACCACAGTCACTTTTAGACGGCATATGACCACGTGTTCCTAGTTGATTCAATATCATGGAATATGACTAAGAAATCTATTTTTTCAGCCATCGGCAGAAAGATTCACCCATGTAAACAAAGGCTCGTAGCCCATTCATATGGGAAGCAATTTAGTTAGCTGTTTGAAAACAACTTTTGTGACTGGGTAAGTTTTACCAGAAAGACAATTTCTCCAAAAGGAAATCTCATTGATCAAATATTAGGTGAGTGCTTTGCAAATTTTGGACCATTATCTTATCATATATTTGATATTTCCAATGTCGGGATTATATTTACAGCATTTCTACTATATTCATGAGAAGTGTACAAGTTTTCTGATTATCAGAAGCGTACAAGTTCTCTGATTATTATCAAAACACAAAGTAATGGGCTACAAAGACTCATATATGACTATGAGAAAAGACACTAATAATTTATGAGTGGTTTTGTATCAACATCATGTCAAGCTTTTGAGAAGAGAAAATTACCAGATGATCTTTAAATGCTCTTCTAACTTCCTTCTCATCCCACAATCTGCTACGTTTGCCAGGATCAGCAGGATTCTGCTTTCTCACAATTGCCCGTCCCATGTCCCGAAGGATGTCATGCATTTGCAACTGATCATCAGAAGTGAACTTTATAAGAGATTTGGCATGAAGATTATGCATAGCCAAGTTTGCGCACCATCCAGAACTTTCCCAAATGCTCAAGGCTTTGCATTTCTCACTTCAATGAAGAAGCATGCAATATCAAGAAAAATTTCTTTTTCTGTGTCATTCAGGTTATCATAGCTAATTCGGAGCCTTTCCTCAATTTTGGTAATCTCAACACTCTTTAACTGTTTCAAGACTTCACTCCAGATTTTGGAGTCTCTCTTGTCATATAAAAGCCTAGCTATAACCTCAATAGTTAGAGGAAGCCCTTGGCAGGCCTTCACCACCTTCTCAGTTAGATCTTGATAATTTCTATTGGGAACCTCTTGAGAGAAAGCATGCCAACTAAACAACCTCAGAGCTTGATCATAGTTGAGCTCGTCTAGATGATATGATATATCATTATGCTTCCTACCCAACGCACCTTTATCTCTAGTTGTTAAAATAACTCTTCCTTGAAGATGAAACCAACGTTCTCGCAGTGCATCCAAAACATCTCCATCATCAACATCATCAAGAACTAGAAGTGCATTAGTGATACTTAAAAGATTTGGTCCCATCAAGCCATCTCCTTCAGCAGAATTAGTGTCTACATTTGCCAGATGTTTCGCTATTTTCCTTCGCAGTTCAGCATGTTCGGTGTTCCTAACATCTGACAAAAAATAATGGACATTGAATTTGGAACATATGCTGTTGAACACTGCCATTGCAAGAGTTGTTTTGCCAGTCCCACCCATTCCATAAATACCCACTATTATGAGCTTTTCATCGGACTCCATTTGTAATAATGTAACCACCTTTTCTGTGTGTTCCTCAAGTCCAACAGAGAATTTAGGGACTTCTAATGTTCTTTGCAACTTCCTGAGAATTTGTGATGTAACAGCATTGACAAGTTTTCCTTCATATCTGCATAGATAAAATAGCAATAAGTTGATATGTACGTGGCCAAAGAAATATTTTAACAGATGTAAAGAAAGTCAGCAAATCTGGACATGAAATGCAATGTCCTCTGAGGATGAAATACATGAGGCGATTCTTTCCTTAAACATAATGTAACAAGTTATCAATCATCCATATTTACGAAAAATGTTACAGCTGATACCCATCTTTTGCTACTAAGTTCTAACTAGGGAAAAATAGTTAGCCTTTTTTACTGAATGAAGTATTATGTGAATATTTAATGAACATTAACTTCCAGATTTTCCCTGCATCTTTTCTTTTTTTGTTTATTGAAAATGCATCTCATATTACTTCAAGAAGTAAAAGTTAACATCAGATGGACATTCTACCAACTAAATGAATATCTCCCTACATCAAGGAAAGAAAGGACCTGATCTTGTGCCCCAGTGGGTAAAGAGTACACATCTTTGTGAAACCACTCAAAATTAGATTGTACAAGTAGAAGAGCCAACTCTTGTCTAAAGAATTTGGGGCAAAGATAACGTGGCATCTTGTCCTCCAAAGATGGCTGCCAACCGAGTTGTATGCCATAAACTCTTGCAACTTTCCCTAACCATCCAACTATCCCCTAAAAGAGGCCCTTTCCAAGAGAGAGGTGCAATAAAAAGGAAAGTGAATTCAGCATGCAACCATCTCAAAATCTCGTGCCAGTGGGCATTTCAAAAAAATATGGTCAACTGTTTCATCTTTCCCACACACAATACAAAAAGCGTCCGAGGAAGCAGTCTTACTCAATCGAGCTTTGACCGCCAGAACCTGAAGCGATACTAACCAGCCGAGGACCCTGTGTGTGAAGGATGCTTGGATTTCCCACATAAATTGGCACTGACGTTCCCATCTCACTTCAGGGTTATTGACCCGCCATTGCTTGTTCAGGGTCCTTTAAATTGTAATTGAGAAGATTTTTCCTATGCTCCACTTCCAATCCCTCCAATATGTGCCCACACCCTGAAGATGCATTTTGAAAAGACAACCTTCCGGAATCATACTACAGATGTCTTAAACCGGGCAGACAAAATTTTCCCTACCTTGCTTCACAATGCGGTTCACATGTGATGCCAAATAAGGGTACTTAACTTTTTCTTGAAGCATTTCGCTTGGGTTGCATCAAGGTCCACTCGGTTGTGGGATTCATTTCACTTGTACTTATTATTAATCTTCCCAAGGATTTTTAGGCAGTGTCTTTCACACGTCTGGGGAGAGCAAAGGCGCTCTCACGAAATAGACGGAATGAAACGAGATTGATTTTAAAGTATTTTTAGGCCTAATTGATCTCTAGCACCTATCAGAGTTTTCTCTTGCTTAGAGATTTTTTTTCCACGGGTGTCCTGTTTTAATTTGACTGTCTTAAGATTTCATGTATAAGGTTAGGACTGCAAATAGAGCTGTAATTGAGTGACGTGTCTAATATCATTATACAGCAGGCAATTTGAAAGAAAATATGTTTCATCCTCTACTTCGTTTAAGTTGCATACCCTAAAAGATTCTTTTGTTCCCAAGGCTTCTTTGACCGGGTCTATCTACCAGTTTCACAATGTAGATCTTGCGATTTGATTCTTATTGTTACGATACTAATTTTCTTTGTGAGGTTGATTACCTTATTCGAATAGGTGGGAACTGGGATGCTATATTAAGGAATGATGATACCAGGAGATTTTTCTTGTGTTTAATTCTCTCCTCATTCTAAATGTTGTCAATAAAATTAGTTTTGGTGTTTCATTTTCAGGAGGTTAAATTCTTTTCTTCAAATTCATTCTCGAATGACTAATTTTCAGTCCCCATCTCCATTATTTTCTTCTACCATCCTTACCCAAGCTAAATTTTTCGAAGTACATGGTCACATAGAACAAATAAGCTCGAAAATACTAACCATAACCAACAAAATAACAATACCTACCCATCAAAATCATCACGAAGAGACCAGCCTGAGAAATTACAGGCTGCCTGTAGAGCCCTGCACCATCTCTGCACGGTATGCTCACTATATCTAAGACAATCCTTATGTTGGTGAAAAGCCTGAGCAAATGGTCCCTTCTGATGGCGGACTTCCTGTGGCTCCACATCATAGAATATGGGTATCATGGTATTCTTGGAATCCACCATCGTTACAACTTCATTCAGACACCAAACAGAGTAAGCATAGTTTTTGGAGAAAATGGGAATCAAAATACGAGAATTCTGTATAGCTTGCTCTAAGGAAAAATTTATGTGGCTTCCTCTTTCAAGCTTCTCCTTATCTAGAAATACATTGACTTGTGCTGCAGTTAAACTATAGTAGAGATGATCTACTAGAGTTTTCTCGTGTCTGGTCCTCTGAAGCTCATGAATACATCAAATTTTGTCCTGGTCATGATTATGCGAATTAGTCCTGATCATTGGAGGCCGAGTTTTTACGCCGAAAGGCGTGTTCTAAGTTAGAAAGGCCGGGCCCTTCTGACAGCAGGTACTGGCACGGACGGCGGAGACGAAGTCATGGCGTCCAAAACAAAGATTTATTTCGTCATGGAGTATGTAAAGGAGGCGAGCTGTTTAACAAAGTGCAGAAAGGAAAGCTCAAGGAGCAGGAGGCGAGAAAATATTTTCAGCAGCTGATCAGCGCCGTGGATTTCTGTCACAGCCGAGGCGTTTACCACAGAGATCTCAAGCCGGAGAATCTGTTACTTGACGTAAACGGAGATCTGAAGGTCTCTGATTTTGGCCTGACGTAAACGGAGACCTGCTTCATACGACCTGCGGGACACCGGCCTACGTGGCCCCGGAGGTGATTGTGAAGAAGGGGTATGACGGTGCTAAGGCGGACATCTGGTCGTGCGGCGTCATTCTATTCGTCCTCATGGCCGGGTATTTGCCGTTTCATGACCCCAATCTGATGGTCATGTATGGGAAAATCTACAGAGGGGAGTTCAAGTGTCCACCCTGGTTTTCACCGACAGCTGTCAAGCTGATTTCTTACCTGCTGAACCCGAACCCCAAGGCGCGGATACCTATACCGCGGTTGATGGAGGTGCCCTGGTTTAAGAAGGGCTTCCAACGGCAGAGTCCAGCTGTACAAGACGACGAGATCAATCTCGTCGACGTGGACTCCGCGTTCGAGGCATCACAGGATGAACTCAAGTCCACGTCCGCAGAGTCGAAGCCAACGTGTCTGAATGCCTTCGACATTATTTCTCAGTCGTCGGGATTAAATCTCTCGGGGCTATTCGAGAAGGAGAATGTGAAGAAGGCCGAGTCGCGGTTCACGTCTACTCAGCCTGCGGGCAGCATAATTTCCAAGCTGGAGGAAATAGCGAGGGTGTTGAGGTTTAATGTGAAGAAAAGGGGAGACTCGAAGATGAAGATGCAGGGGTCTAAGCAGGGGAGGAAGGGACACCTGTTAATTGCCGCAGACATATTCGAGGTGACTCCAGCCGTGTTTGTAGTTGAGGTGAGCAAGGCGGGAGGCGACACAATGGAGTACAATAATTTCTGTAGCCAAGAGCTCTGCCCAGGGCTCAAGGACATTGTCTCGACGTGGCACGGGGATCAATAATGTGTTCGATTTTCCAATTTTACTTTAGCTGTACATAAAAGAAATTTATCATTGAAATCTGGTTTGACATAATTTATGAATTCGAAGCTTACGTGAATACATGTTCTTGCTCAATTTGTGAATACATGTTCTTGCCCAATTTTTGTTTCTTGTTTTTAATTATTTCGGCATGTTCTAAGTTAGAAAGCCCAGGCCCTTCGACAACGAGGTACTAGCACGGATGGCGGAGATTAATTGGTCGATGAATACGGCCTAGTGGGATCCTTTGGATGGATCATGGAGTCGATTTTAAATGTGATGGCCACCGCACTGTTTTGGCCGCGCCACGCCTCTATAAAATTCAAACCGAAGGCGAGTCGCCCTTTGTTTCGCTCGAACTCGGTCACGGGAAGTGGGAAGTAGACAAATGACAAGTAAATAATAACGTATTTTTTTACGTCGATTTGTAATCTGCTCCTCACCATTAAAAAATGTCCCAAAATTACCTGCCTCTCATTGTTCTGAACTGTTTATAACTCAGAAAGGTTGTTTTCACAGGGTTTTGCAGGTTCAACTCGTTGGTCTGCGTGTAGATTTAGATTTCTTTGCGGTGTATTAATTGAAATGCGAACGGAACACGTTTTTGTTTCCGTAGTGCAGTGCCTATTAATGTCAAATATAGCTAAAACAATACAGACATGCATTTGTTTGGTTTGTATGGATTAGGTGCACATATTTCTTAGGTATAGCTGTTTATTTCAAGTGAGAATTGGATTATTTTAATTGACAGTTCTTGAACGGCTTTCAATGGATTTAGCATCCTCTGTAGTCATTCATCAAAACTTGCACCGGCATTTATTAAATCATGCACTATGTTTCATTAATTCTTGCAACGTTTGCTATTAATTACGCCGAAAGGCGTGTTCTAAGTTAGAAAGCCCAAGCCCTTTCGATGGCGGAGTGCTGGCACGGGACGGCGGAGATTGGTGGTCGGCGAATATGGCCTCATGGGATCCACTGGATGGATCATGGAGTCATGGAGGAACGCGGATACCGAAAGCGGTTGCGCGTGATAAGCGTAGCGATCAATGGCTCGGATTTCCTTGTAAAGAAGGTTTCCGTCGACATGTCGCACATTTGAGTTGATGATGGATTTGACAACTTGCTGACTGCTACCTAGTATCATTGTTTACCTTGAAACTGTCATACCGTTTGTTCGAAGCACACATCGTCGGCCCAGAAGAAACACGGAAAGAAGCCAAATAAGGCAGATTTTTGCAAGGGCGGAGTATGTACTATGAGGAAGCTCATAAAATATTGCCCACATTTTGAGAATCAACTAGACAATTTATTTTTGGAAGTACAGAGACATGCTACGAGGGATAATATCAGTGCAACGTTGTTTTTTGGATAGTTTCAGCAATAAGTTCGTTGTAGTTCTCAAAAGGTTGCTCTTGGGCTGCATCGTGTGGTTAAAGATTGGAAATATTTGTGTGAAGAAGGCTTAAATGCATCAATAAAGCTTATAGTTTCTCCTTAGACCGAATGCACATGAAGTTAATAAAAGCTATTGGGGATAACTAAATTATTTTAGTTATCAAGTTTTATGGGTTTAAAACTTTAAGGTTGATATTTGTATGTAGCTTTTGATTTTTCATACAAATCTACTCCAGTGATAACTCAAACAGGAGTTTAGGCGAGTTCTTTGGGTGCATGTAATGGGCGATCAAAAGAATGTCATGCTTTTTTGAAGAGGCTTTCATATGCCGATACTGCATGTGTGAAATTTCAGACTCTAACTTTATTATCACAAGGGCATATAAAGAGCATTGGGTCTTTGCCTGTGGGCTAGATGATTTGAGGGTTTATGATGAATACCGAGTCCTGACTCTGAAAACCGCCCATACATTTGTTGGATGTAGTTTATCAAAGAAACCTTGTGCTTCTGGTGCTTACGGAGTAAGTTCTTGCGCTTCTTGATTTCAGATACTTTATGCCAGTTATTTTCTCTATTAAATTGTCTATTATTCTAATGTACTATTGGGTAAAGCCTAATCTAACTTTGAAATATTTCTTTGTTTATATATCTCTTGTTTCCCCACTTTTAGCTCTTCCTTCTTTGATGATTCAATGTATCTAATAAATATAGCTTTTACAATGTTTATGAAAACCAATGTTTACTCGAATTTGTTTTGTATGTGGTTTTGTGCTTCTTTCAGGTAGTTATTTGACTTGTTTTCTGTTATGTTTTTATATTTAATTACTGAAACATTGCTATATTGAGTTCAGCCTTGTAAATGCAAGTTGTCGCTATCCACACCCTGCTCTGTTTTTTAATGGAAAAAAGCCTCTCCAGATATATTTACACCGAAGGCGTGTTCTTTGGGAGAAACTTGCCCCTCCTCTGACAACTCTAAGACAAATCAACGCACACTATGCATTGGTCGACGATGTACGGTTGGTTATCAGCCGTCCACGTGGCGGGAAAGAGATATGAAATGTGCACTGGAGCAATGTACAGGCGCCCTCTCCTCCATCACCCATCATGCAGGACAGGAACATGACATTCAAATTGTTCAAAATGTATGGTCTTCCCTGCTCTATATGGTCGCATCTGCTGTGTGAACGGACCACGGTACACAACGTTTTGATTTGATCTGTGAAAAGGCACTCTCCGATCTTTAATACCTGTGCTGGAGCGGATGAGCTCATTATTTCAAACACAGACCAAAGATGTAAACCTTGTGGAATGTTACCTGTGCTGGAGCGGATGAGCCCACGAGTAGATCTGTCGTGACACGATGAAACCCACTTCAAGTTTTGGAAGAAACAAATTTTATGTGTTTAAATATGATTTGTGGGAAAGGTTTTTTTTTTTGTGGGCTTGTGGATTTTTTGTTACACGCCTCTGATGTTTTCCTTGTCCAATGTGTGCAAAGAAGGTGAAAAACAATTTTATCACAGATATTCAAATCATTCTACAAAAGACAATGAGTACATGGAAAGATAGGCAGATGTTCTTTGAGGTTGAATGTAAAAATCCAAGAAAACTACATTTAATTTTCCTTCTTTCCATTTTATGGACATACGAATAGGAAGGGAATCATAATAACTTTACAATCTAGAGTTTTAGAGTTGCAACAAGTTCTTTCTGTATATGTGATTTTGTTCGATTGGTTGGTGACACTAATCATGTAGACACCATGCAGCTAGAAATCAGCTTGATGGCAAATCAACTTCTGGGTATTTAAACAGAAGATGAAATAAATGAAATGGCTCCCATATTCTGTGCTTTCGTTGGAGGAATTATATCCTTACCAATAAAGATACCAGGGTTTGCATATTTAAAAGCAATGAAGGTTATAACTCTTCTCACATTCTTCTAATTGAACTCGAAGGCCTCTATTATAGAATTCACTATCACCTATTTTCTTTAACTAATATTGTGTTAGCCTGCTGGATTATTAGGCAAGGAGGGATTTGATAGGCAAGATATGTGAAATAATTGACAAGAGGAGATGTAGTCCTGATGGAGTAAAACATAATTATTTTCTGAAAAGGATTCTTGATGGAGACAATCTTTCACAAGAAATCGTTGTCATTTTCATTATTTCTCTATTGTTTGCTGGTCATGAAACTACAGACAAGACCATGTCAGTTTGCCATATATTTTCTTACACAATGTCCTGAAGCTGTGGAGAAGTTCAGGGTAAGCAACGAATTTTCCTTTACATACATTCGAATATACTTCTCAGAGTAGTCAGTCAAGTCACTACAAATGATAGACAACGATATTACATAAACCTGCACTAGCTAGGCAATTAAGAGTAATTAAGACAATTCCTTGTCAAAATATTAGTAAGTTCACCTCTCCTTACAAATTGAGATACATAAAAAAAAATTAAAAGTAGATAACTCTGTCTGAGTTTATGAACATTGATCCAGTCCAAAAAATAGAAACTAACATAATATCGGAGTAAGAATGTCAAGTCATAAGGCACATCAATAATAGAAGACATGTAACAGTTTTCAAACCATGTGGGGTCAAGCCATGTAAGACCACTAGCATCAAGTATTTACATGTTTATGGGCTGTAGGAGCAACATTGTCTTCATTCCCTTACACATTTCCAACGTAAGATATCAGTGCCAATCCAAAGTAATCCAACACCTCTCCTTTACCAACACTTCCACCAGTATGTTAATGAACAACCTCAGCTTAAAATTGAAAAGTGTATCTTGTGACTGAGTATTCTTGCTCACAATATAATGAAAAAAATCTATTAAGTTGAGGGACTAAAGTCGTCTGTCCATCTCTGATGAAATAAATATCTTGCTTCCCTCACAAAGTTATGAAGAATTTCAACTTCTTTTACCTGTCGCTTCCCCACCTCAGCATTATGGTTCTGCTGGACAAAAATGTATCAATTTATCTTGTTGGCACCAGATTTTCCAGTTCTTCAATGTCGTGCTACATTTTTGAAAGGAAGCTCTTAGAATAGAAACTAACAATACAAATTGTTTGTATGACATACATTTACTGCAGCTTTTGTGCATAGATTTAATCCTCCTAGATCATTGACTCTAGTAAAAGCGACATATGGCTTTTCCCGCGATTCTTTGTGACACCATAGAGGTCTGCAAGATGAACCAAAATATAATTAATTGTCCCCTCCTATCTCGTTAATCCATCTTTCATAAAAAACCATCATGATTCTTTATATTTAACTACAAAATATTTTCAATACTGATTATTTATTATTTCTTACTCCAAATGTAGCACTCCTTTGTGAATTCCCTATTTTTACACCTTGAAATGGTTTGGATAACCATGGTATATGTAATTTATCAATCATAAGATATCTATTAATTGGCTATATATTATGATTTAACCTCAAACCATTATTCTATGTACTTGTTTACAGGCTAATATGACATAATTTAAATGCATATTTTAGGTATTTTTATTCATATTAAATTGGAATATGTACATCTTGGTTTAGGATAATTTTTTGAAAGTAAATAAATAGATATCTCCATGAACAATATCCATTAGACGGGACAACTCTATACTTAATACTTGAATGTAAATATTATTTTCTCTCTCTAATTCTTAGAATATCTTACTGATTATGTTATTTTTTTAAAGAGAAATATATATAATATCCAACTCTTCCTCCTTTAGATTCTTATCATTACTTTTTTAGAAGGTAAAATTAATTTTTATTTTGATCCGACAACATTCAAGAAGTCACATCACTCTTAAACACTGATTTGGTAAAGTTGTCTCTACAATACGCAAAAAAGCAAGAGACACCACAAAGTATGGCAAGACAATTCATCATAAAATTGTTGACCATATAACATTCACCGTCATTGGATAACAACTGGAAGTAGTTTTCCAATCATGTATTTCATAGTTTGTGTCACTTTTGTTAATATCATAAGTCTACATTAAAATTAAAGTCTTTAGGATACTTATAAGTATTAATGCCAAAATGTCTTTTTGTTATTGTTGTAGTGTCATGTTATTTTAAAAAATACGATGAAGAAAGTAATTAAAATATTACTTTCTTTCTCCGAAATATTATATCTTTTCAACTGCAATGTTATTAATCTAAGGAATGTCTATATCGAATGCCCTTAAAAATAAATCTAAAATGTGTCTTGAGTCTATAAACCTTAAATTTTTCACATTAAACTTGTCCTATTAAGAAAGATAACGACGTACAGGATGAGGATAAATCTAAAATATCTATAACTCACAAATCCTTAAATTTCATTATGTAGAAAGGCGTTTGCACATGTGTAACGCTCCACCCCTTCTCATAGCTGACGAGACATGGACGTGCGAGATGAATCGATCGACAAAGCACGAGACTCACATCTATCCTTCACGTGTCGAGCAATGGTTCGACAATTAAATCTTCTCCAACTAAGAAAAAAATCATTTTTTTACATTTGCCTACTTCTTGATTTTTTTTTCCGAATTCATCGGTCAAGGGTTTTGTCGCAAATGTGGAGGCCACCGTGGGTTCTTTGTGTTGCGCAATTGCTCAACTAACTGTTGCGACAACAACATTAACCATGGTGACGATGTGTAACCCACAAACACTGACCATTGGGCGGGTGTATTCATTTGAACGGGTCCTGGCCATTGCACTCTGCGCACGAACTCATGAGCTTGTGCATTAAGTTTCTTGAATGACAAGTTCTTTTCACGTGCAACCGATGATGACAATGCCCATCCTTTTACTGCTCTACATCATCTCCAAGCGTGCAAGTCTTCATATGATCCTGCGACACATATATGCATTGGGCCAACATCGGTGTTTGCATTTTGATTATATGGACGCATCCAAGATATCATTGGTTTCCTTACCTATCACCTCAAATCCTATGTAAAATCAATTCCTATACTCGCCAACATGTCCCACATGAATCTTGATTCAAATCTATTATTTTCCATATCATGTTGGTGCCTCCATATAAGCTCTAATAGTTGGAGCCATATTTTGTTGGTACCGTTCTTGAATCTTCTATTTCTAAAGACTTGCATTGTATGTGTTCATCTCCACATCAATTAATCAACCCATGTAAGAGGTCATTTTTGTAATATACAAGTCCATTCACCGTGACTCATTTTCATTCTAAATCTTTGTCAAAAATTATTTGTGATTTTTAATATGTTTTAGTTTCATGTAAATTGGTGGTCAAAGTAGAGTTTAGTTTTAGTCTTATTTTTATAGCTTGATAAACTCAAATAGGTGATCTTAGTTTTATTGATATTTTATCATCTTCTTAGTGTAAAAATATATGTGTGTGTGTCAAAACTATTATTTAATAATAGCTTGTAGCTATATTACATAAGTTTCTCACATTTGTTATTGAGTCAAAGTCAATGCATGTCTTATAAAGTTTAAATGTTAAATATAGAGTCGTCAACGTTGTCAATGTTGATATTTTGTCAACCAGCTAGTCATGCATTCCATAAATTTGTGGGTTGAAACATGTCTTGTAAATGGTACTATTGGCTCTATCATCGACATTGTTGATGAAAATTTGTTATGTCTACCTAGTTTTCCTTTATTTATCGTCGTCAAATTTGAGCGGTACATGGGGTCCAATGGGATTCCAACAACCCTTCTCGTGTTCCAATTCCACCAAATTCTAGAGGGAGAGTTCTCTCCTTATCTTCCCTGCAAAAAATGTCCTCAACACCTCTTCTGCAATCAAGCATACAAGAGAAATCCAAACTTCATTCCCTGTCCTTAACACTCCCCCCTTAGTCCCCAATGACCCTTCCCTTTCAAACTACTCCACTTCTTCTGCAATCCAGAAATTTTCTACTGCTCCAGTTTTCACCACTTCGTAGTTTTTCATTTTCTGCTTGATATATCATAATGTTTTGTTGTCCTTCTCAATTTCCTTTCCCACCAATATTTCACTTTCGGCGTTGACTTCTTTAACATTGTGTACGAAAAAATGAAAAGAAAGTCATTGAAGGTAACATTAGTCTTTGGCATTGGTGGAGATAATTCATTTTTGCTATTTTGATTGTTGTGAATTTCGTTCTTTGAAAAGAGTTTACGTTTGGGGTGTAGAATTTTTCGGTTATTCAACGGGGTTAGAATGACATGTTTTAGAATGTTAATTTTTTAAAAAAAAATTAATTTGTCGGTAGGCGTCTATTTTGAAGATGCCCTTCTTTGGAAAGTGTCAAATTTGGCGGTTCCAATATTTACTATTGGATTTTAGATATTTTAAAGGTTCTTTGGATTTTAGATATTTTTCTACGATCCTGGATATTTACTATCCTAGATATTTGATTTTGATTTTATTCTTCATAAAGTAAATTCTATAGTTTACTATTTGGAAAATAATATTGGTCATATATCTTGTTCAAAGTTTTTGAGATTCAAAAGTTTTCTGATTTTGATTTTATTCTTCATAAAGTAAATTCTATAGTTTACTTTTTGGAAAATAATATTGGTCATATATCTTGTTCAAAAATTTTGAGATTCGAAAGTTTTAATAGATAAATGTCCGGTGTTTGACCAAATGATGAAACATGATTTAGTTTGGCGACTATCATAATTGTGTCTTACAAAAATATGGACAATAGCAAAATAAGAGCTTTGCAACAACATATAGACATCCAGGCAATATCAATGCGAAATACAACTCAAATAAACTAAATATTGCTACTATCTCCGACGTAATTTGCAACTCATTTGCAATTGCTAGTATATATAAATTTTAAGATATAATGATATTCGATTAAAAGGGTTGACCTTATAATATAAGTGGTCTTTTTATTGACATAATAATCGATTGGTTGCTGGACGAGTATGTTTGTTTGCTTGGTTTTCCCCCTTTTTTATCTATGTATTTAAAAAATCGGGCAAAACCTGTAAAAATTTACTTCTAATTACATGCTTATGACTCCAAATCGGATACTCCTTGAGCATCTTATATTTGCTTACACAAATGTAAAAATCTTCACTAATATAAAAAAATATTCTTATATTAATTGATTGAGTGAGTCCACAACAATATATAAACCCCAATAAATCATGATTTTTATATCAATAAAATTAATGCTATAGAAAAAAAAGTCTTAAATTTATTTTTAAAAGCTGTAAAAATCCACTTCTCGCAATAAACTGTGTATTTTATTATTATTTTAAATATATATAATAAGAATTAATAATTGGAGTATCAATTTATTGATTTATTATATGTACTGTTTTTACCAAAGAGTTTTATGGTATCTAAAAAATTTCTTTTCACACATATTTTGGTGCATCTAAATCCCACATTTTGTTTGTCACATCATATAGATATACATATATTCATGGTTAGGTTATGTTTGTTTGATTCTTGTTGCAAGGTAAGATGGCTAGTTTGATACGGGAGCTTGCATGACATCAATGGTAGATATCTATTTGTGGAAGTAAGGAGTACTTTTCGCATCATTGATGGGTGAAAGTGACCAATTACACTTCATTATTAAAGATAAGTGGAAATGGTAGTCTATTGTATACTTAAAATACATTATTTGGATGGACATTTGACTTTGAAAGAATTTCAATTTCACTATTAAAGTGGAGTGCTTATGTGTACCAATATCTTAGGAGAGAATTCTTCAGATATGTGGTTATGAGGAAATTATGGCTTACCTAGTCCCCATCAATTTTGTAGTTAGTTTTTGAGGTTTTTGACTTGTGTAAAGGTATTTTTGACTTTTTAGCCACGTACAAATGAATTTAATGATTTTGAATAGTTTTCAATGAAATCATTAATTACATGTATGAGTCACCACATCTTTTATTTTATATTTTATTTCATTTAATTATTATATTATATTATATTTTTACTTTTAATATAATTTCAAAATTATTTCTTAAATTTCACAATAATTTTAATTACATTTTACTTTTCAAATTATATAATTACTTTAACTACATTTTGTCTCTTAAATTTTATAATAATTTTAAGTACATTTTAAACTTCTTAGGTAGGGTGGGACCTTGTTTGAGTTGGGCTCTCCTAATTTTTACTTATTTAATATTGTCAATTATATAATTATTTTAACTACATTTTAAGTCTTAAACTTTATAATAATTTTAAGTGCATTTTAAATTTTTAGGTAGGGTGGGACCTTGTTTGAGTGGGGCTCTCCTCATTTTAACTTATTTAATATTGTCAATTTTATCTTCCATTAAGAACTTTCTTTTTCCTTTTCCAATCTTTAAAGGTCAATAATTCCTCTAATTAGTAGGAAGGAGTATGACATTTCAAAAGATGTACTTATACACTTAATTAATATTAAGAAGTCAAGAAATTCACAGAAATAGAAAAACTCAAGAGTAAATTGTTGGTTGTTTTTCCTACACCTTTAATGATGTGGGATAGAAAATTTCTAAAATTATAAATAATTTTATTTTGTTTCATTTTTATAACATAAATTTTACATATAAAATTTCATTATATCAATAATACAAATTCATTTGTGCAAGATTACATTTACTCATTAAATTAAATGGAGACCATTTACTTAACAAATTATGCATTCTTTCAAATATACATGAATAGAACTTAAAATCCTGATTTCTCAATCACATTATTTATGTGTAGTTAAATTTTTTTATATAAATAAAATATTGCATTTAAAAAAAAAAATTATACATAATTTTTGATATTTTATTTTTATAACATAAATTTTTACATATAAAATTTGTAATTACATGTAGAAACCATTTAATTAACAAAATATACATTCTTTCAATATATGGATAGAAAATTCTCACCACATTTTATGTACAACTAACGTTTCCTATATAAATGAAATATTGCTACTCATCAATGGTAAAGAACTATCTTTACCACTGTTTTTTCCACTGCCCTTTCTTTTGAAGGTACAACCTTAGATCATATTTCCATGTCCACCAACAATATTAATGTGTGGCAAAATCCATATCTTGCACAAAAAGTTGCATTTTTATTAATAGATTTCAATTATACAAAAACATGGGAATGGACCGTGCAATGATGATTTCATCATGACCCATGCACTAGAGCTGAATTTATCGAGCTATTTTTAGTTATGAGATATGTGTAATGTACCAGTGTAGGGAACATATTAAAATAAAAATGGTGAATTAGTATTATTTTTCTCTAATCTTTTGTTTTCTAATTTAAAAAAAACAATGTGTATATATTTCGATCAAATAGAGTTATGTTTATTTAAATAAAAATATCAAAGATTAGAAAAAATGATGTTATGATAGTATGTTATAATATTGAAAGAGTGAAGTCCGATCGAATTCTAAATAGGAGGGAATGTTTGTTCACAAAGAGTACATCAAGGTTCAATTCTTTGAAGGCATTGATTATTTGTATACTCAATACCAACAAATTGGTTTATTCTCGAAGAACTAAAAAACATGCCATATTGTAATATGTATTATAAAAACAATTTGAAGAATGTTTTGTCTATATGACAAATTGAGGAATGTTGAGTAGCATAACTTAAGAGAGAACGAACATAAATAATGGAAAATAAAGGAAAAATGCACCTCAATTAATAAAATTGTATAAAGAGGTAAAAAGTAACATAGGAATTAGTATTTGGGCTCAAGGGCTTGGGCTAGTGGTGAGTTACAAATAGTTGTAAACACCAACCCAAGTTCCATGCCCATTGAGCTTATTAGACACTTTCAATAAGTGACCATGGAGACACCTTGATGTAGGGTTTGCACTTCTCCTTGTGGACTAAGCAAAACACACCCAAAACATTACTGAGACCTAAGCCCACCCCCTTATTCCACTTTGAGAAGGTTCTCTATAATGAAATTACATAGATATATGTGAATATAATTTGAATGTAACACCAAATAACGCCAAAATATAGAGAAATTATCACAATATGCAACTAGAATGTCTAAGCCCATTTGAGGGGCAACCTCCAAACCATACAATCATGCTCAAGTGCTCAATATGATGATCATCTACTAACTCCTATATAAACACTACTATGTTATACAAAGCCCTAAGGTTGACGTAGTAGGCATATGAAAGCATAAATGGATGTGATATGACATGATAAGAGATTATGTTAGCCACAAATTGGCTATCCATATAATGATATATGACCAAAGGTTAAGGCGTAACATGCCCCTCCCTTCAAAGCAACATTGCCCCCCAATGTTGGTAATATTTGGATGTTGTTGTTAGAATGCTTCATCTTCCCAAGTTGCATCTTCAATGTCCACATTTTCTCACTTGATCGAGATACTCGAGTGTTGACCCTTGTACTTAAAGTCTTAGTGTGTGTCTATAGGATTCTGTAGACTCTAAGATGATGTGTCCCTCCTCATCAAAATTTGGTAACATTGACTACGAAGCCACCTTCTACCCAATGACCTTCTTTAAACGAGAAACATAGAAAACTGGATGTATTTTAGTTGATTGGGGAAACTCTAGTTTATATGCCACACTATAAAAAAATTTCAATGCTTGAGAAGGGGCATAATATTTGGATGAAATAATGTTATCTTTTTATGTTGTTTTAAATATAGTTGATTATATGGGTGTGATCAAACAAAGACAAAGTCTCTAACTTCAAAGCTTCGCTCACTACGATGGTGATTAGATTGTTGCTTCATGCAATTTTGTATCATTATCAATTTCTCTTTAATGCTAGAGAGCACCTCATGTTGGTGTTGAATGTGCTTTTCAACTACTCTTACTTTAGATTGGACCCTTAACTTGGTGGTGAGGGATAGTGGATGGTAACGATACAATGCCAAGTGTAGACACCTATAATTTAGCCTGAACAATTTAAATACTTAAATTGTGCTAATTATCCCCTTTCCCACAAATTGGTGACATATCGTCAATAATGCTCATCTTCTCTCCTATCATCATTAATTAATTACATTACATTAATTAATTAAGTCTTCTATTCAACAAATACCCTAATTAACAACCTTTCGTTAATTAATCCTTCCTTCTATCTAAACTAATTAATTATTATTAATTAATTAGCTTCCCCTTTCATTAAATCAATAAATCATTATTTAGTTGATTTAATTCCCTTCTATAGTCTAAATCATGCTAATATTCCTCTAAAAAGATTTTATAAGCTTGCACACCTATTAATTAATCACTTTGGTTAATTAATAAACCCCCTTTATCCCCATGAGTCACTAAAGGACAAATTAAACTCTCCTAAAGTTAACTCAACCCTTTCTAAACCCCCTTATCCACAACTAACTCAACATCTCTATTATCCCACATACAAAGGGATGTAGAGATTCCTCTATCCATTGGGCTATATAAAGAGCCCTCCTCCTACCTTTACACCTACACCTACTCCTTGAAAAACAAAAGTGAGCATATAGTAAATACACTATAGCCATTTTGTCATCTTTGAGCATTTCTCCATTAGAGTGGAGCTAATCATCATCCTTTTGCATTCCAACAATCAAGTTAGTGTTGTGAAGAAAAATGGAGTTAATCAAGAAAGGCCTAATAAGCCATGGCTTGATGAACCTCCATATTTGATCATCTTGGATCAAGCAACCACTAATCTCCTTTTGATAGCTAAAAGATCTACATAGGTCTAGTTTTATTAATTTAGCTTTCTAAAAGAGTAGAGTAATAATGTTAATATGTTAGCTTGAGGTTTTGCTTTCAAGATTCTAATGCATAGTATTGATGATTGTTACTTGTTTAGCTCTTAGCATGATGGTGTTTTGATTTCGATTTAGCTTTGTTGTAGGACTACTAGGTGTTAGTTCTAATTTTCTTAACTTAGCTAAACTAAACCATGCACACATTTGGCACGCCCGGTGGGACAGATCCTTTGTCCCTTAACATTTTAGTTCATATTGTGTTGTTTTTGGCTAACCCCTTTCTATGCACATATGTAAGGTGATTTTTATGATTTTTGATATACTTACATGTGTGAGATCTTATTGAGAGCTTTCATTTTGATGGGTTGTTATCAATTTTGAACTAACATGCTAAAATTTGGAACATTTTGTACTTGTTTATGTCATTTGGCCGTATTTTGACATCATTACAGTACATTTTTTTGCTGGAGACACAGTGTAGACCAAACCACGTGCATACACGCTGATCCATGCGCATGCACAATATCTAGCATGCACACGCACTGCTATCGTATTGTACTTTCATTGCAGTCAAAAACCTTGTCGAGGCTAGTGCACCCACCTCTCTGTTAGTGCACATGGTCTATATTTTCAATCCTAGCGCAAGTGCCCATAACCTAGCGCACCCGCCTCTCTGTTAGCGCACACGCTCTATGTTTTCAATCCTAGCACAAGCACCCATAACCTAGCACACCCGCCTCTCTGTTAGCGCACACGCTTTGTGTTTTCAATGCTGGCGCAGGAACCTATATCGTAGTGCATACGTCTTTTGGCCAAGCACACATGCCTGTCTAGTTTCATGCTCTGTTTTACTCTGTTAGCACATACGCCTATACCTTGGCACATATGCCCACATCTTAGTGCATATGCCTCTCGAGTAAGCAGCAGTACTGCTTTGTGAATCTAAAATAACACGAGAGGGCGCAATTGCCTAACCCCGCGCACATGCCTAAACCTGTGCGTAGGTGCTTTGGTTCAAATTAACTTGCATATTTCAGTTTCCTCAAATCTTGTATGTTAAAGTGCTAACTTCTTTACAGAGTTTTATCTGACTAATGCTTATTTCTACAAGGTATGTTTACATGCTTTTTCTAGACTAGATAGACTTTGCATGCTTGCTTGTAAGAGTAAGGTCACATATGCTCTTCCCTCATGTCCTTTGGGGCGATCTTGGGAATCAGAAATGATTCTTAGGTCTTTTGGCACTTTGAAAATGTTGAGAATGTCCTAATTGAGTAGAAATGAGTTAAATTGGTGTGTTTGAATTAATTGTTTTCCATTTGGTAATTTATTGGATTCTAAAAAAATGTCACGTATGCTCTTCTCTTGCGTCCTTGGATGATCTTGAGAATCAGAAATGATGTTTATTCTCTTTATGGAAAATTACTAACCCATTGTGTAGAACCAAACACACACTTGTCAAAGTTATTCTTGGTAGAAGAGACTATTGATGTAAACATTGGCACGGAAGATGACCCGAAAATAGTCAAGTTGGGAGCTTCGCTCTCAGCACGGGAACATAAAACATTCACCATGTTCTTTGCAGAGAATTTATAGATGTGTTTGCATGGTCCTATAAGGATATGCTAGGCTTGGACCCAACTTTGGTAGTGCACAACTTAGTTGTACACGCAGATGCCAAGCCCATCAAGAAAAAGCTTAGAAAGATGCACCCGAGGGTGGCTCTCCTAGTTAAGGAAGAGTTAGAAAGATTGCTCATGGCAGGATTCATTCGACCCATTGATTACTCCAAATGGATATCAAATATCATCCTGTATAGAAGAAACCTATTGGGATCAGAATCTGATACCGATTTAGAGACATAAATAAGGCATTCCCAAAGGATGATTTTTGTTGCCTAATATTGATATGATTGTTGATTCAACTGTAGGATATGAAATGCTATCTCTTATGGATGGCTTTTAGGACTACAATTAGATCAAAATAGCCAACGAAGATCAACATAAGACAACCTTCACAACTCCATGGGGTACTTTTTGTTATCAAGTAATGTCGTTTGGCCTTAAAAACGTAGGAGCAACCTATCAAAGAGAAATGATGGTGATTTTTCATGATATGATCCATGACATCATGGAAGACTATGTGGATGATATCCTTAGGAAATCCAAGATAAGAGAAGACCACCCTGCTTTATTTTGCGGCGTATCTTGAGCGCTGCAGGAGTCAAGGTATGTTTGAACCCAAAGAAATGTGTGTTTGGCGTGCTGTCAGGAAAGTTGCTCGGTTTCATTGTGTCACAAAGAGGGATTGAGGTAGACCCTGTTAAAGTTACTGCTATTACTGAAATGCCTCCTCCCAAAAACATTAAACAACTACGCAGCTTGCAGGGAAAGATATAGGCTATTCGCCGTTTCATTTCCCAACTTGCTGACAAATGTCATTCATTCACTCATCTGCTAAAAAATGATGTTGCCTTTATCGGGGACTAGAGTAGCGCAGGATTTCTCGCCTTGCTTAAGTTGTACTTAGCCAATCCACCTGTCCTCATGATCCCAACTCCTGGTGAGCCACTCCTGCTATATATTTTTTCTACTCAATTTTTATTGGTGCGTTGCTCATCTAGTACGACCTCGACCACAAAGAAAAAGTAGTATACTATCTCAGTCGTACTCTCATCTCTTATGAGCTCAACTATCCTCAAATTGAAAAATCTTGTTTGGCTATAGTTTTTACCTTTCAAAAGCTTCGCCATTACCTGTTAAATACTAAAACCAAGCTTATATCAAAAGTTGACCCACTCAAATACCTACTATCTAAACCCGCCCTTACCGGTAGAATGGATAATTGGATCATTCTACTGAGTGAATTTGACATTGATTTTGTGCACCAAAAGTCGGTCAAGGGATATGTACTTGCTGATTAGTTAGCAAAATCACCTTTACAAGGAACAAAACCCGTGAATCCGGATCTTTCAAATGTTTCATTACTGTATATTGAGGAATCCATCATGTGGCAGATATACTTTGATGGATCTTTTACTTTTCATGGTTCAGGGGCAGGTGTGGTACTAATTACTCCTTCTGGCGACCCCATACCTTAGGATTTTTGCCTTGGTTTTCCTTGCACGAATAATATTGTAGAGTATGAGGTGCTCATCATTGGGATGAAGCTCGCAATCAAATGGGACATTCATCATGTTAAGATCATTGGTGACTCATAGTTAATCATCAAACAAGTCAATGATGAGTACAAAGTCAAGGATGAGAATCTCATCCCTTATAAGAAGTTGGTCGAAACTTTGAAAGAGTATTTTATGTGCATCACATTGAACAAATTCCAAGTGCACAAAATAGATCTACAGACAGTTATGGAAACCATAGGTTCTATGCTACGCATTCCACCGGAAAGTAATGATATGCCTTTCTTTGTTGAAAATATACACTAGCCTGCATATGACATGCTAGAATCATGTCTGGCTTGTGATGTTGTTGGTCCCAATTCCCCATGGTATGAACCCATTTTCACTTACCTTAAAGACAACACATTCCCTCTTGACATCTCCCATTCCGAAAAACAAATCCTTATACGTCAGATAGCCCGTTATACCCTCTTATGAGGTATGCTCTATCATCATGGCTACGATGGGAATCTATTACATTGTCTCGATACGATAAAGTCAGTCCAAGAGATTAAAGAGGTGTATGAAGGGGTGTGTGGAGCCCACATAAACGTGATGGTTCTAGCCAAGAAATTGTTAAGTGGGCTAGTATTGGCCTACCATGGAAACCGTCTACTACAACTATGTGCAAAAGTGTGTACTTTGTCAGAAGTATGGAAATTTCATCCATGCCCCATCATAGCCATTACAACCCATCACAACCCCATGGCCTTTTTCCAAATGGGGACTTGATTTAATAGGGAAGCTTACCCCTAATTCATTTGATGGCCACACCCACATCATTACAACTACTGAATATTTTACCAAGTGGGTGGAAGTTGTCCCTTTGACCTATGTAACAGTGCTCAGATCTCAAAGTTCATCATGAATCATCTTATTTTTAGTATGGCATTCTGCAACCATAGTTACTAACAATAGAAAATCATTCAAGAATAAGATCGTGAAAGATATTTGTCATCGGTTTCAAATAAGATTAAAGTGGTCTACATCATATTACCCCCAAGGCAATGGACAGGTCGAGGCCACTAACAAGACTTTAGTTCGAATCATGGAAAAGATGGTAAGTAAGACAAGGTCACAACTAGCATTTACAAATTCACCTAGCTCTTTGGGCTTACAGGACCTCTATTCACACTCCTACTAGTGCGACACCATATTCCCTGGTATTTGGAACAAAATCTATCATCCCATTAGAAATTGAGCTTCCTTCCCTACGAATCTCTCTTAGGGATTATCTAGACAAGGATGAGGATTACAGAGTGGCTAGACTGGCAGAGTTGGAACTCCTGGATGAGAAGTGCATCCGCGCCCTAAATCATCTTAAAGTGTATCAGAACATAGTTTCTCGTAATTACAACAAAAGAATCATACCTCGTCAGTTTGAGGTTGGTGATTTGGTCATGAAGGAAAATTAGTTCAACACAAGGGCAGAAAGAGAGAAGAAAGGCAAGTTCGAACCGCATTGGTTAGGACCTTACGTCATTGTGGCCAAATATAGTATGGGAGCATACAAACTTTCCCATCCCAATGGTGATGAGCTCCACGAACCTATGAATTCCATGCACCTTAAGTGGTTTTATGCTTAAACATGGCGCTACAAAAAAAAAAAGCAAACCAAAAAAGAGTAAAAATGATCAAAATACAAAAAAATTAAATAAGAGAAAAAGAAAAAGAGAAAACAGGTCATCCATAAGTGAAAACCACGTAATTGTGGCACTTTGGATAGGTCCTTGGGTGAAAATCGATTTTGGTGCCTTGGGAGGATTCGTTGTTCACAAGCATCTTGCATCTGGAGGGTACTTTTACTTAGCCTAGGGCTAGTTCGCATCTGCATCCGAGATTCCCTGTGAGCCTAGTCTTGTCAAGCCTTGATCTAGCTTTTTCTCCTTTTGTTAATTTGTGAAGGGATGGTCTTTGTCTATTCCCCATCTAACGTTGGGGGCACTTCCATGACTTCACCTTCCTATTTTTAAGCATGTGGCACTTTCCCTTGTATATTCCCCATCTAATGCTGGGGGCATCCATGCTTTCTTGGTTACTTATGCATAGCTTGAATATGTTAGAAAAACACAAAAACATTAAAAAATGTTAGAAAAACACAAAAACATTCAAAAATGTTAGAAAACACAAAAACATTCAAAAATGTTAGAAAAACAAAAAAACATTTAAAAAATCTTACAAAAACACAAAAACATTCAAAAATCTTAGAAAAACACAAAAACATTCAAAAATGTTAGAAAAACACAAAAACATTCAAATTTTTAGAAAAACACAAAAACATTCAAAAATCTTACAAAAACACAGAAACATTCAAAAATCTTAGAAAAACACAAAAACATTCAAAAATGTTAGAAAATAAAAAAAAATAGAAAATTGTTTCACAAAAATCAAAACAATAGAAAATTGTTTCGCAACACAATCTTACAAAAACATTAACTTTAGTTTACTTCCTTTATCTTGTTTCTTGCTTTTCTTGTTTGCTTGTATAGTTGCTTCATGTTTGTACATTTGTATAGTTTGTTGCTTAGACATACTTTGTTAGGATTCATCTTTTCTTGCTTAGATTGTTGCTTAGACATACTTTGTTAGGATTCATGTTTTCTTGCTTAGATATATTCTTACTTGTGCATATTGAAGTGTGTTTTTGCATGCTGGTGAATAATGGTACATTGTTGTGTTGATTCATTGTGTTTTTGTTAGCATTTGATTGTGTTTTCTTGTTGCATGTGCATCATTTTGTTATCACATCATCATATTTCCATCAATATCATCACATCTAACATCATCTATACATCATATATCTAGAAAAAGTGAAGTATACATCATACATGATGCTAATCTAATCATCACCTATTATATCATCAAATGGGGGCAAGAGGGATCACAAATATCAAAATCTACCCCCCACATCAATATCATCATATCATCCCGTCCACTAAATCTAGCACATCACATGAGCAATACATTTGATATCATCTGCAGATCTATCATCTAAAAATCAAAGCACATGCGATACATCGGGATACATATAAATGGAATCCGAGTCAAATAACATCATTACACATCCATAAATCCATGTAATCAATCAAAACAACAATAACATCCATCATCTCATAACACATGTGTCATGTCAAAAATGTCCATATATATACATGTGTAGTATGTCTATCTCATCAAAAATGCCTTCATCTGAGGCGTACATAAAAAATGCTATACATTGATCAAAGAATGCTACTACCTTCATTAGAGGCATATATCAAAAAATGTTGTAAAAAAAGAATGATGTACATCGAGCACATGATGCTCATAGCCTTCATCAAGAGGAAAATGTATCAATACACTGATCAATCAGGGATGACTGGAGCCCTCGAATGGGTTGGCTGGTCTGCCCGTGGAGGACCCATAGAATGTGCGCTAAGTGGCCTTGTAGGCTGCCCTCGTGGCTGCTCCACTAAGGCATGAGGCCTCTATAACCTCGTTGATCTGCTCGACTGCTAGCTATACGAAGGTGCCCACCGCTCAACCGGAACTGCCTCGTAATACAAGGATCGGTAGTAGGAAGCTCTGCCCTCTACTGTAGCTAAGTCTCTATGAGTGCAGGCTATCGTTGTTGTCCCATCCATGTGTCGGAAGGACGCTATCTCTGTTGATATTCAAGAAAACTCGGCTTGACCCACTACCCGCTCTGTCCTTGGCCGATCCCTCTCCTATGTCATGGGTCAGAAGTGTAGTTGAGCTGTGCCTACCGTAGCATGCTCGTCACACTGGGCCATCTAGCGTATATGCTAGAAGTGAACAGATCCATCTCCTCCCCGACCAACCTAGGATCTAGCTTTGGTCTTGCTTTGTCATTGTCACTACTAAAATATGAGATCGGGCCTGATCTCTCTCCGTTGTAACCTACTACAACTATTGCTATAGGGTGGTTATCTATACCCCCAGCTGCACCATAGGGGCCTATCCCTATATTTGTCCTTGATCTCATAATCTAAGCCTAGGACCACGTGCATGTCCTGTCTAGCCCCCTGCGCTCTCGTCTGTCCTGCACATATGTTGGACCCCTGCCCATCATATGTTGCCCATCAAATGGATCATCTGGGTCACAAGCTACTACATCCTCCCCCTCGTCACTGCTATAGGGGATCTCTGGCAGTGTACAAATTCCTGCAGCCCATGCCTCATCGGGTATGATTAGGCATTGCGGTAAAATAGTGGCGTACTAAACCATATAGTTGGGTGTCGTACCCGGGCCTCTGATCTATCGAGCTAGGTCCCATGCTTGTGGTACCACATGTAAAAAGCTAGCCCTGGCTCAAGCCACCTGTATATGTGGCCCCATGGTCTACCTCTTTACATCATGACAAGCATACCTCAAATCTAGTTATGGAACCCCTTGCACCCTGGCCAGCTGTCATTGACATCAGTCTACTCTATACAACTTTGTGATGTAGCTGTGACTACCAGAAGAAAGTGCTCCACCGCACAGACACCGAGCTCTGCTCTGTCCTCGGGCCACTGTATATGCCTATAGGGCCTCCATATAATATCTCTGTCTAGTAGCTCATCGAACTCTCGCGATAATGGTACATGCTACCTAAGTGTCCTCGTATGTCATCACCTACAGAAACCCAAGCCATATATGTCGGCTCCTCTAGGACTTGGGCATGCAATGCACCTATAGGGTGCCCGATCACTATGTGATCCCAAGACCAAATTTGTAATAAGGAGGCTGGCCCCACCGTCTTCTGACAGGTGGTAGGTAATCAAATGTAGATCCCAGTATAGATGTGCCAGTATGCACTGGCCCTAGCAGTATCGCTTGCCACTGAATACTCCATGCACCAGCGTGATCAAACCCATCAGAAAGGATGTCCCTATCTTATCAGTGAGCAAAAACCCACTAATAAGTGACATCATGTAGAGTGGCCCTGGTGTAAAGTCGGATCAGCTATGCACTCATGCAACGAAACTGTCATACCCTTGTGGGGTATCTCATCATAGTCAAAAAGGTTGTTGACCACTGTCATGATCTACCCAAGGTCCCTCATGTACTCAATCATTAAGCCTATAATAGGTACATGTAGGATCTGCCATACGTCCTCCAAGGTAATAATCATCTCTCCTGTTGGGAGCCTAAAGCACTGGCTCTCGATGTGCCACCACTCAATCAACGCGGTCAGTAGACCATGGTCCAGTGTGATGGAAGGCATGCAAGCTACAGGGCCTAGGCCCACTGCCTCCAACTAGTATCGCCATGACGTGCCGATCTCGTTGGCACATGCTCCCCTCCATCTCCACTATGTAGGAGTGGCACTCTCGCATCTGTAGCACGAAACCATCTCTGTAAAACCATTCCGCATGTCAGATACTAACATTTCTTCTAAGTCCTCTTATCATTCCATAAGATTCATCTACAAATCTTAATTTTCTTCTAAGTGTCATTTTTTTGGAATTTTCTCTCTCTCTCTCTCTCTCATTTTTATAGTCTATGTGCTGTGCACCCTTTCGGGTGTGTGCATACCCCCTGGCATGTCACCCCCTTTTTGGTGTCGCGCGTACGTGCATCCACCTAAGGGTGTTTGTGCCATCCTTTGTGTACCTACACATGCATGTAGGGGTGTCTAGTGTGTGTCAATGTTTGGGTGCATGCACATGCACACATGTGTTGGTGGCATGTGCGTGAACATGCATATGCTTTCTAGGGCGTATGCACATGCGTGCACATGCCTCATAGTGCTGCGCATGTGTGCGTGCACGCCTTCGCCATACCTTAACCTAACCCCCTATTTTAACATTAATTACAATAATTGACAAATAAGGTTAAGCTACTCACAAAGAAGCCATCATCAGCATCTTTGGGCATACCTCGAACTCTTTCAACATGTCTCCTGCGGTGTCATGCTCTCACCATCGTCCTCGTCGCTATCAGGGTCTCGCGGTAAAAATTCGGTAGTGGTTGGTAACAAATGAATTGGTCACGGTGATTTACCCCAAGTGGGGTATATCAAGCCATTTTTCGTCGGCCGTGATGCTTGGAGGCTTGTTTTGACCATTGTTTTCTCTTCTATTCACCGTTAATAATTATTTTTCTTTCATTTTTCATCGTGTTGGGGAATTTTTTTGCCATCTGGTACCCCTTTCTTCTCACTAGGACAATTTTTATTTCTCCTAGGTGATTTCCTTCCTCTACACACTCCATCGAATAATTATTTTTATTAAATAATTATTTTATTAATTTTTCCATTGTATAGGGACATTATTTGTTGCCTACTTCTTCTTTCTTCCCCCTAGGGCATTTTTCTTGCGTCTAGGCGATTCATACTGATTCTTCTACTTTCTTCTACACATCCCACATCCACCAATTTGGACAATTTGAAAAAACAAAAATGTATATATCCATCCAAAATCCAAAAAAGTAAAATTCTCCAACAAAATCCTAAAAATTATAAAACCTACAAAAATAGGTAAACCCGCTTATAGCGGCTGAAACTTGTGTCTTGCGCATGGTATTCTTTCCATATCCTACTGGAAATTTTCACATCTTCACTGATCACATGACTTGCGGATCATCAGATTCACAACCATTCGCAAAGCTAGTTTGCGTTTGCTTAGGGCACATCTAGTAATCTATGGGCACATCTAGTTTTGGCCTGGTGCTATTTCATGGCGCACAAATATTTCTCCTTGGACCTGGTGTCCATCATCATTTCCCCTACATGTATCCTTGCTGGGGCATCATTTTTAACCCTTGTCATCAATCATGACCATGTGGAAATATTCAGCTTGATAACAAAATATTTGTACAATCGTCTTGACTATTGTTGGTTCGAATATGTGTGTTTGTACTTGTTTTCCTGTTAAATGAGCTTGTTTCCTTCTCATATTGCATTGCTTTTTGTATGTTGCATAGAGTTGGTATTTTCAACAATGGACAATTGTTCATAGTATGGCTTTTCATGTCATTCTAATTTTGTCGTATGCTTATATTTTTAATAAGGACCGATGACGTAGATCTTTTGGCAATATGATGACACTGAAGTTGTTCCAATGCAAAGGATGAAAGCTAGTTCTTCTCTCTGCTTCTCCATATTTCTTCTACATCACCCTCCTATCAACACTATTCTTCCACTTCACCTGGGGCATCCTACCCCTCTCCTTTCTTCTATCCATTTCTCACCTTTTTTTTTTATCGTCGATCATCTTCCTTCATCACCCCATCGACACTTGAGGGGGCATCTCTCACTTCTACTAATTTTTCTTCTACCCCTTCAAAATTTTATCATTTACTATCTTTGAAGTGGCGTCGCTTACGCCACCCCAAAGAGGGGAAAATGTAGACACCTATAATTTGGCTCGAACAATTTAAATACTTAAATTGTGCTAATTGTCTCCTTTCCACAAATTGGTGACATATCAATAAATCATTATTTAGTTTATTTAATTCCCTTCTATAGTCTAAATCATGCTAATATTCCTCTAAAAAGCTTTTATAAGCTTGCACACCTATTAATTAATCACTTTGGTTAATTAATAAATCCCCTTTATCCCCATGAGTCACTAAAGAACAAATTAAACTCTCCTAAAGATAACTCAACCCTTTATAAACCCCCTTATCCACAACTAACTCAACACTTCTATTATCCCACATACAAAGGGATGTAGAGATTCCTCTATCCATTGGGCTATATAAAGAGCCCTCCTCCTACCTTTACACCTACACCTACTCCTTGAAAAACAAAAGTGAGCATATAGTAAATACACTATAGCCTTTTTGTCATCTTTGAGCATTTCTCCATTAGAGTGGAGCTAATCCACATCCTTTAGCATTCCAACAATCAAGTTAGTGTTGTGAAGAAAGATGGAGTTAATCAAGAAAGGCCTAATAAGCCATGGCTTGATGAACCTCCATATTTGATCATCTTGGATCAAACAACCACTAATCTCCTTTTGATAGCTAAAAGATATACAAAGGTATAATTTTATTACTTTATCTTTCTAAAAGAGTAGAGTAATAATGTTAATATGTTATGTTGAGGTTTTTCTTTCAAGATTATAATGCATAGTATTGATGATTGTTACTTGTTTAGCTCTTAGCATGATGGTGTTTTGATTTTGATTTAGATTTGTGTTAGGACTACTAGGTGTTAGTTCTATTTTTCTTAACTTAACTAAACTAAACCATGCACACACTGAGAATGGGGACATTTTGGATGAAGTATGAAATGGAGTGTTATACCACGATTCTATAAGTGGTATCCACTTAACCCATCTCTCATTATCATAATCAAATAATCATAGATACCCTTCCCAACATTTATTTACCACCTCATTTTGTCCATTAGATTGGGGATGATATGATGAACTACGAGCCAATTGAGTACCCAAACATGAAAATAAATCAATCCAAAAATGCTAGTAAATATAGGATCACGATCACTGACTATAATCTTGGGTGTTCCATATAGCTTCTGAACTATATGCATAAAAGATATTACAATTGCACTTGTTGTAAATGGATGTGACAAGGTAAAAAAAGCACATATTTTGTGAGTCTATCCACAACTACCATACTTACAATTTTCCCTTTAGATTTTGGAAATCTTGTGATGAAATCCATGGAAACCTTTTCCCATCACTCACTAGGAATATATAGAGGTTGTAAAAGGCTTAGAGACTTAATCATTTCTCCCTTGTTACACTAACACACCAAGCATTTTGCCATAATTTTTTAGACATATCCTTTCAACCCTTCTTAGAAGAAACATTTCTTAATTATGTGATCGGTGTTTAGGAACCTATAATGGCCAACAATTGGAGAAGCATGGATCTATGAGAGAACCTGACTTTTAAGGGTATAGTTCTTGCATAAGTACAACTGATCCTTTTACCAAAATGCATATTGCTTCCACAAAATGTTTTTGATATGTTTGGATCATGTTCGAGATTTTCAATCGAGTATGTGTCTCTTGTCATTTTTCCATCATGATATTTCCTTATCTACCCAGTCTTCTGTAATATGGACATGAAATACAAAAATGCTTCAGTGGACTCATCTCTCCTAGACAATGCATGTCAACTACCACATTTTATTTTCCTTTCTTCGGATGATAGTCATTGCTCCTAAAGTATTTCAAGTTTTCATGATTTGTCTCTACCTTGAAATGATGACCCATGAGATACAATCTCTATTATTTGATTACATGAATAATATCCATCATTTCTTTCTCATAAGTTGGAATTGATAGGTTTATACCTTTGATTTAATGAATCTCAAATACGATGAATGACCCTTTTACATAAGTCTTGCACATATGCCACATTCTGAAGCATCACATTCAATACTAAAGGTTTTGGAGAAATATGGGGTAGAAAAAACTGGAGTGGTACACATGGCCTTATTTAGTGACTCAAATGCTTAGGTTGCTTTCTCATTCCAATAAAAAGAGTCTTTCTTCAATAATGTTGTGATTGGTGCTCCAATTCTACCATAATTATTCATAAATATGCAATAATAACCCGATATCCCTCGAGGTTTTGAAGGGTTTGATGAATCTTCTAGTTCACCATGGCCGAGGTATTATGAGGATTTACTTGTACACATTCGTAAGACATGATATGACCCAAGTATTCCACCTCCCTTACTCAAAAATCACACTTGGAGGGCTTGCCATAAAGGTGTTGTATTTCAAGAATTTCCAAAACCTTATTGACATGATGTAAATGTTACACCCATGTCTTGTTGTAGATTAATACATCATCAAAGAATAAAATAAATTTATCAAAAATGTCCAAAATATTGAATTCATCAAACTCTAGAAATTAGATGGTGCATTTATAATACCAAAATCCATTACTAGAAACTCATAGTGGCCCTCATTTGTCATAAATGTTGTTTTATGAATATATTAATCATGAATTCTGATTTGATGATATCTCGATCAAAGATCTAATTTTATAAAACAAACAACTCTATGTAATTCATCTAACAAATCTTTAGTGATAGGAATAGGACACTTATATTTCATTATGTATTTGATGAGTTCCTTATAGTTTAGACACATGCACGCGTACCAACCTTCATCCTTGTTTTGTACCATCACCACTAGAGAAGAGTAAGCACTCTGAATATGGTGAATATTACCTAATTCCAACATCTCTTGTATCATCTTTTCAATCAAAATTTTTTTTTGTAGATAAGGGTACCGACAAGGTATAATATTGGGTGGTTGGATTCTTGGTACTAACTAAATAGTATGATCATGATCCCTTTTGGGAGGCAAACCTTTTGGCATATTCCTAAACACAACTGAGTGCTCAATAAAAATTTATTGTAGATTTAATGGTATAGGACCTTTTGATGTTTGAGATTCTAGTGAAAATAGTTGTGCCACATATCCATTTCTACTCTTCTTAATCATTTTATACATTTGTTGAGAACTTACTAATTATGGATCTTTTTCCTTCATCTCACGTAGCTCAAAAGTATTCCCTTGAGAATAGAACCTCATGAACAAATCTTGGAGGTTTATTTCAACAATTCTCAAGGTAGTAAGCCATTGGATCCCTAACACAGTGTGTTTTCTCCCCATTGAAATGGTATTTGGGGCCCTCTAACAAGTAATCTCCCATGGAAAATATTATCTTATGGCACATTCTGAACAACTAAGATTACCTCCATTCGTAACTATGACCTAAAACTCTAGGGATTGATAAACAAAACAATTTAAGTTTATGTCCAACTTATGATTTATGAAATTGTGATACTTATAGAGTCAATTAATATTATTACCCTTTGTTTCTTCACGAACCTAACAACATTGAGGGTGTGTGTGGTGTTAATTCTTAAACTTGCATGGCAAGATATAGTTAGTTTATTGATCTATAAAATTCCTCTTTTATACAAAAATAGATAGTATCTTAATGATAATGGATGAAAAACAAACTAAGATTCTTATTATTCAATATGTTATGCAAAAATCATTCACACTATACCGAAATAGAGAGATGAAAGATAAGGAGATAAGAATTTTATCCTAGAGAAACCCAACTTTGGAAATACTCTAGCCGAGTAAGCAATTTCTTCCCTTCACTATGTAAATTTCCAATACAACATAAGTAAACTACCAAAATACGACCTTCAAGAAGGGTTAAAACTCCCTCTACTTGAATTACTTTCTTACAATCCTTAACAAGAAAGAACTCAAGCTGTCTATGAACAAAACAAGAATAATTCAGACTTTCTCCTTTTCTCACACTTGAATTCACTCAAAACCACTTGCCTAGATGAATAAATGTGCTTGCATTTATAGTTGCTCTACCCAAGGATGAAAGGAGAGATGAAACAAAATGATTTTGGAAGTCCAAAAATTTACAACTATTTAGATTCCAAATTTGACATTTTCGGGGAAGGAACCTGCCATCTGCTGTGACAGGAGGTTACATGATCGCTTTGTGCATGTAGGTGGTGGTCCCATGCAACCACCACGGTAGTTTCATAAGCGATACTTTTTGAAGAGTGGTGGTTCCGTAACCATTGCACGGTCAAACAAAAAATAGAACACGAAATGGCATCTTTCTCTATTAAAGGTGTCCAAATTACCATCGACCCTAACTTAACCATTTTCTAGAATAATGAACATGTTGAGGGTATGCATTGCTAGTTTTAGAAAGAGAATACATAGAATTGGGTACTTCTAAATCCATTATGAATCATAAGTCCACAATTTGAGGCTTTTAAGTCCTTAAAATCTTTAAGGACTAATAAGGTGAGGAAATTTATTCCCCACATCTTCTCTAGAATACCACTTGGCCTTGGTAGGAAATGTGAGATCTGGCAGAGTTTCTATGAATTCTAAACACAAAAACAATAGAACTAAAAAAAACTCAATGCTTAGTAAAATTAATTCATACGGGATAATTTTATTTGTGTAAGGAGGTTACAATATATAGGCAAATTGCTCCTATAAGGAAGGAGTCAACTCCTATCTCATTATCACTCATATCTCTCACACATCCCTAGGATATCTCACATGCAACTCCTAAACTATCTCAACCACACCTATTACTAAGGTGAGATAAACTCATGTACAACTAATACTTCTCAATATGAGAAAGTATTTTTACACACATAATAATAATGTTCACAATATTAAAACTCTAATATCCAAATAACCCAAACCAATAACACTTCATGTTCACACTATAAACATGAATTCCGTAACATTCACCCCCTTAGTGTGAACATGGGGAGAACTTATCTTGCACTGCAACTTGTCGCCTGATGCTGACTCATGATCTGGATGATTTTCACAGTGGTTTATCATCAACCAAAAAAATGGTGGTCTTCAAAGTGGTTTACCATAAACCAGAGAAGGGTGGTTTTCAAAGTGGTTTACCACAAACCAAGGAAGTGGTTTACCACAAACCAAGAAAGATCATGCTATTTACAATTTATTTTTAGCTCTCATCATATTCCCATTTTTAGGAGATTTCATATAGGAAATTGATTACAATCGTGAACAGGAATAATCCACTTGTTCATTATTACAATCTGTACGCTGAAAGCAAACACTCATCACACAACTGAAAAACATGGCCACCAATCCAATGTTGCGGCCTCGTCGATGGTGCCTAACGAGAGGTCACCGATTGCCCTCCTACCTCCGTTGCCTCCAGCCTCCATCTCTTCATTTAGAACAAGAAGTCATCTAAATTGTAGTCAGGGTCTTCTTTCACTTCTTCTTCTTCTTCTTCTTCATTTTTTGTTTCTTCTTTGTCACTACATTTGCTTCATTTGTTTTTAGACTTCCATTGAGTAGATCTTTAGCTCGAATCCTGCAGTACAACATTGTATGTCCCTTTTTCTTACAATAGAAACACTCAGTTTCTTCTTTGTTTTAGAAAAGTTCTTGTATCTCTTTTTAACAAACAAAAGCTGTTTCTTCAGTATTTTCTTTTGTATTTCTTTTCTCTTTTGCTAAGAGTGTTGAAATCATATCTTCAAGTGTCTGAGAAGGCATTTGTCCTAGTGTGAACACCACATTACTGTATTTTGGAGGAAGACTGTTTAATAGTATTGCTTTTGCATCTTCATCATCTATATCAGCTTTAGTCTCTGCAAGTTGTCTTTTTAGAGATCTTAGTTCATTTATATGGCTGGACATTGTTACCCCATCATTCATCTTGAGTTTATACAGTTGTAGTTTTAATGTGAATTTTGCATTTGTTGCTTTAGCACCAAACGTTTTACTCAACACATCCCATATCTCCTTTGAAGTTTTGTCTAGATCTACATAGTGCAATTCCATGTCACACACTACAAGTCCTATTATTGCCTTAGCTTTGTCATTCCTGGCTTGCCATTCTATTGCTTTAGTAGAATCTGTTGGTAAATTCTCTGTGCCAGATACAATTCCCCACAAGTTCTTATGCATCAGTTGCATTTGTAGTTTTACTTTCCAAGTGTGAAAGTTTGTTCCGTTAAACTTGTCAAGTGGTATCTCCATATTATCCTAGAGTGTCGGTTTCAACCGAAAATGCGCTCGTCTAATTTTGGTTTTTAGGGTGTCGGTTTCAACCGATAATGCACCCAAATTACAAAAATAAATACAACCTATTATTCACCTAGACACATTGACAATATTAACTTGACTATCAAAAAAATGACCCTACTATTTTGTTGACCAAAAAAAAACATATAACTTGGACTTTTATGGTTTGATTAACCATATGACAACAAACAAAAATAATGACAATTACAAATTGACTATTTTTATAATTGACATAACTAAAATGACTTTTGAAAAATGAATTTAAAAAGTAATACATACAATTACTTTTTAAATGACATTTTAATATTGGAAGACACTTTCGACTCAAACATAAATAAAACACAACTAAAGAATAAAAAAACTATCTCTTAGACAACAAGACTTTGATAAACATAACAAAACATTATTCAAACCAAGAGAATTATAACGTCACCTATACGTGACGGTGTAACCAAGACTTGGACAACCGAACTCCAAAAATGATGCAGATGTAGATGACAGCTATGACTCCAAACCATGCCAACAGATATTCCTTTCTCATGATTCTGATGGCTTCACATAGAGAAACTCACTGCAGCTATGTGATAGGATTTTTTCGTTGAGGTTAGAGTGCTCGTGAGCAGTGGGTAGAGAAAAATACGTTGTTTTCCCTATATATGATCTGCGTGTCACTACCCGGTCGAGAGAGAGCTTGTGAGCGAGTCAAAGATGCAATGTGAAAGATCACATAGAATCGAGCAAAAAAGAAAGATCCCTTTCATAATTAGTTCTCCATTGCATGTACCAAATATCTAGCCCGCTCTGATACTAGATGTGAGATCTAGTAGAGTTTCTATGAATTCTAAACACAAAAACAATAGAACTAAAAAAAACTCAATGCTTAGTAAAATTAATTCATATGTGATAATTTTATTTGTGTAAGGAGGTTACAATATATAGGCAAATTGCTCCTATAAGGAAGGAGTCGAAATCTATCTCATTATCACTCATATCTCTCACACATCCCTAGGATATCTCACACACCTCTAAACTATCTCAACCACACCTATTACTAAGGTGAGATAAACTCACGTACAACTAATACTTCTCAATATGAGAAAGTATTATTACACACATAATAATAATGTTCACAATATTAAAACTCTAATATTTGAATAACCCAAACCACTAACAATTCATGTTCACACTATAAACATGAATTCCGTAACAGAAATTGACCTTTCAACCCAATCAACCACCTTTCTTACACTCCTTATTGTGTTTCCATTTCTTTTCGGTTGAAATACCACATCTTCCTTGAATTCCAACCAAATTTCGGAGCAAGATCCTTAATGGATGGTAGAAAAAATCCCTCTTCTTTCGATCTAACATAGAGGGATCAAAGAGACATAAATTCTCAATCTTCACAATCTGAATATATTCTCATAGAAGGAGAAATTCCAAGCGAAATGCATTCTTACCCACTTGCTCTAGAATTTCAAATAGGCCATATCAAAGAGGTTTGAGTTTCTTAACTTTACCTTGTAGCCTTCCTCTACTCAAGTATAATCATACCTTGTCATTAATAAGGAAATAATTCTCGATTACGTGTTGATCATGCCTTGCTTTATACTTGGCCTATGATTCTTTTAACCTCTCCTATACTTGGAGGTGTATCTGCTGGATATTTTTAATGAACCTTTCAGCTTTGTGGACTTCCATATTAATGCATCCTATAATTCACCGGTAAAGCCCGGTCGTGACTGGCACATCACTCGGACCTAGGACCGAGCACTCACTTGGGCGTGAAAAGGTACCAGGCCCCTCTTTAGGGTTGTTGTTGTAGGATGTTAGCATGATGAATACTTAAAGCATTCAGATCTATGTCTAATATTTTAGTCTACAGTACATATTCAGATCTAGATCTAGATAATAATAGAATTAAGAGATAACCATGATGAAATCAAGCATGCACAAACCAATTATACTCAGGATTTGACACTCTGATTTAGCCAACACATTCCATTACATTAAACATGATAAATACACAGAAGTTGATTACAATAGATAGTACCATAGTCTATGCGTGCATCATATTTGGTAGCATGACCTCACAATAACTCAATTCTCACACACTCTCTACTATGCTACACAGTTCACTACATATTTATAAGGGTGGGGACTTGCCCTTCACCACTTATCTAATCCCAAAATAGGTCGCATGCTATTATTAGCCACGTGTCATTACAATAATAGCCACACATGTAAGTGCACTAACAATAGAATTCTTTTAGTTAACTGCCAGTAGTAAATCTATTCTCAACATGTATCCATGCAAAGCGATTCATAGCCAATCCTCCAAAAATAGCCAATGCGTGTCGTGTAAGTTTTTAATTAGTTTGTGTGCTCCACACGCCATCTCCAAAAATAGATCCTTATCGTGAAAATAACTAAGTACCGAATCTATCTATGTTCCCAGCTTGATTCCTTTCCAATCCTTCCGTGCTTTTGAGTGAACTTTGCTCTTCCCACGTGAACCTTTTGTATGTTCTTTGCTAAGTTAGGAATTGAAGGTTAGGCGACGTGCATCTAAAAACCAGTGAAATGATGCATGGAAATATCTTGTCGTGAATGTATATGGTAGTTTGCACCATGGGCTCCAAGCCTCGTCCTTCATCACAAATTGCATGATTCAAAAATCTTTGGTATAATGAAAAGCTGAATCGCCTTACCTACCACCGAAGGAAACTCCTTGCGTATGCGCCATTCTTCTTCAAATGCTACATGGAGTCTATCATACTACTTCTCCATCCTTTGCTTGAATGGTATGATCATTGATCTATTGCACAAGTACTTACCAAATATTTCTGTAGGTGACTTATGTTTCATGGGGTACTCCCAAATCTTCTCCTTTGGCCCATTGGGCACTCTAATCTCCATAAACACCAAAGATAATAAAATATCGCCAAAAGTATACATCACTGTTGTTCGTGCTTCTTCAATGATTTTCTTTGCTATGTGATCCATGATATTTTAGACCACTCCTTGAGACATCTTCTTTGCAACGTGTAACCACATTGTGTTTACTTGCAGACCACATTTCTTGGTCATTCAAATTTGTTACAAGATGTGCAACTTCCTGCACTATTGGGTACTTCTTTAATTTGTCAATGTCCATGCCACACAAACCTTTGGTATACCCCAACTCCTTCCTAATCTCCAGGATTATGACCTTATTAGTTAAATCACTTTCTAGATTTGCTCCTGAGGCCCTTAGTCCTATCACCATTGAAATCAAAGCAGCTATGATTCTAACCCTCCATCCGATGAAATAGAAAAATTCCTCATGGACTCTGCTCATCAACCATCGATACAGTGGTTCATACTTCCCAATGTATGGAATCTCGTGCAACTAGCGAGAATCCAATCTACTTCGATAACTTCTCACCAATGACATCGTACAACGACATATCTTCTACTATGCACTTGTTCATTTTTGTGCTCAACAACGCATCAAGATCCTTCTTATTATCTGATGTTCGATGGTTGTAATTGCTAATTTTACATTGAAAGATGTGGGAATCCCATTCTTGTCCCATGATCACACCCTATGGATACTGCATTTATGAGAAATTACTCTCAAGAGAAATTTCTTCTTCCACTTCAACCTTCTTCTTCCCTTTTACTCCTGTTGCGGGTGCTTTCTTTGGCGCCATCTGAAAAATCTCTCTTTTCTTCTCTCTGTTCATCAAGCAAGTTGAAACCCTCATTCAAATATTTGTGCCCTAGTGGAAATCATGTGACCTAGCTTGTTTGTAACACATTTGCTTTACTCAAACCCTTCACCTCTGGGAACGCAAGCTTCTCCTGCACACAAAGCTCCTCTCCATGTCTGGTTTCACACTCTTCACACCTCAACACAATTTCTCGGCTGCTCGCACTTAGCTCTTTTCAAATTCTCTTAATTGCAATGGTAAAAATGAACTCGCATCCCATCCTTATATATATTTTAAAAAATTTAGTGCATTTATTGCTCCTCCACCTACCAAAAATCCTCTCATTAATTGACCATTTTTGTTTCTTCCGTGCGGTACATCTTCATGCCCAAGCTATAACCTTCTAGCATGCCCTCCTACCTTTTGGCTGCAGACTTCTCTTCAACGTGCTTCCATGTGCCTGAGTACCTCATCATTGTGCCTTCCATTGGTAGTCCTCACGACCCCTTCTTACCTCGTGTTATACTTGTTTCTTCATTCATCTCCATCTATGGTCCTCCTTTACGAAGCAATCTTTTTTCTTTCAATTTTCTAACTTGAATAACACCCGTAGTAGTTAGTTCCTTTCAGGTGTACTTATTTTTATCAGTCCTATACCTAGATATCAATAACCACCCCACACTAAGGGTATGTACAGTCCTCTGTGCATTAAAATTCTCCAAATAGTAATTAGCTTTTGGAGTGTAAACATGTTTACTATACAAAAACACCAACTAAATTGACAAAGCATAATGACAAAGAAGGAAACACATTAAGAGAATGCAGAATTGAAAACCTATTCTAAATAAAAACACTTTGCCTTATTACAAACATCAAGAAGACTTATTTATAGTAGGGCTTTAGCCTACTCCGTTGAAATATCCAGGTAACCATATTCCATTAACTGTCTCTAATTGACAAGTGCCTATTTCAAGTATGTGAGTGATAACATATGGCCCAAACTAATGCACTTTGAGTTTACCTGGATGGCACAAAAATTTAGAATCATAAAGGAGTACCATCTGTCCTATCTTAAGATTTTTATATCACGAGCGTGCTGTCATGCCATGTTTTCTTCTTGAACTTCCCTTGTTTTTGAATCCAACATGCTATGGGTCATCGCTCATCCAACTTGATTAAATTTTTAATCCATTCTTCTAATGCTTGCTCATCAACTAGACCTCTAGTGCACATGCAATACATAAATAAGGTAACATGAATTCCATAGGAAGAACTACTTCTGTGCCAAACACTAATTGAAATGGTGTGGCTTTGTTCAACCTTTTATATGTTGTTCGATATGCCCAAAGTATTGCAAATACTTTATCATCCCAATCCTTTCTTCCAACATCACATATTTTTGTTAATGTCTAGCTCAAAATTTTGTTGAAAGCCTTAGCAGTCCCATTTTCCTAAGGATGATATGGTGTAGTCTTATGGTGTGCAATCATGAATTCATCCAATAAAATTATGATTATCTCATTCAAAAATTTTGTACCCCTATCACTGGTCAAACTTAAAGGACATCCATACCGTGTAATAACATTTTCCCATAGAAACCTAGCTACTGTAACTACTATGTAATCCTTTGTAGGTGCTTTACTTTTGCCCACCTTGTCAGATAATTTGTGCAAGTTATGATATAGCGTGATCCAATTCTACGCGCAGTTGGTGAAATAGGACCCAAAAAATCTATAGCCCATTTCTCAAATGGCTCTGCACTAGGAATAGGCCTTAATGGAATCTCATCTCATTGTCCTGGTTTGCTAAGATGTTGACAATGATCACAAGTTTTGTAATAATCCTTACAATCTTTATACAGGGTCTCCCACCATAACCCAGTGAGTAGAATATTACATGCATTGCATCACCTACATAGTGGCCACCTACAATACCACCATGAGTTTCCTCCATGATATTTGTACGATTATATTACATTACACAACGATGCAATACTTCATCCGGCTTAGGTTGTACATGTCACCACCGATTAACATATAGGGTCTTTGCACATATAGCAATTTATTTCTTCTCTAAGGATTTCATTCCTTCTGGTGCCATGCTTGTTCGTAGAAGGACATAAATGTCCTATAATTGATGGCACTCATTGTAACCTATATAACTATGCATCGACATTGTGTGTTCAATTTCCTATGCTTCTTCTCGATTGTATTATGGATAAATGGTCTGGTCTAGAATTACTTTTCCTGGTTTTACCACAATTGTGAAATCAAATTCTTGAAATAAGAGTACCCATATGCATATGCGCCTCTATAAAATGGGTTTATTTACCAAATACTTCAATGCCATGTGATCTATATATAAGATAAATGGTGGAGCTAGTAGGTACTATTAGAATTTATGCAACGCATCAATCATTGAAAAATCTTTGCGCTATGTAGTTGTGTAGTTATGTTATGCGGGAGTTAGCTTTCTACTAGCAAAAAAATAGGATGATCTATAATAACTTCTTAGGATAAGCCAATCTTGCACCAATGGTCATGCGGAGGCGTCCACATGTACATGAAGTGGTTGGTCCCATGAAGGAAAATACATGATAGGCGTGGTAGTAAGCTTCTCTTTTAATGTCTCGAATGCGTGCTGCTGCGATTCTCCCCAATAGAACATACCTTTCCCTTTCAGTAACTCCTCCAACAGTGTGGAAAATTTGGCATATCATTTAATAAAATTCCTATACTATCTTGTATGACCCAAAAATTTTGCACCTCACTTTGACTGGTAGGCTCCTTTAGGCCTATAATGACTACAACCTTAGCTAGATCAACCAACAATCCTTCCTTACAGATTATGTGTCCTAACATTATCCCACATGGTGAAGAAAATATGCACTTCTTGATGTTTAAAGAGATACTCAACTGTCTACATCTTTCAAACACTAAGCACTGATTGTCACAATGATCCTTAACTAATCCATACACCGTCTAATCATCCAAATAAACTGTAAGAAGTTGTGAATAAACTCCTTGAACACTTGAAAAACTATGAGTAAAAATACAACAGGCGTGTTTTTCAGACCAAAAGGCATCACAGTATTGGTGAAGCTACCCCATTTAGTAGTAAAAGTAGTCTTTTCCTGATCCTCTTGGGTAATCCTAACCTAATGATACACAAAGAAACCATCTGTAAATGAATAGATTTCAGACCCTACAATGCCTTCTAGTATTTCCTTAGTGAATGGCATAGGAAAGGGATCAATCACACATGTAGCATTTAACTCCATGTATTCCACACAGATCCTAATCCGTCCATCCTTCTTGATACTAATCACCATTGGACTAACCCATTTTGACTCATCAAGGGGCTTGATAATCCCGATTTCAACATTTTGTCAATCTCTTCTTTGACCTTTTCACGCAAGTTGGGGTTCATCATGTAGGGTCTCTTTCTAATTGGGCATGCACCCTCCTTAAGCTTTATCCTCATCTCCCCTAATGATTCATGCATGCCTTTAAGTTCATGGTACCCTTAAGGGAATAAGTCCTAATAATCCCGTAGTAACTCTATGATTTTTGCCACTTCAGAGTTTGACCAATAGTCTCCAATTATGGCTTCCTTAGGCTCAACATCTAATCCAATATTCACTTTCTTTGTCTTCATAGGTTCATGATAGGTGCGCGTGGTATTATCTGCATTGTCTAACACCTCATGCCTACCTATTGAATGGTTTATATCCATTTCTTCTACTTCTTCATCATCCACTAAATAGACCATTTTAACATTTTCTTTCTCAAGGAAAGTGTGCTAAAGTAGTGTGGCATCAACCTCTGTCTCTTCAACAAAACGTGCTCTTGAGTTTCCTTCATCCAATAACTCTTGAAGGATTTCTTTAGCCTTGGTACTATCTCCCATAGTTAAGCACTTTATGAATTTTAATGCTTCTTCCACCGGAGGCTTGGTAGAGAAGAAGTAAAATGTCTGGGCCATTCTGTAATTAAATCCTACCAATTTCCAATCTCTCTATGGAGTTCTACATATACATACCAAGCACACATGTAACCTTGTAAAGTGGAATAAAACTTGTGCACCCAGAGAAAAGGTGGTAAATCTTCCTGCCCCTCTGTCTAGAGTCTCTCACACTTCTGAACATGGTGTTGAACAAATTGATTACCATATATAATCTAAACAATAATTAATTAAAGTCAACACATGAAATGGAAGGTACAAAAATAGAGATGAAATGAATGTAGAATGGAGAAATTTCTATTGAATAGAGAAGGGAATTTTATACAATTGCTTGCTCCTATAATCATGGAGTCAAGTCTCATCACCTTATCCCCATATCTCTCCTCTAATCCCTAGTCATACTCCCACACCCCTATCCATGAGTTATGCATGACAACTAATTGTGCACACTCATGTATTATTTAAATAATAAATAATACAAATATTCAAACTATATGTTCATAGTATGAACAATTATTTCCTAACAGTTCATGCCATTTTCGACATCATACCAGCTCTTACTGGTCAATTTCCTCTCATTCCATCTATCGAGGAGATTCTTGCATGAGCTATTTTATCCACGGAGGGACCTATTTCATCTACTCCTTTACTCACAGAGAAGTCTCCCATATCTTCTCCTTCACCCATGGAGGAGTCCACCATATTTGCCGATGCAGTTTCCCCATTCACCTCTCAACTTGACGAACAACTTGCAATACTTACTCTTCTACCCATGGGAGAGTCATGCTTACCTTATTCTTTGTAAAAGATGAACTTACCTCATCTAAATTTCCATCTCCCCTACCCATAAGGGATCCATTAATAGCATCCCTTCCTATTAATGATAATTCTCCATTGATTTTCAAGGATCTGTTGATATTCTCTCATATCTTCTACCCATTGATTCTAAAGCCAACCATTTCCTTGTCTCACAAATATTCTTTACAAGGATTACTATCAAATCAACATCATCCCCCCTACATCGGTTCTATTCTCATATTTGGTTAACCGCTTGGATTATGTTGACAATATTATGCTTTGGGGACACCTTCGACTACTGTCTCAACTCAAATGCGAGATCTTTGTTTCTTTGCTAAAACCTCCATGATATATCCAAAGGTGTTTTAGAAAACCAAACCCACCATCCCCATGATAGTTGTAGAAAACCCTTCTTCATCACCCTTAGCCACACGTAAACCTTTACCATCAAATGAAATTTTTCTTATGCCTAAAACCTTACCTTTACCTATATCTTCTTCCACTTCGAGACCCATTACCACATTAGGAGTCATGCCGACATCAAGCCTAGTCCATATTCTTGTCAAAATGGATTTAGCCACATCCTCACAAGCTGTTGTAAAGACTATTTCCCCACCTAAGAAGAAGACCCAACCTCTTAGGCTGCATACATCAACTTCTCCCATTACCCCTCTATCACCTTCACCACTTCCATCTATCCTAGGTCCTCACCCATCAACCTTGGTCAAACATCATCACGCCCAAAGTAAACATAAAACATAGAAGCCCAACTCCTCGTCATGATCCTTTGTTACACCCAAATTACCTACACATCTAATGCCTTCGCCGTCACCTACATCCTTTCTACCTCCTATACGTACACTAATTTTTGTATCCTCATCATTACTCATGCCATTACCTTCTCCTCAATCGGTACCTTCCATATTGCCTCTTACCACAACCTTCACCGCACCTCCATTATCGCCTTCGCTAACGCATCCCCTTCTCGCCATCTACCTTCCCTTCTACATCACACACTTCTTCTTTTACCCAAGAAGGTGCAACCGAATCCAAAACCCACTACCTTCCAAAGAGGTAGTTAAACCTACACCACCTTCAACAACTAGTTCTGCTACACATTTACCTAAGAAGGTGCAACCCAAACCTAAAACCATACTATCTAATAAAAATTAGTCAAAATTACTCAATCTCCAATTCCACCTCCGGTGATGCCTCTCCCACCAAAGTCACCCACACATCCATCCACTTCACCTTTGTGATGTATTGGCGAGTGGTCTTACGACATCATATTAGCTAACATTTTGGAAACCTCTGTCATCACATTGACACTGCATAGACCTTATGAACCACTCAAACCTAAACTAGAAGGGTTTGATGATACCAAAATTTTCACTTATCATCGTGTGCCAAGGCATGATGTGGAAAAATGTAAGGCTCTTAAGACTATTCTTCTCCAACTATGTTCTCTCGAAGAAAAATTTGATGATGATGATCTTTTAGATGAGGACCCCATTCCACCTACACCTATCACCACACATCCTTGTCACTTACCTATTCAATAACCTCCATATCCACCTCCTCAACCCTTTTATCCTCCTCCAATATTTGAGATCAATATGGTCCACATAAGAGAGCTAGCCAAACCTCCACCAAAATGCCAATTCGCCACATTTATTTCACAAAATTGGTATATTCACTCACCATATTTTTTCCCATCCTATCGCTACACCTTTCATGACTTGCCTTCTCCTTCACCATAGATCAATATGGTACAAGTTGCCACTCGAGCCCGGAAGGAAAAAGGAAAGGAGAAAAAAACTAGCCCAACATTCCATCTGCACCTGCACCTAAAATCACCATCCGTGGACCCACATACCCTATTTTAGATGAGGTTTCCCATTGTATAATGCTTAAAAAATTGCACCAATCTCCTCTCAAAATGTCTTTGTATGACCTCGTCAAAACCTCGAGTCTCATTGTCAGGCCCTTAGTGAGTTCTTGATATATTGAGGTTACACCTAATGAATCTATGCCTAATCCATCCATTATCACCCCTCACCGCATTGCCTCTCTCACCACTTTTCCCCCTTCCTCTACTCCCACTACCACTCATCAAGTAACATCTCTCATTATCTCTAACGATAAGATTGTACCTCAATCGATCGGATGATCATGGTGTGCCCATTTATTTCCATCTATGTTGATAATATACACTTTTAACACGTTATGATTGATGGAGGTACCAAAAGTATAAAAATAATTTCCTCCCATGTGTACAACCAAATGCACATCCACGCATATTGCATGTATAATAAACCAATTATGCTGCATTCATTTAACAATGCCATGACTTTCACCCTCGACACCATCATCCTCCACATTCATGTGGGCCCCGTTCCATTCATAAATTATTCTATGTCTTAGAGGGGAGTTCAAAGTATAACCTACTACTAAGCCAAACTGGATTCACGGCATGGGTTGTGTTCCTTCAACCTTACACCATTGTTTAAAATTTAAACACGAAGGGCACAACTATACCATTCTAGCTGACCCTTCGCCATTCAATACTTGCAACATGTTGTATCGACCCAATGAATTCCTTATACCCGTTAAGGCATCTACCACCACTACCACTTCTTCTTCAGCCTCCACCTCATCCACCACTTTTTCCACTACATCTTCCATAACTACCTCCTCTGTTCCCATTCTGCCATAACCTCGTGCGGTTGACCCATCACCAACCCCTCTACTTCTCAAACATCCAATGTTTATTCTTCCCGGTGTCTAGTGATTCAACCATTCCCACCGCCCACATACCAACTATTGATCCCCTAGAAGGAGTTTTCAATGCCCCACTTTGGGGCAATACCACCTTTATAACATTGACACATTCCTTACTCCTCAAGAGTATGGTAACATTCACCAATATCCCCACTATGATCACCTTTGTGAAGGTGAATTTTTCCACTACGGTCCTTCCTGCCTTTACACCAAATTAACGTATGGGGGACTTGATTCTTCTACCTACTCACGCGAGCCACCTTACCAAACTCAAGCATTGTCCTTTTACCTTCAATATCTCACCAACATTGCTTCACCCACACCTTCCTCCATCATTTGTGCTTAGAAGGGCTTTGGATTTGGTTTCTATGAACAAGGCCTTCATCTTGTCATTCATCGTACCAATTGTAAGCATAAAAAGCTGCGGTGGTATTTTATTTTCTAAACCACCTTCGAAGAAGGATTGATTTAGACTCATTGAGGACGATGAACATTCCCCACCCCATTCACCTACCTCACCACTTTAACCTATAGAGTATATTGATCTAGAATCCATTCCTCTTACCTTTTTTTTTCATGAAGACCATTTCCTTGGACCTCTAACTTATCAAAGTGTGATGGCAAAGCTCCCTCTTCTCTTCCTTTCTTATATCCGACATGATCGATGATGATACACCTTCTATTAATGTTGTTCAATGTCGAGACAATGAGTCTATTCTCACCTACCTTGGTACAGAGGATTCTTATATTCACTGGTCATTACCTTCTGAGATGCAAACTATGTTGAATGAATCGACCATCAAAATCAATAGTCACACTTAGGAAAACCTGTACATTCTAAAATATGCCAATCTTTAGATGTTCTTTGAATAAAAATCTTTCACTTATTTCCTCTTGGATAATAGTAACGCTTTTCCTTGGTCCTACGCTGATATGCCTAGATTTGACCCAAACATTGTGGTCCACAATATCATAACCATTCCTAATGCCAAACCCGTGAAACAAAAGCTACAAAAACGCATCCTCACATTTCCCTTCTTGTCAAAAAATAATTCCAATGCCTCCTTTATGTTTCCTTCATTTTATCCATTGATTATCCCTAATGGATCTCTAACATTGTTCCTATCACAAAATCAACAAGGAGACTCTGCATTTGCATAGATTTACGTGACCTTAACATGGCTTGCCCTAAATATGACTTTCCTCTACATAGTATTGACCAATTTGTTGATATCACCGCCGACCATGAGATGTTATCACTCATGGATGGTTTCTCGGAGTTATAACCAAATATTAATCACCCCTGGAAGATCAACAAAAAATGCCTTCATCACTCCTTGAGGGATATTTTACTATTGTGTCATGCCTGTTGACCTTAAAAACAACGGTGCTACATATCAACGGAAATGAATTATATCTTTCATGAAATCATGCATAACATATTGGAATATTATGTCAATGATATTCTTTCCAAATACAAAAATTGGGACAAACACCTTACATTCCTTAATGTTGTCTTTGACCGTCTTATCAAATCTTGCATTAACCTTCAACCTAAGTAGTGTGTCTTTTTTGTTCTCTCGGGAAAGCTCCTTGGTTTTATCATTTCTTTACGTGGCATTTAAGTTGATCCCGCTAAAATCAAGGATATTTTAAAGATGAATCCACCTTCTAACCTTCATTAACTTCATAGTTTGTAAGGAAAGTTACAATATATTCATCACTTTATTTCTCACTTTCATTGCTACCCTCAATTTCATCATCTTCTCAAAAAGGATGTATCCTTCAAATGGGATGATGAATACCACAAAGCCTTCAACGCCTTAAAAATACCTCCTCCAACCACATGTGCTCATTCCACCTAAGGATGACCAATCATTTTACCTTTACATTTCTACCACTGATCATTCCTTGGGTGCCATGCTCACTCATCGTGACGAGAAACACAGGGAGCAAGTGGTTTATTATATAAGCTTTACACTTTTAGACTACGAAACTAGATATACTCACGTCGAAATTTTTTTCTGGCCATAGTCTTTGTCATCAATACACTTTATCATTACCTACTCAACCACAAAACCTTTGTTGTCACCAACACTCGACCCCTTATATTACATGTACGCTAAGACCTAGCAACATCAACGTCTTTGCATGTTGGATCATGCTTCTTGAAGACCTATATCTTGAATTCAACCATCAAAAGTCATCAAAGGAAAAATATTGCTGACTAACTCATAGCCACATCTCTCTCCAAAAAACAATCTTCTAACTTTGATTTCCCTGATTAATCCATTACTACCCTCTCTCTGGATGATACCATTTATCAGAAGACCTTATTCTTTGATGGTTCCAAATGTTAGCATGGGGGTGGTGTAGGAGTTATCCTCATTCCTATTGATGGTGAGCATATGGAGTTATCTTGCAAACTAGATTTTGATTGTACTAACAATATCACCGAATATGAAGCACTCGTGTTAGGTCTTCAAACTACCATAACCTTAGATGTTAAATCAATTAATATGTTTGGTGACTCTGAACTGCTTGTGAACCAAGTTAATGGTATATACCAGTGTTGTAATGAGATACTTAAAAAGTATAAAATTCATGTTGACATGATTTTGACTACCTTTGACCATTATAAACTTCAAACCACCTTGCGTTCCACTAATAAATTTACAAACACCACAGCCCATCTTGCTTCTCCAATACCCACTTCACCCTTCGACTCAAAAATATTTGTCACAATACAAAGGTTGCAATCACCTTCTTATCTATTCCAAGACATTAAATTTGTAGGAAACATTGAAACTGACCCACGTGATCTTTGCTTTATAAGTAGTTTTTTGACTACCTTTCCCTTCAATTCGCTCCTAGATCTTACTCTTATGGACATCGAGCCTTCCTCAAAAATGTCTCTCACTATGTCATCATGGGTGTTCTTCTCTATAAACATGGCTTTGACGGTATCCTCTTACGATTCCTTACAAGTTATGAAATTCCATATACCATCAATGAAGTTCATGATGAGATTTGTGGAGGTCATTTCGGTGGCTTTGTTGTCACTAAGCGCATCCTTCACCTCAACTATTACTAGCCAACCATAAACCAAGATTGTTGTGACTATGTCAAACATTGTGTGAAATTTTAGCAACATATTAATATTCATTGCATACCTAGTCACGCCTTACAGGTCACACGAGACCTTTGGCATTTCTCTTAATGGGGTTTGGATCTTGTCAGAGAGATTAACTCTCATTCTTCCCAACATCATCAATGTATTACAACCGCACTTGAGTATTATACTAAATGGGTGGAATCCATACCTCTCATTTATACAAAGGCCAAGAAAATATGTGAATTCATCAACCATCACGTCATTTTTCTCTTTGGTGTTCCTCACCACCTCATCACGTATAACAGAAAACAATTCAAAAAAAAAGCATTACGAAAAATGTATGACACCTTCGACATTCAAATCAATTTTTCTTCACCTTATTATCCTAAACAAAAATCCAATCTGAATTGACTAGCAAAACCCTAAACGAAATTCTTAAATAATTGGTTGATGATATTGGTAAGGTTTGGCACATTCACATTTATTTTGTCTTATGGGCTTATTGCACTAGTGTTCGCACCTCAACTACTACCACACCATTCTCTTTGGTCTACGGTGATCGAGGTTGTCTTGCCTTTTGAAGTCCAAATTTCATCTCTTCGTATCTCACTTATAGATATGCTCAAAAATGATAATTTTTCCAAGACCATTTGGCATGACTTGAGTTATTAGACAAGCATCATCTAACTACTCTTGATCACCTTCAAATCTACCAAAAATGTATAAAATGAGCCTACGATAAACATGTCCAAGAATGAACCTTCAAGGTCAATGACCTTGTCTGAAGGAAAATCAACATGTAACAAAAGAAGAGAAAAGTAAATAGGGAAAATTTTCTCCTAATTGGCTTGAACCCTATATCATTACTCATGCCTATGGGTTAGGTGCTTATCATTTATCTTTAATCGAAGGTAAACCGAACCTGAGCCCCTCAATGCCTTACATCTTCAACCATTCTATTGTTGAATCAAGTACTACATCACCTTTTGTCTATTACAAACTCATCCCTTGAGTACCCCTCCCTTTCATTTACCTCTTTTGAGGACCAATGACTAAACAAGAATTGTGTGATTATCCATCACCTTTCAACCTTATCTTAAATATGAGTACCACAGATCTAATCATGACATGGTTCTCATGGATAATTTTCATTCTTGTCAGGATGGAATCCCATGGTTGTTCATCACTCAAAACACCTCTTGCATAGTTAACCTTTGTGTGTTATGGTTTTTCCTTCATAAAGGAAGCCTATACTCCTCTATAGTCTTGTCCATGACCTAAAATTCCAAAGATGTTCAAAAGTAATATATGGGATTTTCAAATTCAACTCCTTGAGTCAAAATTATGGAAAATAGATGAATCCCTCAAAAAGGACATCTATCTTTCTATCTTTCTTCTATAAATAGACTGCTCCATCGAATGATAACTATACAAAGCTAATATATTATACATAGTCTATCCAAATGGAAGACTATTTCAAAAAAATAAAAATAAGAAATTCTAAAGCTTCTCGCATCGATCAACTTCATGAAGACCTCAAGGAGTCATTTTATTTATCCCACATAGACTTCCCTCATCGACCGAGTCTATCAAAAAAATTAAAAAATCAAGAGAAGTACACCTTTTTGTCATGGATTTGCCTATTTCAGGGTTTTGGGTATCTTACGGAAGAGGCATACTATCTCACAACATGGTTATGCTAAACAACTCATTTCACCTCATCTTCCTTTCTTTTATTAACTTCTACCTACTCAAGGGACATCGCTTGTTGTGACATTTCATGATCACGTAACTTCTTGCATCCTTGGAACAATCAATCATGCACTTCCTTTAGGGTTTAAGTTTGTCAACCCATCCTTTATATGCTCATTATGGTCTTTGCCAATTCTAGAGCATTCCACCTCTTTTACCGTTCATCTCTTTTCTTACTTATTGATTATGCTACGTAGGACTAGACCTTCGACACCTACATTCTGGGATTTCTTCTCCTTCAACCATGCCTATTCAACCTAAACTCAACCATGCCTAAAACAACCTACACTCAACCATGCCTCAATGACCTAGACTCAATCATGCCTAAAACCTACCGACCCATTCATCTACCTCATCATATTCTTCCCTAGATTATGGGAGAACTACATTGACACTGAGGCCCCTTTTCATCGGGGCTATATAGGCAACACTCGAGGGCATGGGGCCCTTAGAGGTTAGCTCGACCACTTTTACCCCTAACCAATTTTTCCCCTTTACATTCACATTCTAACCTAGTTAGTTTCCATTTACACAATAACTTGGAGATTAATATATCACAAAAACATACATCATTTCATCATACCTACCATTTTATAACATCAACCATATCATACATCAATCATTTAACATTTCCATGATATCAATTACTTGGAAATTTAAACACAACATACATACAACACATCATTTCCATAAAATCAGTAACTTGGAAATTTTCAACTCCATCATGCCTACACCTAGACTCAACCATGCCTACACCTAGACTCAACCATGCCTATACCTGACTCAATCATGCCTATACCTAACTCCATCATGCCTATACCTGACTCAACCATGCCTACACCTCACTCAACCATGCCTACATGACCTAGACTCAACCATGCCTGACTCACCTAGTTTCCATAATAAGCAAAAACAATGGAAATGAAAACCAATACATCATCAGTCCAATAATCATCATCAACTATATAAGGGGGAATGTCTATGTATCAATACATATGTACACAGGGATACAAGTGTCTCAAAAATCTCATATACAATCTCGTAAAATCTTTAGCAACCTGACCCATATATATATATCAAAATAAAAATGATAATATAATATCAAATATCATGACTGATCAACCCCACTTGAGGTCCTCCTCTCCACTCCCACCTATATCCTCCTCTTTCCATGTCAATCGGTCTTCCCGCATCTCTCCACCCTATGCTGGTCCCTGCCTAACCTCCATCTCCTCCTCCTTTCCCTCTACTAGGCCCGGTCTCCAAGAGCTGGTAACCTCACCATGACCTTGTCTCTAGGGCTGACAACCCCCTGTACTACTAAGCTATGAAACGTGGATCTGGTCCACTCACTAGCTTCCTGTTGGGCCCCGTGCTTGGAATAAGAGGAAACATCAATACTGTAGTGGCTGGATGTTCTTGGTAATAGTGGGCCTTGTTTAGGGCACCCCTGAACCTCACCATAGATATAGTCTAGGTGGTGCCATTAACCTAACCGCCACTTGTGAATGTGCCCTACCAATGGAGGATCATGTCTTGGTGTCGGTGCCTATATTACAGGACCTCATCCCGATGCCTATGCTAGTACTTGTGTAACTACCTGGGCCTATAAGGCTGCAACCTATGCTTATGTGGCTTCCAACCATCCCTGTAAACAAGCTGACCTATGCAAGTGTTTCTACCTATGTACAATCCCATGTAGAAGCTTGTGCTTATACTTGTGCCTATACCTAGGAAACAGTCAGTTGACCCTATAATGTAGTCAGCTACCCTGTCAAAGTAACTACATATCCCTGTTCTTCCATCAACTAAAATCCCATGGTGATCACCTATCCATGTAGGGCATCTCTCTGAACCATCACTATGGCTAAGTATGAGTGACCTAGCGATGGTGGTGCTACCTTGTTGGCGAGAAAATTTGTCTTGTGGACAAATTGGTGGGTTTAAGCCAACGCTATGGGAATCTAAGTCCCTCTACTTAAACAGTGCAACTTTCATATGTGTATGCATGAAAAAGTGGATTTAAATGGGGCCTTTCAACCGAGAGATTCAATAGGGGCACTCCACTGACCCCGTGGCAAAGCTAGCAGTTTCTCACTAGAGAAGAACTTTGTATGAGAAGGGGAGAGGGAGTGAGAATGAAGGTAGGAGAAACTAATGTTGCGAGTAGAATATCAGATGCCCACACACATTAATTAGAAATTTCGTTTACATGTATTTATAGTCAGAAGAAAAACAAATACGCAGGAGAAGCTACAAGACCGAATGAAACTCATTGGTCGAAAAGTACCAATTAATTCCTCAATTAAAAAGGCAAAAATTCATTCTTTTATTATTGAAGCTCTAGTAGAGTTTGTACATAGCTTGAGAATGGAATAAGTTCGAGGAAGAAGAGAAAAATAGAAGAATGGCATTTTCCATCTTTTCAGGGTATAGAGCACTCTGGTCATTTTTGAAATCAATCACAACCCTTAGAATGGCTTCGAGAAGCCATTATATTCTTCACAAGAAATTGTTACAACTTCGCAAATCCTCAATGAATTTTCCAATTCCTTTGTTGTGAAGAAAACACTCATGACAAAAGTTAAAACCAAAATGCAAAGCAACCATTACATTTGATTTGCTAGTTTAAATATAGACCATTTGATTTGCTCCTCTAACTTTGAAATCGGGCCATCCATGTGGTAGGAAAGGATTGGAGCGGTTACGGGGAAGCCCTTTGCATTTTGTGATTTTTTAGAGATTTGGCAATTTGGAACAAATTGGCCCACAACCCCACTTTGAATTTTCAACTTAGACACGTGGCACCCTTTGATTGGAAATGGGGTTGCAGCCCTTTTCTCAACATTTTAACCCTTTTTGGAAAAAGGCTCAAAAACTCAATTTCCTCCGCCAACCTTGCTCCGATTTGACTAGGACACGTGGCATGTTCTGGTTGGAGACAAGGTCATGGCTCTCTTCTCAACATTTTAACCATTTTTTTGAAAAAGTCTCAAAAACTCAAATCCCTCCACCGACCCACTTTTCCGCTTTGAATTTTCAACGGCGGGCTTCACCTTTGACTTTTACCTTTATAGCTTGATCGAGGCCATGGGTTACTTTTTAAATTTTCTACTTTTTGATAAAGAGGCTCAAAATCTCAAATGCCCCCGATGGCCTGCTCGTTTGCTTTGAATTTTCAATGGTGGGATTTGTTTCTCCAATGAGTCTGACCACGTGGCGAGCTAGCGATTTGGTAATTGACCCTTTCTGCCCCACCTTGGAGTTATGCCATTGTGACACGTGGAGCCATCCGTTGAGCCTTCAATACTTAGCTAATTTTACCTTTATTTTGTACCTGGGACACATGGAAATCCTGCACTTAATTGAAGATTATCCCTTGGACCCTGCCCCTGGAGTTGTACCATTGCGACACGTGGAGCCATCCACTAAGGTTAGACTTTTCAACGGCGATTCAACTTTTCGGGTCCATGGGGCAAATTTACCATTTTTGCCAAAAGTGACCAAAAGTGTTAAGTTCACCAAAAATCCCGTTCCTCCCCATCCAATAGGATCTGACCATGTACCTGCATTCATTGGGGCCAAAATTTTGTGGGAAAGACACCCATCATCCCGAATGCGAGAAAAGATACACAGAGGAAGAGAACTTTGTCATTTTGAGTCTAATTTTTGAATTTCCTTTGTGAACCAGAGGCATGGAGGCAAAACAATGATTTGACAACCCAGGCCATAGAATAGGCAAAAAATTTGATCACAAAGGAGATTGTAAAGAGGATATTTTGTGCACAGACCAAGAGATGGAGAATTTCTCAAAACGAGAAAAACAAAGATTTAAACAACACTAGGGCATGACTTTTGCTAATTTCTTAAATCTCTAACTTGGCTTAAACACCAACGGAGGGCATGAGCTCAAAAAATTGAATTTGGTTATGGAAACGTAGAGCATTTTTCAGGAGACAACATACCTATAACTATGTTGCCCACTACTGTCTACGTATGTCATAATGGTCCCTGCATCATCCAATCTCATATCTAGTGGTACCTCCTCCTTTCTGTGGGGTCTATGGGCTAGGGTGGAGACAAAGGTCTCTCCACATCATCCTTATGAAACTATGGGAAGGGTGGCGGCACATCTTGATGTAATCCACATTGGCGGTGGAATCTTTCGACCTAGATCATCTCATGCTCTCGACACATCTTCCCTGTATCCACCACAATAACTGTAACCCTTGTAGCTCCTAAACCATCCCTCTAAAAGATGGAAAATTGACTTAGGGCCGCTAGACTAAGTCCATTAAAATCCCTCTAACATCCTCCCGTAGTATACTACGTCACGAGCTACCTCCTCTACTTGAGGATGACCACATACGGCCACCCACCTCCTGTAAATTTCCATCTTTCCCCACAAAGTGTGCCAATTTGGTACCGGTATTCTTTGTGGTTGCACTATCACAATATGTTCATATGCCCAGTAGTGTAGTAGGAATGTACAACATATGTTGTAGCATTACATCCTTTGGTAAGCTCACAAATCCCTATTTACCGCACTAAATATGCAGGTGCCCATGCAAAGTAGACCCGATCCTCAATCATATCTCACAACACTCCCATCAATCCTTAGGAAACTAACCACCCTCTGAATTTGGAAGTGCATAACACCCCACTACTACCATTATCAATATTGCTAACCGTGTCTCTTATGGGTCTTTAATATAAAAATCCCTATAAACAAGATTGGTGTTGTGCTCAGTCAGGTCACTCACCATCTCCCCAAATACTACAATCATCACCTCGAAGGCTCCATCTACTGATACTAAATACATTGGCTCACCAACAATAGGTAGCCGCAGAATCCTATAAACATCCTCTAGCATGATCATCATCTCATTGATCACTAGATGGAAGGTGTTGGTCATTGCATCCCATCTATTGATGAGAGTGACCATGAGACTATGATCCCATTGGATCCACCTGTAGCACCTAATACCCACCAATCTGACATCTTGCATGTGCATCTACTCATCCTCGCATATATTTGGGACACATCTACCATAATAATGGTGGGACCTGTCCCACATCGTCAACTGATGTCGTGCCTACATCCATACAACTTAACAATGTCAAGTACTAAACTACTTTTCTTATTTCTTCAAACCTAATTACCCCACCCCCACTAACACCCCATACCTACATTGATCTACCCGAATATCTAGTCCCTAACTATTTTACCTCATCTATCATCCATTTTATCTTCACCCATACCCATACCCACCTTTTCCTAGGTATATCTCACCTAAATCCACTTATACCTACATCTTATATGTCTGCATTTAACTACCTCCTAGTTTTCTACACCCATTTCCCCCTACTTTACCCTTTCTTTTTGTGAAGTAGGTCACTTTTAACAATGCTGATGGTGAAGTTGGTTACATTCCATTGACATTAGTCACCACTAACCACTACCACTCCCCTTTCTAGCCACCAACGACGGTATACCCAACTGACATCGGTTAATGCTAAACCAGAGTCGATCTATGGTTCATCCGTAGGGCCGAACCCTCACACCCCATATTTCAAAAAAATTAGCAAACACCTAAATTCTACCCCAATCCCACCTAGAACCCACCCCAATTCATTTACCCACCTATTTAACCTACATTTCACCCTCCTTATACCCAATTTCATTCATTTTTACCCAAATTTCAAATTTATAAATTTCCCACCCCATTTTTATTTTTATCAAATTTCACTCAAAAATAATGAATGGAGACTGATTCCTACCTCAACTCGGTGCTGCCTCCTCGGTGGAACCTATGGTCTCTGCATGGGTGGTCCTCCAAAGCACCCTCTCCTGCCTCAGCCATGCCTAAATCACCCTCTCAGTCCTCTACCCAATCAAATCACTCGTAGTGATCTCATGGACCCGTCTACCTCACTCCTCTAGCCACTCAGCTACCTCTAACTCATCTTGGAAAATAACCTTGTCCTTTTCTCCCTCGGAAAGAGATGAAATTTGTCTCCACTATCATTTTCTATAAATGAAAAGATTATAATGAATCCAGTAAAATGTGGATTTTGCTTTTTAACCAACCCTCGACTTGACCAACGTTGGTTAACCATGACCGACATTGGTTTTGTGCCCTAGTGCACCATGCTCGATTTCCCTTGACCGACATTGGTTGGCCATAACTAATGTTGGTTAGCATTTTTGACCCCATTGCACCATATTGCACCACATCTACTTGCTTGAAACCTTTTCTACCTAACCCAAAATTTACCTTAACCTTACACCTCACCCTCATTACCTTATTAGCTAAAACTAACAACACCATCAATTGCGGCATGTTTGTGCCCCTCACATGGCCTTACCTATAGCCTTGCCTAAATCATCCAACCGACGCTAGCCTTTTGTGACACTCGAATTCATGTACATGCTATACCTTGCGATGTGATACTAGTGTTGTTCAGCATAATGACCTTAGCTTTCCTAATGACGTGTTTTTTATCTAGACCATACCTTTGGTTCCCTTGAAAAAAACCTATTTCCCATTCCTACACTGGCCTAGTGGTGTTTCACCATATCCTATACCTTGGATACCTAAACCACTTCAACCTTGTTTGGATAAACCTATCGACCTTTGACGATGTAGAGTTTGCAAGCTCTTCAACTTGGTACCTTATTATAATCTATACGTGTGCATGCATTAGACTGCCATTACCTATTACCCGACTTGACATTACCCTTACCTATAACCCACCTACTCTTTCTTTCATCATTTACCTATTTATCAAACCAATCACCGACTTTGTTTCACACCTCCTCAGTTCCTGGTTTGAGGGGGATCACCTCCATCCATACTTGGGGCAACCTAATCTCCACTCATACCAGGCACCTTGAATTCCTTTTTTTATCAGCATTTCTTACCAATACAAGCTACATGATAAAAGGGGCAAATGTAGACACAAAATTTGGGTCACACTCTCTTTGGTCCCCTTTCAATTAATTAACATAATGCATTTAACTAACCATGACCCCTTTACCCCATATTAATATTCACCTTCACATTATTAATTAGTTTAATTATTTTAATTAAATTAATTTCACCCTCACACCTCCACCTCATCATAACACCTTACCTTGGACCCATTATAGGGTCATTTAACTCACTGATGAATGAGTCATCAATGAGTCATCACCTTCAACACTGAATCATTACTCCTAGTGATGAGTCACTAACTTGACCTAACTAGCTAAGAGTTCTTCCTAAACCTAACTAGACCTCTCCGAAGTTCTTTTTGCCTTCTCTCATGTGAACTTCACTTTCCTAAGCGGTCTTAATGATGAAATCACACAAAATCTCAGAAGATATTCCTATTTTTACTAAATAGGACTATTTTTCCCTAACCGATGATGGATTTTCCTCGGTGACGTAGGTTACCTAAAGCACCATCAATTCCTTTCTATACAACTTTACAACCTTTTACCTAGGTTGGTCATTTTATTTTAGAGAGTGCTATTGCAATCAAGTGAGGATATCAGAGCCATTACTTCATCCAAATGACATCTACACACCACCAAAGAGTAGCACATGCCAATGATTCCCTTCCAGATCATTGGAGCATTCACAAGAACACACATGTCATACTTCCATGGCACTAAACCAGCTACCACTTCACCAATCAATCACCAGCCTCCATCTAGCCATGAGATCTTCATAGCAGTAAGTAAGTAACACGATCTTAATCATTTGTGCTTACTTTATTACATATCTCTTTCTTCCTTCATTATTTTCAGTTTCTATTGTTACCCAGATATCTCCATCCTCCCACCAATCCACCAACCCAAATAGCTACAACCTTTTGACCTTTTGTGACCTCTTCCTCTCTATTCCCGAGTCTTCTTAGTTATGTTACGAGCCTAACCACACCATCCTCACTCTCTATGTAATCACATAGAAGCCCAAAACCATTTTATCAAGTTATTACCAATTTTCCCTACCGATGTCGGTTTACCCTACCGCCATCGGTTTTATCCCTATACCGACATTGGTCACTTGACCGATATTGGTCTCTATGTCATTTTATACCTTTGACCAACAGGCCTTCCAATCAACCAAAATCAACCCAAACCTCACCCGATCAATCCAGACCCTTTATTAGACCTCTCGGACCAAAAACCTATAACAACCTATCTAACCTCTAGATATAATCATAACTTTTATTATTGGATTAGATTTAGTTATTGAATTTGGAAGAGATAACTAAATCGTATAACTAGAGTAGGATTTATTTATTTCATGATAATTGTTACATTAATTTGTATTTGAAAGTGGATTTCTGACCTCTTAGGAAGCACCTCTTCCTAGATCTAGCATTTTCTAGCGGTTGTTGGGCCATGGAATATTAGATAAAGATGAAAAGGTGCGTGGGTGCATGGAACCTAGTTAAAGAAGGGTGCACGAGGTTGAAGGTGCATAAGGAAGGGTTCTAGCAAGGTTTTACAGAACACAGTGAATGCATGTAAGGTAGGACAAGTTTTAGACTTAGCCACATTAAGCATCTTAGACATCACATGAGAAAATCATGAACCTTGTGGATAAGGTGCTAGCCTAGAAAGCTGTGGGATCTAAAAGGGAATATTCAAGGCATGTGATGGAAGGTTATAGAGGAACATCATTGCAAAGAGTTGAGATCTCGGATCTGAGAAGGCATGCTCCTATGGAGGACCACTTCGACACTTGGCAACCAATTTGTATTTCTAGGAAGGCATGGCGGTGGTTGTTAAGGTTATAAATACAAGTGCCCGATAGAAGAAAAGGGAGAGTCAAGGAGAGTTGAAAGAGGTCAAAAGGAGTTGAAGATAGGCGAGGCTTTACTGAAATATAATGTAGATTTATAGGGATTAGGGATTAGGAGAATATAGGAATCATGACATGTTTAGAGGGATGGGTCTACATTCATTTTTGTAATGTGATGAACATAGTGTAGTTCTAATGCATGACTTAGCTCTGCATGGTTATATGAGGATATTTTATGACCTTAAGGGATGTAATGTTGTTATTAAACTAGTTAATATGAATATAAGGATTTTTATGAATCATATATGTGTTCATGAGTATAATACTTATGCATTTCCTTTATGTATGAACCATTTCCATATGTTGCTTGTTATTTCTCTTTTCTAGATGTAATGAGATGACAACTCGTTCTAGGTTCTTAGAATGTTGCATGGTTATTTTATGCTCATTTCCATTTGAATATATGTTATAAGATGATGCATTCTCACAAGACTCACATAAAGGAGAGACTCATCACCTGCACATGCCTTGGGTGAGCACCCAAGCGCCTCTGGATAATAGTCATGATGCGCATGGGATTAGACGATTAAAATATGAATACATCTTGGTTTCATTGCTGGACCTATTTTTGAAGTTGTGAGAAATGACATACATCTTTCTCCTTGTGATGTGTGATGACAAAGAGTGTGTGACCTTGGAAAGTGTTGAAACATGGTTCAAGAGCATAGAGGACAAGTTTTCTTGAAGATTCAACACTTGACTGAGTTCGATGCACATATATGGGTAGAAGAGAACCTATACCATGAGTTGTATGAGACATTCTTTTGCTATTTTCTAGTAGAAATATATGAATGGCTTTCAAAGCATATGCATCCAGATCAAGCTAGTACTATAGATCACATGTGTGGACCCAAGATGACTATCAGAGGTTGTAGGATGTAGATATGACTTGGATGCATGTTGTTGATCACTAGTGGAAGAGAGTGTTGACCAGTTATACTCTTGAATACACCATTTCTATGTATTCTTACCCAAAAGTTACTGAGTTCAAGTTTTTGAGGGAGCCCAGAGGATCATTTTTATGTGTTATTCCTTTAGCTATGAAGATCTTGGTCATTACCTTTAGTTTGGAGGAATTTCCCCATGGCTAGCTAAAGCTTCTCTCGAGAATTAGGAGAGGAAGCTATGGTGGAGGAAGATGGTGGACATTGCAGCTGAAAAGGAAAGGGAGGAGAGACAACTCAAGTATAGCAAAGCTCGTGAAAGGGAGATGACTAGACAACGTGAGGTTGCAAGTGTGATGGATCTATAGAGGTAGACATTGTGGGAAGGAGTTGAGGTTCATGCAAAGGACATGGAACCTGAGCAATCTGCATCTGCTATCCCATCTTGGAAAGGGTGGAAGAGAAGCCCCTTCAACTTCTGATGAGAGTTCGTTACATGGAGAAAGAAGAGCCGTTGGTGCACATCTCAACCCACCTAATGACCAACCCCTAGCGCTTAGTTTTCCAAATCAAGGGAGAAGTATTGTTAACCCATTTGGTATCGATGGTAGGCATTCGATATGCACCTAGGAGATATAATTTCTCATTTAGAACATCCATGGTTGCGTAAGCCATTCCTATATTTAGGGAATCTTTGGACAAGGTGCAAGTATGCAAGGTTTGGGTATCGCTGGGAGTGGCACGAGACATAGAATTGGTAGTGTGAAAATATCACAAACCATCGGTGCGTAGTTTAGTGGGACGTTGGGAACACTAGGCACGACCACTTCAGGACCTTTTCTAACTATAGGATGTGGATCTGGTGGGTCAGGAGGAACAAGACTGGTGGATCCAGTGGATCTAGTGGAGGAGGAAACACCGGAGGAAACCAAGGCTCTAGATTAAGAGGACAAGAACCCTAGCCACCTCCCCGAGTGTTTTTCAAGATTTCTTTGCACTTACCAGACTATAGGGTATTAAATATTCTGCAGAGCATGTGCACAAGTGTGACTTAATATGGCACATGAAATGGATCACTACCTTAGAGCATAAGGTAAGTTAGTTTGCAACAATGTTGTAAGGGCACATACATAAGCGGTATAAGAAGTATGACCCCCATTAGATGGTGGTAGACTACACCACATTGAATAACGCCTTCTTAGCGAGTTCCATATCCACGAGTTTGAGCAGAAGAGCATAAAAACTCTAAAGTAAATCTAGAAGGGAATGATTGAGAGTGTGTGGGAGTATGACACACATTTCAAGACTCTCTTTTGTAAACTATCCTATGAAATTCATCCTTCTCAGCATGCTCAAGGGTTTGTTGGAGGATTGATAACGCTATTTAGAAGGGCTCTATGCACACGACTTTTCTGAGACCCACACGAGGCATTGGAAGCTTCCCTACACCTTGAAGGTGTTGGGAACATTAATAATGGTGTTAGTCCTTTCTTAGAGGCTCAAATTGATGAAATTTCCAAGAAGTTGGAGACGTTTTTGCAAAATCAATGCATGAGATTCATAGTGGGCTTTCTTTGTACAAATTATGAAGTAGAAGGACACGTAAAGGATATTTTCCCTCAAAAGTTGGTACACACTATGGTAGTAGACTGTGATATCTGCCATGGGGATCATGATGTAAGTAGGTGCCCTCTACTACAATGTGCAATCCATAAGAATGTTTCTTGCTATTGTAATATTTGTACCTCTATGACCCATGATACTAAGGATTGCATAATGATTGATCAAATCCATGATGCTATTGATCTTGGTGTGTGCCAAAAATCCTTACAAGTAGTTCGAAGGATGATGACCATCGTTATGAAGGATGCACAAATGGAGGAGTGCATGGAAGAGGTTTTTACAGAGGATTTCATGGTCACAATAGTAACTATGGTGGAGGAAAAAGTGAATTCCCATGAGGAACCTGTTATAATTGTGGATCTATAGAGCATTACAAATGTGAGTGTCCTGATCTATTACAATTCTCATGGTGTGGAAAGAAACATAAGTATGAAGAATTTCCAGAGCTCTATGAGCATATGAACTAGCAGCACCAGAAGGAAAAAGGTGCTAGAATGGTGAGCAACAAGAAGGTCAATTCAAGTGGATGCCACACGTAGCGTGTGAGTCGGGGCTAGAACATGTCTTGGTGACAATGTGAGTAGAGGCTTCATGTGTCGGGGAGATGCCAAGGAAAAGGACACTAGTTTCAAGAGAGGAAGTGGTACATGGAAAATATCTAGACCCTTCTCATTAGAAGGAGGTGTACCAAGAAACTATGGACGTGATTCAGAGTTTGCAAGGGGAGATCCAATGTCTAAAAGAGAAATCAAAGCAGTTAGAGTAAAGGAAGAATGCTTTGAGGCTCAAAAGGATGGCCTAGATGAAGTTAAAGAGGTATGTAGGATGTTAAGGCAAGAGAATATTACTCCATTTTTAAGAGAATGGCTAAGAAGAAGTTACTATGCGCAGGAGTAGAGTGCGAAAGGCGGGTGCTTCATGCAAACCTTCCTCCTCATAGCATTGACTATGACAAGCAGATTACTTTAAATGTGATTGTTGATGGATGGTTTCTAAATAACATCCTTATCGACATGGGAGCAGAGGTCAATGTTCTTACCTTAGATGTCTGACATCAAATGGGAAGGCCCGCATTACAACTATCTTCCAATGTGTTGTATATGGAAAAAAAACTAAGGAAATGCCCATTAGAATCTGAAGGATGTAGTTATCACCATTCAAGGGCTAAGTTCAGTTCTGGAAACTTCTAAGTCTTGGTGCTCACTTTGAGGTAGACAAATTTCTAGTGTTACTTGGGCACCCATGGTGTTACAAGAACAATATTGACTTGTGGTTTAACAAAGGGTATATGAACTTTGAAAACAAGGAAGAAAGGGTGATCATTCCTTTAATAGATGGGTAGTCAAAGCCTTATATTGAGCCCTTAGGAGAAGAAGTCCTTGAAATAATCTATATGTGCTCCATTAGAATTCTGAGATAATTCATCCCACAGAGGGAGTCATCTAGTTTGAAGATGCTCAATCCTTGAGTGATACCACTAGTGTGGCATGCGACAATTGGGCACATGGGACCTATGAGTTGATTGGGTGATAGTTGAGAGGATATGTAATAAGGGTGATGAAGATGAACTCGAGTCAAGAACCTAGGAGAAAAGAAGTTACCAAATTATTGGGGGAGCATATCCTAAAATTTTCTCCGCGAGAAATGGAAGCTCAATGGAAAAATGAGGATGAGAGGAGGGGAATGCTCAATTATAACCTACTCAGAACTATAGCATGTTGATGAGCTACACATCGGGAGAACCTCCTAGAGTGGTGTGAGGTATTAATCACATTCTCGGTAAGGTTCTCAAGGAGTAATGCACCCACGGTCATACAAGAATACCATGGTAAAGATACCACTTCATTTCACATCCAAACATGTGAGAAGGCTTGGATGGGAAGTGCAAAAGCATTACCACCTTCGTTATGGGTGCATAAGTTGTATTCCACCTTACAAGGCTATGCGCACATGTTATATTCATTCAGAGATGCATCATCAAACAGGGAATTAGTAGGAGTTGGTAGTTGATTTCATTCATGCTTTCAAGTATATGAGTACCAAGACATCAGTAGATAAGGCGTTGCAAGTAATCAAGCACATTACTATGGGAGATAGTGCTATGGAAGAGGATAGGCTATTGGAATTACTAGGTGAGACATATTTGGAGACATGCCTCAATGAAGAGGAATTAGAGGAAGTACAACTTGAGCACGCGTGCATGAAAAAGGAAAAAATAAAAATGGTCTATGTAGTAGATGGAGAAGAAATGGAAACTTTGGATGTTAGACATTTTTAAGGTACACAAAAATTCATAGATAGAGTTGATGAATGAGCACGTGCCTACCATGAGCCCCGAAAACAATGAAGGTTAACATTAGGACAGAGATAGAACCTAAGGAAGCTATCATTGGGGACTATTGGTTGGAAAGAGAAGTTTTAAAGGTTATTGATCTATTGCACAAGTTCCAGATTTGTTTCCTCATGGGTACCATGAACTCAAAGGCGTTCACCATTCCTTAGGGGAGATGAAGATCAAGTTGAAGGAAGATGCTTGCCCGATTCAGAAGAGGGCTTATTGGATGAATCCAAATTTATACGTATGGGTCAAGGAAGAAATAGACAAGATGATAGCATATGGTGTCATTGAGGCAGTGGAAGAATTAGAATGGATAAGCCCAATGGTCATTAGTATCAAGAAGGATGGAAGGATAAGAATCTATGTTGACTATAGAGATCTAAATGCAGTATGTGTCATCGATCCTTTTCCAACCCCCTTTATTGAAGAAATTTTGGAGGGAGTAGCTGGGCGTGAAGTATACTCTTTCATGGATGGGTTCTCAAGGTATCACCAAGTCAGGATTACAAAGGAAGACCAGAGAAAGACAACTTTCAACACCTTGAATGGGGAAGTTTTACCTACATGGTTATGCCTTTTGGATTGAAGAATGTGCACGATGTGTTCTTGTGCATCGTGGTACAAGCATTTAAGGACTTCATCCATATTTTTTTCAAGTTTACCTGGATGACTGGACTATGTATGGATTGGTGAAAGACCATTGTGAAAATTTAAGATTCATGCTTGAGAGATGTCAAAAATTGAGGATATCCCTCAACATTAAGAAATGTGTCCTTCGTTACTCCATTTGGAACCTTGTTAGGACACATTATATGCAAGGAAGGCTTACTAGTGGTTCCTACTAAAGTTGCAATTATTGTGAGATTAGGGAAGCCTACTAGTCAAAGTGTAGTGCATGGATTCCTTGGGCATATAGGGTATTATAGGAAATTCATCAAGGGGTATGCCAAGATTTCTGCACCCTTGGAGGAATTTTTAAAACACAAGAGTACCTTTTATTGGGGGAGGCACAACAGAAGGCATTTGAAACTTTGAAGGATAGGCTTGTCACGATGCCCATATTACATTTTCCTTCTTGGGATAAGCCTTTCCATGTGCATGTTGATGCCTCAGGGACAACTATGGGAGCAATACTAGCACAACCTAGTGAGGGAATTATTGATCATCCCTTGTGCTTTGCAAGTAGAAAGTTGACACCAGCAGAACAAAATTACACAACTACTAAGCGCGAAGCATTTTCTATGATCTACGCACTACATAAGTTTAGGAAGTATTTGTTGGAAAAACCATTTATATTCTACACAAACCACATGACATTGAAATACTTAGTCAACAAGCCCATGCTGTAAAGGTGCATATGTCATTGGGTCCTATTATTCCAAGAATTTGAGTTCACAGTGGTTGTGAAACTAGGAAAGAGCAATTTAGGACTTGACCACTTGTCAAGGATTAACTCAAGGGAGGAAGCGTAAAGCATTGAGGATACCATGTTGAATGTGCAATTGTTTAGGTTATGCAAGTGCCCTTAGAATTGGATGATATCACATTGTTCTTAAAAATAGGTGTGGCACCGAAAGGGATGAAGGCTCTGCGGAGAGAAATTAGTTAGATATACGCACCGCACCATACATGCGATTAGTGGAGACTGTATAAGTTAGGTCGTGATGAGGTTTCGCACCGATGCCAATTAGAGCATGAGCGTGTGATAATTATGGAAGAAGCACATGGTGGGATTCAGAGGACACTATGCAGGAAATGCTACTGCGTGGAAGATTTTATTAGTAGGGCTTTGGTGGGAAACCATCTACAAGGATTGTATTGAGTTTTTCAAGGCCTATGACCATTTCCAGCACCTTGGAAAACCTAGAAAGAGAGATGAAATTCCTTTGTGACCAATAACCAGCACTAAAAATTTGAAAAATGGGAAATCAACTTTGTAGGGCCAATTTCACCAATTGCGTGAAGGATTGGTTCACGGTATATCATTACTTGCACTAATTACTTAACACGGTGGGTAGAGGCAACACCTACAAAGGATTACACCGTAATGACAACTACTAGATTTTTATGGGAGAACATAATCAACATGTATGGTTGTCCTTTAATTTTAACAAGTGATAGAGGTACACACTTTCTCAATGAAATGGTCAGGATTATGTTAGTAGAATTTATGGTGGCCCATCACAAGACTACCCCTATCACCATCCGAGAAAATGGAGCTGCCGACACATTTAACAAGATACTAAGTCACATGTTGACTAAAATATATGACGTTAGAAGACATGATTATGATGAAAAAGTATCATCCATTCTATGGGCATATAGGACAACCTACAAAAGGTTGAACAAGGCCACACCATTTCAATTAGTGTTTGGCGTGAAGGATATTTTTCCAGTTGAATTCATGTTACCATCACACGTGTATAGTGCGCGAAGGAGGGTTAGTGATGAGTGAGCACTAGAAGAAAGGATTAATAAGTTGATGCGGTTAGACGAAAGGCGTTCACTTACTAGATGGAGTCGAGAAGATAAAAAGCAAGACAAAAAGCATGGGAAGATTGTCATATCAAGAACAAGAAGTTTGAGGTTGGGAAGATGGTGTTGTTGTATGATTCCAAGTATCTACACCATTATGGGAATTTAAAAGTCCATTGGTCGGGACCCTACATCATATCGTACATTCTTGATACAGTGCTTACCGATTCAAGCGCTAGATGGGACGAGATTACTAGGTCATTTCAATGGGAGTAGGCTAAAGTCCTACTATAAATAAGTCTTCTTGGTGTTTTTAGTAAGGCAAGATTTCCAATTATCTTAGAATTTCCCTTTATGCCTTTTATTTTCTTGTGTTTCCCCTTCTCGTTGCTTATGCCTTTCTTTTTGTTTCATTTTGTGCCTTGTGCACCACTAACCACATTATTTTTTCCAAGGTTGTGTATGTGCAAAGGACCGCACATATGTTTTAGTGTGGGGTGGAATGATGCAAAGTGGAGTGATGCAAAGTATAAGCCTGTAATACAAGTTGAATGGCCTAGTAGAAGGAAGCGCGTAAGGTTGAGAAAGTGCATGAGGAAACAGTTGATGATAAAGTATGGTGTCAAGGATGTAATAGAGACCACGTAAAAATAATGAAGAGCTTAGGAACAACATGAGGTAATAAAGTGAAAAAATTGGGTAAAGGTTAGAAGAAGTTCCTTGGTATTTGGTGATGCACGTGTAGAGTCTTTAATTCGTTTGGATTTGTGCACGCCCAAAGGTTGTTGATTTTTTGCGAAGGATTAGGCATGTGGGTAAAAACACGTAAGGTGGATTTTTAGCAAAAAAGCCACATTTAGTGTCAAGTTTGTTGGTAGGTGGTATATAATTTAATGTTTGAAAGAAGGAAAAACTATAAATACAAGGCCAAGTGTTGATCAGAGAATACTTGCCAGAGATCACACAAGAAGTCCATGTGGGAGAGAAGGCTAGGATCGGGCGTGGAGGGACATGAAGAACCCACACGTGGAGGAAAGTTTAGCATTGAAGACTTAGCCGATTTTGAGCATGATGACCTATTTTTAGAAGATGACGTGTGGACCACACCGACGATGCGAGACGTGTATACGCCATGTATTGTCTATCTTTGGAGGATCATATCGAAGCATTTTGCATGGAGATGAGCTAAGAATAGGATTGACACTTCAGTCAACTATAAGAGGTCTATAGATAGCACACTTGCATGTGTGGCTATTCATGTAAATGGAGCATGACTATTAATAGCATGTGGCTTATTTATGGTATAGATAAGCGGTGAAGGGAAAGTCCCCACCATATATATGTGCGTGATGGATGTATGAAGAGAGAGATTTACGCATATGACTGAATTAATGTATCAGATCCATACATGAATTGGTATAGATTGACATTATTGTAAGGATATTCTGTGTTTATAGATGGAAGATATTGGATGACCTAAGTGTCATTCCTGTGTGTAATTGAGTAGTGCATGTTATTAATTCAATCATGATCACTGTTTAAAGCTTGTTCTTCTATAGATCTGAATGTAGCATGCATTTTAGAATGATGGATTAGTTATGAATCTATATGTTTCTTCCTTCATCACACTAACATCCTACTACAACAACCCTAAAGAGGGACTTGACACCTTTACACGCTTTGGGTGAGTGCTCGATTAAGGCCGAGCGATGTGCCATCTGCTACTAGGGTGTTATACGGTAAATTCTAGGTTACATCATTGGTTTTGTTTTGGGTCCTCTTTTGATTGTTTTCAGGATGGTTCGCGATGAAGACATATCGGTTAATTCTATCAAGTATTGAGGAATGTATACACGATCTAGAGGAATAATATGCACGGCGGTTCAAGAGTGGATATGATTTTAACACATGCACTTGGGTAGAACAAAATCTATATGACATGCTTATATGAGAGATTTTTCACCATATTTCTAGTAGAACTATACAAGTGGCTTACTACTTATGCATCTCAGTGGAATTGGAGGTATCACACACTTTTCTAGACACAGGAAGAATTTTAGACCCTTTATGATGCTGATCTAATCTGGACTTGTGTTGTGGATACGTGGTTTCGTGGTGTTCTAAACAGTTATATTTTGGAGTATTCAATTTCGACATACTCTTTCTCGGAGGTAGCTAAATTCCAGTTTTTGTGGTATCCAAGAGGAGTATATCTGCAAGGTATCCCACTGGCGATCAAGATCTTGATGGTAACTTTGAACCTGGAGAGTAAACCGATGGCTAACTAAACTTCACCACATGCGAGGGAAGGAACAAGTTTGGTGAAAGATGGTAGACCTAGCGGCAGAGAGGAAGAGAGAGGAGAGGTGACTTAAGTATAATGAGGCGTGCAAGAGGGAGATAGAGAAGCAATGTTCTATTGTAGAAAGTATGGTGTTGAGGAGAGAGATGGCTCGTGAAGGATTTACAGCTCATATAGAAGATGTGGAGCCAGAGCATCAGGAACTCCCCCATCTTGGAAAACATGATAGAGATCCCCCCTTGGCCTCACACAGAAGTGTGCCAGCAGAGACTACCTGGGATGTGGGCATGCATCTTAATCCACCTGGTGACCTAGCCCTTGCGCTTGGTTTTCTAGTATCTAGTACGACAAGTAACCAACAAGCTAACTTGGGAAGTAGGAGAGTAGGAGTAAGTCAGGGAGTAAGTACATCAATGGTAGGACAAATAGCTTCAATGATATTTGGAGGAACATTCTTAGGCGCATCATCTGCATAGAATGTGAGTGTGCAGAATTTTGGATTCACCTCTAGAAGTGGAACTACCTCACAGACTGTAGGGGTTCAAAGATAGTACTACTTTGTTAGAGCATAAGGGATTACATCTATAGGTCATAGTCCACTTAAAGGTGGAGGATTAGGAGGTATAGGTGGTTCTAGTGTTGGTGGATCTGGTGGTTCGGGAGGCATAGGGAACATAGGAGGTTATAGATCGGATGGTCAATGTCCACAAGCAACCATCGAATATCTATATGGACATGTCTCTTCATCTCCCGAGAATATAGAGGCATAGAGGATGCTACCAAACTTGTGCATATGTGTGAAATCTTGTGGCATGTTAAAGGGATCACGTCTTTTGAGGGTAAGGCAAGTCAATTTGATAGTACATTACAAGGATGTGCACACATCTGGTATAGGAAGTTTTACCCTAATAAAACTTGCGTGGATTATGCAACATTGAAGGATGCTTTCTTGAAAGAGTTTCATATCCCAGAGTTTGAGCAAAAGAATATTAGTGTGCTCAAGGATATCAAGCAAGGAACTATTGATAGTGTGCATGAGTATGATGCTCATTTTAAGACACTTCTATCTAAGCTATCTTATGATATTCAAGCTAGCCAACATGCTCAATGGTTCATTGGTAAATTGATTACACCGTTTATAAGTATTGTCACATAAGACATACACTAATCCGTGTGAAGCACCGAAGTAGATTTACATCTGAGGTAGTTGGGAGCATTGACACTAGTGTTAGTCCATTCTTAGAGGCACAAATTGCAGCTATGGAAAAGTAGTTAGAGAAGCTATCAGCAAATTCAGCCCATGAAACGTGCTCAGGAATTTGGTGTACAGATTGTGAAGTGGAAGGTCACACCAAGGATAGTTTCCCTCACAGATCTGTATGCTCATTATTGTTGGATTATGAGATCTGTCATTTGAATCATGATGCTAGTCACTGTCCTTTGTTACAACATGTGATAAGGAAGAATGTATCTTGATTTTGCAAAATTTGTAGGTCCATGACCCATGATACTGAGGATTGTCAGCTGATTGGTTAGATCTAGGATGCTATAGACATTGGGGTACGATAGACAAGTGTAATAGATAATTCTAAGGGTAAGAATGAGCACAGGATCGGGATCATAATCAAACGCGCTATGACAGGAATAAGGGTTGTGGAAGGGGACATGGATATGGAGGATGAGGCCATGGTGGAGGAAGAGGTGAGTTCCCTCGTGGAACATGTTATACGTGTGGATCTCCTGACCACTATAGGTGCGAATGTCCTCAAAATATTGCATGTTCTTTCTATGAGAAGAACCATAGCTATGAAGAGTGCCAGACTTATATGATAATATGAGTAAGCAACATAGAAAGAAAACAAAAGCAGCGTGGTGGTAGAAGATCAGTGGATGTCCAAGATAGTATAAGGACTTGAGGCATTGACAATGAAGATTACTACACGCGCTGAAGTAACATGTGTAAGAGAGGAATTACACCAGAAGCCTACGATCACCAAGGTGGAGGTTTTGCATGTAAGATACCCAGATCTCGCTCATCGAAGGAAGTTTACGGATACCATGGAAGTGCTAAGGAATCTTGAGGTGAGATATAATTCTTAAAGGAGGAGAAGAAAGCATCATGGACGGTCAAATGGATTTTGATGATTTGCGAGAAGTGTGCAAAATGTTGCACCAGGAGAACATTATCCCACTATTAGGAAGTTGGTTAAAGGGAAACACTCTACCCACAAATCTTGAGACTGGATGGCAGATCCTGCATGTAAATATTCCCCCTGATAGCATTGAATATGACAAGAAAATTACTTGGAATGCTATTGTGGATGGATGGTTTCTTGAGCAACATATTGATTGATACAGGTGCGGAAGTAAATGTGCTTACATTAGATGCATGGGTACAAATGGGGAGGCCTCCATTGCATCCATCATCTAATGTGTTATTTATGGTAAACCGGACTAAGGCCACTCCCATAGGAGTTTTGAAAGATGCATTTATAACTATACAAGGGGCCAAGTTCACTGGGGATTTTGAGGTATTAGCACTTGTAGAAGTAGACAATTTTCTAGCCTTGCTTGGATGCCCTTGGTGTTATGTGAATAATGCTAACTTGAGATTCAATAAGGGGTATATCATCTTTGAGAACAAGGAAGAAAGAGTTGTGATACCTTTAACAGATGGGAAGTCTACACCATATGTTGAGCCTCTAAGTGAGGAGGACTTAAATAGAATTTATGTATGTGTTATTCAAGACCTAGAGGTCAATGAGCCATCAAAAGAAGGCATCCTACAGTGGGAGGATTCTCATTCTATTAGTGATACTACGAGTATTGCTTGTGATAATTGGGCTCATGGTACATATGAACTAGTAGGGCATGAGGTAAAAAGTGTGGTTGCACGCAAGAATGGAATTTGCTTTGTTTGATGAGATAGGTAGCACAATATCTTGGTATACAGGGACAAAAGATCTTCCTACATTTTTGAAAGCCATGGAAACATAGTGGACATATCAAATTAAGAGAAGAGCTATGTTAGTATATACCTTATGCGGGACAGTAGCACATTGGTGGGTAGTCCACAGAGATAATCTTATAGAATGGGAAGATATTGGAATTACCCTATCTATTAGGTTATTAAGGAATAATGCACCTACGTAGATCCGCACTTATCATGGTAATTAACATGTTCAACATCACACTCAACAACGGTGTGAGAGACTCGGACATCGGGATGGGAAGCATTACCAACTTCACTCTGGGTGCATAGATTTTACTCTACGCTACAAGGATACGCACGTGCCTTGTATGTATATGCAGAACTACATTGAGAGACTAGGAACTGGAAAAATTTGACTGCAGGAATGATCCGGACCTTTGACTACTTTTCTTCCCAAACTCCACTAGAAGAGTCATTAAAATTTATCAAGTGCTTAACTATGGTAGATAGTGCAAAAGTAAAAGTGCATATTCAAGAGTTATTTGGTGAGATAGAGTCGGAGCACGTTTTGAAAAGGAAGAAGAAATGGACTCCATACTACTTGAATGTGCTTTCCTTGAGAAAGATAAGGGAAAGATGGTTTACATCGTGAATGATGAGGAAGTTAAGAACCTAGATATTGGACATTCACAAGGGGTGCACAAGGTCTTGGATAGTGCAAACAAGGATACGTGCACCTATCATGAACCCATGAAGACAAAGAAGGTGAATATAGGTTCGGAGGTTGAGCCTAAGGAGGCCATCATTGGAGACTATTGGTCAGACTTAGAGGTAGCAAAGATCATTGAGTTACTCAGGGATTATCATGACTTATTCCCTCAAGGGTATCATGAACTTAAATGCGTGCATAAATCACTTGGGGAAATGAAGATAAATATTAAGGATGGTGCATGCCCAATTACAAAGAGGCCTTAAGGAATGAATCCTAATTTGCGCAAAAAGGTAAAAGAAGAAATTGATAAAATGTTGAAATATGGAATTATCAAACCCCTTGATGAGTCAGAATGGGTTAGCCCAATGGTGATTAATATCAAGAAGGATGGATGAATTAGAATATGTGTGGACTATAGGGAGTTGAATGTTGCATGCATCATAGATCCATTCCCTACACCATTTACTGAGGAAATACTAGGAGTTACAGGGCGTGAAATATACTCTTTCACAGATGGGTTTTTGGGTATCATTAGGTTAGGATTGCTCAGGAGGATCAAGAAAAGACAACTTTTAATACTGAATGGGGCAGTTTGGCCTATATTGTGATGCCTTTTGGATTGAAAAATGTGCCTCTTGTATTCTCACACATAGTTGTTTAGGCATTTAAAGATTTTATTCACAACTTGTTACAGGTTTACCTAGACGATTAAACATTATATGGGCTTGTGAAAGATCATTGTGACAACCTGCGCTTAATGTTTGAATGGTGCAGACAATTGAGTATCTCTTTGAACATCAAGAAGTGCATATTTGCTACACCATTTGGGATACTATTAGGACATATAATATGCAAGGAAGGTTTGCTAGTTGATCCAACTAAGGTTGTAATCATTCTAGGCCTGGAAGCACCTACCAGTCAAAGTGAGGTGCACAAATTTTTAGGTAATACAGGATATTATATAAAATTCATCAAAGGGTATGCCAAAATTGCTGCACCCTTGGAAGAGTTATTGAAGGGGAAAGGTACATTTTATTGGGGAGCACCACAGCGAAGTGCACATTTGAGATATTAAAAGAGAAACTTACTACTGCACCCATTATGCATTTTCCCTCATGGGATAAACCATTTCATGTGCATGTGGATGATTCTGGCATGGCCATTGGTGCTGTGTTAGCTCAACCTAGCGAAGGTATTGTAGACCATACAATCAATTTTTCTAGTAGGAAGCTGACTCTTGCTAAACAAAATTATACAACTATAGAGTGCGAAGCTTTTTCAATGATCTATGCATTACACAAGTTTCAAAAATACTTGTTAGCAACACCATTTGTGTTTTATACAGATCACATGGCATTGAAGTACTTGGTAAACAAGCCCATCTTACATGGGCACATATGCAGATGGGTGTTCCTATTTCAAGAGTTTGACTTCACAGTTGTGGTGCAGCCAGGGAAAGTAATTCCTGACCAAACCATTTATCTAGAATCAACTCAGGAGAGGAAGCACATACAATTGAAGAAACCATGCTAGATGCACAGTTATATAGGTTACAACATGCACCCATAGAATTACAAGACACTGCTATCTAACTATTGGTGGTGTGGTGCCGAAGGAATGAAGCCATTAGAAAAGAAACAACTTGATATCACGCACGACACCATTTATGTTAATCAGTGGTGACCTTTACAAGTTAGGAAGAGATGAAGTATTATGCCATTGTGTATTAGAGCATGAGTGCAAGGATATTATAGAACAATCCCATAGTGGTATTGCAGGAGGCCATTATGCAGGTGATGCGACTTCTCGGAAGATCCTACTTGTTGGATTATGGTGGGAGACATAGTATAAGAACTGTAAAGAATATTATAAGGCATGTGATCATTGTTAGCACCTAGGAAAACAAGGGAAAAGAGATGAGATGCCTTTGAGACCAATTACTAGTGTGGAACCATTTGAGAAATGGGTTGTTGACTTTGTAGGACCTATTTCACCACCGCGCATAGGACTAGATCGTGCTATATCATTACTTGCATAGATTATATCACACAAGTGGGTAGAACAACACCTACAAAGGACGTACATGACAACAGCCTAGGTTTCTATGGGAGAATTTTCTTACAAGATATGGATGTCCTTTAAGCTTGACAAATGATAGGGGTACACACTTTTTGAATGAGACAATCAAGATCCTATTAGATGAGTTTATGGTTGCACACCATAAAACTACATCCTATCATCCTCGGGAAAATGGAAGCTATTGAGGCTTTCAACAAAATTTTGAGCCGAGAATTTGACAAAAATTGTGATGTTGGAAGAAAGGATTGGTATGAAAAAGTGCTAGCTGTTGTTTGGGCATATAGAAAAACTTACAAGAAATTGAGCAAAGCCACACCGTTTTTGTTGGTGTTTGGTGCATAAGCCATTATCCCGATAGAATTTATGTTACCTTCTTTGCACATTGTGCGCACTGGAGGTCTAGCTGATGAACAAGATTTAGAAGAGCGTATTGAGAAGATGATTCAACTGGATGAGCGACAAGCCATAAAGCGATGGAGTCAGAAGTAGGAAAAGGCAGTCAAGAAGGCATGGCATGACAAAAACATAAGGGATAAGAAGTTTGAGATTGGACAAATGGTACTTATTTATGACTCTAAGTTCTTGCCATCCAGGAAAGCTCAAAGTACACTAGTTGGGGCCGTATGTCATCACTTACATACTTAAATCAGGTGCTTGCCAGTTAGAAGCACTTGATGGAACACGGCTACTGGTTACTTTAATGGGAGTAGGTTAAAGCCCTACTATAAATAAGACTTCTTGGTGTTTGTAATAAGGCAGTATTTCCATTTAGATTAGGTTTTCAATTATGTATTTCCTTCATTGTCGCTATGCTTTGTCAATTTAGTTGTTCTTGTGTAATAAACGTGCTTGCGCGCATGAAGCTAATTACTATGTGAAGAATGTTTATGCATAAAGGACTGCACATACCTTTAGTGTGGGGTGGTTGTAGTTATCCAAGTAAAAGACCATGGGAATTAAAAGGTGAAAGGAATAAGCTACTACGGGTGTGATTTAAGTCAAAAGAAGATTGTTTCTCAAAAGTGACCAAGGATGGAGATGAATGAAAGGACAATATAACACGAGGTAAGTGAAGGCCATGATAACTACCAGGAGAAGGTACAATGATGAGGTACTTAGGCGCAAGGGCATGCGCTGAAGAGAATTTTGTGACCAAAGGGTAGGAAGGCATGCTAGAAGGTTATAAATTTGGGGTGCAAAGATGCACCGTGTGGAATGAGAAAATTTGGTCAATGAATGAGAGGATATTTGGTAGGTGAAGGGGCAATAAATGCATCAAAATTTGAAAAAATTATATAAGGATGGAAGGATTCATTTTTTCTTATGCAACTAAGAGTATTTTAGGAAATAGTCAAGTGTGAAGAGCAGAGTGATCGAGTTAAGGTGTGAAGGGTGTGAAACCAAGCATGACAACAAGATTTGTGTGAAAAGAAGCTTGCGTCCCAGTGGTGAAGGGTTTGAGAAAAGTAGGGAGATATAAAGGAGTTAGTGCACAAATTTTCCACCTAGGGCACGATTGAATTGAGCTAGAGTTTGATTCATAAGTTGTAGAATTAAAGAGGAGACGATTGTAAGGTAAAAATGATACCTAAGAAGGCATCTCAGAAAAAACAGAAAAAGGAAAGAAGAAGGTGGTCATCGAGGAGGAAGAGATGGCACCTGAAAGCAATTTTTCATAAATGTAATATCTAGAAGGAGTCATCATTAGCCAAGAATGGGATTCACTAATCAGAAAGAGAAAATTGAGTGAATACAATCACAAGACCGTGGAGAACAAGAAGGAGGTTAATTCCTTGCTCACTACTAAGACGAACAAGCATACGACAGATGACATGTCGGTTCATGATGATGCAGGTGAGAAGATTTTGAAGATAATTAGGGTCTACCAATTATATGAGCTTCCATATTTCGGGAAGTATGAGCCCTTATATCAGTGGCTCATGAGCAGAGTGCACAAGGACTTCTTCTACTTTGTAGGACATAGAGTTAGAATATCATCGTGCTTATCTCATCAGTTATAGGTTTGAAGGCCACATGATAGGACATAAAGAATGATCTCATAGATAAAACCACAATCTTAAAGACCAGATAGAAGTTGGGGTACCTGAAGGGTCCACATGGTATGAATACGAGAAAAATTGAAGAAGCTGTCGGTGGTGTAAGCAATAACACACCTTATTATAAAGTTGAATGATTAGGAGTGGTGGTCATAGGTAAATACTATGTGGTTACACATTGTGCATAAGATGTTAGAAGGAGAAATCTATAATATTGTAAGAAAAATAGTCGAGGAAGTGCACACAGGAGGGAAGATCAGCTTTAGGGCTGTTCTACTATCACTAGTATTAATGGAAACTGGAGTACCAGATGGGCCGAAGGAAAAAGTATGGGAATACTCCAAGGAGAAAAAGTCACCGGCTAAAAGGTTCAGCAAGTACTTATGTAAAGGGGCTATGATGGAAGACGTAAAGTAAAGGGCGAGAGAAATGGTATGATAGGATCCATGTGGCATTTGGGGAAGAGTGGTGCATTGCAAAGGACCTACCATCAGTAGTAGGGAAATAAGTTCATTTTGATGTATACCAACATTTCTACATCGCGCGCTTTCCAATGAGAGATGGAGTGGAGCCCTTGGTGTAAATTGTATTTCGCATTCACTTTTGTAATGGATCCAAAAAGCGGACTTTACTTTTGTAACGGATGCATTTGGGGAGGGTCTCGAGGTATTCTATTACGGGATGATCATGTCATAGCTTATGAAAGTAGAAAAATCAAGCTACATGACCAGAATTATGATCCACATGACCTAGAGCTTCTTTGTCATTGTTTATACACTTCAAATATAGAGGTATTACCTTCTCGGTAAGCCTTTTGAACTAAAAGCGATCATCTTGGGTTGAAGTATATTTTTACTCACCCAAAACTGAATACAAGACAAGGAAGATGGTTAGAATTTCTATCTCAAGTATGATTTTGATATGAGCTATATTAAAGAAAAGGAAATAGAGTAGAAGATGCTCTAAGTCATAAGAAGCAAATTTATGCTCTTATAACATTGAGAACTCAGTTTAAGGATGAGGTGAAAAGTGTCATGGAATCTGATTCTTATTTTCAGCAAGTAAAGACAACACTTGCTGTAAATCCAAATGATGTGAGATATAAAGGTTTTCATTTTGACAATGAAGGAATTTTATGGTTTGAAAACAGGGTATACATACCTTTGGCAAATGAGTTAAGAAAGAAATTATTAGTTGAATTTCACAACTCACCTTTTTCTGGACACCCTGGCATTACAAAGATGCTTACTGATATAAAACAACAATATTTACGGAAAGGGATGAAAATAAAAGATGTGATGGAAATTGTGACACCTGCTGTTTAGAATGTCAACGTGTTAAAGCGAGCGTATGCATCCAAGTGGTTTATTGTACCCTCACAACATTACAAGCGCAAATGGCAAGTGATAACTAAGGATTTATGTTAGGGATTGCCTATGTCAAAGAATAAACATGATGTTATTTTGGTTGTTGTTGATAAAATAACAAAAGTAGCACACTTCATTGTTGGTAATATAAAGGATGATTCACCTGTGTTAGCAAGAAGATTTTTGCATGAGATTTTCAGGTTACATGGAGTACCTGAATTGATCATATTGGATAGAGATTTGAGAATGAAATCAATATTTTGGCAAACACTTAATGTAGCTCTGGGAACTAAGCTAAATTTCAGTTCTGCGTATTATCCGAAGCGGATGGACAACCGAGAGAGTTAATCAAGTTTTAGCGGATATGTTACGAATGTATTGCATTGATTAACATTATAAATGGGAGGAGTACCTTCCATTTGTAGAGTTTGCTTATAATAACACATATCATGCCTCTCTAGAAATGGCACCTTTCGAAGAATTATACTGAAGGAAATGCGAGAACCCATGTTATTTGGGACAACATTAAGGATAGAGAGGTAATTATTCTATAAATCCTTACGAAATGGAAAAACAAGTTAAAATGATTCGTAAAGCGCTTGAAGGAAGATGACGATAGGAAAAATAGCTATGTAGACTTAAAGCGGGTTGATAGAAAATTTGAATTTGGTGAAAAATTATTTCTTTGGGTTAAGCCGAAAAAGAGTTCTATAACTTTTGGCAAGGCTGCCAAGTTATCACCTCGTTATGTGGGACCCTTTGAAATTGTTGAAGTAGTCAACCGTGTAACTTATCATTTAGCTTTACTTCCTGATTTATCATGAATGCATGATGTTTTCCATATTTATTTACTTAAGAAATACATTTTAGATTTATCACATGTGTTGAATTGGAATTCCTTGTAGGTCCAAGACCTAGGAAAAAACATGGTTAAGCCTATTCGAGTGCTGGAAACTCGCCAGTTGCACTTAAGAAATCGTGAAATAAGTCAATGTAAGGTCTAGTGGGACCAGTTTAATGAAAAAAGTGCAACCTGGGAAAATATTGAAGATATGAGATCTACTTTTCCATACTTGTTTGATCAGAATTGATTTTGAAAATTGATAAAATCTGAAAATTTTATTCATATTTTGATGTTAAATCTACCAAACTTGGGCAATTATTGAACAATTTGACAACTATTTTAAATATTGTTTTGAAAACTTGAATTTTTCAAATTTAGTCCTGTTATGGACATATGAATGGAAGGACAATAATTAAATTTTGTCCTAAAACCTTAATGGTTTGATTAAGTTAATCATCAGGACGATGATTCTTTTAAGGAGGAAGGTATGTAACGTCTTGGTCATGACCGTTACTATGATGACTTCCAATTTTGACATTGCAAACGTTGACATGTGATTTTTCTTAGGAATGTGTATTCTTTTGACGTTGAAAATCATGTTTGCAATGGATGAGTTAATACTATTTAGAATTCATGCTTCTTTGTATTTACATTACTTGGAAGTGAAGCCATTTTACTTTGTGAATTATAAGTTGTAAATCTATACTGTTGTTTTCACATCTTCCATATGTTAACAACACACCTTGAATCAATTCCATTGATCCAAGGTATGCTTTGTTCTTCTTTATCATCATCTTGATAATTGACATGTTGAATGAAACATATTATGGAACCGAGTTGTGTTTTGTTGTAAATTGTGAAGAACTTGACTTGAGTGTTATTACTTGGCATCATCTTTTGCAAACTATAAGTCCTGGACTTCCTTTATTAATGTTTTGGAACGTTGAACAATGCGAGGAGATTAAGGACCTATTATTGTTCTTATAAGGCAAATGCCTTAACTTTGGTCAGAATGGTTGGTGCTATTTGGATCTGACCTAAACTGTAATTTTTCCCTATTGGATTTTGACCTAAGGTAATAATACTTACCTATGACCTATTACTAAACTATTTCGGTTGACACCTAAACTTATGTTACGCTTCCCTACCCTATATGGATTCTAGCCTAAGGGATTATGACCTAACCTAAGAAGGTATATTATATGGTTATGATTTTTGAACTAACCTAAGATAAATTCTAAAGACCTAAGAACTAAGATGGAAACCTAACTAATGCTAATTTAACCTAAACTATTACTAAGCCGAAAGGGGACCTATGGGTTACATGGTAGATGGAAGGTTGGTGGCAGTGGTTTATAAGGTATTAAAGTGGATTGATTTTAGTCCTTACATCCTAAAATTTACCAAGATTGGTGGAGGCATAAAAAGATGGTGGGATGCCTAGCTGGCATCATTGCTAAAATTAAAATGAATGAGAATTTTTGAATTTTACTTCAGCAATTTTGTAGTGGCATTGGCGTAAGAAAAGAGAGGTAATTTGCATTCAATGGCATTGATTTCGGTGAAGAGACCACCTAGGAAAGAGGAGAAGGGTGTTTTGTGGAAGTTCTTGGTCATTCGGTCTTTTTGGTTTTGTTCGCATGTGGTTCTAGTTCTTCGAACCAACAAGCCTATTTTTCAATCCATAGTGATCTTGAGCATCCTCAAATTGTTTCTGAACCTTTGGAAATGTGGAGGAAGTTGGGAGATTTGAATGTTGACGTTGTTTTGGAAAGAAGAGGTCTTTGATAGGCTCGGTTGGAGGTCTTCTACAAATCAACAAGAAACTTTATCAGGCATGATAGGCTCTTCTTATTAAATAGTTCTGCTTTTTATTAAACGTCTTCATAAGAACAACTCTACTCTTAGAAACAAATGGTTTTGTGGAAATGCCTTGGTGTATTTTGTTGTGATCTTCTGCTTGAGTTTTTTATTTGGAAAAGATTCAATATGGGTATTTTCTTGATGCATATGTGAGTAAATCGTGTTTATCTTATTTGAAACTAGAATGTTTCTTAAGTCGTGTGGACTTCTGATCTCCTGTGCTAAAATGGTTTAATGAAAAACAATGATTGTTTTAAGATTTGATCAGGGTTATCTTCCCTTGCTAAGAGAAGGTAAGAAAATCGATGTTTTCAGTTGAAACTGGAAGTGGGTGTAAATTTTATCACTTCGTTGTTAAAATCATGATGAAATGGGTGTTTGGATTGTTGTTTTCTTGTGGATTCAACTTGTTGAGAGTAACAGTAGCTAAGTTACTTCACTTAGATCTTATACATTGTGATTTATGGGACCTCTATTGACTATGCAGAAGCTTGAGTTACTGCTAGGAGGGGGAGATGTTGGTGTGAGTTATCCTACGTATCCTCCTCTCATATTGGAGGGTCATCTCACATGGGTTAGGTTTAGGGCTTGCTATTGAGTCATGCACTAGGGTTACTCAAAGACCCTATATGTACCCTTTTACTATTCATTTATGAGCATGCCAAGACACTTCACTATCTTTCTCTATGTGCAAGATTTGTTCTGTTATGCAAGATTGCTTAGTTATTGATCGATTCTTCTTGTGATTATGTTGGAGCCATTATGATTCAACCAGAGTGCAACTTGATTGTGGTGCATAGTTTCTGATACGATCCATCAACTCTTTCATGGTATCAGAGCTGCACGACTTGCCATCACACCAAAAGCTTGAACTGATGGTGGAGAGGGATCTCATCGTGTTAAACAGCTGCTACACCAATACCCTCCCGCACGATGGAGCCGGGTATACACCCAATCAGGCCCAACAACATTAGGAGGTAGTGACACCAAGAATTTCCAGAGGTCACCCATCCCAAAGACTACTCTGGGGTTGGTGCGCTTAACTACCAGTATCGAGGTGAGATCGGGTAAATGTACACTCGTTTATTTTAGTTGTGATTACTCTGGTTTTTCATTTTTTTAACTCCTCGTGTAAGTTTTTGATCTTATTTTCTAGTTTTTTCCTTGCTAACGTATTTAACAAGTTGTTCTTGGAAAGTGTGTCAGTTTGTTGTGTTCTTCGTGCATGTGCAGGAATCTCCTTGAACTATCAGGGGTTTCACAGCTACATTTAGCTAGCTGTGGATAAATTTAGTAGATCAACAAAAATTAGAGGTTTATTTTTTTTGGTTTTTTTTTTTAAATTATTAAACTCAAAAATTTTTAGATCTCTGTGTTTTTTTTGCTTTGTGTTGCATGGTTTTTGCAGGTACAGGTTTAAAACTGATTTTTTTGGTTTTTTTTGTGGGTATGGCTCTGGTGCGGCTGAGCTTAATTTAGTGTTTCTACGTTTTTTGGCTTCGTGTGTTCTTCCTGCGCATGTGTTGTCCGTTGCCTTTTCTTTGTGGGTAGGTTTTCTGTTTTTGTAGAGTGTCTTGTGGTTCCTTACGTGGCGTCTAAACCTAGTGTTCTTTGTGTGGAGGTTCCTTTCTACATGCAAGCCATCTCACTTCCCTGCTCGCCCCAATGCACACTGTCCTCTCTTCCTCTCGCCGTGGAGTTCATCTCGCATGTTCATGGGTGTGTAAAATTTGCGCACTGTCCATTTTTTCTTGGTAAGTTTTTCGATTTTTTTGCTAAGTTTTCTTTATTTTTTTGGAACATATTTTTTAAATACTTTCTATTTTTTTTAAAAAACAAGCTATTAAAATTCCAGTACGTGTGTTTTCTCTTTGGTCTTTTCCTTTTTTAATCTTTTAGCAAGTTTTAAAAAAAAACAAAAACAAAAACCGTATTTTTTTTAAATCATATATTTTTAAAATCTTAAAAGATTTTTAAATATTTCTTTCAAAATTAAACAACAAAAGCTTTTAAAACAAGTTGGTTCGTATTTTTTTACATTTCTTTCTAATTTAAAAAGAAAACAAAAAAAAAAGTTTTTTTGGTATCAGCGGTAAGTTTTTTTTAATATAGAAACTTTTTTCTTTTATTACTAAATCTAAGTGGTATGAAGCTTTTTAATATTAATTGAAATTAGTTTTCTTTTCAATTAAAATTGATTTCTTTTTAAAAACGGAAAGTTTTTCATTATTTAGGATTTAATTTTATCTTAATTAAGTTTTTTTGTAATTAATTAGGATTTAATTTTTATTAGATCTTAATTAGTTTTTTGTAATTAATTAGATTTAATTAAATCTATTTATATTAATTACATTTTTTTCTTTTTTGATTAGTAAATTTTTAAAAATCGTTTTAATCAACTTTTTTATCATTTTTAAAACTCCAATAGCTCTAAAATTAGTTAGATTGGACGTTTCAAAACGGTAATTCCTTAGGCATTTTTATCGATTTTTTTACTAATTGTGTGCTCAAGTGTGCAGTGACACTTTGACCCTTTTTCTCCCTTCCAAGCATTTTTGGGCGTTCTGAAGACCTCTAAACTCCTTCGAGTTCATTTAAAATCATTGTATTTTACCCTTATTATTGCTTACGACTAGTGAGCGTGTCCACCACAGTCTGCAGCAAGGGGGTTTTCATTTGTGACGTGAGACGCTTTTTCTCACAACCAGGATTGGCTTTCACCTCCTTCCTTGTTTTTTGCTTGTGCTTGTTTACGGTGTCCTATTTGCTGCGCACTCCACGAAACACTATTGTGGTCTCCTCTCTTGCACATTATTACACTGATTGCAAGATGAGTTACCAAGTGTTTCAAATCGTACGCATGGACCCAATTGTAATCAATGCACTAAACTATAAAGTACCGAAAGCAATGAGTTGTTATATTGTCCTAGGTGGTTGTGTTTTTTCGGAGTTTATTTCTCTCTCTCTCTCTCTCACTATGGATGCACTTTCAATTCCTTTGCTTATGCTGTTCAACTTCTTCAAATGCAGATCGAAAATAATAATGAAACTAAGGGGTAAAGGGCTATTCCGCATCACCATGGGAATTGAGACCGAACTGCATTTACTAACCCGAAAAATCTAAGTGGTTAAACTGTAGTGATGAAGCTTTAGGTCTTCTTTGCATGTTTTTCTCCTAACTTTCTCTTCCACATTGAGGCGTATGAAACACCTAAATTTACATGGAAAATGTTGGATGTGATGTTTGGACAACTAGATGACATGAGAGCGCATGAGTTAGAAAATGAACTACTAGGGTTAAATCCTAGTGACTTTGAAAACCTACAAGCTTTCTTCTCAAAATTTGTCCACATTAGACTGTTCTTAAAAGGATGTCAAGTAGAGAAGAAAGATTCTCAATTGATCTTGTCAATTCTCTCTAAGCTAGGTCCCGAATATTTTGTCTTCGTGTCAACTTTCTACGCTACAAAAGCTGTTTTGGGTGATACTTGGACTATGCCCTCCTTTGACTGTTTTTCATCCCAACTCATTTGAGAACAAGACAAAATCATTCAAATGGGGTCTCTCAAGTCCAAGTCACATGCCCTTGTAGTAAGTACTAGCAAGGGAAAGAAGACTAAAAAGAAGAAAGAAACAAAGGATCAACCTAAGAAAGAAACCAAGACCAAACCTAAAAATGACACAAACACTTCAACTTCTGAGCCTAAGGCACAAAAAAGCAAGTTTTTGTGTTCCTATTGCAAGAAGTCTGGTCACAATGAGCACCACTATTTTTGGAAATAGATTGATCACTTATCTCATTTACTTGAGAAAAATAAAATAAGTGTTCTGAATCCATAAAACAAAGTGCTCCGAAGGCCGAGTCTTCTGCTGCAAAAGGTTCTAAAAATGATAAGAAGAAAGGAAAGGCCCTTGTAGCTAGAGTTACTCCTTCATCGACGTGGATTATAGATTCCAGTGCCTCGCACCACATGGGTTCTTCACATGTTGAGTTTTCCAACATCAAACCTTGTGGAATGTCCCAAACCATGATGGGTAATGACATGACAGTGTCGGTTTCTAGTAGTGGATTGGTAGGGACGGATGGGGGAACATTTAACCAAGTGTTGAGTGTTCCTAATCTCTCTACCAATCTCCTATCGATTTACCAAATTACTCACCTTAGTGAAGGAATGCGAGTGGAATTTGGTCCTAACTCGGTGATTATTCGTGAGATTAACAATGACACTACAGTGGCTGAGGGAAAGGCTAATCACCGTTCATAGTTATATACCTTTTCCCACTTTACTTTTGATTCTACGCCCACTGCCTTGCTCACTCATGCAAATGAGGTTAGTAAGTTATGACATGAGCATTTTGGACATCTAAATTATCACTACCTTGAACAATTGAGCCAAAACAAATGGTCAACGGGTTACCCCAGCGTCAAGTTTTCTAAGGGTCTTTGTGAGGGTTGTACCCTTGGAAAACATCTTGAAAAGAACTTTGACAAAGGAAAATCCTAGAGAGCTACTCGTCCCTTGGATCTTGTTCACAATGATATTTCTGGTCCATTTCCTTCTCCTTTGTTTACTAGAGCTCTTTATGTGCTAACCTTCATTGATGACTTTTGCGATATACTTGGGTATATTTTCTTAAGCTTAAGTCGAAGTCTTTGAACATTTCTAGGACTTTAAGGCTCTTGCTGAGAAACAAGTGGAATGGTCTATCAAGGTTCTTTGAACCGAAAATGGAGGTGAATATGTAAACAATAGGTTCATGGATTTTATACCTCGAAGGGATCTCTTTGCAGCATAAAGATGATTGCTTATAGCCATTGCTGAGAATGGAGTCGTACAAAGAAAGAAAGTAATCGAAGGAGATGGCCACTTGTATGATTCACTCGAAGTCTTTTTGTCCACAGTATTGGGGACGAAGTGTGAATTGTGTAAATTACATTCAGAACCATGTTCCACACAAGGCAGTAAGAGGGATGACACCCTTTGAAGCCTAGTTTGGATGCAAGCTTGATGTTGAGCACTTTTGAGTCTTTGGATCCAAGGCTATGGCTCGGATTCCCAAGAAGAAATGCAAGGCCTTGGAACCAAAATCCAAACCTTGTATCTTTGTAGGGTATCCTGATGGCGTGAAGGGATATTGATTGATGAATCCTACTTCTCATGAGCTGTATATTGAGAGAAGTGTTAAGTTTGATGAGTCTTCTTTGACTTATACTTCTCCACCTATTGAGGTTCTTTAGCTCACTGATTCAGATTTTGACTCATCAGATGATGATGTTATTGAGCGTGATCCTTTTCCTTATCCTTCCGACCATTAGGTCTTTGAGTCTTCCGATTATGACAGTAGTGATGATGAGGACTATGTCCCTTCTCACTCAAGTGAAGAATCTTTTGACTCTGAGCCTGATCCTCTTGGTCCTCTTTAGGCTAGGAATTTTTTAAAGTGCTGGAGATTTAGTTGGAGATACTTCAGATACGAGACGTACTCACTCAGATTTCATTGGACCCCACTCTTTCTTCACCTCTACTTATGATCCACAATATTTTCTGGGAGGCTTCTGGTATTCCTGAGTGGGATTCTGCAATGGATGAGGAGTATTCCTCTCTCATGAAGAACGATACTTGGGATCTCACCCCTCTTCCGAAAGGAATAAAAATCGTTCAATGTAAGTGGGTGTTCGAATAAAGTATGGAATAGATGGAGACATCAAAAATTTTAAAGCATGATTAGTAGCTAAGGGTTTCTCCCAGATATAGGGTTGATTATACTAAAACCTTTTCTCTCAGTTGCGAATATGACTTCTATTCGATCGATTCTATCCATTTCAGCGAACAAATGGAAATTACATCAAATGGATGTTAAGAGTGCCTTCCTTCATGGTGACCTAGAGGAAGAGATCTATATGGAACAACCTCTCGGGTTATGTCCAGATCCCTCCCTCATTTGTATGTTAAATAAGTCTCTTTGTGGCCTCAAATAAGCCCCTGACTTGGTATGCCAAGATGGAATCCTTTTTACTTACATCAGGGTTTACTAGGTGTCACTCTGATCCAAATGTTTATATTCTACGACAAGATGACTCCATACTCATTCTTGTTCTATATGTTGATGACTTGTTGATCACAGGTAGCTCTTCCTCTATTATTGATTCTGTGAAGATCACCTTGGCTAATAGGTTTTCCATGACTGACTTAGGTTTGGTTCATTACTTCCTTGGGATCCATATTTCACAATCTGACTCAGGAATTTTGATTTCACAACCTAAGTATGCTCTTGATTTGCTAGCTTTTTTTTAGATGTCTGATTACAATTCTTCTTCTACTCCTTTTCTTTCTGGGGTTAAGTTGGTTTCAGATTTCTCTACTCCCTTGGTTGATGGTACTCTTTATCGACAGTTGGTGGGAAGCTTTATTTACTTGACTCACACTTGACTGGATTTATCATATGTTATTGGGATCATGTCTAGATTCATGCAAGCCACATGCACCGCATTGGAAAGCAACCAAACGGATCCTTCATTATGTTTGTGGAACTTATATGGATGGCATTCACTATCATGGAGGGGTAGATATTGACTTGATTGGGTTCAAAGATTCTAATTGGGTGGTGACATAGATAATCGAAATCTACTTCTAGCTATAGTTTCTCTCTTAGTTTGGGTCCTATTAGTTGGTATAGTAAGACGTAAATGCAATTACAATATTACAAAGGTAGAATATAGAGGATTAGTTAATGCTTCCACCGAAGCTATTTGACTACTGAGTATTTTGACAGAGTTTGACATCCACCTTCGTAGCCTACCATTATCTACGGTAATAACATGAGCACTATCTCCATTTGCAGAAATCCAGTTCAACATTAGTGGACGAAGCACATTGAGATCCATATACACTTCATAAAGAGCTTATTCAAGATGGCATCATCAACATACAATACATTTAGGCAATCGTGATCAAATTACAGATTTATTTACCAAGCCCTTCACTGAGATGAAGTTTCTTCACTTACGGTCTCTTCTTGGGGTGATGTCTTCTGCAACTGCTCATCTTCTTCGGGCTAAGTAGTCCTTATTTTCTTCTCCTTCTTCTAGGAATATTGTGTTTGTGTATGGGCCCCTTATTAGGCCTTTAGTTTTCGGGCCCCATTGACACATCTTTCTTAGTTGTTTAGGAGTGTCTTCTCTTTCTCGTCTGACTCATCATAGCTGCTACCCCAGCTTCGATGAAGGGGGTGTTAGTGTGAGTTATCCTATGTGTCCTCCTCTCATATTGGAGGGTCATCTCACATGGGTTAGGTTTAGGGTTTTCTATTGAGTCATGCACTAGGGTTACTCAACACCCTATATGTACCCTTTTACTATTCATTTATGAGTATGCCAAGACACTCCATTGTCTTTCTCTATGTGCAAGCTTTGTTTTGTTATGCAAGATTGTTCAATTATTGATTGATTCTTCTTGTGATTACGTTGGAGCCATTATGATTCAACTAGAGTGCAACTTGATCGTGGTGCACAGTTTCCAATATGATCCGTCAACTCTCTTAGAGATAACCCAAGTTTTGGTTCTTTGATTTTTAAATTTCTTTATGCATCAGAAGCACCTGTCCGAACTTCGCATAATGTTAATCTCGTTGATTATATTTGTAAGGTGGGTGAATACCGTTAAATCCTAATTGTTTTGGATTTGGATGATTCTTTTACTTTAATGATTTGATGATATGGTTGATAGTTGTCCTGCTATCATAAATTAGGGAAGGGGCATTATAGTCTTCTCTTCTCTGTTGAACTCGACTTCGAGTGTCTGGTTGGAGTCTTGTCATTTTGGTTGTTTTTCTTTGTGATTGGTTTAGAGCTTGAAATTTTTTCCCAACTTGTATGATGTTCCTTAATTTCTGTAAAAAAAAATTAAGGGGTTTGGGTAACTTGAAGATGGGTCTAGGAAGGAAGAATTGTTTTCGTTATTTTCATTTGTATGTATTGTCTTTGAAAAGAAATCAAGATCTCTCTTGGACATTCTAATTCATCATTTTTATTTTCCACTCTTTGATTGGAAAAGGAGAAATCTTCTCTATTGATGCTTTTTGTGTTGGAAAGAATTAAATAATTTCATTCTTTGAGCTTGTTGCTTTAAAAACTTGCATCAGTTTTGTGTTGCAGTGATTGTTCTCTTTATTTGACAAGAAGCCCTCTCTTCAGGCTTTGTCTTACTAGTTTCAATTGTTATTCTCATATTGATTCAATTTCAACCTTGCTATTTGCATGGCGGTGGTTGTTGAATTTGGATGTTGTTAGGTAAGGAGTCGTTCAGTCTTCTTGGAACATCAACTGTGTTTAACCTTTTAATAGGATGGATTATTGGGATCTTCTTTCTCTTTTTGAGTTGGCTATGCATCGTTGTTTTTCTTTGAAATGTGAAAGGATTTACTTTCTATTCTTTCTCTTCTCTAAATTTTGAATCCAATGTTGTCTTCATTGAACACCGAAGGATGAATTAAGTTGATTTCCTTTCAACTGTTTGTTGTTTCTCATCTTTACTAACCCTGTTGAGGCTAAATGGGTAATTGGATGGAAAACCTACATTTCTTATTCCTATTGATTTGATAAATTGAAATTGAATTGAAAATTGGATTAAGTGTTGGAAAGATGGGAATTCTTGTTTTAGGATGTTGTTGGTTCATTCTAAATTCCATTCTTTAAAGGTAAAATGAATTTGACCTTTTATATTAAATGAGAATTATGTTAAAAGATAAGTATTGTGATTCATTGTTCCTTTAAAATAATTCTCTTCTGAGAACTGTTAGAGTTAATATTCTTCTTGAACCTTTGTTTGAATCAAGAATGAACTATAGACATTATAGTATGAAACAGATAAGTAAATTGGGATGTAATACTACTTATTTGTTGTAAATTTTCATAGGAAATTACTGATTTAAGAGTGTCAATTTGATCATGGTCCTCCTTGATGTATTGTGGTCCCTTTTATGTTCTCACTCTTTGATCCCTATCTTTTTATGAGATATATATCTGAATTGCTAAATGTTTCATAAAAGCAGAGTTCTTTTTATGAGACAGTTAGTCAAAAGCACATCATTTTAATATTTAGTGCTTATCATGCTGAGTTCGATGAATTGACCATGCTAGCAATTTTTGCAAATGGATTCTGTAAGTGATAAAGGAAGACAAGTTCTTGTATGATGCTTCCTTTGTTTACTTATAGGCTGCATCTTTAATGAGGAATTATTATTCTTTTTGAGAAGTAATTGATAAAGGGAAAAGTTGTAAATTTTACTTGATTTTATCAATGTAGAATGACATGAAAGATGTTTGAAATGTTTAGACCTATAAAATTATGTATTTTGTTTGATCAATGAAAAAGGATTGAGTGTTATTGATATTTGATGTGTCATTATCTTTTGGGCATACTGCAAAAAGGATTGTAAACTTATTCTTATTCTCTCATAAACATATATTTTTGAATCATTTCAGTTGTACTCAAATGAAATAGAGAAAGAGGGAATCGATACTCTATTCTTCTCTTAAGTGCAACTTCTAAGTTGGCATGTATAGATGAATATTTAATAGGTCAATATGGATTATTAATTGACATTAATAAAAGAGTAAGTTACATATGGGTTATGTATAAGTGAATTGTTGCAATGGACCCTAACTAATATATGTTAAGGGAAAAACAATTAGTCTTCAGAACAAATATTTGTTAATATCCTTTTGAGTTTTATACCTAAGGGATATTTGGAAGGAGAAAAATTATACCTCTCATGAACATATGTGTGTGTGTGTGTGTATATAGGATTAGACTTCATCTTAATGAAGTCTAATATTAAGGAATCAGAATCTAAATTCAGCCATGTATAAACTTGGTTAAGTTAAGTAAGTAATCTTATTGTTGTTAAGATGATTTGGATTGAAAGTCTGAAACTTAAGTTAAGAAACTAAAGAATGATTTTTTTTTCCAAAGAAGAGGGATTGGTTGCAGATTAATCTACATGGCAATTATAAGTCATTGATGGTTAGCAACCATAACGATCGAAGAGGTTAGAAATTTTGTAGGGTTGTTGAAACTAAATCTTAAATTAAAAGGATAAGAAAGTATTTAACCTCTTAGTTGGATATGTACTTCTAGATGAGGTGGTTCCGTAGGATTTTGGTACATGCCAACTATAATAATGTGTCATCATGAAGATAGGCCTTCATGAGGACACAATGTTGTAGCTGACATGTCACAACACCCTTCCGAATCAGATCATCTAGGTATACATAAACTCGAGACTTGACTTGGTTACACTCTAGGTCAGTTTAGGAACATGATTTTGTATAGGGAAGGACTCCCGATGACTAAAGGTAACTAGACACATGCAATCGACCTAGGTCAATTGAGTATGTCTATGTACCCCTAATCACCGTGAGTGGTCCTCTATACCAATCTATGTTGCTAATCTGGGTTATGGTAAAGCCTTGGACAAGAGGACTGACAGGAGTCATTAAAGACCATTCTAGAAAATAGATGAAGTGGGATTGAAGGACATATTCCATCAACGAGTATGCAATCTAGGAATATGATCATGCAAAGCATGTGAAAATCTTTGTCCAAAGTATCGCAAGCTGTTGGTTGCATTATCCTATGTCACTAGTTTAAGAAGCAAGATATCAGATGAATATTGGTAACAAATATTCAAATAGGCCTCTTAAATAGAACACTTCAATACCCCGAAAAGGGTAAGAGAACCAAGTATACTTAGTGCACAATACATTGAGTTAACATGAAGGATCGGTAAGAAGCCGAGTCATGAAATGAGAGATTGATGAAACACCGAGTCATGAAATGAGAGATCGATAGTTCATCGAGTCATTATAGCTGCATATGGTTATCTGTTATGAGATCAAATGGCATGGAATGTGTGTTCTATATTATTAATACAAGAATAGAGAACATTCATCAAAAGTAAAATGTGTGTTCTAAATAATAATTATTTAGAGCAGAGAACATTATTTAAAAAAAAATTCCCTTGTTTCTAAAATCATAAATGGGAATGTTACATCTTGGTATCAGAGCTAAAGGTTGCAGCTATCGGACCTATTGTGTCTAAAATATGATAAAAATTTACATTTTCTTGTTAAACTGAAAATGGTTAGAACAAGAGGAAATCTGTCAAGCAAACAACCCACCATCGGGTGGAGAAGCAACTACTTCCCAAAAATTTGATGAGATCCTCACTTCCCTATTGGAAATGAGAGATTGCCTGGCTATATTGGAACGACAAGTAATGGGCAATGAGGAGGAGGAAGAAGATGTTGATAATGACGATCATCCACCTCATATGGACAACACCAATGGAGGGAATCTAGTTGTTTATAACAGTAATGTAAACATACCTAATCAACCTGAAAATAAAAAGGCAAGATTAGCAGACATAACTTGGGATCAATTTAAAAGTTACTTTAGGCAATGGTGGCTACCTCAACTTTTCTATAATCAGAAAATGACTGAATTTTAACTTATTTCAAGGAAATTTAACAAGTTGACAAAGTATTGGAAAAGGTTTACTAAAATCCTTAAGTACGCGCCCAAGATCAAAGGCGACGAGAAGTTTAGGATACAAAATTTATTATGGGATTAAATCCCATTATAGGAGGTGAGGTGGATGTTCACAGTCCAACCACTATGGAAGGGGTTGTTGAAAAATCCATAAGGAAAGAACAGAAATTAAGAGCAATCTCTACTCATAGAGAGGAAATTAGAAAGAAGGTTCCAAACTCTTCTTCATCTCTTGCACCTAAAAAGGGACCCTAGAAGAGGTTTGGCATGAATTTTTTTACCACTGATAATAATAAGAGAACAATGACAAACAAACATGTTGCTAGTATGCGGAACAACTTTGTCAAGAACAATAATAATGGAAAGAATTCCTATGGAAGCCAGAATGATAACTTCAAGGCTGGAAATAAATTTGAGCCTAGGAAGGGGCCTGTTGGAGGCTATTTTAATTGTGGAAAGGACCATTACACGAGTCACTATCCTTTGAAGAAGGATTATTGCAATCATCAACATAGGATACACACTACGGTGGTGATAAACAAGCTAAAAAGAAAGTCACACCCATAGAAGTTCTGGGTAAGTTATTCGGTATAACCGTGACTATACTTTTTGATACTAGAGTTACTTGAATTTTTTTATTTCTACTAAGTTAGATTCAAAATTAAAAACAAAAATTGAGAAAATGGATAAATTGTGGATTGTTCATTACAGAGATAATGTTGTTCATATGGTTAGTATGTGTATTTTTGGAGCGATCCTTGACTTGCCTAGTTTTCCCACGAAGTTGACCTTTATGTTGCTTCTTTGGGGTCTTATGACATAATCATAGGTGTTAACTAGCTAGCTAAGCATAAAGAAAAGGTTGATTGTTTTGAAAAATAGATTAGTTGTTTAGATGATCTGTAAAAAAATATAGTAATTCAAGGTGTAAAACATGAGATTTTAGTTAGGAAATTGTCAGTAATGTAGCTCAAAAGGAAAACAAAGGTTGCACCTTGTATGCAGTAAAGATTTTTAAACTATAGAAGAAGGTAATGATTTTATGGAAAAATATCCTTTGTTACAAAATTTCAAGGATGTGTTTCCGGAGGAGTTACCAGGTCTTCCACCCAAACATGAGTTTGACTTCACAATCGAGATCAAACTAGGAACCGAGCCTATATCTAAGGCACCTTATAGAATGACTACCATTGAATTGGTAGAGCTTAAGGCTCAATTGCAAGAATTTTTTTCAAAAGGTTTAATAAGACTTAGTGTCTCACCTTTGGGAGCACCGGAAATTTTGTGAAAAAGAAGGATGAAACACTTAAATTTTGCATTGATTAAAAATGTCGAACAAGGAAACTATCAAGAACCGATATCTCGCTTCTTAGAATTGATGATATATTTGATCGATGCATGGAGCATTGATGTATTCCAAAATAAATCTTTGATCTAGATATCATCGAGAGAATAAAGGATGAAGACATACATAAAATAATTTTTAGAACAAGGTATGGGCATTACAAATTCATGGTTTTACCTTCTGGGTTGACAAATGCGAATCTTATTTGAAGATTCTAAAGGATCAATTAACTACAACACATATTTTGACTATACCTAATCCAAATGGGGACTTTATTGTTGTAACGGATGCATCCGAGGAGGGTCTCGAGGTATTCTATTTCGGGATGATCATGTCATAGCTTATGAGTTAGAAAACTCAAGCTACATGAATGGAATTATGCTCCACATGACCTAGAGCTTGTTGCCATTGTTTATACTCTTTAAATATGGAGGTATTACCTTCTCAAGTAAGCCTTTTGAACTAAAAACCGATCATCTTGGGTTGAAGTATATTTTTACTCACCTAACCCGAATGTAAGACAATGAAGATGGTTAAAATTTCTATCTCAAAGTATGATTTTGATATGAGCTATATTAAAGGAAAGGAAATAGAGTAGTAGATGCTCTAAGTCGTAGGAAGCACATTTTTGCTCTTATAACATTGAGAATTCAGTTTAAGGATGAGGTGAAAAGTGTCGTGGAATCGATTCTTATTTTAAGTAAGTAAAGACAACACTTGTTGAAAATCCAAATGATGTGAGATATAAAGGTTTTCATTTTGACAATGAAGGAATTTTACGGTTTGAAAGCAGGGTATACATACCTTTGGCAAATGAGTTAAGAAAGAAATTTTAGTTGAATTTCACAACTCACCTTTTTCTGGACACCCTGACATTACAAAGATGCTTGCTGATATAAAACAACAATATTTCTAGAAAGGAATGAAAAAAATAAGATGTAATGGAAATTGTGACACACTGTTTAGAATGTCAACGTGTTAAAGTGGAACATATGCATCCAGTCGATTTAATATACCTTCACAACATTCCACAAGATAAATGGCAAGTGATAACTATGGATTTATGTTAGGAATTTCCTATGTCAAAGAATAAACATGATGTTATTAAGTTGTTGTTGATAAACTAAAAAAGTAGCACACTTCATTGCTAGTACTCTAAAGGATGATTCACCTATGTTAGTAAGAATATTTTTGCGTGATATTTTCAAGTTACATGGAGTACGAATTGATCATATCGGATAGATATCCGAGAATGACATCAAGATTTTTTCAAATGCTTAATGCAGCTTTGACAACTAAGTTGAATTTCGATTCTGCGTATCATCTAGAAATTGATGGACAGACTAAGAGAGTTAATCAATTTTTAGAGTAAATGTTATAGATGTATTGCATGGCTCAACAAAGATAAATGGGAGGATTACCTTCCATTAGTAGAGTTTGCTTATAATAACACATATCACGCCTCTCTAGAAATGTCACCTTTCGAATCATTATATGGAAGGAAATGCGTAACCCCCTGTTACTGGGACAACATTAAGGATAGAGAGGTAATTGGGCCAAAAATCCTTACGAAATGGAAAAACAAGTTAAAAGGATTCGTGAACACTTAAAGGAAGCTGCCAATAGGCAAAAGAGCTATGCAGACTTAAAGCGGGTTGATAGGAAATTTGAACTTGGTGAGAAATTATTTCTTCGGGTTAATCTGAAAAAGAGTTCTATAACTTTTGGCAAGGCTTCCAAGTTATCACCTTGTTATGTGGGACCCTTTGAAATTATTGAAGTAGTCAACCCCGTAGTTTATAGTTTAGCTTTACCTCCTGCTTTATCATGAATGCATGGTGTTTTCCATATTTCTTTGCTTAAGAAATACATTTCAGATTTATAACATGTGTTGAATTAGAATTCCTTGTAGGTCCAAGACCTAGGAATACTCATGGTTAAGCCTATTCGAGTGCTGGAAATTCACCGATTGCGGTTAAAAATCACAAAATAAGTTAATGTAAGGTCTAGTGGGACCAGTTTAACGAAGAAAGTACAACCTGGGAAAATCTCGAAGATATGAGATCTACTTTTCCATACTTGTTTGATCAGAATTGATTCTGAAAATTGATAAAATCTGAAAAATTTATTCATATTTTGATGTTAAATCTGCCAAACTTGGGTAGTTACTAAACAATTTGACAACTATTTTAAATATTGTTTTGAAAACTTGAATTTTTCAAATTTAGTCCTATTATGGACACATGAATGGAAGGAAAATAATTATATTTTGTCCTAAAACCTTAATGGTTTGATTAAGTTAATCATTAGGATGATGATTATTTTAAGGATGAAGGTATGTAATGTCTTGGTCATGACCATTACTATGATGACTTCCACTTTTTACATTGCAAACGTTGACATGTGATTTGTCTTAGGAAGGTGTATTCTTTTGACATTGAAAATCATGTTTGCAATGGATAAGTTATTACTATTAAGAATTCATGCTTGTTGTAATTCTTGTTACTTGGAAGTGAAGCCATTCTACTTTGTGAATTATAAGTTGTAAATCTATACCATTGTTTTCACATCTTCCATATGTTAACAACCCATTTTGAATCAATTCCATTATCTAAGGTATGCATCGGTTCTTTAATTAAAATGTATAATGAAACATATTATGGAACCGAGTTGTGTTTTGTTGTAAATTGTGAAGAACCTAACTTCAAGATGTTATTACTAGGCATCATGCTGCAAACTGTAAGTCTGGACCTCCTTTATCAATGTTTTGGAACGCTGAACAATGTGAGGAGATTAAGGACATGTTATTGGTCTTATAAGGAAAATGCCTTAACTTTGGTCGAATGGTTGGTGCTATTCGGATTTGACCTAAACTTTAATGTTTCCCTATTGGATTTTGACCTAAGGTAATAATACTTACCTAGGACCTATTACTAAACTATTTTGGTTGATGCCTAAACTTATGTTGCAGTTCCCTACCCTATATGGATTCTAGCCTAAGGGATTATGACCTAACCTAAGAAGGTATATTATATGGTTATGATTTTTGAACTAACCTAAGATAAATTCTAAAGACCTAAGAACTAAGATGGAAACCTAACTAATGCTAATGTAACCTAAACTATTACTAAGACTAAAGGGGACCTATGGGTTACGTGGAAGATGGAAGGTTGGTGGCATTGGTTTCTAAGGTATTAATGTGGATTGATTTCAGTCCTTACATCCTAAAATTTTCCAAGATTGGTGGAGGCATAAAAAGATGGTGGGATGCCTAGCTGACATCATTGCTAAAATTAAAATGAATGGGAATTTTTGAATTTTACTTCACCAATTTTGTAGTGGTGGTGGTGTAAGAAAAGAGAGGGAATTTGCATTCAATGCATTCAATGGAATTGATTTCAATGAAGATACCACCTAGGAAAGAGGAGAAGGGTGTTTTGTGGAAGTTGTTGGTCATTCTGGTCTTTCTAGTTTTTGCTCTGCATGTGGTTCTGGTTCTTCGAACCAGCAAGCCTATTTTTCGATCCATAGTGATCTTGAGCATCCTCAAACAATTTTGAACCTATGGAAATGTGGAGGAAGTTGGGAGATTTGAATGTTGACATTGTTTTGGAAAGAAGAGGTCTTTGAGAGGCTTACTGGAGGTCTTCTACAAATCAACAAGAAAATTTATCAGGCATGATAGGCTCTTCTTATTAAATAGTTATGCTTTTTATTAAATGTCTTCATAAGAACAACTCGCTCTTAGAAATAAATGGTTTTGTGGAAATTCCTTGGTGTATTTTGTTGTGATCTTCTGCTTGAGTTTTCTATTTGGAAAAGATTCAATATGGGTATTTTCTTGATGCATATGTGAGTAAATCGTGTTTATCTTATTTGAAACTGGAATGTTGCTTAAGTCATGTGGAATTCTGATCTCTTGTGCTAAAATGGTTTAATGAAAAACAATGATTGTTTTAAGATTTGATCAGGGTTATCTTCCCTTGCTAAGAGAAGGTAAGAAAATCGATGTTTTCAGTTGAAACTAGAAGTGGGTGTAAATTTTATCACTACTGTTAAAATCATGATGAAATGGGTGTTTAGATTGTTGTTTTCTTGTGGATTCAACTTTTTGAGAGTAACAATAGCTAAGTTACTTCACTTAGATCTTATACGTTGTGATTTTGGGACCTCTCGTTAAGCAAACGAAGCTTCACTCATCTGCTAGGAGGAGATAACCCAAGTTGTGGTTCTTTGATTTTTAAATTTCTTTATGCATTGAAGCACTGTGCCCGAACTTGCATAATGTTAATTTGGTTGCTTATACTTGTAAGGTGGGTGAATACTGTTAAATCCTACTTGTTTTGGATCTAGACGATTCTTTTGCTTCAATGATTTGATGATAGGGTTGATAGTTGTCATGCTATCGTAAATTAGGGAAGGGGCATTATAGTCTTCTCTTCTTTTTTGAACTCGACTTCGAGTGTCTGGTTGGAGTCTTATCATTTTGGTTGTTTTTCTTTGTGATTGGTTTGGAGCTTGAAACTTTTTCCCAACTTGTATGATGTTCCTTAATTTCTGTAAACAAAATTAAGGGGTCTGGGTGACTTGAAGATGGGTATGGGAAGGCAAAATTGTTTTCGTTATTTTTGTTTGAATGTATTGTCTATGAAAAGAAATCAAGATCTTTTTGGACATTCTAATTAAATGCCGTTGTTCTTTTCCACTCTCTAATTGTAAACGAATAAATCTTCTCTATTGATGATTTTTGTGTTGGAAAGAATTAAATAATTTCGTTCTTTGAGATTGTTGATTTCACAAATTGGATTAGTTTTTGTTGCAGTGATTGTTCTCTTTATTTGATGAGAAGCCCTCTCTTGACTCTATCTTGCTAGTTTCAGTTGTTATTCTCATATTGATTCAATTTCGACCTTGCTGTTTGCATGGAGGTGGTTTTGAATTTGGATGTTGTTAGGTAAGGAGTCGTTCAGTCTTCTTGGAACATCAACTGTGTTTAACCTTTTAATAGGATGGATTATTGGGATCTTCTTTCTCTTTTTGAGCTGGCTATGCATCATTGTTTTTCTTCAAAATGTGAAAGGATTTACTTTCTATTATTTCTCTTCTCTAAATTTTGAATCCAATGTTGTCTTCGTTGAACACCGAAGGATGACTTAAGTTGATTTCCTTTCAACTGTTTGTTGTTTCTCATCTTTACTAACCATATTGAGGCTAAATGGGTAATTGGACAGAAAACCTACATTTCTTATTCCTATTGATTTGATAAATTGAAATTGAATTGAAAATTGGATTAAGTGTTGGAAAGATGGGAATTCTTGTTTTAGGATGTTGTTGGTTCATTCTAAATTCCATTCTTTAAAGGTAAAATGAATTTGACCTTTTATATTAAATGAGAATTATATTAAAAGATAAGTATTGTGATTCATTGTTCCTTTAAAATAATTCTCTTTTAAGAACTATTAGAGTTAATATTCTTCTTGAACCTTTGTTTGAATCAAGAATGAACTATAGACATTATAGTATGAAATAAATAAGTAATTGGGATGTAATAATACTTATCTGTTGTAAATTTTCATAGGAAATTACTGATTTAAGAGTGTCGATTTGATCATGGTCCTACTTGATGTATTGTGGTCCCTTTTATGTTCTCACTCTTTGATCCTTATCTTTTTATGAGATATCTATCTAAATTTCTAAATGTTTCATAAAAGTAGAGTTCTTTTTATGAGACAGAGTTAGTCAAAAGCACATCATTTTAATGTTTAGTGCTTATCATGCCGAGTTCGATGAACTCGACCCGTGCTTTAGAAATTTTTACAGATGGATTCCATAAGTGATAAAAGAAGACAAGTTCTTGTATGATGCTTCCTGTGTTTACTTACAGGCTGCATCTTTAATGAGGAATTATTATTCTTTTTGAGAAGTAATTGATAAAGGGAAAATTTGTAAATTTTACTTGATTTTATCAATGTAGAATGACATGAAAGATGTCTGAAATGTTTAGACCTGTAAAATTATGTATTTTGTTTGATCAATGAAAAAGGATTGAGTGTTATTGATATTTGATGTGTCATTATATTTTGGGCATACTGCAAAGGGGATTGTAAACTTATTCTTATTCTCTCATAAACATATATGTTTTGAATCATTTTAGTTGTACTCAAATGAAATAGAGAAAGAGGGAATTGATACTCTATTCTTCTCTTAAGTGCAACTTCTAAGTTGGCATGTATAGATGAATATTTAATAGGTCAATATGGATTATTAATTGACATTAATAAAAGAGTAAGTTACATATGGGTTATGTATAAGTGAATTGTTGCAATGGACCCTAACTAATATATGTTAAGGGAAAAACAATTAGTCTTTGGAACAAATATTCATTAATATCCTTTTGAGTTTAATACCTAAGGGATATTTGGAAGGAGGAAAAATTGTACCTCTCCTTAGCAAACCTTAAACTGAAATAAGGTAACGGAAAATGGATGAACATATATATATATATATATATATATATATATATATATATATATATATATATATATATATATATATATATGATTAGACTTCATCTTAATGAAGTCTAATATTAAGGAATCAGAATCTAAATTCAGCCGTGTATAAACTTGGTTAAGTTAAGTAAGTAATCTTACTGTTGTTAAGATGATTTGGATTGAAAGTCTCGAAACTTAAGTTAAGAAACTAAAGAATGAAACACAAATCTCCAAGAAGAGGGATTGGTTATAGATTAATCTACATGGAAATTATAAGTCATTGATGGTTAGCAACCGTAACGATCGAAGAGGTTAGAAATTTTGTAGGGTTGCTGAAACTAAATCTTAAATTAAAAGGATAAGAAAGTATTTAACCTCTTAGCTAGATATGTACTTCTAGATGAGGTGGTTCTGTAGGATGTTGGTACACACCAACTGTAATAATGTGTCATCATGAAGATGGGCCTTCATGAGGACACAATGTTGCAGCTAACATGTCGCAACACCCTTCCAAATCAGATCATCTAGGTATACATAAACTCAGACTTGACTTGGTTACACTCTAGGTCAGTTTAGGAACATGATTTTGTATAGGGAAGGACTCTTGATGACTAAAGGTAACTAGACACATGCAATCAACCTAAGTTGATTGAGTATGTCTATGTACCCATAATCATTACGAGTGGTCCTCTATACCAATCTATGTTGCTAATTTGGTTTATGGTAAAGCCTTGGACAAGAGGACTGATAAGAGTTAGTAAAGACCATTCTAGATAATAGATGAAGTGGGGGTGAAGGACATATTCCGTCGATGAGTATGCCATATAGGAATATGATCTTGTAAAGCATGTGAAAATCTTTGTAAAAATTATCGCAAGCTACTGGTTGTGTTGTCCATGTCACCTAGTTTAAGAAGCAGGATATTAGATGAATATTGGTAAAAATATTCAGATAGGCCTCTTAAACAGAACACTTCAATACCTTGAAAAGGGTAAGAGAACCAAGTATACTTAGTATACAATACATTGAGTTAACATGAAGGATCGGTAAGAAGCCCAGTCATGAAATGAGATATTGATGAAACACCGAGTCATGAAATGAGAGATCGACAGTTCATCGAGTCATTACAAATTTGTATATGGTTATCTATTATGAGATCGAATGATATGGAATGTATGTTCTAAATTATTAATACGAGAACAAATAACATTCATCAAAAGTAAAATGTGTGTTCTAAATAATAATTATTTAGAGTAGAGAACATTATTTAAAAAATAAATTCCCTTGTTTCTAAATTCATAAATGGGAATGTTACATTATGGAGGGCTTTTTGTAAGCGTTACAAGAAGTATTCAAGAAAGAAGACTAGGATTTAAACATATGCACAATTCCGAAGTAATTATCAACATAAAGGCCATAGAAGAAAACAATGAGGTTCGAGAAAGTAATGAAGGATGAAACATTGGGCGCGCAGAAAGATTTTCAATGGTTAAGTAGAAGTGCAAGGCCTTGGTAGAAAGACAAGGTCCGCATAAGACTTGGCTATAAAAGTTTGGGAAGTAAATTGTGCAAAAAGATGGATCTTCTAGAATGAAGAATGATGTCAATGTCTAGCGTTGTGTTGGTTCTAGAGAATTAAAAGGAGAGATTGTGAGGGATGATTTGGAATCCATTCGTGGACATCCCAGAAAAATCAAAATAAGTACTCACTAAATGACAGTTTTGGAGGCCAAAATAAAGGAGTATCCAGAATTGATACTTCAAACTGATACAGAGGAGGTTTCCTCATAGCCTCAGAAAACTTCTTTATTTATCTACATTATTTCATTCTTATTCTTTCCATTCTTCTATTCTTTACTTCAATTTTTGGAGATACCCATTGTCAAGATGACAATGAGATTAGTGTGGGGTAATGTTGATCAGAGAATACTTGTTAGAGATCACACAAGAAGTCCACACGGGAGAGAAGGCCAAGATCAAGGGTGTAGAGGGACAGGAAGAACTTGTGCATAGAGGAAAGTTTAGCATTCAAGACTTAGCCGATTTTGAGCATGATGACCTATTTTTAGAAGATGGCATGCGAGAACACACCAATGATGCAGAGATGTGTGCGCCATACATTGTCTATCTTTAGAGGATTGGATCGAAGCATTTTTCATGGAGACGAGATAAGATTAGGAATTACACTTCACCAACTATAAGAGGTCTATAGATAGCACACTTACATGTGTTCTTATGCTCGTAAATAGTGTGTGGCTATTAATAACATGTAGCCTATTTCGGAATAGATAAACGGTGATGGGAAAGTCCCCACCCTGTATATGTGTGATGGATGTATGAAGAGAGAGAGATCTACGCATATGACTGAATTACTGTATCAGATCCATACACGCATTGGTATAGATTCACATTATTGTAAGGAGATTATGTCTTTATAGATGGAAGATATTGGCTGAATCTAAGTGTCATTCTTGTGTGCAATTAAGTGGTGCATGTTATTAATTCAATCATGATCACTATTTAAAGCTTGTTCTTCCATAGATCTAAATGTAGCATGCATTGTAGAATGATGGATTAGTTATGAATATATATATATATATATATATGTGTGTGTGTGTGTGTGTGTGTGTGTGTGTGTGTGTGTGTGTGTGTGTGTGTGTGTGTGTGTGTGTGTTTCTTCCTTCATCACAATAAAATCTTTCTATAACAACCCTAAAGAGGACTGGTACCTTCGCGCGCGGGTGAGTGCTCGGTCAAGGTTGAGTGATGTGCCAACATGACTAGGGTGTTATCTAGTAAATTCTAGGATACATCACCAAGCAAGTCATTTGTTACCTTGTAATTACAAAGTGAAAGAATATCTTGCGAACTAGGGCATCCAGAGAGAAATTTGTGTGAAGAAAGAAGAATCGAGAAATTTGAGTGTGCAACTAGAGTAGATCTGCGAACCAGAAGGAAGGAGTACATGGGCATGAGGAAAGGTTGTGTGAAGAGCATCGTCTTGTGGAAGGATTTTTCTGGTTAGGGTTTGGTAGCTAGGGCACAGAGAAAGAAGGATTCATTCTAGGAGTTGAAGCTTTGGAGTGAGCTTTGGGATTGAGTAGAGTAGCAGAGAGAAAGAGGAAGGAGTTTTAAGTTTAGCTCGACCAAAATAATGACACCAAAAAAAATAAACATTTAACCGAAGAAAACAAAGGTCAAAGGCAAGGGAAAGAAAAGCGCCACCATTGCGAGATCAAACAAAGAATGGTATGCAGAGATGCAAGTACCTAGATGGAGTATTTCTAGGAAAAGAGTGGGAGTTACACTTGTAAAAGATGGCCTTGAGCAATTATAACCATCACACGAGAACAACCAAGAAGGATTTGGCACTAGAGTTGGTTCGACCAACTAACAAAAGAACACCAAATGGGATGCCCATTTACAATGACAAGTGAAGGTCAAATTAGAGAAGGCTGGATTATTGCAACTATATGAGTTGCCTTACTTAAGCAAGCCTAAGCACCTTTATCAATGTTTGATGTCGTCACGTGCATGAGGATCACTTTTATTTTGTGGGGCACAAGAAGTGCATCACACCATAACTAATATCCAAGTTCATAGGCCTCAATTATGAAGGAGATAACATAGATGATGATTTGAGTGACAAGGAGACTTTAGCCATGTATGACTACAAGAAGGGGTTGCGATACTTTGACATCTCCAAAATTACATAACCAGTTGTGAGGATGGTTGTGTGCTTGGTGACTAAGCTCAATGATCAAGAATGATGGACACAAGTAAACAAGGAATGGCTAAATGTATGCTAGAAGATATCTGAAGGAACAATCTATAACTTGTCCACTTTCATCATGGATGAAATCATAAGTAGCGCGTAGGAGGGAGAAAAGATACTCTTTGGTAACGTCCTCCTCACCATTGTATTTTTAGAGATTGGAGTGCCCAATGGGCCAAAAATGTTTTTTTGGGAGTATCCAGAAGAGGATCCCTCACCTGTAAAAAGGTTTGCAAAGTAAACTTGTGAAACGATGACAAGCTACTCACAAGGCGCACTTGGAAAAATGGCACAAGAGAATACGAACGTATTCGAGAGAAAAATGGAGGATCTCTTGAGAAATTACCAACGCTCGTGGTTGGAGAGGAATATTTTGTAGTGTACCAACACTTCTGCATTGGCATATTTACATTGACAGATGGGAATATGAGCCCATGGTGCAAGATACCCTTCTCCTTCATCGTGTAATAATTCCAATCCTAAGTCAATCAGTTCAATGAGGCCAAGAGACTAAGTTTCAACCTTAGTGAGGTTGATATAGACCATCGCGAGCTGTGTTAGGAACATTGTCTACTCAAATAAGTGCGCTTACATGGAAAAATATGTCTCCCACAAAGTACAAATGATGAAGCCTTTAACGTTGCCAATTGCAGGGAGGACCACAACAAGGGTATATCTATGCATAAGGCCAAATTTTGAAAAGGGTGCTTACTTAGATAATGATGTCTCCATTCTGAAGACCTTACGGGAAGGAAGAAGTCCATGTTAAGGAAGAGAGAAATAGGAGAGGTGCAAGAGAAGAAGGCACCATGTGTAGAGAAGAAGGCACCAAGTTTTCAAACCGCACAAACAATGAGCGTTAGAAGCAAGCACTAAGCCTAGTACTTACTCACGAGAGAAATAAGTATCCTGTTAAAGAAAAAGAAGAAGAAGTGGTGCTAGAGTATGAAGAGAACCTCACCCATGAGGAGACACCAAGGGAGACATCACCTATTAAGGAGAAAGAAAAAGAAGAATCTCCTGACTTTGGAATCCCTAGTGAGGAAGAAATAGAAGGTGACAAATGAGTCAGAATTAGAAGAAATGGAGAGTCTAGATGCCTACATCGGTGACAAGGATGATGATGATGATCCTGAAGGAGGTGAAGACCATCCAGTATATGAGGTGCATGATTTTGAGAATGAAGGAGATGAGGAGTATAACAAAGAAGATGAGGAGAAGAATGACGAAGAATAAGTTGAGGCTCAAGGAAAGGGGATGAGCGGAGAAGTAAATACAAAGGATCAAAGGACCCCAAGCCTCACAAAGGAATAAATAGAAGAGGCCACAGAGAGAGAAGTGGTGGGAATTATCAAGAATCTGGTGGAACAAGAGGTAGAACGCAACGTGGATGAGGTGCTAAAGGAAGTTGAGGAGGAAAGTGTAGGAAAAGAATATGATAACATGGGGGACATCCTAGTTTGGATGTAAGATTTCCAAAATCCACACGCACAGGGAGGAAGAGCATAGAAGCAACATAAATTCAAGGAATGAGCTACATCAATGATCTAAACAAGGTGTTGCACGTACACTTTCAGAGCACCATACCAATGGAACAACTCTTGGCCATGACATCATTTGATGAGGAAGGTGATTACCCTCGTATGAGGAAAATACTATCATGGGAATTTGAGTCCCACATTGATGAGCTCAAATTTGAAATAAGCCAAGGAGAATTTATAAAAGTACCATAAATAAAAGGAATAAACCCCTTGGTGAATGCTCAAAAATTATTGGATGAAAACATCTCGCAACGTGCTAAACAAAGTTTTAGTTGAGGTTAAAGCCAGACTCTTTGGAATAAATGACAGGGTGAAGTTCTTAGAATTAGAGCTAGAGAAAAAGGAGGAGGAGCTAATCAGTGCTCAATTAAGGCATGAAGTAAAATATGAGAAGGAAATGTTGTGCGAGGCATATAAGAAAATATAGATGATCACGGATGCCTTGTCTTAAAGCATCCAGACTTAACACCTCTCACACAAAAATATGGATCAACCTTACAATGCCTAGAGGACTTGACCCACATACTCACTATGGAGAAGCATCCACTTGCCTTAGAATCCCAAGAAGAGGCATTGGCATGCCAAGAAAAAGAAAATAAGAGGAAGGTTGTTGAATTTTTTTCTCAGTATAACAAGATCCTCACCAATGTAAAATCCACTGTGCAAGTTGCTGAGGCTGCCTATGATAACTATATGGATAGGGATAAAGTGGAAAGTATCTTGGTTTCTACCCATGAAGTGGAACTCAAGGAGTTCCAAGAAAAGAATAAGGGGAATAGGGATGAGAAAGACAAAATCCTAGCCGAAGTGGAAAATAAATCGAGGCCATTAAGACCTTGCGGGGATCAATCAAGAACTAATTGAAATAATTATAACCCCGAATCACTCGGAGGATGGATATCGACACTAAAATTTTCCTCCATAATTTCTATTTCATTAATGTATGTATTAGGAATAGGATGTTGTTAAGTATAATTAGTAGTAGCGTCTGATAGAAGATAACGGCGCCATCAGTACGGTGTCGCCAATAATGTGGAGTACGGTAACAGTCAAAGTACAATAGGAATGTTGTAAAAAGTAAATATTTGTCGTAAGTGGTCCGGTAATGTTAAAATGTCAAAGTTTGGGTAATTAGAGAAGTAGGGTCTACATGATTAGGAATTAGAATATTATATTGGTAATAAGGACAAGGAGTGAGGTCATAAATATTTTGTGTATTTTATTTGTAAAAATTCTAAAAATGTGGAACCCATGTAAAATGATAAGGTTTATCTTATCTTAAGAGATAAGCTTACATGTACAGATAAGAGTTAAGGTATGGAATATGATTCGTCAGAGTGGATTTCTTATCCTATCTTAGAGATAGGATGGATAAGCCTGGAAGTTCTATAAATAGAGAGGCCACCCCCCTCATTTAGGATAGAAAGAAGTAGTGAGAAATATTGTAGGAAGTGTGCAAAGGAAGCCATCAGTTAAAGGTGTGTTGAAGAAGCCATCAAGAGGCGTAATTGTAAAGTTTCTCCCATAGTCTTGTTGAAGTACCTCATGGGTGAGATTGTAACAATTTCATGTTAATATTATAATTTACTTTGATATTTCAGATTTGTCATCATTCCGTCTTATCATAGTCAATGGTATTCTTGTGTTCGGTTGTTGTTTTGTTTCCAGATTACATCCACCAAACTAAAGGCTGTGCATTAGTAAATAATCATAGCACGAGGAGTTCCCGGTGAAGAATTATCATAGTGCCGGATTGGTGATGATAGGACACGCTCGAGGATTTGGGAAAATAGTTAGAGGGGATCATGGAGATAATGAGCGCTAAGGGAGAGGAGATGAGTTTTGAAGAAGTGAGTGTCTTGGTGGTTGACTTCTATAATGCAAATATCGAATGAGGTCGACACTTGGGGAAAGTAAAAGTAGAATTAGGGAAGGATTTCCCTCTCCTGTACAGAAATAAAAAAGTTCCCCATTCTTTCATTATTTTCCCTATTTCTTCATTCCCTTATTCTTTCTTTCCAACCATTATAAGGATTCACCATTCTTTATTCTTTAAAGAGTGTTTTTGAGGATGGAGAACATGTGTAGTGTGGGGTGATGTTGGGCCCCAAAATATTGGCTAAGGATGAAAAGGTGTGTGTGAACACCTGAAACTAGTTGAAGAAGGGCATGTGGGGTTGAAGGCATGTAAGGAAGGGTTATAACAAGGTTTCACAGAACACAAGGCAAGGGTGTGCAAGGTAGGATAAGTTTTGAATTAGCCGCATTTAGTATCCTAGAAGCACACAAGAAAAGCATGACCCTTGTGGATAAGGTGCCAGCCTAGCAACTATGGGATCAAAAAGGGAATATTCCAGGCATGTGATGGAAGGTTCTAGAGGAACATCATTGCAAAGAGTGGAGAGCTCGGATATGAGAAGGCATGCTCCCATGGAGGACCACTTTGACACTTGGCAACCAATTTGTAACTCCGGGGAAGACATGATAGTGGTTGTTAAGGTTATAAATACAAGCACCCGATAGAAGAAAAGGGAGAGTTGAGGAGATTCGAAAGAGATGGAAAGAATTTAAAGAGAGGCGAGGCTTTGCGAAATATAATGGAGAGTTCTAGGGTTAGGGATTAGGAGAATATAGGAATCATGGCACATTTAGAGGGATGGGTCTACATTCATTTTTGTAATGTGATGAACATAGTGTAGTTTTGATGCATGACTTGGCTCTGCATGGTTATATGAGGATCTTTTATGACCTTAAGGGATGTAATGTGGTTATTAAATCGGTTAATATGAATATAAGGATTTATTATGAATCATATATGTGTTCAGGAGTATAATACTTATGTATTTCCTTTTTGTATGAACCATTTCCATATGTTGTTTGTTATTTCTCTTTTCTAGATGCAATGAGATGACAACTCATTCTAGGTTCTTAGAATTTTGCATGGTTATTTTCTACTCATTTTAATTTGAATATCTATTATAAGATGATGCATTCTCACAAGACTCACATAAAGGAGAGACTTGATACTGCGCATGCCTCGGGTGAGTACCCAACACCCATTGGGTGATAGGCCAATGCGCATGGGATTAGAATATTGGTCTAAGGGTATAAAATATGACTACAGTAGTCCACTAACCTATATTATTAATGTTATATTGTGGTCTTGTTGTGTTTCTTACAGGTCATTCCCCTATCGAAAGGGAAGCTCTTCACAATCAACTTGGAAAAGTCATTAACACACACATTCAACCTTTGACCTTCGATCTTATAGGTATTCCTCCTAACCTATTTCCTATTCAGTTTTACGTGAACAAATTAGGTGAAACACATGGATCTATTATAGTGAAGCCCAATGTTAGTTGTTTTTGAGTTTTGTGATCGAGCGGTGGATTCAAAACCACGCACACCAAATTTCTTCAACATTAGATGAATTTTTCAAGCTGATATTCTTGGGATGAATTGTAGCGGGATTTTTCTCTCTTTACTTTGTTTTTACTAGTTTTGGTACCTTGTGGTTTCTCTTTTTCTCGGTTATTATATGTGGGTACCTCATCGGTCCTTGTTGTCGGGGCCACCATATTTTACGCCCAACTAAGCTATGCTTATGGGGGTGTTAATGTAGGTTATTATTTATCTTTTTATTTATTAATTAGGATAATTCTTACACCTATGTTAGCCCTACACTTGTTGGGTTATATTTCTTAGGTTTACTAGTTATGTGGAGTTAGCTTACTAGTTGTGTGTAGTTAGTTTACTAGTTGTGTGGAGCTATCTTACTAGTCTTGTGGAGTTAGCTTACTAGTCTTGTGGAGTTAACTTAACTACATGTATCCGTTAGTGGAGTTCTTCACCACTAATATAGGTAGTGATTGTACTTCCCTCCTCTTATATGTACATCCTTCTTATTGAGTAATGTAATGTAATTCAATTCTAATGTATTGACAATAATGGATTATGATGGATTTTCATATATGATATTTTAGCTCTCTGTTTTGCAAATACAATATGGTGTGCTATTATCATCTAAGATGTTTGCAACATGGAACAATATTCTTATCTTTCCTTTCATCTTCCATGTGTCACTTTTATTTTTAGTTGCATGTAACTTTCCTAATTATATCATTTGTGTGCACCTCAAGTTACTCGATTTTGTCTATTATTAGCCAAATCTCCAAAATGGCTAACTCTCGCAGTATTTTTCTTGCATGCACACGTAGCCCCTCGCATTAACTTGTCCTTATTTGTTGTGCACGTCCCTTGTGCATTGCTCTATTTTCCTATGCGTGCAACCTTGCATGTAAGCCTCTATGTTACGTTGGTACTATTTTCCGACCAACAGCGAAATAATAGAACTAGGAAAACTAAAATGAGTGCACACATTAGAAAAAAATAACTTGACTTCACCATTAGCTTTAATCATCTTCTTGTAAGGAATGAGAATACACATTTCTTGAACTTGTCCACTACCACAAAATATAATCACCCCCTTTCTTGGAGGTAGAAAAAATTCTCAAAAAAATCCATGGATATGATTTCCCATGGCCGGGAAGGAATTGTTAATGGCATATATAAACCCAAATTTCTATTACTAGGATTGCTTATACCGACTAAAACACAACCCCGATAAATTTGGAAACTTCGATTGCATGTTTGGCTAATAAACATACCTATATAAATGTGCAACAATATTTGTCACAACAAAGTGACTATCCACCTTAGAAGTGTGTGTGTCAATCATCAATTGAACTATTTACCTCTTAGACATCCAAGGTTTCTCATTCTTACAAAGCAGTCCATCCTGGAAGTAATATTATCCTCTAAGTGTAAAGCTCTCGCTTGGAGGTTTATGATGAAAGATTTCTCCAAAACATGGATCTTTCTCATACCCTTCCTAATATGCTTCACGTATGAAAGGTTCAAGAAGAGTTAAAGTGCCCATAAGCTGAAAGTAAAGGAGGTCTAGATAACATATTAGCTAATTGGTTAGTCACACCTTTCTTATATTTTATAATCAAATGAAAATATTGCAAGAAACCCATCCACTTATAGTGTCTAGTTTTTGAATTTTATTTTGAGCTTGAAAATATTGAAGAGGTTGGTGATCCATGTGTATGATAGTTTCTTTACCCATCAGGTAATGTTTCCATTTCTTGACCGCTTGCACAAGAGCATACAATTCCTTATCATATGTACAATAATTCAAAACTACACCATGAAACAATTCAGAATGATAACATACGAGCCTACCTCCCTGAAGTAGTAAAACCCCCATAGCATAATCACTAGCATTAGTTTCCACTTCGAAAGGAAGATATAAGCTAGGTTATTCCAAAATTGGATCATGCCTAATATTGTATTTAAATGACTCAAAAAATATTGTTTTTTACTACCCCAATCAAAAACCTTACCACCTACTGTCACAAAAAGATAGAGGCATTGCTTTGGTAAAGATATTCTTGATGATATTCCTCAAATACTAAACTACACCAATGAAAATCCTGGTCTTGGTTAGGCTAGATGGTGTAGGCAAATTCAAAATGAATTTTATCTTAGCCAAATCAATCCTTAACTCTCCATGTCTAACCACATACCCCAAAAAGACAAGCGATTGTTGAGAAAACTCACACTTCTTCTCATTCAACACTAACCGGTTCTCCTTTAAACTTACAAAACTCGATGCAAATGGATAATATGCTCCTCAAATTTTCTTCTAAATAACAAAATATTGTCTAAGTACACAATGACAAAGGAATCAATAAATGGCCTCATTACCTCATTCATTAACCTCATGAAGGTAGCTAGTGCATTGCATAGTCCAAATGGTAAAACCAACCATTCATGCAACCATTGCCTAGTCTTGAACATTGTTTTATAGATGTTATCTTTCTTAATCCAAACGTGGTGATACCTAGATTTCAAATCAATCTTAGTAAAATATTTAGCATATTGTAATTGATCCAACAAATCATCAATTCAAAGAAGAGAGGTACCTATGTTTTATGGTTATTTTATTTAATTCTCTATAGTCAACACACAACCTCCATGAACCATATTTATTAGGTACCAAAACAATAGGAGAACCACATGGGGAAGTGCCAAGAAAAACTATACCTTTCTTAATCAAAGACTGTAACTATTATTTTACCTCACTTACATCCTTCAATGAATGATTTTATAATCCCAAATTTGAAGTATACTATCGGGTAACAAGTGTACCTCATTCTCAATTGGCCTAGTAGGGGCATCCCCATAGGTTCTTGGAAAACTTCTAAAGCTGTTGAACCAACTCTTTCGTCTAATTTTTCTCTTTATTAATAAACATGCTACAAGTTGTGTTCGATGAAACAACTTCCTCTTCTTGTATATCCCTCAAAAGAAATAATGTAAGTTTCTACTAGCTTTAATAAGCTTCTTAGCTTCAGATTCACTTATCAAAAAGATATTTGTGTCTCATGAAAATGTTGAAATGATGTAGCTCTTACCATCCTTCACTAAGTGGTATTGTTGACTCTTCTCACAACGATGACATCCCCGATATATAAGTATGGGCTACTAAACACTAATCAACACACATCGAGAGGAACCATATCCAAAGTAATTTCATCAATGAACTTTTTATCAATACCAAACGTAATTTTGCATTTCTTGGTAACATTGATGTTTACACCTTTCTTCACCCAAGCCAACGAGTACAGATTTGGATGATTGTAAGTCTCAAATTTCAGCTTATCAACTAATTCCTTACTTATCAAATTAGCTTGAGAAAAATATTTAAAAAACATCCACATTGGTTTTCTTCACTTGGATTTTTATATGAAAAATCTTAATAAGTTCATTCTCTTGAACATAATTATTAATACCCAAACATACCTCTCTATGGATAGAGGTACAACACATTGTATCATCCACCTCTTTTTGTAAAATACTTTGTCCCATTAGAAGGTAGTCATGGCATTACTTTTATTCTTCTTATTTTTGAAGGGATGTAATGCAGGTGGATCTTCCAACATTTATCCTTAAAATGAGTGTCAACATCACAATGACCACATTAAAATTTAGTATCCTTATTAGAAATGGAAGTAGCATTGTTCTTACCTTTCCTTTTACCTTTATGCTTTTTCTTGGTGTCACCATGTTTGATTGACACATGTATATGAACTCTTGTTATTGTCCATCTCTAAATAGTGGGATTAAGAACAAGCCTCATCTACATTCACTGGATTGGCTAAGAGAATGAGTCTTCTCAAGTGGCTATAGAGTCCACTGATGTACTTCATCAAAATATCCCGGTCCGCTACATATTTTTACATTAGGAAAACCTTCTTCTAGAACTCACTGGTGTAATCTTTCACATTTTGGCCTTACTTCTATTTGAGATATTTCTAATACATAGACCTCTCTTCCTCATAAAAAATATTAGAGTAGATCTTAGCTCATGTTCACCTAGGTACTTTATTTACCTTTATTGTATTTATCCTCATCCACTTATGTGTGTGGATATTTCTTTTATCTTATTTAGATCTTAGGAGATATTATTTAGTTGTTAGGTATAGTTCTTTCCTTGATCTATGGTATTGACTAGATCCTTGATGTTTAGTTCTATCCTAAATCTATGGTCTTGAATAGTTCTTTGATGACTAGTTATTTCCTTGATTTATGGCTTGATCTACAACCTTCGTGGTTCTTAGATTGTTATTCCTTTCCTATTTAAGCAAGGCCCATTCTCAATGTATTGCAGTGAGTTCCATAATAATATATGATATTGCTACTCATTTGTTTGCAAAGGTTTTATGTAAAGCTATTCTAGTGAATTGCTTTTATCTTATTGATCATGGTGTTTGATTAGCATCGTGTTCTTAGCTTGATGTACGATCTAGTTATCATTCCTTTCAACAAATAGGATAGAATTGCTTCTTAATTATCATATTAAATCCATATAAGTTAGAAATAGTAGGAAGCTTCTTAACAACCAAATAATGAACATATATTTCAAACCAAGTTAAATAATGTTTAGTTAATTTAGACCTTGCAAATGAAATCTACCAAATCTCATTGATTTGGTGAAAACTTAAATATACCTCAAGTTGAGCTAGTTAATGTTCTAGCTTTTTGGCATTCACATCCAAATCATATGTCTGAATTCATATCTTTGTCTCCACTTTGAATGGAGGATTAAGGTTGGCACAAGGCTAATCTTCCTCATACTCATGAGTGTCCTTCTTATGGTCTCCAAATGCCTCCTTTAGAACACCAAGATTCTCCATGAGAAATCCCATGATGGAATCAAACTTTCCCATAGATAAGGAAATACTACCCACATATTTGGAAAAAATTTCCACTTCTTCCTTCAACTTGGTAGAAACATTCTTCTTGATCTACATGCATCTCCAAAATGATCCATATTTTAGATTCTTTGTTCTACTTCTTGGTGGAAATATGTACTTTGAAAGGAATGATGATACCTTCTCCACTCTCACTACCCTTCCGGTGAGGGCATCTAACCGAAAATGTCAACACAAATTAAACCACAAAAAAACACTTGAGCTTAACTACTCGATACCAATTTGATCCGTAAACTACATCTTTTATACAATAAATAGATCCTATTGATAATGGATGAAAAAATAAGATTATTATTATCCAATATTTTATGTAAAAATCATTTAAACATACTAAAATTGAGAGATGAAAGATAAGGAGACAATAATTTTATCCTATAGAAACCCAATTTTGGAAAAACTCTATTTGGGTAAGCAATTTCTTCTCTTCACTATGTAAATCTCTAATAAACTATAAGTTCACTACCAAAAGATGACCTTTAAGAAGGATTCAAGATCCCTATACTTGCATTACTCATTTACAATCCTCAACAAGATAGAAATTGGTTGTCTATGAACAAAATAAGAAAAATTTAGATTGACTCCTTTGCTCACACTTGAATTCACTCAAAACCACTTTCCTAGATGAATAAATGTGCTTGCATTTATAGTTTCTCTTCCCAATGATGAAAGGAGAGGCGAAACAATCTAGTTTGGGAAGTCAAAACAATTTCAACTATTTAGATTCCCAATTTGGCATCATCGGGGATGGAATCACTATGCGTAGGAGACATTACTGCAACTTCCACGGTGGTTACACAACCACTTGTTCCTGCAAGAAGTGGTCCCACACCCACACAGAAGTTGTGGAACCACTAATCTGTGAAGAGATTCGGTTCCAAAACCATGGCGGAAGTTCCATAACTATCACACATGTCAAACACATAACATAATAACAAATGGCCTCTTTTGTCATTCAAAGGTGTCTAGATCACCATTAGTATGACATAACCATTTTCCAAAATAATGAACATGTTGAGGGTATGCATTACAAATCTCAGAAATAAAATACATAGAATTTAGTACTTGTAGATCTATTTTTGATCATTTATATTCTTTCACCTCGATCTCAGGAACCTCTTCCTCTTCGCTAACTATTTCCTCCTCATCTTCTTCCTCATTAGGTCCCTTAATGTAGAATAATTGTCTCAGAAAATTATGTCCCTTGCTTCACTTCCTATAAAAATTGTAACATAGAACTTTATCTTTCTTCTCTTCATTTTTTCAAGGAGTCAATCATTTAGGTTAGGGAAATGATGGTGTTGGATTCATGCATTACTGTGAGTAGTAAAACCCCTTCATTTTATCATATCTCTTTCCTCCACATGACGGGAAACTATAATGGATTTAGTTATTGAAATTGGATTATGATCTTTGATCCACGTACGGGTGCTCAAACTCCAAACGGGGTTTGGATCCTACAAATTAAAGACACTAAACCAAAAATGTGTTAGATAAATATATGGTGAGCTGCACGAAAAATGTCAATCCGAGAGTCAATGGGTTTCCATGCATGGGTGTCAACTCATGTCAAGATAACCAAATTTAGAATAAAATTAGATTGGATGTGATTTAATAAACAAGATAATAAAAATAAAGATAAGAGTAGTATAAAAATGATTAGATAAGGATCAGATTGGATTGAAATGAGATGAGGGATCACGTTTTCTCTCTGTTGGAAGAGATCAAATATAGATTCACGCTCTCTATGAGATGTGTCTACAAGATAAGCTCTATAGAAGACTCTTGGTAGAAAAATTATTAGATCATATAAATAGATAGGATTGATAAGAAATTTGATCAAAAATATGATAAATGAATTCAAAGATAGTGATTCTTTGGTGATTCCAAGTAATCGCTAGTGATTCATGTAAAATTAACGGGGGTGATAAAATGATGATGTGGATCAATAATTTTTTTAATGAATTGATTATGACATGATAATAATTAACGATAATAAATAAAATCAGGTACGGAGATTACGACACGATTATAGAAGAATGCTGCGTGATTAGAACTTAATGGATGTCAACATGGTGATCAAGAGATGCAAGAAATATTAAACATGTATGTAACTTATCAAGATGTGGTTGAGAATGTCATATAGTTATGGATTCATAGCAAAGAGAAACATATCTTTGCTACCATGGATTTCCCTCATGTAAAACCATAGGGGTCAAGCTATGTTTAAAGGATCACTAGTGATTCAACATATTTAGATAAATATTCAAGGGAAAGGTTTCAACCACCTCTAAAATGGGTTGATTCAGGATTATTCATGTGGGATAAGTGATAAGATGTGGCTTCAAGGATAAGGAAGTGTAACCACTTAGCTAATTTAGGATTTTAGGATAGGATAGAGGTAAGTAGGAGGTTAAGGAAGGTTTTACAGAGATGAACCTAGGAGTAACAGGGGGTGGAAAATGAAAAGGGATTTAAAATTTAGAATAGTGATTAAAATATTCAATTAATATTCTATAAATGGATATGATACCAAAGGTGCGACTCAAGGGTGTTGCAAGCAGATGTCTACATTTTCCCCCTTTTTGTCAAATAGGTGTAGGGATGGGTTGTGAGAGAAAAACTAGTGCTAGATACACCATTGTGTATGCGAGGACAATAGGATGGTGATAACTTATAAGATGATTTACTAGAAATATGGATTTTGATATTGTTTAAGATGCCACAAGATAAATAATTGAAAATAAATGGCCACACACAAAATGGAATTAAAGGTAAGTTAACAAGAAAACAAGTGATAAGTGGAGTAAATGGGCTTCTCAACCTATGGACATATGTTTCCAAGTAACTTTATGGACTACACATTCAAATAAATTTTTTTAATCAAAGATATGATGAGTGGCATGGTGATAGGTCCACCAATGCTAGGGGACATAAAATAGTATGTTTGGACATTATCTTTGGATGAACCTTATGAAGTCAAAATTCAACCCTAAAATGAATTGAGAGGCTGTAAGGATTGGATGAGATAATAGATGGATCATAAAATGCTTGACATGATGATCAATGTATCAAAAGGTTCCCAAGACTAAGCATGAAAAATATGGCCACACTTGGTGGGCTTTGTGTGAGATGAGATATAAAATGATGAAGGATGTGATAAGGGTGTTAGATATGTTTGATTGGATGATGATATAGTTTGAGATAAGAAAGTCATAATATAAAAAATGAAAGGTTTGTAAATGGAATATTGAGATGAAGAGAGGAAATATGATAAGATTCCCCAAGTGAGGTAGTTTGGATTTAGATAATAAGGAGTCCAATGAAAAAATTATAGGATATATTCATGTGATCTCGGGGGTAACAATGAGGTGGTTAACCTTGTAGATGAATTTGCATTGAATGTTACTTTATGGATAAGATCGCGTGAGGAGAAATCATGCTCCCTTAGTCTTTATGATGATGTAATGACTCCCCCTCAAGCTGATAACAAACTAAGTGGGTTGGAGGGTTGAAGAGACCTTTGGTAAGGTGATGTTGATGACAATTCGTTAAATGGATATTCAATTTCCTAACTAGGAACTTAAAAATGACCTTACGAAAAAAATATGCATGAAACAAGGGGTAGAAACCTTGAAAACAAAATGGTAGGGAACACATGACCAAAGGGTGACTTTGATGTTGACAACCTACAGATGATTGTTTTTACATGGTAACTATGATGGAGGGTCTAATGGGAGCCTCATATGGCATGTGGGACCAATGGGTCAAAGGCATATAGTGTAATAAGGGTCATGGTCAAATTCAAGTTTGATAAAATGTGGGCATCAAAAAAGGGTTTGGTGTGACATAGATAAAAATAGATGGTAATTTTTCACTTTGTAAACAAGTGTATTTTGCTTAGAAGATACCCCAAGACAAGGTATAAGATAGATGGCCACACTCTACATGGTGGGCTTTGGGAAGTAACTAGGAAAACAAATGATAGGATAACCATAGGCGGGCTAACACCTTATATACTTATGCTTAGAGGCCACTAAGAGGGAGGATCATCTAGTGTGAGGACCTCCGGGATGAGGAATTTGTAGGACCAAGGGGTTGGAGATTTGCATCCAAATGAGTTAAATATATGTGTGGTGTCTAAAACATAAAAATGAATGTGATTTATTTTGGTTTTGATGATGATATTGATGTCAAAGTTATACATGTAATTTAAATTAGATGAATGATGAGATTTGATGTTGGAAAATTTTAAGGCATCAAACAATGGTTTTGGTGCAAGATGGTAGATTTGTTTGTAGAAAATGCCCTAAAAATGGGGGAATAATAGGTTTTCACTCTACACATGATGGGTTTTCAGAATCAATCTAGAAAACAAATGATAGGATAACCTCGGGAGGTGTGGAACTATAGATGAATGTTTTCGGGTTACTAACAATGGAATACCATCCAGCGAGGTATTCTTCGAGATGTAACACCTGTGGGACAAATGGGTCAAAGGTTTGCATCAATAAATTGAATTAGATATGTAATTGATGGCCTCGTTATAAAAGTGGGTTTGAGGACCTAAAAAAGACAAAACACTTATGTTTTGTGTAAACAAATGGATAAAGACCAAAGGTGATTACATTGAATCGGGGTAGATCTGAATAATGGATATTAGATGAAGATGTTTACATGATTTTGGATGTTCAATTCATTAATAAGTTAAAATTATTAAACATTATACAAAGGATAATGACGGTTTCTTTATTTAATGTAAAATAATCATGATTGAGGTGGTAATGGATGATGTATTATATTGACTTATGTTAAACATAGGCGTGGGAGTTTCGACTCTTCATGGGATAAACATATATCAAAACTTAGATGTTATTATTGAATGCACCTTTGGGGAGGTCATGGCTAGTGTTAACATGTAAATTAACAAACCTTATTCAACTAAGGTGCAACTTTCTTGGATGAAGGGAAGATGGAAAGAAGTTTGTACAAATTTGGTACAAGACTTAGTAAAGCTCATGGGAGAAGAACCAAGTCTCTTTTAAAAAGTAACTCTAGGGTTATCTGGACTCATTCTATGTTAAGTGTTATCTATTAAATCTAGGAAGATAACTTAAATGACAAAGATGATCAATGATGGAAGATTTCTTGGGACTGTAATTTTGATTTTTTTTTGTGTTGGTTTTGATAAAGTGTATAGGAAAGTTGATCAATGACAAAAGCGTTCGATTGCAACATTTATATGGGGGTATCCATTATTTGAAGGAGTGGTCTACATATATATATATATATATATATATATATATATATATATATAGAATAGTTGTTTTTAAAGCGAGTAGTATATGATTTTTAGGATAATGTTGAAGTAACCATCCTTGAGGAGTGTTCTACGTGTTTAGCCGATACGTTGTGTACATATGAGTAAAAAGATAGGGTAAGGGTGAGGAGGAATACTTGTGAATGAAGGTGGAAGGTAGAGTGCGCGCATTCTAATTTCCGATCCAGTGCTGATTACGAGAACTTCCTTTTTGCTAGGAGGAACTACCTGAAATGAAAAACAAGACCACAAGAGGAATATTAAACAATATATGTCAGTGGACTGCCTAGTGTATGCTAGATCCGGGAAGTGTGATACTTCATAAATGGTTGTCAATCTACTATTTAATACAATTTAATGTAAGAAATAACATAAGAAAATAACATCCTACTATAGTTGATATGATTTAGGTACCTCATTCAAATACAATAAGAAAATTTAATCTAACAGGTAAGGTTATGATTAGATCTGGAGGTGGGTTTAGCCAAGGTGACTGGGATAGGTCAAGATCAAGTTTTGGGTGATTTGGTTTATTTGGGTGAATGTTATGAGGTTTTGTTATAGGAAGAATTACCAGATATAGAGACCAACATCAGTTTGGTATGACCAATTCTGGTTGAGAGGAAACTAACAAAGGTTTGGGATAACCGATGTTGGTAGGGTTATGATTATAGAAACTCAATAAATTTTGGTTTTGGTGATTCTCTGTGATTGCACAGAGAATGGGAGAATGAGGGTTAGGTTGCCAAAGACACTGAGAATTCTCAAAGATGTCTAGGGTCAAGTATAGAGAGTTGGGAGGTTGTAGGTGGTTAGGTGGAGGGATTGATAGGAAGGTGGGAGGTGATGAGATGTAAAGGAGACTGGGACTCCCAAACAGAGATAAAGAAACTGATCTAAATAAGTATGGAAAGATGCAGATCCAAATGCACTTACTTGTATTTGTAGACCTGGTGGTTGGATGGAGGTGATGGTTGATCCATGGAACTGGTGGTCAGTGTCATAGCCATGCTTCCCAGAATGTTACCATGAATGCTTAACCTTTAGATCAATCTTGGTGCTGGTTCAGGATGTCTGGATGTGCAAGAGTGCTCTAGTGCATGCTTGCATGTAGATCTCTCTTCTCCAAAACTTGAATAATTCTTCCAACCTCTCAGAGAAAGGTTCCCAAATTGAATATATGGTAACAAAAAATGGTTTAGGTTAACCAGCGTCGGTTAAGGAAGGAAATCCTAGGTTTCCAAAACAATAGATCTTGGCTATGTTTTGGCTAATTATGTCTATTGTTGTGGATCCAAAATGGTATTTTTACGTGTAAGTGTGCATATGGTTAGAGCAAGAATATGAATTTAGTGTTAGGGTTAGACAACGTCTCAATTAGTTATCGTAAGTAGAAAGCGAGTCTTAGTTAAAAGGAAAAAATCTAAGAATAGGTCTATGATGAGGTGTCACCTTTGGTGATGTGGTGGGGTGAGGTGTCATGTAAGGTGGAAATTAATTTAATTAAGGTATTTATTGATGAATATTGTGAGAATGGCTATTAATTTAAGTATAGGTAATTAAATTAATATACATGTAGGGTAAAGGGGGAATGTGACCTAAATTTGGTGTATACATTTTCCCCCTTTTTGTCGCGTAGCTTGTATTGGTAAGCGACGTGACAAAAATAGGAAGTGATTTCCCCATGTGTGGGTGAAGGTGATCCCCCTCAAACCAGGAATTGATGAGGTGTTATACAAAATCGGTGAGTGGTTTGACAAATGTGTAGTTAGTGGAAATGAAGGTAGGTGGGGAAGGGTATGAGTACTATGGGAAAGGGTGATGGTTAACTCGGGTAATAGGTAATAGGCCGGGGTCAAATCATGTAATGGATAATGGCAATAAAATGCACACATAAATATAGACTGCAACATGGTACTAGGTTTAAGAGCTTGCAAAATCTACATCTTCCAAGGTCGATAGATTTATCTAAACAAGGGTGAAGTGTCTCATGTATCCAAGTTATAAGATATTGTCAAACACATAACATATGTTAGGTACATGAATGTTTAGGTATGTTAGATACACCAAAGGTTTGGTCGGGATAAGCGTCATAGAAATAGGCAAGGTATGGTTGTTAGGCTTAAAAATATAGGTACAGTCAATGGTCACACCAAGTAGGTCAGGTCTAGGTAAATAGGTCATGGCATGGGTAAGGCCAAGGTATAGGTAAAATAACAAATCCTAAGATGTAACTAAGGAAATGTAGGGGTAGTTTGGGCTTGTAGGTAGGTTTCCATAAGTGTGGGTGAGGTCAAAGGGTATTGATCAGTGAGGAGGTGAGGTCAAAATGGGAAAAATGGGGTAAAAAGAGTAATAATAGGCAACCGATTTTGGTTAAAATTCGAAGAAGATGTTAGTTTGGTATGGAGCGTCGGTCATAGAGGGTTAGGGTTAATAAAAAGGAAAATTCCACTTTTACAGAATCATTTGTCATTTGCCAATTGTAGAAAATGACAGAGGAGAGGTGGAAAGTTAGAAAGTGACATAACGAGATGGAGAGCTACGTAAGCGAGACATAGAGAGCTGAGTTGGCGAGCCTCATAGCGGGTGATTGGCATTCGGTAGGTGGGTCCATGAGATCAGGTCGAGTGATTCGATTGGTTGTGAGGTGGGGAGTTGATTTGGTGATGGAATAGGTAGTAGAGGGGTCAGGTGGACCATCAATGTGGCGGCTTGATGTACCACCACGTAAACAACTCGAGATGAGGTAGGATCTTTTTGAGCTTTGTAATTGTAGTTAAAATATGTTTGAGGGTGGGAGTTTAATTTGAATTTGTAAGTAAAATGAATGAAATGGGGGTAGGAAGTCAATGGAGTGTAAATAGGGGGGATGGAAGGGAGGTAAGGTTTGGGTAGGGTAGGGTAGGTTTTTTTAGGGTGAATGTGTTAATTTTTGAAAAGGAGGGTAGGGGTTTGCGGATTTTGACATTACGGCAGTGATCGAAATTAGTCACGTGTTGGCGATGTCATTCAAGTATTGGTTAACCGATGCTGATTATGATGGACCGATGCCAGTCAATAGTGACCGATGCCCATAAAATCTAGGGAAATAGGTTAATAAAAGAGATAGGGTGGGAGGAAAGATAGGTAATTAGATGTAAAGGCAGCCTTATTGAGGATAGGTAGGATAATATGTACAAATGGTATGAGTTTAGGGGTGTGAAATTGGGATGGGGAAAAGGGGTAGTCTAGGGAGGGCTAAGGGAAGATGTATGTAGGAAATGATGGGAAAAGGGGTTTACGGGCAATGGTGGGGGTGACCGGTAGAATAAGGGAGAATAGGTGTAACAGTATACTAGGAAAAAGGGGTAGTTGGTAGGGTTGTGATTTGGTTTAGGTGTGGTGGGAAATAGTTATGTCATGTAATAGGTGTGTTGGGTAAAAGGTATGTCGGGTAAAAGGTATGTTGGGTATGGTCAAGGATGAACAATGTTGTCATTTGTTGGATACATGATTGGGACCAGCTGCGAGATAAGGAAAAGATTACCTCATTTGTTCTTAGCGATACGGTCGAGCATGAACACAAAGGAGTGTAGGCATGTAACAAATGTTGGATTTATTGGGATCCGACGCTACGAAATATAGTTTGAGATCCGAGCTTGATTGTCGCACTCATTGATAGATGGGATTTAACAACCAACACATTTCATTTTCTAACGAGTGAGATCACAGTCACCCTGGAGGACGTAAACAGGATCTTGCTTCTACCTATAGTGGGAGAGATCATTTATTCTATTTTATCGAGGAATCAGAGGATATGATATTGGTGGTGTTTGGATAGGTGATGGCAGAGATGAGGTACCATAGCGGGAGCCTAAGCTATGGGGACATGTACACGGCCCATCCGCAGGAGATGAGGCTGGTTTTCCTGATCATGGAGGCAATGTGTTTCTTTGTGTTACCAGATACGAGAGGGTGGGAGATTCCCACAAGTACTTATGGGGGTTCTCCATAACATGATGGAGGATAGGAACTTTTTTTATTGGGCACCAGCATTATTTTTGTAGTTATATAGAGAGTTGTGGGCCTAGGGGAGGCTACGAAGGTTTATTTTGTGTTTTACCTTCCTTCTTAACTACTGGGCATACGAGAACATCGTGTGTGTGTGTGTTTAGTTGGTTTTCCTTGGCTTGATGCATTTGATGTGAGCTTGGTCCGAGTTGGTTACAAGCGTTGGGTGTCTGTTAGGGGAGAGCGCAGGGCTACTAGGGCTGCACATGATGTATCATATTACATGCACGTACTTAGAGGTGTTGTCAGGGGTTGACATCATTTGGAGGTAATATGTTGGCTTCCATTTTGAGGTATATGGCCGTGGATTTAGATGAGCTACATCGGTCCATATGGATAGAGGACATCGTGTTGTTGAACATGAAATGATACCTATTGATAGGGTCGAGACAACATTTTGGGCTTCCCTAATATGTGCCTCCACCATTCCCATATTAAAGAGAGACGACGTGGAGAGGACTAAGCCTCTACCACAACCACGGTGCCGAAAAGGAAGGAAGAAGCGAGGTGGTGGACCGGTGGATTGATGATCTTGAGGTTATGGATAGATATAGATAGTGGTGGATGGCACAACTATGGGCAACACCACCAAGGCTAGGGAAATATGACCTAGCCATTATTACAATTCAACAGGACACATTACGGGGAGGTGGCCACTTTGTAGGCCCGAGATCACAATGTTACAGGGGTAGATGAGAGGTCGAGAGGCACATGTTTCCACACTACAAGCTCGGGTGGGGGCCTTATAGGCATATGTAGTGCGGGACAGTGCCCACACACGGGGATGGGATGGTGATGGAGGAAATATTACAGGTTTATAGGGACAGTTGCCCATTGCACATGCTCAAATTGTGGCCTTACGAGTCCGAGATCATGTGCGAGAACCCTCACATGCCCGAGGGGACGGAGATCCTATAGTACGAGGCAATAATAGGATAGGGTCCCATGGTATAGGGAGGAGGGCAGAGTTCATAGGGACATGGGCCAAGGCCATCGGTAATAGGATAGAGCTCGCGAGTTCTTTATGAGACCTATGGTGCCACCACAAATAGTGCCAATGGCGAGATTCATGGATGCTCGAATGAGGTCCAATACTACCAAGATCACTTGACGACAGTGGGATAGATGTCCCCTCTTATGAAAAGTATAGAGCACAAAGGCCTTGAGTGAGAGGACGAGATCTCACACACATAGTAAAAATAGTACAAGGGGTTGGTGAGCCTAGAGACATGGTCAAGGTGAGGCCACTAGTTCATGGAGGCTGACCAGTGTGTAGGCTAGGTGGAGGCTAGAACGATACCCATGAAGGGTAGAGAGATGTTAGAAGGGCATCGAGGGTGGAGGAGAGGAGGAGATGTATGAGGCCCGGGATGGATATTAGGTGGGGTGACGATTAGTCACCGTATATGCTAGTGTATCATTTTTTTATTTTGGTATATATTACTTTGTGTGCCAAAGATAGTGAGGATGTACATGAGAGTTTTTGTGATTTTGATTATGATACCGACACGGGTGCAGAGATATTGAGGCTGTATATGAGATTTTGTGAGAAACTTGTTTTTATCGGTGTATATTTGGTTGATACACATACTTTCCTTTATAGATGGTGACATTTATGGCATGGATGTTGTACTTGTGTTTGTAAATTTCCATTGTTATTTGTGTATGTGAGGGAAACTAGGTAATTTAGGCATGATGGAGTCAGGTGGGTTAGGCATGGTTGAGTTAGGTTGGTTAGGCATGGTGGAGTTAGGTTGGTTAGGCATGGTTGAGTTAGGTTGGTTAGGCATGGTGGAGTTAGGTCAGCTAGGCATGGTTGAGTTAGGTTGGTTAGGCATGGTGGAGTTAGGTCAGTTAGGCATAGGTGAGTTAGGTCAGTTAGGCATGGTGGAGTCATGTTTTTGGTTTTGATTTAATTTTCAAGCTATTGGTGAGTATGGAAAAATGAATGATGAGGTATATGTATGTTATGGTGTAAATTTACAAAATATTTGATATCATGGAAATGTGAAATGATTGATTGGATGTTTTTTATGATGTGATAAAATGGTAAGTATGCATGTGTGGTAAGTTTCCAAGTGTTACATATAAAAATAGAAATTAATTACGATAGAATGTTAATATAAAAACATGCGGGAGGAAATGGGTTAGGGTAAAGAGTGGCCGAGCTAACCTCCAAGGGCCCCATGCCCTCGAAGTGCTGCCTACATAGCCCCAGTGAAAAGGGGCCTCAGGTCGATGTAGTTCTTCCATAAGCTAGGGAAGAATATGATGAGGTAGAGGAATGGGTTGGTAGGTTTTAGGCATGATTGATTCTAGGTCATAGGCATGGTTGAGTCTAGGTTATAGGCACGGTGTAGTTGAGGTCATAGGCATGGTTGAGTCTTAAGTTAATGTGGAAATCAGCTGTAAAATGTAGATATTGATGGTTTGGTCCTATATGGGGTAATCAATAAGTAATGAAGAAGGTGAATGGTAAAATGTGAAAAAAGATCCATCTAATTGATAAGAACCATAACAATTCTTTCATACCATAGATTAGCTTACGAACATAAGACCCTAAAGGAATTGCATGATTGACTATGCTAAGGTTGAAGAAAGTCACATGATCACAAAATGTCATGTTTGCGGCAAGTCCCTTGAGAAGATAGAAAATTAGGGTGAAAAGGCAATGAGGTGAAAATGGGTGGTTTATCATAAGTTAGCGTATGATGGCATGTTTACTTGACAAGAAACCCATGATAAAAAAATAGGCAAGTCCATGACGAAAAATGTATCATTTCCTTCTTTTGTTTGTGTTTTTGATAGATTGATCGATGTGGGAATTCTATGTGGGATGAGTATATTATCTCCTTGAGGTCTTCGTGAAGCTAATCAATGCAGAAGCTTTTGAGTATTTTAATTTTTTTGTGCAAGGATAGTCTCTTTTTCTGATAAACTATGTGTAGTATGGAAAGCTTTGTATAGCTATCCTTTGGGGATCTAACAGGAACACTCCACTAAACCTACAGAAAAAACTTGCAATTCTTTACAAGGGAGGAATTTGGTGTGGAGGTAGGAAACATAGTGGGAAAAAAAGAAGGTGGGATTAATATTTCAGGTATAAATTCAAATTCCCATAGACATTATGTAGTGCCCACTCTCCTTTGACACTGTTTAGATACTGATCCTGACTCTATTGATCATATTTTGGATATTATTATATTTTGATGTAACAGGATGTGTATATACTAGCTCATGGATCATTATGGACATTATCATGTTTTGATTAGCATGATGGTTAGATGTTAGACTATGGATTAATATTGATCTGGATTCAGTTATTGTGCTTGAGGATCATTGAGACATTTTTATTATTATGTGGATAATGATATACTAGTTGACATGGACAGGTTATTGATGTTAATTTTAGACATGTGACATTGATTATTATGAATAGCTCTAGTATAGAAATCTATTGGATGATGATATAGTTACAAATTGAATTTTAATGATAAATATTGAATCCTTGATATTGTTGTGATTTAAAATTAATAATTTTATGTTGCTTATGTCATTTGGATGTTCTGATGTGGCCACGAGGCCGAAGGAGGTATTTTGCATTTTGCAGGTTAAAATCACAACAATGTTGGGGGACTGGAGACTAACCATATTGGAATTCAGTGTGAAATCAACAAGGTCACCATGGCAACTGTGTTTGATTGTGTGTTTAGTTGTTAGGATTTCCCATGGGGGGATTTCCATTATTGTGACCATAGGGGCATATATGTGTGTATGTTTATTTTGTGTTCCCTTTTTATTTATTGTTGTGTGTATTTTATTTTGTAATGTGCTTTTATTGTAATTATTTAAATATGATAGTATTATGTGGGAGTCATATAGTTAAAATTTAATTAAATTAAATGGGATGTGGAATGTGAAATTAAATGTTTTTGCCTTGGTTGAAAATGAAATTTGATTTATATATTTTATAACCTTATGGTAATTAAATAAATCTTATGTCAAAAGGTTGTCATAAATAAATGTCATAGAAGTTAATGCATTTTAGAAGAGTGTGTAAGTTACCAAGTATGGGTTGTGTAAGAATTTGTAAGAGGTTGTAAGGCTGATTTTGGAAGGTCAAACACTCCTTCCTCTTTGAAATTCGAATTTGAACTTGGAGGACAAATTTGGAGGCTTGTGGGACAAGTTAAACTTGTCCCACACCTCTCAAAATCCTCCACCAACCATGTCTATTAATTTGGAGTCAAAATCAGATTATTTTATTACATTTTGACATGTTTTTGTTTAAGTATTGATTGCACTTGTCTTACAAAATTTAAATGCATTCCTTTTGGGGTATGGGCTACATTGTGTATGTAAGTAAATTTTTCATTTTTCTTTTATGGTGATTTGTTGTTGATGTGGATTGCCTCTTGGGGAAGGAAGAAAAATGATGTGGCATCCCACTTGGAATCCACATCATCCTCTTCCACCCTCTCCTTTAAAATTTGAATTCCTCCTCATTTTGTGGTTGTTGAAGGTTGGAAATTTCATTCTTGGGTCAAATTTCTCTTGCATTTTGGAGCTTGCTTGGTGGAAGAAGAGGATTTGATTGTGCATACATTTACCTTGCTGTTTTGGGACTGTGTTTTGAGCATCAAAAGAACTGCTGATTGGAAACAAGTCTCCATCATGGAGAGGTAGGCTCTCACTTTTTAAAATTGTTGTTGTTCCCTCTTTTAGCATGAAATTTGAATGTATTTGTGTTTGCAATTCTTAGAGGGATGGGTAGAATGCTTAGGGCATGGTGTGGAGAGAAGACTATGAGGTTTATCAGAGGAGGGATAAGGGATTTACCATTGGCACTTGTCTTGTGGAGGGAGTGTTGGTTGGGATCCACCTAGGGAAAAGAATATGCTTGCATTTCTTACTTTGGGGAGGTAGAAGGGATAAATTTGGAGGAGGGATAAGGAGGGGTTGAGGAAGGATAAGGTTTATGGGATGGTTATGTTTTGGCGGTTTGTTTTAGGTGGATGCCCAATTTCAACATGGGAGGCATAAGGAGACCTCCATAGTTCTTGCTCTTGCTTGGCTTGCTTACTTGGAGAAGGAGCCTTTTTTTTTATTGGAATTGTTGTTGTAGTTGAGAAATACATATTTTTGTTTGTGCATTTCCTTGTGCATGTGAATGTATGTTATATGTGAAAGAAGCTATGTTGCCATGTGTTGTTTTATCATGCTCCATTTCAATATGGTTGGGGCTCGGGGGCCAATGGGGAAAGATGGCTTCTATTTTCCCATTGGGTATCTTGGTTGGGTGGAGAGTGTTGCCTTTCCCCCTTCCTTGTTGTGATTCAAGTTACAAGAATGAAGAAATCAGCAAGTGCTTATTTGGAGAAAGAAGAATACAGTTTGACAGTCATCTCTTTGAGCAAACTTTTGTAATCCCTTCCCACTTCGCGTGGATGAGTTGTATAATTTTGTAATGTGAAGCCATTGTATGGTAAATGGAAGTCTGAAATTTAATTGAAATGTAAAGATGAAACATTCTATTCTCTGTATTGGAAAAGACTGTCATACAGTTGTATATTTAACATTGAAATTCAAATGTAGAAATGAATTGTATCTTTCTGCTTAGTTTGAAAAGAAAATGGGAAGAACATTTCATACTTGTATTTGAAATTTGAAATCAGATCAAATTGGAAAAGAGATCAGTTGTAATGTTATTTGATTTTCAATAGAAGTATGGCATTGGTTCTTGTAAAATTGTATTGCTGTCAAAGGATAAAGTTCCATTTTGAAAAGAATAAGAATCTCTGTTTTTTTTTTTTATGTTGAGAAGATGCATATGAAATGAAATTAAATGTTATTCTTTCTTGCAAAATTGTATATCAAAACTGGAAACTCAGAGATGCTTTTAGTTTGAATTACATGGATGTTTGATAAGAAACTACATTGGATTAAGTTTAGGAATCATTGTTGTTTGAATTTAAAAAAAAAAGAGAGACAAACCAAATTTAAAGCAACAACTTGTTGTTTTAAAGTTAAATCTGGTAATGTACATTTAAAAAAAAAAAAAAAAGTTCACTTTTATACTTCCCAATCAATTTAAAAATACTATGAATTAACATGCTGAGACTATTCTGAACCCAGCTTGACAAGGAAAATTCGAGAAAACAATTCAATCAATCCAATTTTGAATCAATCCCCTTCCTAAGTCATTTTCTGTTCCTTGTTGGATAAAAACACAACTTCAATAAATTGATCAAATTGACACCTTTAAAACATTCTAATTCTTCCCTAAGTTGATCCTCCATGTCTGTTTGACATGTTGAGTGAAGGAAGAGTCCAATTTTTATAAAATTTGTAAGTTGAAAATTGCCAGTTTTAAAATTATAAACCCTGCAGATCGATTTCTTAAAATTGACCCTCGAAACGTTACCAAATTCTAAAATTGATGTTTTTTTGCAAAGAGGACTCGAGAGCTTTCGAAAAGTTCAAGTTTGCCAAAAATGGAGATTCCTATCAAAAGTTATGGCCATTTGAAGTTTTACTTCAAAATGGCCATCCCAAACCAAAAACGAAATAATTCGACCTTAGAAAAATTTAAATTTGAACTTTAGAAAAATTTCCAAAAAAATTCCGTGGCCCCCAACCAATCACGTGCTGACACATGGCAGGGGGTGCACTGATCAAAATGGAAAAACTTAACTTTTTGCCCCTTTTGGAAAAATTTCACTTTTTCCTCCGCCGGCCCACGGCCAATCACAAAGCGCCACGTGGCCATTTGAGCAAGTGCGGAGGCATGGAGGAAAATTTTCCTTTGGAAAATTGAGACTTTGGTTTTGGGAAAAATTTCAAAATTTTCCCTCGACCCTCTCGCCGCACCAATCACGTGATGACACGTGGCATTGGGAAAATTTTCCCAATTTTCTCCTATCCCCTGCGGACCTCAAGGGAAAATTTTCCCCTAAAACTCCGCCCAGCCATAACTTGAGTTTTACAAGGAGTTAGGAGGACTTCTTTATATGGTTGAAAAGGTGAGGAAATTTCCTATCCAATGAGTCTAGTTTAGGAAATTTTTGATAACTCTAAGTATTTGAAAAATATAGTTGAAGTTTAGGGCTTGATCTGAGCAGCAGCAGCTGGCGATAAATTTCTCCCTGAACCTTAGAAAAACTTGTAACCTCCAGATTGGAGCCTTGTAAGCTTGTTATAAGATAAAGATGGAAATCTTGTGTTTGGTTAATCAGAATTTGTTCTGGAACCTATTTAGTTTCAAACTAGTGTCTTGCGACTTGGTTGAAGACTCTTCCTATAAAAAAATTATTCCATAATTTTCCTAGTTTGTTTCTTGGTCTCAAGTGGTAGTTGAAGCAGGCATTACACTTGGTATCAGAGCAGTGGTTCAAAATCTTGGACCATTGGGCACACTAGAAACATTGAGACTTGAAACCTAAAACTAGCAAATTGATAATCTAGAAAACAAAACTAATTGAAAATTAGACATGTTAGTAAACTTAGAAAAATGAAGAAAACTCAAGGTAATGAAACTAACTCCCACTCTGGTCTATGTAGGGAGCTCAGATGGAGCAGGAGGAACATTCATAGAGGCTCAGAGTCACCACCACCACCACCTCCACCACCGCCACCACCACCACTAGACCAGGGTTTAGTAGCTATCCTACCACAGATTTTACTGACCCTCCAGGATGTTAATGCCGCCTTATGCGGAGGATCAGTAGGAGGGCACTCAGGCAGACAGGATAGAGATACTTCCATTGAGGGACATGCACCTCCTCCACAGGGTGAGGAGGATGGAGGAGAGAATTTTCATGGAGATTCAGCTAGAGCAGAGTCTCCTTTGAGGGGACATGGTGACCATATTTCGGCAGAGAGAGGTCTCGGAGCCCTAGGCTCGGGGACAGGCAGGTAGAGAGGCCAGAGGCCGTCAGACCACGATTCTACAGATCACATCAGGGAGATCTTGAAGCTTAGGCCCTCACATTATTCAAGTGACACAGGGGTTTTCAGCAGAGGCCTGGCTGGTTAGCTTGAGTGGTTGCTTTAAGCTTTGTCCTTGTTCTAGCAACACGAAAGCTCGTGTTGCGATCCATCTACTGAAGGACGGAGCTGGAGTATGGTGGAGGACAGAGGAGCAGAAGCTCCATATAGATTCAGAGACAGTCACTTGGGAGCTGTTTGAGGAGAGATTTAGGAGTAGATACTTGCCACGGAGATTCATATAGCAGAGGATCGATGAGTTCCATGACCTTCGACAGGATTCCCTTACAGTGGCCGAGTATGAGAGTAGGTTCCTGGACCTACTTCAGTACGTTGATTACATGCAGGATGAGTAGGTGCGGATCCACAGGTTCATTCGGGGCCTTAATATAGACATTGGAGGTGCTGTTCGGATCCACTGCCCATAGACATTAGCAGAGGCCATTGAGAAGGCCTACATTGCAGAGGAGACTCGGGGTAAAACCCAAGCAGGCTAGAGACCGGGTTAGGAGCGTATTCAGCAGTTGCAGGATAATAGATCGAGGGGGTCGGCTCCTCTTCCTCGTGGTGGTCAGCATTCTTCATAGTCATCTTTCAGGCCACAGCAGCAGTAGCAGCAGCAATCCCACCCACCTTTTAGGCCTCCTCAGAGAGTTGATGCAGAGAGGTCGGAGCATGGGGCCTCCTAGGGGTCCCACCAGGACACAGGGTGGAGCTAGAGCTCAGTCAGTAGGAGCTCAACCACAGAGGCCATAACAGACTATGGCTAGATCATCAGGGTCCACAACACCTACCTCTAGGGCACCTTCGGTGGTCTTTGTAGTTTGGAGGACGTCAGGTGGTTGCTTCAGTGTGGAGTAGTGGGACACTTTTGGAGAGATTGCCCCCAGAACCCTAATAAGGGTAAGGCACCCATCTCAGAGCCTATAGTCAGAGACATGGGACGGAGTCACAGGATCTATGCAGTGGTCGAGAACCACCAGGCTGAGCACCAGAGCATGGTCATTGAGACTACAAGTAGCATTGGAGGTGTTCCTACTTCTATATTGTTTGATTCTGGTTCTTCTGATTCATTTATTACACCATCCTTGGTAGAGCGATGCAGGCTGGTGGCTATTAGACAAGGTCATAGTTGGGATGTCGAGATGGCTTCGGGAGCCAAGGTCTCGGTAGACTCCTTAGTAAAGGAGTGTGTTGTTAACTTGGGACCTTTCACCACCACTTCAGATCTCCGCGTACTTCCTTTGGGCTCGTATGGAGTCATTTTAGGCATGGATTGGTTGTCTGCACATAGGGCCAGGATGGATTGCTATCATAAGACTATATCTTGTGTAGACGATCTTGGAGTTGAGTTGGTGATTTCTGGGGTCAGGAGACCTGTTTCTATTCGCACTATCTCTGCTATGCAGCTCAAGCGGTGTGTGTGCGACGGGGTTGTCAGATGTATGCGATTCTGCTTAGTGACTGGACAGAGGATGGGTCTAGTGGGCCATCGCTAGATGACCATCCCATTTTGAGAGAGTATGCAGATGTTTTCTCGGGGAGCTACTGAGGATGCCACCCCACGTGAGATTGATTTCCATATTGATCTGGTTCCAGGAGCAGAGCCTATCTCACGAGCTCCTTATCAGATGACCACCCCAGAGCTCTATGAGCTCAAGTTGCAGCTGGAAGGCCTTCTAGAGAAAGGCCTTATCCATCCTAGTGTATCCCCTTGGGGTGCACCGGTTATTTTGTTAAGAAGAAGGATGGATCCTTGCGGTTGTGCATAGACTACCGCCAGCTGAATAAGGTAACGATCAAGAATCGTTATCCCCTGCCTCGCATTGATGACTTGTTTGATCAAATGAGGGAGCCACGGTGTTCTCTAAGATTGATCTCAAGTCTGGGTACCATCAGTTGAGGATTACAGAGACAGACATCCATAAGACTGCTTTTTATATGAGGTATGGGCACTATGAGTTCACAGTGGTGCCTTTCGGTTTGACAAATGCCCCCACAGTGTTTATGAGTTTGATGAATGGGGTATTTAGGACCTTCTTAGATCACTTCATGCTCATCTTTCTTGATGACATTATGATTTACTCGCGTACGCGTGAGGAGCACGAGGGGCACCTTCGTCAGGTTCTTCAGTGTCTTCGTGAGCAGCAGCTTTATGGGAACTTGGAGAAGTGTGCTTTATTTCAGTCAGAGATACAATACTTGGGTCATATCATCTCAGGGGAAGGTATCGCAGTCGATCCTTCCAAGATTAGAGCCATTATGGATTGGCCAGCACCCACTACAGTGACAGAGGTGCGCAACTTCATGGGGTTAGCAGGCTACTACAGGAGATTTGTTCAGGACTTCTCTTGGATAGCACACCCCATCACTTCCCTTCAGCGGAAAGGGAAGAAGTTTGTTTGGTCAGACAGGTGTGAGCAGGCCTTCAGGACCCTGAAGGGATGCCTCACTACAGCACCTATTCTTGCAGTGCCGGATCCACATGGTGATTTCTTTGTATGCACAGATGCTTCGTTGGCAGGCCTTGGAGGTGTTCTTATGCAGGAGGGCAGAGTTGTAGCCTTTGAGTCTCGCAAACTCAAAGATCATGAGCTTAATTATCCTACCCATGATCTTGAGCTTGCGGCAGTTGTGCATGCTTTAGTTCGATGGAGACACTTTCTTCTTGGTCGGAGATTCACACTTAGGATAGATCATTTGAGCCTTCGCCACCTCTTCACTCAGCCCAATCTAAACACTCGTCAGAGTGTTGGATGGAGTTGCTTTGTGAGTATGACATGGAGATAGAGCATGTGAAAGGGAAGGAGAATGTGGTTGCAGATGCTCTCAGCAGACAGAGGCATTTGAGCATGGCTACTTCAGTGAGCACAGATTTACGGAGCAGGATCCTTTAGCAGCTTCCTCTTGATAGTTTCTACATTGCAGCCCGAGCAAAGATTGAGTCCCAGAGACCCCTTGAGGGGAAATTTGATGGTTTCTCACTAGAGGCTAGATGGTCTTCTCAGGCACAAAGGTCAGATTTATGTTCCTAGGGATGGAGACTTGAGGTAGGATATCTTGACAGAGGCACATCGTGTACCCTGTTCAGCCCATCTTGGGGTGAAGAAGATGCACGCCACCTTAAGATAGTTATATCATTGGAGAGGTCTTCGCAGGGACGTGGCTCAGTTTGTGTCACGTTGTTTAGAGTGCCTAGAAAGTGAAGGCCGAGCATCAACATCCAGTGGCCTTCTCTATCCTCATCTATATCTAGGAGTGGAAATGGGACACCATTTCCATGGATTTCATTGTTGGGTTACCAATGTCGAGATATCATCACGACGCCATCATGGTCACGGTTGATAAATTGACAAAATTAGCTCACTTTTCACCGATAAAGACCACCTATAAAGCTAGTGCGGTGGCACATGTTTACTTGGATGAGATTGTCGGAGTTGCGGGATTAGTGAAAGATCATTTGTGACCGCGATCCTTTATACACTTCCCATTTCTGGACTACCATGCAGTATGTTCTCGAGAGACGAAGATTAACTTCAGCAAGCCTGACCTATCACCCGAGAGACAGATGGACGGAGAATGAGAGGTGAATCAAATTTTGGAGGACATGCTCGGTATGTACATGATGGATCATGATCCAAGTGGGAGGAGTATCTGTACCTTGTGGAGTTTTCCTACAATAATAGTTTCCAGAGTTCTATAGGCATGGCTCCTTTTCAGGCCTTGTATGGTAGGGAGTGCAGGACACCCCTTAGTTGGGATAGGTTGGAGGATAAAGTATCTCTTGGACCAGCTCTCTTACAGGACATGGAGCAAGAGGTAGTGTTGATCGGGGTAGAGATTGCAGGAGGCACGGGATAGGTAGAAGTATGCTTTGATCAGCATAGAACCGAGCATAATTTTGATGTGGGCATGAAGGTTTTCCTTCGTGTTAGGCCACATAAGAGCCCGATCTATTATGGAAAAGGTTCTAAGTTATCTCCTCGGTTCTAAGTTATTTTAAAAAAAAAAAGAATAGTTCACTTTTATACTTCCCAATCAATTTAAAAATACTATGAATTAACATGCTGAGACTATTATGAACCCAGCTTGACAAGGAAAATTCAAGAAAACAATTCAATCAATCCAATTTTGAATCAATCCCCTTCCTAAGTCGTTTTCTGTTCCTTGTTGGATAAAAACGCAACTTCAATAAATTGATCAAATTTACACCTTTAAAACATTCTAATTCTTCCCTAATTTGATCCTCCATGTCTGTTTGACATGTTGAGTGAAGGAAGAGTCCAATTTTTATAAAATTTGTAAGTTGAAAATTGCCAGTTTTAAAATTATAAACCCTGCAGATCGATTTCTTAAAATTGACCCTCAAAACATTACCAAATTCTAAAATTGATGTTTTTCTGTGCAAAGAGGACTCGAGAGCTTTCCGGAAAGTCCAAGTTTGCCAAAAATGGAGCTTCCTATCAAAAGTTATGGCCATTTGAAGTTTTACTTCAAAATGGCCATCCCAAACCAAAAACGAAATAATTCGACCTTAGAAAAATTTAAATTTGAACTTTAGAAAAATTTCCAAAAAAAAATTCCGTGGCCCCCAACCAATCACATGCTGACACGTGGTAGGGGGTGCACTGATCAAAATGGAAAAACTTAACTTTTGCCCCTTTTGGAAAAATTTCACTTTTTCCTCCGCCGGCCCGCGGCCAATCACAAAGCGCCACGTGGCCATTTGAGCAAGTGCGGAGGCATGGAGGAAAATTTTCCTTTGGAAAATTGAGACTTTGGTTTTGGGAAAAATTTCAAATTTTTCCCTCAACCCTCTCGCCCGCACCAATCACGTGATGACACGTGGCATTGGGAAAATTTTCCCAATTTTCTCCCTATCCCCGCGGACCTCCAAGGGAAAATTTTCCCCTAAAACTCCGCCCGGCCATAACTTGAGTTTTACAAGGAGTTAGGAGGACTTCTTTATATGGTTGGAAAGGTGAGGAAATTTCCTATCCAATGAGCCTATTTTAGGAAATTTTTGATAACTCTAAGTATTTGAAAAATATAGTTGAAGTTCAGGGCTTGATAGAGAGCAGGCCTGATGATAAATTTCTCCCTGAACCTTAGAAAAACTTGTAACCTCTAGATTGGAGCCTTGTAAGCTTGTTATAAGATAAATATGGAAATATTGTGTTTGGTTAATTAGAATTTGTTCGAAACCTATTTAGTTTCAAACTAGTGTCTTGCGACTTGGTTGAAGACTCTTCCTATAAAAAAATTATTCCATAATTTTCCTAGTTTGTTTCTTGGTCTCAAGTGGTAGTTGAAGCAGGCATTACACATTAATCAAAGTAATTCAACACACATATATTATAAAGAAAAAAATCTATTACTTGCATTAATACAAGGTAGAATTATGAACATAAAGTTTTAATAATTCTCTTATTAAAAAGGGTAAGAAACTCCTTTCTTATTCATTGATGTTTTGGAAAAATTGTACATAGTGAGGAATAAAAGAACATAGAGGAGGAGAATAGAGGAAATTTTTCTATCTCTTTTGCTTCACTTCAAGTAGTAATATCTCCTTGAGCATACAAAATTGATAACCCTTAAGAATGGGGAAGTCATTACAACTTATAGATTTTGAGAAGGTTCTTCACCCCCTGTCTACAACCTTTCAATTCTCCTCCACAACATGTGACTTTTAGAATCCTTAGGGATGAAATTAAGTCCCATTTTATTAATTAAGGGTGACTTATTACAATATTGACTATAGTCATATTTAAATTAATAATAAAAACATCATGATTTCTCACAATGAATAATTAGAAAGGGTGGAGAGAAGAGGAGAAATAATGAGAGGAGATAATAAAGAATAGATGCTCTACAACATGGATGAAGATGTATCCACTTTTGATGAATATACGCAATGAAGAAGTTGAATATAGAAAATAGTTTCGATGATCATCTCGTGACATTGCTATGCTCCATCGATGAAATTTTTCTCCTTTGAACACTTTTCCTTTGTTTATGAAGATCACCACTACCCCTAGACATGATACAAAAACAACTTAGATCATTTGAAAGAGTGTTTAAATTTTTTTCAATACCTCTCGAAGTGAGATTGATATGAACACCATCCTCACTCATGGTGATGAATTTTTGACCTCACAATGAGAATAAAGATCACTCTCCTTTTCCTTATGTTTTCACAATTTTCATTCATGATAATCAAATTTCTTGATACCTACATCCTTATTCCGCACACTATGCTATAAGATTACAAAATTTTCCTTCTAAGCCTTGTCATATTTGTTTCACCCTTGTGCACCACCTGTAACCAAAGTGATGTTTCCAATCCTTTATGAAGGATGAATTGCCTTTCCAGAGTAACTACATCACCCGAGAACCTTGTAAAGATTTTAGAAAGCAAAGAGATGGATAAAAACCGAGTCCACTACCACTTTCTATACTTGGGAACGAAAATTTACTATTTTAGTAAATTTATCTTTTCACCCTTTTCAAAATTTTTACATTCGATCACCTTTCTCATTCCTCTGGATGTTCCCTATACACACCGCCTTTAAAGAATTTACCCTTCGTTAAGAATTTACTATTTATAGTAAGTACTCATATAGAGACTTACTATTTTGGAAAGTGGATTTCCATACCTCATATTTTGATGAAATCAACTTTTTTTGATATGGGGTTTTCCTCTTCATCTCACATACAAATTTTTAGCTCAACCCAATCTCTAGAACAACGAGAAATAAAATTTTAAAATTTAGGGGCATAAAATCAAGGTTTTCTTACCGTAAAAAATTTGGGTTATGCATGCAATTTATTTCACTTGAGTCTTCAAGTCACCTAGAAATGTGGAAGAATGAAAAAATATTGTGTCGATCTCGTGACCAATTTTCAACTTATGAATATTTTCACCGCAAGGGTTACAAGGTCAATCGATGGGAAAACCTACAAGCCTTTAAAAATTGTCCTTTTAATGAAATTTCCCTCACTATGATCATGAAAACATGTGGGAAGTGAATGCAACTGGAAAATTAAGGTGGAAGAATTATGGAAAAATTTCACCAGACTTTTAGGGAGAAATGGATAAATGTTAGGGGGATGAGGAAAATGGCTAAGTGTCAATATTTATAGGCATGAGAGGGAGAGAGGAAGGGGGTGCATTTTTATTCCCCACTTTTCCCCTTGGAATGGGATAGGAGACACCAAAAATTTTCCTTATCCCTAGAGTGACACATGGCACACATGCACATGTGAGGAAAAATGAGGAAAGGGCTTAGTTTAGGCACCTATTCTGGTCACATGAAGAACCCCGTGATAATGTGTAAGGGGGGTGGGTTTATGCCCCTCTTATCCCTTTGGAATGGAATAGGGGACACAAAAATTTCTTTAGCTTGTTTTGACACTTGGCAAGCATGTAGAGCGAGGAGAGGGGGCTCAAAAACTAGCCAAAAGTGCTTGACGAAGGACTCTTGGGTCATATGGTGTGTCCATGAGGCCTAAGGAGGAGGTGGGGAATTTTTATACCCCCTTGTCCCCTTTGAAAAAAATATAAGGACACAAAAAAATTCCTTATCCTGGTGAGGACAAGTGTCAAGCATGTAGAAGTTGGAGCAAGGACAAGAAATTTGGTGGAAGGTGCTAACCAGAGCTTCCCAGGGTCATGTTGGGGGTCCATGAGGCTTAAGGTGGGGGCACATTTTCCTTACCCCTTGTTCCCTTATAATGGTATAGAGGACACCAAAAGTGTGCCTCAACCTCATGGTGACACGTGTCACTAAAAATTGGCTAAGGACGAAGCTTGTACCTTAGAGAGCATATTGAAAATGACATTGTCGGAGCTTTCGGATAAAGGTTTAAGAACTTATTTATATGATTTTTAATGGAAATTTTTTTTTATAAGGATGGGCTAGGTATCAAGGTCTAATTAATCTTTCAACTTCTAAAAATTTCCTTATTTATCAGGACCACCAGTTGTGCCCAGGAAGAATGAGTTGTGGAATAAAATGCATGGGTGTTGTGAAAAATATGATATTTCCACCGTATAGGTAATTTAATCATATTTCCATTTATATTTTTCCATCCTCTAACTCATTTGAGCTCTGGAATCATCTCCGAAGTTGAGTGCTTACCTTAGCTCATTTATGTTAGAGTAGGTATTTACCTTAGCTCATGTTCACCTAGGTACTTTATTTACCTTTATTGTATTTATCCTCACCCACTTATGTGTGTGGATATTTCTTTTATCATATTTAGATATTAGGAGATATTATCTAGTTTTAGGTTTAGTTCTTTCCTTGATCTATGGTATTGACTAGATCCTTGATGTTTAGTTCTCTCCTAAATCTATGGTCTTGACTAGTTCTTTGATGACTAGTTATTTCCTTGATTTATGGTTTGATCTACGACCTTGAATGGTTCTTAGATTGTTATTCCTTTCCTATTTAAGCAAGGCCCATTCTCAATGTATTGGATTGAGTTCCATAATAATATATGATATTTTGTTTCTCATCTTTTGTTTGTTTGATTAAGTTTTCTTTTTTATGTGGTATTAGAGTTATTGTTGACATCCGAATTAATTTCATGTGTATTCATATATTTGGGATTTGGTCATATTTTGTTGCTGCATTGTGGTGTTTGATTAAGGAAGGCGTGAAACCCTAAGATTGATAACACATTAAAGTCCAGAGGCATGTGCCACATTAAAATCCCCTTGGTCATATGGTATGGTCATATGAGGGCTTAAAGCTTGTGATTCCTACTAGTAGGTGCTTAACTTCAGCCCCTTTAATTTTATTTGTGTGGTGAAGGAAACAACATTTTATTTTGTTTTAGTGGCACCTAAAATAAATAACAGAGCAAAATATTAAAAAGCTTGTAACTTTTGATCGGTAACTCGGTTTTGAGTGCCGTTTTTTGCAAAAGTGCTTGTTTTTTTGTGCTCTTTCCATTGGAAATATTTATTTTGAGACTTACACTATAATTATAAAGTTCCAAATATGGAGGAGTGTTGTAATCAATTGTGGATGTAATTTTGGCTGAGCCCGATGTCCTAAACTTTTGGGAGTTGTAGTTTGTACCTATCATGGATTTTGAGAATGATATGCTTTTCTATGAAGTGTGTGGACTTCAAGAGGATATTGTAAAATTTGTGGAAGAAAATAGATCACTCAAGAAGCAAAATTCTCTTCTACAATCACTCATTCACGATAAGGATACAATAATACACTCCCTATAGAACAAACTTGCTAGCCTACAACATCACCATCATATTGTGGATAACCATATCTATGATCCTAGTCCACTTATAGTTGTTTCTCTTATACCCACTGACATTGATCTACCAGTCTTTGAGCCTGAACTTGCTTTTGATGCTTCTAAACCTGTGAGGCTTGTTACTGCATGCTCTTCCACATTTGTGCCTATTACAGTACCACATGTTGTGTATCCTACTTCTACTCAGTTGCATGGATTTTTAAGAAGCATACCACTACATTCAGTTCTTACATGATCCATTCTATGGGTCTCACTAGAGGAGTCATTGGCAGACATTCATAGGGTATTGTTTCCTCTATTCCACATGTTAAGTGGAATTCTCGTCATGACATTGGTTTTCAAGAAGATACTTCATTGGGATCACACATTGACAGAGCTCCTTTTTGTTCGCTTCGACTCTTTCTAAGGATCATGAGAAACACATGAGTTCTGCACCTTCACTTAGGATTGAGAAACCTAAGATTTCAGTTGTCGACATGATCAACCTAACACACATTCTGATGTTCTTTTGCATGCACCCATTGTGCATTTTACACCAAGTCATATGCAGACATCTTCTTCATCCATCCGTGTTGATTTGGGGTGGATATCTGATCACTCGTGGCGGTGACATAGACATTCATTGAGAGGAATTTACAGGCATGGCTCCTCCACCATTCGGCCTCTTGCTCCACTTTCTATACCTTATGCATTGTGATGTTTCTTATTTTGAGCATTTTTCTTTAGCAGGTGTAGTATATCTCTCTTGTTTGTTGAGAGATTTTGTATTTGTATTTTCGACACTTTTGACATGTTGATAGTCTCTCTTATGGGGGAGCTATTCTGGTGGAGCCCAGTGTTAGTTTGTCAGTGTTTGAGTAGTTGTTTTGAGAAATCATACAGATTTGTAGCACCACTCCACCCATTCAGTAGTATGGGAGGGTGTGGTGCTGATCCTACTTCTTCAGGTTTCGTGTCCTTGCCTTGTTACCTTGGCTTTTCTTGGATCATGACACACTAGAGTTTGTGTCCTTACCTTGTTGCTTTAGTTATTGTTCTTAGATCATGGCACACCTATTTGTAGTAGTTGATTGAATTATGTTTGGTGTTTTTGCACTTTCGACATCACTTGTTGATAGTCTCCTTATATGGAGCTATTCTGGTGAAACCCAATGTCAGTTATTTTTGAGTTTTGTGATCGAGCAGTGGATTTAGACCACAGTGCACACCAAAATTCTTTAGCATTGTACGAGTTTTTGAGCCAAGCTTCTTGGGATGCCTTGGAGTGGGTCTTTACTCTCTTTACTTTGTTATTGGTTTTGGGTACCTTGCGGTGTCCCTTTTTTCCTAGTTATTGTACATGAGTACCTCATCAGGCCTAGTTTTGGGACTCATACTGTGGACATGCCACTTCTATTTTGGTCCCTAGCTTCACTTGAGGGGGGGTGTTAGAGTAGTTATTTACCTTAGCTCATGTTCACCTAGGTACTTTATTTACCTTTATTGTATTTATCTTCACCCACTTATGTGTGTGGATATTTATTTTATCTTATTTAGATATTAGGAGATATTATCTAGTTATTAGGTTTAGTTCTTTCCTTGATCTATGGTATTGACTAGATCCTTGATGTCTAGTTCTTTGATGACTAGTTATTTCCTTGATTTATGGCTTGATCTACGACCTTGAATGGTTCTTAGATTGTTATTCCTTTCCTATTTAAGTAAGGCCCATTCTCAATGTATTGCATTGAGTTCCATAATAATATATGATATTGTTTCTCATTTATTTGCAAAGGTTTTATGTAAAGTTATTCTGGTGAATTGCTTTCATCTTATTGATCATGGTGTTTGATTAGCATCTATATTCTTGGCTTGGTACGATCTGGTTAGTGTTCCTTTCATTTCTATTTATATTTTTTCATCCTCTAACTCATTTCAAAGCTCTTGGAATCATCTCCCGAAGTTCGAGTGCTTTGACAAAGGCAAGCTCCTTTGGTCTCAAAACCCACTTTTTTGAACTTACTCCTAAACCTCTGGATATTTCAAAAATATTAAAAAATAAATTTCAAAATTATCTAGGCTCATTTATACACCCCCTTAATGAATTTAGGACCTTTAATACACTCAGGAGAATATGCACCGCCTTAGAAAGGTCACGAGATAGCCCTTCCTAAGCCTCTCGAAAGATCTAATTTGAACTTGAAAGACTCCTTTGAAATTATTTTCTTCTTTTCCACACATGAGAAAGGGTGAAAACACACACACACATACATTACATGGATTGGGAAAGACCTAGCACGTGGGATAAACCGACCTAGAGGGGTGCCGAGGAAGGTTTATAATGAAAAACTTTTGACACTAGGACATAGTTGTCTTGTTTTCAAGTGAACTTTTCCCTTGAAAAAATAGAGGATAACATATTCTAATTTTTTCCTCCTATACTTCATAGGAAGAGACAAAATAAGAAGATATAATTATATGCCACTTCTTGACATGCCATGAAAAAATCCTTAATGTGATCTTGTGGGTCATTCTTTCCCTTATATTTATCAAATTTTGGCATCTCAAAATATTTGGGAAAGGGTATATGTAAGATTTCATTATCAAATGGGTAAGGACACAATTCATGAAATTTGTATTGTTTGAATTGGTTTTGCATGCCCGAAATCATGTCTTTCATCATTTTCCATTCATGAGAAAATGGTGAGTTATTTTGTGGGATAAAGGAAGTACTATCATTCTTCGTATTTTTGTTCTCTTTATTTGGCACAATATAGGTTTTAGATTGATTGTTACTATTATTTGATGAGTATTTATTATTAGGTTTAGTAGTGAATTTATAATATATGAGAGCTAGTTGTTTACTAGATTTGTCTTTGTCCTGGCGTCATTTTGTTTGGTCCGGATTCATTGTTGTTATTTGATGTGGATGGTATATTATTTTTAGGCTTATGTTTACTGAATAAGGTAATCAAAACATTATCATCAACTTCAAAAGGTAATTTTTCTCCCATCTCAAGAAGACGAAGAAAAAATTGGTCCTTGTTTGTTTATAAAATATTTTCGATTTGGGCATGTTCCTCAAGAGAAATGTCATTTTGATGATCCTCAAGATTATCCTCATCTTCATCATCAGAGTTTTGAAAAGGATTTTTGTCACCTCTTCCAAAGGGACTATAGTCTTTGTGTCTTGTTCCCACCATTTTTAAAAGAGGGAGGGATCAAAGAGAGATGTGATAGATCACTCAACCCTTAGCAATGTGAATGCTAAGATGGAAGATATTTTAGCAATTAAGTTTGAAGAAAACTCAACCCTTATAAAAATGAATGCTAAGATAGAAGAGGGGTTTGAAATATTTGAACAATGTGACCCTTAACAATGTGAATGTTAAGGTAGAAGTAAGTGAAAATGAAGGTCAAGATAAAATCAACCCTTAGCAAAGTGAATGCTAATATGGAAGATGGATATGATTTGATGAAGGAACTCAACCTCTAGCAAATTGAATGCTAGAATAAAGGATGGCTTAGAGATTAATTTTTAACGTTATTGAACTATAGAAAATGGAATGAAGAATGGAAGAGGGGATGAAAATATTTAAAATATTTATCAAAGATAAGATGTTAAGGACTTGATAGTGATAAAGTGGATATGATGATGTCAAGACATAAGTCGCGAGATGAAAATTCTCAAGTGAGGATGTGGATATCCACAACTCAAGACTTAATGCCAAAGGGAAATAGAAAAGTTAAACTTCAGAAAGTGTGATCTAAAGATTTAAGACTAAGGTAAGATAGGAAGAAATTTGAGATGAGAAAAATTTGAAAGTAGGAATTTGGTCATTCGAAAAGAAACAAGAGGTGAATGGAATATTCAAAAGGAGAGAATGAAAATTCTGAAGAAAGGATGCAAGGTCCAAACAAAAGATATGAAAGAAAGGTCCAAATAAAGGATATTTCGAAAGGGATGAAATAAAATGATGAAAAATCCAAATAAGGGATATATGGATTTTGAGAAGAGATGAAAGAAAGGGCCCAAATAAGATCGTGAAGAAAATATGATGATAGATCCAAATAAGGGATATTTGGAAAGTGTGAAAAGAATGATTTCAAATGAAGGAAAATTTTGGAAAGGATGGAAAAGAGATGAAGGATCCAAAAGAAGATTTGGAAAAGTGTAAAAGAGAGACAAGTGAATGATTTCAAATAAAGGAGAAAGAAGATAAGAAAAACAAGTCCAAATAAGGAAAATTTGGAGATTTGGAAAGAGGAAAAATGAGCCCAAATAAGGAGTATTTGGGAAAGTGGAAAAGATATGAAAGTGAATCCAAATAATGAGTATTTGGAAGAGTGGGGAAGATACGAAAATAGATCTAAATAAGGAGTATTTGGAAATTGAAAGAGAAGATATGAAAATGAATCCAAATAAGGAGTATTTGGAAAATTTGAAAAGGAGTTAAAAGTGAGAACGTACGATACGAGTGTGAAACACAACTCACTAATACAAATAGAAAGAAAATAAAATATGAAAACAAATTATTCTTTATGGATGTTTGGGCATCTACCTTATATTTGATTCGACAAGGTGTGGCTTCCTATAATAATTTTTCTCTCTAGGTTGTAGTAGTATATCTGAGAAAGCATGGTACTATTGCTAGTTGTTGGCTTTAATTTATCCCCTTTTATACAAGGAGCAATGATTTCACTCAAATGATAGCACTGGGGTCACCATTATGGATATCCATGACTTTGTTGGATTCAGCAGGGGAAATGTAATCCATTGATCATAGATCTACCATTAAAGCTAAAGATTATAGATTATGGTATGCACCCGATTTAGAAAAAGAAATAACTTTAAATAGATAGTAAATAAAAGAGCTTAATGAGCTAGAGATGAAAGAAAATAAAGAATGAGAACAAGAGATAGATAACACCATATTTAAGTGGATAACCCCAAAGGAAAAAAACTCCCTTTGGTAAAGTACTATCCGTATTAAGAATTTACACAATTTTAACCCATCACTTCCACTTCTAGTTCACAGTATTTTATAAGTGTCTTGAGCTATATCTCTTGATCATTCAAACTAACTAAAATAGTCAGCTAAACAACCATTTATCCAGCCCATCCTATAGACAACTTGTAGCCTTTAATAAAAGTTTTCATAGCTGTTGTAGACAATCAAGTAGTCAATCCCAAGAGGGATCACCCAAATCAATGTGGGTGGTTGAATGGGATTAGGGACGCTTCACTCTTAAATGTGAAAGACCTTTATAATATAGTTTGATTAGATAAACTATAATAATGTTGGGGCATGCCCAAGTGGCTGATCCCACTTAACATTATCACCCCAACACTCCCCCTTAATGTTAAGTGGGAAGAAAAATCATACATGCCAAATTTACCTTTTTCTACAAAAGGATTTATAGATCCTTGAATCAACAATAGTGATTCAAGCTAGCATGCAAACAAGGGAAATCCACATATCTTCCCATATAGAAATTCTTAAGACTAGTGCTTTACATATGAAGACTTACATTAGACTATAGAGCCTTTTATAAACTAAGGCATTCCTATAACTAAAGCTTTGCTGGGATTTACAAGTAACTTCACATAGAGTGACACATTTACTTATTACAAAATGGAGGAAGTATTGGAAGTTTACAATGTTACAATCATGTGTAATCAATCCATAAAGGATCACTTTGTTACATGTAAAGTGGGTGGTCATGATTCATGATCCACTCTTTTATAATGATCCATCAAGAGGTGGCATTGTCATACACACTCCCCCTCAAGGGAAACTATGATAGGCTCAACAAGGCACAAAGCTTGCAAAACTTCACAACATGCAATGTCTTAGTGAAGATATTTGTAACTTGATTTATGATGTTGAACTGGATTCTTTATCAAGAGAAATATGGCCTTCACATAGAGGAGGAATACTTCCTTTAGATCCTATGTGTATCACTACTAGTAGCCTCTTTATCCACATGGATCTTTTGCTGCTTCAAGTGATGGTGCTTGTGTCAAATAACTTGAACACAAATCCATCTACATATCTAACACAACATCAACAAATATCATAATAAGCATAATAGAAATCATACAGATTTTCACTTTTAACCAAGTATAAAGGTTAAACATTAGTTGTATAACAACTAACATATCACTATGTTTAACAATTAACAAATATGTTTTATCAACAAACATATATATCTTATTCCAAGCCTTTCATACAAAGATAAGACTTAACTGAGCTGATCAGATAATCAAATCATTCAAGAATAATCAAACATTCATAGAATAAAATGACCATGTAAGAAAAATTTAAGCTTAGACATGTCATATATGATCATATTTTTATGCCAAAAATATGATTTAAAATAAAAAAACATTGTCTTACTTCTCTTGATTCTAATAATTATATTCTTGTTACTACTAAGAGATCATGACTATTTTGACAAAAGAATCATTATCAACAAAAAAATAGTTAGAGAAACCATGCTTGTGAAAACACCTGACATGAGAATTTTAGTTAGAGTCAAGGATTGAAATATATCCTCAATGTCTACATCCATTATATCAAAAGGAAACTGAAAAACAAACTTGTAGAACAGTTTCAGTTTTAGGATACTCAGAAGAGGGTAGAGAGGTAGATTTACAAAAATGTTTCTCAAGAACATGCACATATTCTTTGTAACCTCTAGGTACAACTTTCATGATGTATAAATGCACTTGATGCATTACAAAATATGATATCAACTTCTATTCTGCCTCTGTGATAATCCTTTCTTTCTTTGTGACAAGAAACTTATTCATGGTTAGACATGGTTCAAGATTTCTTAATTACTCTTTATAGGGGTTCATGATGTTTGATTATTATCATGCAACTACCAAAATTCATCATGAATCAGCATAGCTTACATGTATTGAGATAGGGGCTTCTGGTTTTCAGGGGTAGCTTGTCTCCATGTGGGACATTTTTCTATACTAGTCACAAGATCCCAGAGCTTTCTAGCCATAAAATAGGCTTTTAAATGCACTTTCCAAATGCTATAATTTGTTCCATTTAGAATATGAGACTTGTCCATCGAAAAACTAAGCGAGAACTAGTCATTTTTAATACTTAGACGAAATGGAGAAAAATTTAGTTAAAAACCCAATCAAGGAAGCCAAACAAAGACAAAAAAATAGCTATAAATATTTCAATTTGTTATACAACTATAACCAACCCAAATTTGATAAAAATAATTAGCTTGAATTGGTCAAATTCTATATCAATTTAATGTGGCTAGGTCGTGTTCTAGTTATAGATTGTTTTAACATGCAAATTAGCTAATTAATTAATTAATTAATTAATTTTGAGCTTAAGAACATAGCAAGTTCATCAGATATTCAAAAATAAATATATTTGGTCTAAAAAAAAACTTAAATTGGTCGATTTAATATCAAATTGAAAGACATGGTCGGTATCGAGTTTAGAGGTGAGCTAATTGAGCTTGGGTCGAGTCGGGCTACATTAGCTCAATGATTTATTTAACAACTCGACTAGGCAATCTCAAAAGCAAGCTATAGGAGCTTGAAATGAGCTACTTAACAAATAAAAACAAGTTTAAAACAACCAAGGTGGGGGGCAACACTTGGCACATATCAACAATGCTAAGAAAGGCACGTGTCAACTTTAAAAAATATCCTTGAACAAACACGAAACTTTAAAAATTAAATTAAATTCATTTTTGGGTCTGAAATATATTCCAAAAACTATGACAATAGACAAACAAACATGTGTCAATACGTGAAGATTTAAAGTAAAGAAAATACACGTGTCACCTTTTAATCAACTCACATTTTGTAGTGTTGTTAATAAGGAAGAGGAAAACTTATTCCAATACATGTGTCTTAAATTAATTAGATCGCACTTTCACACTATGACACAATGCAAAAGCAAAGTCCTAGTCAAACAGGTCACTTGTCGAAAAATTAATGGCTTAAAGAAAAGACACTTAATAAGCGGCTTTATGCTGAATTTTTTTAAAAAAATTCCTTAGGCAAACTTAAATTTCTGAAATAAACAAAACTTAAAATAAAGTTTGGGTCCAAATAGAAGACATATTTCACGGTCTAAGTGGCTAAGCCAATGCTAAGATCTGACACCCTAAAACTTGAAAAGGTGGCACAATTAAAATACATGTCAAAAAGCAATTGGTTCACACTTCATAAATTTGACATAGATAAGTCAAAAAAGAAGATACACGGAGCCTTTTAAATGGCTCACACTTCAAAAATGACAAGGATTCACAAGTGTGAAAAAGATATGTATGTGTCTAGATACTATTGGTTCACACTTCGCAGTGCACCCAAAATGGCTAAAGAAAACTGAGGACACATGGAGCCTTTTAAATGACTTGATGTTTGTAAGTCTAACACACACTAACAAATGTGAAAAGGTGGAAAATTTTAATTGGATAACAACTTCCACAAATGAAAGAATGACAAATGTGAAATGTGGAGCAATTATATTGGCTTGGATTTCACAAATTTGACAAGTGCTGAAATAAAAGATACGTGGAGAAATTTTATTGGTTTACCCTTTGCATATGTCAGAGGCAAGTTAAAAGAAGACTGACAAAGTGAAATATGGAGCCACTTGGAGCAATATTATTGGCTCTAATTTTGCAAAGGATAAACAAAAAAATAAATAAGGTAAAATATGGAGCAATCCTATTGGCTCAAATTTCACAAATGTCAGAAATAGATAACAAGGGACAGATAATGCGAAATATGGAACAATTCTATTGGTCCATATTTCACAAATGACAGAGGATAGCTAATCCAAGTCTAACAACACAAAGACACGCGTAAATCCCTTATTAGCTCATGTTCCATGATTGAGAATCGAGATAAATAATATTACCGACACAAAAAGTAAGATGGAGCTTAATGATTAGTGAAGCTTCATAAAAAGCGACAATGCGAAGCTAGCTGGAGAAAAATGATTGGCTCAAGCTTCACAATAAAAATAACTTCGTAGTAAACAAAAAAAGTCAAATAACATTGGAAAAGTGAAGCGGATGGCACAAGATGATTGGCCCAAGATTTGCAAAGATAGAAGGATGTCATATTGAAGCCACTTGGCACTCTAAGAGTGGGTACAACTTCGTAAACAAAAAAATAACAACGAAGCTATATGGAGCAATATTATTGGTCCAAACTTTACAAAACCGAAAAGAACAATAGAAATACTGAAAATGCGAAGCTAGGTGGTGTAAAATGATTGGATCGGGATTTGTAAGAGTAGATCTAGTGAAAAAGAAAGATATTTACCGCTATAATGGACTTAAAAGCCTCAAAAAAACTGAATCTAAATAAATATTTCAGATCCAAAGTCAAAAATGACTCTAACAACTATAAATGATGCGAGAACTTAAAATAAGCTTGCAGATGATGGATTTAAACCATAAACGACTGAAACTAGATGCAGAAGCAAAGATCTAAGAATACAAAAAGCTTCAAACATGATCTAAACAACCATTTAGCCCATATTTCACCAATATTTCAAATAGTATTTGGGTGGGAATTGGAATTTTAAACCTGGTTTTCTTGAAGACGACTGCGGAACTTTTAAGGGTCTCATAGATCCATAAATACACTTCAATATTCTTCACCTCTTCAAGTTAAACACTTCTAGATCAATCCTGCACATGCACAATCACCAAGCTTTGATATCATGTTGGATTCAATAGGGGAAATGTAATCCGCTGATCATAAATCCACCATTAATGCCGAAGATCATAGGTTATGGTATGCAATCGATTTAGAAAAAGAAATAACTTGAAATAGATAGTAAATAACAGAGCTTAACGAGCTAGAGCTGAAAGCAAATAAAGAATGAGAACAAGAGATAGATTACACTATATTTAAGTATAGATATCCAAAGGAAAAAATGCCATTGGTAAAGCATTGTTTATATTAACAATTTACACAAGTTTAACCCAACACTTCCACATCTAGTTCACATTATTTTACAACATCCGTATAACTATATCTCTTGATCATTCAGACTAACTAAAATAGTCAAATAAATAACCATTTATCAAGCCCTTCCTAAAGACAACTTATAACCTTTAATACAATATTTCATATCCATTGTAGACAGTCAAGTAATCAATCCCGAGAGGGATCACCCAAATCAATGTGGGTGGGTGAATTGGTTAGGTCACTTCACTCTTAAATGTGAAAGACCTTCAAAATATAGTTTGATTAGACAAACTTTAATAATGTTGGGGCATGCCCAAGTGGTTGATCACACTTGACATTATCATCCCAACAGAGTCTAGTCTCACAATAGGTGTACTAGTTAGCTATGTGGGGGTACCCATTTTTTCATCCATTTCACCGAAGGCACCGACTAATTTTGGGTTCATTTGATACTCCTCATGATGAGCTTCTAGCCCTTGGCCATACACTTCCCATAGTTATAATTAGAAGAAGGGAATAATCCCAACTATAAAAAAATTAATAAAGTTAATTTCATAAAAATTAAGAAATATAATAAAGGTTTTTGCTTGAATTGATCAATGACAACCTGCAATTATTAGTTTGATTTTTTTAGAATAACCTCCTTTAGATCTGGTCCTACAAACAAGGATTAATAAGTTTTCTTGAGGTAGGTGGAAAGGACAAGACACAAGAAGCAAGTCCATGTTTTTGATTTCCAAGATCACTTAAAAGTGTGAGGAAAGAGCATACACATGAGCTTACTTTGATTAAAGAAAAGAAAAACTTAATTCCTTAACAAAACTTGAAATAACTAAAACAATAGATTCACATAAACAAAATAAAAAAGTAGCCTAAAATAGAAGTTAGAATCAAACAATACACCAAAAAAGTAGAAAATTAAAATAAAACAGAAAGGGTATGCTAGCACGTATAGAAGGATGCTAGCACATACACTTTGAGTGCACTAGTGTTACAAATAACACTAGCATGTGCAAATGGATGCATTATCATTACAAAAACATGCAAAACACAAATGTTAAACAAAAGAACATAAATTGAAGCGTTGAAGTGTTCAAGAGGATGCTAGCATAGATTGGTTAATGGTAGCACATATACAGGAATAGTAATGCATACATGTGAACAATAGTGTAGAAGCTTGAATAAATACGCATACTGAGATGAATGGTATTGTAAACTGGAACATAAACACATATAGGTGAAAGGTAGCGCAAACTTTGGAATAGAAACATGTATAGGTGAATGGTATCATGAACACTAGAATGGAAATGGATATAGTTGAATACTAACACACACATTTAAGTTAGTTTATGGATTTGGAACGCTAGCGTAGGGACTTCTGGAAAAGTTTAAATGTGAACAATATGGCCAGAAAGCTATTTTTTTGTTTTTCTACTGTACTTCACTTGAGAACTTAAAACTTGGACATTAAGGTTAAAATAATACAAAGGACACACAAAAAATGTTAGATTATGAAAATTTAAACTAAAATTTCTAAATAAAATATGGGAGTCCCACCGAGTGTTCCATAATGTAAGCAAGGAAAAATATTACAGAGAAAATGAAAAATAACACAATATACCTCTTTGTAATTTCTCAATGCAAACCTCAAAGAAGATTGTTGAAGAACTTGGGATTTTTAATCTTTTGGATTTGTATGATTGTGGGTGCTCTTGATCAATTCTCCAAAGGATGAATGTAATGTTACAAGCTTTGATACACAAGGATGTGGATGTCAAATTGGTAGAAGTTGGCTATAATTTGCATAAGATTCCAAGGATGAGTTTGGTTAAGGAATGGCCGACATTTTATAGATGAGGTGAGGCCATAAAAAGTGGATTAAAGTTTACTAAGATCTAGGTTAATAATTGTAATTACCTAGAATAGAAAGTAGACTTGGTCTATGGAATTGTAGATTTAAAGGGGCAATGGACATTTGTATTAGCAGAAGTTACATCTAGAAAGGTGGTTGTATGTTCAATTCAATGGCCCCCACCGTTCTAATATTCTAAAAGTAGAGTCCAAGTGGAGTTGACTAGAGAATAAGATTAATTAAATAACTAATTTAATTAATTATTAATTGTGAGGAGATAATTAATCATTTAAATAAATAAATGTTTAATTATATTAGCTAAAAGGTGTTTGAATTTAATCTAATTAATTATAAGAGTATAATATAATATAATTTATTAATTCTAAAGGGTAGGAGTATGACTTAAGTAATTAATTTTAATTGAATGGAAGAAGGCTATAAATATGAATGTATTTTTAAGGTGTCTACAAATACTATTTGGTGTTAGTCTTAGTTTTTATAGCATTAGTTATATTTTTCCTCCTAGGTATCATGAACATCATATTCACAACTTCTTGATTTCATCTCATCACTTTGTACCTTGTTTATCCACATCCATGATCTATGACACATTATTTTTACTTTTCACAACACATTACCTATTTTTATCACCTATGGCTGATGTGATCGCCCGTGGGTGATGGTTTTGGCATTACATTATGTCATGGATGGCACCATGACCCGTGGGAAATGGCATACTATATACCCTCACTTAATTTAACACTCATAAGAAAAAAGGAAGCCAGATCATTTGGACTTCCATTAGTTATGCTATTTTGCTCCATCTTCACATCTGCTCACATAGATCTTGGTTCATATTATATATTTATTGGATTGGATTGGACACTCTTATTTTTTGATGGTTTCTTGCACTATCAAGTCACCTATAGTGAGTCTAGGACAAGAAGGATGTTCCCCTTCTCCACCTAACACCAACTCTCTCTCTATGTCGTACTTACTTCTATGGAGAGATAAATACATCGCATTGACCACCATATAGGTAAAATGTGAGTTCTCTAACCATTTATTTTAAATTTGCATTGATAAGTTTGTTTCCTTCTTCATTGTGTTATGTGATCTTGGTATTACACATGTTTGAATTCTAGTTAGCATAGTACTTTTATCCATATCAGCTCCTTAGCTATCTCTATTTCTAATTCAATCTTATCATGCATGTTTATTGTTGATCTATACTTATCCACACCCAACTACTGATATCTTAGTAGTGTTCCTTCCTCTATCTTGACCACGGGCCTTAAAAACCCTAAGTTGACCTATTATCGGGATAACTTCTCTCTAGATATACAACCCTAGTGTTCATTGTTTCCCCTTTAAGTAAATCCCCTAATATGTCGGTACATTTTTGTTTCCCACTGTTTCCTTGATACCCTTGTAGAATGGATGAATTAGGAGTGAAAGATCTTTGAGACATATCTTTGCCTGCATAAAATTCTTTCTCGTTTAGTACTCTGCGCTTTGTTGGTATCTATTGCGAAAAACTTGTTTATAATTGTGAAAGATAACTTTTAACCATTACATATATTTTTTCAAGGGTTTTACAGGATGTTGTCTTGTTGGATGATTTCTTGTCTTATCTAGATATGTTTGCAAAGGGATGAGGATGATCTGTCGACATTAAAATTTTCCTCCGTAATTTCTATTTTATTAATGTATGTATTAGGAATAGGATGTTGTTAAGTATAATTAGTAGTGGCATCCAATAGAAGATAACGGTGCCGTCAGTACGGTGCCACCAATAAAGTAGAGTATGGTAATAGTCAAAGTACAATATGAATGTTGTAAAAAGTAAATATTTGTTGTAAGTGGTCCGGTAATGTTAAAATGTCAAAGTTTGGGTAAGTAGAGAAGTAGGGTCTACATGATTAGGAATTAGAAATATTATATTTGTAATAAGGACAAAGAGTGATGTCATAAATATTTTGTGTATTTTATTTGTGGAAAAGTCTAAAAATGTGGAACCCATGTGAGATGATAAGGTTTATCTTATCTTAGAAGATAAGCCTACATGTAAAGGCAAGATTTTAGGCATGGAATATGATTGGCCGAAGAGATTTCCTAGCCTATCTTATAGATAGGGTGGATAATCCTGAATTCCTATAAATAAAGAGGCCACCCCCCTCATTTAGCATAGAAGGAAGTAGTGAGAAATATTGTATGAGTAAGTGTGTAAAGGAAGCCATCATTTTGAAGGTGTGTCAAAGAAGCTATTAAAAGGTGTAATTGTGAAGTTTCTCCCATAGTTATTGTTGGAAGGCAAGTGAAGTTAGTAACGCTTGAAGTACCTCATGGGTGAGATTGTAATAATTTCATGTTGATATTATAATTTACACTGATATTTCAAATTTATCATCATTCCTTCTTATCATAGTCTATGGTATTCTTGTGTTATGTTTGTTGTTGTGTTTCCAGATTACATCCACCAAACTAAAAGTTGTGTATTAGTAAATAATCATAGCACGAGGAGTTCTGGTGGAGAATTATCATAGTGCCAGATTGGTGATGACATTTTGGTTCCGTTGCTGAGACCATTCCTCGTTGGTGGATTTTCTGGAGAGATATTCCCACTTAGTCAAAAAATATTTGGAGGGTAACCTTGTTTTTATTGTGCATAGTAGTTACCATGGTAAAGTCACTTTTTACCGTGAATAGTATTTACCACAGTAAAATCACTTTTTACCGTGAATAGTATTTACTGCAGTAACTTCACTTTTTTACCATGAATAGTGTTTTCCATAGTAAAGTCAGTTTTTACCGCAGTAAGTCAAGTTTTACCATAGTTACCATGGTCATTTCTATTTTCTATTATAGTGATTCCAATTATTTGTGCACATAAATCTTGTTGATTGTACTTGTGGGTTAGTATTTCACTGTGGTTACTTTTGAAAATGGGGAAGATTCCTATTTTTTAGCCCAATCTAATGAAGATGCTTCCTCTTTCATTCAAGAGTTTAAACGATCTTGCATTTATAATGGCCTCATAAGAAGGGAACAATGGACTAAATTTTTCCTACCTTTTTGGATGGTTCAACCCTTAGGTGGTTTGAAACACCAGGTGATAATGTGAAAAATTCATGGGATTTATTAAGCGAAAGTTTTCTTGAAGAATTTGGTGAACAACGAAATATGCGAGATCTCATGATTGATATCACAAAGCTTTCCCAAGGAGAGAAGCAAAAGATAAGAGATTATCATGCTCGTGTTCTAGAGCTAAGGAGGAAGCTCGATGCCCAGATCGAGAATGAAGGATTAGCGTATGGGTTGATGAATGGCATGGATAATATCCTCTATAAGCACTTCATTCTTGGGATGAAGCCAGAGATCAAACAATGAGTGAAGTATGACCACCCAGCTATCATTGAACAAGAAAAGGAGATTGCAAGAAGGAAAGAAGAAAGCATGGAAGAGGAGCCCAAAGAAATTGTTGCTAAAGTAGAGCCTACACCAGGACCTTTGGTCTAGAATCCACAACCACTCTCGGTGAGCATAAATCTTTCTCCTAGTACATATACTGAGTATGAAGATCATTCGGGAAGATGGGCCAGTTAACTATTAATCTTCTTCAAGGAAAAAATTTATTTCTCAAGGAGGAGATAAAGGTCAAAAGAAATATTTCTCAAGTTGTATGTTATGGTTGTTATAAAAAGGGTCATTATAAGTATAATGGTCCAGATAGAGCTTCTACATCTAGCATAAGAGATAATGATAAAGGAAAAGCACTTGTGAATTATTTTGATGTAGTAGATAAGAGCATAAATAATGAAGTAGATGTGTTTGTAACAAAAAGAAAGAAAGAAAAAGATAACCAAGATGGAAATGATCCTAAGAAGATGAAAGGAGAAACTAGTAAGAAACATAGGAGAAGAAATTTGGGTGTGCAGGATTTTCTGATTTCACAGGGACAAGGACCATACTCCATCTTAGAAGATCTGTCCAAAAGGCTTGCAAATATTACATATGGTCAACTCTTGGCTATGTCTTCTGAGAAGAGGTGGGATCTGTGAAGTGGAATCAATGCTCGATGAAGGAAGGAGGTTAAGGTCCCTATTTTGGAGGTAGAAGCAAATCCCTACGCTCCACAAGCTGAAGTATTATGTAATGGTATTTCAATTCATGATGTCTTAGTTGATGGAGGTGCTGTAGTTAATGTAATTACCGAGTCTGTAATGAATATGTTGGGTTTAAAAATTGATCGCCCCTCAACACTTATGTTAAGGTCATTAAATAAGGGAAAAACTAAACCAAAAGGTGTAGTTTCAAATGTGGTAATATCTGTTATGGGTGTTGTATGTGTGGTATACTTTCAAGTGATGAAAAATGGTACTGTTGCGTATCCAATGTTGTTGGGAATACCATGGCTAAGGAGAGTTCATGCAAGAAACTACTGGAATGAAGGCTTCATGACACTTGGATGTGGTAGAGAGAGGGTGAAGATAAACGTGATCCCTCGGCATCATAAGATAGAACCTATGGATTCAAGTGAAGAAACTGATGATTGGACATCCTCTGATTACTCTAGTACCAGTGAAGTGGACATAGAAGATGAAGAAAGTGAGGTTGATATTTCGGTCATGGATATCCTTCCAGTCACACCGACTCATGAACTCATAAAATTATCTAAAGAAGAAATTGATGATCGTCTCCAAAAAATAAAGATTAGTGATGTTGTGATGGAGAGTGAGAAGGAATCCTACCTCCAGCTCTTTCGAAGGTACATACACATATTCACTTTTGATTACAAGGAACTCCATCAAGTAATTTAGGTAGAACATTCTATTGAGTGGTAGATGGTGTTAAGCCCATAAAGCAAATGTCATATAGAATGAATCCTAATTTTTCCAAGACTATAAAAGAAGAAATAAATAAGTTGCTTAATGCAGGATTCATATTTGCTATGGAGAATTCGAGAATGGGTTTCTCCCATTTTGATCTCAATAAAAGAAAATGGAAGCTACACATTTGTGTTGATTATAGGAAGCTCAATAAGACAACAAAGAAGGATCATTAACCTCTTCCATTCTCGATCAGATCTTGGATGAAGTAGTTGGCCAGAGTGCTATAGTTTTTTGATGATGGATATAGCGGAGAAATATTAGTTGAAGACCACATTCACCACTCCTTGGGGAACTTTTGCTTATAGAGTTATGCCTTTTGGGTTATGTAATGCTCCAAAGAATATTCCAACACTTGATGAATAGGGTGTTTGAACCCTACATTGGGAACTTCATCAAAGTATTTCTAGATGATTTTTACATCTATGGGAGCAAGATGGACCACCTGCACCAAATGGAGACATCATTTCAAAGGTTAGATGAAGCACAAGCCTCACTAAACCCTACAAAGTGTGTCTTTGGATGTTCTAAAGGTGTTTTGTTAGGGCATGTTGTATCCAGAGAGATGGTATTGTATCGATCCGATAAAGTTTTAAAAATCAAAGAGTTACCATTTCCTATGAATAGAAGTAAGTTGAGATCATTTTTAGGCCATGTGGGTTACTATAGAAGGTTCATCAAGAATTTCTCAAAGATTACACAACCACTAACCCAATTCTTGAAGAAGGATGTTACTTATGAACTAGAAAATAAGGCACATGAAGCTTTTAAGCAACTGAAGGAAGCCTTGGTGTCTTCACCTATTTTAAAGAATCTAGATTGGAACAAGCCATTCATTGTGTATACTGATGCCTCAAATGCAACACTAGGAAGTACTCTAAGCCAAAAGGATGAAAATGGGAATGATCATCCAGTTTACTTTGGGAGAAAACAAATGAGCAGTGCTGAGGTAAATTATACTGTAACTGAAAAAGAGGTTCTAGCTATCATTTTTGCTATAAAGAAGTTTAGAAATTACTTACTAGGGAAAAAATTTATAGTTGTAACAGATCATTAGGCTCTAAAATATATTGTAAATAAGCCTAACCCATTAGGGAGGATAGCAAGATGGATAATTTTGCTACAACAATTTGAATTTGATATTATAGATAGGCCAGGAAAGAAGCATGCCAATGCAGATGCACTCTCTCAAGCCTATGATGGTTTAGGTTCATCTTATGATGATGATGATTTTCCAGATGCAACATTATTATCCTTTGACACAATACCTAGTGAATACATAGATATTTGAAATTATCTGAATGAATTCAAGTGCCAACGTAAATACTAAGAGGAAGATTACTCAAGCCAGTTGTCCATATTCTATTCTGCATGGAGTATTATTTCGAATGGGACCTGATGGATAGTACAAGAGGGCAGTTGGATGTGATCAAGGGAAGGAGCTGATAGAATAATTCCACAATGGTACATGTGGAGGACACTTCTCTGGACAAATTACAACAAGAAGGATCTTGGATGTAGGTTATCACTGGCCCACTCTTTTTATAGATTGTTATAATTATTTTAAGACATGTGATATTTGTCAAACACATGGTAACCGTAAGACTTCATCAGCTCCGTTATGCCCTATTCTTCCACTTGGTCCCTTTGAAAAGTGGGGAACAAACATTGTAGGTCCACTTCCAACTACCCCATGCCAAAATAAGTATATTGTAGTTGCCACAGATTATTTAACCAAGTGGGTTGAAGCTGGGCCATTGAAAATAGCTTCCATGGATGAAGTGGCAAGGTTCATATATGAATGCATTTTCATTAGATTTGGTTGCCCATTAGAAATTATAACTTGAGATCAAGGAAACCACTTCATTAATGAGGTGGTAGAAGCCCTAGTTAACAAGTTTTCTATTAAGCACAGGAAGGAAACAACATACAAGCCAAGCACAAATGGATAGGTGGAACGAACAAATTTTGTGTTATGTCAAATTCCAACAAAAGATACAACCTTGCAGTACATAAGTGGGATAAAAGGATTCATGCAGCATTGTGGGCATATAGGGCAACATCAAAGTCAGCAACATGATACTCCCCATTTCAGTTGGCTTATGGCATTGATCTAATTCTTCCTATTGATTTTGATATTCCCATTGTGAGAGTTATGAAAAATGAAAGGATGGATGAAAGTGATTCAGTAAAAGAAAGGTTGGTGCATCTTCATTTGCTAGATGAAATGAGGGAAATAGCAAAGGATACAAGCTATAAGAAGAAAATGAAGCAGAAGGAATATTTTAATCAAAAGATCTGTTGGTCTCCATTTCATGTGAATGACTTGGTTCTAGTATATGATTCCAGATACAAAAAAAGAAGGCAGAGAAAATTTCTTCCCAAATGGATGGGGCCCTACAAAATAACAGTTGTGTATGAAAATGGTACATATCAACTGGAGGATTTGGATGGCACCCCCATTACGAAATGGGTCAACCATGACAAGTTAAAGATTTTCCAAGCACTAGAATAGTCTACTCTGAGGACGGAGTAGAAGCTAGGAAGGGGGAAAATGTCGACATTAAAATTTTCCTCCGTAATTTCTATTTTATTAATGTATGTATTAGGAATATGATGTTGTTAAGTATAATTAGTAGTGGCGTCCAATAGAAGATAACGGTGCCGTCAGTACGGTGCCACCAATAAAGTAGAGTATGGTAACAATCAAAGTACAATAGGAATGTTGTAAAAAGTAAATATTTGTCGTAAGTGGTCCGGTAATATTAAAATGTCAAAGTTTGGGTAAGTAGAGAAGTAGGGTCTACATGATTAGGAATTAGAAATATTATATTTGTAATAAGGACAAAGAGTGATGTCATAACTATTTTGTGTATTTTAATTGTGGAAAAGTCTAAAAATGTGGAACCCATGTGAGATGATAAGGTTTATCTTATCTTAGAAGATAAGCCTACATGTAAAGGCAAGAGTTTAGGCATGGAATATGATTGGCTGGAAGATATTTCCTATCCTATCTTAGAGATAAGGTGGATAAGCCTGAATTCCTATAAATAAAGAGGCCACCCCCCTCATTTAGCATAGAAGGAAGTAGTGAGAAATATTGTATGAGTAAGTGTGTAAAGGAAGCCATCATTTTGAAGGTGTGTTAAAGAAGCCATTAAGAGGTGTAATTGTGAAGTTTCTCCCATAGTTATTGTTGGAAGGCAAGTGAAGTCAGTAATGCTTGAAGCACCTCATGGGTGAGATTATAAAAATTTCATGTTGATATTATAATTTACACTAATATTTCAGATTTATCATCATTCCTTCTTATCATAGTCTATGATATTCTTGTGTTATGTTTGTTGTTGTGTTTCCAGATTACATCCACCAAACTAAAAGCTGTGCATTAGTAAATAATCATAGTGCAAGGAGTTCCCGGTGGAGAATTATCATAGTGCCGAATTGGTGATGACAGATCGAGGAGCTATGGAAGTAAAAGAATATTTACAAAAGACACAACTTTTGAGTTATGGAAGATGGAGTTAAGACCGAAGAGACGGTGTAAATACAAATATGGATTTCAGTGGGAGAGGAATAAAGTGGTAATAGAGGCATAAAATGAAGAACTATAAAAGCAAGAGGCCATTGATCAAGTATAATGAAGTAATGTTACACACACACACACACACACACACACATATATTTGAGTTATGGAAGATGGAGTTAAGGCGAAGAGACGGTGTAAAGACAAATATGGATTTCAAGGTGGGAGAGGAATAAAGTGGTAATAGAGGCATAAAATGAAGAACTATAAAAGCAAGAGGCCATTGAGAAGTAATGTTATATATATATATATATATATATATATATATATATATATATATATATATATATATATATATATATAACATTACTTCTGCTTTTATAGTTCTTCATTTTATGCCTCTATTAAATTCCTCTCCCCTTAAAATCCATAAGGAATAAAGTGGTAATAGAGGCATAAAATGAAGAACTATAAAAGCCATTGATCGAGTATAATGAAGTAATATATATATATATATATATATATATATAATAGTTTTATACACTTCATTATATATATATATATATAATACTGCATAAGTATTAGGCTTTGGATGTAGAAAAGTGTGTTTTGGAAGAGTTATTTGGGATGCAATTGAATGAGCATTTTTTCTCCATTTTTTGTAAATTCTGACTATTATTTGGGATTTTTCTCCATTTTTTTGTAAATGGTTATTCACAACGTTAGATTTTATTAGGATGTAGAAGACCTATTTTTGTTCTTGAAGATTTGTTTTTGTTGTGAAATACTTGTCTACTTGATCTTCTTAGGGTTTGGGAAAAAAATTAAGATTTTATGAAGTTGGGTTGTTTTCTTTATCATTCTTGTAATATTGATATTATAAAGAATGTCTTCCTAATTATTAATGAAAGGGTGAGGACACAATAACTATCATTTTTACCAATTAAAATAAAATCCCCAAATATGGATAAAGTTATCAAATCACACCTATTGGGACCTAATCTAGTAATGATGTTCGATTGAATGAAATAATGAAAAATGGTGTTCATTTATGCCTAGTTTTACCTTATTCTACACACTTCTATCTAGTTGTCCCCAAATATGATCAAGTAACCCTAATCTACCTTCATGTATTTGATCGCATGTAAAAAAACCCTATTGATCAAATTTACTCAAATAAAGACATTACAAAATTAAATAACAATATGTTGTACCTATACATCTATTTGATGCACCTAATCAAACCCTAATTTTCTGTTATTTTCTAAAAGAATGAAAATTGATCAAAAATAATTCCAAATGTACTCAATTAAATGTGACTCAAAAAATCTATTGGAAAAGCACCTAATAGGGCCACAATTTGATTGTATTTTCATGAATAATGACATTCAACCACATAATAAGAATAAATGGTGCTCAAATAGGACCTATTTTCCCTAAATAAACATTGATTTTTTTAATCACACACAATTGAGATATAATTCCATGAAAATAGATCAAGTAATAACATTTGGTCATGATAAAATAATAGTTAGTTCTTAATTAGTCAAACTTGGTTTAATAACGATTGAAATCACGTGATGACAAATAAATTCACTTGTGTTTTCTCCCCCTCAAGTTAAACTTAAATTTTATTGTTATACTAAATTAGGTGCTTTCTCAACAAAATTTAATGTAATTGGGGATTATAAACAATAAATTGGCCATTTGGTATACAAGTGAAGTTCCACCACTTTGAAACCTAAGCTAATAATGAGTTTAATGACCAAGTATACATTATGGTTGTATAAACCTATGCAACATGTTATAATGTGTATGCATAGTTCATACACATTATAACATGTACACATTATAGGTGTGTTAAATTTGAAAATCCTTCCATGTGGCTCAAAACTAGTTTATATTTGACAAGCCATGAATAATGGACTCTGCAAAAGAGAATGAAAATGAAATGGAATGTGCAAACCAAACTTCATATTATTAAATGATGGGATTTACAAATATAAATCCATTGGAATGGTTGTTACACTTCATATTCTCCATGACTCTTCAACTACCTATAAGAACTCTTCAAGTTCCAACTACAAGACAAAAGCTTTCCTAAATAACACCTAGGATTATCTAATATTATGTACAATAATATTACATCCACCCTTAGTCCACAAGGGATGTGGTGAGACCAAACATGCCTCTGAACTTCTCAAATTTTTCTTTTCCAAAAATTTTGTTAAAATATATGTTGTTTCTCTAAAGTACAAAAATGGAGCAATTTGACAATGTATTCTTTCACATCATGACGAATCAAGTGGAAATTTGTATTGATGTGTTTGCTTCGGTTGTGAAATACTTGACTACTTTCCATTCGAATTTTAGATGTGTTATCAACCATTAATAGTGTTGACAAAAATTATTATTCCTGCATGTTTGAAATAACCCTTCTAAGCCACAAAATATCTCTTGTTTCTTATGAAGCGGTCATGTATTCTACTTACGCTAAATAAGTTGTCAACACTACTTGCTTATTTGATTTCCATTCAACAATTGTTGTTCCCAAATTCATTAGAAACCCTGATGTAGATTTCTCATCTTCAAAATCACCAATGTAATTAGAACATGAATAACTAAATAGTTTAAATTATTTTACCATACATTATTTGAGCCAAAAATTGTGTGTTCATTTGAGATATCAAAGGACTCTTTTCATTGTTAGCCAATGATTTTCTCTGGGTTGTTACATAAACCTAGATAGAACACCAAAAACAACATATTTTTTCTAGTTGTGCTCACATAAATTAGACTTACAATGATTTGTTTGTATTTGGTTGCATCAACTATGTCAATTACATATTTTATTCCATGGGCGTATTGAGAGACTTATAATCTAACATTTTAAATTTGTCAAAATTTCACCAATATACTTCTATTAAGTTATGAATATTTAATTATATTTCTAAGCACTCCAACACTTAAATAGTAATGTGGATAGACCAAATATGTTATTACAATTTTTTATGCAACTCTACTTTTATTTTACAATATATTTCGATTATTTCTTATTATAATCAAATCATCCACATCTCGATTATTTCTTATTATAATAAAATCATCCACATACAACATCAGAAATACAACTATTTTGACAAAAGAATTTTCATCTTCTAACTGAAATTTATTGACATTCATATTTAGAAGGTGCATAGTAATGTTTTCATATCATCCATGTTAGGATTGTTTTGAACTATACAATGATTTTTTAAGTTTGCACACTTTGTGATCTTGGTCGTTCACTGCAAACCCTTTTAGATAAGTCGTGTACATTGTTTCCTTTAGTTCACCATTAAGAAATATAGTATTCATGTCCATTTGATGAAATTTTCACTCATTCTATGATGTCAAAGCCTAAAAAAATTAATAGTAGTTCACTTTGTTGTAGGTGATAAGGTCTCATCATAGTGTATTCCTTCATTTTGAGCATGGCCCTTTACGATAAGCCTTGTTTTATATTTTTCAAGTGAGCCATCAACCTTGTATTTTTTGCACAAGATGCACTTGCAACCAATTGGTTTATGTTTGAGTGGAGGATAAACCAAATTCCAAGTCCAATTTTCTTGATGGAGGAAGTCGGAAGAACAAAGGGATAAATAAGTATCAAGGAAGAAAAATTAACAATAACATTGGGTAAAAGAAAAATGACAAACAATGTTCACTTTTTTTTGCAAAAATTGTGGCGAGAAAAGGGATTGATGAGGATCATGAATGTAAACTTCATGGGAGAATACTGAAGCTTATCAAAAACAAAAACAAAAGAAAATAAGCCCACCAAAAAATAGTTTTTCTCTATTCACAAGTGAATGTGTGCTCTTAAGTACAAATGAGAAGCGAATAATTTGTTAATGAATTCAACATGGTCTAATGCATGGTTCCTTGATATTGGTGCCACTTGACATATGAATTTTTGAAAGGAATTCTTTGAATATTTTCATTTGGAACATTTTTTCCCGATCTATCTAGAAATAGAGCAAGTTTACAACAAAAAGAAAGGGTAAAATCCAAATCAAGTGTCTAAGGTTTCCATATTTCATTCTTAAAAATTTCATCTGTTACAAATATATTGTGAGATTATTAATAAATTGTAATATTATTAATAACGAGTTAATACGACTCATATTAATATTATAGTTAATAGTTGTGTGTGAGTGAAGTTGTTGAATAAATTCATGTAGCTATTTTGGTGTGTGAGATAATAAAGAGATGAGAGAGATATCCTAGGGATAAATCGAGAGATTCATGGAGAGAGATTGTAGGGTTTGAAGATGAGTGTTGACTCCACCTTTGTAGGAGATCAAACACTATAAATGTAAACTCTATCAATGTAATTGATATCCGGATGAATTTCTAAATTTGATATTATAATATTTGGTGTTTATTTCTTATTTTATGGTGTAGTTTTATCATCATCTACCTACCTCATTTGAAAAGAACCATCTTTTCTTTAGTGTTCATTCATCAATAAGGGCATTCCATTTTTTGGACGGTGGGGAAATAATTATCACAATAAAATGTGACATTACAATTTTATTAATTGCATGTGAGAAAGGAAAATTAATAAAATTCATGGGTGAGCCATCAATTTCATTGAATTTTGTTTATCTAGATGAATATGGAATGTAAGTATGTTTTGGCATGATATTTTTAGACACTCCAATCATGATTTCATTCATGTATTGCAAAATAATGGTGTAACAAGATCTCCCACCCCCTTCGTAAAATATGAGAAGTGTGAAGCCTAAATTTTGGATAAACACTTAAGAGGACCTTTTCAAAAGTCAGAATGGAATGTTGATAGAAATTTGTATTTGGTCCACTTGGACGTATGTTCTCCTCAATTCTATTAATCGGGAGTCACAAGTACTCCATTTTTTCATCAATCACTACAACATAATGACATGGATCTATTTCCTCAAACAAAAATCAAAAGCCTTCAAAACATTTCAAAAGTTTCAAGTTATGGTGGAAAATGAAGCTCAAACCCTTATTAGGACACTCAGGACTAATAATGGTGGTGAGTGTACTTAAAAGGTGTTTGAATTTGATCTCAAGAAAAATGAGATCAAACACCACCTTCTGATTCCTCACACTCAAAAAAAATGGAGTAGTTGAGAGGATGAATAGAACCATGATGAATATGGTACATATAATGTTATTTGCAAGGTATAATTCTACGATTGTGGGTAGAAGCAACACAAACAACAATTTAACTCCAAAATAAATCACCTTCAACCATCCTATAATTGAAGACTTGGTATGAAATGTGGTGTGTGATCATCTTCCTTTATTGTGTCATCTTAATTTTTGCATCCACTTGTTATGATTTGATTCCAAAGAGATAAGGAATAAATTGGACCATGTGAGTCATAAATAGATTCATTCAGGATATTTTGAATCCTCCATAGCATACACATTATACAATGAGAAAATTAAGAAGTTTCTTTTTGTAAGAGATGTGGTCTTTCGTGAAATTTCTAAGGACAATGCTAACATTGATAAAAAAAATTGAGTCAAATTGACAAATATACAAAGTTTGATTTCTAAAAGGAGAGTGATTTAGAAATTCCAAACAATGAGGTGGGGGCATGCAGTTAGGAGTAATTTTATTCCATGTTATCACCTATAATAGACATTGAAACTCTTCCTACAGAATAAAATGGAACTTCATCAAAAAATGAATAAGTGGCACAAGAACACAAGATAAAAAGTGAAGTATCTTTATATCATGAGATTGAGGCATGTTGGTGAGAAAAAAATTCAATAGGGCACATTAGGTGTTTCCGACATCACCGATAGGGCTACACCCCTCTGCAGTGAATGGTGCAGCTCCCTTTATTGAATGTAAACTAATATAATCATATCTAAATACTATGGGTTGGCCAAATAGGTTAGGGATCATGCGGGAACACTCCACTCAACCTATGGAAAAATTCTTGTACGGCGTCTGAGGAAGAAATTACAGTGATATGGGGTGAAGGGGAGAAATTAGGAAATGAAGGTTATTGTTGTGAGTAGGCTAATTGTAGATTTCACACCCAATAACTAGAGTAGTTCATCATTCAATATAGAGGAAAGAAATAATTAAGCTATCTAGTGAGAAGAACAAACCCAAAAAAAGTTCTTAGATTCATTTATCAAAGATACAAATATCTTTCTAGATCACTATGCTTACAAAGTGCATAAAAAGAATGAAAAGAGGAAACATGAGAAAGGGAAATGAAATAAAAGTAACTTTCATTTCTTATGTAGTGATGAGTACAAAGCATCAATAAATCTACAACAATTCACAATTTCTACCAAAAATACTAAATTTCAGGATCCTTTGAAATGGAGAAGCCATTTCAATTTATAGCAATGTGAATTGACCTCTCATCTCCCCCACACAACTCTTCACATTCCTATTCCACTTGTGAATTTTAAATTTCCCCTAGAAGAGATGAATTAAGTATTTCTCTTATAATTTTGAGAAAATACTTTTACAATTTATAATTTATGTCACTTAAGTGAATAGGACAAAATACAATGATTATTCTCAACGAAGAATTAGAAAGGAGATAGAGAAGAGGAGAATGAGGAGGGAAGAGAAGGAATGCTCCAAAGCATGGATTTCAATGAAGATTATCTCCGATGGTGTTGAAGATGACAATATGACCCCTGATGACCCTCCATACTAATGCACTGATGAGAAGCTTCGATGAAGATCACTTTGAACAGCTTTCCCCTTTTCAAAAATCTTGAAATGGTGAAATTTTCAGAGGCTGCTTGAACACGCGAGAGGAGGAGTGATGAAAATAGAGAATTATACCACTAAGAACACTAGAAGATAACTCCCCTTATTTAGATAATCCTTATGATCCTCAACACATTTTCGTAACTTCATGATGAATCATTCACATAAGAGAGATTGGAAGCACTTTGTTCACCGTGCCATGATATTGATTTTGCCACTACGGGGATGTTGATGATGAGTGAACCTTTTGATCATGAAGAAAGGAGAGAGGAATGAAATGAAAATAAATTTATTTTACCATTTGATCATGCAACCATTGTGAAATGAACTAGAATGGTCTTTGATACAAAATTGGCAATTTTCTCATTTTGACACTCTTCACTCATCACATCGGGGAATGTGGGAATTGACTAAAGCAGAGAGGGAGATATCATGAGTGCAAATACCATTTTAGGATGGGTGAAGGACCAAAATTTGAACTCTATCGTCTCACTTTACCAATTTACTATTTTTATAATATCCACCATTATGGTTCCAGTTAGCCAATTTTTGTAATTTGTATCAATTTTTCCAATTTTGAGTGTCTCGATTGTGGGAGAATGGAATGAGGATTATGGATGCACAATTTTACTAGAATTAATATTTTTAGTAGTTTTCCAATAGATACTTACTAAAGATATAAATTGGTCTTCAGTTTTGGATTTGAATGAAACCACTTGCAAAAGTTTACATAATTCATTTCGAATCTCTACTCTAATTTTGAGAGATTCTACTTGCCAGATTGTTGTGAATATGAGAAAAGGTAATTTTTCACTGGAAAATTCATGTGGATATAAAAAATACATGATGGAATGAATGAGGTCATGAAAATACTATTCTTTAATGCTTTTACATAAGGAATCCATCAGTTCAAATCTCATGGCAATCGAAGTTCGGGAGCATGAGTTATGAGTAAGACAAGATTTTGACATCTAGGGCACAGGAGGAGTTTTTCTATGTTTGAATGTAATAATGATATTCAAGATTTTTTTAATGTCTTTCAAGTATGTTGCTTAATTATTTTGATTTGTGCTTTCAAGTTGTGAGTGGTGGTGAGCATGAGTGAATTTATGTTTGAAGTGAGAGATGGAAGGAGGAAGAAAATGAGAGTGGGGGACTTAGCCATTTTTTGGTTTTTCATCCTCTTAGGGAGGAAGGAAAAAAACATCCCCTTGGAAAGTGATGAAAGGGACAAAAAAATGTACCCTATCCCTATGAGGACAAGTGGCAAACATGCATTTGCGAAAGGGTGCGGGAAAAGAGCTTATCTTTAGCACCTGAGAGCCAAGTTTAGGTCTATAAAGGACCATACGGAAGCAAGGGGGAGGGAAAAAAATTTCCCCCTTGTCCCCTTGGAAAAGGGATTGAAGAGAAATAAAAATTTTCCTTATCCTCATGGTGACAAGTGGTGGGAATGCATTGCACAAGGCGAGGGCTAGAAAATAGGAAAAAAGTGCTTATGGAGGCTTCCCAAGGTCATGTGATGGTTCCATGAGCTCAAATGAAGGGAATTTTGTTTCCCCTTTGTCCCCTTGGAAAAGGGACAAGATGGAAAAAAGTGCACCTCAGCCTCATGCTGATATGTGGGCCTTTGGAAAATGCTTTTAAGCTGAGAGAGCGTCCTTGAGGAGACCTTGAAGATGAAGTTTACGAAGCTCGGGGAGGTCTTTATGGGAACTTCTTTATATTAATTTTACTTAAAAACATATTTTTGAGAAGAATGAGATAGTTCTTATGATCCAATTCTTCCCGAAACATTCCCAAAATATCCTTATTTCTCGGGAACGTAGGGTGTTCCTTACAAAAAGCAGATTGTGAAGAGAATCTATTTGGTCTTGTGAAAATTTTGAAAATACCATCGATTAGGTAACTTAATTAGATTTCCAATGGTATATTTTTTAACCTATAACTCATTTTGTATCTCCTAGAATCATCTTCTAAATTTTAGGTACTTTTTAGAAGTGTTCTCTCATTTACCTCCAAAAACCCACTCTCTTTGAAATTGTTCCCACAAAATCAAATATTCCCTAAATGTTCCTAAATCACTTGAAATGTGCTCTTATCTCCTCAACACCACTTTATGATTATTTTGAATCTTCAACTTTGTCTCGGAGAGAGTACACACCTATTCCAAAAAGGATAACAATATCCTTTTTACATTCACCGATAAAGCTGCCTTGAGAAACACTACATTAGGAGAACCTCATGAGCTTGATTTCACATTTCAAACACTTGGGGAAGGGTATTACAACACATATGGGCACTTTAAGGATGGGGATATTCCTAACACCTGGGGAAAATTTTACCCAGGAGTGCTTAAGAGGATTTACACACAAAAAAATTAACACTAGGGTAGAGTTGTCATATTTCATCATTGAACTTTTTCCCTTGAACAAATACATCACAAAAAGGCATAAAAACCACAAGAAGATGCATAAATGGGATATGCATTGAAATATGTTTGATCCCATTGAATTTGAAAAAAATGGCACATGAAGTGCATATGTAATTGCAAAACCAACATAAAATGTCCTTAAAGAAATTAAAATTGAAATTGAAAATCTCACCTTAAATAATTCCTAAAAGAACTTGATATTGCATTGATTCATAACCATTCTCTTTCAAACAAGTTGAAAAGAATTGAGTATTAGAGAATTTTTTTGAAATATGAGTATCATACATTGGTATCGAGCTAAGTGTTGTTTATCATTTTTCTTTTTCCCATTATTATTATTAATTTTGCTTCATTGATCCTTATTCATCCCTTTGTTATTATGAATTCATTCATTTTAGGAAAATGAGGCCTTGGAGGAATAACCCTTAAAAAATTAAATTTTTAATAACATAGAAAATGTTTTCTCTTGATGACTCAGTTTTCTCCCAAAGGAATTTTCTCTTTTAACCACATTTTCAACCAATTGATCATAATTTAGTATTTAACTAATTGTTTGCTTACAAGGACTCAAGTAGGTTGAGTAAGTAGTGTTGCCATGTTGTGTTCTAGGTGTTGTCATTGATGTAAAATATAATTAATTAAAAATATAATGATGGAGAAGGGTCATAGGATGATCAATAGGATGATGAAATGGATATTTAGATGGTTTCATGATGGCATGAGGTGATTCAATGAGATTGGCCTTGTCTAACAACTCTAGTTAGGTGACCTAGCTTGCCTAGGTGTTGGTGCATCTGGTTTGAGTTACTTGGTGGATTTAGGATCATGATAGTATCGTGGAAATCACATTTAGAGAGTATTCATGCACTCACATGAGTTTTAGAGTGTAGGTACAAATTGAATACATGGTATCGGTGTTCGTCTAGACCTAGTCTAGATGTTTGGAGACTAAATAAGGAAGTATAGAGCCATGTGATATCATGGAGGTATACATGTATGTGATACATGTTTTTAGGTATATTATGACCTTTTTAGATATTTTTGATGATTTTTAGTGTTGGTTCAATAAAACCTAGCCTAAACCATGCAAAACCCCAAGGGATAGTCATACAAATGAGATTGGTTGAGAAGATGTAGAGATATTTGAGCCATGATGATAATTTGATATGTTAGTAAGGTGTGTCATGATGTTGTGGGAAAATTTTTAGGTTGATGATAATTTTTCAAGTTATGTTAGTTTTGGTGAACTATGGTGTTTGAGAAGGTGTTCTCTAGCTCGAATTACAACTTCTGATGCTCACCATGAATTGTGTGATTTTCATGGGACCTTTTTTATTTCAAGGATGATTTTAAATTGAGATAATAGTATTTCAAAAAAATAAATGAGTGGTTTCAGCCTCAGGTTTTTATGAAAGAATGTTAAGAAGGTAGACAACATTTTATGGCTTTTAAACCTTAACTAAAAAGTGGTGGGATAGATATTGATGATAAGTACCCAAAATTGATTTATTGCGCTAGTATGATGATTGGATGTTGTAGAGGAATCATTAATATTTCCATAAAGGTATGATAGACCATGTGGTGATGAGTGGACCTGTCATCACCAATCCGGCACTATGATAATTCTTCACCAGGAACTCCTCGTGCTATGATTATTTACTAATGCACAGCCTTTAGTTTGGTGGATGTAATCTGGAAACAAAACAACAACCGAACACAAGAATACCATCGACTATGATAAGACGGAATGATGAAAAATATGAAATATCAAAGTAAATTATAATATTAACATGAAATTGTTACAATCTCACCCATGAGGTACTTCAACAAGACTATGGGAGAAACTTTACAATTACACCTCTCGATGGCTTCTTCAACACACCTTTAACTGATGGCTTCCTTTGCACACTTCCTACAATATTTCTCACTACTTCTTTCTATGCTAAATGAGGGGGGTGGCCTCTCTATTTATAGAACTTCCAGGCTTATCCATCTTATCTCTAAGATAGGATAAGAAATCCACTCTGACGAATCATATTCCATACCTTAACTCTTATATGTACATGTAAGCTTATCTCTTAAGATAAGATAAACCTTATCATTTTACACGGGTTCCACATTTTTAGACTTTTTACAAATAAAATACACAAAATATTTATGACCTCACTCCTTGTCCTTATTACCAATATAATATTTCTAATTCCTAATCATGTAGACCCTACTTCTCTAATTACCCAAACTTTGACATTTTAACATTCTTGGACCACTTACGACAAATATTTACTTTTACAACATTCCTATTGTACTTTGACTGTTACCGTACTCCACATTATTGGTGACACCGTACTAACGGCGTCGTTATCTTCTATCAGATGCTACTACTAATTATACTTAACAACATCCTATTCCTAATACATACATTAATGAAATAGAAATTATGGAGGAAAATTTTAGTGTTGTGAGACCCCACTCAAATAGGAAAGTGTCTTAAGAAGTTTAGTTTGGAACAAAGTTTTCCAAAGGAGTTGTGAAATAAATTGACATTGTGATCCATAGGGATCCAAAAGCACTCTACTTCATCAGATCAGTCAGCACAAAGAAGGAAAATAAATACACATAGGTTTTTAATTTATAGTAGTAGAATTGCTTTGCTTTGTGCGAGAGAGGCGTTATAGAACCATCGCCCAACTAGGGTGGTGGTCCTAACAGCCACCCTGACCCGGGGGCGGCGGTCTTGAGACTTCTAGTCCGGATTAGGCGGCGTTCTTGGATCTTTTGAACAAAAAATAAAAAAATGAAATGAACGGCCTCAAAATTTGAAAGGTTGTCTGTGTCTCTTCTCCTCCATGACCTTTCCCATCCTCCAGTGCATGGGAGGACATGAAAAATTCTATAAATATATGTTTGTATAAGAGAATAGGATCATCGAAGGATGAAATCAAGTGAGAAAGAAGTTCTTAGTGTTGAAATTATGTTTTGTAGAAGAAAGGAGTGTTGAAACAGAGTAAGAAAGTAATTGGAAGGAATTGTGAGATATTATCTACTTCTCTTTCATACTTATTGTAATTTTTGTACTTATTGTTTGAATTGGCCAATAAAAGTGGGAAGAAAGAGCAATTTCCCTTCCCGAATGGTTTTCCTCCTCTGGAGGTTTCCAAAATAAAACTTGTTGGTGTTTTTGAGTTTATATTCTTTCCTTTCCTGCAATTGTTGATTCTAAGCACAAGTAAAATTCATTCACTAGTTATCTTTGTCATTTTATAATAGAAATTAGAACAACAACGTTTAATTTGTGATTCTGTGGATGATTCCAAAGTGGAAGAGTTTGAGATCACATTGTTGTTAGCTCGTATTTTTACTTAATTTCCATCATAGTTTCAAATGATTGTTGAGATTATAAATGGAAAAGTGTTCCCTATTTATGAAGACTGGTCTTAAGGTAGTTTTAGGGCTATTCGGGATGATTTTTAGAGATGGACATGGGTAAAGGCCTTACACTTGGATTTGGAATGAAATGTAAGATGTTATGGAAAGATAATGAAGTGAGATTTCTAGTGGTATATATTTTTCTCATGATGATGAGATTTGATTGGTCATCGAGCTCAATTTGTGAATAAGAAGGTTGGTTGTTTTTTAGGATAGAATTTCTCGAGCTTAAAGATTGAGGTAGATGGTACATGTTTTGGATTTTATGATGCTTGATATCAATTAGAGAGTGAAGAGGGATGAATTTTGTTCCTATTGAAGGCCTTTAGAGGTCATGAAAGTGGCAAAAAAGGTGCAAACTAGTTCAACTTAGTTTGATGAAGAGGAAAGTTAATTTGGTTTTCATGCATGTATGTTTCATGAACTCTAGTAAAAATGGATGTGATATACATGTTGAGGGGATTCCAATGCATTTTTTACATTCCATAATTTATTTGTTCTTTGGAGGTCTTGAGGTCCAAAGGTGAAAAGCTGGTTCTTGTAAATAGTTGTTTTGAGAAGGATATAAGCCTTCTTGAGTGAGTTATGATAAATTTGATTAGTGAAATCTAATTAACAACCATGGATGATGTTTTTATGTCATATTTGACATTTTGGAGGAATTAGGGATCTTGAATAATCATGGTTATGGTGTTTGTGAGTTTTGATCATTCGGGTGATGGGATTTTGAGCTTGTTTGGTATGTTTGAATAGGGATGACCTACATGGGTAAATTATGAATTTGTTGGAATGTTTTTAAGTTTTATGGGTTGAACCGAAGGAGGGAGACTAGATTGTTTCATGTTTCAAATAAGATAAGGGTATAAAGTGCATGTTTGAATTCAAATTTACACTATTTGTGAGAGAGGGAAAAGGGTCACCCAAGTGTGTGTGTGAAATAGGTATATGTTGGGGTATTAATGTCAAGTGGAGATATCCACTTAGACAACCCCCTGTCTTAAAGATTATTTTTATAATCTTAGTCGGTCTTCATAGCTTTGAACAGAAAGAAGTGGTATAATCGCTCACTCATCCTATATAAATAGGATGATCCCTCACAGATTAGGCGCTTGGTAATCTAGCTTTTTCTAATATTTTTTTAGACCTATTGATATATAATTAGCTACTTATGTGAGTTGTTATACAATGAGGAAAAATTCTATTATTATTACTGTGAGATGGAGGAGTGAAGTGGAAGTGTTGGGTTAAACTGATAGATTCTTAATATAAGATAGTACTTTTCAGTGGATCTTTTTCCCTACAGGCTTCTCCACTTAAATCTGGTGTCTCTTTTCTCATTTAATTTCAACTATTAATATTTTTTTCATTTATTTGTTAAGTTTTATATGCATGTGTAAAACATCTAGTTAAAATGTACGCACATTATAATCTATAATCCTCAACTGTTAATTTGTGGATCTATAATTCTTCAATTATATCTTCCCACATTTATTTTAACATGGTATCAAACCATGTGATTATGTGTGTGCGAGAGCTAGATCTATATTTTTCTAGCTTGTTAGAGTGAAGAAGATTGAAGATTGTTTGATCTACGAAACCCTAAAAATTGGTGACAACTTCAAGCTAAACCAGTGTAAAGTTCTAATTTTGTCCCAAAATTACTTGGATATTGGTCATATTTAAATCCTATTAGAGATTTTTGTATGCTTGATATTTTCTTTTGCATCCAGTTTCATTCATTTATGGTTTAAATTTGTTGTATGTGAGCTTATTTTATGGTTTCCCACCGTTTATAACTATTAGGGTTATTTTTTGATTATGGACATGAAAGATTTCCTTAGATCTAGTTAGTTCAAGCGTTTAAATCAAATGTCTTTATAAATCTTTATTTTTCCCTAGATCTACTTTTGTGAAGCCGATCCAATATTTTTGCCATCGGCTTTGTTTTTTCAGTTTTGCAAAGTTTGGACCAATAAAATTGCTCCAAATAGCTTCACTGTCCTTTTTTGTGTTTTTGAAATTGTACCCACTCTTAGAGTGCCAAGTGGATTCAATCGACATCCTTATAGGATTATTTTCATGATTTATTCAAGAACCTTATGAGGTTCATTAGAAAATGGAAAAGATAATTTTGAAATATATTAAAGGAATAGTCAATTATGGTCTTTTTACTCTTCTTGTAATGATGCACAATTATTTGGTTACTATGATTCTAATCATGTTGGTGATGATGCATATAGAAAGTCTACTTCTGGATATATTTTCAAGTTTGGTGTAGGTGTCATCACTTGGAGTAGCAATAAGCAACCAACAGTGTCTATATCTTCTACTAAGGTAGATTATAGAAGTGCTATGGAAGCTGCCAAAGAAGCTATATGGTTGAAAATATTGTTGGATGAGCTTCACATAGGTGTCAAAGGGATCTCTACTCTTCTATGTGGTAGTGAGAGTTGCGTTGCTCTCAAAGAATCCATTTCAACATCAAAGTACCAAGCATATTGAAGTTCATATGTATTTTATTCGATAAAAAGCCCTAAATGGTGATATTGATCTCATGTTCTATTCTACTAAAGATCAAGTTATAGATATCTTCAAGAAGCCTTTATGTGATGTGAAGTTTTGCAAGTTTCGTGCCTTATTGGGCCTATCAAATTTTCCATTAGAGAGGAGTGTGCATGAAAATACCACCTCTTAATATTTGTTTTAAACTTCCAATACTTCCTCCACTTATAATAAGTAAATGTGTTACTCTATGTGAAGTTTCTTGTAAATCCCGGTGAAGCTTTAGTTGTGGGTATTCCTTAATTTATAAAAGGATCCATAATCTGATGTAAGTCTTCATAAGTTAAGAACTTGTTCTTAAGAATTTTTATGGGAAGATCATTTGATCTCCCTTGTTTGCATGCTATCGTAAATCATTGTTGCTGATTCAAGGATTTGTAAATCCTTACGTAGAAAAAGGTTAAATTGCCATGTATATTTTTGTTTTCCCACTTAAAATTAAAGGGGAGTGTTGGGGTGTTAATTTCAAGTAGGGATAGCCACTTAGACAACCCCTGCCTTAAATATTATTTTTAATAATCTTATTCGATCTTACTGACTTTGAAAAGAGCGAAGCGGTATAACCACTTACCCATCCTATATATATAGGATGATCCCTCACTGGGATTGGACTGTTTGGTAATCTATATTTTTCTAATGTTTTTCATAGATTGGTTGATATATACTTAGCTACTTATGTGATATTTTATCCAACGAGAAATAAGTCTAGTATTGTTCTTATGAGACCAAGGAGCGAAGTGAAAGTTTTGGGTTAAACGGATAAATTCTTCATATAAGGCAAAGTGCTTTTCGGTGGATTTTTTTCCCTACGGGTTTCTCCACTTAAATCTGGTGTCTCTTGTCTCATTTACTTTCAGCTATTGATATTTTTTCATTCATATGTTAACTGTTATATGCATGTGTAAAACATCTGGTTAAAATGTCTACACATTATAATCTATAATCCTCAACTATTAATCTGTGGATCTATAATTATTCAATTATATCTTCCCACATTTTTAAAAGCAGTATAAAGGCATAATTTTAGAGATAAGGTAGTGTTTAAATGTCCAAGTAATGTTAGAGGGCTTGTGTATAAGGGTTTGAGGTCAAAACAAGTCATTTTTGTCGAGTTTAAGCGAGCTAGATGGAGGTGTATTTAAAGAAGGGTTGAAGGAGTTTGGAGATGAATCTTGTGATCACCATTAGTTGAGTTGTTGCATCATATATTTAGTGATATTCTTATCAAAATCTTGTGTGATGATTCATATTCATGAAAGTATCTTGTTGTGAGTAATATCAATAAGGGTTTAAGGGTTGGTGCTCCTTGTTGGGTTTGTGTCTCACTAAAGAAATATCTTTTGATGTGCAATATTCACTTGATTCTTTGTTTTGTGTAGTACCCAAAAAAATTAGTGTATTTTCTTCCCCTTAAGGGTTTCCCACTTACATCTTGTGTTTTTTTGTAATCCTTCATGTTTATGTTCTTGTGACTGGTTGTTGCTTATTGTTGAGATCTCATTAATGCATGGTTGAATGTTAATAATATATAAAAGTTAATTTAAAATTGATTAAGTTTTTTAAGGACTGATTTAACCCCACACATTTCATTGTTCTTCCAATAATTGGTATCATAGAAGGTCCTTTTGGTTAAGTTTGATCACTTGGAAGGATATTCTTAAAGCGAGAAAATGGTGAATCAGCAAAGTGGATCTTCTACCAAGTAAAGAACCATTATTTTATAGAGTGAAATATGTTTTTGGAGTATTAGGATGAGGACTCGCATAATGTCCATACGGTTTTCATATTTGGAAATCTATGGATGATGGTTATACTACTCCTACTACTCCACCAACTAGTAATGTAGATAAGACACTATGTAGTTATAATTCAAAGGCTATGAATGTCATCATGTGTGGTCTTGGTGAATATGAGCTTGTGAAGGTGATGCATTTCCAATAGCTATGGCTATGTGTGATAAACATCAGGTCCTATATGAAGGATACTCTAAGGTGATAATTGTTAAGATCTAAAGTTTTAGAAATCAATTTGAACTCGTTAAGATGAGTGATGACGAGTCCATTGTTACATATTTTCTTAGGGTTGACAAGGTTTTCAACACCATGAAAGGGTTAGGTGAAGATTTTAAGGAAGAATTTGTAGTTCAAAATGTTTTGAGATCTCTAACTCCTAAGTTTGATTCCAAAGTGTATATCATTGAAGAATCCAAGGATTTGACTCTCTTAAAGATGGATGATTTGTATGGAACCCTAATTGCATATGAGATGAGAGTTCAAAATGATAATCATGTCAAGAAGGAGATAGATTTCAAGGTTGAGAAGAAGACAAAGGACAAGAATACTAAGGTTGATGATGTTGCTCATGAAATGGATGATGATGAGCTATTTTCCATGGTTACTAGAAGACTGAATGTTGGCTCTGGTAAGTACAAAGGTAAACTTCCTTTTAAATGTTTCAATTGTGGTAAAGTAGGTCACTTTGCTGATAAGTGTCCTCATAGGCATGAAAAATAAGGTGATGATGATCATGAGGGTAGTCATGGAAATAAAAATAAAAATATAGTAAAGACAAGAAGGAATTCAAGAAGTTTGACCACAAGAAGAAGGGCAAGAAGAGTTTTTACACAAAGGAAGAGGATTTTTATTCTAAAGCAAGTAGTGAGAGTGATGTTTCAGATTCTAAATCTGAATCAGAGCATGGAGATATTGGATATGAGGTGTTTTTCATGAATAAATATGTCATGAGATCTACTAGTGGTGGTTCTACATTATTAGGTGATTTCATATCAGATTCTTGCAGAGATTTTGAGGAAGAAGAAGATGATATTGAAACTGAATTGGTATGTGTCCAATCTAAATTGAAGCATGTTGAGAATAAAAATAAGAAATTGAGATCTGAAGTCAAATAATATGAGGTAAATATTTAGGACCTAGAGGAGAAACATTGGGCTGTTACAGAGAATCTTGATGAGACAGTGAGAAAGCTAGAGATGCAGATGAGCTCTATGAATCTAAATTTGCAATCTAAGGAAGAATAAGTGACTCATCTTAAGAAAGAGTTGTCTGATGTAGTCAAAAAGAAAAGATCATTTCAGATATTTGATAAAAGTACCAAATATATTGATGATATTCTTAAAGATAAAAAATCAGCAGTGATAGATATGGTTTAGGTTTCAAAGAGGACTTCAAAGGTAAAGAGATGAAGCAAGAAGATAGTGTTTCAAGAAAGGATGGTGAAGGAACAAACACCAAGGAAGGAAATAAGGAAAAATTCATCAAATACAATGTGAAGACAAAGCCCATTAGGAAACCTAATGCCTCAAGGTATGAGAGATATTTTAGTGGTTATTGTTTTAATTGTAATGGTTTTGGTCATAGGGAAAAGGAGTGTAGGAGGTTTTTTAGATATGATCATCCATGGAGAGATAGTAGGAGTGAGTAAGCTAATAATGTAGAATTCTTCCATGAGAGGGATCATGCTACTAGTTACTTCTTGTATAATCCACCTAGTGAAGTTGAAGGCTACAAAGGTAAGAGTTCAGTGGTATGTTTCATTTGTAATGAAAGTTGGTCATGTTGCTAGAGAATGTCATCATGATTACTCAAGGAAATTTAATAGATCTCAAGGTCCTATGATGATAGAAAGGAGTTCTAAGGGTTATAGATTGCATGAAAGTACACAAGGAAAAATATGGGAGCCAAGAAGTGTAGTGCCCACTTACCTTTGACACCTTTTGATACTAATCATGACACTGTTGACTATATTATGGACATTATTATAGTTTTGATTTAGTATGATGTTAGATATTTGATCATGGATTATTGTTGAATTTGATTCAGTTATGATGCATGATGATTATTAGAGACATTTTATATGTTGATGTTGATATACTATTTGACATGGTTATATTATGGATGTTGTGCGGACTTGTGATATTTGGATATTGTGAGTAGACCTAGAAATGTAAAATTATTGGATGATGATATAGTTGTTGATAAAACTATAAATGATATTGTTAGATTGCTTGTATGTTGTTGTGATTCATATATCTAGATGATTTTGGGAATTATATTTATATTCATTTGGATGTTCTGATATGGCCATGAGGCCGAAGGAGGTATTTGTGTTTTGTAGGTTAAAATATCACAACAAACATCGGGGGATTGGAGACCAACCACATTGGAATTATAAATAAATTTAACAAGGTCATCATGACAACTAGTTTTTGTTGTGTGTGTTTGTATTTTTGTTAGGGATTCCCATGAGGGGAATCACCTTTAAAAGTGACCAAGGGATTTTATGTTTTCTTTTATTTGGTCCCTTTTTGTTAAATTTTTGCATGTGTTTTATGTGGTGCACTTACCCTTTCATTATTTATTTAATGTGGTGTTAATATTGTGAGTAATCATATTGTTTAGTTAATTAATTAAAAGATGTCATAAGAATGTAATTAATAGAGTTGTTGGCCATGTTTTAAAGTGTTGTAAGAATGTGTAAGTGACCTTGTAAGTGATGTGTAAGTTAAATTTTGAGTGTGAAACACTCCACCTTCTTGGAAATTCAAATTTGTCCTTGGAGGCTGATTTTGGAGGCTTATGGGACAAGTTAAACTTGTCCCATGCCTCTTAAATTTACATACCAAGCTTGCCTATGGTTGGAGGGTTAGATTTAGACCTTTTTTATACATTTTTACAAGTCAAGTTGAATGTTGTAATTGTACTTTTCTTACATTATTTTATTTCAGTCCTTATGGGGTATGGGCTTGTTTGAGTGTGTAAGTAAATCTGTCATATTATTCACCCACTTATTTATTATACTTTGGGAATGAATTTGACTTATGTGTTGGAGTGGAGGATGTTTGAAGTGGCATCCTACATGGATCCACCTCACCCTCTTCTCTTCCCTCTTCTATAAAATTTGAATTGCTTGCCTTGTTTTGGGTTGCTTCACTTTTGGAGACTTCATTTTGGGTAAATTTTTCTTGCTGTTTTGGGAGCTCTTGCTTGGAGAAGTTCTTGGAATATTGTTGCATGCTTGTACTTGGCTGTTTTGGATTGCTTGCATTGGGATAAAGCTTGTTGTTTTGGAACTTGGAACAACTCCATCATGGAGAGGTAGGAGCTTAGCTCTTGAAATGCTCTTCTTGTATATATGTAAATGTTCTTGTGTGAATGTTTTGGTATATTGTGGGCTATTGGGTAGATGGCTTAGGAATGGTGTAAGAGAAGACTATGGGGTTATTTTGTGGCAGGAAAAAGTGTGTCTTAGGGAGGTATAAGGGTGGAGGGAGTTGGGATTTGGGTTCCACCTTACAAAGAAATAGCTTGTATTTCTTTACTTGTTATGGGGAGACATAAGAAAATGTGAGTAATAAGGGGTACCTAGGGAGGCATAAGGAATGTTAGGGTTTTGATATACTATTTTTGGTGGTTTGTAACTCAGGTGGTGATACCCATTTCCTCCTTTTGGGAGGCATAAGCAACATCCCCCATAGCTTCTTGCTCCTTTGGCTTGCTTGATGAAGCCTTTGTATTTTTTTTTCATGTTTAATGTAGTTGTAAACTACATTCTTTTTGGGATTGTGTTTCTTTGTGAAAATGTTGCTTACATGTTTTGTCGAAGCCTATTGTTGCCATGAGTTAGATCACATCTTTTATTGCATTATGGTTGGGGCTCGGGGTCCAATGAAGAAGGATGGCTTATCCTCTTCATTGGATGTCTTGGTTGGGTAGAGAGTGTTGCCTTTCCCCTACTTCTATTGTGATCAAATTGGAAGAATGAGGAGTACTCATGTTGTTATTCTAAAGCTGGGAAAAGACAATTTGATAGTCCCTTGTGAAATGAAATCTCATTGTAACCTTTCCCACTGAAGTGGATGAACTTGTAAATGTTTGTAATGCAAAGATGTTGTACTGATTTGCAAGTGGAAATTTGAAATGTAAAAGAGTTATACTCTGTATTCTATTTTGGAAAGAATGTGAAAGAATGATATGTGTTTTTGTATGTTGCATTTTGAAACCAAATGGAAAGGAAGTTGTAAGAATAATTTAAATTAATAGAGGTGGTTTTGTCTTGTCCATATGTTGTTATTCCATTGGAAATCTATGTTTAGCATTCACTATGAAATCCTGTTTGAAAAATGGTAAAGTGAAACACGTGAGAAGAAAATGTATTATTCTATTATGTATATAATATATGTTTTGGAAGGAATAAAAGAAGAAAGGTTGTAATGTTGTATTTTGGAATCAATAAAGGATTGCATTACCTTTTTCAATCTGTATTGTTGTATTGAAATTGATCATCTATTGTGTTTGAAATCTCTGTTGAAAAGAAGAAATGCGTGTGAGGAAAAATATAATGCTTTGTTCTCCTTGAAAAATGTTAAGACTGGAAATCAGAATTGTATTTTGGCTTTCGAATGGTTTGATTAAATCAACTAATGTGTTAGATTGGAATTGGAATGTATTTTAAATACTTGGAAGAAGAAAGTGGCAAATAGAACCATTAAAATTTGATCCATGTTTTTTTGTAATTTCAAACTGGCAATTATCTAAACCAAAAATGCACAGTTCAAACCTAAAACAATAAAATAACAAATTAAATGATTAAATTGAAGTAATAGGCCCTAAAAAAATTCAATCGACAAAAACAATTAAAGGAAAATTTTCAAAACTTAGCCAAATCGGGCTCAACCATTTTCTGATCGTTTCTTGTCAAAATGGTAAATTTTTAAATTGGAATTCAATCAAATATATCTCCTCACCAACTTATCCTAATTAATCCTAAGAAAAATTATCCATGCCTATTTGACATGTAAAGAGAGGAGGAAGATCAAATTGAACAAATCTCACAAGTTAAAATTTACCAGTTTGCATAGTGAAAGCCTATAGGCCGTTTTTCTTAAAATTGACCCCTTAAACTTTATCAAATCAAAAATTTATGATCTTTGTGTAAAAAGGATGTCGAGATATTTCCAGAAAGTCCTCTTTTTCCCAAAACTGAGCTCTCTATCAAAATTTATGACTTTCTTAAGTTTTTCCTTTACTTGGCGTAAAAAATAAATAAAATTTGGGAAAATTTTCCTTGGCGGGCCCGCCGCCTAAATTTTTCCTTAGCACTTAGGAAAAATTTTGGGAAATTTTTCTAGTTTTCTCCATCACCCCACCGACTCGCAACCAATAAGAATTCACCACGTGGCACCATGAGGTGTCAATGGTGGGACGGACCTCCTTTTAACTTAGCGGTCCGAAAATTTTTGGGAAAAATTCCAAATTTTCCCCACCACTGCAACCAATCGGATGATGCTACATGGTGTCAAGAGGCATCGGTGGTGGAGTGAGTGCCTTTTTCCCTTTTTTGTTTTGGAAATTTTTGGAATTTTTCCATGTTTTCCCACCGTTCCCAATCAAGAGTGCCACAGAATGATGAGGTCGGTGGAGGCGCGGGTCAACGTTACCCTCTTAGCCCTTCGAGGCGTAAAACAAAGTTTCTCCCCACTACCCTACTTTCCCTCATTAGATTTGGTAATTCCACATGTCCCTTGTGGTTTTTAGACTTGCAGTGCAATGTTGGCTTTTGCCCCACGCGAGAAATTTTCCCAACGTCTCCCGCCACCCCGCTCTCCTCACGGCGGCTTGGGTGGCGCCACATGTCCCTTGTGGAATTGCGGACCCATGGGTGCACAGGAGAAAAGTTAGTTTTTCTCCCCACATGGGAAATTTTCCAAAAGTCTCCTCACGGCCTACCAACCTGCCCTTTTGGGCAAATTTTCACCCCCGAGGCCCCAAGCCCGCTCTTGGGGAAAATTTTCACCCCAAGGCCCGCCGGCCCATAACTTACGAAATATGAGGAGTTAGGAGGACTTCTTTATATTGATGGAAAGGTAAGGAAATTTTCTATCCAATGGGAATGATTTAGGGAAATTTTGAATGCATTAAGTGTGATAAAAATCAATTTGAAGCTTTAATCCTGTTAGAGAGTGGGTATGGTGAAGATTTACCCTCTAAACCACTTTGAACCTTCTAACCCTAAGTTTTGGACCTTATGACCTCTAATAATTGTTAATAAAATAAAAGTATGTTCTAGTGGATTAGAATTGTTTTGGAACTTGTTAGTGACAATTGTTGCCTTGTAACCTAGTTGTAGACTCTTTAAACAAAAAAAATTTATTCCATAATTTTTCCTAACTAATCCTAGGTTGTTTCTTGGGTCTCACATGGGTTGTTTTAAGCAGACGTTACAAGAAGGAGTAATATAGTTCCACATAGAATAGATATGAATGTTAATCAAGGAGCTAACCAAGTTACATGTCAAGAAACAAGATGGAAAAGGTGAGGTGCATGTATCTAAGAGTGTTTGGGACCTCTTTAGGTCACTCTTCTAGATTCACCATGAAATAATTTGTCTCTACTAAGATTCTTAGAGACATAATGATTGTTGAGCCTGGAAAATGAATAATTCCTAAAGCAGAGGATAAGCAAGTGTGGAAGGCACTATGGATAAAATAACATGAGTGAATGCGCATGAGGAGAGATAGGTTTGCACGTGGGAGTAGGAAAGGGTTTAAGGGTTTAAGGACTTAGCCACATTTCGGTTAAAGAAGGGTATCACATGCAAAAATTGAAGCTACGGGTAGGCATAATGATGAAAAGGTTGTTACATGGAGACTTGAATCTCAAGAAAAGAATATTCTAGGGAATCATTATGGTTATGGGTTGTAAAGTGAAGGTTGTTATGGCTAGCTAACATCTTCATGGCTTGGAAACTCGAGTATAATAGAATATGATGAAATTTGGCATGTGGGATTGCTTCTAGAATGATGATTAGGTGAGATCCTATCCTATTTAAGGAGGCATTTGGATCTAGGAAAAGAAGGTTGAGTGTGGGTGCATATGTAATGGTGTATGTGTGGTGAAGAATATATAATGGTTCTAATGGGTAATATAGGGTTTCTAGATCAGAGCCATGAGGAGGGTACGATACTAATGGTAGAATGATGTACTTGATTTGTTGTTGAACATTTTTTTATGTAATTTGGCTACTGTAAACATTTTTAATCAATATATAAAGGGTTGTTATGAATATATGTGTTTATGGGTTCAAACCCTAGTGATCTTCATTTTACTCATGGTTCAGATCTGATCTCTTTATGATGTTATAGTGTTTACTTTTACATTATGATGCATCTATGTTTAAGATCTAGTGTCTTTACTTCTATGCTAGAATAGATGAATTTATTCTTGTGTCTCGCATGTATTTCCTCCATTAATGGTGGATATTCTTATAAGGCTCACATAAAAGAGGGGCTCGATGCCTACGCGCACCTCGGGTGAGTGCCTAGTTGATTTTGGGTGATAGGCTAGCACACTTGGGATTTAAATGGAGTAGGAAACAAGAATTCAGTTTGGTTCCATTTTTAAGGACCTCTTTTTAAGTTGTTGTGTGAATGGTTTCTGATGATAGAATGCTTAACCGTGGACAACATCGATACTTGGCTTAAAAGCATAGAGGATGAGTTTGTAAAAAGATTCAGTTCTAGATCTGGGTTTGATGCACGTAAATGGGTAGAGGAGCACATGTATCATGAGCTATATGAGACATTATTTTGTTGTTTTTCAGTAGAGTTGTATGAATGGTTGTCAGCATATACATCAAGGAAGAGTTGGTATTATAGACCTCATGTTTGGACCCAAGAAGAGTATCAGAGGCTGCATGATGTTGATCTGACCTAGAATCATGTCATTGATAAGTGGAGTGGAGTGTTGACTAGCTATACATTGGAATATGCAATTTCTATATATTATTTCCTAGAGATTGCTGAGTTTGAGTTCTTGAGGGAACCAAGAGGATCCTTCTTTCGTGTTATACCATTAGCCATTAAGATCCTAATCATAAATCTGAGTATGGAGGTAGTTTCTATGGTTGGATAAACTCCCACTAGGTGAGGCGCGAAGGTTGGTGTGGTGAGAGATGGCAGACCTTGCGGTGGAAATGGAGAGAGAGGAGAGGTGGCTTAAGTATAATGAAGCATGAGAAAGTGAGTTGGCGAGATAGTGCAAAGTTATAGGAGCAATGGATTTATGGAGGTAGACGTTGTGGGAAGGATTTGAGGTTCATGCAGAGGGCATGGGACCTAATCAATATGTTCTACCCCATCTTGGTAAGGGTGGGAGAGAAACCCCTTGGCTTCTAGTGTGATATCATCACATGAAGAAAAGAATAGAGTTGTAGGTGCGCATATTAGCCCTCCTAGTGACTAGACCCTAGCACTTAGTTATTCGGTTCTCGAGATAAGTTTTGTTAATCTAGTTAGTATTGGTATTGGTATTGGTAGTTAGGCGAAACCTAGTAGATATAATTTTTCATTTAATACATCCATGGCCCCATAGACATTTTGGTGTTTGGAGGTCTTTTATCAGCACATCATTTGGGAAAAGTGTGGGTACACATAGTTTGGTTATCGTGTCTAGAAATGGTTCAACGTCACAGACTATCAGTGTGTAGTTTAGTGCAACGGTGGGTACGCAAAGTGCAACTACATCAAGCACCTAACCTATGATGGGAGAAGGATGTGGTGGATCAAGAGTAATGTGAGCTAGTGAATCTAGTGGATCTAGTGGTAGAGGCAACACAAGAGGGAATCAAGGTTCTAGATCTAGCAGACAAGGACCTCAACCAACTCAACAATTTTTTCTAGATGTCTCTATATTTACTTGATTACAAGGGTGTTGAAGATGTTGTAGAGCATGTACAAAAATAATAATTATTATGGCATGCTAAGGGTATAATTTCCCAGAGCGGAAAGCAAGCCATTTTACAACTTCATTACGGGCGTGCGTGTACATAGTTGGTACCAGCACAACCCCTATCAAACGACAATGGATTACACTACATTGCGTGATGCCTTTTGGTGTAAATTTATATTCCTAAGTTTGAGAAAAATAGCATCAACGTGCTCAAGGAGATTCAAAAAGGTATGGAAGAAAGTGTGCGGAGTATGATGCATGCTTTAAGACTCTTTTGTCAAATTTGTCTTATGATATCCATCCTTCGCAACATACTCAATGGTTTTTTGGAATTTTGATAACACCTTTTAGAAGAGTGCTTTCACATAAGACTTTCACATATTTGTGCGAGGCCTTGGAGGTTACTCTACCCGTTGAAGCCATCAGAAGATTTGACACTAGAGTAAGCCCATTTTTAGAAGCACAAATAGTTTCCATGGAAAAATAGCTAGAAACATTATTTGCAAACTCATCTCATGAGACTCGCAGTGGACTATAGTGCATGGATTATGAGGTATAAGGACACACAAAGGATAGTTTCCCATGAAATTTAGTGTGCATTGTGTCATTGGATTGTGAAATCTATCACGGAGATCATGATCCAAGTAGATTCTCGTTGTTATAGCGTGCACTCCACAAGAATTTTTCTTCTTATTATAATATTTTCTCATCTATGACTCATGATACAAAGGATTTCTGATTGATAGACTAAATCCATGATGCCATTGATATTGGTGTGCACTATACCAACATTGGAAGTAGTTCTAAGAATGAAGGTTTTCAGTATGAGGGGCGCAGAGATAGAGGAATTCAAGTAATAGGTTTTCAAGGAGGATTCAGAGGTTTTGGTGGTCAAGGAGGTAGGATTGAATTTCCCTGTGGAACTTGTTACAATTGTGGATCTACTGAACACTACAAGCACGAATGTCTGGATTTTCTATAGTGCTCATGGTGCAAGAAGAAGAATAAGTATGAGGAGTGCCTGCAACTGTATGAGCACATGAACCGGAGAACTAGAGGAAGTACAAGGGCACAGGGATGGTGAGTGTGAAGTGAGTTGATCCATAGTGGATGCCTAGGGTAGCACATAACCCTGAATTAGAACCTATCCATATAACTACATAGGTAAAATCCATGCGCACTAGGGAAGAACGAAGCAAAGGCCTCTTATTACAAGAGAAGAGGTATTACATGGAAATTATCTGACCCAATCCATTAGAAGAAGGTTGACCAAGAGACCATAGAGGGTATTAAGAGCCTACAAGGGGAGATTTAATGTCTAAAGGAGCAATCAAGGAGGTTGGAACATGAAAAGAATGTTGAGGACCCTCAGAAGGACATGGATGAGTTCAAAGAAGTGTGCAGGATGTTGTGCTAGGAGAATATTACCCCTCTTTTAGGAGAGTGGCTAGTAGAAAAAGTACCGTGCATTGGAGGTGAGTGTGAGAGGAAGGTATTACATGCTAATCTGCCCCCTCATAGTATTGATTATGAAAAATAAATCACATTGAATGTAGTTGTGGATGGATGGATCTTGAGCAACATTCTAATTGACATGGGTGCAAAGGTCAATGTTCTCACTTTATATGCATGGAATCAGATGGGAGGACCCCATTACAGCCATCTTCAAATGTGTTATATATGGCGAATAGGAAAAAGGCTATGCCCATCGGAGTATTGAAGGATGCATCCATAACCATTCAAGGGGAAAATTTTACTAGAGATTTTGAATTCTTAGCACTTGCGAGGCTAGATAACTTTCCATCCTTACTTGGATGCCCCTAGTGTTATAAGAATAATGTTGACTTGCACTTTAACAAAGGGTACATAAGTTTTGAGAACAAAGAGGAGCGCGTTGTTATTCCACCAATAGATGAGAAGTTTGCGCCTTATGTAGAACCTTTGGCAAAAGAGGACCCAGATAGAATATATGCGAGCACCATTAGAGACCCCGAGATTGTCCATCCATCAAGAGAAGGATTCATTCAATGGGAATATGCTTAGTCCATGAGTGATACAACTAGCATTGCATGTGACAATTGGGTGCACAGGACCTATGAGTTGGTCGAAAGAAAATTAAAGAGAAGCGTGACTCACATCACAAGGACGCACTCATTTAAGCACCTAGGAGGAAGGCATTGCCCGATTACACGAAGAGGGTAACCTTGATGTCTTTTTAATGTGATGGAGGTACAATGGACATGTCAAACAAAAAGGAGGAATATGCTTACTTATACCTTGTGCGGAACAACAACATGTTGGTGGGTGACCCATCGAGACAATATTCTAGAGTGGCATGAAGTGAGAATCATGTTCTCTATTAGGTTTCTCCATAGCAATGAACCTTCTATAATACATGACTATCATGGGAAGGAGTCTTCCTCATTCCATGTCTAGGAATGTGAGAGAGCTGGATGGTAGGCTCGGAAGCCTTACCTCCCTCACTATGGGTACATAAGTTCTATTCCACCTTGCAGGGTTGTGTGAAATCATGGTATATCCATTTAGATTTGTGTCGTTAGATGGGTAATTAGCAAGATTTGACCATGGATATTATTAAAACTTTTGAGTATCAATATCCTAAACCATTGGTGAATGAGGTGTTACAGGTAGTCAAGCATCTTACCTTGGGAGATAGCACCATGGTTAAGGAATGAATCCTGAATTTTTAGGGAACTTGAGTTAGGGGTGTGCTTCGTAGAAGATGAACCAAAAAGGAGAGATGGAATAAATACGGTTTGAGCACACCTTACTAGAGAAGGAAAAGGGAAAGTTAGTCTAATTTATAGATGATGAGGAGGTAAATAATTTGGATGCTTCTCATACAAAAAGTATGCGTGAAGTATTGGAAAAAGCAGATGAGAAAGCACGTGCCTACCATAAGCCCTTGAAAAAAATAAGGTTAAAATTGGTATAGAATTAGAGCCTAACGAAGTTGTTTTTGGAGATTACTAGATGGATTAGGATGTTTCAAAAATAGTTGAGCTTACGTGTGACTTCAAGACTTGTTCCCACGCGGGCACCATGAATTGAAAGGAGTTCACCACTCACTAGGGGAGATGTGTATTAAGTTAAAGGAGGGTGCGTGCCCGGTCGGGAAGAGACATTATAGGATGAATATGAATCATGTGCATAAAGGTTAAGGAGGAAATTGACAAGAAGATAAAATATGGTATCATTTAGGCAATTGAAGAATGCGAGTGGGTGAGCCCGATTGTGATTAGTATCGAAGGAAGTGAGGATAAGGATTTTTGTTCTTTTTCCAACAGAGATTTAAATTCTTCATGTGTGATAGATCCTTTTCCAACCCCATTTCTGAGGATATTTTGGAAGGTATCACGGGCTAAGAAAACTATTCTTTCATAGATGGATTCTTCGGATATCATCAGTAAGAATCGCAAAGGAATAACAAGAGAAGACAAATTTCAAAACTAAGTGGGGAATTTTTTCTTACATCGTCATGCCATTTGGGCTTAAGAATGTTCTGTTGTATTTTCACGCATCGTAGTACGAGGCCTTTTAAGACTTCATCCACAAATTTCTACAAGTTTACCTAGATGATTGGATGGTGTATGGGTTAGTAAGAGACCATTGTGACAATTTAATATTGATGTTTGAGAGGTGCATGTAGTTAAGTATCTCTTTAAACATTAAAAATGTGTCTTTTCTACTCCTTTTGGCACATTTCTAGGTCACATTATTTGCAAAGAAGGCTTATTAGTAGATCTGCCAAATTTCTCATTATCTTGGGATTAGAGGAACCCACCATTCAAATCATGGTACATGGATTCTTAGGGCATATGGATTACTATAGGAAATTCATCAAGGTTTATGTCAATATTTCCACGCCATTGGAAGAGTTATTTAAAAATAAAAGAAAGTTTCATTAGGGAGAGGTGCAACAAGTGGCTTTTAACACATTAGGAGAAACTTACTCTTATTCCCATTTTGTGCTTACCCTCTTAGGGTAAGCCCTTTCATGTGCATGTGGATGTATTAAGTGTCGCAATAGGGGTAGTGTTGGCACATCTTGGAGAGGGATTATTAATCACCCTTTGTGTTATGCAAGTAGGAAACTAACACCAGCTGAGAAAAATTACACAACAATGGAGTGCAAAGCATTATCTATAATTTATGCATTGCACAAGTTCATGCAATACTTATTGGCTACTCCATTTATCTTTTACATGGATCATATGGTGCTCAAGTACTTGGTGAAAAAACATGTCTTGCAAGGGAGCATATTTCGGTGAATTTTTTGTTTCAGGAGTTTGACTTTTCGGTCGTGGTAAAACTAGGTAAAAGTAATTTAGGACTTGACCATCTATCATGGATTAACTCAGATGAAGATGCACAAAGCATTGAGGACACAATTCAAGATGTACGATTGTTCAGATTGCAAAGAACTCCCTCTAACTTGGAGGATATTATTTTTTTCTTACGAATGGGTGTGGGGCTAAAGGGAATGAAGGATTTGGAGAAGAAGCAAATGGATATATGTGTCACACCTTATATGTTGATTAGCAAAGACCTATACAAACTAGTTCGAGATGAGGTTTTACGTTGGTGTGTGTTAGAACATGAGCGTATTGTAATCATGGAAGAAGCTCATGGTGGCATTGTAGGAGGACATTATGCAGGGAATGTGACCACGTGCAAGATCCTATTGGCATGCCTTTGGTGGTAGACAAATTATAAGTATTGTATAAAGTATTGCAAGGATTGTGAAAAATTGTCATCACCTTGGTAAGCTAAGACAGAGAGATAAAATTCCATTAAGACCTATTGCTAGTACAAATCCATTTGAAAAATGGGAAATTGACTTTGTGGACCCTACTTCCCCAGCTGCACGTGGGACAAATTTACGTTATATTATCACTTATACAAACTACCTTACAAGATGGGTAGAAGTAGCACCAATAAGGGATTACACGGTGGCTACAATAGCTAGGTTCTTATGGGAGAATATAATCAGCGGTATGTATGCCCATTGAGTTTAACAAGCGATAGGGGTACTCACTTTTTGAATGAAACTGTTAGAAGATTATTGGTAGAGTTTATGGTGGCCCATCACAAAACTACACCCTATCACCCTCATGCTAATGGAACTGCTGAGGCATTTAACAAGATATTGAGCCACACATTGACTAATATTTTTGATTTTAGAAGGATGGAATGAGATGACAAAGTCTTTGCAATGCTATGGGCATATCGCATGACTTATGAAAGATTGAACAAGGTCACACCTTTTCAGTTGGTTTTTGGTGTGGAATTTGTTCTTCCCGTTGAGTTTATGTTACCATCCCTACATATTGTGCACGCCTTAGGAGGATTGGTTTATGAGAAATCACTTAAAGAGCGCATAGAAAAACTAATGCAGTTGGATGAGAGATGTGCTATATACTTTGATGGATCCAAAGAGATAGAAAAATCACAACATACAACATGGCATGATTGGTATATTAAAAACAAGAAGTTTGAGGTTGGACGAGATGGTTCTTTTGTACTGATTCTAAGTTCACCACCCATGGAAATTCAAAGTACATTGGTTGGGATTGTATTTTATATCGTATATACTTGATCCATGCATTTATTAGTTACAAGACTTGGATGGAACATGGTTTCTGGTTATTTTAACTGGATTAAGTTGAAGCTCTACTATAAATAAGTCTTGATGTGTTTGTAAATAACACAATATTGCCATTTAGCTTAGGATTTAACTTAATGCATTTTCATTTATATGTGTTTCCTTTCATCATTGATATGCTTTGTCTTTTAGTTTCATTTATTGTTGGTGTTTTTGCATTCCAAGTAGCCAATTATTATGTAAAGGGGTTTTATGTGCAAGAGAACCGTGCATCTATTTAGTGTGGGGTGGAGAATAATTTTGGTGAATAGTGCAAGTAAGACGCAAGTGTTGGGAGTGATGTTGATTGGTGACTGAATGAGGAAATCAAACACACATGGGCTCAGAGGAGCATTCATAGCAAAAGTGATTATGGGTGGAGATTAGTGCCAAAATCTTTTTAAAAACCACATACAAGGATAAAAGTGTAGAACAACATAAGGTAGGTGGTGACAAGAACTAGGCTTAAGACACTAGAGGAAGATTGACTTTGGCACTATGAGTGCATGTAATGTTTTATGGTTGATGAATTTTTGCATGCCAAAAGGTTGTGGGAGTTTGGCATGAGTTTTCTCACAAAGGAAAAGTGCTAGACAAAACACGCGGGAGGATAGCGTTGGAAAATACCAACTTTAATATGATAGAATGGTGGTAGTTGGCATGGGATTTAATGCGGGAAAAATTTAAAATCTATAAATAGAAGGTTGGGGTAAGTTATTTTTTTTTACCTTACGTTTTCTTGTGAACTAGGGCATCCCTGAGAGAGAATTTACAAAGAGTTGTGTGTGAAGTAGAGAATTTGGTAGATTTGTAGACTAGAGTGGAGCAGTACATGGGCATGTGAGAGGAGATTGGTTGATGGATTCCCACAAGTATTTACATTGTCTTGTGGAAGGAGGGTTTTCCAGGTTATGGTTTACAGAGCTAGGGCATGGGTTTCTAAGAAATTTTGCATGAGTGGAGCCAAAGAAAGACACAAGGAATAATTTACAAGGACTTGATGAGAAAAATGGCACCAAGGAAAGGATTGAACACTTCACCAAAGAATAAGGGAAAGGGAAAGAGAAAACTATTTGTATAAACCAATTTTAACAAGGAGTGATATGCGCAGAGATACAGTACCAGATGGTGTTATGTTGGGGATGGATTGGGCGTATCACATACAAAAGATGGCTATAAGTTATTATAACCATAGGATGAGCACCACTAAGAAAGATATGGCATTAGAGCTAGTTCACCCTATAGGAGAAAGGACACGGGATGATAACTTGTGTATGGTGAATCTATGAAGACCTCATTAGGGAAGGCTAGACTTTTGCAACTCTACAAGGTGCCATATTTTGGAAAACCTAAAAGGTTGTACCTGGTGGCTGATGTCGTGTGTGCATTGAGAATGTTCTTAACTTCTCAATTTTTCTCAAAATAAACTAGACTTATCTCCACGGGAGAATCATTGGATGATGACTTGGGCGAAAAGAACGTTTTCAAGGAAACAACCATGGAGAATGAATACAAGAAGGGCTCACACTATTTTTATATCACCAAGATCACTAACCCAACCATGAATATGGTCTTGCACATACTCACCAAGTTAAATGGACAAGAGTGATGGACGCAAATGAATAAGAGATGGTTGAATATTTACAGGAAGATTTTAGAGGGAACAATCTATAACCTCTCAACCTTCATTTTGGAGGATATCATATATTTTGTGCATGACATGGATAAAATAATGTATGGTAATATCCTTCTTACTATTGTATTTTCAGAGATTGGAGTGCCCGATGGGCCGAATAGTTACGTCTAGGAATACCCTGATGAGGACCCTTCCCCACTAAGAGGTTTGAAGCATACACTTGTGATAAAATAATTGCTACATATAAAGCACACTTGGAGAAGTGGTACAAGTGAATGTGCGATGCATTTGGGGAAGAATGGAGAATCCCTTAATAACAGCTAGCCTTATTAGATGGTGAGGTTGAGTTCATTGTATACCGACACTTATGCATAGGCGATTCACTTTAACAGATGGCACGAAAATCCCATGGTGAAATTTACCATTTACCTTCATAGCGCAATAGTTTTAGAGCATGGTTAACATATTTAAGGAGGCCAAGAAACTTAGATTTGATCTAAGTGAGGTAAATCAAAAGCACTACGCATTGCATAAAAATTATTATATCCTAATAAATGTGTGTATGTGGAGAAGTATTTATCTCATGATGTATGTATGTTAAAACCCATGTCAATACCTATTGCAAGAAAAATGGTAGCAAGGGTTTATATACACATGAGGCCCAAGTTTGAGAAGGGTGCGTACATTTAGGATGAAGTCTTCATCCTGAAGACCTATTTGGGAGGAATAAGATAGTGTCAAAGAAGAGAGAAAGAGAGGAGACCCTATCAAGTAAGGAACTGAGTGTGTGGGTAGTTCGGACCACGGGGTATAAGATTTGGGCACGGGCACAAGCACTTATACTCAGCGGAAGAGGTCACCAGTAAACGAGAAATCCCGATGAAGGAGAAGTCCCTAGTAGTGGAGTCTCTTATGAGGAAGAATCCAAGCATAGTGCGGAGTTCATACTTTGAGAAGATGGAGAGCGAAGAAGGTAATGAGACTTGAGGATAGGGTGAAGAATACGAGCAAGGAAATGACCCCAGGTGTTTTATGTACATAAATTTGATGAAGAGCAGGATGAGTTTTCAGAAGGTGCTCAAGAGAAATAAGGAAGTGAATAGGAAGTGGGGACAAATGTGCATAGGACCCCACACCTATCTGATGAATAGTTGGAAGATACACAGTGGAGAAGGAAGTAGCAGGTATCATCAAGGATTTGGTAGAGCACGAGGTGGAGCGTTGCATGAAATAAGTAGGGAAGGAGTATGGAAGCATGGGCGGAGATCCCAGTTTAGCAATCAACTTCCCAATAGGAGTGTGCATAGGTGTAAGTGGCGTGGTGGAAACACAAGGATTCACAATGAATTATGTAAATGATCCAAACAAGCTCCTGCATGTGCATTTCCAAAGCATGGTGCCTACAAACTAACTCTTTTTTTTCATCATTTGATAAAGATAGTGTGTACACATGCACAAAAAATATGTTGTCATGGAATTTTGAGTCCCATGTTGATGAACCAAAGTTTGAAGTTGATGCAAGAGCATTGGTAACCACATATAACCCCAATGAGATAAATCTATTGTGGATTCCTAGCTAACTAATGAGTACGCGTGTAACGTGCTAAACAAGGTGTCAGTGGAAGTGGAGGCAAGGTTATTCAGGAGGAATAACAGGATCAGGGCCTTAGAAAAATAATTGGATGAAAAGAATAGGGAGATTATAGAAAGAGACAAGGAGATAAAAGGAAGGAGTCTATAATTACACAGTTGAAGGCTGAGTTGAGAGAGGAAAAGGGGAGGGTGCGTGAATCCTACAAGAAAGTGGAGATTATCTTAGACTCCATTATTTTGAGGTGTTAGGACTTAACCCCCTTGAACAGAAGTATGAGTCATCTTTCCACTACCTAGAGGATTTGACATGCTTAATCATGATGGAGAAGCAACCACTTGCATTGGAGTCGGTGGAGGAATTTTTAGTGCGGAAAAGAGAACAAGAGAAATTAAAATTTTAAGAGACCATAACTCATTACTCGAGCTCCTTGTATATATAAAAAGTACATCACACATGTTCGGAGTTATCTATGACAAGCTGTGGAGATAGGGATATGGTGACAAGTGTATCGGTTGCTACCCATGAGGTGGACCTGAAGGAGTTCTAGGAAAAGAACAAGGGTAGTAGGGCAGAAAAGGACAAGATCATAGTAGAATTCGAGAAGAAGTATGAGGAAATTGAAGGCTTATGGGTCTCAATTTACAAGAAAGTGAAGGAATTATATCCCCGAGGTTACACGAAGGATGGATGTAGTGAATGACCTTAGTAATCGAGATGGAGAATATTGTGGATATATTGAAGGCTAAGGGTAAAGAGTTGATGTTTGATGAAGTCAATGCCTCAGCAGGGGATTTATTTCAACAAGCACAGAGTGAGGTTTATGCCTAGAATAAGATTGAAGCATCCTTAAACAAAGACTTCCCAATCCTTGTACAACATTAGAAAAATTCATTTTTTCATTGGCACAAGCTAGGTACAGGTTATTCTTTCCTTCCATTTCTTTATTCTTTATTATTGAAGGATAGATAACATGTTTAGTGTGGGGTGATGTTGAACCCATAAAATGAATAATTTGTAAAGTAGAGGATGAGCACACACGAAAGGCACTATCAAGAAAAGTGCATGAGTGAACACGTGTGAGGAGAGATAGGTTTTCCCATGACAGTAGGAAAGGGTTTAATAGTTTAAGGACTTAGCCTCATTCTAGTTAAAGAAGGGTATCACATACAAAACATGTGAAGTTACGGGTAGGCATAATGATGATAAGGTTGTTACATGGAGACTTGATTCTCTAGAAAATAATACTCAAGGAATAATTATGGTTACAGGTTGTAAAATGAAGCTTGTTATAGCTAGATGGCATCTGCATGGCTTGGACACTCATTTATAACATAATATGATGACATTTGTCATGCAGGCTTGATTTTAGAATTATGATTAGGTGAGATCCTATCCTATTTAAGGAAGCATTTGGATCTAGGAAAACAAGGTCAAGTTTGGGTGCATATGTAATGGTGTATGCATGGTGAAGAATATATAGTGGTCTAGGGGTATTATATGGTTTGAGGATCGAGCCATGCGGAGGGTAGGATGTTAATGGTAGGCTGATGTAGCTGATTTGTTTTTAACCTTTTTGATGAAATATGGCTACTGTAAACATTTGTTGATAAAAATATAAAGGGTTTTTATGAATATCTATATTTTTGGGTTCAAACCCTAGTGCTCTTAATTTTTCTCATAGTTCAGATATGATCTCTTTGTGATGTTGTAGTGTTTACTTTTTCATTATGATGCATCTTGTGTTTAAGATCTAGTGTCTTTACTTCTATGCTAGAATAAATGCATTTATTCCTACATCTACACGTATTTCCTCCATTAATGGTGGATATTCTTACAAGGCTCACATAAAATAGGGGCTCAGCACCTACGCGTGCCTCAGTGAGCGCCCAACTAATGTTGGGTGATAGGTCGACACATTTGGGATTTAAAGGGAGTAGGGAAACAATACTACAATGATCCATAAGAACAATTGGAAAAAGGGGGAGCTCATTGATCGATATATGATATTCTAGGATGTGTCTTCATGGTTTTGAGGTATGTATTTTAGTCAAATTTTGTTGTTAGTAGTTGTTCAAGCAATAAAAGTAAATGATATTGGTCAAGGAGTCTATCTAAGGGGTGTAGTATCATGTTTTGAGTATGTATTTTTCATTTCATGAGGTATTGATGGTTTAAGTCCTTATGGAGTCTTGTCTTGGTCCTTTGATGTTTGGTTATTATTTGTTTTGAGTTGATCTTAATCCAAGCATAAGTCATGTTATGAATTTTTAATTTGAGACAACAAGATAAGTTTTTGAATGATGCTCAAGGTCAAGTAAATTATGAGAAAAGGTGTATCGGGATAGATCGAGTATCTTGTCCGAGTATCAAGTGTTGTTAATATGTCAAAGATCCATCTTGTGTAAGTGTAATAGTATGTTATCAAGGAATTTTTTTATGATACTTGTTTGTGTCAAGCTTGTTGTGTAATGTTGAGTCAAGTGTAAAGGATGAAGAAATTTCTCTAATGAGTCTTCATTGTCTATAAATTTTGTCATGTCATGTTGTCAAGATAAGAGAAGTGTCATTAGTTGAAGTATGTTCTTGGTGATATTTGGTGGTCCTTGTTAAGGTAAAATGCTACAAGTTAGAAAGGAGGTTTATAATGCATATCGAGGAAATAAGTCATGATAATTGAAGAAAATCACAATTTTGGAATGCATTAATAGTATTTTCATGCAAAGATGCCTAAAGGATAAAAATTTTACTAAGTGTTTATAGATATTTGGATGTTATTTTGAAGTTTTGGATTCATAGAATAAGTGATTTAGTGCAAAAGGACTCTTCTCGGGCTCTGTGGAAACCCTAACCTAGGGTTTATGAGAAAAATTCCATAAATGGAGATGGAGTGAATATAATCTTATGAAATTTTCATCATATGTTTTGGACATAATAAGGAGAGAGATTTGAAATTTTTAGGGTGATATGACATAGTACGGATGCTCATTTTCTTGACATGATTATAGACTGTCCATGGTGGTGTAAATCAACTTGCAGCAATTAATATGTTGTACATTGTGTTACATTCATTTAGTTGTTAGACTAGGGGGCGTAGACTTGAAATAATTCTTGTGTTGGATGCATGGTTATAGTTAATCTTAAAGGTGGAAAGGAAATAACTGTCACATAACAATGTTGAAAGTAAAATAAAACTCAGACTTGAAAATGGACTATTGCTAAATGTTATTATTGAAAAAAAGTTGCAGATTCAGAGAGAATATTGTTCCTAAGGAAATATGCATGAAATGAAACAATGGAGGGGATTTAGTAGACCTCAAGTGGGCCCTAACTTGGGTGCTAATCCCTTCCTAACTCTATAACTAAAAACTAAATGACAGAACTCAAATTTCTTTATTGATTTGCATAAAACATTACATCTAGGAACAAAAGAGATTACTCTGATTCTCTTCTAACTCTTTTCACTCTTTTCTCTAATTCCAAATCTGAATTCTCCTTTTTTACAAGGAACAAGCCCTTTCCATTATATCTTATCATTTAAATAACATGAGAAGAATAATAATACAACAAGGATTCTTCAACAGAACAAGTGAGAGATTCAACATGTGTTTGAAACACACAAAAAGTGTTCAACTAACAATCAATTCTTCACTAGTTCTTAATCAATGACCAAATCAAAGATTGATTTGTTTCTTAGTTTTCCATGTTTTTTTGTAAATTCTTCTCTAATGGCATGTAATAACTTAAATGCCATCACTTTATGTTTCAAAATATATTCATAAATGCGGGTTCTTTGCTATGAATGATTTCCTTATGCTATGGACAAGTTCTTTGGATGTGGATAAGTTTATGTGGACAGTTCCTTTGCTACATATGAAAAATTTCTTACAACCAAGAGTGACATCAACACATATAATCATCAAACAATTTATTATAATAATAATAATAAATACACACATAATATCACAAAATAAAGACAATTAGATATAACTATATCAATTAGTCATTATGCAAAAAGTTCATGGTTGTAATAGTGATGTTTAGAAATGTACTTAGGAAATACATAGACATGGCTACAATGGTCTTATAAAAATACAAAAGATGAGTTTTTTAATAAAATCAATTAATACAAATGACTCATCGGTGCATATGGAGACTCGAGTTAAAAGATGTTACTTATGAAACTAGGTAGAAATCCCTCAAGGATATGCTACTGAGGTTGATAGGGAACATGAAATTTTCTAATGTGTACTCAGAATAGGTATGAATTCTCTATGAAAGTGAATATATCACAACCTAGGTGTGAATTTCTCGTGAAAAGGCTAATATCTTGTATGTGCATAATAGAGAATTAAAAGAGAGATTAAAGCTATTAGCTTGGAATATGGCCATCAAGTGAAGTTTATAGTATTATAACAAGCATGAATAAAGAATGCTAAAATGATTTTGTAAGGACTCTTGGCTCATAACTAATACTTAAAACTTGATGTGAAAAATGGAAGGTGTCATTAAGATAAATAGATTTCATTTTGATCTCAATTAGGGGTAAAAGATATATACATGTGTAAAGGTTATAATGACACTAGAATTGAGGATTTGTATATCCTATAAGTCATGATATAGGTGTATAGTCATCATAGGGGTGTGAAGGAAGACCAAGACTTGTAAAATGAAAAAGGTAAGCTCTAAGTTGTTAAGGTTTGAGTTATGACAATAGAGATATGAATGGAATGCTACAATGTTGTAAGAAGTACAAAAAGTGGATCTACAAGTCTAAGTGAGCCTAATAAGGAAGGGAGAACCTAATTTAAACTAAAATCAAGCATGTAAGACATCTAGTACTACTAAAATTATGGAACTAGTCATGGTTACAAAAGAATGAGGTAAGTAGGTCCGTGTTATGACTAGGGATGGTCATTTTCCTCTAAATTGTGTAGTTATAGGTAGATGACATCTCAAGGAAACGGAAGTTTATTAATTGATCTCATCTATAGTGTAAGGTGATATGAAGGTGTAGTTGGCCAACTAAATAAATATTGTGAAGCGTGAGTGGTTGTTAGCTTGCATAAGTGACGTGCACATGACATTACAAGTAACAAAATTACATGGTATATGTCCAGCCAGGGCTTTTAAAGGCAGGGAGTCAATAATGGACTTGATCCAAGTGTTTTAGGTGATAAATATGGTTGCAAGGTATTCTTGACCTAAGATGAATATTTGAGATTTGATGAAAGGGATATAAGATGTTACAAGTGCATAAATTATTCTTAATTGTGTACAATTTTTGCCAAGTACAAGAAAGGTGTTACATTTTTGTAGGATATTTTCAAGACAAGAGGAATTGAGTATAAACTAAAATAGGTAAACCAAGTGTCGTAGTAGTATAAATGGCTACATGAAGAAAGGTGTGTTAGTTTATGCCAAAGGTAAAGGAGCTAGGACTCAATAAATTTGTAATATCATGAAGAGAGGCTATGAAATCTGGGAGGTGCTTTAGGGGCGAGTTAAAGTGTTTAATCCATCTTCAACACATTCACACAAGGTAAGGAACTTAATTTTTGTGTTTGCTATTAGATAAGGTTGGTACAAGTTAAAGAGATTCATAAGGAGTTGTGCCATTATATGTATGGGTCGTTAGAGTAAGGAAATATTGGTCAAAGTTTCATCGAAAGAGTTGTTTAGGAACTCATTCCCAAAGTTGTGTAATGATAAGATATGGAAGAGTTGTGCCAAGTGTTCAGTATTAAAAGTTAAGGTAGATCATGTAAGAGCTAATATGACGTTCCCATATTTTATTCTTCATTTTTGGCATGTGTGTGAATTGGTATGCCTCGGTCAAGTCATTATAGTGGTCAAATGCTTTGAAAAGGTCAAAAACATAGTTCAAAAAAGGTAGGCTATATTGGCATGATTGTATAATATTATGGTCATGTTTTCATGTAAGAAATATTCCAAGAAGCTAAAGAAGATGAATAACATGATGCTCAGGCACGTACTTTTTCATTAATATAAAAGGGGAGAATATTAGGTGGTTTTCCATCAATGACAAAGGAAGATTCTTAGCATGTTGAGTTTTAGGTGTTTTCATTGATGTAAAATATCATTAATGATGAAGAGGATGATTTAAAAGGGTCATAAGATGCTCAGTAGGATAATAGCATGGAGATTTAGATGGTTTCATGATGGCATGAGGTGATTCAGTGAGATTGGCTTGGTCTAGCAAGCTTAGTCAGGTGACCTAGCTTGCCTAGGTGATGGTGCATGATGGTTTGAGTTTATTGGTGGATTGAGGATCATGGTAGTATCTTGGAGAGAATTTTTGGATAGTTTTTAGGAACTCAAATGAGTTTCATAGTGCAGTACAAGTTTAAGACCCGGTTGCAGTGTTCATCTATACTGGTCTAGATGCTTGGAGATAAAATGAGGAAGTATAGAGCCATGTGATCTCATGGAGGTATGCAAGGATGTGAGACATGTTTTTTAGGTATGTTAGAACCTTTTTAGAGGTTTCTTGATGAGTTATAGTGTTGGTTCAATTAACCCTAGCCTAAACCATGCAAAACCCTAAGGGCTAGTCATGTAAATGAGATTGGTTAAGAATATGAAGATATATTTGAGCTATGATGATGATTGGAGATGTTATTAGGGTGTTTCATGATGTTGTGGGAAAAATTTCAGGTTGTCATGATGATAATTTTGCAAGTTATGTCAGTTTTGGTGAAACAAGGTGTTTGAGAAGGTGTTTTCCAACTTGAATTGAAACTTATGATGCTCACCATAAATTGTGTTATTTGCATGGGACCTTGTGAATTTTAGGGATGATTTTCCATTGAGATAAGATCATTTTTAAAAAAATAATGGAGTGGTTTCATCATCAGGTTTTTATGAATGAATGTTAAGAAGGTAAACAACATTTTATGGCTTTGAAACCCTAGATAAAAAGTGGTAGGAGATATATTGATGATAAGTTCCCATAATTTATTTCTTATGCTCGTATGATGATTGTATTTTGTAGAGGATCCTTCATATTTCTAAAAAGGTATGATAGATAATGTGGTGATGAGTGGACCCCACTCAAAAGGAAAGTTTCTGAATAAGTTCAGTTTGGGACAAAGTTTTCCAAAGGAGTTGTGAAATAAATTGACATTGTTTTTAGCCTCGTAGTTGTACTTGATGTCCATGAAAGTTTCGTATCATGGTTGAGATTATAAATGTAATAGCGTGCCCTATTTATGAAGAATGTTCTTAAGGTAGTTTTGGGGTTGTTCTAGAGAAGTTTAATAGATGGACTCGATTAAAGGCCTTACATTTGGAGTTGGAAGGAAACTTAAGATGTTATGGAAATAGTTTTCAGATTGATTTATAATGCTATATGGTTTGTATCGTGATGATGATATTTGATAGGTCATCTAGCTTAATTTTTGAAGAAGGTTGGTTGGTTTTCAAGACAAAATTTCTCAAGCTGAAAGTTTGAGGTAGATGGTGCATGTTTTGGATTGGATGATGCTTGATATCGATTCACCAAGAGTTAATAGGATGAACCTTTTTCCTAGTGAAGGCCTTAGAGGTATTGAAAGTATTAGAAAGGGTACAAACAAATTAAGTTATGTTATCCAAATAACTCTCCCATTTATTTAGGTAACTTATATACACCTTCGCTCTAAATTCTCCATTGCAATATTATGCGCGCTCAAGTTCACTTGGCACATTCCCCTAGTTGCATTTCCTCGCATGCGCCCCTTATTTTCCTCATGTGTCTTGAATGCTTTATGCTTATTCCTTGTTCCTTTTCCTCTTTGTCTCATCTTCCTCTTGTGATCCTTCCTTCGCCTCCTTCATGTGCCTCGTTCTTATGCATGCATTATCTTTATGCCCTACTTTGCGCATTTCCATGCCACATGATCCTTTGACACACTTGAGTGTGCCACACGTGACCGATCAAAGCACACCAGCAGTCTGCACTTGAATCTTGAAAACCATCTAATGAATGACATGTGGTAGAAACGAAAAATCAAATGAATGGTTGGCTGATTTCTTGATCAATCTGTGTGTGCCACGTGTTTTGCATTCCTAGACGGATCGACAACTTCGATAGCCATATATTTTCTACAAAACTCCAATCAGCACATGCCTAGGCTCAATCAATTGTTGCGACATGGGATCTTGTGCTAAAAATTTGAATTCAAATTCTTGGTGGATCTCGGTAGGTGAGAAATGGGAAAATGTCTTTCTAGGTATTAATGAGCAGATCGATTACTTCAACCACTGATTTGATATCATCCACCCTCCTTCCTTCTCTAATACACCAAATAGGCTTGGGGAAATGTATTTGATAGATTTATAGGAATATTTAAAAGCACTAAATGCTTCTTATTGGTGGTTGTGTTTCAAATTCGGGTTTTCCCTCCTTCTTCTCTTCATCTTCCATGGATTCATTTATAATTTTAAGAGCTAGGATCATTATTAAGGTTGGAAATTTTGGCTCCTTATGCATTTTGCTAAGGACTTCATATTTTTTGGACTCTGAGTAGCAAACCTCTAGATCTGGATCTTACATGTGGATATCAACCTCTTTCACCATAGTAACAGCTCTATGCATTTCTGGAAGTAATAAAAGAATTTTTTGTGACTATTCTTTGTCCTAACGTGGTTTCATTCCTTCTTCTTGCCTTTTTTTGCATTGCATGCTCATTGTGTCATTATACGTCCCTTGCAGCTCCTTATTTAGTTGTGTTCCATGAAACTAATCTAGTAAATATGTTTTAAGTTGTGCTACATGTGCCTAGCATTATTTCACACATTTCCTTCATTTTTGCTTAGAACAAATAATGTTCATCCCTCTTTTCTGGTGCTATCACCTTTTAGTGTAGGTTTCCTTTCATGTTATCCTTCTATCCCTTGTCCCTTGGAATTATTGACTCGTTTTTCCCTTTCAGCACTAGGAGTAGTAGTAGCAGTATAAATAGATAGAATAATCATCCTTCTTTGAAGATCCCTCACAAGCACGCAAGGTCCCACAACTTGGGGACGGTTCCATTGTTGTGACAAATGAATCATTCTTATAGATCCGAGACATGGGTGCATGTTTGTGAACAACATTTTCTGGAATGCCCCGTGGGACAAGCAATGAAATTTTAAATTTTATGTTACTAAGTTCTGGTGTGTGGACTTAGTATTTCTAGCCTTTGGAGGCTTATTTTAACACATTTGGAAAATCCCAATAATTGCATATCTCTATTTTAGCAACCTTAAGCCTCTTTTATGAGAAGAGTGTATACAAGGAGAAGTGCAATAGCTAAATATTCTTTTGAGTACCTCCAACTATCCTTGAGAAGATTTTTTTCGAGAAATCTCATGCGCACATCTCCATCTTCGGATTGTCGTGCCCATTCAACTCCTCCTCATAGCAGAGATAACCAGCGTGCTCCTATAATAGCACATCAGCCACCTCCCCATTAAGGAACTTTTCTAACTTCTCTAGAGGAATTCCCTTAGCTTTTTCCATGCAACATTATATGCCAAATGGTACACTCAAAAGTATTCCATACTTTACTGGTCATAATCAAGTCACCCTTAGAAGCATATTTAGGATGTATAAACGTATGTTCACTCTATTTGATCACATATGATGATGTAGCAGTCAAGATACTTGCAGCCTCTTTCAAAGGAAAAGTGCTTCAATGGTACCGAGGCTTGAGACTTGGATCTATTGTCACTTGAGATGAGATTAGAATAGCTCTTTGTAATTATTTTGAAGATAATTCAGATCAATTGTCTTTGGTGGAGAAACTGACAACAATAAGGAGGTTACTAGTGAGTGGATGACTGATTTCAACATCGATTTCAGAATACTTAGGACAATATCCCTCTTGTGGTAAGACCTACAACCCATCATGCTTTTTTATATTATCTAAAGGTGTTGAACAATGATATCTTGGTCATGATTCAATCCATGGGAGGTATGACTTTACCAGCCACTTATAATATTGTAGTAAGGGAGGAAAATAGTCTTATTCATGTGGGAAAGATAGTTCCTATAATTTTTAGGCCCTTGCTACGGAGAGATGTCACAAGTTCCCTAGCCTTTTATGGCCCCTATTCCTATGGTCGAGAAAATGCGTAACCTATTGCATCAACCAAGGTCGAGAAAAGAAGATGAATAATTGAAGACATTGATTAGAAATTTATCGAACAAGGTCATATCATTAGAGAAACAACAAGTGTAAGCCTATAGAGGTATTTCTAATCAGGTGCATAGCCAAATAAGTCATCGTTAGTGGAATCAATATGGAGACCAAAGATATATAACCACCCAAGTAGAATGACAGATGGCATGTTAACACACATCTGCCCTTGCAAGTTATTCCTCCTGTGCCCTCTCTTCCAACACCCAGCACAAGTCAAACGCTTGTTCTAATTCAAAATAATTTGGCACAAGATTTGGAGTGGTGCTTCCCTTACAACATGCCTCACATTCAATATCATTGTGTTAATGTTGTACGTTCATAAGCCTACATAATTCAGAATTCTTCCAGTTGTGAACCTTCAATGAGTGCACATGAAATAAAGAACTAAGAAAGACCAGAGATTCTCCCTAATTCTAATTTGATGTTCTGTGGAGCTGAATATTTTTTGCAATCAACCAAGATGTAGAGGACACAAGTAGACCATATGCCCAAGTTGCGAACAACATAAGATACAAGAAGAGAATGCTCGAGTCTAACATGCAGGTCGTAATCCCAGAAACATAAGAAGACTCTCGAAGTAGAAAAATGTAGCCAAGTCATCTAGTGGTAAAAATTTTGAAGTCCCTAAAAGGCTCATGCACATAGCTCCTCCTGAAGTAGCGTGTGCCCCTCCTTTGGTATGTCAAGCCTCATATTTGGTTAAAGCCCCTACTTTCGTGCACAGAACAAGTCAAGGAAGGATGTTGTTATTCCACAAATGTGCAAGTCATTAGGTATTCCATTTAGCATTGTGGACTAGATGAAGAAGAAAAATATAAATGTCACAATGTGGGATGCTTTGACCATTCCATCTCAATGGGATCTACTACATGAGGCTCTATCTCAACTTCCATGCGTTGATCCATCTATTCACAAACCATGCGATTCTATCAATATTTTTCAGATAGAGGAGAAACAAGTAAGTAATAGTGTTAAAACCCCACCCTTCTATATGTCCTTGATCATAGGTAAACACCTAGTGCATAATTGCATGATAGACTCAGGTGCTAGCACTTCTGTTATGCCCAAGAAGATTGTTGATGTCCTAGGTCTTGAGTATAGCCCCTTGTCTAAAGGATTCTTACAACTTGATGGCTCAACTATCACTACCTTAGGAGTCATCAAGGATCTTGAGTTGACCCTTCATGCATGTCCAAGCCTCACCATAACTCAAGATGTATCTATCATTGACTTACCTCCTTTGTTTTCCCTATGTCTATCAAGAGAATTTACTACAAAAGTGGGTGGTTACTTGTCTTCTGATTGGTCTCATATGTTACTCAAGACAAGGTATGGTACCCAGTTTACCATACAAGCTGAGCCAATATTTTCCTATCATGTAGAGTCATATGTCCCATCCCCTCTCCAAGTCAACTATTTAATCCAAGAGGAACAAGCTTCAGTTCTAAAGAGCATCCTCTTCCACTTTCTATTCCTGATCTAGTACTTGATGAATGGGCAGAGAGGCACCATAAATTTGACCCATATGTTGAAGAAGCGGGAGCCTATGAAACTGGGCTCAGTACTTACTACATTCTTAAAGAATAAGTTGTGCTATCGTGCGAGCTCAAGAAAGACCAAGTTGAACCTAGTCTATGGAAATTATACTTTGATGGATCAAGAAGTAGAAACGGCATGGGAGAAAGATTCATCCTCATTTCTCCTAAGGGTGAGAAATTATTCTTCACTCACAAGTTGTAATTTACATGTTCTAACAATGTGGTAGAGTATGAGGTGTTGGTGCATGGTATTCTTATTGTTGAAAAGAAGAAGATTAAGGCGATAAAAAATATTTGGGGACATAGAATTGGCAAGTGTCAAGTAAAGAATAAGCTTCTCAAATCTTATAAGCACAAATTTTGGGACCTCCTTGAGAGCTTTGATGCTCTAAATATATAGGTGGTACCACGAAAAATGAATAAGGAAGTTGACCAAATGGCCACGCTTGGTTTGTAGTTCTCTCCTGCTGAGGACTTTATCAAAGGAAACACTCAACACATTAAGATGGTGATCAGACCATCTATTCCAGAACAACAATACCAGCTAGCAAGTGTTTGAAAGTGATGTACAAATCATCTAGTTCATTCAAAATGAAGTTGAGTTCTCATCAATTATGCAAGTTGACTTGTATGATAGCTATGGTGACCAATTGATTCAACTGAAGTCAAATAAGCTGCCTAAAGTTCACCTTAAAGAAAAAATTTAGCCCTGATGATGAGTTTAAGGGTGAAGAAAAGTATATGCACACCGCAAAAGAATATTACTCCCCGGTCACTATTGTGCATGAAAAAGAGTTATTGCTCAAGAAAGTTTGCATGCATGATGAAAAAAGGTCTTCATCTCTCTATCAAAAATACAATGATATCTTCTCATGGGAGTATGAAGACCTCAAAGGTTTTGATCCAAGTGTTTCTCAACACTCCATTAACCTTGATCCTAGTATCAATCCACTCGAGATAAAATCGTGAATAGTCAATTTAAAGATAGAGCCCTCATGAGAAAGGAATTATACAAACTCATTGAGACAAAAATTATTTTTCCCATCAAAATACTCTACTTGGGTTGTGAATCTAGTTCTAGTGCAACAAGAACGGTGAAATCAATTTTTTTTTATTTTAGAGATTTGAACAAGGCATCTCTAAATGATTGTTATCCTTTTCCTTCGATGGAGAATATTATGTATACTAGGGCTAGCATGCAGAGATTCTCAAATGATAGATGGGTATTTGTGTTAGGATCAAATCCTAGTCAAGGAAGAGGATCAATTCAAAACAATGTTTACAACCAAATGGCGAACATATGTGTATCAAAAAATTCCCTTTGGTCTATCAAACATAGGAGCTACATTTCAAGTATGCCATGGACATTACCTTCAAAGGTTACATCAATGAGTTCATCTTAGTTTACCTTGATGACATAACCATCTTCTCAATGTATACTAAGGATCATATAGCTCACCTAGAGAAAGTATTTGAGAGATTTAGAAAATTTAGGGTATCCCTTAACCCCAAAAAGTGTAATTTTTTAGTGGCATAGGGAAAGCTCTTCAGCCATGTTGCTTCAAAGGATGACATCGCAATTGATTTTGTGCACGTTTTAGCCATCCTAGCTCTTTCCCTTCTAGCTCAAAAAATGGCCTTGCAATCCTTCCTCAGTAAGATCAATTTCATTAGGTGCTTCATTCCTAACTTTGCAAGACTAGTTCAGCCCATCACCCTAATGCTCAAGAAGTATATAGCCTTCAAATGGACAGTAGAAGGAAGAGAGAAGTTCAACAGAATCAAGCAAGAAATTACTTGCGTGCCAACACTCATCAACCCAAATTACTCAAAGGATTTCATCCTTTATGCTTATGGCATTGATGCGAGTGTTGTTGTTGTCCTAAAATAAGAAAATGGACAAGGATTGGAACAACCAGTGGATTTCTTTAGCCAAACACTGAAGGATTATGAATTAAAGTATAGTCACACAGAGAATAGGTCTTTGTCATCATATGCGCACTCAAATAATTCAAAGGTATACTCACTTTAAAAATTATATCAAGGTGTTAGTATCCCACTCTTCTATTAGGGACTTCATTATGGAAGCAAAGATTAGTGAAAAAAGAGCGTGGTGGGTGACCAAAATCATAAAATATGATGTGATTATCAAAGCCACAAAAATGGTAAGAGGTAGTGCACTCGCAAGAAGATTGTTGAGGGTACAAAAAAATGAATCTAAGACTTCACTATTTTTAGATGAGGATCTCCCACGCGCAGAACTTGAGAAAAATGAAGACCCCGCACACGCAACTGGATGAAGGACATGATCACATTCCTTTCCTAGGCACATACCATCTTGGTTTAAACAAGGAAAAAGAAGACATCGAGGTTACAATCTATCCCTTATGTTTTTATTGATGGAATTATCTTCAAGAAAAATCTTTATGGTGTGTTGTTAAGATATATCAAAGACACACACACTGAAAAAGTGTTAGCCGAATTTCATAAAGGGCTCTCTCTGGTGGACACTTTTTCGCAAAAATACAAAAATAAAAATCATAATGGCAAGGATATTTTGGCTCGCCTGTTTGCATATGCACACAAGTGGGTCACAAAATGCAAAGAATGTGCTTTCTTACAGGAAATAAAATATGGTCATTGCTTCCCCTTCGACAAATCAAGTGGACCAAAATTTTGTGCAATGGGGTCTCAACTTCATAGGTATAATCAATCCACCTTCAAGCATTGGACACAAGTGGGTGGTGAAAGCTACGGACTACTTCACTAGATGGAAAGAAGTTTTCATGCTCAAGGAATCAACCAAGTTAGTCATCCTTGACTTTCTCAAAGGTATAGTCACAAGGTTTGGCGTTCCTCAAACCATTATCTATGATAATGCAAAATCCTTCCTTAGGACTAAAATCACTGATTGGGCTCTAAATATGGGCATCTATCTGAAGACTTCTTCCAACTATTACCCCAAGGAAATGGTCTGGCAGAGTTAACAAAAAAATTATGATTAGGATCATGAATCAAACAATGAATATCAACCAAATACAAAGTGGCATACAAAGGTTGCGCACAGCACTCTAGGAAGATAGAATCATAGTTTAAAAGGCAATAGGAACTTTTACTTACAAGATTGCTTATGGAAAAGAAAATACCCTTCCTTTGATGCTAGAATTGAACTCATTGGTGCTTGTCCAGCAATTGGAACTTGAAGGTGCAGACCAGAGGGAAATCAGAATAGTATAGTTGGTTAATCATGAAGATTTAAGGAACTCTACCATGATCAGGTTAGAGCAGCATCAACAAGAAACAAAAATGGTTTGATAGAAAGGCTAAGCCTCAAAATTTCAAATTCGGGGACTTATTCTAAAAATGGGATGCTGAAAAAGCTAAACCAAGGTTTCATTCAAAGTTTGATGCACTTTGGATTGTCTCGTACATCATCGAGTTTGTGCAAAGAGGCTAACTCTTTCGATTTAATTCATCTTGATGGAGGTGTGCTACAAATCCAAGTAAATGGAATCCATCTCAAACCCGTCCACTAAGTTTGTTGCTTCCTTTTGTATATATTAGAGTAGTTTAATTCCTCTAAGTGTGTTACACACACATTTTTTGTTTGTACATAGTTCTTTCTTCTCGCGTGCTTCTGTGTGTACTCTTCTTTTTCTTCCAGGATGCCATTAGTAATTTTCAGTGTTTTCAGGATTCAGAATAGAGTCAAGAAATGATCTTTCAAGTGACTTCAGGGGTAATTCTTCAAAGCCGCAGATTAAAATTTCATGATTACATAAAATACTCCATGCCCAATGGATGCTTCAAGATATTGATCTCCTTCATCTAGTAAGATGGCCTTGAAATTCACCAAAATTGTTATCTAAATAACTCTCCTAGTTATTTAGGTAACTTACATACACCTTCTGGCTCTGAATTATCCATTATAATGTTGTGTGTGATCAATTTCACTTAACACATTCCCTTGGTTGCATTTCTTCGTGTACATACCCCTTATATTTCCTCACGCGCCTTGCGTGCTTTCCCATTATTCCCTATTCCTTTTCCTCTTTGTTCCATCTTCCCCTTGCAAGCCTTCCTTCTGCCTCCTTCCCGTGCCTCATTCTTCGTGCACATTATCTTTGTTCCCTCCTTCATTCCTTTCTCGTGCCCTATCATCCTTTGAAATGCTTGAGTGTGCCACACGTGACAAGTAAAAGCACGCCAAAGATGGTGCCAAATCCTAACAACCAGCTAATGAATGACATGTGGCAGAAATGACAAATCAAATGAATGGTTGGCTGATTTCTTCAGTCAATCCATGCGTGCCACATGTCTTGCATTCCTATATGACTCGACATCTTCTAACATCCATATTTTTTTCTCTGAGCTCCAATCGCCATGTGCCTAGCTCAATCAATAGCTATTGAGACATGGGATATAGTGCTAAAATTTGAATTCAAATTCTTTGCGGATCTCATAGGTGAGAAATGGGAAAACATATTTCTAGGCATTAATGAGAAGAACTAATTGCTTTAACCACTCGATTTGATAGCATCCACCCTCCTTCCTTCTCCAACACACCAAACAAAATTGGGGAAACGTATTTGAAAGATTTGCAGGTGGATTTACAGGAATTAAATGCTTCTTATTGGTGGTTGTGTTTCAAATTTGGTTTTTCCTCCTTTTATTCTTCCATGGATTCATCTATAAATGTAAGAGTTGGGCTCATTATTAATGTTGGAAATTTTGGATCCTTACGCATTTTTCTAAGGACTTCATATTTTCTGTACTCTAAGTCGCAAACCTCTAGATCTAGCTCTTACATGTGGATATCAGCCTCTTTTACCATTATAATAGCTCTGTGCATTTCTAGAAGTAATAGAAGCATCGTTTTGTGACTATTATTTGTCCTAACATGTTTTCATTCCTTCTTCTTGCCTTTTCTTTTACATTGTGTGCTCGTTGTGCCATTCTACATCCCTTACAGCTCCTTATTTAGTTGTGTTCCATGAAACTAATCTAGTAAATATGTTTTAAGTTGTGCTACACATGCCTATCCTTCTTTCACGCATTTCCCTTCATTTTCACTCAAAATAGATAGTGTTCATCCCTCTTTTCTGGTGTTATCACCTTTTAGTGTAGGTTTCCTTTCATGTTATCCTTCTATCCCTAGTCCCTTAGCATTGTCATCTTAGTTTTTCCCTTTCAAAACTAGTAGTAGTAGTATAATTAGATAGAGGAACCGACCTTCTCTAGAAATCCATTTTTTTCATAAATGACTCGGTTCTCCAAATCCGAGACACAAGTGCAAGTTTGACGACCAACAAGTTACTAAAACTACTTTCTAGGAATCTTAGTTTGGTGAAGAGGAAATTTGGTGTGGTTCATATACATGGATGTTTCATTAGAATGTGATATATAGGTTTAGGGGATTCAAATGAGTGGTTAAATTCCATATTTGATTTTTTTTTCGGTGGTCTTGAGGCCCAAAGGTGAAGACTGGTTCCTGGAAACAACTGTTTTGAGAAGGATGTGAGCATTTTTTAGTGAGTTATGATAAATTTGATTGGTGCAAGATAATTAATGATCGTGGATGATGTTGGTATTTCATATTTAACATGTTTGATAAATTAGGGAGCTTGAATAATCATGGTTATGGTGTTTATGAGTTTTGATCATCTATGTGATGGGATTTTGAGCTCATTATGAGCTTGTTTGGTATGTTTGAGCATGGCTAACTTTGCGCATGGGTCAATAAGGAATGTGTTAAGATGTTTTAAAGTTGTATTGGTTGAACCAAAGGAGAGACACTGAATTTTTTCATGTTTTAAAGAAGAGAAGGGTATAAAGTGTATATTTGAATTCAAATTTGAACTAGTTGTGAGAGAGGAAAAATGCAACACAAGTGTGTGTGTGAAAAAGGTATGACAACATCATTTTAGAGCTGAGGAGGTTTCTGAAATGTTGAGGAATGATATAGATATTTTGTTCAATGATTTGAGATCAAAACAATTCATTTTTTTCCAAGTTTGAGCGAGCTAGAATGAGGTGTGTTTGAAGTAGGTTTTGAAGGAGGTTGGAGGTGAATCTTGTGATCACCATCAGCTGAGTTGTTGTAGCATATCTTCAGTGATCATATTATAAAAATATTTTGTGATTAGTCATATTCATTAAAGTATCTTGTTATGAGTAATATCGACAATGATTTAAGGTTGATGTTCCTTGTGGGGTTGGTGCCTCTCTAAAGAAATATCTTTTGATGTGTAATATTCACTTGAGTCTTTGTTGTGTGTAATATCAAAAAAAATTTCAATGGGTTTTCTTCCCCTTGAGGGTTTCCCACTTACATATTGTGTTCTTGTGTACTCCTTCATGTTTAGGTTCTTGTGGATGGTTGTTGCTTATTGTTGAGATCTCATTAATATATGGTTGAATGTTAATGGTATATAAAATTTAATTTAAAATTGATCTATTTTTTGAAGGACTTATTCACCCCACCCTCTTATTACATTGTACTTCCAACAAGTAGAAATAAGGTCCTTAATGAAATTATTCATATATGTGTCAATTGATACACTAGTAACTTATACATCATGCTATATTACATTAGTTTTTATGCCAAACTCATTACATCACCATTATTCAACTTAAGATTGAAAAATTTTAATTGCAACTATATGAATTCAAACTTTGAGTGACAATGATACAAGTCCTTCAACTTATTAAAAGCTTCACATGGAGTATCACACCCCGAATGTTACAAAGTAGATAGCAATTTTTGGTATCGCTACCTTTCACCTCATGTTCGCTCTCTATCGTCTTTACATACATACCTCTCTTCCCTTTTGAATTCCCTTCTTCCCTCCTAAATTCAATTTATTACACTTATCATTATTTAGTCATCCCTAATCATGTTTACTTATTATTTCCACTTCTTAAATATCATATTTTATCCTTTCTAGGCCATCATTTAATGATTTCACCTCTCCATGGCCTTTATTTAATATTTTCCACCCTCCACCTACCCATTTACTCATCCTAAGAAACCTTAATTCATCCTAACCCTTCAAAACCCTAATCTCACCTCTTATGGGATCTTTATCTCGATCACATCACCTAATCAGCGGTAAATCTAGTTTTCATTAGCTTAATTCATCATTAGTTTTCTTATGATATTTGAATAAATGTAATAAGTTATTGAAGAATATTTAAGTTTAAATACTTTAACTTAAATACTTTAAACTTATATCAATAGGTATTAGTTATCCTTAGTTGTTAGTTAAGTGATAGTGTTCTCATCCCTATGTTTGTGGGAATCATGTTCTATCTTGCATATTTTGTTCCCGATATGATTTCCATGAGGGGAAATAGGGCGATTAGGGGCAATATGTTATTCTGCATATTTTTAGATTAGGTGATTTGTTTCCATATATTTTGGATGAGATAGAAGTTTTCTAATATCTATAAATATTACAGCTCTCTTATTTTTTGTAATGCTTGATTTTAATATTAATAAAATACACAAGCACCATCTTGTTTCTATGTCAAATATTATTTTCAAGTATTCATTGTCAAGATTTATTTCATCATCAAGATTTGGTATCAGAGCAGTATTCTGATAATAGGAAAGTGTAGGAAGTTTTAGGGAAGTTTAGGGAGATCTAGAGAAATTACAGAGCTAGGAGGAGCCATAAATACCCCCCACTTTTCACACACCCCCTACTGGCTCCACACTCGAATCAGTTGAATGCGGTTAAAGGTTACCTAAAGAATTAAATATTATTGCGTAGGAGAAGTGATTGTTATTTTGTATTTATTTAAATTTACTTGTAGCTTCAAGTTACATGTACATTACAAAAAAATTAAAAATTGCAAGCATTTAAAAAATATATATGTAATTTTTGATATGTGGGGTTTTTGAGCTTTTAAATCTCCCCACATTACTTCTTCTTCCTCTTTTCTATAATTTGTCTTCTCCTTCAGTGAGCTTTGTGAAGAATTTGATAATCTCACAAATTGAAGGGAGATCTAACCCAACGTGGAACAAAAGCAAAGGAAAATGGCCAAAACAATGGAAGAAGAAAACAAGTGATTTCAACATTCTCCAACATTCCTCCAAAAAAAGACTACAAATTCAACATGGAGAAGATTTACAATTTTCAAGAAAGAGTCAACGTTGAAAAAAGAAGAAAAATTTGCCTTGGAGAAAAAAAGCTTGTAAAAGATGAAATAATAAAAAAATTAGAAAGGATTATGTAAAGCAAGTTGATAAACAGAGGTGGCAAGTGGTGGAGGAAACAAGGTTGCATTCGAGCATGTAAGCCCTAAAAGGTGGTGTTTTAAATAACTTTCCATTTTTGGAAAAAAATTATATTTTTGGTATAAAAAATCATTTTTGGAAAGGGGCTGGAAAGATATTGAAATCAAAATTTTAAAAATTCATAAATTTCAACATGTACCTTGGATTGAGGTGTCATTTTTTAAAGTGTGTGTTTTTTTGAGCTCTACATATTGGTCTAGTTTTTAATAAGATTTGTTTTGTAAAATTGCAAAAATTAGATTTTTGTATTTGAAAAGAGGCCAAAGAGTCAATTTTTTTTCCAAAAAGAGAGCCATTTTTTTTGCAAATCGGCCACTGAGAGAAAAATTTGTTTAAAGGGCCAATAGTGCCAAAAATTCATTGTACATGGCCCAAAAAGGAGCCCAAAATAAATAAAATAATATTTTTGGGGGTGTGTATACTTTAAGGGGGGAAAAGTGTTCAATTTTTTTCTTCTACTATTAATTAGTCTTCACAATGGCCGTAATTATGGAGCCAAATTTATTATTTCCATATTCTCAACTTTTGCATTCTGATAATTATCCAACATGGAAAATAAAAATTCACACAAAACTTTATTTTAAAAATCTATGGTTCATTTTTCTAGTACATTAACAAGATCTACAACAAATGTTACACAACAAGCTACATTTGATCATGCAAATCAAAAATCAAAGTTAATAATCTTGTTTAGTGTTTCATATGAGGTACAACCTCATATTTGTGAGGCCACAACAGCAAAAGAATCTTGGGACAAGTTGAAAATAATATATGAGTCCAAAAATAAGAACACAATACTTCATCTCCAGAGTCAACTATTGAACTTGAAAATGTAACCAACTGAGAAAGTTGAAATGTTTTTAGAAGAGTAAGCAACTTTGTGTGCATCACTAAAGCTTTGATAAGAATAATTAATTAACACATCACTCATGCCTATAATATTGAGAGCTCTTCCTCCTTCTTAGAGGATTTTTGTGACCACGTTAAACATGAGTCTTTTGAGAAACAACAACTTTGAAGAGTTAGTGAATATGCAAGGAACAAAAGAGGAAGCTATTTACTCAATTACTGAAAACTAGGAAGAGCAAGCATTTGCTTCTAATTAAAAAATAAAAAAAATAGGCTAAGTCTAATAAATAGAAATCGCATTAAGCAAGGTAATACTCAACAAGGCCAAAAGGACCAACAAAATGTCTTACACACACAAAAGGACATGAGTTAAAACACACACACACACACACACACACACACACACATTCCAATTAAGGATCATCAAGTGGTATAAAACATTAATTACCAACAAAAAAATTTGGCCAACAACGGAGGAAGGTCATGCATCGAAAGTAAATAGGGAAAAAAATATTCAAGAGTGGAAGAAGAAGCCAACTCAACAAGGAAATGTTTCGAATACAAGGAAGAAAAATTTGATGATGATGAATTCCTATATTTTCAGTCAAATCAAGTATCCAATTCTCCATGAATCAAATTTGGTATGTCGACTTGGGTACAACTTGACACATGGAAAGAAAGAAATATTGGTTCTTCACAAAGAGTATAAACACCCACCAAAATCATGTCTCTTTGGGGGATGATACATCATACAGTGTTGATAGCATTAGTTCCATTTCACTACCAGCTTAGGCATCATAATTTTAAAATTGATATGTTCTTTTGTCCCTCCAGTCACATGCATGGAATATGTTATCCGTGAGTCAATTATTAAATCACAATCTCAAAATTGACATTGATTGATGGGTAAAAAGATGTTTCTGATTTGAGATATATGTTGAAGCTCAAAACCCATTGTTGCACGTGCTTCTTGAATGTGGGAAGAATGAACCTAGTTGGATTTTGTTCAATGAAATGATCAAACACTTGTGCACCAAGGATACATCATCATCTCAAATATGGCTAGGGCCCAACAATGAATATGTCAAGCTTTGGAATAAGACACAGCTAAGACATCACTACAACTATGGTTAGAGGTTTCCTCCTTATAGTATTTTTGTGACCACGTTAAACATAATCAAATATTCACTAACTTTTGAAGAGTTAGTGAATATGCTACAATAAGAGGAATCTATTCACTCAACTAGTGAAACTGAAGAGAAGGAACTTGCTTCTAATCAAAAAGGAAAAAAATAGGCTAAGTCTAATAAACAACCTCAAAAGCAAGGTAATACTCAACAAGGCCAAAAGGACCAACAAAAATGTCTTATTTGTGGTGAAAAGGACATGAGTTAAATAATTGTTGGTACAACACATTCCAACAAGGATCATCAAGTGGTAAAAAGATTAATTACCAACAAACAAAATTTGGCCAACAACAGAGTAAATAGGGACAAAATAATCAAAAGTGGAAGAAGAAACCAACTCAACAAGGAAATGTATCCAAACAAGAAGATCAATTTGATGATGATGACTTCCTATATTCTGCACAGTCAAATGAAGTATCTAATTCTACAAATCAAATTTGGTATGTCAACTCAGGTGTAACTCGACACATGATAGGAAATAAATATTGGTTCTTCACAATGAGTAAAACACCCACCAAAAATCATGTCTCTTTGGGTGATGATACATCATATAGTGTTGAAGGCATTGGTTCCATTTCACTACCACTTGGAATCATAATTGTAAAATTATAGATGTTCTTTATGTCCCTAGTTTAACAAAAAATAAATTATCCGTGAGTCAATTATTAGATCACAATCTCAAAATTGACTTTGATTATAAAGGCGGTAAAAATATGTGCCTAATTTGAGATAAGTCACGAAGCTCAAAAATTGTTGCAAAAAGCTTTGAATGTGGGAAGAATGTTTAAATTGGATTTTTTCAATGAAATGATCAAGCACTTGTAGCCAAGGATACATCATCAGCTAAACTATGGCATCAAAGACTTGGACATGTCAGTTTTGGCTATCTTGACACACTTTCTTCGATATAACATGGTTAGGGGTTTTCCACTTATAAAAAGGGTATAGATAAATGTCAACATTTTTGGCAGAAAACAACATAGAGCACCATTCAAACATAGTACATTTTGGGCTAAGGAAAAACTTGACTTGGTGCATACCGATCTGTGTAGACCAATGAGACCTAGCCACTCTAGGTTTCAATATTTCATGCTCTTTGTTGATGATTTTTCAAGAAAAATGTGGATATACTATCTTCTACAAAAGACCAAGCTTTTGAAACTTTCAATAAGTTCAAATCCCTTGTTGAAATAGAGTTTGGTAGGAAAATAAAAAAACTTTGCTCAGATCGAGGGGGAGAATACACCAACAATGAGTTCAATGATTTTTTGAAAACACATGGCATTCATCGTCAAATGGCTCCTCCTCACACACCACAACAAAATGGTGTTGTTGAAAGGTGAAATCATACTATCATAGATATGGTATGATGTATGATTGATGATGTAGGTTTATCAAAAACATTTTGGGCCAAAGTAGCTAAAACAATAGTCTATTTACTAAATAGAGTTCCCACTACAACTCTTGATGGAGTAACACCTAGGAAGCATGGTCAGGGCATAAGCCATCTATTTCACACCTTAGAGTTTTTGGATGTAAAACAAGTATGCACATTCCTAAGAAAAAATAACTAAGCTTGATATGAAATTAGAAAAACTTATCTTCTTGGGATACAGTGATGAAGCACTTGGCTATAGACTTATGGATCCAAGAACAAGAAGGGTATACACTAGTTAGGATGTTGAGTTATTTGAGAAGAAAGAAGCATATTCTCCTTCCATACACTCACATGATGAAAAAATCATCCCTATAGTGAAAACAAAGGATGGTAATCACTTTGATGATGATAATGATGATGGGGAAGATGATGAAATTCAACCTCCCACAGGAACCACAAAAGTATGCCTAAATGGTATACAAGTATGATGAGAGATGCAAAATTGGATAGTGTCCCGACACATCTACCACTGGAATGAGGACTCGCAGTATGGCTTGAAATGAGGTCAATTTGGCCTTAATGGGTAAATTTTTTGAAACTATTGAGCCATCCACAGTTTCAAAATCCCTATAGTCTAAACCTTGGAAATATGCTATGGATGCAAAATATAAGTCACTTATGAAAAATAATACATGGAAACTTACAGATCTTCCACCAAGGAAAAAGTTGATTGGATGTAGATGGATCTTCAAAATAAAGTACAAAGAAGACGGAAAATTTGATAAACACAAGGCTAGACTAGTTGCTAAGGGATATGCTCAAAAATAAGGCATTGATTATGAGGAGACTTTTCTCCCACAACTAAGATAAAAAATTTCAAGTTAATATTTTCTCTAGCTACATAATTTGGTTGGAAAATACACCAAATGGATGTGAAAAGTGCCTTTCTTAATGGTGATTTACAGGAAGAAGTTTACATGACTCAACTAGAAGGTTTTTCATACCAAGTAAAGAGGAAAAGGTATGTAAACTCATAAAATCACTATATGGTCTAAAGAAGTCTCAGGGCATGGTACATAAAAATGATGAGCATCTCATTCAACATGGATTCAACAGGATTCCATACGATCCTAATCTCTATCTCAAAAAGTAAGGGGGAGATAGTGATCATTGTAGTATATGTCGATGATCTAGTCATCACTGGAGGATCAATGAGGATGATTGAGTCAACAAAGAAAGATCTAACATGATCATTCAACATGACGATCTTGGGCTTCTACATTATTGTCTTGGACTTGAATTTTGGAAAAGAGAAAATCATATCTTTGTGTCACAATTTAAATATGCCAAGACAACACTGAGAAATTCAATATGATGGATTGTAAGCCATTTTCCACACCTATGGAGACAAGACTTCAACTGTCTCGAATAGATCCATCACCACAAGTAAATGCAACTCTCTATTGGCATTTGATTAGGAGTCTCATCTACTTGACTTACACTAGGCCAAATATCAGCTATGCAGTCAACTATCTTTCACGGTTCATGTAAGAACCAAGGGTTTCTCACTGGAAAGCAACAAAGTGGATATTAAGGTACATTAGAGGAACTATGGACTATGGCCTAGAATACAAGAAGAATAATAACTTCTTGACATGATATTTAGATTAGATCACAAAGGAAACATAGATGATAGGAAATCCACTGCAAGATTTGTATTCTTTTTAGTATCTAGACTGATATCATGGGGGAGTAAGAATCAGACTTATGTTTCAAGATCCTCCATAGAATTAGAATATTTTGTTGTAGGTGGATTTGTCTTTGAAGTGATATGGCTCGACGTATACTTGAAGAATTGGGAATACCACAAAAATATCTAATTGTCCTACATGTTGATAACAAAGGAGTAGTAAAACTTGTTTGGAATCCAATTTTTCATGAGTGCACTAAACACATTGAGATGCAGGTACATTTCATTCATGAGCATGTTCATAACAACAACATCCAACTCCAATATTGCCTAACAGATATGAAACGTGTAGATGTCTTCATAAAGTCACTTTCTCGAGGTAAATTTGAGGGTTTTAGAGAATTTATCTCATGTTCACTTGAGACCATGTTGAATTAAGGGGGAATGTTAGGAATAAAAATTATCTTAATTAATTATTTTTTGATATTTGAATAAATGTAATAATTTAAAGTATTTAATTTAAATACTTTAAACTTATGTCAATAGGTATTAGTTATCCTTAGTTGTTAGTTAACTAAGTGATAGTGTTCTCATCCCTATGTTTGTGGGATCATGTTCTATCTTACATATTTTGTTCCCGGATGATTTCCATGAGGGGCAATAGGGGAAGTTAGGGCAATATGTTATTCCTGCATATTTTCTTAGATTAGGTGATTTGTTTCCATATATTGTGGATGAGATAGAAGTTTTCCAATATCTATAAATATTACAGCTCTCTCATTTGTTTATAATGCTTTATTTTAATATTAATAAAATACACAAGCACCATCTTGTTTTTGTGTCAAATATTATTTTCAAGTATTCATTTTCAAGATTTATTTCATTGTCAAGATTGCCTTCATCTTTTGTTTTCTCTTACAATTGTCATCATCATCTTAGAGATTTTGTGCTTCAACCTTAGAGATTTGGAGATATTTTTCACCCTTGCATGCTTAGGTCCTTTGTTGCAATTTTTTCACCATGATCTTGTGTAAGTTCAGCTATTATCAAGAGCCTTGTCTCTTCCTTCAAAAGCCTTTATTTTTTGCATATGCAGGTCTTTATTTCAGTCCATCTATTTTTAGCCAACCCTAGATCAGCCCCAATTGTCGATGACAACCCTATCTAGTCACATCGACCTAGCTTCCATTTTTGTATATTTTTTCCATCCAGATCCCCGATTATTATCTCTTTGATTCCACATCCACTTATCCCTCAGATCCTATCATTCTTCCCTTTTTTTCATCTCATATCTATTGTTAGCCCTCACTTCCCACCGTCTGAACCATGTCTTCGTCGAATGGATCTATATTTATTGCATTCATCATCAAATTTCATAATTTTCTTACATCCTTTCACAAATCCAATTTCAAATATCTTACATGTTTCTTTCTACCATCTCAAAGTGTGTCATTAGTTCTAAATCTACCTCCGAATCCTTCATATCTACATGTTCCACCACTGTTTCAGTTGATCTACTCTAGTTGTTGTTAACTGGGCCTTTGCACTCTCAAGTCATCATCGACCCATCCAGGTTTGGTTTAATTTTGTTAGATCATATCTGCATCTTATCACTTTTGTTGCAGTAATTCATATTCTATCTTATCTCGATTTTGCTACATCCAATTTATCAATATTTTATTTTATCTTCATCAAAAATGTGGGATAACATCCATCCAAGGAAGTTTTCACTTCGAGACTGACTTTGTCAGGAAACCCACCCATCTATCTATTAATCCATTTTCATGTTGAGTTTCTTTGATTTATAGGTCATCTATCTCACTATGGAGGATGATCTCTCATTTTCTCTCATACTCATCCTCATCCCATCTCAAGGTAACTTAAACCATCGCATATTGGGAGTTACTTATTTTCTTTATTACTAGTTCACTAATCTGAAACAGGAAAGAGGGAATTTTGTCAAAATTTTGGCATGCTCGGTGGGACCCATCCTTCTTTGGTGAGTCTTTTTCATTTGTTTTTCATTTTCATTTTATTTATCCATCTTCTACTAACCTCAAAAGAAGGATTTTTGTTTTCTTTCTTTCTTATGTTGGATTGCATTGCTTGGATTGTATTTTTCTTATTTGCTTAAAAATTAAAAATATAGATAAAAAGGAAAAACATTATCTAGGTATTCCTTGTTTTTATTCCCCATCTCTTTCTTTTATCGCATTACATCACTTGTTTGCTGCTCTCATCGAATCTACATATTTCATTTTGGATCTAAAAATAACCCCTCATATTTGCTTAAAAATCTAGTTTAACTAGGGGGTTTAAAACTTTGCATACACTTTCATCACACACATCCTAAAACAAACAAATAAAATTATACATCTAAACACTTCCTCCCATGTGGAACTATTGGGATTTCATCACCCAATAGGAAATCCACCACGGTGTTCGGTTGCAGTAACAAAAATTTTGTCTCACCGGTATTTGGCTAAGCACATGACTCCCTTATCATTGCGGGACCGTGAAGTGAGGGAGTAGGCCCTAATACCAAGCCCCATACCAGTAGTCATCACAAATTTGTTGCTCACGTACCTTGGTATATCAAGGACTCTAGCCAAAACTACCTAAAACCATCCATAGATTTCCATTTCCTAGGTTCCCTTCAATCCCATTTTCATTTCTTTTCACATCCTTAATAATCAAGATAATCAAAACTTTGTTGCGTGATTTTTTTGATCTAATTAAAAATCAGCATAGTTTTGTTTATTTTTTGTTTCATGCCAGTTATTACAAGATCCCAAGAAAAACAAATGGAAAAAAACATGTCATCAAACAACATTCCCATTTCCACTATTGCTTCCCATCAAATTTTCACACTTTTTATTCTTACCTCCACCCCATTGGTCATCTCTTCCATAGTTAATCAACCCATGGTTTCCATTCCCCCTCTTCAATAAATTCAATTGATCCAACCTAACACTCATGTTGAAACTAACCCCTTCCTTGCTCATCAATATGTTCCATCTAGACTAGCAACACCCCCTTCTACCACCTCTATTAACACTTCTAGGCCTCCTCTCATCCCTCGTGGGTGTGCGGAGTTCTAGGAGCTTCTCGATGCTAATATGGTTTCTCTTCATGACTATCTCCTTCATAAGACTACCAACCTCCCCATTGATGGACCTCCTTTGCAAAAAATCTACGCTTACCATTCCAATCCCGAATCTACACAAGTCCTCACATCACAACTTGTCGTATTCTTTCCTAGATCTATGAATGAGCTTGTTATGGCCCAACATGATCTTGATCCTAACCAATCCTCTTCCACAGTCCCTCACAATCACCATACCACTACGGTTGGTGGTCCCCACCTCCTAATTTTCCTCACATCAACACTACTATCGCCTCTTCTATCCCCATCACCTCATCATCTACCATGGTCACTTTTTCCCCATTCAATCATCTCAAGAATCACACTTGCTTCCTTTCATATAAAAACAACATAATTCAACTCTACCCTTACCTCTACTTCCCATGTCCATGAAAATGTGACCACTTTTAGTCATTATTTTACCACCAATACCTCTTTTTAACCCCAAGAGCGTTGGCCTATCACCCATCATACATTCGGTGCTCACCAAGACATGTACGGCACCGAGCCCCTCCTTTATGTGAGAATTTCAAGAGATGTTTGCCATTAATGGAGGATTATTTGCATAAGATATAAGATATAACTAACAAATATACACATTAATTCATTACAAAAGCTAAATAAACATTGTATGAAGTGCAAGAAACCATATCTCGAGTCATGACAAGCCAAATAACATGAGGATTTATACCCATAAGTAATATGTACATAATAGATCCATGTATATTGATTTAAAATAGTTTATGGTATCCATACTACATTCAAAAGGGTCGTCTCAAACCATAAACATCAAGTGATAGAGCTCCAAATCCTGCAAACCTATCGATAAGAGATCCTAACTAAAATTTCCCATTATAGCCCTTTTTACAATCCTTAGTACCCATACATCTACTTACTAATATCCCATATAACCCCTTAGCACTAAGAACTCTAAACCCTAGCATAATGAGATCTAAATCATTTGCATTTCCTAACATTTCTATAGCACCTTGTTATCCTCCATCTCTCAAGACTCATGTACCTTTTAGCGCCTTTGCACTACCTTATTCCTTCTCTCATGTTCATGTCCCAAGTACTTCTTTAAATATGATCATTTTCCACCGCTATGACTTCTCTCCGAGAAGATTGCATGCTAAGTTTAAATGCAGTCCTCCATTGGTGAATGTTTATCCTCTTTGCAAAACCTTCCACTAACTATAATAATGCCTCTAGGAATATTCCCTATGTGGAATCCTTTTCTTGGCCTCCAAGGTTCTCAAATGGCACCTTATCCACTTATCATGCCTAATCAGGTCCACACGTTTTTCCTAAAGATATTCCAAGATGCCAAATATGGCTAAGTCCTTTAAACCCTTCTTCGCCTCCCGCGTGCACCCCGGTTTCACTTAAACCCTTTTTAAACACTTTTTCCTACGTGATTTTCCCTAAGTTCCCTTATATTTATCGATCCTACACGCACACACTTCTTAGTACTCACCAATATTTAGGGTCCAACATCACCCCATAATATATGTGTTCTCCGTCCTCAAAAGCATTATGCTCCTTTAAAGAATAAAGAATAGTGGAATTGAAATAATTTAAATAAAGAATGGAAGAATGGAAGAATATGCTATTACTGCATGAGGAGTGGGAACTCCTTCTTTACGGATGCCTTGATCTTCTCCCAAAATCTACTTATCCATGTGCCTACTAAAGTAGGTCACCCACCAATGCACTTACTTCATCAAAACTTAGTTCATCACTCTTAGCTTTCAAAGTGTATCTACAATGCTTTCTAGCTACTTGCTAAGATCACCTAGTGCATCCATCCTGCGAGTGACTTGGGGATATAGTTCCTTTAGCCTATTCTTAATCGAACCTCGCAAGGTTTCGATTGCTTCCAAATTTGATCGGGATCTTATTGTGCTCGCCCTATCACCTTTGTTTTTCCCTAAAATTCTTTTAGATTCACCTCATGTGTAGCAACCAATATGTTTTCTACCATGTCTCTCACAAGACAGCTTTCATACATGACTTTGGTCATCTACGTGGTGGTCTTTACTACGTAAAAGAGCTCGAAGTACCAAGTCACCTGTCTCCCCAATATTCAACTTTTTTTCCTCCTTATGGCATACCATCACCTCCTCTCTCCCGACTCTAATGTAAGCGGTCACCTTTCCATGGTGAGGATGTGTGTCAAGTCTTCCAAGCAGTGCATGGTTGACTTGTATTTCTACATAGGAGAGGCTGGGTCCGAGTGCTTCAATATAATGGCATCCGAAATGGCCTTTATCTTCCCTGTGGACTTTGTGCACCTTCTCCTTTTCATCCCTCAACTCATGTCTCAACTACACACTGATCAATTCCTTTTGTTTTGTCTCCTTGTCTCACTCAATGATATCCTCATTATTTTTCTCAAGATCTTCATCCAAAACCCTTATTCTGTCATTTATAATAAAGAGTCTTGCTTCCACCTCCACCGATAATTTTTGATCCCATTGCAAACTTAATCATCATATAGTTTTTGGGAATTTACAAGAGGGTTTACTCCTTGGCATCTAGTATCTCCATCAAAGAATCTAAGTTTACCTCGAACTCGGGTTCATCAACGTGGGACTCAAAATCCCGGGATAAAATTTTTTGTGTGCGGCTGGTACGCATCCTCTTCATAAAAATAAGACCAAGCAAGGAGTTAGTTGGTGGGTATGGTACTTTGGAAGCATGCACACGTACCTTGCTTGGATCATTAATGTAAGTCATGTTGTGTTTGTGCACCACCACTATCGTGCCCTTACCACTTACGTGCATTGTTGTTGGGGATATTATTGCTAAGCTAGGGTCTTCACATATCCTCCCATACTCCTTTCCTATACTTGTGCTCTCCTTAGTTTCCTTCAGCACTTCTTCAGTGTTTCACTCTACTTCGTGCTCCATTAATTGTTGGATAATACCGATACCTCCTCTCTATAGTGTTATCCATTTGTTCCTTGGTCGTGGTCTTGACCTTTCATGTTTACTTCCTCGATCCCCCTTATCATGAGTGCCTTCCTTATTTTCATCCCTTTCTTCATTTCCTTCTTCATCTAACTCGTGTACATCATACATAGGATGATTCTAATCCTCTCCGCACTCTTCATTATCTTCGTTTCCATTTTCAACCTCCATGCTTTATGTTTCTCCCGAGTACAACCCTTTTGTCACACTTTGCTTCTTCCTTAATGGTGACTCTAATTTAGGGACTTCTCTTTTTCTTCTTTCTCAGTGACTCTTCCGTACCAATGACTCTTCCTTCTTTTACAACTCTTTTCTCATAGGAAACCTCTTCCCGGTGGATGTAAGTACTTGTGTCCACGCCCGACTCTTGTGTCCCAACCGTCTCATCACTATCTACATGCTCGGCACCTTTTCTCGGGATCCTCACCTCTTTCTCTTTTCCTTAGCACATCCTTTTTCCACGTGGTGGGGTCCTCTAGAATGGAGACATCATCTTCAATATAAGCACATTTTTCATACTTAGGCCTTAGGTGTAAATACACCCTCGTTGTTGTCCTCCCGGCAACATGAAATGTTACTGGTTTCAACATGTGCACATCATGGGAGACATACTTATCTATGTAGGCACGGTTCTTGGGGTATATTAACTTCTGTGCAACTCGTGGTAGTCTTGATCTACTACACTTAGATCAAACATGAGTTTCTTCACCTCTTTAAATCGATTGACCTTGTCCTAGAAGTACTACACCGTGAAGGAGAAAGGAAACTTCCAAGAACTCTTAGTATCATCTACCAAAGTGGATCTACCGATACAAAAATTTTGGTATATGGAAAACTCAGCCTATCCTTATATTAATGAAGGTAATTGCTCCATTATTCTCCATTCACCCCGAATGTGTCGTGCATCCACTTATACCAATTTTCGAGGCTCATCTTATGAGCGACCATCATGGTTTCACAAGTATATTGTTTAAAATTCTTCGCAGGGGAGGGGTTCTCATCTAGGTATTCCCAAACAAACTTATCCATCCCATCAAGCACTCTAATCTCGAAAAGATAATGTTGAGGAAATTACCAAACATGATCTTCTCTCCGTCACGTCACGTGTAGAGCTTATAATCCCTCTATAATAAAAGTTGAGAGGTTATAGATGGTCCCCTCTAAGATCTTGTGGCATACATACAACCAGGCCTTATTTATCTGTGTCCATCTCTCTTTCCCATTAAGATTTGTGACCAAGCACATGGCCATCCTCATCACAGGGTCGGTAATTGCAGAAATGTCAAAGTAGTGTGAATCCTTCTTTTGGTCATAAGCTTTAACGGTCTTCTTAATGGCTTCTTTGTCTCCTAAATCATTGTCCAATGATTATCCTTCACAGATAATGTTGGTGAACTTAGAAATCAACTAGGGGTTATGTGCATCCTTCGACCTATGAAATAGAAGTGTTCTTCATGCATGCGTGACATGAACCATTGGTATATTTGCTCAAAGCTTTCGAAATAGGAAACTCATAGAGTTACAACAACCCATCCTTCTCCATTTTCACCTTCACTTTGTTGTCATAGATAGGCATTCCATCTAGTGTCCTCTTCTCTATAGGGTGAACTAGTTCTAGTGTCATCTCATTTTTTGTGGTGCTCATTTAATGGTTGTAATCACTTACGGCCATCTTTCTGACGTGAGACACCCATTTCTTACCAAGTAATATGTCGTCTAGGTACTGCATTTCCGTGTACCATTCTTCATTGAAACTGGTAGAAACGGCTTGTTTTCCCTTTCCCTTTCCCTTCTTGGTGAAACATTTTCTACTTTCCTTGGTTCCAATCCTTCGTCAGGTATTTAAATATTCTTCCTCTCTCTTGGTCCTAGCTCTTCTCAACTTCACAACTCCACTCCTTTGAGAAAACTTCTTCAAACCTCGTGCCCTAGCTATGTAACCCTAACCTAGAAAACCCTTTTTCCACAAGATGGCGTAACACCCATAGGATTCTTCCACACAACCTTCTCCACTTACACTGTGTACTCCTTTCCACTCTAGTTTGTTGATCAAACTAGTTATGCATGCAATTTTTCTTAGACCTTCTTCACAAGGATTCCCTAATTCACGAGAGGTCTTTGATAACTTAAAACGCAAGGTAGAAAATAACACACCCCCGGTCTTCTATTTTTAACTTTTTCTCCTCTCCACAATAAATTTCATGCCACCTACCAATGTACTTTCACAATAAAGGTGGATTTTTCTAACACCAACCTTTGGCACTTTTCCTCTAAACTCAATCCTATGTGAAAAACTTCAGCAACCACCAGGCACGTAAAAACCCCTTTCGATCACATATCCTTACGGGCGCATGTACAATGCCGAAGGCATTCTTACTTTGTGTCCTAATCCTAGTTCTTGATATCACATACCTCATGTTGTTCTTGTGCTTTTCATTCTTGTACATGGTTTTTATAAAGCCTTTTGACACCATCCTTCCCTTATGTTCACCTCTTCTATGTGTGATCTTCCAATCCACGTGTTTTTATTTTTCAACCCGAGCCATCAACAACCATAGCTTCTAACACTTGTCACATCACTCCAACCCTTACAAAAATGGATGTGCAATCCTCTACACATAGAAAACTTTTGAAATAATAAGTGGTTATCAACTCTCGAACATGCACAAAAAAAACAACAATGAAAGGAAACACAAATAAAGGAAACTACATCAAATTAAATCATAGGCTAATTGGAAATATTTCCTTATTTACAAACACAAAGAAGACTTATTTATAGTAGGGCTTCAACCTAATCCCATTGAAATGGCCTGGAAATTGTGTTCCATCTAGCACTTATAACTGGCAAGCACTTGAATCAAGTATATAGGATACAATGTATAGGCCCAACCAATGGACTTTGAATTTCCCAGGATGGTACAAAAACTTGGAATCATATAAGAGAACCATCTGCCCAACCTCAAACTACTTGTTCTTGATGTGTCTATCATGTCATGCCTTTTGCCTAGATTTTTCTATTTTCTAACTCTAATGATCAATATCCCAACTCTCATATAATTGCATCAACTATTCAATCCTCTCCTCAAGCATTTTTTCATCATCTAACCCTCTTTTGCGCATTATACGTAGTGATGGTAACATGAATTCAACAGGTAACACATATTCCACGTCAAACACCAATTGAAAAGGTGTGGCCTTGTTCAGTCTCTTATAAGTAGTCTGATATGACCATAACACAACAGAAATTTTGTCATCCCAATTCTTTCTTCCCACATCACAAATCTTGGTTAACGTGTGATTCATAATTTTTTTAAATGCCTCAACAGTCCCATTAGCTTGTGGGTGATGATGGGTAGTCTTGTGATGGGCCACCATGAATTCTTCCAATAATATTCTAATTGTTTCATTTAAGAAATGAGTACCCCTATCACTTGTTAAGCTCAGTGGGCATCCATACTTGTTGATTATATTTTCCCACAAAAACCTAGTTGTTGTTGTCATTGTGCAATCCCTTGTAGGCACTGCTTCTTCCCACCTTGTAAGGTAATATGTGCATGTAATGATATAGCGTGAACCTGTCCTTTGTATGGCTGGAGAAATAGGGCCTACAAAGTCAATTTCCCATTTCTTGAATGGATCTACACTAGAAATCGGTCTTAATGGCATTTCATCTCTTTTCCTTGGTTTACCAAGGCACTAGAAGTGGTCATAGGCCTTGCAATACTTGATACAATCTTTGTAAATCATTTCCCACCAAAATCCTGCTAGAAGGATCTTGCATGTGGTTGCATTCCCTACATAGTGTCCCCCTACAATTCCACCATGATCCTCTTCCATGATTGCAATGCGCTCATGCTCAAGCATGCACTAGCGCAAAACCTCATTGTGGCCTAGCTTGTATAAGTCTCCACTAATTAACATATAGGCGCAACACATATGGCTAACTACTTCCTTTCCAAATTCTTCATTCCTCCGGCGCCACACCCATTTTGAGAAACACACTAATATCTTCCAAGTCGAGGGCACACACTACAATCGAACAATTTTACATCCGGCATTGTATCCTTAATGTTATGTGCATCCTCTCGTTAGTCAATCCTTGATAAATGGTCAAGCCCAAAATTACTCTTACCCAATTTTACAACAATCGTAAACTCAAACTCCTAGAACAATAGAGCCCACACCGCATATGCACCCTCGCAAGAAATGGATTTTCACTAAGCACTTTAATTCTATGTGGTCCATCTAAAATATAAAAGGCATCACTAACAAATATTGCCTAAATTTATGCAGTATGTAGATCATCGATAATGACTTGCGTTATGTGGTAGTATAATTATGTTTCTCTTGGGGTTAGCTTCCTACTAATAAAGCACAAGGGGTGGTCAACAATTCTCTCTCATGGTTTTATGCTAAGATTTCTCCAATCGACATCCCCTGGAGCATTAACATATACATATAATGGATTATCCCAAGAGGTTAAGTGTAATATGGGTGTAGTGACAAGCCTATTCTTTAATGTTTCAAATGCCATCTGTTGCACCTCTCCCCAATGAAATGTACTCTTTTGCTTCAGCAACTTTTTCAATGGCGCAGCGATCTTGGCATACCTCTTAATAAATTTCTGGTAATACCTAGTATGCCCAAGGAATCCATGCACCACACTGTAGCTGGTAGGCTTCCCCAATCCCATAATAACAGAAACTTTGGCAGGATCCACCAGAAAGCCTTCTTTACATATGATATATCCCAACAAGGTTCCAAATGGGGTAGCGAAAACACATTTCTTAATGTTGAGGGATATACTCAACTACCGAAATTTCTCAAACATCAGCCTTAGATTATTGTTATCCAAAATTCACCCTCAAGGTAATTTTGATAACATGCATCAAATTATTGGTCGAGCAAGCAAGATTGATTCAAGGCCTAAAATCATGTTTTTGGGCCCCCTCGGCTTCTCTCTAACTCTCCCATCCAAGAAGAAATCCCAACAAGTTGAGAAAATGGAAAAAATACAAAAATAAGGTTGCAGGACTGTTTTAAAGCATTTCGGGTTTGAAGGGTTTGGGTCGTACCAGTTTGGGTCATACTGAGGTTTATCATACCAAGCTTGGGGCCGAAAAAACAAAGAAAATCAGCTAAGTCAGACATTTTTTTCCCAGGCGGTCCGCGGGACAGTTGGGACGTCGAGACGCAAGGGACAAAAAGCTCAATCTGCCAAAGCGGTGGAAAATCGTTAAGTTTTTGTTTGCGCAGTTTGGGACAGCCGGGACAAAAGTACGCATGGGACGTGAATCGGCCGATTTACCAAAAGACGGTCCATTTCGGGCAGTTCGGGAGAATGTGTCTTGGACAGTGGGACAAAAGTACGTGAGGGACGCGTGGGACGCGAAAAGGTGAAAAAGCTGCAAGCAGGGACAAGGAAGCCCGAATCGGCCGATGCGGGAGAATGTGTCCTAGGTAGTCTCGGGATAGTTGGGACAAAAGTACGCGGGGACGCAAAAAGCCGAAACGGCCGAAGGCAAAGAAGAAAAGTCAACGTTTGACCCGTGAAACTTCAAACGGCCATAACTTTTGACTCCGAGCTCCGATTTTCACAAAATTGGACTTTTTGGAATGAGCACGACGTCCTCTACGCCACAAAACTAGATTTCTTATTTTTAATGAGGGTAGATATATTTAATTAAAATAAACATATTCGGGCATAGGTTAATGCTCATTCCGTCCAAATGTAAAACGCCCCGCTGACTCCAAAATAGCTGCCCGCACTCAGAAGGCCATAAATTTTGCATTTCTCAACGAAATCACACAAAATTGGTACCGTTGGAATCGTGGCTCCGAGACCGATGCAAAAAAATCAAGAAATTCCAGATTTGATGAGAGATTGATCGATATTTTTATAAAACGTGGCTGGGTTCATAACAGTGTTTTATTTGGTGGTTGGGAGTGCAATTAAGAGGCATGGTCATCATTCTTTCTCTGCTACAGCACCTGGGACAGTATGGGGAGCCTTTTGCAAGTAATATATAATCATTTTACTCCATTTAATGCCTCTTACAAGTGGTTGAAGGATAGATTTCGGGATTTCCATTTTCCCTTCTCTTTCTCTTCTCATTTTTTCTATAAATTAGAGTGTTGGGCTCATTGTAAAGGGGGTAGTTTTGTAGAAAAGCTCTGCCAAAATTGCTTTGTGAAGCCAATGTGTTGCAGGCCCTTGTTGTGGACTCCTTGCATGGTGATCCAGGCCCTTATCTTGTAACCGATTGAACTGTGCATACCAGGAAGCAATAAAATATAAGTTTGTGGATGCATCTTCCCCTGTTGTGTTTTCTTGCATTCTTCTTGCCCCTTCAACATTGATTACAAGAATATTGTGTCTATTATTATGTTCATGCAGGGATCCATTATCATTGTGTATGTTTGAAATATTGTTGTGAATGTGTTTTGCTAGATTATGGAGAACTGTCATCACCCCTTCTAGTGTGCACTTTGTCTTCGTATTTCACGCATATGAAGACTACTCTCACACCCTCCTTTCTCGGTGTATCACCACTTTAGTGTAGGCTTTTGTTTTATGCATTCTATCTCCTCGGTCCCTTAGAAATTTAGATTAGAACAGTTAGTTTACCCTACATTAGAGTAGACTGTAAGGGTAGTTTAGGAGCAAGAACCGACTTTTCTCGGAGGTCTATCTCAAGTAGCAAGTCCCACAACTTGGAGATAGTACCCATGTTATCCAATCACACCGTGAGATCAAGTATATGCGCTTGTATAAAAATAAGGGTGCTGTGATTTGGTGATAATAATTATCACAATGGTCCCTCACTAATCCATACACTTTCCATCCATCCAGGTAGACTTGTAGAAATTTAGGGATGAAGTCTTACAACGCCTGAACCTCAATGCATGAAAACATAGTAGGCACGTTCTTTAGTCCAAAAGGCATGACCATATAGGAAAAAATTCCACATTCAGTGGCAAAGCTTGTCTTTTCTTGGTCCTCCTTTGAAATTATAACCTGATGATATCCTGAGAATCCATCTATGAAAGAATAGATCTCGCGCCCAACTACTCCTTCCAGGATCTCCTCGGTGAAGGGGGTTGGAAAGGGTCAATGACACATACCACATTCAAATCCTTATAATCAATGCAAATCCTTATCCTCCCATCCTTCTTAATGTTGATGACCATTGGACTTATCCATTTTGATTCTTCAATAGCCTCAATGATGCCTAATGTGATCATCTTTTCAATCTCCTCCTTGACCACTTTGATGTGTAGATTCGATTCATTTGATATGGTCTCTTCGAATTAGGTTCCCACCTTAATTTAACTTAATATTCATTTCTCCCAAGGATTGGTGAACTCCTTTAAGCTCATGATACCCATGCGGAAATAAATCTTGAAATTCATGCAAATGGATCAATAATATTTGAAACCTCCCTTTCTAACCAAAAAGAATCCGCAATAGTAGCCTCCTTAGGTTCCATAACTCGAGCCAATATTAGTTGTAAGGGGTTTATGGTAGGCACGTGCTTGCTCATCAGCACTATCAATAACCTCACTTGTACCGACAATATGGTTAACATCTAATTTTTCCACCTCTTCACCATCTATCACGTAGTATAATTTTCCTTTCTCTTTTTCCATGCATGCATGCTCAAGTTGTACTTCCTCTAATTCTTCCTTATCAAAATGCACTTCCAAGCCAGGTTCACCTAAAAACTCGAGTATTTTTTCCTTCACCATGACATTATCCCCATAGTTAGGTCGTTAACCTGTAGTGCCTCATTCACCAATGGTTTAGTACTCTAATACTTGAAATCTTAAAGGAGATCAGTCATCAACTCCTGCCGTTTCCTATCTTATGACATAGCTCTAAGTGAATGTATCATGCATGCGTGCAGCCTTGTAAGGTGGATTAAATCTTATGTAACCAAAAGATGGGGGCAAGTCTTCCGCGTGCCTTCCATCCAAGCCTTCTCACATGCCGGAAATGAAACAAGGTGGGTTCCTTCCCATGATAATCTTATATAGCAGTAGGTGCATTACTTCATAGAAACGTAATAGAGAACGTGATTCTCACCTCACGCCACTCTATAAAGTTATCACGATGAGTCACCCACCAATATTTTGCGGTCCCGAGCAAGGTATAGCTAAGCATACTTCTCTTTTTGACCTCACATCTCCATTGGGTCTTCATTAATCACATGAAAATATCATGGTTGGCTCCCCCAATGTAACTTGGCAACTTTTTTCCTCCTAGATGCCTAACTGAGCGCACCTTTGTTACTCTCATCACACAACATCTTAACTTCCTTCTAATTAACTCATATTTCTTGTGCGCCTAATTATCACAAACCACACTAGTTGTATCACTTATAGATTGAGCATCTTCCCATTGAATAACGCCTTCTTTTGTTGGTTGCACAACCTCATGGTCCCTGATAGTGCACACGTAGATTATTTCTAGGTCTTATTCTTCCAAGGGCTCAAGTATAGGGTGTTAACTTCCCATCCATCAAAGTAATGATAACATGTTCCTCCTTATTCTCAAAAATTAGATACCAATTATTGAAACATAAGTCATCATTTTCTTATACCACCAGGGGCACCCAAGTAAAGTTAGAAAGTTGTTTGCCTCAAGAAGTGCTAAGACTTAAAAGTCTCCAGTGAATTTATCCCCTTGGATAGTGATTGCAACATCCTTTAAAACACTAATAAGCATTTCCTTTGTCTTATTAGCCATATACAACACATTTGAATATGGATGTCATGGGATCCTTCCCATTTGATTTCATGTGTCTAGGGTGAGAACATTAACTTCCACGCCATTCTCAATCAGAATATTACTTAGGAGTCATCCATTAACAACTACATTCAAGGTAATCTCCTTATCATATTAAAGGTTGTGAGGAGGAAGGTTAGCATGCAATACTTGTCGCTCACACTCTCCCCCAGTGCTTGGTACTTTATCTCTCAACCATTATCCTAACAAAGGGATGATATTCTCTTAGCGTAACATCTTACACACCTCTCTGACATCATCTATATCTACTTGAGGGACCTTAGTGCTTTTCTTCTACTCCAACTTCCTGGATTTCTCTTTTAGACACTAAATTTCCCCTTGAAGACTTCTGATTACTTCCATGGTCTCTTGATAGACTTCCTTATGATGGATAGGTTCCAAATATTTCCCATGTACCACCTCTTCTCTTGTAATCAGTGGTCTCTGCTTTGGTATCTCCCTGGCATACACAACCTCATCTCACGTCGTCACCAATATAGGTTCTAACCTTGACTCACGCGCCATTCTTGGCATCCACTATTGATCAGCATGCTTTACGCTCACCATCTCAATGCCCTTATACTTCTGTTGCTTTTGGCTCATGTATTCAAATAAGTATGGGAATTCCTCATACTTGTGATTTTTTCCACAATAAGAGCACTATAACATATCGGGCATTCATGCTTATAGTGTTCTATAGACCCATAATTGTAACAAGTTCCACATGGGAACTCACATCTTCCACCTCTATAGTTTCCACAGCCTCTAAATCATCCTCGAAAGCCTCTACCTTGACCTCCTCCATCTGAATGCTCTTCATAATGACAACCATAATCCTTGGATTTGTTCATAACACTAGTCTGGCACACACTAGTATCAATGGCATCATGTATTTGGTCAATCAATCTACAATCCTTGGTGTCATGAGTAGTAGAGGTGAAAATTTTTCAATAGCAAGACACATTCTTATGGATCCTGCACTACAGTAGCATACACCTACTTGCATCATGATCTTTGTGGAAAATCTAATAGTCTACCGTCATCATGCGTACCGATCTCTGAGGAAAACTATCCTTTGTATGCCCTTCTACCTCAAAATTCGTACACCATAATCCAATGCGAGTCTCATGAGCTAAGTTCATAGACAATTTCTCTAGGTGCTTTGCCATTGCAGTATATTGGGATTCTAGGAATGGACTAACTCATTTATTAATTCTTCCTACTACCTTAGCGTGCAAGACAACCTCCAAGGCCTCACGTGGATCTGTGAAAGTTTTTTGTGAAAACATCTGCTTTGAAAGGCTTGATCGGTCCACCGATGAACCACTGAGCATGATGCGAAGGGTGAATTTCATAAGATAACTTGGATAGGAAAGTCTTAAAATTGGTGGTATACTCCCACACACTCTCTGCCATTCCTTGTCGAATTTACTTCAATGGGCTGATGATTTTTTGTTCAAACTCAGGTATGTGGAACTCGCTAAAAACGAATTACGCAGTACAATGTAATCCACCACTACCTGGTGTGGGTCATACTTCCTGTACTAGCTATATGCGCGTCCTTGCAACATCATTGTAAATCGACTTGGCTTCCACTGGGGTAGTGATTCCCTTCATGTGTCATAGTAACTCACACTTTTGTACATGTTCTTTGGTATCCTCGATGCCCTTGTAATCGAGATAAGTGGAGTGACATCTCATAAAACACATGTTGATGGTGTTGTGGCCCTTTTCCACCAAATCTAGGATGTTGATTCCCTTCGATGTTACCTCCACCACTGGACCCACTAGATCCACTAGTGACAAATCCTCCAAATCCTTCTCCTAACATAGGTAAGGGTCCTAACGCAGATTGCACCCTATGATCCCCTCATCACGCTAAACGCATGTCAATAGTTTGTGATACCAAACCACTCTCACTGTGTTTCCTGCTCTTCTCCTAGATGTGATACTCAAACCTTTTGATCCCATACCTTACCCAAATTTTGTGCCAAAAAATACCCCCAAACACAAGAAATGACTATGCAGCCATAGATGTACCAGATGAAAAATTATGCCTCCTAGGTGTCACTTGACTATGGATATTGATACCAACTACATTAATAAAACTTATCTTAGGAACTAAAAAACTAAGCCCAAGGTTCTGGTCGCCATGTGGGTTAAGATGTGCACCTGAATCTCTTCTCATTTCTTCATACGACGAGCTCTCTCCAGAAGCTGAGGGGGTTTCTCTTCTGCACTTGCCAAGATGGGGTAGCTCAGATTGCTTAGGTTTCATGTCCTCCACACGAAGCTCAAATCCTTCCTGCAACGCCTCTGTCTCTATAAATCCATCACTCATGCAGCTTTGTGTTTTCTTACAAAATCCCTCTTCTGAGCTTCATTATACTTGAGCCGCATCTCCTCTCTCTCCATTTCTACCACAAGGTCCACCATCCTCTACCATGCTAGCTTCGTGTTTGTGCCTAACAAGAGTTTAGAAAGCCATGGAAAATGATTCCAAACTTAAATTAATGACAAGGATATTGATAGCCATTGGAATAGCATGTAAGATGATCCTCTATGCTCCCTCAAGAATTCTAACTCAATAATCTCTGGGAAAGAATATGTAGAAATAGTGTATTCCAAGGTATAACTAGTTAGCACTCTACTCCACTACTAATCAACAACATGGTTCCATATCATATCAGCATCATGTAATCGTTAATATTCCTCCTGGGTCCAAACATGAGGTCTATAGTACCAACTTGTCCTTGATGCATATGTTGATATCCATTCATACAACTCTACTAGGAAACAACAGAAAAAGGTCTCATATAACTCATGATACAGGTGATCCTCTACCCATTTACATGCATCAAACTCAGGTCCAGTGTTAAATCTTTGAGAAAACTCATCCTCTGTGTTTTTGAGCCATGCTTCGACACTATCCAAGGTCAAGCACTCTGTCATTACACATTTCTCTCACAATAGCTTCAAAAGAGGTCCAGAAACGGAACCAAGATGTAGTCATTATTTTACCCTTAATACCTCTTTCTAACCCCAAGCGTGTTGGCCTATCACCCAACATACACTGGGCACTCACCCAAGAAATGTGAGGGCTCTAAGCCCCTCATTTATGTGAGATTTGCAAGAGATTTCTGCCATTAATGGAGGATTATTTGCAGAAACAAAGTACATGGATCTACTTAAAAAGTAGAAGATATAACTGAGATCTACACATTAGCACATCACAAAAGCTAAATAAACATTGTATGAAACACAAGAAACCAGATCTCAGTCTTGACAAGCCAAATAACATGAGGGTTTACACCCATAAGCAAGATGTACAGAATAGATCCATGTATATTTATTTAAAAGAGTTTATGGTAGCCATACTACATTCAAAAGGGTCATCTCAAACCATATACATCAAGTGACAAAGCTCCAACCCCTGCAAACCTATCGATCGGATATCCTAACTATACTTTCCCATTATAGCACTTGTGACATACCCCAGTACCCATACATCTACTTAATGATAGCCCTTACAACCCTTAACACTAAGAACTCTAAACCCTAGCATCATGAACTCTAAATCCTTAGCATTTCCTAACATTTCTGCAGCACCTATTTATCCTCCTTCTCTTAGCACTCTTGTACCTTCTAGTGCCTTTGCACTACCTTCTTCCTTCTCCCCTTTTCCTTTTTTTCCTTCTCTCTTGTTCCTATCCCAAGAACTTCTTTAAATAGGACTAGCGTCCACCGCCATGACTTCTCTCCTAAGTAGATCCCATGCTAAGTGTCAATGTGGTCCTCCATTAGTGAATGCTTATCCTCTTTGCAAAACCTTCCATTAAATGTAATGATGCCACTGGGAATATTCTTATCCTCCAAGGTTCCAGACTAGCACCTTATCCACTTATCATGCCTAGTTAGGTCCTCACATTTTTCCTCAAGAGAATCCATGATACCAAATATGGATAAGTCCTTTAAACCCTTTTTTTACCTCCCACGCACACTCTGGTTTCATTTAAACCCTTCCTAAAACCGCTTTTTCCTACACGTTTTTCTTTGGGTGCCCTTCTATTTACTGATCCTACATGTGCACACTTCTTGGTACTTATCCAATATTTAGGGTATAACACCACTTTTCAGCCCCATCCATTTAAATCAACATAAACCCATCAACCTCCTCCTCGAGGTGCTTATCGTTACATACTTCCCAACCAATCAACTCAAGTATCCTAACCACCCATTATGTACATCCCAACTCATCCTACGAAAAACCAATTGAATTTCTCATCTCTCAACATCCAACACAATCTCACCAATATTATTACATTCCCATTTCCCAACAAAAACCATTTTCTCAACCCATCCAATCACAACCTATCAATTACATTCCCCTTATCAACCACTTCCACCAATACCAACTCACCTGAAACATATCAACCTTATCTACAACCTAACCCATCCACCTCTTATACATCACAATCTTATCCTTTAACTTGAAACCCATCCATATAATGATCCCTTACAAGTTTTATTGAGTATAATGGATAATCTTGAAGTCACTACTTTCGGATCACAAACCACATTCTCATATGAAAAAATTAGAAACCTATTACTCCATCTGTCCCCATGAAGCCTTATCGTCCTCATTGGGAATTATCGAAACTCCAAATTCAATAGAAAAGAGTACCCTCAACAACACCTTCGTACTTTTAGACATTCATGCTACCTCATTATCCGTGATCAAGACCTTATGCTTTACACATTTACCATGTCATTAGTTGGCTCACATTGGAATGGTACAAAAAATCCCACAACACTCATTATTTTCCTTCACCTAACTCGTGAAATTGTTCCTATAACAATTCTTGATCAATATTACACCTAAGATCACTATCACAAACCTTTATGCCAATAATATGATGACGAATCTAATGCAAATTTTATCACACAATGGTGTAGCATAATCAACTAATTGTCATTCACCCTTCCACGAATTGAGCTTATTGAACTCTTCTCACATTATTGTGTAAATCATATATCCTCTACTCTTCAAATTCAATCATTCCAAACCTTTGAAGAGGTATTTACCATGGCTCATAAACTTGAAATTCACGCCCTTAAGCAAGGACGTATTAATATTTGATCAAATAAACCCAAGACTGAGTTCACTAAATCCTCCACACATGGTGAAAAATCTAATAACTTTTTTAATTCCGTCGTGTTTAAATCTTCTCTCTGCATCCACTTCTCACATGTATCCTCCACAAAGATCTCCTCGACCACCTCCTAACTACACCCCTCTTGGGAATCTTATAGTTAAATATTTTACAAGTTAATGGTGGTCAATCTCATTCGACTTCCTCCCATCTAACTTTATGATTAGTCATGACCCAAACTACCATGGTATCATGAGGAACATTACTACAAATATCATCAAGTCCATGGCCATGACATTGAGAAGTGTCACACTTTTAAAGACCTCATCCAAAAACTCATAGACTTTGGTGACCTCCAAGTGGATAATCCTAATGCACCACCTAATCAACCCTTAGACGTCTTCAAACAACCTTTTCCTAATCATCCACCTAATAATAAAACTCCTCCCTCCACATCACAACCACATAACACACACATAATTAATACTATAAATAAAAATCCAACACCATCACAACCACCCATTACCTCATCATCCATTGCACCACGTCTATTTCAAAATCCTCTTCTATGATCACAACTTTGTCAACATCTACACTTATCTCTACATCCCTTATATCTTCCTCAACCACACCTACAAAAACCACATCTCGCATCATCCTAACTACCCCTACTTCTCCATATTCCATGTTCCCATCTATTACTATTCCTTCACCTATAACTACCTCAACATTTACCTCAACATCTCCTACATCTACACCTACTCCCACATCAATCACATCCACTACCATGACCATGTCCACATCAGCATCCGAATCTATGACCACATCCACACCATCCCTTGAATCATATCTCACATAGACACCCATTAAATCTACAAATGAGACTCTCACCCCTTCCATGACTCCAATCATACATACACAATGAATCTTAAACCTACACGATTTATCACCCCTTTAGATCTTGTCATGTGCATCATGCAAAAACACTTCCACCTTCAATATCCACATCTACAACAAAAACTACGTCACCTAATCTGGAATCTCTTGTTGAAGTTGTAATCATCCCCGCCAAAGGTAAATCCTCACAACCAATTTCTAAAACCTTGGCATTCCCATCCAAAATTCCCTCACACATCCACATAAAAATTTAGAGCTTCCTTCTCCCAATACTAACCCTCCTAAGCAACTTAATGTCACATCATCACTCTTAGGATAATATCCTTCCATCTTAGGGCCAACCCCTTCATCCAAAACCCCCATTATCAATAAGTCAACACAATCTAAACCTTCTTCTAAATCCAACCTCCCTTCCAAATCATCCACATCCTCCACCATTAAATCTAAATCCAAACCATCTAAGTCACCACCAATCAAAACCAAAACCAAAACACAACCATCTTCCTCTTCTTTCAAGCCCAAGATAGAATCAAAGGCTCCCATAAAACCACCTCAAATCAAACCTTCCCTCTTACCTTCATTTGGCATCCTTAATATTGCTTCATTAACAACCTCTTCGCAACCACCCCCATTAGTTATTACATAGAAAAATTTCAACGATTACTTCAAACATCCATAATCACCCTTCCACCTATCAAACCTTTTGATCCACGAGACCCAAGATCTTCATGGTTTGACTCTAATCTCATGTGTGTGTACCATTGTGCACTAGGATATGATACTGAAAATTGCAAATCCCTCCAAACTATTATCCACAATCTCATCATTGAGGATGATCTTCTCATTAAAAGGGGATCACCCTCTTCCATCCACCAATCTCACTTCTTTATCCTAGCCTTCATCCACCAAGGTCTCTAAATCTCCCCACTCATCTAATACCTTTGTCACCATCCCTCCTCCAACCACCGCCTCTCTAAAGAATGTCCTCCTCTCTTCATTAATGGTGTTCGAGATCACAACCCGTTTTCACCCCATGACTTCCAACAACTTACTCAATCAAAATCCAAAGTGGTTATCATCACTCCTTTCAAAGAATCTACTCCACCCCTTGTTTCATGAAAACCAAAAGTGTCTATCTTATTTTCCCTCATCCTTCTTCTATTGAACAATGCATTACGAAATTTTTTATCAGGCCCTAGTTACGATGTCACTCTATGAGACCATCCAAAGCTCTCTAGGTCATAGGAAATCTCTCATGGAATATCTCAAATGTATCCCTACTCCTAATTATGAGGCTCACCCCTTTGCATCTCTTGTTGGATCACTTACCACTTCAACATCCATATCCTTTGACGACATTGAAATCCTTGAGATATCACCGAAATAACATGACTTTCCCCTTTTCATCATTATGCATATCGGTGACACATTAATTCTTTGTTATATGATTTATAATGGATCCAACATAAACATTATCTCATCTCACACCTTTGATCAACTCAAGCTCCCTAATTCCATTATCTCCCAATCACTCGCGGTTCTTCATGCATTCAATGATTTTGTTGCCCCCACTTTGTACATGGTTATTCTTCCCATCCATGTTGGTGAAAAAATCCTCCATGAGATCTTATCTATCATAGAAGGTGAATTTCAATACAACATACTCCTTGGATGACCATGGATCTCGAGCCATGTGTTGCCTTCCTTCCACCATCCATCGTTGCATCAAGTATGAACATGAGGGAAAAATCTTAACTCTCCCTGCACACACTCCTCCATTCAAGGCATGTAACATGACTTATCATCCTAAAAACGTTCTCATTCCCACACACAATCCTTCTAAGGAATACACTAGCTCATTTGTCTCTGCATCCAAGCTTCCCAATGATGAATTTTTAGACAAATTGATGGATCGGCTCACACTAGGGGATTATCATCTCCTCACACTTAATGTTCTCCACACACCTAATAAACTCGATAGACCCGATAAATATCCAATGTATCAACCTAATGTTGGGGATATCATTCCTTTCGGTCCACCTCATCTTCACACCAACCTCATCTATGGTGGCATCGATCACCCTTCCTCCCACATTGACGCTCAACCACAAACCAAACTATACCCCAACGGATTTAATTAACCACACAACAAACTATACACCAACAGATTCGATTTTTTTACAATAAATATTGTTCCTACAATTATCTTCATCATTATGCCTAGAAAGGATTTGGAATGGGGCATTATAAACAAGGTATGCATGACCTTGTCATTGATAAATCTCACAAACCCCATAAAAATTTAAGTTGGGATACAAGGAACAATCTGAGACCCTCTTCCACCATATTTATCTCTCATGGATATCAATCCTCCATCTTCTCCATCCCATGAGGTCATGGATATGGATGACACCGTGTCTATCACCTTTGTATTTTGTTTAATTTCCACCATTACCTTGGGACCGGTCATTTATTAATGTGGAAATGGAACTAGGTCCCTCCCACTTTAATTTACGGAATGATAGAGGAATATTCCCCTACCATTGACATTATTTAGTGCATCGACGATGAATACATCCTTTCTTACATGGGGGGTAAAATATTCCTATCTTCATAATACCTTACCTCCGAAACCTCCACCCTTATCGATGAACCAATCATCGATATCAACATCTGGACTCCAAAAGAGCCCCACATCCTTAAAGTGGGTAAATCTCTTGATCCGCAGGAGCTTGAGTCTTTCACCGCCTTTCTTTCTTGACATATCCAACACTTCACGTGGTCGTACATTGACATTCGGGACTCAATCCTTCCATTTTTGTCCATAACATTGTCACTTCTCCTAATGCCAATCCAGTTAAGGTAAGCTTCGTTGCATGCACCCTCGAGTTGCCCTCCTTATTAAAGAGGAGAAAAAATGCCTCTTTTTATCCAATTTCATCATCCCTATCGACTATCCACAATGGGTATCCAATATCATGTTGGGGTTAATCACACCATTTTTACAAATATATATAAAATCTAAGCATATAAGAAATAAATACGGAAATAAACAATAAGAAATAATACACAAGATATAACTTATTCACCCAAAGTGTGGGCTACGTCCACCAAGAAACAACCAATATATTATTCAAAGCTTCACATAGGATATACAATTAAGATTTACAATATTCCACACCTCTCCTAGATGTACAAAGAATTTATTCCTCACAAGTTTCTCTTTACCTCTCTCTAAGAATTCGTTCTTATAATTATGATCAATCTTACTTCTAACCCTAGATTTCTAGATTATATAGGCATATACAAACTTACGGCACTTTTTAGCTACGTAATTATAATCATTAGATCAACTTTATATCAAAGGTTAGATCTAATTCTTATGAATTAAATAAAAGTAACCATGCACAGGAAACTGATGTTGATTACCCTAACCGATATCGATCCCTACTTTCTTTGACCGATGTCGGTCTCTAGGTGACCGAAGGAGGTTACCCAACCGACACCGGTTATTGTGTATTCCAAAAATTTAATAAATCATGTTATTTGTGAAGAAATTGAGCTCCATAACTCAACAATCTCCCAATTAGAGATAAATTGTTGCAATTTACCATACGACTCCATTTTTAGGTCCTTTCCTTGGCATGTTTCTTTCTCTTCAAGTCTCAAACTCGAAGACCAACAAAAGTGGAGTGTAGCTCCAACTTCTCCTTTGCCAATGAGGCTTCATTAGCATATCCGTAGGGTTCTTATTTGTATGAATTTTCTCCAGTTTCAATTTCCCATCCTCCAACACCTATCGTATGAAGTGATATCTCAAATGAATGTGTTTTGTTCTTAAATGAAATGTTGAGTTCTTTTCCAGATGAATCGCACTTTGACTATCACTGTACAATCTGCAATCCTCTTACTCCTTTCCCAACTCTTCCATGAACCTTCTCATCCATATCATCTCTTTTCTAATCATATTATTTGTAGTAAATCAATCAGGTTAAATTTTGTCCCACCTACTGTGAATACATATCCATTGGTTTTTCTCCTACCATCTAAATCTCCAACCATATTTGAATCAACATAGCCACATAAAGAAATATCTGACCCTCCATAGCATAACTGCATGTTGGATGTCCCTCTCAAATACCTGAGAATCCATTGGACTACTTTCCAATGCTCTTTACCTAGATTGGCCATAAATCTGCTCACAACTCCCACTGCATGTGTAATTCCTGGTCTTGTACAAACCATAGCATATATAAGACTTCCAACTACTTGAAACATATAGAACCCATGTCATGTAATTGGCCTCCTCATGTGATGTGGGATACTTATCTTTGCTCAACTTAAAGTGTCCAGCCATAGGTGTACTTATAGGTTTTTAATTATGCATATTAAACCTTTCCAACACCTTATTGATATAATGTTCTTGAGACAAATACAATTTCTTGTTCTTCCTGTCTCTAAGAATTTACATGCCAAGGATTTTCTTTGCAACTCCTAAATCCTTCATTGTAAATGTATGAGCTAAATTTTATTCAAGCTAAAAAATGTCCTACTTACTAGATCATGCAATAGGCATTTCATCCACATACAGTAACAAAATAATATAACTTCCATTTTCAAGCTTCTTGAAATAAACACAATGGTCATATTCACATCTCATATAACCATGCTCATGCATGAAACTATCAAACCTCATATACCATTTCCTTGGGGATTTCTTGAGCCCATACAATCTCTTTTTCAACCTACACACAAGTTTCTCCTTACCCTTGACTTCATAACCAAGTGGCTGCTGCATATAAATCTCTTCCTCCAAATCATTGTGAAGGAAATTCATCTTAACATCAAGTTGCTCTAAATTCAAATCTTCTACTGCAACTAAAATCAATACAATACAAATAGAAGTCATTTTTACTATAGGATAAAATATCTCACCAAAGTCAATACATGCTTTCTACGAAAATCTTTATACCACAAGTCTTTCCTTGTATCATTTTTTTCCACCCTCTTCTTCCTTGATCCTGTAAACCCATTTGTTTTGCAATGTTCTTTTACTTTGGCAGATTTATCAATCCCATGTTTGGTTTTGTTCAAGGATTCCATCTCCTCATCCATGCCATGCTCCCACTTCTTGTGGGTTTCATCCTGCATTATTTCTTCAAAACTTTCTAGTTCACCACTATCAATCAATAATAAATAAGATAAGGAAGGTGAAAATATTTTTGGAGGTCTACTTACCCTTTGTGACCTTCTCTCATTGAGATTTGGGGTGTCGGAGGCTCAATCTGCTCATTCTGTAAATTTGTATCAATCTCAGATAGTGACTAACGTCAGTAACCTCTTGTCAACACTGGTTTAGCTAATCAATGTTGGTCTTGTTCTTCTCAGAATCGACATCAATTCAGTGACCAAAGTCACCAGGATCAACTGACACCGATTATTGTGTAAACTTGTAGGTGTCAATTTTAAATCTAAGAATACATTTTCATCCACAAACTCTTCTACCGGTTCATCTTTGGGTACCAAAATTTGATCCCTATACATTCTCTTTTCATTCCATTCAATGTCACGACTCCTAACAATATTATAATCTTCTAAATCCCAAAAATAGAATCTGAAATCACCAGAGCCATAACCAATAAAAGTACATCTCTTGGATTTAGCATCTAATTTATTTATATTTTCTTTATCATGAAAAAAAGATTCTAAACCAAATACTCTAAGAAAAGAAATATCTACCTCTTTTCTAATCTAAGCTTCTTTTGGTATTCCACCATCCATTTCACTTGAAGGCCCATGATTAATTAAATAAACTATTGTGTCTACTACTTGTGCCCAAAATTGCAAGGGTAATCTAGCATGTATCCTCATGCTTCTTGCACATTCCATGATTGTCTTGTTCATTCTTTCAGCAACACCATTCTCCTATGGTGTTCTATGAACTGTTCTTTCTCTACGTATTAAATTTACTAAACAATAATCATTGAAATTCTTGCATCGAGTACTCACCACCATTGTCAAATCTAAGGAATTTTAACTTTGAATTTGATTCATTTTACACAAGGGCTTTCCATCTTGTAAAATATCAAAACATCATATTTACGGTTAATACAATAAACACATACATTTCTTTTGGCATCATCAATGAAAGTTGCTTAATATTGAGATCCTTCATGAGAAGCTACCTAGGCTGATCCCCACACATCTGAGTGCACAAGCTCTAATTTTTGTTCCTTCTTTGTTGACCTAAATTTGAGAAATTTCACTCTTTCACTTTAAAAATATACAATGCTCACAGAAATCAAGATCTACATGTTTCAAATATGATAACTTACCCTTTTCCTTTAAGATATAGATTCATTTTTTACTCATATGGCCTAGCCAATTATACCACATGCTTGCATCTGAATCTAAAGTATATAGCATAGAAAAGGAATCGTAATACATGTAGACAAATACAATGTTCCTACCTTCTTTCCTCTTTCTACAATAAGATATCCCTTGGTAACCTTCCAAGAGTTGGCTGTTAATGTAACCATGCAACCAAATTCACCTAGTTGTCCTACAGAAATTAGATTTCTCCTGAGGCTTGGCACATGCCTCACATATTTCAATATCCATATATTTTCATTCTGCAATTTTAGATGAAATTCTCTTTTACTAATAATATTGCATGGTTCATCGTCTCCTAAATAAATATGCCCAAAATTACCCTAAACATAATTTCTGAAATAACCCTTATTAGGGGTAACATGGAAAGAAGCTCCTAGAATCTAAAACCCATCATTCAATTTTATTATCTAAGAAAATAATAAGAGCATCTTCCATTACATCAAAAGATGCAAAGTTTGTCTCTTTACCTTTCTCTCGGTGCATTCTCTTTGTTTTCCTTAAACCAACAATCCTTCGTTGCATGTCCTTTCTTTCCACAATTCCAGCAAGTTATTTATTTACCTATGGATTTAGATATGTCATTCTTAGACTTCGATTTCCCATTATTATTACTCTTGGATCTCTCCTTATGCCTTCCCTTGATTTCTACATTTAAAGAATTATCAAATGGTAATTCTCCCTGTACTTTTCTTGCGTATTTCTTCATTCAAGATTATATCAACCACATCATCAAACTTTAAAATATTAGTGGCAAATTTTGCATTACTAACAGCCATTACCAAGTTATCCCAACTATCGACAAAGAGCATAGAAATAAAAGTGTTTTCACTTCATCATCAAACGGAATATTAACCAATTTTAATTGATTTATAATAGAACGGAAATCATTCAAATGACTTGATGCAAATTCACCTTCTTACATCTTTGAATTAAATAATTTCTTCATCAAATAAACTTTATTTGAAGCACTAGGTTTTTCATATAAATTAGCTAAATATTTCATCAACTCTACCATGGTTATTGCTTCGGTAATATTTGAAGCCACAGATGCTACCATGCTCAATCTTATAGATCCCAGAGCCTTTATGTCAAGAATTTTCCATTCTTCATCAGTCATCTTTGTAGGTCTTTCCTTCTCATCCAACGGTAAGTATAGATCTTTTTGATATAGATAATCTTCCACCTGCATCTTCCATAATTGATAATTACGGCTGTAAAATTTCTCAACTCTGTATTTACCATCTTCTGCCATTGTTGTAGCTCCCACTCAATCAGAAATCCCTCTGTGAGTAAATATTTCAACACACAAAACCCTCAAACAAAAAAAATTTGATACCATTTTTTGGGGTTAATCACACCATTTATACAGAGATATATATCATATCTAAGCATACAAGCAATAAATATGGAAATAAACTAGAAGAAATAATACACAAGATATAACGTGGTTCACCCAGTGTGGGCTACGTCCACCAAGAAACAACCAATATATTATTCAAAGCTTCACAGAGGATATACAATGAATATCTACAATCTTCCACACCTCTTTCGAATGTACAGTACTTTCTTCCTCACAAGCTTCTTTTTTTCTCTCTCCAAGAATTCCTTCTTACAATTATGATCAATCTTACTTCTAACCCTAGATTTCTAGCTTATATAAGCATATACAAACTTAGGGCACTTTAGCTATGCAATTACAATCATTAGATCAACTTTATATCAAAGGTTAGATCTAATTCCCATGACTTAAATAAAATTAATCATGCATAGGAAACCGATGTTGGTTACCCTAACCGATATCGGTTCCTACTTGCTTTGACTGATGTCGGTCTCCAGGTGACCAACGATGGTTACCTAACCGACCTGGCATTAGTTACTGTGTATTCTAGTAAGTTAATAAATCATGTTATTTGTGAAGTAATTGAGCTCCACAACTAAACATATCATACCCATTTCCAAATATTTAGGAAATCTCCACATCTACACCGACTTTCGAGATCTAAACCTAACTTTCCCTAAAGATGATTTTACTCTTCCCAACATTGATCAACTCATGGACCTTACCGCAGCCATGAGATGCTTTCTCTTATGGATGGATTTTCTAGATACAATCAGATCCTGATTGCACCAGAAGACCAACATAAGAATTATTTCATCACTCCTTGGTGGACCTTTTGTTATCGTGTTATGTCCTTAGGTTGAAAAAATTGAGCCACCTATCAATGAGCCATGGCGTACATATTTCATGATCTTATCCACAAGAATGTAGAGGAATACATTAATGAAATCTTAGGTAAATCCAAGCATCGACGTGACCACCTTACCATCCTTAAAGTCATTTTTGAATGTCGTATATCGCTTCTTCATCCATCTCAATCCAGCCAAGTATGTTTGGAGTGCTAACTAGAAAAATCCTTGGTTTTATCATTTCTATCAAGGGGTATTGAACTTGACCCTGCCAAAATCAAATCCATACTCAAGATGCCTCCACTTCTAACCTAAATCATCATGGTCTCCTTCAAGGCCAACTTCAATTAGTTCATTTTTTCATCTCGCAAATTTCCACCATTTCCAACCCTTTCACCATCCTCTTCGTGAATAAGTTGAATTCCGTTGGGATGATAACTACCAAAAATCCTTTGATGATATCAAGAAATATCTCCTATCCCCACATGTGCTTACATTTCTATGTGAGGGGGAGCCTTTCTATCTTTATGTCTTTTCCTTTGATCATGCTCTCAACACCATGTTGGCACATCACAATGAGTTAGGTAGGGAGTAGTTTATATATTACATCATATGCACCCTTCATGACTATGAGACTCGCTAAATTGAAGCTGAAACATTTTGTTGCACCCTTTTCTCCACTACCTCTAAGCTTTGTCATTATATTCTCAATCATAAAAATTGTTGTCACTAACTTTCATCTTCTCAAAACCTTGCATTCCAAGCCTTATCATATTGATCGCATCAATCGATGGCTCATGCTTATGACCGAGTTTTACCTAGAACTCATCTCTCATAAACTAATCAAGAGCTAAGCTATCGCAGATCAATTAGACCACACCCTCTCTACCGATAATCACCTTCCACACAAACAATTTCTAGATGAATCTATCAATGTCGTTGATCGGGAGTTCTCTCCCTTAAGATGAAACTCTTCTTTGATGGCTCTAAGTGTCGGAAAGGGAAGGCATTGGCGTCATTATCATTCCTCATTGTGAAACTCCTATTCCTATCACCTATAATATTAATTTCGAATGCACCAACAATATGGCCAAATATGAAGCTCTCATATTAGGCCTTCAAACCTCTATCTTACTTGGTGTCCAAATCCTTGACATCTACAAGGATTCTCAGCTCATCATTAATCAATTCAAAGGCATCTATCAATGTAAGAATGAGGTCCTTCAAAAGTATAAGGACATTGTCAATTTCCTTCTTAGAGATTTCGATTTCTACACCCTTCAAACCATCCCTCATTCATCTAACCTCTTTGCATATACTATGGCTTCTCTCGCATCTCTTATCCCGCCTATGGAATATTTTAAGCTCTCCATCATCATTCATCACATTTACAATCTCGTTCACCTTAGCAAATTACCCGTGTCAACCTTATCAAATCTAATCCTCATGATCTTTGGTATTCTCAAATTTTTGACTATATTTCTCAATCCACCATCCCCTCCAACCTATCTAAAAATATTATAAGGTAATTTCTCCAACATGTTAACCACTATGTCATCCTTGGTGGTATCCTCTATAAGCGTGGCTTTGACGGCATCTTTCTTCGTTGCCTTAAATCTCATGAATCTACTCGAGTTATACAGAAGTCCACAATGATATCTGTGGTGGCCATTTTAGCAATTTTCCTATTGCAAGCATATTCTTCGCATGGGATATTATTGGCCTTCCCTTAATCAATACTGATGTGAATATGTTAAGAAATGCGTCAAGTTCTAGTAGCATTCCAATCTCATCCGCAATCTTATTCAAGCCTTGTAGCCAACTCATAATCTTTGGTATTTTTCATATTGGGGACTTGACCTCATTGGCCTCATCGATCCACATTCTTCTCAATGCCACCACTCTATCATCATCACCGCCGATTACCTAACTAAATTGGTGGAAGAAATTCCACTCGCATCAACCAAAGCTAATCAAATCGTTTATTTCATCTATCAGGATAACATTTTCCGTTTTGGTGTTCCTCACAAAATCATCACAGATAATGGAAAGTACTTCAAAAACAAAGACCTCAAGAAGCTTTGCAAATCATTCAATATTAATCTTAGCTTCTTCTCCATACTATCCTCAAGCTAACAATCAAGCCGAAGCCACTAACAAGACTCTTCATAACATCCTTGCTAAGACTATTGATAAATTTAGTTGTAATTGACACCTTAATATTTCCTTCACTCTTTGGGCTTATTAGACTAGCATTTGCACCTCTACGGGTGCTACTCCATTCTCTCTTGTTTACGGCTCCAAATTTGTCCTTCCTCTCGAAGTCCAAACCCCATCCTTGCGTGTGTCTCTTCGCAACTTTGTATTTGATGAATACTATCATGAAGAATGTCTAGCACACTCGAGTTGTTATACGAACATCGCCTTCTTTCTCTTGAACATCATCATGTCCACCAAGAGCGCATTAAACATGCTTAAAAACACCTCAAGGAGCGTGACTTTAACATCAATGACCTTGTCCTTAAATAAAATTAGAACATCACTACTCTAGAAAGGATTCAACAAGGAAAGTTTTCTCCCAACTATATTGGACCATATATTATCATGCATAAGTATGGGTATGGAGCCTATCAATTGGATTTTCTTGATGGAAAACTGGAAACAACACCTCTTAATGCATTACACTTATAGCCTTTCTATTGTTAACATACCTATCAACATGAACTTAGTCATCTCAGTGGTCATACATCCATAATTATCCTTTTCCATCCTTCATTGTAATGATTTGGAATTATTTGGCCCACCTTCACTTTCCTATTTGTGACCTTGAATATGGGCACCACGGCTCTGCTCATAACATATTCCTTATGGATAGGTTCTTCCTTTTTGGTGAGAACTCTGCAATCATTACATTCATCACCTTCTTATCTACCTACTGGAACCATGCTAAGGGTCCACATGTGTCACTAGTATATTCTTCATCCCCTCCTAAGTGGTCTACCTAGCTATCCCCAGATCTTCCATAAAAATTCAAAATTCCTTCGATGCTCATCTCAAAATCTATCTTATCAAAAGAAAACAAACATTGCTCCCTCGAAGGATTGTTGTTCATAAAAGTAAAAATATCCAAAAGTATAGACTGATCCCTCGAAGGACATCTATCATCCTGCCATTTAAAGTAAAATCCAAATCCAAAAACATAAAGAAAAATGTAGACCACTCCCTCAAAGGATGGATATCACCTCATATCATGGGGTGAACGCTTCCACATTGATCGGCCTTATCTATTTCATAAGTAAAAGCATAAGCTTCAAAATAAAATATCCTAAGAAAGCTTCCGCATCGATCGATTTCTCATCCATGGAAAACTTCCGCATTGATCGGTTTGTACCATTCTACTCATAGCTAGGACCTATACCTAGGAACACCCACCTTAAGAGAACATATATTCTCTCGTACGAGTTACATCTAAAATTGTTATGTCATGTCGACATTAGGTCTATAAGTTCATTTTCTATACTTTCCTTCGTGATCCTTTGGATTACTAACTATCTTTGGTTATGTGTTAACACCTTCTATTAGCTGCAAGTGCATTGCCTTAATTGGATCATTTTCTTGTTTTCCTCCAATCCAGTTTGAAACATCATTTCTTCGCCCTCATTATTACAATCAAGTGTCGGTTAACTCCTTTTGGTCACCCTTTTCAAATTCACATCCTTTCTTCCACTTATAATGAGTTTCCATCACATTTTTCTTAGTCTAGTCATTTTTTCCCTACTTATGTGTATATTATTAAGTATAACATCAATCATTCCATATCAACTATGTTTAAACATATTTATAAATTCATCACATCATTTGTATCCATTATTTCATCATGTTCAACAAGTATCTACCCACATCAAATCACATTTTCATCCATATATATTTTTCATAACATGTCACATCATATCCATATCATATTATAATTCCCAAAACATTATCATTAGCATGTCATTAGAATCAAATCCATACATCTAATCCATAATCACCATGCAATATCTAAATCAAACATAATGTCATCAAAGCCATAAATTAATGCATGAGACATGATAAATCACGACAAAAATCATATATATCATCATCATCATCCAAAATCATCTATACATTCATAGGAAACCGCTAAGGGTCTTGTCTCAAAGTTGATACATCATCAAAATAATATATATATATATATATATATATATCATCTATACATTCATAGCAGACCCCTAAGGGTCTTGTCTCAAATTTGGTACATCATTAACATCAATAAACCCTACAAAATAAGGTCTCAAATCTTGTCCCCTCTGGGGTAGGTGCTTGAAAATATCTTTGTACCTCATCTCCTCCATCGTGGTCTACATCTACCTATGGCTATGCCACACTCTTCATGCTCCTAGACGGCATTGGTCGCGTTGTGCCCCCTCGCTCCTGTTGCTCAGCTAGATATGTAATCTATCTCTACGTTTGTGTTAGCTTAGATGTCACGATACGCTTGTAGTATCGTGCCTCAACCGCTAGTGCCATGTATAGATCTAGGGGCATAGTACCGAGTGGTGCCATCCGGTCCAACCCCCTGTGATGTTGTTAGTGCTCCACTCTCGACTCACTGCCACCAAGTATAGGTGCAAGGTATCCAAACCTAGCTTTGTAGGCCTCTCGTTGCCTCGTGTAATGATCCCTCTTTTGGATGGAATGGTCTATCTTCTAACATAGGACTGTGGCCTCCTTATGCGCCACCCTCTACCAAAGCATGCCACATCCCTCTCCTTCCGTGTTGAATCATGCTCTACGCGTAATTGAGATATATCTGCAACAACCCTCCATCATCACTCTCATCACCTCTTGCCGCTAAATCCTCCTCAACCTGGCATCCTCCTCTTCATCACCTCCCTTAGCTCCCTCTTCCACCATCTCGGGCTACCCATGTAGTTGTCATCCAATCCACAAACCTAATGCCAACCTTAGCATCATCATCATCATCATCATCATCCCACTTTGTGACCTTACCTCCTCCAATGGGTATGCCATATTAGGACTTGGAAGGTCCCTTTATGACTCATCTCGCCTATACTTGATAGGCTCCCCGGGAACTATCTACACCACTCCCCCTCTATACATCCTCGAGAGTCACATTCATCTCACCCGTCTTGAACCAAGATGTGTCTCGTACACAAATCCCACTTATCTACTAATGCAATCATCGGACCAACATCCGTGGAATCTCTCGTAATGACGGAATCCACCCAATCCTACTACATCCAAGTCATCCCACTCAAAGATATGTGACATCCCCTCTAATATGATCATACAATGTCGGCACTTTATCTCGCGAGATATAAATTTTCTTGGGCTGAAAAACAAATCAAACACGCAAACATTAGCAACTCATCATTGACAAAATCCAAACTCAACCATTTTAGCCCCTGGTCAATCTTGACCCGGAGTTAGGTCGATGCTTCCTAACGTAGATCGACGCCATTTTAGGCTTGGTCGGCGGCAACCGCCTTGCGTCGCCCCAAAATTTTGAAAATGCAAAACAATACATTAAAAATGACCAAAATGCTTAAAAATAAGGCTAAGGTTTAGGCACTTACCATCTTATGGGTCCTCTAACACTTCCTCGTTGCTCCACCTGGCCTCCATCTTACTCACAATCTCCACTCTTTTTTTTTTGCTCGGTGCTCTTGTTCGTCACTTTGCAGACTGTCATATAAATGAGCCTAATCGGTCAACCTAAGGGCTTATATAGCCACTCGACCTTGGTCGTCATTGACCTCATTGGTTCATCATCGCTTCATCCTTGGTCGCCACCAACCCTGTCAGGTCAATCGACTCGACCACGCCTTTTTTATCCATTATCATGTTTTCTCTTTTTGATCAATAGTCCCTTTCAAATTATCTTTTCCTCCACTTTTTCCTTGTGTGGTCTTCATATCACATATTTATTTGTCCCCTCAAACCGTCGTTATCTATCACACCTTTATTTAGCATCATCTCACCTTTGTGGCCATCTTCATGTTCCCTCTTGGGGCACCATTACTTTTCATCTCACCTTTGTGGCCATCTTGGCGTTCCTCTAGGGGAACCACTATTTTTCCTTCTTTCTATCCCACCCCATTCACATATTTTTGTTCCTCATATACAAAGGACATCGCATTCGCTTTTTTCCCACCCCTATTATTTTTTTCACAACCCTTATATCAACCATTTTTTGCATTTTTTGTGCATATTTTATGTCTTCCCTTGACCCGTTGGTCCCCCAGCTTGCACATCCTTTTGAGCGGATTCCCCTTGGATTCCCTCCATATTGTAGCTTCTAGCTTTTGTCTTATCTCATATTTTGCTACATCCAATTTATCAATATTTTATCTTATCTTTATAAAAATGTGGGTTGACATCCATCCTAGGAATTTTTCACTTCTTGGGACTAACTTTGTCAAGCAACCCACACATTTACTAATCCATTTTCATGTTGAGTTTTCTTGATTTGCAGATCATCTAGCTCATTGTGGAGGAGGATCTCTCATTTGTGCATGTACTCATTGTCATCCCATCTCGAGGTACCTTAAACCCTTGCATATTTGGAGTTACTTATTTTCTTTAGTACTAGTTCACTAATTTGAAACAAGAATGAAGCAATTTGGTCAATAGCGACGAATTTTTTTCCATCATGAAGCCCTTATTAAGGCCAATGCTTTCAAATTATTTTACTTACAAATTTTTTTCATGCAAAATGTTTAGCATGAAAAATTCAAAAAAATATGCCATGACAACCTAAGCCACATTTGAAAATCTTTCTCCTAGTCAATGTAAACATGTCCTACGACCAACTCATTCATTGTGTTACCCTCATAATAATGGCTGTGGGAGGAATGTGTTAATGTGTTTTTCATGCATGTTTCATTTCTAAGGGATGTTATTCAAGTTGATTCATGAATATTTGGAGATCCATGAGAAAACAAGTGCTTCTAGAAGCTCTAAAATGGCTATTTTCGGTCCTTTTCCACCTAATGAGCACCCCAGTGAAAGTACAGGGAAAAGATAAAGCATCCAAGAAGTGTGTTGAAGAGAAATGCAATAATCCAAGGTATTTTAGGAAATATCTGCAAGGAAAATCAGGTTTAGGAACAAGTTATGTAACATTGGGCTAGTTGTAGCATGGTGTAAGAAAATGGAAGAAGCAAAAATCTAGTTGGCTTGTTCCAAATGTATCAGGAGCCTTGGGATGATTTGTAAAGCAATCATATAATTTTTGAAAGATAATAATTCCTAATTCATAGTGCAAAATGTTTCAAGAGATTCTAAGGAGCATATTTTTAGATATCATCCTGGTAATGCAAATGAATATCTTTGATCCTGGTGAAGACTCAATTGAAGATTCTAGGAGTTCCAAGGAGATTCGAACCGATTCAATGAAAAATTGATAGAATTCAACCCTTTACATGTTTCATGTATTGATTTGGGAAAAAATGCATATTTTCTTTTGGTGGCATTTGAACGTTTAGGGAACCGCCGTGGCTGATTTGAGAATGGAACGAATTTAAAAATGAGGCATAATCAAGGTTTGAATTTTTTTGAAATGGATTCCATAGGTTTTTTCCACTCAAAATGATATAATTTTTTCCTATGAAACACTAAGGGAAGCTCTCGGGGAAAGAAGACACTCTGGCAGGCTATTTTTAGCAGTGCAATGGTGAAGGCAAGCTTCCAAAAGTGGTAATTTCACACTTGGAGACCCCGATGTCCCTTTCACCAAAGTAAAAGGATACATTGGGGACACAATAATTCCCCACCATGGTGATATATTCATGTCCGAAGGTTGTCTCACTTGAAGTGTTAGAAAGGTGTTATCCACTCACAACTCAAATTTGGCCCCTTCCTCATGATGGACAGACCCTAGGCACACTTATGAGGGGTTGATGTCCATTTTCCCCTTGCAAAAGGGACATGGGGGACACAAAAGTGTGCCACCACATGGAGATGAATTCTTGTGTCACTTAAAAACACAATGCGGGTGGTAGGAACATGTTTTTAACCTCACATTTCAAAGTTGACCCCTTCCTCATGATGAAGCTAACCATGGCGCATTTTTCAACCCCTGTTGTCCCTTTGTCCCATTTTCCTTACTAAATGTGGTAAGGTACATGAGGGGGTCGAGACCCATTTAGTAAGTGTGGTCATGTAAGAGGGAGACTTTGTGTCACTTAAGTTTCAACATGAAGTGTTAGGGAAATGTTTTCAATCCCACAACCTCATGCCCCCTTTTAATGATGCCTCCCCCTTGGCACATTTTCAAACCACTTATGTCCCTTTGTCCCCTTGCCAAATTTGGTAAGGGACATGGGGACATCTGAGACCCATTTAGTAACTTTTAACCCATGCTCTCATCTCATCTAACCTGGGTTAAGCATGGTGAGTTAAGGAGTGAGTTAGTTAGGTTAGTGAAGGGAGGTGAGTTTAAAGCCAACACTTAGCCATTTTTATGTCATTTTTCATATTTTCTTTTCCCTTCATTGTTGCTGGTATGTTGTTATCTTTGCCAAAATTTCCAAACCTCCATTGCCAAAACCACACTTTTGCTCATATCTCCTTGATCATTGCTTTGTTTTCCTTGAAACTTGGTATGTAGCTTGCATTCTTGAATGCCTTGAAGATGAAGTAAACCTCATTGCCATTGATGCCATGCATTTGTTATAACAACTCCATGAAAATTCCAACAAAAATGTTTCCTTTTCGATCCCAATAATTCTAGTGATCGAAAAACTTACTAAAAATTGGAGCATGAAACCACATTGAAAAAACTAATCTAACAAGACAATTTTCAGCTCAATTGGACACCCAAAAGCACACTTCTATTTTTAGTAAGTTAGCACTAGAGCCATACTAAAAATAGTAAGTGTTAAAGACAAAGAAACAATAATTTTGAAACCTTTGTGCAATTCTCTAAGTCTAGAACTCAACAAATTACAAAATTTGAAAATTGGGAAAAGTTGGCTAAAAATAGAAACTAAGGGTGAGGTGTGACTTACTAAAAATAGTAAGTATCCAGATCAAGTTCAAATTTCACACACCTTCGTCACCCCATTTTGATCCACGAATGTAGAACAATGCAATCATATTCTTTTCCTTGATTTCATGAATGTTCAAGAAATAGATGACTATAAAGAAAATAAAATGGCTTGAAGCTCTATGTGTTTAGAACAATAAGCTTTAGACGTAAAAATGCAAGTTTTCTACGTAGAGTGGGGCAGTCTTATTTGGTAAATATAATAGTATCAAAATCCACCAAAATTCACGGTCTTGCATACCTTAATAAATGTCAATCATGCTACAATAACAAGAGAGAGCACTAAAACTACATCAACTCACACACTTTCTTCATTAATCTTCTTGACTGTACAATGCTTCTTGAGAAAACAATATGAAAACAACAAATCCAACCTCTTCCTTTTTTTGTTCTATGATATTCATGCTATATCACAACTATTTTTCTATATGTGGAAGATGATAAACCTATGCAAGGCGGATTTCCATGTTTTAACTTAGTCCATAGTTGAGATTTTCTTTCAACCTCCTACCAAGAATGTAGGAGATGATTGTTTCTCCTTATTTATACATAGAAAACAAACTATATTGACTTTTCATATCTCCTATAGACTAGAAACTACGTAATAATCCTCTAAAACCTATGACACCTCATTACATTTTATAATTGCATAAGGTTTATACATATGAAATTACATGATAACATTCAAATTCAAATTTGGAGGTTTTGAGAGGGAAAACCTCCCATAGACCCAAATCAACTAAAACAACACTTCCCTAAAGCTACATATAGCTTTTTGTAGTCTTGACGGAGTCTTTCAACCTTTCCAAACATGAATTGAGCCTCTCAAGTGAATAATAAAGTGATGCCTCCTACATCAAGGTGTTAAGTTATGTGAGAGCAAAATGGTACGTGGTACCTATATGATAAATGAAAAGGATTCACTTTGTCAATGACTTTCGCTTAACAAAAAAACCTCACGAGTGTAACTTCCTATATACTCAATTTTTCATGTTTTCTGGATTTATGACTACCACGACAAATGTGAATGGGTAATGGAGGGAAGGGAAATGAAAAATTATATTTCCTTATTACTCTCAAGTGATTTATAAGGATGATACCATAAACATCATTGTTGCAACTCTATTAAGTGATGGATGCAATAGTTTAACAAAATGACTTTGGACATAAGCACAACCTAGACACAATGCTAACATCGAATGATGCTACTATTTTGAATTTATACAATTTATTTTGTTTTTCAAAATTTGCTTGATTTTGAAAAAAATTGTTTAAAATGGTTTACAAAATACTAACTTATTTGTTGTTTTAAATAAGCCATAAAGTAAAATCCTCCATAATTGTATGCTTTTAATTTTGAAAAGACACAAAATTGTATGAAAAATTACATAAAACTTAACTTTTCTTTCCTCCCATGTGGATTTTAATTTAAAAGCAAATAATTTAAAGTTTAAATAAAACTTATAATTTGTTTTCATATAGATTATGAAATGAGGTGCGATGTTTAATATGAAAAGGCAATCTTGCACTCCAATGGATGAAATTGAAGGCTTTTCCAAACTCCAATCTACTCTTGGTATTTATAAATGCAATCAAAAACTTTGAAAATGCTCAGTTTCATGGCCATTGCACCAATACAATAGACCATTCAAGAAGGGTGCGGGTTTGAGTTAAATGCCAAAGATTTTTTGAAAGGCACCAAACAATATCTGGGACACCTCTCAATAGTCCAATGCAATAGACAAGACAAATTTCAGCGAAAAAATGACACAATCCAAAAGTGCGGATGAATTATCACACCCATCTAAGGAAAATGCTATCATGCAATAATTTTGCAGGGTGATAAAAAAATGAATCAAATTTGAGATGCATGCAAATCAAAGACTATTGAAAGTCAATCAATGATAATAAAACACTACATTGTGATGCTACAACACCACCATACAATGAAGATGACAAATTAATGCTTATATAGCCAAATGAGATGGAATGAAATAGAGGATGGAAAAATATTGAAACCCCTATGTTGTGATATCGATATCAAGGCAAAAGTAATGGATTGTGCAAATGAAAATAAAAATGAAATGTAATGTGCAAACCAAACTCGGTATTCTTATTTAGCATAAACAAATGACATAATTTAAAAATATAAAGCCATTGAAATGGCTATTACACGCCATATTCTCCACTCCTCTTCAACTACCTATAAGAACTCTTCAAGTTCCAACTCCAAGACAAAAGATTTCTTAAATAATACCTAAGATTATCTACTATTGTGTACAATAATATTACAAAATTTATTAGCCAAAGCCCTAGCCCTATACAATGTGTAAAGTGTTTCAAACTCAACATGACAAAAACCATGTTACAACATGATAGATACCATGTATTTCATCGAGACATTTCACAAAAACTAAGACTTCAACTTGGCTCTCCTCTTTCTAAAAATATTATTTTTCTATAATTTGATGAAGTTAAGGTTTTCATCTAAAATGTTGCAAATATACAAGTATTGCTTTATTTGCGCATCTTTCGATTAGTTCATCCAAATTTCAAAAAATAATATGATGACAAATTAGGTCTAATTCTTTATACAAAGTGAAAAAAACCTCATGTCCAGTTTTTGGTAGTAGTTGGTGGGGGAGGCACACTCAATTACCCATTACTTGTAATGTTAAGAGTCTATTTACTTGTGAAATTGTTTAATAATATATAATTTTAAAAACTAAAAATATACAGAGAAAATGATATTATCTAAGTTTCCACTAGAGGGTTTCATAAAATGCTTGATGGAGCCATACAAAAAGGAAAACAGGAACGGGGTTAGGACAAGAAAACAAATACATTTCGCTAAAAAATAGGAGTAACCCTTTGAGTTTCAACTATTTTATCCAATTATTCATCACCATTTTAAAACTAGACTCTAACTACTACAACATATGTTCTTATAGCATCGATTATGCAAGTTGGAGGTTTCAAGAAAAACACATCCACATAAGCCCTTCATAGTGTTGCAACCCCATGATCTACAAAATCATCTAGTAAGATTAAAAGTTATGTTCGTTGGAGGATGTTAATCTTTTTAATGTGCCATGGAGACTACGTCATTTAGAAAACACATCAATGCCCGAGATGGGGTAACAAGGGGCAAGACAAGTAATCAACCATGTTTCACTAAAAATAGGAGTAACTCTTTGAATTTCAAATGTTTTACCCACTTATACTTCACCATTTAAAAACAAAATAGTTCTAGAGTCGAAATGCTACAATTTATGTTCTTATAGCATCTTTGTGCAAGTTGTGATTCTCATTTTTCAAGAAAAACACATCCACGTAAGCCCTTCAAAGTGTTGCAATCACCTGATCTACAAGATCATCTAGTAAGATTTAAAGTTATCTTAATGTGCCACACAGACTACGTCATTTAGAAAATACATCAGTGTACAAAATTGTCATGATTCTTTACATGCAATGCATGCAGCCGCATGCCATTCTTTTACAATGATCATCAAAGTAGGTACTAAACTATGAAATCCAAAATGACATGCCTAAAAGTAGAGCCACAAGGAGATTTGGATAGCTAGCCAGCAGGACGGTTACAATGCCTAATTTATCATTCAAGGGAAAGCTATACTAGTTCTTTGATTTTGTTATTAATTTTATATCAAATCTTGTACATTTTATCTACTTAAAAATATATTCTGAATTTGGTATTTGGTGTATATTCGACATTGTAATTTGTGGTTAATTTAATATTTTGATCCATGCCCTCTCCAAATTCTACTCAGAGGGAATTACTGTGGGCCTCCCTTTATGGTATGCCTTATGTTCAACTATACGAGTAGCTGCACCTGAAAGAGTAGAAGTGATTTTAATGTAGAATCTTAAGAGTTGTTATAGAAAAAGAAAAGTGTTCGATGGCGGAGCATTTGTCATGAAATAACTCATTCAAATACAATAGTTCAGTTCGTTTTTTCAATACAACGTATTTTCTATTTTCAAGACCTTTTAGAGCATTTTCAGAAGAATGAAGAATTACTTAAAGAAAACCTGAACTTCCAATGCATATTATAATCTAAAATTCCAACCAGTAAAGAATTGTGATCACAACAAGGTGACTTTCTTAAGTGAAGTGCCCCAAACAGCTGCCCAGATCACTTTCAATCCCTATTCTCCAGTAAGCTCACAAAGTATTTACACAACCGAAATGCTATAAACACAATCTTCTTTTTGACCTCCACAAACAATTAAACTGCCCCATACCTTATGACCAAAGTTAAGTCGCAACAATGTTGTGAAAATGAGCACAGTTTTGAAACAAAAATACAATCAGAGATTTGAGGTTTTATTCGCAGCAAGACATCTTGTGCATTATTTCTGGATAAGACTGCGTAGGATATTAAAGATTCTGATGTTTCAAGTCACATACTGGACTCGTCATCAGGGGTGAAGCACAATCCTCCAAACACTCCAGACTGGAAACAGTATAGGGATACATAATGATGAAAAAAGCAAAAGTAGACTTTAAGATATGTAGTTATATTTGCAAAAATAAGAAAACAAACAATTCAAGATCAAACTTTAAATCCCAATTGGACTAATACATTGGCAGAATATCACACGACTCCGTGCAAGACTTTTTGTATGAATGAAGAGAACGACATTTTATGACTCTTTAAATGTTCATTTGTTATGGTAAAAATTGTACAAACACATTATAAGTGGTGTGACTAACATTTCCTCTTAGAACACAAATAGATTCCTTGTGCATCACTATGAAATCATTGAGGAGGTAGTACACCATGGTAGAAATTCTATTTTGCAAGTGGCTAGTCAGAACTATTTAAATGCATTTTCCAGAGTTCTTTTCCACGAGGCAATCTTTTGAGCTGAAATGCATCAAAATTGCCAGGAAACATTTTTGTAATGTTTTTAATGTCAGGAACTGTTATCAAAAAGTTCACTGCCTTCAAGCAGTTTCATTTTGCATGTGATCCCGTCTCGACCACTAGATTGCATGGGCATACTCAAATTTGTAATTTTGATAGCATAGGTATTCATTTTGTGATCATTGTCAGACAAAGTTTCAGCGAAAAGAGGCAAAGAAATCATTCTCAGTGCTGCATATTTAAAATTTCTGTTAAAGATCACTTGACTTTTATTTTTAAAATCTGGAAATATATATACTTATTTATAGGCTGTACCAAATACATGTGGACTTAAAAGCGATGCTGCCTTGACTGATTTCATGTTGACATCAGCTTTAGAAAATCCAGATTCTCTAATTAGCTTTCCTGTCTCACGCGTGAGGTGACACCCATCTGAAACAAATTTCTGTAGAGGATCCAGTAACTTTTGCCAGAACCTCAGGAGTGTGCCATCTGGAAAATGTTGAAACGGAGAAAAATCCTAAATCTTGATTCAAATTCAAATATTAAACAGTTTAGAGACAGATAGTTCCAAATTCATTGTTACAGACAAATAGTAGGAGATGATTACGGACAACTTCATTGTTTTGGATAAATAGTAGGAGAAGCTTACCCGGGGCAGCCACATGTTCTACAAAGATGAACCGGCCACCAGGTTTCAGCACCCTCTGCACTTCTGCAAGGAATGACAGTGAAATTTGTATCTAAACTACGGATGCATATAGCATTAATGTAATCCTTTCATGACATCATTAGCTACTGAGTCACACGATTCAAGTTCGATTTCTTGTTTGACAAAAATAAAGTTCAGTTCAAATTCACTGATGGGTAAAGTTCAAAAACATGTCTTTTACACTTGAAAAATACATCTTGAAGTCTTAAAAAATGCATAAATATGTCAGGAGGGACAGTTGAGAGAGCTTTCCATCCTCTGCAAAAGCATGCAAAAACTTCCCATGTAAAAATAATGGATAAAGTTTAAATTTCTGTTCAATGAGAATAAAGTTTAGAAAAGTTCAAACCTTTTCCATAAAGTTCAGCGTACCTTGTTATATAGATTAGCTTTATTATTAGTCTGAGGGTTATGCCCTTATGCATTAAAAACACAATCTAAATATGCATGATGTCACTGTTAAAGAGAGGTCGAAGCCATAGAGTAGCCATGTATGTTCTTTTGATTGACAAACACCTTTCATGTATCACTTGGAGAAACTGGTTTCTAAAAATATTGATTTATCGTGCAAAAAGGCATCTCACGAGGAAAACAACAAACATGTTTAGAATTTCCTCATCAATTAGTTTCCTTTTTATTCAGATTCATTGATGAAAAATCAAATAAAAATATACCTTTCAATGTCTTCTCCACATCACTGACAGAGCACAAAACTAGAGTGCCAACAACTGCATCCATGCTTGAATCAAGAACAGGCAAAGCCTCCCCAACCTGTTGAGACAGTGTAATTGACTTCAATTTTCAAAGTGCATCTTAAGTTAGGACGAACAGATTAAAAACTTTCAAGTCTCTACACATATTTGTCTGTGGCAGCTTATCCATAAGTCATGCCTCATTCTGTATGAAACGTGGAAATTAAGATTCGGATGCAATCAAATGGCAGAGACAAATAGCAAGCAAAGGGAAGCCCTCTCCAGATTTAAGTTCGGACTACAGACACCTGGGAATAAAACAGTTTGACAGTCCACAATTGTCCTAGTTAAACTTTGACTGGCTACACTGCATCCTGCTTCACAGAAAGAAGCTTTGTTATGCTCAGCACATAATGAGATATCACAGTGATATTATCGTTCTGCCATCATCGTGATCTATTTATGTTATATAATTATTTCAATCTAAATAAAGAATTGTTCTAAGTTATCTTAACGGTTTAACCTCCAATATCAATATGCAACACAGTAAAAGCACACATGTTGAAGCAGCTGAAGACATGATATTAAATGAGTCACTTTCAGAAAGAAAACCAGATTAAAACTATGTTCCACCAAGTTTCCGGGACGGGGACGGCAGGGGACGGGGGGACGTGTTTCGGGACGGATTTTTTTAGGGGACAGCTATTAAAAAATAAGGGAAAATTTAAAAAATATAGGAAATTTCAAATATTGATATGATAACATTGCTAAAGCAAACCTTAATACATTAAATTAGAGTTGAATTGAGATTTCACATAAGATTTATCCATTAACCTTAAAAATATAGGAAATTTCAAATATTCATATGATAAGTATAACACATTGATAAACTTAAACTTAAAGCATTCCTCACTGTCTTCTTGCATGAAAACTCCCCATTCGTGTAGGAAAAAATTGGTTTGTAACAAGAATATGATATACCAAGATCAAAGACCAAAAGGTCTGGCATTTTGTGGCATATTTCTATGGAAAGAAAAGCGCTACAATATATTTTCTTGTAGACATCCATAAAGTAAATGTTGATAGAACTGTTTGAATTGTGTGGTGGCATATAAATTTATTAAGGATGGATGATAAACAACATGCAGGCTTCAAAATTCAAAATTGAAATCACACGATAAGAATCCTATCAATGTCATGTAATCTAAAGAGACTACAAGTATAAGCTCCATACTTTATAATAGAACTATTTTATTCATTTCTCTCACAACTTATAGATTATACCAATGGATGATAACTAAGACTAACCACACATGACTTCTTAAAGGTCTGCTGTTGACCATTTGAACGAAGCCAGCATGCAGCTTTGATTGAAGATATCCAAAACAAAGGGGTGACATTTAATAACATATAAAGTATTTCTCTCAATTATAATAGCGGAATATACCAGCCCATTTCATCTTCAATCTCCTCAATTATCTAATCAATGCAGACCATTGATTTAAATATAAACATTGTTTTGGTAACCAACTATTTTCTGTTATTGTTAATCTCTTGTTGGCTTTTAGTAGTGTCTTATCGACTCTTTTGTTATGTTTAGTTGTAGTTGACAGTTGTGTTTTAACCAAAAACCATTGGATCTTTGATTCTTTTGTCATATAAACAGAATGATTCATTTCAGGGGAAGGGCACTGATGTGACAGTTCCTCCCTGTACCAAGTGATTGTATTGAAGTTTGAACACTACCTTATGCAATAAATTTGTTATTCAGAAATGAGCTTCTTTTTTGTTTTGATGTTTGTTTTAGGTTTAGGGCACTTAGAAATGAAAGTGGGGGTCCTTGTGGGCCCCCACATTGCTTTACTTTTAATTAAAAGTGTGTTTTTAAAAAAAAAAATGTGTTTTTTAAGGTTGTTTGCTTAGGGGACGGCAAGGACGGTTGGACGTCCCGCACGCGTTTAGGGGACTTCTAGCCATCCCCTAAACGTACGGGGGACATCAAGTTGTCCCCTGTTTTTTTTTTTTACGTCCCGGGACGTTTCCTAAAATTTGCAAAGTTTGGGGACGGGAAGGGGACATTTCCTACCCGTCCCCGAGGTTCTGAAACGTCCCGACGGGACGAAGCAAAACATAGGGACGCGTCCCGTGGAACATAGGATTAAAATAATGGAAAATGTAGAAAACACAGAATCTGGTCATAAAGAAGACAAGGAAGGAAGCAAGCCAACCATATCTCTTTGTTGCGTGTAACAAAAAACATCATAAGTGGAAGAAAATTGCTCAAGGGAACTACCAAAAATCTATAGATGATTTTATAACTAGTAAAACATAAAATTACTTATATTTCTATAGAAGCAAAATAATTCAAAAAAAAAAGAAGGCAAACAAACAAGTAGGTGGATGAATGGATGGGTGGATAGATGGATAAATGATGGATGGATGGATGGAGATAATAGATACATGGATGAGTAGATGGGTATATAAATAGATATATCAACGAGAAAAATAGATAATACGAGACATGCGGACCGAAAATTGTTCACACTTCCATCAAATCTATCTGTCATGTAGATGTTATCTCCGAATCACAAAACCCTTTGGTTTGCACAAGTGTGTGTGCTTGAGTTCACGGTGTGATTGGATAACATGGGTACTATCTCCAAGTTGTGGGACTTGATTCTTGAGATAGACCTCCAGAGAAAGATGGTTCTTGCTCCTAAACTACCTGCCACAATCTACTCTAATGCAGGTAAAACTATCTATCCTAATCTAACTTTCCAAGGGACCTGGGGGAGAGAGAGTGCATGAAAACAAAGCCTACACTAAAGCGGTGATACACCAAAAAGGAGAGTGTGAGAGTAGTCTTCCAATGTGTGAAAAGTAGAAGCAAAATGCAAACTAGAAGGGGTGATAACAGTTCTCCACAATCTAGAATGCATTCACAACAATATTTCATGCACACACAATGATAATGGATCCCTGCAACAAACATAAGATAGACACAATATATATGCAATGAGATTGAAAGGGCAAGAGGAATGCAAACAAACACAACAGGGGAAGATACATCCACAAACTTGCATTTATTGCTTCATAAGTATGCACAGTTCAATCTATTACAAGATAAGGGCTTGGATCACCATGCAAGGAGTCCACTACAAGGGCCTACAAAGACATTGGCTTCACAAAGAAATTTTGACAGAGTTTTGCTACTTAAAAACTATCTCTTTACAATGAGCCCAACACTCTTATTTATAGATTTTGAGAGAGAGAGAGAGAGAGGGAAAATGAGAATCCCGAAATCTGTCCTTCAACCACTTGCAAGATGTAGTAAATGAAGTGAAATGATGTTTTGTTGCTTGCAAAAGGCCCCCATACTATCCCATAACTTGCAATAGTGAGAAATGTCAGCCCATGCTTCATTGAATGCATCCCAACTACCAAATAAAATCATTGTCTTGAACGTGGGCACGTTTTCTACAAAATCACCATTGATTCCTCGCCAAATTCTGGATTTCTTGATTGTTGTGAATCGGGCTCGGAAACACGATTCCAACAGTACCAATTTTGTGCGTTTTCGTTGAGAATGCAAAAGTTATGGCCTTCTGAGTGCGAGCACTATTTTGGGTTTGTCAAGCATTTATGTCATTTAACGGGAATGAGCATTTAATTTATCAGAGCTGGATATGTTTCCTTTCTTTTCACACATCTACCCTCATTAAAAATAAGAAATCCAATTTTTGTGGCGTAGAGGACGTTGTGCCCATTCTGAAAAGTCAAATTTTGTGAAAATTGGAGCTCGGGGTCAAAAGTTATGGCCGTTTGAAGTTCGGGAGTCAAACGTTGACTTTCTCTTGTATTGCTAGCATTTCTTCAAAATCGGGTTTCGGGGAACTCATGTCCCATGTGTACTCATACCGTTTGGGCCTCCTTTCTCCGCTTTTACCGATTTGCTCTTGGTGCGGCATTTTTGGGTTTTGGTGTCCCGTTTGTCCCTTCGTTGACCGGGCCATGAGGTTCGTTGACCTTCGCTTCACCCGCAATGCACTTGCCTAAGGCCATTTTGGATTTTCAAGTCCCACGCGTACCTATGTCCTAGTTGTCCCATGCAGACCGCATGGGACAAAAAATTCCAACTTTGCCGATTTGCTCTTTAACTCGCGGCCTTTCGGATTTTCGGGTTCGCACGTACTGTGTCCCTTTGTCTGCTGGACCACGCGGGACAAAGTTTCACTTTTCCACACAACAAAGGGATACGGCCATTTCGGCTTTTTGGGTCCCAACTGTCCCCTGTTGAACTTGTGCGGCTTGGGGATGAAACTTGCGCTTTTTCCGCAATATACTAAAAGAAGCCATTTTTTCAGATTTTTTCAATTTTTCTAACTTCTTGGATTTTTCCTTGAATAGGGAAGTTAGACAAGAGCCAAAGGGACCTTCAAAACTTGATTTTTCTCCTTTCCATCCTTTCTGCTTGCTCCAGTATGGGGAAATTATGCAAGTTATCCAAATTACCTCAAGGGGTGAATTTGGGATAATAGTAGATATACACCAAAGAAGTAAAAATTACTAATCATTCCAAGTGGCATACGGATAGAAGAATCATACTTATGAATGTGTACGGCATTTGTTGTGATGTCTGAATGATTGAAGTCTTGAGCTTGGTACAAAACAAGAAATAGGGTCTTAAACATGATCAATGTTTTATGTCGCACTAAAGTTTTGGGAAACTTTATGGAAATTTATCACCAATGAGCCATTAAGTACTCTTGTCATATCAATAAAATGATGTACACGGAGAAAGGGCTCTCGGTACTGCAGTCCTCCTGTACCTAACAAATTGCTTGTATTGAGCACCAACTATATAATAATGAATTTACTACTATCGTATTCTTCTATGTTGCGGGATATGGGTCTAGGTTCGGGTTCGATACGTGGATACGTCGATTTTAAAAAACCCGCGTCACGATACATCTTGGATATGTCCGTATATATATATATATATATATATATATATATATATATACTCATTTTACTCATTTTTAGTCCATAAGAAATACAAAACTTGAAAAATATAGTATGATCAATGTTCAAAACATTCAATATACTTAAGATTTTACATTTTCTATGATATACAAATATTGTATTCCTTTGTGTTTCATCCATTTCCTTTGAGATTAATTTTTGTGTTGCAATAGTCTCTATAAAAATGTATATAGGAGCTCCTAAAGGACCTATTTAATGAAATTGACTCTAACCTACCAATGATAACTAAATAGGTCAGTCCAATGGTTGGTTCTTGCATTCATATTATCCAAAATCACCTTCTAATCCTCCTTAAGGATGCGGGAAGGAGTCAATGTTGTGCCTTGATAGTTTCTGGGAAAGGATGCTCTTTGAAACTTTAAGCTATGCAATTTACGGTTCCAAATTTTTCTATTAGTATTGAAGATCACCCGAGATTTGATCTCATAAATAACTAACTCTGAGAGGCTCGAGATATATGTCCAAATTTTTGTGAATAGCTTCTTTCCTTGGCCAATTGCGATGATCCCAATTAATTAGTTCAAACATTCTTGATATACTTTGAATATTCTCTTCAATAAACTAGAAGCATTTTAAGCAATCTCTAGGTTTCCTTGTGGTTGCCATGGCCTCCTAGTCTAGTCCTCAATAAAACTGAAGTTTGTTTGAGTATAAATAAAATTAAAAAAACCTTTTTAGAGCCCCCATCGCCCAACCCTACGGATACGCCCAGCACGTTTGGGTACACCAAAATGTATCGGGTTATACCCGGTTTGTACTGGAAGTATCAATACCTTACCCAAGATGTATACCGGGTACATATCCGAGGGGGTACACGAGGGTGGTGGACAAACCCGTAACATAGATATTCTCTATGTTGTAATGTCATATGTATATACAAGTCTATGATTGATGTTCTTTGTAGCGTAGTTTGCCCATAAACACTTTATACCACAATTTCTATCATGCAACTTGTTGATCTTGGTAAACATCAAAATGCAAAATACTAGGTTTTTGTCTGCTTCAATTACACATGAAAGAGAAGCACTGGTGTCCCCATGTTTCATCCTGAAATCTGTGACTACCCTATCCAAAAAAAAAAATTTGTACTTTTAAAATAATGGGTCGTTTTGTGTTTTTATTGCCTGAAAGTTCTTGTATTGTGTCAAGATATTCCCAAAGAGCCATATTAGCCTTTTTCGCCAAATACCCAGATGCCCAAAATTGTTATATTCTGTCGTCGGGATTTGTCTGCAGGAAATTTGTATTTAATTATTTTGAGCCCCGTATGAGGCTATTTGCGCTCCATTTTAACTCTGTTATGATCGAACATGTCATTATTCCTATGTACCAGAAGGGTTTTAACTTGGAATAAGTTTTGGGCTTTATTTGTGACTTTTGGCAATTTTTCGTGTTTTTGTGTTTTCCGTTTCGTTTTCTGTGAAATTTCTCTAGAACAATTCCTTTGCCGGGTAAGCCCGATTTTTGGCCTGGAGCAACTGGAAAACATATACGCACGTTATGCCCGGAGGAAGTCGCCATCGGAGGTCTAGATCACTGGGAAAAAGCGAAGTCATGCATGGAAAAGCCCTGCGGGATGGGCGCATTTTTGGAAAACAAAGGATTTAAGCTGCAATGGGAAAAATAGAAGCCGCAGGCATGATGGGAATTTTATACCTGCCTAGCAGGGTACTTTTTCCCGTGTTATAAAATTCACTTAAGCTGCAGTGGGAAAAATAGAAGCAGCAGGCAGGTGGGATTTTATTGCCTGCCTTGCAGGGTACTTTTTCCCGTGATAGAAAATTCACTTAAGCTGCAGTGGGAAAAATAGAAGCAGCAGGCAGGTGGGATTTTATTGCCTGCCTTGCAGGGTACTTTTTCCCGTGATAGAAAATTCTTACTTATGCCTGCAAAGTTGGAAAAATAGAAAGCAGGTGGGAATTTTGTACCTGCTTAGCAGGGTACTTTTTCCCGTGATATAAAATTCACTTAAGCTGCAGTGGGAAAGTTAGAGGCTGCAGGCAGGCGGGAATTTATTGCCTGCCTTGCAGGGTAAAAATTCCCATGGTGAAATAAAAGGAAAGTGACTTAAGTGAAATCATGGGATTTTAGTGCCTACCTTGCAGGGTAAATAATCCCATTGTCAAAGTCAAATCACTTAAGTGGATCATGGGATTTTAGTGCCTGCCTTGCAGGGTAAAGAATCCCATTATGAAAAATTCTTAAAAATAGAATTATATGTGCAAAAAAGTGCGACCCACCTTGGGTGAATAATAATGCATTAAATAAATATTTGTTAATATTTATTCACCCAATTTTGGCACCTAGGCTTGTGGAAAAGTCAACAAAGGGAAGTGGACATAAGGAATTTAAAAATAGAATTCCAAAATTTAATTTATTTAATGCAGCCCCTTTTGAGAAGGAATTAATACTTTTTAAAGTATTAAATGATTATATTAATTCCTATTTTTCAAGTGGCTATGGTCAATGCACACTGTGAAGCTTCAGTGAAGTGATGTGTGAAGGATTAAATCGGATTAATTTAATTTATTGGATGGCTGTTCTTAAACATGCTATTTTTAAAAGAGAAGAACATGATTTTTAATTAATTAATTGTCTTTAATTGTTGGGGCAATTATTAATTATAGAATTGTGAGAGTTATATAAGCATGGGCAGCCATATGGGTGAATTATTTAATTCACAGGTAAAGAATTGCAGCCAAGAGGAAAAGTGCGCCCCATTTGAAGAAGGATTTTGCTCAGGCAAGGTGGCAACAAGGCTAAAAGCTTCCAGATTTGGCGCATGCTTTGAAGGAGGTTGATCTTTGTCTGCATAATTGTTTGCATAGGTGTTACAGGAGCTCAAGTGTTTTTGAAAGGATTCATGCTCTCTTTATGTGCAAATTAAACACCATTTTTGGGGCAGCAAGCTTGAAAAGTGCAGATTTTTACAATTAAAATTCACTATTCATGCTCCGGTGGCCATTTTTGTCTGAATAAATTGCAGGAATTCATTACAGGTGCTTTACAAAGGAAAAGGAGCTTTTATCAATGTCCAATACATTGCATATATCCTCTGAATCTGAAGAATTGTCCAGATCTGCACCAGTTTTGAAGAATTCCAGTTAAATAAGAAGAAAAAGAATTATTCAGACGAAGATAGACAAAGCTATGGCGAAGAAAGATGAAAAAGAAAGCACAACGGAGTCATGCATCACTTCTAAATTTGTAGATATTGGAGACACGGATCTAGGCTCAAAACCTCTTGCTGAATTGATAGACAGATCCAGAGCAGGAAAGACTTCACTCATGCGTGCAGGAAAAACTTCACTCATGCGTGCGGATTAAAAGCAAGTGGAATTATTCGAGCTACAAAGCATTTCCATCCAGCCCATTCTTGCCAAAGTTTGTTATGCAGTGCAGATCCATATCCGAGATGCAAATCCATACGCAGATCCAGATCCAAATCTCATAGTTGCAAAAGCTTCTGGCACAAAGGTTTCATCCTCTTGTTTCGAATGCAGCCCGTGAAGAAGTCAGTGCGTGGAAAATTCCTTCCAAGATCCTGTGCATGTGCTCTCATCTTCCAGTTGAAGCCTTCATGTAATCTTCATTCATCCGAAGTGCTTTCCAGGATTTTTAATTGCTAATATGCAATTAAAAATAAAGATGATGAGTTATCCACGGCAAACATTGCACCGATGCATGTACAGTAGAAGAACTGCAAAAGCTTCAAAGGATAAAAGAGAAGACAATGCAAAGGCAAAATTTCAGCTTGCTTCCAATTCCAACTACTTGCAATTCCAACTTGTTTCCGAGACTACTTCAGATCCGGTTTGAATCAATTGCACGCAGACAAAAAAGGACAGAGTCACTTTCCTCTTCCTTCTTCTTTCCTCCGACAAAGTAATTGAGCGATCAATTAAATTATACAACTTAAAGTGATTGGTTTAAAAGCCATTACTTGAAGAAGTCAACTACTTGGAGATAGGTGGTAGGCGTGCAAAATAGAAGGTTCTATTTTCAGTTGCAAATCATACATGTCACGCAAAGAGGAATTCCAGGAGGAAGATTGCCAGTTGTTTCTTTTCCGACTTCCACATGTGTCAGTTCAACTAAAGCTTCCAACTTGTAATTGCCCCTCTACATTCTATAAGTAGAGGAAGAACCTTCGGGTTAATCGAGAATTTGTAAGCAGCAATCTTGTGTTCTAGACTTTGTGTTGAACCCTTGAGAGCAACTTGGAGCAAAGGAATACAAAGGAGCAAGTTTCGGAGAACTTTGTGTCACGGTGTACTTTGTTTCTTACTTTTAATCTTAGATCTCTTAATAAACTTTGTGTTATTTTAGATCTGGATCTAGAGTTGCCTTTGTTTTATAATTTTGTGTGTTCATATCTATTAAGTTTCTTCTATGTGCATGCAATTAGCTCTGCTATCTACTAATTGGGATGCACATCTTCCCCATTTCTTCTCTATATTTCCTTTACTTCCTTCTTCTATAAAATACTTCCTTTCTTGAACAGCTACTTACTTGCTGTAGAACTTCTTAGTTATGGTTCATGAACTAAGTGGTTAAAGTAAAACCCCTGATAGATAATAACACATTTATATTGACAAATCGACACGGGAGCCTCACCGGTTAAATGAGGGAGATTTATCTCATGACCGCCTAGGTTTGATGCTATGCCAGAAAATCTAGCCAACAAGCACAAGGAGCTATGATGCCATGATACAGGTATGCGTACGGGTTCAATACATGGATACGTCGATTTTAAAAAACCCTTGTACGATACGTCGATACGTCCATACATATACATTAAAATATATATCTATATATATATTATACATATACTCATTTTACTCATTTTTTAGTCCATAAGAAATACAAAACTTGAAAAATGTAGTACAATCAATATTCAAAACATTCAATATACTTAAGATTTTACATTTTCTATGATATAGGAATATTGTAGTCCTTTGTGTTTCACCCATTTCCTTTGAGATTAATTTTTGTGTTACGATTTGGCCATCAAAGATGTATATAGAGAGCTCCTAAAAGACCTATTTGTAATGTCCCTTTTTCCCCCTTCAAAGATAATTATGGAGTTTTCAGTTATTCCTATCCATGGCCGAGTCAAGGAGAAGAAGCAACAATTAATGATCATCTTTTTATGTATTTTTTATAAAGAAAATAAATATGTAAGGATGGGTCGGCCATAATAGGGCAAATTAACATTAAAGGGGGTCGGCCAAGATATTTGAACAGTCATGTCTATTCAGTTCCTTTAGAATTAGTATAAATAGGGGTCATAGGCTTTATTTGTAGATATGGACTTGCTTGTAATCATTCAAAAATTGTGAGAATTGTTCTCATTATTTCCTATTGGGACGAAATCCCCATTAGAGGTCTATTCTAGGGACGAAAACCCCTTGAATCTGACTTAAAACATTTGTGTAATCATTGCATATTATTGAATTCAAAGTATTTTATCAATTCAGATTTATACTGTGTATGTACCAGTGGTGCAACTTGCATGAATTGAAATAATTAATTGTATGTGGGAAAACCATTCCATAAACTTTCTTCTAATATGGTTGCTTTGACATTAGAAGGCTATTTTTACAGTTTGCACACAAACCGAGGTCATTTGCATGCAAATCGAATCACCTATCTAGGGCTGCGATTTCCAGAACTTGTACAGTCTGTAACAGCAGTTCAAATTTCCCTCCAATCTATTTGATTTGGCTTGGAATCGCTTCTAAAAGTGTTTGATAATTTTGCTAATCATTCCCCAATAATTATTGAAGACTTTGAGCACTTATTTCCATAAATATCTGTTGGCTAGATTTTCTGCATAGCATCAAACCTAGGCAGTCATGAGATAAATCTCCCTCATTTAACCGGTGAGGCTCCCGTGTCAGATTTGTCAATAAAAATGTGTTTCTATCTATCAGGGGTTTTACTTTAACAACTTAGTTCATGAACCATAACTAAGAAGTTCTGCAGCAAGTAAGCAGCTGTTTAAGAAAGGAAAATTACAGAAGAAGGAAGTAAAGGAATTACAGAGAAGAAATGAGGAAGATGTGCATCCCAATTAGTAGATTGCAGAGCTAATTGCATGCACATAGAAGAAACTCAAATAGATTTGAACACACAGAATTATAAAGCAAAGGCAGCTCTAGATCTAGATCTAAAATAACACAAAGTCTATTAAGAGATCTAAGATTTAGAAGCAAGAAACAAAATACACCGTGACACAAAGTTCTCCGGAAACCTGCTTCTTTGTATTCCTCTGCAACAATTGGCTCTCAGGGGTTCAGCACAAAGTCTAGAACACAAGATTGCTTCTTACAAATTCTGATCGATGATTAACCCGAAGGTTCTTCTCCTACTTATAGAATGTAGGAGGGAAAGTACAAATAGAAGACTCAAACTGAACTAAAGTATGAACAACAAGTAAAGATGACATTTGGCAATCATCCTCAACTAACTTCTTCTTAAGTGACACATGTATCACTTAACTAATAGAAAGGTTCCTCATGACTTCGAGTAATGGTTGCAAAACCAATAACTTAGAAGTTTACAATTCCATCCGGGAACATAGAAAATAAGAAGAAAGAAATAGAAGAAGTCATGCCAGGTGTAACATCTACATCTTCTTCTTGTTCTGATATCTGATATACTTGTCGAACATATAGTTCAGCATCTTTCCATCTGTTTTAGCTACTGCTTCCTTTTCTGTCCTGAATTGCAGCAATCCTTCATTCAACACTTTGCTGCATGCTTCCACTTCTTCCAAACTTGGCCCAAATCTCGCAATGTCTGCCTGCAGTGTCACCAGCCTACTGATAGAGTTCATCGTGAAAGGCTTGGTGGCTTTATCAATCCTCTTTTGCACCATCAGAAGAGAACCCTCCAGAGAATCATGCACCTCGTTAGAAACAATCCGCACGTATGAAGTAATACCTCCATCCACTCTTTCCTCAGTGAAAGAAATAACACTATCCGCAAACGATGTTCCGCTCTCAAGTGCTCGCATCCTCTTCAAGAAACTCGCAGATCTCCAAACGGAAAGATACCGCAAATTCTAGCCGCTTCCCCTTCTCGACCGATCCATCCGGCACAATTTGCTCGCAACCAATACATCTCCCTAAGCACTTGTTGATCTCGGCCAAAACACTCAGTTACTCTCTCGCAATCGTATTTATTCCTTTTATGCTTTTTATCGGCTTGCTTTAGTTGATTTTCTCGCATCGTTCATAACCTTTAGCGGGTGGCACTTCTCCAAGTTGCACGAAGCTTGATTTAATAATCGATCCTTCCATTCATCAATAGCCTTTACTTGATTGCTTGATCTTCCATTTCCCGCATAAGATGATCACTCACCGCTACGAAATGGGCCGAACGGAAGATTTAGCAACCTTGGCTATGATCTCACATAATTGAGATATTTGCTTCGTAGCTCTTCTTTCTCCGCCTTTTCTTTGTCAAGCCTAAGGAACAAAGCATCCAAAGAATGTCTCTGCGTGTCCCGCTTCAATCCTTCTGGTAGCTTTGACCGAGTGGTATTTTGGTCACCGCTCACATCTTCGCCGTGAGTTCCTCTTCTACCTTTCCTTCCGCCGGATCGATATCTCAAAGCAAACTTCTCTCCCGAATCCTCGATGATCAACCTAGAAGTTGCTTTAGCAACTTTAGGCCTTCGTCTCTTCTCGCCGATCCAAGTAGCTGCAAGTCATGTTCCTCTAAGTTCATCTCTATTCTTGCTTCCGAACCAACCGCAAAGCTAACCATTCCGAGAAATTACTTCTGAGAATGAGAAGTTGCTGAGCCGAGTGCGCTACTATTTCCCGCTCCTCGCATCCTCTCCATCGAAAGTGCCACAAGATTCATGGCTGCCATCCTCTCAAACATCCAAGGACAAAGCTCTTTCGAACTCCGTCATCTCGCAGCTTCAACATCTCCTCGAACGGGTGCCGAAAGCGGTGCGGAGAGAAGATGAACGTTGCTGGTTTCAATGAAGGCATGGAAACATCCTGCTGCTGTGGTGCAATAGTTGGTGATCCACTAGGTACTGGAGAAGTCGGAGTCAAAGCTATGGTCGTAGAAGTGGTCTCCTCTTTCTCTTGAGATTTTCGCGACTTTCAACTTCGACCTTTCGCCGCTCTCTCCTTCATGCTTTCGCTTGAGGGAATCTCCTGCGCCGAAGTTGCCCGTGATTTGATTCATCAATACTTCATCAAGGCAGTATCCCTTCGTTAGCAACCAGCTCGAAGTACTCACCAACACAGCTCCGGATCTTTCTTCTATTGTGCTTCAGCTGCCATTGCTATCCTGTAGTAGAGCTTTATCTCCTCCCATTTGATGGTAAGTGTCAAGTACCACGTTCCCATCATCTTTAAGATCCGCAGTATCCGCGCTAGTCCAAAGTCAAATACTTGCTTTGCCGACAGCCTGCTGAAATCTTTCTTTTTGACCTCGTACTCACTTCTGCACTTCATCCAGAAATCTTCTAACGAAGGCACATGTGCGTACTCGGGGAGATTGTCTTCCCGGCTATTCCAAATGGATCAAAATTAAGCCGCAGTGGAAGAACTCTTGCTCATACTCTGACAACATTTGTGCTTCCATTCTTCGAGCTCGTGAATGCCGATGCAATCGTAATATCCCACGTGAGTGGGAAGTAGCCCGTAGACTTGTGCCGCTCGATCAAGGTCGTAACTCCACAAGTTGCCTCGCTTAGCTCCATGGCAATCAATCTCATCACTCGGGTACCTTGGCATCTTTGCTGGTTCACCCGAAAAGCTCGTAACCCCGAGGTATGTGAAATCTCGCAACCGGATGAATATATCGCCAATCTTGGACACTGCTTCCCATGCTTCCTTGCTTACTCGTGAGTCTTCAAGTCTTTGTCTAACTCGCAGATGAAATCGTAGAAGAAACCATCGTTGATCACTTTGAAGTCCTTCTCGCACGCAGTGCAAAGAAGTCGTGGGTAGCACTCGAAAATGGGATCCTGGAAAGAATACCACATCTATCTAGCTTGGAAAAGACACCCCGTGAAGTCAGCAAAGATATACCAAGTATGAAGTCATCTTCAAGCCGAAGGTACGCTTTACGCCCGCAGCTTGCTCACCGATGTTGCCGCTAATAATTTTCGACTAATCGATTATAGAATCAACCTTGTTGATTTCAATGGTCCTGATGAAAGCATACATCCATGTCCGGAAAGTGTAGGCATTCGCTTCACCATTCAACCTGCATAGCAATTTGACAATATCATCCGCCTCCTGCACCAAATTGGATCGTGGAAGAGTTCTCGAACCGGAAGGGGATCTAGGCTTCTTCATGAACCGCTATTCATGATGCTCACACAATCAGCTCTATGCTTTTCCCACCTACTGTCAGCATCCTGAATGCTAATAGAAGTCACCACCTTTCGTACTGGAATCTTCAAACAATAATCGAAGAATTCTGCATCCAAACGAATTATTGTCTTTCCCGCAACATCACGCACTGATCTAGATGAAGGATGATAGGATCTAGCACACTCCATCACAAACTCTGGCAATTGGGCTGTACATGGGAAAGCTGCAGCTCGAATAATTCCGCTACTTTTGACCGCACGCATGAGTGAAGTCTTTCCAGCTCTGGATCTATCAATCAAATCAGAAAGAGGTTCTGGGCCTAGATCCGTGTCTCCTATGTCTGAAAGTTTAGAAGCAATGCATGAATCCATCGTGCTCTCTTTTTCATCTCCTTTTGCCATAGCTTTATCAATCTTTGTCTGAATAATTCTTTTTCTTCTAATTTGGCCTGCTTTCTTCAATACTGGTGCAGATCTGGACAATTCTTCAGATTCGGAGGATATTTGCAATGTATTGGACATTGATAAATACTCCTTTTCTTTTATAAAGCACCTGTAATGAGTTCCTGCAATTTATTCAGACAAAAATGGCCACCGGAGCATGAATAGTGAATTTAAATTATAAAAATCTGCACTTTTCAAGCCTGCTGCCCCAAAAAATGGTGTTTAATTTGCACATAAAGAGATCATGAATCCTTTCAATCAACACTGAGCTCCTTTAACACCTCGTGGAAAACAATTGTGCATTTAAGATGAACCTTTTCCAAAGCATGCGCCAAATCGAAGCTTTTAGCCTTTGTTAGCACTTTGTCTGTGCAAAATCCTTCCTCTAATGGGGGCGCACTTTTTCTCCTTGCTGCAATTCTTTACCTGTGTGTTGAATAATAAATCCATATGGCTGCCCATGCTTATATAACCTTCATAATTCTATAATTAATAATTGCCCTAACAATTAAAGGCAATTAATTAATTAATAATCATGCTTTTCTCTTTTAAAAATTGCATGTTTAAGGACAGCCATCCAATAAATTAAATTAATCCAATTTAATCCTTCACACAGCACTTAACTTTAGCCTCACAGTGTGCTTTGACCATAGCCACTGAAAATAGAAATTAATTTAATGATTTAATGCATTTAAAATCATTAAATAACTCCTAAATGGGGCGCACTTTTTCCAAGGAGAGGGGCAGCCACTAAATAAATTAAATTTAATTAATTTAATTGCTTTCTTTTAATCTTCCTTTGACTTTTCAACCTCCTCAAGCTTGGGCGCACTTTTTCCAAGGATAGAATTTATTAAAAAATAATCAATTTAATTATTTTTATCCATCACCAAAGGGGGCGCACTTTTTTGCACATGTAATTCTATTTTTAAGAATTTTCACCATAATGGGATTCTTTACCCTGCAAGGTAGGCACTACAATCCCATGATCCACTTAAGTGATTTGACTTTTGCAATGGGATTCTTTACCCTGCAAGGTAGGCACTAAAATCCCATGATTTCACTTAAGTCACTTTCCTTTTATTATATCATGGGAATTTTCACCCTGCAAGGTAGGCAATAAATTCCCACCCGCCACAAATTCTCTATTTTTCCCACTGCAGCCTTAAGTGACTTTTATAACACGGGAAAAGTACTGCCAGCAGTGTATACAATTCCCATCCTACCGCGGCTTATATTTTTCCCATCGCAGCTCAAATCCTTTGTTTTCCAAAAATGCGCCTATCCCGCAGGGCTTTCCCGTGCACGACTTCGCTTTTTTCCCTGATCCGCACTCTCGATGATGACTTCCTCCGGCAAAATGTGCGTGTATGTTTTCCACCTGCTCCCAGCCAAAAATCGGGCTTACCCTTGCAAGGAGTTGTTCCAGAGAAATTTTACGTAAAATGTAACGGACACCACAAAAACACGAAAAATTGCCAAAAGTTACAAATAAAGCCCAAAACTTAAAATAAGTTAAAATCCTTTCCGTATATAGGAATAATAACATATTCGCTCATAATAGAGTTAAAACAGAGCGCAAACAGCCTCATACGGGGCTCAAAATAATTAAATACAAATTTCCCGCAGACAAATCCCGACGACATAATAAAACAATTTTGGGCATCTGGGTATTTGGCGAAAAGGGCTAATATGGCTCTTCAGGATTATCTTGACGCAATACAGGAACTTTCAGGCAATAAAAACAACAAATGACCCACTATTTTAAAAGTACGAAATTTTTTCAAATTGGGTAGTCACAGATTTCGGGGTGAAATCTGAGTGACACCAGTTGGCTCCGTCTGTGGACATCTTTTTCTCTTGTCAGAATGACAAAGGGAAAAGATGAGATCCCAGCATCTCTGGTTTCGTATCTTGTCCTTTGGGCACGGGGTCAGGCAGACAAACACAACACAACACAACACCAAAACAAGACAAAACAAGGAAAAACAAACAAAGGTTTTATTTATGTACATACTGTGTTTTACCTCGCTTCTCATGTTCTGGAACAGCCTTCAAGTGTTGCCCATCAAAGGCAACGGCAATTCAACTCCATCCTGATGAGCAAGAATGAAGCTATCTGCTCCGGCGATCTTTTTTTGATTACAAAAGGCCCTTTCCATAGTGAATCGAACTTTCCATGCATGCCTTTTGTTTCTCTTCTTTTGTCCCATAAGAGGACCCAATCATTAACTTCAAACTTTCTTTCCCGGCATTTTTGTCGAAGATGACTTTCACCTTCCTCGATGCTCACAACCTATCTCGCAACTTGAGTTTGTACTTCCTCAATTCACCTGTGTACATGATTCTTTTATCAATAAGATCCGTGAACGTGGAATCTTCAGGCTTTGTAAAGTCGTAGGGCGTGCAATTCCAAGGTGAGAGGCAGCTCTGTGTCTCTTCCATATAGCAGCTGAAATGGGGACATGCCTATCGCCCTCTTTGGTGTGATCCTATCGGCCCATAATGCATCAAACAACTTTTTATGCCAAGTCCTTTGATTTTCTCACATAAGCTTCATGCACGATAGTTACCAAGTTCTTATTACTAGATTCACTTCACCATTCCTCGTGGATAGTAGTTTGAGGAATGAACAAGTTGAATCCCATACGTGTAGCAGAATTCCACCAACTCCTCAGAAGAAAGATTCGGAGCGTTGTCTGCTACAATTTTGCTGGGTACGCCAAACCTGACAATAATATTTTCTTTTATAAAATTGCACACTTCAGCGGAAGTGGCATTCTTCACAGGAATAGCTTCTACCCACTTACTAAAATAATCAGTAGCTGTTAGAATGTAATGATGACCGGCGCTGGAAGCCGGGTTAATCATTCCAATAAAATCCATACCCCACTGTTGGAAAGGTTCTTCAATCACAATGGGTTTTAGGGGTAATGCAGGCAATTTCACACGCCCAACAAAATGTTGGCATGCTTGACACTTAGCTACCCATTCTCGCAAAGATTCTTGAAAAAGGGTGGGCCAAGAATATACCTTGCTCTAAGGATCTTGTCAGGCGTGATTCTGGCCGAGAAATGACCACCGCAAGCCATGTCATGAAACTCGTTGTAGTAGTTGATCCCGTTGAGCTTTATCCACGCATCTGAGAAATACACCATCAATTCCCCTTTTGTACAAACCATTATCCCAAAGCACAAAATCTTTTGACTTCAATTTAATAGTTCGTTTTTCTTTTCTGGAAAGTCGATCTGGGCATTCTCCATACGTTAGAAAGTAAGCAATGTTACTGTACCATTCCTCTACCAGATCTATAAACAGTACTGCAGGTAAATCTTCATCTATTCCATCCTGATCTGCTTCAGGTACTGATGCTTTAATTTCTGTCATTAGTTCACACAGACCTCTTCCTCGAACCAGCTTTGTTGGTTTAATATCCAAATCATATTCTTGAACTTTTGTCACCCACGTGCCTCTCAATAATCCTAACTCTTGCTGAGTAAGGATAGATTTAACTGCAGTATCTGGAACCAAAACCATAGTGTGCGAGGAAAGAATATAATACCTGAATGCCTTGCATGCCTTCACTACTGCATATGCGTGCTTTTCCATTGGAGTGTATTTCAACTCATAGGCTTTAAGAGGCGTGCTCATGAAAGCAATAGGAGCTTCTGCGTCCTCTTGATTTTTCTGCATCAATATTGCTGACATAGTATGTTCGGAAGAATAACAATAAAGAATAAATTCTTTACTGAAGTCAGGTGAGACTAAGACTGGTGCTTTTGACAGGGCCTCTTTGATTTTCTCGAAAGCTTCCTTCCCTTCGCTGCTCCACTTAAAATCTTGTGTCTTCTTCATCATATTTGAAATATGACGGGTTAGCTCAGCAAAGTCAGGAATGAATCTTCTGAGAAAATTCACTTTTCCAAAGAAAGAGTGAACTCCTTTTTTGGATGTGGGCAAAGGTAATGTCTGAATGGATTTGACACGCTCTGGATCTATTTTTGTTCCTTCTTTGGAAACAATGTGCCCAAGCAGCTTTCCTTGCCATAAAGAAAGATAGATTTCTTAGATTCAAAGAAATACCATGCTTATGTATTGTATGAAGACCTCTTCTAAGTTTGAAATATGTGTGTTCGTCTTTGGAAAAGATCACAAATCATCCAGGTACACAACTATGCTTATATCTTTGAGATGAGCAAAGGCTAGATCCATAGCTCTTTGAAATGTAGCACCAGCATTGATCAGGCCGAATGGCATCTTCTGGTATGCAAAGGTTCCCCAAGGTGTGATGAACGCTGTTTTGTATTGATCTTCTTCGGCAACCTTGACTTGATTGTAGCCTGAGAAGCCATCAAGCATGGAAAGCATCTCAGATCCAGTGACCACCTGCAGAGTGTGATCCATGATGGGGATAGGGTAGTTATCCTTCAATGAAGCTTGATTAAGGTTGCGGAAATCCACGCACAACCTAATCTCACCACTTTTCTTTCTTACAGGGACTATGTTGGCCAACCACTCCGAATGGTGTATGGGATAGATAATCTTCGCATCTAACAACTTTTGGATTTCTGCAAAGATGGTTCCTGAAATGGTTGGATTGTGCCGCCGCAGCTTCTGCTTGAAAGGCTTCTGTTCTGATTTAAGTGGGATGTAATGTTGAACTTCCGCAGGCTGATATGTTTTTAGATCCTGATAGGACCAGGCAAAAATATCCATGTATTTCTTAAGAAGCTTAGTAAAAGCTTCCTTTTCAGCTTCCGAACAACTCTTTCCCAGATTTACTAATTTGGGATCATTGCTAGCTCCCAAATTTAGTAATTGTGTGTCGGAGGAAGAGCCTTCCTCATTTTCTTCATTTTTCTTAAGCATCTGATCATGCTTATCAAACATTTCCTCAAGAGATACCAAGCCTTTGGGAATTTTATTTCCCTTTAGTTGGATAATCTCTCGACCTCCCGAGACGCCGCATCCATTTCTCCGACAAGTGGTCTCGCCAGAGGTGAATTGCTTCCCTCATAGTAGATTTCTTCAAAGTTATCTTTCTCGTTGGAGAAATGCAGCAAGAATCTGTATCATCGTTGAAAACTCGCCATCATTGGACGTTGTCGGGAACCTTTGGGCGAAAAACCATTTCCACCTTGTAATCTCCCTGTCTAAAGAATGCAGGGGGCTGATCCGGATTCAACAAGGCTGCAGTAACTGCAAGCGAATCAGCTCTTGAATTTTGTTCTCTCGGAATGTAAGATACCGAGAAAGCTGAAAAATCCAAGATAGCAGAGTAGACCCGATCTCTATAGTGCCGCAGTTTGTCTTTTTTGACTTGGTAGAGGCCTCTTATCTGCTTTACAATCAGCTCAGCATCTCCTCTTGCGCGTAATAATTTGATTCCCATTGTTCTCGCCTGCTCCATGCCTAACAACAATGCTTCATACTCAGCCGTATTGTTAGTATTTTCGAACATCAATTTGAAGGAGTGCGCATGCACCTTCCTTTCAGGAGAGATAAGAACAACACCTGCACCGGATCCAAATGAACAGCAGCTACCATCAAATTCCAGAGTCCAAATCTTGTTATCGATTTGACGTGATTCTCGAATCACCGGTTGAATTTCTTCTTTATCCATTTCTAGGTAATAGACTCCGTGATCCGACTCTTGAAACAAGATCTGAGATCTAGGATCTTCAGATTTTGATACTGTGTACTTAGATTTCTTCTCAGGTTCCAGCTTCTGATTTATTCCTCTGATTGGTATGTGCGCACAAGACCAATCCATCTTCACTTCTCCACCCAGCTCCTTGCAAAAATTTCTACTCAATAGCATGCCATAGGAGACTGGAATGTCTGCTACAAGGATAGTCATTTTCAGTCTTTTGTCTGGGAAGGAAGCAAGTACTGCCTGCGCATCTTTGATTTGCCCCACAAGAGGGACTTGCCTTTCCATGGAATAACATCTTCCAATGGTTTTTGTCAATGTAAGACCCAAGGCATCAAAGAATCTGCGTGTGCATGACGTTGTCGAAGCTCCGTAATCCAAAGATGCAATTGCTTAGCTTATGTCCGTTGATGAGCAAAGACACATAGAATGGCTCAATCCTTTCCGATGTAGCAGGAGAAGGGGTGGAAGAAGAAGAACTTGCAGCAGCATTATTTGAAGGTGGAGTAATCTTTGGACTTGACAAGATACCCCGTGGATTATTGTTCGTTGGGCTAGGACCATTGCTTTGCACATATTTGACCAATCTATTCAACTGATCAGGAAATGCCCTCAAATACTCAGCTTCTGACATTTGGACCTTATTTCTCTTGATGTGATCAATTATGTCAAAAGCTTGACTTGCTTCAGCAGGATGTGCGTTGGTTCTTTGCTGTGAATTGAAAGAATTTGAATATTTCTCCTTGGGCGCTAATGAAGAAGGAAGAATACTACCTCTTTTCAAGATAGTAACATCCGGGCCAGGATCATCTCTCTCTTTCCGGCCGCTTGTGGATGCTTCGGCATTTTGGCGTGTCTGAGACCTTGTAAACACCGCAAAAGTGTGACCATCAGAATCTTCAAAAGATTCATAATAGCCCTCATCAGATTCGTAGTCCAGGTAACCAATATTGGAGTCGCCAGCGGGATCTATAAAGTCTTCATCATCAAATGATTCATCAATGTCGAGATCCTCTTCATTAGTTTCCAAGTTATTCCTCGAGCAGCCTTCTATCACAAACGCTGTGGTGCAGCAGCAAGTCTGTTTCGATTTTGATTTTGATGTTGACCATTGAAGGTCCGGATAGGAGTTATTCTTGAGGGGGGTGCATTCCCCGTTTGAGAGATCTGCTTCTTGATCTGCAGCATGTCATTAGCCAATTTCTGCAACAAAGGATCAGATGTACTAGAAGAAGCCCCATCACCTTTGTGAGATAGTTGTTTGAGTTTTCCAGCCATGATCAAGTCGTCTTCAACCTCCACGGCAGCATTTTGTGCATCCAGCAAAGTTACAGGTCTTGCCCTTCTTAGCTGATATCCAACTTCAGGCAATAGAGCGTTTATAAAAAACGTCTTTTGATTTTCGTCGCTCAATGCAGCAGAAGTGGGGATTTTATACAAAATCCTTTGGAACTTTGCAATAAAGTCCCGCATGTTCTCGTTTGGCTCTTTCTTCAATCCGGCTTGGTGATCATCGTGCTCGTGTCCTCTCGCAGCTTCAATCTTTTGATAAATTGTTCACGCATAGTCGCCTAACTCGGGTTATGGTGCGTGGAGCTACCGATAGAACCATTCTCCACCAGTGCAGTCATGTAAGGTCTCAATGAATAGCCCGACCGAGACATCTTCTACGTTTCATCGCAAGCACACCACAAGATATGAAGAAGGCCGCCAAATGATCATCCGGGTTTTGCTTTTCCATCTCCAAAGAATTTCGAAAATTCTTTTCCGATCCCTTTTCGCAGATCGTGCATAGGTGGAGCCAAGTTGAGAGGTCCAAAAGCCGCCCCATGGAACAGGTACAATTTGGTGCGCCAT